>JAQGDG010000034.1:0-2400000 GCA_029844215.1 Przewalskia tangutica
TGTCGTGAACTTGCAGTTACCGTGGTTGAGTTGACGGAAGAAGTGGTAGGAAAGGGCTTTTGTGGGCTTTTCTAAAGGTAAGAGTTTCCCTTCTCGGGTTTGAGTTAGTACTTTGATATGGGTATAGATCCGTGAGCCTGAGGTCGTTATATTTAGAGTTTGAATAGATTTGTGAGCCCGAGGTCGTTATAGTTAAGTTTGTATAGATTTGTGAGCCCGAGGTCACAGTTAAGTTGGCTTAGATTGGATCTTGTAGCCTTGTTGATTTCGGCCTTGAAAGGTGGCAAGTTAATAGAAACAAAGGAAGTTCATCCAATTTCAGTAGAATGTAGGGGCCTTGTGCTTAGTTTACTCTAATGCTCAAACTAGAGTTTGATAGGCGCTTTATGGCCCTTTATAGGATTGAAGTACCACGTGTAGCATATTCTTCTTACGGAGATAAGATCGTGGAGCATTTTGCTTAGTGTCGACAATCGTCGCGAGGTATGTGATTCTTCCTATCCTCTTCGACATGACTATTTGTGAAATATATAGTGCGGTTGACGCACGGTGTTAAAGGAAATTGATTTTCCAAATTGTGTCTTGACTTGTTATGAAGTGTAAAGGCTTCATTAGGTGTAAGAGTAGTAAGTCTTATCCGTTAGTAATGGGCACTCTATGCAAAGAATGAGCCTCTTGGTCTCATAAATGTTTATGTGGTAATTGGTTGGTTTTAAAACATAAAGGGGTTATAACGGCTTTATGGGAAGTCGATTATAACAACTTTATGTGAGTAAGAAACTGCTTATTGATTGGTAGAAGTTAAGAGACTTGATCTTGTAAGATAAGAGACTTAACTTAGAATTGTGAAAGTTTTGTAATGTATTCAAAAGTTGTAAAACCTCATTCGTGTAGTAATGAGTAATACTTGGTTTTTGAAAACTTAAGAGTTATACTAGCTTTACGGGAAGTTAGGTATAACGGCATAAGAATGTGAAATGGATTTCGAAAGTGGGAACAAGTATCGAACACACCACTGCAGCGCTAATAAAGGAAATGGTTTCGACTAATTGATTATATTAAAACCAAGAGAAACCTCCATCTGCATAGAAACTAAGATAAGACAAATGATATTACATTTCCTAGATCATGGCCGCTTAAAACGAATCATTGATAACAAGTTCGACTTTTCTTAAAATTCCAAAGAATGAACTTAATGGATTGCAAAGGATAATGTACCGGATTTTGGAAAGAGAAGTAACTTGAGTTTGAAAGTATAAATCACTTGTTAAATATCGAACTTTTCTTAAGTGGAAAAGTAAATGACTTGGTTTAAAAGTAGGAATACTTGACCTTAAATGAGTTAATTACTTGGACTTTTAAAAGGTATACTTGATGTTATGTTAATTGTGTTTGAAGTACGTGTTTTAAACATTTAACGTGTGATACTACGGTGATAGTATCGATGGTTTCTACGAAAGAGAGGTCTTCGGCGCAGGAAGAATGTAGTATTTTGGGGTTCGAACCCGCTTGTCGACTTAAACGAAGGTACTTGAGTTGTGTGTAACTTGCCTGCTTGTGGTGATAGTTTTGTTGTTGTGCAAGTGTTTGACTTTGCGCCACCGAGCTCTCGACGGAGGGCTTGATATCGGGCAGATGATGGACATATCGACACGCTGGGTACCCACGTACGCTTCCACTATATTGATCCTTCGGGGACATATCGACACGCTGGGTAGCCCACGGTACGCTTCTATTGCGAGTGTTATCTTGTAAACCGTTTGGTATTTGTTCGACATACCGACACGCTGGGTAGCCCACGAGTACGCGCCCACAATGAGTATTATCTCGGTATTTGTTTGGACATACCGACACGCTGGGTAGCCCACGCAGTACGCGCCCACAAAGTGAGTATTATCCGGGTATTTGCTCGACATACCGACACGTTGGGTAGCCCACGAGTACGCGCCCACAGTGAGTATTATCTTGTTATTGGTCGGGACATACCGACACGCTGGGTAGCCCACGGTACGCGCCCACCGCGAGTACTATCTTGTTATTGGGTCGACATACCGACACGCTGCAGCCCACGAGTACGCGCCCACTTTGAGTAATGATCTTTCGGGCGCGAGTCCTCGACTTGATGTGATTTGATTTGACTGAATCAGATATACGCGGTGTATCAGAGTTTGGTTATCATACATGCCTCCTCGCTTTCCTTATAGACTATTATGATTTCATTTACGATTTTTCTCGCTGCGCATACTTGCATTGTAATCGACTTCTTCGGCCGCGTCACGCCGCAGTCGAGATACACGCTTGTTGATCCGCACTTTGGATCGCTGTTCGCCTCGTAGCTCCATTCCTTCGAGACTTTGTCACTTGGTACGGTTCTCGCTTGTAGAACTTTTGTACATTCAGGTACGGCGTCCTCGCCCCGCAGAGATGTTATAAAAATTCTAGAGGTCTGTAGATCGATGCAAGTGATTGTAATCGTCGTGTTAGTTATTTTTCGTAAAAGGTAACCGCCGTTAGCCTGCTTTTTCATTGGTTATCATGTATGAGTTTTAATTTCCGCTGATTTTCTCTCGACGTTGTTTGACTACTGGGTGCCCGTAAGGCACCCGCGTCTTGCCGGTCGCGATGGTATCGTGAGCGCTAGTCCTCTGAAAGTGTCTACGCATCGTGTCTAAGTAGAGTCTGATTATCGATGTGTTGTGCACCACATCTATAATCGAGGTCATGGGACATTTAGGATTGGTTTCTATTCTTCTCATTCCGAGATCGTGCCTTAGAGCCGTGGTTGTAAGTCGACCCTCTCGACGTGTTTCGCTTTTACCGCTATGCCTCGCGAAGGCAACCAGGCCCGGCGGCAAGGCAGCAGAGGAGTCGCGAGTAGAGCAAATGGCGCCTCTGCAGAGACCACAAGACTGAGCCTCCAATCCCACGGCCCGGAGCAGCAGGAGATGGGTTACGCGAGTCGCCCGCTTATCGCCGTGGTCAGGCTGACACGGCGATAGGCCGACGCAGCAGCCTGCAAAGAGCACCGCCGTTCACCCGAGATCGGATAGTTCGAGGTCAGCGGATTTTCTCGAGTCAGGCCCGCCAGAGTTCTACTGTCGAGGCCCGAGGATGATCCGCAGGAGTTCATCCGGCGCCATGCCGATCATGAGAGTGATCAAGGCATCGAGACCGAGCCGCTGGTCCTAGGTTCAAGATCGGCCGCGTGATACCGCAGCCGATCGTTTGATTCGCCGAGCCGTCCCCGGGAGGCATGCACTTCCAGCGAGATGGGACGAGTTCTGAGGCATTTCTTGCACATTTCTCGCTTCCATGTATTGGCGAGGACTCGGGCCGGCAGATTTTTGATGTTGAGGCGTAACGGCGACGGTTCGTGAGTACAACGGGAGTTTAACTCACTAGCTCGCACGCCCCCGCGCTAGTAGCCGACACGAGGACAGAGTGCACCGCTATGTCACAGGCTTGATGACTATTTGGCGTAGAGTTGCTCGAGTAGCTCTTCACCGCACGGACATCGCCCGCACGCAGCTCACGCACTGGATGCGAGGCACGTAGAGTCGACTGAATGACCAAGATCGCCAGAGTAGGCCAAGGCGCAGGTCCTTGGTGACCTTTCGGGCGTGCAAACCAAAGAAGTTAGTTATGCGCTCCGCCAAGACGGAGTGCTCCACCTCGCCGCCGACGCTCAAAATTCGCGAGCAGTCGTGGCTCCAAGGTTTCGGGTTTTGGGGATCGTGGACGTTAGTCTGACGGGACCACCCTTACCTCGCTGCGGACTATTGTGGTAGGCTCCACGATGGGGAGTGTCGCTAATAGGGGAATCTGCTTACACGCGCCACCGCCATTTTGCAAGGAATTGTCCCACCGAGATAGCGCGAGGTCGAGATTCACCTTCGGATCGCCGACGATTCACCTCCTCCTTCAGGCGTCGTGTCGAAAGAATACGAGTAAACGCAAGAAGGGAAGTGAAGCAATAGTTACAGTATGTTCTTAACCCTCTAGAGTATTGTATGCTTTGATGTCGTGGTGATGTGTCGAAAGCTATGTTCGTAGCTTTGTGTATATAATGTGATTTGGAAGCATGGTTAATAAAGAGGGTAAGTCAGATGAGAAAATTTTGAACCTTAGAATTTATAACAATGAGACCTTAGATGTAAGGCCGCCTTGGTAGAAGCTTTCATCGTTAATCCTTGTCTGAGTGTATGGTATACATGGAGTTTTGTGTGATGATTCCATGGTAGTTTATGGAAGTGGTAGCTTCCATGACGTGGATTAGTAAGATGGACGAGTCGAGGTAGTGACTCCAAGGTGGTAGAAACAAGGATCGACCGGAACGGTACTAGAGAGGGCGAGTGTACAAGTAAGGTACGCCGAGTAAGCGAGAGTATCCTTTAGACCAAGGAGGAGAAAATAGTGATGTTTGCACGTTAGAGGTGATTTCCGCGAATGGAATTGAGACGCGTGATTTCTATATTATGGCCACGCAGAGGCATAAATGAGTTTTGCAGGTATAGTAGTGAAGACTATACCGCGCACGTGTTCTCAAGATTTAGAAGGAACATTCGGACGAATGTTTCGGCGGGGAAGAATGTTACACCCCGTAAATTCTAGAGGATGATAAGTTGGCAAACATGTGTCGAAGGATTTTGAGTTTACCTTTGAGTATTGGACCCCAGTTGTTAAGGATTGTAAGGTGTTTAAAAGGCCTAGTGTGTAGTCCGTTGAATCTAGGTCCCAACGCAACCAACCGCTCGCCGATTGACATCTGAGTCAAAAGTTATGGAAGTTTCAAGTTTGGCGCGCAGGCAAAGCAGTTGACTTCGCCAGGTTCAGTACGCGCGCCGGAGAGCGTGGCCGCGCGCGATTGTACCGAGGGTCTGCGGTGTTGCGCCGCGCGCCGAATGCGTACGCGGCGCGCAGACGCTGCAATTATTTTTCGAGTAAAGAGCGCCATGGCGCCGGGCGCGCGCCGAGGCGGATTTTCATGTAAAGGAGAAAATCGTGATATTTTTATAGCGAGCCTATGGAGGGTGACAAGTGTCCTCCCATCCTTTGACCAATGATAAGTTTATTTTAGGCCAAGTCTTGGAAGACTTGGCCATTTCATTTCAAACCTCCCAAGAGAAAACCCTCTCCCTTCTCTCTAGGTTTTTGAGAAACCCGCCTTAGGAACCGCTGAGCGGCAGAAGGAAAAGTGTTGGTGAACTTGTGGAAGCGCTGTGGTTGAGTTGACAAGAAGTGGTAGGAAAGGGCTTTGTGGGCTTTTCTAAAAGGTAAGAGTTTCCTTCTCCGGTTTTGAGTTAGTACTTGTGATAGTAGTATAGATCCGTGAGCCCGAGGTCGTTATATTTAGAGTTTGAATAGATTTGTGAGCCCGAGGTCATATAGTTAAGTTTGTATAGATTTGTGAGCCCGAGGTCAATAGTTAAGTTGGCTTAGATTTGGATCTTGTAGCCTTGTTGATTTCGGCCTTGTGAAAGGTGGCAAGTTAATAGAAACAAAGGAAGTTCTGTCCAATTTCGTAGAATGTGGGCCTTGTACTTAGTTTACTCTACGCTCAAACTAGAGTTTGATAGACGCTTTACGGCCCTTATAGGATTGAAGTACTACGTAGCATATTCTTCTTAAGGAGATAGTATCGTGGAGCATTTTGCTTAGTGTCGATAATCGTCATGAGGTACGTGATTCTTCCTATCCTCTTCAAAGATGACTATTTGTGAAATATATAGCGCGTTGACGACGTGGTGTTAAAGGAAATTGATTTTCCAAATTGTGTCTTGACTTGTTATGAAGTGTAAAGGGCTTCATTAGTAAGAGTAGTAAGTCTTATCCGTTAGTAATGGGCACTTGCAGCTTAAAGAATGAGCCCTCTTGGTCTCATAAATGTTTACGTGGTAATCGTTGTTTAAAACATGTGCGGTTATAACGCTTTACGGGAAGTCATTATAACAACTTTATGTGAGTAAAAGAACGGTTGTTGATTGGTAGAAGTTAAGAGACTTGATCTTGTAAGATAAGAGACTTAACTTAGAATTGTGAAAGTTTTGTAATGTATTCAAAAGTTGTAAAACCTCATTCGCGAGTAATGAGTAATACTTGGTTTTGAAAACTTAAGAGTTATACTAGCTTTACGGGAAGTTAGGTATAACGGCATAAGAACGTGAAATGGATTTCGAAAGTGGAACAAGTATCGAACACACCATCAAATCACTAATAAAGGAAATGGTTTCACTAATTGATTATATTAAAACCAGAGAAACCTCCATCCGCATAGAAACTAAGATAAGACAAAATGATATTACATTTCCTAGATCACGCTTAAATGAGAATCATTGATAACAAGTTCGACTTTTCTTAAAATTCCAAAGAATGAACTTAATGGATTGCAAAGGATAATGTAATCGATTTTGGAAAAGAGAAGTAACTTGAGTTTGAAAGTATAAATCACTTGTTTTCAAATATCGAACTTTTCTTAAGGGAAAAGTAAATGACTTGGTTTTAAAAGGTAGGAATACTTGACCTTAAAGGAGTTAATTACTCGACTTTTAAAAGGTATACTTGACGCTATGTTAATTGTGTTTCAAGCACGTGTTTTAAACATTTAATGTGTGATACTACGGTGATAGTATCGCATGGTTTCTACGCAAAGAGAGGTCTTTGGGCGTAGGAAAGAATGTAGTATTTTGGGGTCGAACCCGCTTGTCGACTTAAACGAAGGTACTTTGAGTCATGTGTAACTTGCCCGCTTGTGGTGATAGTTTTGTTGTTGTGCGTGTTTGACTTTGGCTACCGAAGTCTCTCGACGAGGGCCTGGATATCGGGTGGTATGATGGACATATCGACACGCTGGGTAGCCCACGTACGCTTCCACTATATTGATCCTTCGGGACATATCGACACGCTGGGTAGCCCACGTACGCTTCTATTGTGAGTGTTATCTTGTAAACCGGTTTGACATACCGACACGCTGGGTAGCCCACGAGTACGCGCCCACAGCAGTATTATCTGGTATTTGTTCGACATACCGACACGCTGGGCAGCCCACGAGTACGCGCCCACAAGTGAGTATTATCCGGGTATTTGTTTCGACATACCGACACGCTGGGTAGCCCACGAGTATGCCGCCCACAGTGAGTATTATCTTGTTATTGGTCGGGACATACCGACACGCTGGGTAGCCCACGAGTACGCGCCCACCGCGAGTACTATCTTGTTATCGGGTCGACATACCGACACGCTGTAGCCCACGAGTATGCGCCCACTTCTGAGTAATGATCTTTCGCGCGAGTCCCCGACTTGACGTGATTTGATTTGATCAATCAGATATACGCGGTGTAATCGTAGTTTCGTTATCATACATGTCTCCCGCTTTCCTTATAGACTATTATGATTTCATTTACGATTTTTTTCTCGCTTCGCATACTTGCACTGTTGTATCGACTTCTTCGGCCGCGCTCACGCCGCAGTCGAGATACATCGCTTGTTGATCCGCACTCGATCGCTGCTCGCCTCGTAAAGCTCCATTCCTTCGAGACTTTGTCACTTGGTACGGCCTCAAGTTGTAGAACTTTTTGTACATTCGTGGTATGGCGGCCCCGTCCCGCCGAGATGTTATAAAAATTCTGTGAGGTCCGTAGTAATCGATGCAAGGCGATTGTAACTGCTCAGTGTTAGTTATTTTTCGTAAAAGGTAACCGCGTTAGCCTGCTTTTCTTTTCATTGGTTATCATGTATGAGTTTTAATTTCCGCTGATTTTCTCTCGATGTTGTTTGACTACTGTGCCCGTAAGGCACCATGCCCGGTTTCGGTCGTGATGTATGGTATCAGAGCGCTTAGTCCTCAAAGTGTCTACGCACCGCGGTTCATAGAGTCTGATTATCGATGGTTGTGCACCACATCTATAATCGTGAGGTCATGGACATTTAGGATTGGTTTCTATTCTTCTCATTCCGAGATCGCGGCCTTAGCCGGTTGTAAGTCGACCCTCCGACGTGTTTCGCTTTTACCGCTTATGCCTCGCGAAGGCAACCAGGCCCGTGGCGGCAAGGCAGCAGAGGAGTCGCGAGTAGAGCAAATGGGCCTCTACAGAGACCACAAGACCGAGCCTCCACCCCACTGGCCCCGGAGCAGGAGACGGGTTACGCGAGTCGCCCGCTTATCGCCGTGGTCAGGCCGACACGGTGATAGCCGGACGCAGCAGCCCAAAGAGCACCGCGGTTCACCCGAGATCGGATAGTTCGAGGTCAGCGGACTTTCTCGAAGGTGGCCCGCCAGAGTTCTACGTCGAGGCCCGAGGATGATCCGCAGGAGTTCATCCGACAGCCATGCGATCATGAGAGTGATCAAGGCATCGGAGACCGAGTCGCTGGTCCTAGGTTCGCATCGGCCGCGTGATACCGCAATGATCGTTTGATTCGCGAGCTGTCCCGGGAGGGCATGCACTTCCAGCCGACGGGACGAGTTCTCTGAGGCATTTCTTGCACATTTCTTGCCTCCACGATGGCGAGGACTCGCCGGCAGATTTTTGATGTCGAGGCGTAATCCGCGCATTGCTCGTGAGTACAACGGAGTTTAACTCACTAGCTCAGACGCCCCGCTAGTAGCCGATACGGAGGACAGAGTGCACCGCTATGTCACAGGCTTGATGACTATTTGGCGTAGAGTTGCTCGAGTAGCTCTTCACCGCACGGACATTGCCCGCACGCAGCTCACGACTTGACGCGAGGCACGAGGAGTCGCACTGAACGACCAAGATCAGCAGAGTAGGCCAAGGCAGCAGGTCCTTTGGTGACCTTTCGGCGTGCAAATTTCAAGAAAAGTTAGTTACGCGCCTCCGCCAAGACGGAGTGCTCCACCTCGCCGCCGTGACGCTCGAAAATTCGCGAGCAGTCGTGGCTCCAAGGTTTCGGTTTTCGGATCGTGGACGTTAGCCTGACGGGACCACCCTTACCTCGCTGCGGACTATCGTGGTAGGCTCCACGATGGGGAGTGTCGCGCTAATAGGGAATCTGCTTTACATGCGCCAGCCGCCATTTTGCAAGGAATTGTCCCACCGTGAGATAGCGAGGTCGAGATTCACCTTCGGATCGCGACTATTCACCTCCTCCTTTGTGCGCCGTGTCGGAAAGAACATGAGTAGAACGCAAGAAGGAAGTGAAGCAATAGTTACGTATGTTCTTAACCCTCTAGAGTATTGTATGCTTTGATGTCATGTGATGTGTCGAGTGCTATGTTCGTAGCTTGTATATAATGTGATTTGGAAGCATGGTTAATAAAGAGGTAAGTCAGATGAGAAAAATTTTGAACCTTAGAATTTATAACACTGAGACCTTAGACGTGCGCCGCTGGTAGAAGCCTTTATCGTTAATCCTTGTCTGAGTGTATGGTATACATGGAGTTTTGTGTGATGATTCCACGGGTAGTTTGCGATGGAAGTGGTAGCTTCCATGACGTGGATTAGTAAGACGGACGAGTCGAGGTAGTGACTCCAAGGTGGTAGAAACTAAGAAGGATCAATTGTGGAACGGTACTAGAGGGGTGCGAGTGTACAAGGAAGGTACGCCGAGTAAGCGAGAGTATCCTTTAGACCGGGAGGAGAAAATAGTGATGTTTGCACGTTAGAGGTGATTTCCGTTAGCCGAATTGAGATGCGTGATTTCTATATTATGGCCACGCAGAGGCATAAATGAGTTTTGCAGGTATAGTAGTGAAGACTATACCGCGCACGTGTTCTCAAGATTTAGAAGGAACATTCGACGAATGTTTCGGGGGAAGAATGTTACACCCGTAAATTCTAGAGGATAGATAAGTCGCAAACATGTGTCGAAGGATTTTGAGTTTACCTTGAGTATCGACCCCAGTCGTTAAGGATTGTAAGGTGTTTAAAAGGCCTAGTGTAGTCCGCTGAATCTAGGTCCCAACGCAACCAACCGCTCGCCGATCGACATCGAGTCAAAAGTTATGGAAGTTTCAAGTTTGGCGCAAAGTAAAAGCAGTTGACTTCAGCCAGGGTTCAGCGCCACGGAGAGCGTGGCCGCGCGCCGATTGTACCGGTGGTCTGCGGTGTTGGCGCCGCGCGCCGGACGCAGGTCGCGCGCAGACGCTGCAATTATTTTTCGAAGAGACGCCACGCCGCGGGCGGGGCTACGCTGAGGCGGATTTTCATGTAAAGGAGAAAAATCGTGATATTTTTATATGAGCCTACGAGGGTGACAAGTGTCCTCCCATCCTTTGACCAATGATGAAGCCTTTTTAGGCCAAGTCTTGGAAGACTTGGCCATTTCATTTCAAACCTCCCAAGAGAAAACCCTCTCCTTCTCTCTAGGTTTTTGAGAAACCCGCCTTAGTGGAACCGCTGAGCGCGCAAGAAGGAAAAGTGTCGTGAACTTGTGGGAAGCGCCGTGGTTGAGTTGACGGAAGGTGGTAGGAAAGGGCTTTTGTGGGCTTTTCTAAAAGGTAAGAGTTTCTCTCGGGTTTTGAGTTAGTACTGTGATAGTAGTATAGATCCGTGAGCCCGAGGTCGTTATATTTAGAGTTTGAATAGATTTGTGAGCCCGAGGTCGTTATAGTTAAGTTTGTATAGATTTGTGAGCCCGAGGTCGTTATAGTTAAGTTGGCTTAGATTTGGATCTTGTAGCCTTGTTGATTTCGCCTGTGAAAGGTGGCAAGTTAATAGAAACAAAGGAAGTTCTCATCCAATTTCCGTAATGTGGGCCTTGTACTTAGTTTACTCTACGCTCAAACTAGAGTTTGATAGACGCTTACGGCCCTTATAGATCAAGTACTACGTAGCATATTCTTCTTAAGGAGATAGTACTGCGGAGCATTTTGCTTAGTGTCGACAATCGTCGCGAGGTATGCGATTCTTCCTATCCTCTTCAAAGATGACTATTTGTGAAATATATAGTGCGGTTGACGCACGGTGTTAAAGGAAATTGATTTTCCAAATCGTGTCTTGACTTGTTATGAAGTGTAAAGGGCTTCATTAGGTGTAAGAGAGTAAGTCTTATCCGTTAGTAATGGGCACTCTATGTAAAAGTTAATGAGCCCTCTTGGTCTCATAAATGTTTACGTGGTAATTGGTTATTTAAAACATAAAGGGTTATAACGGCTTTATGGGAAGTCATTATAACAACTTTATGTGAGTAAAAGAACTTGTTGATCGGTGAAGTTAAGAGACTTGATCTTGTAAGATAAGAGACTTAACTTAGAATTGTGAAAGTTTTGTAATGTATTCAAAAGTTGTAAACCTCATTCATGAGTAATGAGTAATACTTGGTTTTTGAAAACTTAAGAGTTATACTAGCTTTACGGGAAGTTAGGTATAACGGCATAAGAATGTGAAATGGATTTCAAAGTGGGAACAAGTATCGAACACACCATCGCAAAATTAATAAAGGAAATGGTTTCACTAATCGATTATATTAAAACCGTAGAAACCTCCATCCGCATAGAAACTAAGATAAGACAAAATGATATTACATTTCCTAGATCACGGTCGCTTAAATGAGAATCATTGATAACAAGTTCGACTTTTCTTAAAATTCCAAAGAATGAACTTAATGGATTGCAAAGGATAATGTAATCGATTTTGGAAAAGAGAAGTAACTTGAGTTTGAAAGTATAAATCACTTGTTTTCAAATATCGAACTTTTCTTAAGGAAAAGTAAATGACTTGGTTTTAAAAGGTAGGAATACTTGACCTTAAAGGAGTTAATTACTTGACTTTTAAAAGGTATACTTGACGTTATGTTAATTGTGTTTCAAGACGTGTTTTAAACATGAACGTGTGATACTACGTGTGATAGTATCGTATGGTTTCTACGTGCAGAGGTCTTCGGGCAGGAAAGAATGTAGTATTTTGGGGTTGGAACCCGCTTGTCGACTTAAACGAAGGTACTTTGAGTCAGTGTAACTTGCCTGCTTGTGGTGATAGTTTTGTTGTTGTGCGTGTTTGACTTGTGCTACCGAGTCTCTCGACTGAGGGCCTGATATCGGGTGGTATGACGGACATATCGACACGCTGGGTAGCCCACCGTATGCTTCCACTATATCGATCCTTCGACATATCGACACGCTGCAGCCCACGTATGCTTCTATTGTGAGTGTTATCTTGTAAACTGGTTTCGACATACCGACACGCTGGGTAGCCCACGGTACGCGCCCACAGCGAGTATTATCCGGTATTTGTTTCGACATACCGACACGCTGGGTAGCCCACGAGTACGCTGGCCCACAAAAGTATTATCCGGTATTTGTTTGGACATACCGACACGCTGGGTAGCCCACGAGTACGCGCCCACAGAGTATTATCCGGTATTTGTTCGACATACCGACACGCCGGGTAGCCCACGCAGTACGCGCCCACAGTGAGTATTATCTTGTTATCGGGTCAGACATACCGACACGCCTGTAGCCCACTAGTACGCGCCCACCGCGAGTACTATCTTGTTATCGTCGACATACCGACACGCTGGGTAGCCCACGCAGTATGCGCCCACTTTGAGTAATGATCTTTCGCGCGAGTCCTCGACTTGATGTGATTTGATTTGACCGAATCAGATATACGCGGCGCATCGTAGTTTGGTTATCATACATGTCTCCCGCTTTCCTTATAGACTATTATGATTTCATTTACGCATTTTTTCTCGCTTCGCATACTCCTGCACTGTTGTAATCGACTTCTCGTGGCCGCGTTCATGCCGCAGTCGAGATACATCGCTTGTTGATCCGCACTTCGATCGCTGCTCAGCCTCGTAAAGCTCCATTCCTTCGAGACTTTGTCACTTGGTACGGTTCTCAAGTTGTAGAACTTTTTGTACATTCTGTGGTATGGCGGCCCCCGCCGAGATGTTATAAAAATTCTTAGAGGTCCAGAGTAATCGATGCAGGATTGTAATCGTCAGTGTTAGTTATTTTTCGTAAAAGGTAACCGTTAGCCTGCTTTCTTTTCATTGGTTATCATGTATGAGTTTTAATTTCCGCTGATTTTCTCTCGATGTTGTTTGACTACTGGGTGCCCCGTAAGGCACTGATCGCGGGCCCGGTTTCGGTCGTGACACTCGTGTCCTCCTCGGCTTCCACGCTATCTCCTCTCGAGCCTGCTCGCCAAGACTTTGTGGTCACGCCCTTGGTCCGCGACGCCTAACTCGACGATCGATTATCGCCATGGGAATCTCCTCACGATAACCCCTCGGTCACTGGACATCGCTAATCGGGTGCACTTAGATGGATCCCCGATACATCTCCTCAACATAGAAACGTGAAAATCGGATGATTGCCTCAGATCGGACGGCAGATTCAACTCGAAAGCAACCTTGCCTACCTCAGCGACAATCGATACGCCAATGTACTGAATGGGGTCAGTTTCTTCCTAATCTCATCACACCCTTCATGGGTGAAACCTTCAGAAAACCCAATCATCAACTCCCGAACTCATGCCGGCAACGATGATCTGCATATGACTTTTGTCGACTCGGTATCGCCAAGAATCGCTCTCGATAAGTTTCACCTTATCCATCGCTGTCATGCGTGTCTGGTCCTACTAATCGCACTCGCTTACATCAAACCAGCTATCGGCGATCTGCACTTCCTCCCATACAAGGCCTCATAAGGCGTCATTGAATACTTGGGTGATAGCTATTATTATACGCAAACTCAACTAGAGGCAAATGATCCTCCCAACACTTCGAAGTCAATAACACAGCTCGCATGAGATATCCTCAAAAGTCCGGATAGTGCGGCACCGGCCCCGTCGTTCTGTGGATGGAATGGGCAGACTGTGCTCACTCGCCCTAAGCCCTTCGAAAGACCTCCGTAAGTTAGCGCGTGAATCGGCTCTCGGTGGATATGATAGAAATAGGACTCATGCGACCGCGATCTCCTGATGTAAAGTCGGCATAATCCTCACCGGTAGAAAAGTCGTCCCGACGGAAGAGAAGAAAGTGGGCTGATTTACCGTCGACGATAACCCATATAGAATCATGCTTCCTCCGAGTGCAGGTATTCCGGTGATAAAGTCCATGTTGATGCTCCCACTTCCGTGCTGGGATCTCTATCGTCGCAATAATCCACCGGGCCTCCGTGCTCTATCTTCACTGCCGACAACACGGCATGAGCTACAAACTGCAACGCCCCTCTTCAAGCCATCCCACCAATAATCTAAGGTCGTGGTACATCTTGGTCGACTCGATGGATAGAGTAACGCATGTGTGCTTCCCTAGAACCTCACAAGTCCTCAAACATCCGGAACACACTGCCTACTCGAACCTTAGCACCCGTCAAAGCTACCTCAAAAGGACCCTTTCCTCACGAAGGTTGTATCGCGGTACCGTGTCAACACCGATCCTCAAACGCTGTTTCTTCACCTCGCAAACGATGGAAGACTCGGCAACCTCTCGAACTCGAACCGCTCGCTATCGAGAATCAATCGGTCGGACTCCAAGGCTCGCTAATCGATGTAACTTCGCGGACCATGCCCTCTTCTCGGCTGAACATCCGATAGACTCCCCATCGACCTACTTCGCCAAGAGCATCTGCCACAACATTGGCCTTACGGGTGGTGCAGGATGTCGACATCGTAATCCTTGAGTAACTCTAACCACCGCCTCTACGTAAGTTCACTCTCTCCTCGGCTGAAGATATATCGAGGCTCTGTGGTGCATAAATATCCACATGAACCCCATACAAATAGTGCCTCCAGATCTTCAGGCGTGAATCACCACCGCCAACTCAAATCATGGGTGAGGTAGCCTCCTGTAAGTGTCGCCGACGCGTGACGCTATAACCTTGCGCCGCGTCAACACACATCCCAACCCGATGCAGCGACGATCACAATACACGCATATAGCCGGACCTCCGAAAGAGTAAACGGCGCGATGGCCTCTTCAAGATATGGAAACCTGCTCACACGCATACCCATCAAACTTAGCGGCTTTCCGAGTCGGCCTAGTCAATGGGCGAAGATACAAACTTCTCTCTGAACCACGATAATAACGTAAGGCCCGTAAAATGCGCACCTTCTGAGTGGGGAGTAGGGTCGAAGGCCAACTCCTGATCGCTGATCTTGCCGTATCCACCCGAATACCATCACCAAAATATGCCCAAGAAAAGCCACAAGTCAACCAGAACTCACACTTCAAAACTTGGCGTACAATGCTGGTCACGGAGAACTCGGCCAAAGACGCCAAATGCTCCGCATGCTCTGCTCTGGCGAGAATAAACTAAGATATCATCAATGAACACTATCACAAATGTGTTCAAAAATGGCTTGAACACTCGGTTCATCAAATCCATGAATCTGGAGCGTTGGTCAACCCGAAAGACGCGACGAACTCATAATGCGCGTCATCGTCCGAATCAAATTCTAGGACATCGCCTCTCGACTCGCTTTGATGATAGCCCATCGCAGATCAATCTGAGAAACATCTCGCACTGCCCGTGGTCGAACAAATCATCAATCCAGGAAGGGTATCCGTTCTCAATAGTCACCTTGTTCAGCTACCCGTAATCAACACACATGCGCAACGCCCCATCCTTCTTCGAATAACTGGCCGGAGAAACACTACGATGAAGCCGCTTCTCCGAAATCTCTCACCGGTCCTTCAACTCTCTCAACTCGGCTGTGTCGTTCTCAGACGAATGGAAATAAAGCCGAGTGTCGCAAAGACATCGATATAAAACTCTATCTCCTATCGGAGGGATACCCGAGGTCAGTCTGGAAACACATCTAGGAACTTCGACATCGAACTGACCAAAATCTGGTACCGCGGCCTCGATGTCGAACACCCGAACGAGATGGTAGATATACCCTTCGCATTCGTCTTCCTAGCCTTGAGGTAGGAAATAAACCTACCTCTGCGGCGTCTGAGTGTTCCTCCCACTCAACAATGGCTCTCAGAAATCTGGAACCGCATCACTCTCTCTCTAGATGCCTACATTGGCATAGCAAGAAGCTGGCCAATCCATACCCGTAATCGCGTTAAATCGGTCATATCGACTCTATCAAGTCGGCTAGGTCGACGCATCGCATACGGTCATCGGACAAGCCCTATATACCCGCCGAAAGCTACACCGAATCACCGCTGGCGTAGCTACCTCGAAAGCGGTCTATGGACTTAGGCTCTATCCATCCTACTAGCGATGGGGAGATATATAGACAGTAGAACCGGATCTATCAAGGCATACACATCAAATCCGACCGATAAGGTACCGTGGCGACATCGGTGAGGCCTCCGATCTGCCGGCCAAGGCATAAATGCGATTCGAGGACCGCTTAGAATCGGGACCACACGACCTCTGCCGCGACTGCTGGCCCATGAGTACCTCAATTTCGGGCGAGTAAATCGTAGGAGATGAAGAAGACCGTGAAGAACTCGTAGGTGACTCCCTACCATCCGCGCTTGTCACGACCCGCTCGGCCCGTGATAGTACCCACGGCACCCAAGTAGTCATACATCGAGTAATGAAATATAAAGCAAGACATGAAATAGCTTTAAAAATAAAACACGGTTTATGTGAGAAAACACGCCTTTCGATATATATATAAAATCATGGTTTAGCCACATCCACACTCGCATAAACATGACTCTGAACTTCTAGGAAGTATACAACTATGGCGACAGGGGCCGCCATACCTGTCAGACAAAACTATCTACAATAGAGATCATACCAAAAGCAGAGTCCTAAGAGATGGAGCTCGACACCAACGTAGAGATCCTAAGGATGCGGATCTAAGACTCGCTCTTACCATGCAGATTGAACGCACTCCGAGGTCAAGATAACAGTACCAAGTATGTGAAACTATAAAGTACTTTAAAATGAAATCAAAGTATTTAAAACCTTTTCACAAATACAATCGGTTCAATTGCACATAGTGCCACATCACAAACAACAAAGAATAGAAAATCAGAATGTGTCTATTCTAGGCCGCGAATGATCGAAAGCAAGGCCAACGCCCATAGTATCATTCTCGCGTGCCTAGTCCTCGACTTCCGCTCGCATAGGTCCCACAGCATCTGCATGAGATATTTCTCATCGGGGCAGCTAACCCTGGCAGATCCGCCTGGGCTCCCGCACCGCATAGCCTCAAAAGACCGCATAGTCTCAACAGACGCAGTGAGTCCTCGTGATCGCAAACGCCGAATGATCAATCACGAGCATACCGCCGCTCGCATAGTCTCACAGATCATGATAAAATGATAGACCCGCACTGATCAAGCCCTCGTATAACCAAGTGGGTAGTGATACAATAACAAGATAATGGACTTACCGGTTAGCAACGTAAGCACAGCAGAACGACCCCTTACACAAAGATTACAAGACACTAACACAGTAGCATCATAACATGTCTACTTATCAAACAATCTTACTACACTTAATGTAAATCAATACAAGGCTTTTATAAACAAACAAGTAAATGGCCTTTTTATCTTCTTAAGTCATATACCTAACTTCCCATAAAGTGGTATAACTCTGCTTTTGTTTTAAAACCAAATATTTATCTCTGTTAAAAATGATTCAAGATTCTTTGAAATGTTTTCGCTTCTTTGTTTATTCAAAGCTTAAGCGTAGGCATCGCCGTAAGTATTATTCAGCAGTTGAGGCATTGCCATAAGTATTATTCAGCTTAAGTCAAAGACATTGCCGTAGTTATTATTCGCTAACACTGCACGCTCACCGTACTATATATTGTAAAATATCATGCTTTAGGAAGAATCACATACCTTCAAATAAAACCACCGCCAAGTCAATATGTCGCGCAGAGAGTCACCTATAATAGTCACAGATATCTATCAAAGACTACTCGAGGGTCATTCTAAACAGGGGTTCATAATTCTACGGAAGTCGGGCAGACAACCCTACCCGGTGAGCTATGTAAGTTCATCAGAAATGCCCATGTGAGTACAGCTCAATTATTCTTCTTTAAACCCTTCTATCGTGATAATTCCAATTCTATTCGTGATATTCTTCTAAGTATTTAATACTTATTCTAATACTATAACAAAGAAGTATTCTCTAATTCAAAAGAGGGTTAGGATTAGTTACCCTCGGTAAGCCCAATAATATCCTAGAAAAGTCGCACCGAGCAAGGTTTGCTCTAAGTTATGCCCAAAGAACCTTAAGTTCTCACAACTTCTACTAAGTACTAAGGTATTTGGGCTAGGTATTTTGGGCATTATAACGCATACAAGAAGGTAACTTTTCTACCAAGGAGTGAGGTAGATTTCGGCTAGGCTAGGGGTAGGCTCTCGGCCACACTACACAAGGGAGGAAGAGGTGTTGGACTTAAAAGCTTAAGGGAGAGGAGAGGATTTTTAGACTTGGAAGATAACTGTGGATGAATAACTCTTCATCTCTAAGGGGTATTTATAGCTCAAGCCTGCCAACCAATGGCCAAGATGAAGACAAGTGCAAGGCAAGTGTAGAGGATTAACTAAACACAAATATCCTACCAACCTCTGACTTGTGCACAAGGCACAAAAACGCCTCGTTTCTCCAATTTCGGCCCATGGACGCCTAAGTCCACCAATGGAGGGTGCGCGTTGCCTCCCGCTGGTCCAAAATGTTTCGCCTCTAAAAATCCGCAAAAATTAGAAATGGCATAGCGGAATTTTCCCTACGAAAGTCGTGGAAACGCTTCGTCGGAAACGATTCTTTAGCGAGTTGTGTACAAAAACGCCCAAGGCTAACTTTAAAGCCAAACTTTTGCACGTATTCCCTCACGCATACTCAAAATACGGGGTATAACATTCTCCCCTCCTTAGAAACATTCGTCCCGAATGTTCCTTCTCAAGACAGTTATCGAAGAAGCTTAAACAGTTAGCAAATGCCACACACGGCCACAAAACAACACTTAGGCAAAAAATGATAATGGAAATTTACAAGTAGGAAAGTGAATTACCTGGAGGTGGGGAATAGGTGAGGATACTTCGCCTCATGTCCTCCTCGGCTTCCCACGTCATCTCCTCCCGAGCCGCTTCGCCACAAGACTTTGACTAAGCCACGCCTCAGTCCGCAGACGCCTAACTCCGACGATCGACTATCGCTATGGGAATCTCCTCATACGATAACCCCTACACCCGACATCATCAATCTGTGTACCTAGATGGATCCCCGATACATCTCCTCAAAGATAGATACGTGAAACACGGATGCACCGCTTCCAGATCGGACGGCAGATTCAACTCGTAGCAACCTTGCCTACCTCGGACAATCCAAACGCCCAATGTACTGGGCCGAAGTTTCCTTCTTCCCGAATCTCATCACACCCTTCATGGGTGACACCTTTAGGAAAACCCAATCATCTATCGCGAACTCGGATGCCGACGACGATGATCTCATACGACTTCGCCGACTCGAGTCATTAATAGCCGCCTTGATAAGCTTCACCTTATCCATCGCCACTGTACCACCGTCCCACTAGCCGCCCCGCCTACATCGAACCAACCTATAGGCGACCGCACTTCCTCCCATACAAGGCCTCATAAGGCGCCATCCGAATCCGAGTGGTAGCTATTATTATACGCGAACTCAACTAGAGGCAAATGATCCTCCCAACTACCATCGGTCAACACAGTGCCGCAGATATCCTCGCAGTCCGGATAGTGCGCTCGCTGTCCGCTCACTCGTGGATGAAATGCATTGTGCTCACTCAAGGCCCCTAAACCTCTGCGGAAGGACCTCCGAGTTAGCCAGAACCGCTCTCACTCGATATGATCGGTAGGGACTCATGTAGTCCGACGATCTCTGATGTAAAGTCCGCATAATCCTCACGAAAAGTCGCCCCGACGGGGAAGAAAGTGCTGGGCTGATTTCACACCGCCGATTTATAACCTATATAGAATCATGTCTCCTCCGAGTGCAGGTAATCCCGTGATGAAGTCCATGTTGATTACCTCCCACTTCCGTCGGGATCTCAATCGTCAGAATAAACCACGTGCCTCTCGTGCTCTACCACCACGACAACACGGGCATCGAGCTACGAACTCGCAACGCCCTCTTCAAGCCATCCCACCAATACACGCATCTAAGGTCGTGGTACATCTTGGTCGACTTTGATGGATAGAGTAACGCGCGCTGTGTGCTTCCCCAAGAACTCACAAGTCCTCAAACATCCGAACACACAACGCTCAAACCTAAGCACCCATCAGTGCTACTCAAAAGGACCTTGCCTCACGAAGAGCTGTATCACGATATCGAATCAAAGCGGATCTCGAACTGCTTTCTTCACCTCCTCAACGATGGAAGACTCGGCAACCTCACGAACTCTAACCCCATCGCTATCGTAATCAATCAAACGGACACCAAGGCTCGCTAATCGATGCAAATCACGAACCATGTCCTCCTCTCTAGCCGCACATCCGATAGGCTCCCATCGACCTACGACTAAGAGCATCTGCCACAACATCGCCTTCCCGGTGGTACAGATATCAACATCGTAATCCTTAAGCAACTCTAACCACCGCCTCTGCCGCAAGTTCGCCTCCTCTCGTCAAGATATATCGAGACTTCTGTGGTCTCAGATAAATATCCACGTGAACCCCATACAAATAGTGCCTCCGGATCTTCAAAGCGTGAATCACACCGCCAACTCCAAATCATGGGTGGTAGTTCCTCTCGTGTTTCTTCAATCGGGATGCATATGCTATAACCCCGCCATGCCGCATCAACACACATCCCAACCCGATGCCCGACGATCACAATACACGCACATAACCATCCGACCTCCGAAGAGTAAGAACGGGGCGGTCGTTAGTCTCTCTTCAAGAATCGAAACCCCGCCACAAGCATCACCATCAAACTTGGCTGCCTTCCGAGTCACTAGTCAACGGTGCGTAGATAAGCAAACTTCTCCACGAACCGATAATAACTCGCAAGGCCCAAAATCGCAACCTCTCGCTGAGTAGCAGGTCTAGGCCAAGTCCTCGATCGCCTCGATCTTGGCCAGATTCACTGAATGCCATCAGCCCCGGCAATATGCCCAAGAAACGCCATCAAGTCAACCAAAACTCACATTTGGAAAACTTGGCATAATCGCCGATCTCGAGAATCGCAAGATACCTCAAATGCTCCGCATGCTCCTGCTCAGAGCGAGAATAAACCAAGATATCATCAATGAACACTATCACAAACGTGTCCAAAAATGGTTTGAACACTCGCTCATCAAATCCACGAATACCGCCGAGCATCGTCAACCCAAAAGACATGACTCGAACTCATAATGCCCGCATCGTCCGAATGCAGTCCTAGGGACATCCACCTCTCTGACACGAACCTGATGATAGCCCGAACGCAGATCAATCTTGGAGAAACATCTCGCGCCCTGCAACTGGTCGAACAAATCATCAATCCCGGAAGAGGTATTCGTTTAATGGTCACCTTGTTCACCGTAATCAACACACATGCGCAGCTGGCCCGCCCTTCTTCTTCACGAACAATACCGCGCTTCGTGGGGAAACACTCGCCTAATGGCCCTTCTCCAAGAAATCCTCGCTGGTCCTTCACTCTCAACTCGCAGTGCCATTCTCAGATGGCGAATGGAAATAGCCGAGTGTCCGCAATATGTCAATACAAACTCAATCTCCTCTCGTGAGGGATACCCGGAGGTCATCCGAAACACGCCCGGGAACTTCGACCATCGAATCGATCAAAATCTGGTACCGCAGCCTTGATCAAACACCAACGGATGGTAGATATACCCTTCGCACTATCTTCCTAGCCTTGAGGTAGGAAATAAACCTACCTCTACGATACCGCGTTCTCCCACTCAACAACCGGCCTCAGAAATCGGAACCGCATTACTCTCTCTCATAGCTTACATTGGCGTGAAGAAGCTAGCCAATCCATCCTCATAATCACGCCGGTCAATCATCTCCAACTCTATCAAGTCGGCTAAGGTCCGACGATCGCAAATGGTCACAGACAAGCTCTATATACCCGCCGAGCTACCACCGAATCACCCATCACGTAGCTACATCGAAAGTGTCTATGGTCTCAGGCTCTCTCCCTATCCTACTAGCAACTCGTGGATATATATAGGACAGTGTAGAACCCGGATCTATCATAGCATACACATCAAACCTGAACCGAGCAGGTACTGCGATTTACATCGCGCGAGGCCTCCGATCCCGCTGGCCGGACAAAGCATATACGCGTTCGAGGACCGCTGAATCGGGACTCGCGCCACGACCGCCGCGACCCGCTGATCCATTGGTACTCGCCCGGGCGAGTAATCGCCGGGATGAAGAAGCCGCAATGCACTCGTAGCCGAGCCCTACCACCGCCGCCCCGGCCGGACAAACTCGCAGTGACCTCGCCGCCACAAGTATAGCAAGCTCCCGAGTACGCCTCCCGCATGGTATCTGCCACAACGCACATCGAGCACTCGAACGGTTAGCACCTCGCTACTCGAAACTGGTCCCGCCCCGACCGCTTCGACCAAGCCTGGGCCGCTAAATGAGGTGAGTGCTCGCGGCCGTGGTGCAACCGACTTCGCCGATGCCGCCACCCCGAGGACCACCAAAAGAACCGCCGCCTCGCCTTCTTCTCGCCGATATCGCTTACCCGCGTCTCTACGCCTCACATCCCAACCATGAGCTCAAGATACGGTTATGTCCATGCTCGGGAAGGGACACACCCGCACAAGACTCGGCCATGTAATCATCCAAAGCCGACATAGCGACGCACTCGCCCTCCATCTCTCGCTACAAAGCAGTGGACATATCGAGCCAAAGAATCAAACTCGACATTGTACTCCTCACAAGGCCCTCCCCGCCTCAAAGAATAAGAATCTATCACCGTGCTCTCCTCATCCGCGAGGCAAGAAGTGTGAGAAAAGCCTCAAAACTCATCCCATACTGGAGGTGCATGCTCTCCCGAAAGCTCCTATGATCAAACCAATCGATCATGTATCACGCAACTGACGCGAACCGAATGTCATGCCTCAAGCCCCGATCACCCGCATAATCCTTCAATCGACGGATGAACTCCTCGGATCATCCTCCGGCCTCGACCAGAAATCAAGTGCTACAACTCAAGAAATCTCGTAGCCTCAAACTATTCGCTGGTGCACTACGCGCGATCGAGCCGAGCTGAATCGCGTGATCCAGCCTCTCTCAGACGGGCCACAACTTTAGCCAATAGCCGGGCCATCTCTCTTTCCTAACTCTCCGCCCGTGCCGCGGGACTGAGGTGGTACCGTGGTCTCGCCGGCCGGGCCAAGGCCATAGAACTCGCCGCCTCGTATAGACCGGGCTCGAGCCTCAGAACTCGGGTGTCTCGCTAGCCTCGCCGCTTGCCCTTCTGGGCCCGGTTGCCTTACGCAGGCATAATCATATAGAAAGGAATACGTTAGAGGGGTCCAACCTATAACACAACTCTAAAGCACGATCTCGTAATGAGAAGAATGGAAACTAATCCTAAATATCCTATAGCTCGATTATTGGTGTGGTGCACAACACACCGATAATTAAGACTTACTAGATACGGCTCAGAGACACTTTCCGAGATTAATCGCTCGATACCACTTTTGTCACGACTGCCTCGGCCGTGGATCGTGCCTTACCGGCACCTAAGTAGTCATACATCGAGTAATCGGAAATATAAAGCAAGACATGAAACAGCTTTAAAAATAAAACATGTTTATGAGAAAACATCGTTTTTCGCATATATATATAAAATCATGGTTTAGCGCTACATCCGACATCGCATAACATGACTACGCACTTCTGGAAGTATATAACTATGGCGACAGTGTTCGCCATACCTCGATCAGCATAAAACTATCTACAACAGGAGATCATACTAAAAGTAGAGCCTCCAAGAGATGGAGCTCCGACACCAACGTAGAGATCCTAAGGATGCGGATCTAGCACACCGCTGCCCTTACCGCGGCATGAACGCAGCCTCCGAGGAGGTCAAGATAACAGTACCAAGTATGTGAAACTATAAAGTACTTTAAAATGAAATCAAAGTATTTAAAACTTTTCACAAATACAATCAGTTCAATTGCACATAGTGCCACATCACAAACAACAACAAGAATAGGAAAATCAGAATGTGTCTATTCTAGGCCGCGAATGATCGGGCAAGGCCAATCGCCTATAGTATCATTCTGCGTGCCTAGTCCCGACTTCCGCACCGCATAGTCCCACATGCACTGCATGAGATATTTCGCATCGGGCAGCCAACCCCAGATCCGCCTAGGCTCCCGCAGCCCGCATAGCCTCAAAAAGACCGCATAGTCTCAACAGACCGCATAGGGAGTCCCCCGCATCAGGCTCAACGCCCGGAATGATCAATCCTGGAGCATACCGCTGCTCCGCATAGTCTCACAGACCGCGTAGCCGTATAGACCGCATCATGGGCAAGCCCTCGTATAACAAAGGGTAGGTGATACAATAACAAGATAAATGGACTTACTGTTAGCAACGTAAGCACAAGCAAGAACGACTCTTACACAAAGATTACAAGACACTAACACAGTAGCATCATAACATGTCTACTTATCAAACAATCTTATTACACTTAACAGAATCAATACAAGGCTTTTATAAACAAACAAGTAAATGCCTTTTTATCTTCTTAAGTTGTTATACCTAACTTCCCATAAAGTCAGTATAACTCTTGCTTTTGTTTTAAAAACCAAATATTTATCTCCGTTAAAAATGATTCAAGATTCTTTTGAAATGTTTTCATTCTTTGTTTATTCAAAGCTTAAGTTGCAGGCATTGCCGTAAGTATTATTCAAAGCTTAAACCGTGAGGCATTGCCATAAGTATT
The DNA here is from genome assembly GCA_029844215.1 of Przewalskia tangutica. NCBI lineage: Eukaryota > Viridiplantae > Streptophyta > Magnoliopsida > Solanales > Solanaceae > Przewalskia > Przewalskia tangutica. Next base: position 24,782 of record JAQGDG010000034.1, read on the forward strand.
ATTCAGCTTAAGTCAAAGACATTGCCGTAGTTATTATTCGCTTAACACCAGACGCTCACCGCACTATATATTGTAAAATATCATGCTTTAGGAAGAATCACATACCTTCTCAAATAAACCACCGCCAAGTCAATATGTCGCACAGAGAGTCACCATAATAGTCACAGATATCTATCAAAGACTACTCGAGGGTCATTCTAAACAGGGGTTCATAATTCTACTGAAAGTCGGGCACAACCCTACCCGCGAGCTATGTAAGTTCATCAGAAAACAAATTCATGTGAGTACAGCTCAATTATTCTTCTTTAAACCCTTCTACTCGTGATAACAGCTCAATTCTATTCGTGATATTCTTCTAAGTATTTAATACTTATTCTAATACTATAACAAGAAGTATTCTCTAATTCAAAAGAGGGTTAGGATTAGTTACCTCGTAAGCCCAATAATATCCTAGAAAGTCGCTGAGCAAGGTTTTGCTCCTAAGTCAGATGTCTAAGAACCTGAAGTTCCTCACAACTTCTACTAAGTACTAAGGTATTTGGGCTAGGTATTTTGGGCATTATAACGATACAAGAAGGTAACTTTTCTACCAAGGGAGGGTAGATTTCAAGCAGGCTGTGGGGTAGGCTCTCGCCACACTACACAAGGAGGGAAGAGGTGTTGACTAAAAGCTTAAGGAGAGGAGAGAGGATTTTTAGACTTGGAAGATAACTTTGTGGATGAATAACTCTTCATCTCTGGGGGTATTTATAGCTCAAGCCTTGGCCAACCAATGGCCAAGATGAAGACAAGTGCAAGGCAAGTGTAGGGTGAGGATTAACTAAACACAAATATCCTACCAACCTCGACTTGTGCACAAGGCACAAAAACGTGCCTTGCTCTCCAATTTCGTCCATGGACGCCTAAGTCCACTAATGGGAGGGTGCCAGTGTTGCCCTCCCGCTGGTCCAAAATGTTTCGCCTCTGCGAAAAATCCGCAAAAATTAGAAATGGCATAGCCGGAATTTTCCCACGAAGTCGTGGAAACGCTTCGCTCGAAACGATTCTTAAGCGAAGTTGTGTACAAAAACGCCCGCTAACTTTAAAGCCAACCAGACGTATTCCCTACGTATATACTGAAATACGGGGTATAACACGCTGCCCTTGGTCGGATAGCCGCAGTGACCGCTGGCCACAAATGTAACAAACTCCCATAGCGCATTTACAATCCCGGTGGGATCTACCGACGGCCACACCGGCGGGTGGTCCCGATCGCCGATTCTCGCCGCTCGACGCTCAAGTCCTGGCCCCGCCGCTCGAATATCCCGCCGTCCCGAGGATGGTGTAGGAGTGCTCAGCCGGCTGGTGCAAATCTAGATCGCCGAGGCCGCCACCACGATAGCTACCAAAAGACCGCCCTGGGCCTTCTTCGCCGCTGTCACAACCTTGGCCTCTACGCCTCGTGATCTGCGCAGCTCGTGCGCGTAATATCCATACCGGGCCAAGAGCCACACCCGCACAAGACTTCGCCATATAATCATCTAGCCCGCGACGTAGCGATGCACTCGCCCTCCATATCGCTACCAACGCAGGGACATATCGAGCCAACGATCAAACTCAACGCCAGACTTCTAATCGCGCCCTCTCTGCTCAAAGAATAAAAATCTGTACTGCGTCTCCTCATCTCGCGAGGTAAGAAATGAGTGAGAAAGGCCTCCGAGAAATCGCCCAAGTAGCTGGGACGCGGTTTCCCGATAACTCCCACGAATCAAACCAATCGATCACGGTATCACGCAGCCTACGTGAACCAAGATCACAGACTCGGCTTCAAGCCTTGATCACTCGCGATGATCTCTCAGAATCGACGGATGAACTCATGCGATCATCTCGTGCTCGACCGTAACTCGTCGGCTACAACTCGGAAAATCCCATAGCCGCAAATCGCTCGATCTCGAATGAACCATGTACGTATGGCTGAGCTGAACCGCTGCGATCCACTATCTCATGTTCGCCACGATCTCGCCAAGAATCGGGCCATCTCTCAGAATCTATCTCATCCGCCTGTGCCGCTGGACGAGGCGCAGTACTGGGTCTAATCGCCCACCGCCGCGCTCCTAAACCTCGCTGGGGCGGCGTCGTGGAACTCGCCGCCTCGTATAGATCGGGCCCGAGCCCTCGTGACTCTTGTCCTACTAGCAGCTCTCGCCGCTTTGCCTTCGGGCCGGGTTGCATACGTGGTGGCATAATCAAGTAAAAGGAATACGTTAGAGGGTCCAACTTATAACACTACTTTAAGGCACGATCTCAGAGTGAGAAGAATGGAAACCAATCCTAAATATCCTATAGCCTCGACATTATTGGTGCACAACACACCGATAATCAGACTTACTAGATACTTCAGAGACACTTTCCGAGGATTAATCGCTGATACCACTTTTGTCACGACTGCCCGGGTTCGTGGATCGTGCCTTACCCGCACCCAAGTAGTCATACATCGTAGTAATCGGAATATAAAACACAAGACATGAAACAATTGTAAATGACACATTTTATTCGAGAAAGTGGTGCCTTTCGCATATATATATAAGAATCGCGCTTACATCCCAACCGCAATAGGACTACAGACCTGGGGAAGTAAACAACTATGGCGATTGATTCCCGCCATACCTCGAATGTACAAAACTATCTACACAACAGGAGATCATACCCAAAAGTCGAGCCTCCTGAAGATGGAGCTCCCGACACCAAAGCAAAAGATCCTAAGGATGTGGATCTAGCACTGCTTCCCTTACCGGCATGAACGCATTTCAAGCGAGGTCAAGACAACAGTACCAAGTATGTGAAATCAGAAAGTACTTAAATGAAATCATATCATTTTAAAACCAATTTTACAAATACGTATGAAACAACCAAGGTAAATCGCACATAGTGCCACATCATAAACAAGAGCAACAATTAAATCAGAATGTCTTTTCTAGCCGCGAATGATCGAGGCAGGCCAATCGCCCATAAGATCATTATGCAAGCCTAATCCGACTCGTAGTCCGCATAAAGCCACCCAGACCGCACGAGGTATCCCCGCATCGAGGGTACCTACCTCGGCATCGCCCCGACTCGTAGTCCGCATGGCCACATAGACCGCATGACCATAAAGGCCGCACACTAACTCGAACTCTCAGAGCCCGCATAGGTCCCTCGACCCGCATGGTATTCTCGAATCACGGTCCTGCATCACCGAGTCTACCCCGCGACGGATGGCGACTAACCCTCGTATCATGTCAAGAGGTGAGTGATATAATACTAACATAACAAATTATTGTTAAACAACATAAGCACAACAAGAATACCCTCTTATACAAACGCGTTAAAGACACTAACACACATAGCATCATATTATGTCTACTTATCAAACCATCTTATTATACTTTCCGTAAATCAATATAAGTCTTTTATAAACACATAAGTAAACTGCCTTTTATTTTTTCTTAAGTCGTTATACCTAACTTCCCATAAAGCTAGTATAACTCTTAAGCTTTTTGTTTTTTTAAAACAATTATTCTTCTTCTTTCAAAATGATTTATAATTCTTTTGAAAGACTTCAAGATTCTTATTATTCAAAGCTTAAGTCAAAAGACATTGCAGAAACTACGTTCGCTTAACATACGACGTCACCGTACTATATATAGATTTTAAAATATCACGCCAAGAGTATAGGGAGAATCACATACCTTCTGGCGAAATCCACCGCCAAGTCGAATATGTCACGCATACTATCAACCTATAATAGTCAAACACGCCTATCAACGCCTAGACTATTCTCAGAGATATTCTAAATAGAGGTTCTCTATTCTACGGAAAAATGGGCAGCACTTCCCTACCCAGAACTATACAAGTCATCAGAACATACACCCATGTAAGTATACCAATCTTCTTAAATTCTTCTAATGTGATTACAGTTCAATTCTTTTCTCAGAATACCCTTCTAAGCAATTACAGCTCATTACTCTTCTTTAATATCCTTCTATGTATTTTATACTTATTTCTATACTTCTACAAAGATGTATTCTCTAATTACAATAGAAGGATAAAATTATTTACCTCGATAAGCCCAATATTATCCAAGATATAAGTCGATCCCGAGCGAGGTTTAGCTCCTAATCAGACGCTCCAATACGCTCCAAGAAACCTCAGAAGTTTCTACACAACTTCTACTTTACTCCAACCAACTATGAAGTTTCTCTAGGGTTTCGTTTAGTGACTAATCGAATACAAGGTAGTATTTCTGACTCTACGTATAGAGATAACATTGGAAATACTATATGGATTGGCTAAGGTATTTTGGGGATAGTAACAATACTTGAGAGTATTTCTACCAAAGGGGTACTTTGGCCGAGACTTCAAGGAAGGGGAGGAGAGGGTGTTTCTGCCAGCTCTTTTAGAGGGGAGAGAGCTTTGGACTAGAACTATAAGGAGAGGGAGGATTTTGGAGACTTGAAATTGATTTGTGGATGAAGAACTCTTCATCTTAAGGGGGGTATTTATAGGCCAACCAATGGCCAAGATGAAGCCAAGTGGTAGGCAAGTGTAAGGTGGAGATTTAGGCAAGTGTCCTTATCCATCTACTACACAAATATCCTACCAACTCCTTGACTAAGGGAAAGGCACAAAAAACGTGCCAACTATGCCTGTTGTCATTCACTTGAGGTGACAAGTGTCACCCTCTCGTTGGTCCAAAATATTTCGTCTCTCGGAAAAATCCGCAAAAAATAGAAATGACATAGCCGTAATTTTCCCTTCGCAAGTTTTGTAAAACGTTTCGTCGGAAAACGATTCTTTTAGTGAGTTGTGCACAAATATTTTTCGTCCAAAGTGCCTAACTAAGGCTAAACTTTTGTACGTACGCCCTCACGTACATACTCTGGAAATACGGGGTATAACAATTTTAAAAAGAGATTAGTCGATGCACATGTTTTGTCGATCTGGTTGGTTTCTTTTAGCAAGTGGGGTAAGGTGGATAAGGCATTTGAGTTGGTTGAGAGGATAGAAGATCTTAACATTAGCTTAAATGATAAAGACATGTTTTGTTTTGATTCATGGTTTCGTAAGTGAAGACAGAACAGATAAAGCGTTGCAACTGTGGGATAAAATGAGGAAAAAGGGTATCGTGCTGGATATTTCTGTTTATGGCGTGCTAGTGGAAGAGTTGTATAGGAGTAAGGAGATTGAGAAAGCTATGCAGCAGTATGAGGAAATGAATGATTCAGGAATCCATCCTGATATTAAAATACTTAGTGACCTTATATCTTGTGTGCGCGATGAAAGAGATATGGCACAGAGTTGTTGAAAGGACAATATTCGAGGTTGACATACTACGTACGACATTTTGGACTTTTACTTTGGACTACTTTTTCTTATTGTTGTTATGAAGGCGAGATAGTAAACCGCGTTACCGTTTGGGCGCGTAATCCCCTTCTTTTACTTATTGTCATTTTGAAGGCGAGATAGTAAACCGCGTTACCGTTTGGGCGTGTAATCCCCTTCTTTTTACTTATTGTTGTTATGAAGGCGAGGTTGTTAATCGCGTTCCATTTGGGCGTGTTACCCCCTTCCTTACTTATCGGAATTATTGCGCCACGTTGGTTATCATATTCGCCTTGTTAAAAATAGAGAATTGAGTAAAACGGGAGGTGTCGCCCAATTTTCCGTAGACTAAGAGAAGTCCTACTTAGAAGAATTTCCACGAAGAGCTAGAAGTTAATAGTCGTGTTTTTACTATTATAGGTTGACACTCTGCGCGCGACATATCCGACTGGGCAAGTAGGTTCAGCCGAGGAGGTATGTGATTCTTCCTATCCCTTTGAGCATGATATTTTTCCAAATATATATATAGTACGGTAGACGTACGTGTGTTAAACTGAACTTGGTTTTACTTTGATATCTTTGGACTGGAGTCCTAAATAATAAGAATCTTGAATATTTCAAAAGAGTTATGAATCATTTTCTAAGAAAAGTAATCGAAGTTTTTACAAAAGCTTAAGGTTATACTAGCTTTATGGGAAGTTAGATATAACAACTTAAGAAGGATAAGAAAACGGTTTTTATTATCAAATGCTTGAAATGTTGTCTGAAGGTATGATAAGTTGGTTTGATAGACATGTTATGATGCCTCGTGTGTTAGTATCTCGTGACGCCACGTAGCGAGGTTATTCTTGTTATGATTATATTGTTCAACGGTTAGTCGTTGTGCTCGATTCTTGTGATGATTGTATAAAGAGGTTATTCTTATTGTGCTTATGTTGTTTAACGATAAGCCGTTATGTTAGTATTGTACCACCCACCTCTTGACATGTTATACCGGGTTAAGTCGCCTCGATGCGCGAATGCCTCATACGTCCAGGACCTACGCGAGCTACGAGTTCCGTGTTAGTGCGCGGAATACCTCACGCGGTACATGTGGCTACGCGGACTACGAGAGTCCAGACGATGCCGGGAGTAGCTACCACGACGCGGAGAATACCTCATGCGCCTAGGTGGCCTACGCGACCGCGAGTCCAGGATTAGGCGTGCATAATGATACTATGGGCGATTGGCCTTGCTTCGATCATTCGCGGCCTAGAAAACGACCGGTTACAGTATACCTATTACTACTCTTGTTTGTGATATGGCACTAGGTGCAGTTAACTCGGTTGTTTTCATACATACTTGTGAGTTGGATTTAAAATGTTATGGTTCTATATGTGTATTTATATCTGTACTTGACAGTTTCACATACTTGGTACCGGCAGATCGACTCTCGCCGCGCTCATGCCGCAGGTAAAGGGAAGCAGGTGGTAAATCCTCATTCTTAGGATCTCTATTCAGGTGTCAGGAGCTCCATTTCTCCGGAGGCTCGACTTTTGGTATGGTTCTCCCTGGTGTTGTAGATGTTTGTACATTCAGGGGTATGGCGGGGCCCTGTCCCGTCATAGTTTTTATACTTCCTTAGAGGTCTGTAGTCCTGTCATATTTTGGGATGTAACTGTTCACTGCTGGGTAAATGTATATATATGCCGAAAGACGACATTTTCTCGGTTAAGACTATTCTTACTGTTATTGTTTTCATATCTTGGTTTTATATATTCCGCTGGTTACTCTGATGTTTGGCTACTTGGGTGCCCGGATAAGGCACCAGTCACGGGTCCGGGATCGGGTCGTGACAAAAGTGGTATCGAGCGATTAATCTCTGAAAGTGTCTGCATCGGTGTCAGGTAGTCTTGATTATCGGTGTGTTGTGCACCACATCTATAATCAGGAGGCTGCAGGACATTTAGGATTGATTTCCATTTCTTCTCACTCTGAGATCGTGCCTTAGAGTTGTGTTATAGGTTTGACCTTTTTTTACGGATTTCTCTTTCTTACCAGTTATGCCTCCACGTAAGGAAACCCGGGCCCAGAAGGGCAAGACAGCCGAGGGAACTTGTAGTAGTACACAGAGGGTCACGAGGTCTCAGGCCCAACCCTTACCTGAGGTAATACCTCCGACGGCGAGTTCCACGACGTCGTCGGCTCCAAAGAAGTTTAGAACCGCAGAGGTCGCTAAGGCCACATCGAGCCTCCAAAATCACCGGAGCAGAGGACATGGGTTACAAGGAGATGACCCAGTTATTGGCCAGAGTCGTGGCGAGGCACGAGGATAGGCTGGATACAACAGTTCCAGTCCCAGTAGTACCCGTGGTTCACCCGAGGTCAGATGGTTTGAGACTTCGGGACTTTTTGAATTGCGGCCCGCCAGAGTTTTATGGGTTGAGGCCTGAGGATGATCCACAGGAGTTCATCAGAGAGTTACATCGGATCATGAGAGTGATCAAGGCGTCAGAGACCGAGTCAGTGGTCTTAGGTTCACATCGGCTGCGCTATACCGCAGTAGACTAGTTTGATTCTCGAGCCGCCCCGAGGAGCAGCGCTCACCGCTTGGGACGAGTTCTCGAGGCATTTCTCACTTCTTGCCTCCGCAGATGAGGCACGAGCCGATAGATTTTGATCGAGGAGGCAGAGGCACACGCTCGGGAGTACAACGTGGAGTTCGACTCGTTGGCTCAGTATGTGCCCGCGTTAGTGGCCGATATGGAGGACCGAGTGCACCGCTACGTCACGTGGCTTGATGACTACTTGGCGAGTCTTGCCAGTGTAGCTCTTCACCGGCATGGACATTGCCCGCACGCAGCTCATGCACTGGTGTGAGCGCGTAGAGGCCGACGGGATGTGATATCGCGAGGAAGGCCAGGACGACAGGGTCCTTTGGTAGTTCTCGAGGCGACGACTCAAGAAATGCAGATTTGCACCTCACCACCAGAGCACTTCTACACCATCTTCGGACCGACAGGTATACGGGCGTCGGGCCCCGTGACTTCAGACTTCGGTAGCAAACGTATAACCAATCGAGACCACCTTCCTCTCAAGACGTTCGATGTGAGATCCCATTTCGGGAAATGTGGTACCGCTGCAGAGTTTGTTTCACTTGTAGGCGCAGGTCACTTTGCGAGACCGTCTCACTAAGGCGGCGCAGATAGTGTAGTTCACCACGTGGTCTTTTGCCGTCCTCATCCCCATACTCGCCGAGGCGGTGGTTCATGGGCGAGGTCGCGGCAGGTCGTGGCAGGTGCTAGTTCCAGCGTCCTCGTAACCGCATTTATGCCATGCCCACCGCCAGACCGTGGAGGCGTCGCCGATGTCATCACAGGTACCTTATCAGTTTCCTGTTGCGACGTATATTCCTTGATAGATCCAGGTTCTACCTTGTCCTATATATCTCCCCTTATTGCTAGTAGGATAGGGATAGAGCCTGAGTCCATAGACCCTTGCAGGGTAGCTACGCCAGTGGGGGATTCGGTAGTAGCGGAGCAGGTATATAGGGCTTGCCCAGTGACTATATGCAGTCATCGAACCCTAGCCGACTTGATAGAATTGGATATGACCAATTTTGATGTGATCATGGGTATGGATTGGTTAACTTCTTGCTACGCCAATATAGACTATAGGAAACGATTGGTACGGTTCTAGTTTCCTGGGGAACCGATTATCGAGTGGGAGGGGAACACTTTGTCGCCGAAGGGTAAGTTTATTTCTTACCTCAAGGCCAGGAAGATGGTTCAGAAGGGGTATATCTACCATCTCGTCCGGGTATTTGATACGGAGGCGACGACACCAGACCTACAGTCAGTTCCAGTAGTTAGGGAGTTTCCGGATGTGTTCCCAGACGACCTCCCGGGTATCCCTCCTGAGAGAGAGATATAGTTTTTGCATCGATATTCTGCCTGATACTCGACCTATATCCATTCCATCATACCGAATGGCACCTGCCGAGTTGAGAGAGTTGAAGGACCAGCTGAGCGATTTGCTGGAGAAAGGCTTCATTAGGCCTAGTGTTTATCCCTGGGGTGCGCCGATGTTGTTCGTGAAGAAGAAGGATGGGACGCTGCGTATGTGTGTTGATTACAGGCAGCTGAACAAGGTGACTATTAAGAACAGATACCCCCTTCCCAGGATCGATGACTTGTTCGACTGGGCCATGGCGCGAGATGTTTCTCTAAGATAGACCTACGATCCGTTACCATCAAAGTAGTTAGGAGTCGGATATCCCTAGATCGTTGCTCCGACCTTGCAGACGCACTATGAGTTTAGGGTCATGTCTTTCGGCTTGACCAATGCCCCGGCGGTATTCATGGATCTGATGAACCGAGTGTTCAAACCATTTTTGGATACGTTTGTGATAGTGTTCATTGATGACGTCTTGATTTATTCTCGCCGAGCAGAGCATTTGGCGACGGTGATCGAGTCCTCCGGGACCAGCAGTTATACGCCAAGTTTTCAAAATGTGAGTTTTGGTTAGCTTCGGTGGCGTTCTTAGGGCACATTGTAGGGACCGATGGTATTCGGGTAGATACAAAGAAAGATCGAGGCGATAAGAGTTGGCCTAGACCTACTACCCGACGGAGTGCGCAGCTTTTGGGCTCATGCGGGCTACTACGGAGGTTTGTGGAAAAGTTTGCTTCTATTTCAAAGATTTTTGACCAAGCCGACTCGTAAGCGCTAAGTTTCATGGACGGATGTCAGAGAAGGGCTTTCGATTACTAAAGGAGAAGTTGGCGATCGCCCCGCTTCTTACTCTTCCGAGGGGCCGACGGCTATTCAATCTATTGTGATGCGTCGCATCGGGCTTGGATGTGTTGACGCAGCAGGCAAGGTTATAGCTTACGATCTCGACACTCAAGAAGCATGAGAAGAACTACCCCACACATGACTTGAGTCATGCAGTTGATTCACGCCAAGATCCGAGACATTATTTGTATGGAGTTCACGTGACATTTACACACCACAAGAGCTCTCCAAGACATCTTCACCCGAGGAGCTGAACTTGCATGCAGACGGTGGTTGGAGCTACTCAAGGATTATGATGTCGATATCTTATACCACCCGGGAAGGCCAAATGTAGTGGCGGATGCCCTTAGTTGTAGGTCGATGGGTAGTCCGCCGATATTCAACGGATAGAAGGCATGGTCCGCGAGTTACATCGCTTGAGCCTGGAGTCCGATTGATTGATTACGATGATAGCGGGTTCGAAGTTCGAGAGGTTGCCGAGTCTTCCATCATCGAGGAGGTGAAGAGGCGATGCATGAGGATCTCGTTATGACACGGTATCGTGATACGACTCTTCGCGGCGAGAAGGGTCCTTGAGGTAGCACGATGGGGTGCTAAGGTTCGGAGGCAGGTCACAGGTGTCACGCCCAACCGCGCATGGATCGTGCCCTACCCGCACCCTTCTACCTTAACAACACAAGTGAATCGGAATTTAAATAACACCTCATTTTTTTAAACTAACGACGCAAGGGCAAAGCCGATGCGCCGCCATGTAATATACATAAACAAAAGACACTATATTGTATACGAGTCCAATCCCACATATGAATACATGCACTCTAAGAGTTTTATCAAATATGACGGACAAGGCCCGCCAGACCCATAATCGCATAAAAGCTCATGATCAAGGAACTATACCAAAAAGATAACTCCTAAACAGATGGAGCTATCCAAAAACTCCGAAAGGTGGTCCTACACTGCCGATCACCAAATGACCTAAACTGCAGATGAACGCAGCCCAAGGAGGTCGACGAAGAATTTACCAAGTATGTTAAACAGTTAGTACTGTAATGAAATCATAATCTAAGCAAACAGAGACATGTATGATAGCCAACCTATAGTACAACACATAAGCCATAACAAGTCGTGACGATGCCTCAAGTCATTTCTAAAATATAACCATGGGTCTCACGCCCATAATATCAATCATGCCCGTGGAATACTTCTCACCGGCAGCCCATGATATAATATAACGCCAATAGGCATACATGAACACCAAGTCCCACTGTGTCCTAAAATCAGACGCTAAGTAGGAAGACGAGCACGTGGTAAAGCAGGAGGTATAATGTCTTGGGGGTTTACCCCTCATTTATACTCTTACCCTATCTCTGACGACCATAAAACAAAACAATCAGGGGGTATAATGTCTTGGGGGTTTACCCCTCATTTATACTCTTACCCTGGAGAAGGTGGTATAGCGTCTTGGGGGTTTACCCCTCACTTATACTCTTACCCTATCTCGACCGACCATAAACAAAACAAGCGTGGTATAATGTCTGGGGTTTACCCTCATTTATACTCTTACCGGAGAAGGTGGTATAGCGTCTTGGGGTTTACCTCACTTATACTCTTACCCTATATCGACCACCATCAAACAAAACAAGCGGGGTATAATGTCTTGGGGTTTACCTCATTTATACTCTTACCCGAGAAGGTGGTATAGCGTCTTGGGGTTTACCCTCACTTATACTCTTACCCTATCTCGACCGGTCACAAACAACACATAAGCACTACTGTGTCTTTTATAAAAATCCGGAATTTAACCTAAGTACTACAAATAAGGCATACCCGTGGAATCCCACATCACCGCTTCAGACGTCCAACTAACTTACAACAAGCCTTCTCCAACCGAGAGTCGCGACAACGCAATAAAACATAATACTTGCACTCAAAGGCTATCACCAAAGACACATAGGCAATTCTCAATTAATCAAGCCAAAGTACTTATCAAGGCACACATGGAATAATTCTCAATTAACAAGTCAAAGTACTTATCAAGGCACAAATAGAATAATTCTCATTTAACAAGCCAAAGTACTTATCAAGGCACCAATAGAATAATTCTCATTTAACAAGCCAAAGTACTTATCAATGCACAAATAGAATAATTCTCATTTAACAAGCCAAAGTACTTATCAAGGCACAAATAGAATAATTCTCATTTAACAAGCCAAAGTACTTATCAAGGCACAAATAGAATAATTCTCATTTAACAAGCCAAAGTACTTATCAAGGCACCAATAGAATAATTCTCATTTAACAAGCCAAAGTACTTATCAAGGCACAAATAGAATAATTCTCATTTAACAAGCCAAAGTACTTATCAAGGCACAAATAGAATAATTCTCATTTAACAAGCCAAAGTACTTATCAAGGCACAAATAGAATAATTCTCATTTAACAAGCCAAAGTACTTATCAAGGCACCAATAGAATAATTCTCATTTAACAAGCCAAAGTACTACGTACGTACATTCTTTTCAAAAGACTCATTTTTATGTAAAATCCCAAGATACTAACACCCGTAGTATCAAGGTGTGTCTATTTTTCAAAGTAAGTTACTACACTTTTAGAAAACTCATTTCAAAGCTTGAAATCAAGTAACTTCAAATTTTCATAATCTAGGCAACTTATGCCCAATAATTAAAATAGACAACTTTCTTAACCTTCCATAAAGCCGTTATAACCAACTTCCCATAAAGCCGTTATAACCCTTTACGGTTTTAGACAATTTCATTCTTTTTATAATCAAGAGACTTATACTTTTAAAACCAAGTATCACATACTTACAAATCAAGTTCTTAACTTTCAAAATACTTCAAGTCTCTTAATATTTAGAAAACAAGTTTCTTCTACTTTTAAACCTCAAGTAACTTACACCGTTAAAACAAGTTACTTCTCTTAAATCATGTCATTTCTCCTCTTTTAAAACAATTAAGTAAATCACTCCTTTGACTTCCCTAAAGTCATTATAATGACCTTTAGGTTTTGGAACTAAGGCACTAGCCAAAAGATTTGGAAACCACTTCCTTTTCAAGACTCTATGTACTTTAAGTAAAATACTTTCACTTTTAAGAATCCAAACTTCACTAAGGAAATGGATTATACAACTTACAATTTAAACATCAAAGTACACTCAAGGAAGTACATAGAACAAATTCTATTTTAGGCAATCCAAATACAACCAAGGAATAGATCATTTGAGTAGGGCGTGCTTTCTCGATCTTAAGGAATCATGCTAGAAGAGAGATAGTTCACATACCTTTCGCTAAATCCACAAGCTGCCGAATACGCCGTGACGTAGGTTGTCAACCTATAATGGTCACAACAAGACTATCAACTTCTAGTCTCTAACGAGAATAATACCAAGTATACTTCTAATTCTACGGAAAATCGAAAGACTTCCTTTGTTTCTACTCACTTTGCCACCTTTTCAAGGCCGAATACAATAACCAACACGCCACATTTAAGGCTCAAAACAACAACCAAACAAAGGGATTACACGCCTTACAATACGTAAAATTCCGCCCACAATTCATAATGAAATAGCTCCATAATCTAGCCATTCTCGGCCAACATAAATAATAACACTAAGTCCTTTCCAATCCTTTTCCAATTCCAAATTCTAAGGTCTAACATGTTATATAGTCATAAACAACTTCAACAACTACAATTTCCTTCTTTTTACAACATGCGACGACTTTACTAATAATCGACTTGAATTAAAATCTTAGGGCTAACATGCTAGTTTTTGGATTAGGGTTCCAATAGCCACAACACTTATCAAACCTCATAATAAATAACTCATGCTTGCTAATATCCATAGCTACAACAATAAGTAAGTCTTAACTACTAAAACGACAAAATTATACCTTTATAAGCCCTTAAAATTTCCAAGATTCAAAGTCGCGCCTTAGCAATTCTTAGCTCCTTTCCTTATGTTCCAATCCGCTCCAAGCACTCCTTATAGGCCTATGAAGAACCCATCTTCAAGTTCCAACTTCAAAGTTGAAGAACTTCTTAAGTTTCCGCCTTGCGACTAATACGAAAACGTCGTCTTTCCGCAATCTTTCTATTGAGATATCCATACAATACCCTTAGGGACATTGGGTTAAAGTCTTGTGGCTAATGGATCAAAACTACAAAATTTTGTCTTCCAAAAGAGGCCTCGCCGAGAGCATTGTTCTTCAACAAGACAAGTTCTTGAAATTTTTCTAAGTATGAAAGTCATCTTGCACTAGTATAGGATATATACTTCAACGGCGGTCTAGATCATAACACTTGTTAGGTTTGGAGGAGGAGATCGCCAGTGTCCCTCGACTTAGTCAACAATATCAAGCTCTATTATTAGCAAGACTTGGTCATCTTAACATTGGCCAAATGACCATAATACCCTTACTAAAAATTCGCCCAAGACCATAAGGTGGGGGTGCCACGTGTCGCCTCTCATTCGTCCATAAAATTCGTAACCCTGGGCCCCACAAAACGTAAAATTCCTCGGGTGGGCCCCACGTGACCAAATCCGTAAAAATAATTTTCCATAAGGTTAATAAGTTCCATACTCTTCAAATAATACATTTTGAGAATCCACCTCAACAACGAACATTTTTCCTTTCCGGCGTTTCTAAGGTTTTCTCTAAAAACAATTCTTCCTTTCGTAATTTCCAAGTCTTGATTCCTAACGCATTCTCTTATACATGTCCTAGACTTACGGGTGTAATGTGTGTTCCAGAAATTTCAGACTTTGACAAAGGTTCGGGGAAGCACAAATACAAGTTACTTATCCATCCGTGGGTCGACAAAGATGTACCACCTCGCATCTTTGTATTGCGGACGACCAAGAGAGGCGCAGAATTTGTTGCTCGGTGCCGAGTTGCCAGTCACGCAAGGTGGAGCACCGAGGCTGGTGGGTTGTTGCAGACTATAGAGATTCCGACACGGAAGTGGGAGGTGATCAACACGACTTCATTACGCGTTACCGCACTCGGAGAAGCATGATTCTATCCGGTTAGCGACAGTCGACGAAATCAGCCCACTTTCTTCCACCATGACGACTTTTTACGAGGATTACGCCGGACTTTACATCCAAGAGATCGTGAGACTACACGAGGTCCCTATTTCCATTATATCTGACAGGAGCTCGATTTACGGCCAACTTCCGAGGTCTTTCCGTAAGGATTAGGACGCACGTGAGCCTCAAGATCGCATTCCATCCACGCATCGACGGACAAAGTGAGCGTATCATCCGTACACTCGAGGATAGGCGGGCCGTGTTCTTGATTTCGAGATAATCGGGAGGTTATTTGCCTCTTGAGTTACGTCATAATAGATACCCTTCCAAGATTCATGGCCCGCATGAGGCCTTGTATGTAAGAAAGAATATATCGCCGGCTTTGGTTCGACATAGGCGCAGGTACGCTTATTTGGCGACTTGATTCAGCCGCCGTGGATAAGGCGGCTTATCCAGAAAGATTATTAGTAAGCTCAGTCGATAAAAGCTTTACGCAGAGCAATGACGCGACACTTGAGTTCAGTGTTGACGTAGCATAAGTATTGTTATGTGGCCAGGTGTGGCAAGTGTAATTATGTTGGGTGTAGTCAAGGGACTATGCCAATATCCGTTTAGATTGGACTCCGAAAGAACATTCGGGGACGAATGTTTCTAAGGGGGGAAGAATGTTACACCCCGTAATTCTAAGAGGATGAGATGAGAATCTGGTTATATAAAAGAGAGTGGGGCCACCATCTCACCATTTCAAATTCCAAAACTTATACAAGTTGTATATATCGATATATTCTAGTAATAGGAATATGAGCTGTTGAATTGGAATTACACGTGTAAGTTAGTAGACAATAATTCTTTTAAGTGAGCAAAGTAGAGAAATATTTCATTCAAGGCAGTGGATTAGGAAAGCATATATTTACACGTTTAGGTAAAAACAAAAACAAAAAAAGACATCTCATTTACATCTCATCCCTTTGGCTAGTATTTTAAGAGGAGCAAACTGTTGCATGTGTGTGGATTTATGGATTTGCAAATACTGATTAGTAGGAGACATGATTGTGGGTAAACATTCTTGGTTCATTTTAAAAAGAGATTAGTCGATGCACATGTTTTGTCGATCTGGTTGGTTTCTTTTAGCAAGTGGGGTAAGGTGGATAAGGCATTTGAGTTGGTTGAGAGGATAGAAGATCTTAACATTAGCTTAAATGAGAAAGACACATTTTTTTTTTATTCATGGTTTCGTAAGTAAAGACAGAACAGATAAAGCGTTGCAACTGTGGGATAAAATGAGGAAAAAGGGTATCGTGCTGGATATTTCTGTTTATGGCGTGCTAGTGGAAGAGTTGTATAGGAGTAAGGACATTGAGAAAGCTATGCAGCAGTATGAGGAAATGAATGATTCAGGAATCCATCCTGATATTAAAATACTTAGTGACCTTATATCTTGTGTGCGTGATGAAAGAGATATGGCACAGAGTTGTTGAAAGGACAATATTCGAGGTTGACATACTACGTACGACATTTTGGACTTTTACTTTGGACTACTTTTTCTTATTGTTGTTATGAAGGCGAGATAGTAAACCGCGTTACCGTTTGAGCGCGTAATCCCATTCTTTTACTTATTGTCATTTTGAAGGCGAGATAGTAAACTGCGTTACCGTTTGGGCGTGTAATCTCCTTCTTTTTACTTATTGTTGTTATGAAGGCGAGGTTATTAATCGCGTTCCATTTGGGCGTGTTACCCCCTTCCTTACTTATCGGAATTATTGCGCCACGTTGGTTACTGTTATCGGGTCTTGTTAAAAATAGAGAATTGAGTAAAAACGGGGGAGGTGCTGCCCAATTTTCCGTAGACTAAGAGAAGTCCTACTTAGAAGAATTTCCACGAAGAGCTAGAAGTTAATAGTCGTGTTTTGACTATTATAGGTTGACACTCTGCGCACGACATATCCGACTGGGCAAGTAGGTTCAGCCGAGGAGGTATGTGATTCTTCCTATCCCTTTGAGCATGATATTTTTCCAAATATATATATAGTACGGTAGACGTACGTGTGTTAAACTGAACTTGGTTTTACTTTGATATCTTTGGACTGGAGTCCTAAATAATAAGAATCTTGAATATTTCAAAAAGAGTTATGAATCATTTTCGGAAGAAAAGTAATACTGAGTTTTTACAAAAAGCTTAAGGGTTATACTAGCTTTATGGGAAGTTAGATATAACAACTTAACAAGGATAAGAAAACGGTTTTTATTATCAAATGCTTGAAATGTTGTCTGAAGGTATGATAAGTTGGTTTGATAGACATGTTATGATGTCTCGTGTGTTAGTATCTTGTGACGCCTACGTAAGGAGGTTATTCTTGTTATGATTATATTGTTCAACGGTTAGTCGTTGTGCTCGATTCTTGTGATGATTGTATAAAGAAGTTATTCTTATTGTGCTTATGTTGTTTAACGATAAGCCGTTATGTTAGTATTGTACCCACCTCGACATGTTATACCGGGGTTAAGCTGCCCCACGCGAGGAATGCCTCACGGGTCCAGGGACCTATGTGGAGCTACGGAGTTCGTGTTAGTTTGCGGGAATACCTCATGCGTCTATGTGCCACGCGGACTCACGGTAGTCGGGGCGATGCCGAGGCATAGCTACCCTCGACGCGGAATACCTCGGGCCTAGGTGGCCTACGCGATCGGGAGTCGGATTAGGCGCATAATGATACTATGGGCGATTGGCCTTGCCCGATCATTCGCGCCTAGAAAACGGCTTCATGATACCTATTACTACTCTTGTTTGTGATATGGCACTAGGTGCAGTTAACTCGGTTGTTTTCATACATACTTGTGAGTTGGATTTAAAATGTTATGGTTCTATATGTGTATTTATATCGACTGATTTCACATACTTGGTACCGTTGTACCGACCTCCTTAATGCGTTTCATGCCGCAGTAAAGGGAAGTGGTAAATCCTCATTCTTAGGATCTATTCAGTGTCGAGCTCCATTTCTAAGGCTCGACTTTTGGTATGGTTCTCCCCAGTGTTGTAGATGTTTGTACATTCAGGTATGGCGGGGCCGTCTCCGTCATAGTTTTTATACTTCTTAGGTCCGTAGTCCCGCTATATTTTGGGATGTAATCGTCACCATTGGGTAAATGTATATATATGCCGAAAGGCGACATTTTCTCGGTTAAGACTATTCTTACTGTTATTGTTTTCATATCTTGGTTTTATATATTCCGCTGGTTACTCTGATGTTTGGCTACTTGGGTGCCCGGATAAGGCACCAGTCACGGGCCCGGGATCGGTTCGTGACAGACCCGCATTAGGTATTCCTCGCATCGGGGGCAGCTAACCCGCGACATCCTCCTGGACTCCCGCAGTCCGCATAGTCACACGGTCGCATGAGGTATTCCTCAAATCATAGTCACACGCATGCAGGTATACCTCGCGTCGGGTAACACACCCGAGTGATCATCCCGAACTCCCGCAGCCCGCATGGTCACACAGACCGCATGAGGTATTCCTCGCATCGAGGGTGGCAAGTCCTCGGCATCATAACAAGTCAGGGGGGTATGTGATATAATAATAGTTCAACGGGCTTAACGTTTAACAACGTAAGCACAACAAGAATAACCCCCTTACACAACATCACAAGACACTAACACACGTAGCATCATAACATGTTTACTTATCAAACCATCTTACTACACTTTCCAGAAATCAATACAAGATTTTCATAAACAAATAAGTAAGTCGTTCCTTCTATCTTCCTTAAGTCGTTATACCTAACTTCTCATAAAGCTAGTATAACACTTAAGCTTTTAAAACCAAGTATTTCTTTTCTTTCAAAAATGATTCATAACTCTTTTGAAATACTTCAAGATTCTTATTATTTAAAACTCAAGTCAAAAGACATCAAAGTAAAACCAAAACAATTTCCATACCTTCTTTTTAAACCAACCTTAAGACAAAAGCATGCCTTCCTTTTTAAAACCAAGGCACTTTTTCCTTTAAAAGTCAAGTAGCAATATACTGTTTAAACCAAGTGTCTCACTCTTTTAAAAACAAGTAACCTATACCTTTAAATCAAGTTACTTCCCCTTTCCCAAAATCAAGTTGTTTATAAGTCAAGTTATCATTTTAAATCCAATGATAAAACCATTCTTATTTTCGAAATCAAGATAACTTTAACCTTTAAAAGACCACACACCCATTACTCATGAGTGAGGTTTTACAACTTTTTAACATAATTCAAGTCCTTAATATTTCATAACAAGTCACTTAACTTTGGAATCAAGTCAAGGACACAAAAGGAAAATCAAATTCCTTTAAACACACGTGCGTCTACCGCACTAAATATATTTCACAAATATCATGCTAGAAAGGATAGGAAGAGGTTCACATACCTCGCGACGATTATCGACAATAAGCAAAACGCTCCAAAGTACTCTAACTTTGCTCGCCTTTTCCACCCTTCAAGTAGAATACGCTACTCGTAGTACTTCAACCTATAAAGGCCACAAAACGTCTATCAACCTCTAGATCTCTTCGTAGAATAATTCTAGATACAAGATTCCTTATTCTACGGAAAATTCTGCAGCACCTCCCCCGCACAACCACATAAATCTCCTCCTCTAACGAGGCCTGCTACCAAACCAACAATCCCAGGGGGGGTTACACGTCTAACCGGACGTGTACAATTCTACTCCATAATAATGCTATAAGTCTATTGTAAATACAGTCCTATGTAAATACAGCTCAATTCTTATCCACTCATTATACATATAGTATACTCAACTATACATTACTACAACATGTAATATCCAATTACAATAGGGGGGCAAAGATCATTACCTCGATAAGCCCAAAATTATCCAAGATTATAAGTCGATCCTGAGCAACGTTTAGCTCCAAATCCTTACGCTCCAACCCGCTCCAAGCAACCCTTAGAAGTTTCTAAACAACTTTTCTTAACACTTCATCTAAGCTATGAAGATTTTCTAGGGCTTCGTTTTTGCGACTAAAGGAATAAAGTAGTATTTCCGGGCTCTTAATATTGGGATAACTTTAGAATACTACAAGGGATTTAGGCTAAGGTATTTTGGAATAGTAACAATACTAAGACAACTTTTCTACCAAGGGGTATTTCGACGAGAGCTTCTAAGAGAGGGAGTGTTGAGACTTGGAAAATGTTTAATGGATGAAGAAGTCTTGCACTAGAGGGTATTTATAGAACAATGAAGGCCAAGATTCAAGCTGAGGTGTAGATTAGGTAGCTTGTTCTGTGAAGTCTTCCACCAAGTGTCCACCACAACATCGGGACATATGTCCACCACAACTTGGGACATATGTCCCCACAACAAAGAGACATGTGGCCATCCACTAGCACCAAAACGCCCAAGGCAAGCCCTCCCCACTTGCCCACAAAAATCGCCCAACCTACTCCCATTATCCCAAAGAATTATCTGCAAGACTTGACTATTTGACTTGTCCACTAGCCCACCATTTTCGCCCAACCATGCCACCTGGGGTGACACATGTCATCCTCCTATTGGTCCAAAATATTTCATCTCTAAAAAAACTGTAATGCCAAAAATCAAAATAAAGTGGGCCCCACAAACCGATTCCAGAATAAAATTCCATAATTCTCAAATATTCCAAAAGTCCGAATACCAAATCTGGAATCCAATTCCATAACGAACCTTTTTCCTTCACCAAACTGAAACTTTTCCGTGAAAAATCACATCTTTCTTCCTTTCCAATTTTTCTGTATTCTCGCATGCACGCCCTCATATACATACTGGAACTACGGGTGTAACATTCTTCCCCTTAGAAACATTCGTCCCGAATGTTCCTTCTAAGTCTCCAAGCACACTGCGCTTGCTATAGTCTTCACTACTATACTTATTTAAACCAAATATGCCACACATGGCCATAATACAACATACGCGCAAAACTCACATCCGAGCCAACGAAGAATCACCTCTAACGTATATAACAATACCATTAGCTCCACCCATGGTCTAAAGGATACTTTCTTCATATCCTTACTTATAAAAAGGACACTTCCATCTTCTTAACACATCTACGCCTCTTTTCTTACTCGTCGTACCCTCCTCGTACACTCAAACTCTTCCTACTATACGTACCACATTTCGCTATTTCTTTTCCAAAATCTCGGTTACTATCTCCAACTTGGTCATCATTAATCGAACACTGGATGGATCTCCGATACTCTTCCGAAACATAGTAACATGGAATACCGGACGTACGACCTCCTAAGTCGGATGACAGTGCTAACTTATAGGCAACCTGGCCTATTCTACAACGATCTGAAAATGCCCAAAGTACCTCGGGCTAAGTTACCCCTGCTTTCCAAATCTCGTCACACCCTTTCCGGGGTGGTTCCTTCAAGAAGACCCACCGTCAACCTGAACTCCAAGTGTCGATGCCGATACCCGCACGACTTCGCTGACTCAGCCGCTAAAACCTCTTCTGGATAAGCTTCACCTTACCCACATCCTGCTGAATCAAGTAGGGACCAACTATCTGAACCTTGCCAACATCGAACCAATCGATCGGTAACCTACACTTCCGCTCATACAAGGCTTCATAAGGCACCATCCGAATACTGAAATGGTAGCTATACAATACTCACTCAACAAGAGGAAAATAATCCTCACAGCTATCCCTGAAATCAAAACACCGGCCCGTAACCTATCCTCAAATGTCTGGATAAAACGCGTTGTTCGTCCATCGGCCCGAGGGTGAATGCAATACTGAGACTCACCTGAGTTCCTAACCCGCCTGGTAAAACCTCCCGAAAAAGAAATAGCCATAAACTGGGCTCCACTGCATTCCATAAAATAAAAGTAGGAACCCCGTGCAGCCTTACAACCTTCCTGATATACAACATCTCGCATAACCCTCCACCGAGTAAACAGTCCTAACTAAAAGACAAGATGGGCTGACCCCATCGGCCCTACTACTGGTCGAACGCATCCACAAACTCGTATGATGGTTACCTAAACTTGGGCCTAACACCCTCGTGACCCTATCATCTAGCGGGACCACCTCAAACTGACCCCACCACATTCCGGGCTGCGGGTTGACTCGCGATATGGCCTCAACCCGACCCACTTCGTACTAAACTCTCGTTCCCCGATCCGGAACAATCTTACCAGTTCACGTCATGAAAGCTACCACTTCCATCTCACACTACCCATGGAATTATCCCACAATATATATCACGCATACCAAGTACTTCGACAAAGACCAACCGTAACATCCACTCAGGACGGCCTTGCATCCAAGGTCCCAACTGTTATAAATTCTAAGGCTCCCCATTTTCTCGTCCCCAGACTTACCCTTTTCAACTACCCATGTTTTCTAATCACAACTTACACAATGCTAACCGAACATAGCACTCACACGTATCTACCATAACGACTAAACAAGTCTCTTAAGGTCAAGATATCTCAGAATTCATCGTCACTTTCCTCTGCGCCTAATAAAATCTCGCTCGCTGGGTGCATAACTACAAACGGTGATGAACCACCATCGATCCCGGCGTCGAGTCGTAACATCCGCGCCACCTGTTTCGGACAATTTCTTAAAATGGCCTCGCCGCCGCAAGCCTAACAAGCTATCTAAGTAGTACAACACTCCTCATAAGAACACTTACCACAACGGCCATACCGAGGTGGGGGCGGCCTCCTCTGGCTAACACCCTTTTCTCTCCGACCCACTGAATCTGCAACTAACTTGGTAGGCTAAGTCATTCCACATGTATCCCTCCTACTAGGACATCCTCTCATCACATGGCCCTGACGGCCGCTGGTAAAACAAGCACCAGTAAAAAGACGACATTCCCCGGGATGACGCCTACCACATAGTGAACACTGAGGGAAAATCAATCGGCCGCTAGAACCTATGCAAATCGTGAACTAAACCCGGAGTTCGACCAACTCCTAAATACCCGAACGCCCCGAAGTCTATGGAGGACCACTCAGATCGCGAGGCGCATGACCAACTGCCGAAGGTCCGCCTCGAAAGTTACCAAAGGACCTGCTGTTTTGGCCCTCTTCACGATCTTGGTTACTCCGCCGATCTCTACGTTCCTGGTCACTGCGTAAGATCAGACGCGGAAATGTCCATGTCTCGATCAAGAGCTACTTTGTACAACTCTGCTAGATAATCGCTATGTCCCGTGACATATCGGTGCACTCTATCCTCCATGTCCGCCACTAACGCGGGACATAACGAGCCAATAAGTCAAACTCTATATCAGATTCCCAACCGTCCGCCTGCTCGCCCGAGCTTTCCTCATCTACCAGGGCAAGAAGTGTGTAAGAAATGCCTCTGAGGTCTTGATCACTTTCATGATCCGCTGCAACTGTCGAATAAACTCCTGATGATCTTCCTCAGTCCTCAATCCATAGGACTCGGGTGGATTGCAACTCAAGAAGTCCCGAAATCTCAACTATCGGATCTAGGGTGAACTACTAATACTACAGGAACCTCGACTCGTCATTCTCATGCCGCCAAGCCTAGCTAGTAATCGCCATCTCCTAGTAACCATATCCTCGGCCTCGGCCGTGGAACTAGAGGCTCAGTATCGTGGTCTCGTGAGCTACCGCCACGCCTAAACTCTCCGGGCTAGCGCGCAGTAACTCCCGAACGAAGCACTGCTCGGATAATGACGGGCCCATGCCTCGTAACCTTCAGGTGCTCGACTCAGCCTCCTTCGCCGCTTTGCCCTTCCGGGCTCGTTGCCTTACGCAGGCATAACGGGTGAAAAGAATACGTCAGAGGGAGTCCAACTTATAACACAGCTCTAAGGCACGATCTCAGAGTGAGAAGAATGGAAACCAATCCTAAATATCCTGCAGCCTCCTGATTATAGGTGTGGTGCACAACACACCGATAATCAAGACTCTACTAGATACGGTCAGACACTTTCCGAGGATTAATCGCTCGATACCACTTTTGTCACGACCAACCTGCCTGGATCGTGCCTTACCTGGGCACCCTAGTGATACAACATCAGAGAAAATCAGCGGAATATAAAAACATACACATGAAACAAGATATACAATAATGAAATAAGAAAACAGGCTAACCCAAAACGGTTACCTTTCTGAATATATAAATAAACTTGAACCCGAACAGTTACATCCCTTTTTCAAACTCGCTACAACAAGATTGCTACAAACCTCTACGAATGTTATAACCACAACGACGGGACAGGGCCACGCCATACCCCTGAATGTAAGTACCTACAACAACAGGGGACTATACCAAAGATAAGCCTCCGGAGAAACGGAGCTTCCCAAAACGCCGAATCGTGATCCTATGAGCAGGATCGACGATCGCGTACCTCTACACGTGGCATGAACGCAGCCCCGAAGGAGGTCAAGATAACAGTACCAAGTATGTGAAATCAGAAGTATCAAATCAAATCATAACATTTTAAAACCAATTACAAATACGCATTTAACAACCAATTTAATCGCATATAGCGCCACACATAAACAAGAGCAAAATAGATATAACGTAATCGGGTCTTTTCTAGGTCGCACGATCGGGCAAGGCTAATCGCCCATAGTATCATTATGCATGCCTAATCTCGAACTCCCGCACCGCATAGGTCACATGCACCCGCATGAGGTATTCTCGTGACGGGGCAGCTAACCCGCAGATCCTCTCGACTCCCGCACCGCATAGTCACACGCATCGCATGCAGGTATTCTCGAATCATAGTCACATGCATCGCATGAGGTATACCTTCGACGTAACACACCGAGTGATCATCCTGGAACTCCGCACTCCGCTGGTCACACGCATCGCATGAGGTATTCCTCGACGGCGGTGGCAAGTCCTCGACATCATAACAAGTCGTGGTATGTGATATAATAATAGTACAACGGGCTTAACGTTTAACAACGTAAGCACAACAAGGATAACCCCCTTACACAACATCACAAGACACTAACACACGTAGCATCATAACATGTTTACTTATCAAACCATCTTACTACACTTTCCAGAAATCAATACAAGATTTTCATAAACAAATAAGTAAACCGTTCCTTCTATCTTCCTTAAGTCGTTATACCTAACTTCCCATAAAGCTAGTATAACACTTAAGCTTTTAAAACCAAGTATTTCTTTTCTTTCAAAAATGATTCATAACTCTTTTGAAATACTTCAAGATTCTTATTATTTAAAACTCAAGTCAAAAGACATCAAAGTAAAACCAAAACAATTTCCATACCTTCTTTTTAAACCAACCTTAAGACAAAAGCATGCCTTCCTTTTTAAAAACCAAGGCACTTTTTCCTTTAAAAGTCAAGTAGCAATATACTTTTTAAACTAAGTGTCTCACTCTTTTAAAAACAAGTAACCTATACCTTTAAATCAAGTTACTTCCCCTTTCCCAAAATCAAGTTGTTTATAAGTCAAGTTATCATTTTAAATCCAATGATAAAACCATTCTTATTTTCGAAATCAAGATAACTTTAACCTATAAAAGACCACACACCCATTACTCATGAGTGAGGTTTTACAACTTTTTAACATAATTCAAGTCCTTAATATTTCATAACAAGTCACTTAACTTTGGAATCAAGTCAAGGACACAAAAGGAAAATCAAATTCCTTTAAACACACGTGCGTCTACCGCACTAAATATATTTCACAAATATCATGCTAGAAAGGATAGGAAGAGGTTCACATATCTCGCGACGATTATCGACAATAAGCAAAACGCTCCAAAGTACTCTAACATTGCTCACCTTTTCCACCCTTCAAGTAGAATACGCTACTCGTAGTACTTCAACCTATAAAGGCCACAAAACGTCTATCAACCTCTAGATCTCTTCGTAGAATAATTCTAGATACAAGATTCCTTATTCTACGGAAAATTCGGCATAACCTCCCCCCCCCCCCCCCCGCAACCACATAAATCTCCTCCTCTAACGAGGCCTGCTACCAAACCAACAATCCCAGGGGGGGTTACACGTCTAACCGGACGTGTACAATTCTACTCCATAATAATGCTATAAGTCTACTGTAAATACAGTCCTATGTAAATACAGTTCAATTCTTATCCACTCATTCTACATATAGTATACTCAACTATACATTACTACAACATGTAATATCCAATTACAATAGGGGGGCAAAGATCATTACCTCGATAAGCCCAAAATTATCCAAGATTATAAGTCAATCCTGAGCAACGTTTAGCTCTGAATCCTTACGCTCCAACCCGCTCCAAGCAACCCTTAGAAGTTTCTAAACAACTTCTCTTAACACTTCATCTAAGCTATGAAGATTTTATAGGGCTTCGTTTTTGCGACTAAAGGAATAAAATAGTATTTTCGGGCTCTTAATATTGGGATAACTTTAGAATACTACAAGGGATTTAGGCTAAGGTATTTTGGAATAGTAAAAATACTAGAAGACAACTTTTCTACCAAGGGGGGGGGGGGTATTTCGACGAGAGCTTCTAAGAGAGAGGGTGTCACGACCTGCCCGGTTCGTGGATCGTGCCTTACCCTGCACCTAAGTAGACATACATCAGAGTAATCAGCGGAATATAAAACAAAACATGAAACAAAATGAAGTGAGAAACAGGTTTTCTGAGAAAAGTTGCCTTCCGGCATATATATAAACATAAAACTTGAATTCAACATATATCCCTTTACAAACTCGCTATAACAGATTACAGCACTTCAAGAGTGTTATAACAACGACGGATGGTTCGCCATACCCTCGAATGTAAGTACCTACAATGACAGGACTATACCAAAGATAAGCCTCCGAGAAACAGAGCTTCCAAAACGCTGAATCGTGATCCTATGAGCGAGATCTACGATCGTGTACTTACCGCGGCATGAACGCAGCCCCGGGCGAGGTCGATAACAGTACTGTATGTGAAATCAAAATATCAGAAATGAAATCATAGTAGTCTATATAAAGCGGAGACACGTATGATAACCAAACTACGCTCACAATAAATAAGCGATATGTCAAGTCGTGACTCACGCCCTCAAAGTCATCACTCAAATATAACTATGGGTCTCACGCCCACAACATCAATCATGCCCGTGGAATACCTTCCTCACTGCCGGCAGTCCATGATATACAAACATCCAAGGAATACACATGAACACCAGGTCCCACCTGTCTCATAATA
This sequence comes from Przewalskia tangutica, assembly GCA_029844215.1. Lineage (NCBI taxonomy): Eukaryota > Viridiplantae > Streptophyta > Magnoliopsida > Solanales > Solanaceae > Przewalskia > Przewalskia tangutica. The sequence goes on from JAQGDG010000034.1 coordinate 52,141, forward strand.
AAACCGTACGGTAATGCGAAGGCATAGCCGACTACTAAAACCCACAGTACCAACAATGCCATAAAACTGTATCACAAGGTCTTGCTAGACCGCCACATGATCGAAGCTGGCCACTCGCCCGCAGTATCAAATGTGCGCGTCTAATCCTGGAACTTCCCGCAGCTCCGCATAGGCCACACATAGGCCCGCATGAGGTATTCCCCGCATCGAGGGTAGCTACTCCCCGGCATCGTCCTGGACTCGCAGTCCGCATGGCCACATAGACCGCATGGCCACATAGACCGCACACTAACCTGGAACTCTCGTAGCTCCGCATAGGCCCACTGGACCCGCATGAGGTATTCTCGAATCATAGTCACACAGATCACTCGAGGTGTACCTCGCGACGTGGCTTAACCCCCGGTATATCATGTCAAGAGGTGAGTGATATAATACTAGCACAACGGCTTATCGTTAAACAACATAAGCACAACAAGAATAACCTCTTACACAAACATTACAAGACACTAACACACGTAGCATCCTAACATGTTTACTTATCAAACCAATCAAGAAAGTATTACAAGGCTATCACAAACCAAACATAGTCAAGTTATTCACACAAGGTACTTTCTATTTTATGTCAACAAGTTCGGGTTTTTATCCCCAAAGTACTACGTACATTAATTCTTTAAAAAGATCCGTTTCTTTCACAAAAGTCACATGATACCCATAGTATAAAAATAGAGTGACTATCTTTTTAAGAAAACCAAAAAAAATTCCCTTTTTAAAGACAAGTAACAACCTTCTTTTCCAAAAGTTCAAGTTTGCCTAAGTTCAAAGACTCAAGTCTCTTATTTTCGAAAGGTTTTGTAGTTCATAGTCTTAATCACTTAATAATATAATTCTCTTTTAAAACAATTTGAGAAACATATGCCTTATGTGTGAGTAGGTTATTCCTGTTCATAACAATCTTATTAAAGCAGTCATGATCTAGGAAATGTAATATCATTTTGTCTCATCTTAGCTTCTATGCAGATGGAGGTTTCTACAGGTTTTAATAATACTTAATTAGTCAATACATTTCCCTTTATTAGCGCTGCCGTGGTTTGTTCGATACTTATTCTCATTTCTGAAATCAATATAAGGCGTTCATAAACAATTAAGTAAACCGTTCCTTTTATCTCTCTTAAGTCGTTATACCTAACTTCCCATAAAGCTAGTATAACGCTTAAGCTTTTAAAACCAAGTATTACTCTTCTTTCAAAAACGATTCTTAATTCTTTTGAAATACTTCAAGATTCTTATTAATTAGACTCAAGTCAAAAGATATCGCAGTAAAACCACGTTCGGTTAACACACGTACGTCTACCGTACTATATATATTCTTTTAAAATATCACGCTCAAGAGGATAGGAAGAATCACATACCTCGCGACGATTATCGACAATTAGCAAAACGCTCCATGGCTATAACCCGGCTAACCTTGTCCACCTTTCAAGTAGAACATGCTACTCGCAGAACTTTCAACCTATAAAGGCCATATACGTCTATCAACGTCTAGACTACTCTGTAGAATATTCTAAGCAGAGGGTTCTCTATTCTACGGAAAATCGGGCAGCACTTCCCTACCCGCTAAACTACACAAGTCTACTGTAAATACAGTCCTATGTAAGTACAGTTCAATCTTCTTCTTTAAAATTCTTCTGATGTGATTTCAATTCAATTCTCTTCTCTTATACCATCCTTCTATATATCTTATACTCATTTCTATACAACTACAGTATGTAATTTCCAATTACAATAGAAGGACAAGAGTATTTACCTCGATAAGCCCAAAATTATCCAAGTTTAAATGTCGATCCTGAGCAACGTTTAGCTCCTACTCTGGGTGCTCCAACCCGCTCCAAACAACCCTTAGAAGTTCCACGCAACTTCTTCTTAATACTTCAACCAATTATGAAGATTTTTCTTAGGGTTTCGTTTTGTGACTGAAGGGAAGTATAGTAGTATTTCTGGGCTTTTAGTATAGGCGTAACCTTGGAATACTACAAGGTATTTGGGCCAAGGTATTTTGAAATTGTAACAATACTTGGAGAGTATTTTCTACCAAGGGGGGGGGGGGGGGTTTTTATTTTACGAGAATAACACAAGAGAGGGGGGGGTAATTTCGGCCGAGGCTTCTCAAAGGGGGAGGGGGTGCTCTCGGACGAGAGCTCTACTAGAGGGAGAGGGATTTTTGAAGACTTAGAAAGTGTGGAGTGGATGAAGAAGTCTTCAACTAAGGGGGGGTATTTATAGGGCCTTCAATGGCCAAGATTTAGGCAAGTGGAGGGCAAGTGGAGGGTGTGGATTTGCACAAGTGCACCCTAGCCATCTACTCCACAAATCACTCACCAAACATTGACCCAAGTTTTAGGCCACAAAATCATGCCAAGATCGTTCAAGTTCCGCCCACTTGAGGGTGACAAGTGTCGCCCTCTCGTTGGTCCAAAATATTTTATCTCTCGGAAAAATCCGCAAAAATAATAAATGTCGCAACCGTAATTTTCCCTTCGCAAAGTTTAGAAAACGTTTCGTCGGAAAACAATTCTTTTCGGGGGTTGTGCACAAATTTCGTCCCTTGCCTAACTTAAGGCTTAAACTTTTGTACGTACGTCCTCACGTACATACTCTGGAAATACGGGGTATAACATTCTCCCCTCCTTAGAAACATTCTTCCCGAATGTTCCTTCTCAAGACGGATAACGATAACGTTCCTCTTAACTTAAACAGGGCGCCAATGCCACACCTGGCCCCAAAACAACACACGCGCCAATACTTAATCCAAGTCCACGAGGAATCACCTCCATTATTACAAAAGCTCCCACCCAAGGTCTAAAAGATACTCCATTCGCACCTTTTCTTTACAAACGAAAATATCACTTCTATTCTCTTACTCGTCGTACCCTTCTCGTACACTCGAACTCTTTCTCATAACTTACCACATTTCATATCGCTTCGCTTTTCAAAACTCGATTACTACCTCAACTTGGTCATCATTAACCGAACACTGGATGGATCTCCGATACTTTTCCAACATAACAACATGAAAGACCGGACGTCGCTTCCTAAGTCGGACGACAAATGCTAACATATAGGCAACCCGCCTATTCTTCACATGATCCGAAAGGCCCAAAGTAACTCGCTAAGTTTCTCGCTTCAAAACTCGTCACACCCTTTCCGGTGGTACCTTCAAGAATACCGACCGCCAACTCAACTTAAGCGTGCCGCCGATTATCCGCACGACTTTTGTTGACTCTGAGCTGCCAATAACCTCTTCTGGATAAGCTTCACCCTATCCACATCCTGCCGAAACAAGTATGATCCAACTACCTGAGCCTTGCCAACATCGAACCAATCGACCAAAGAACTCACACTACCGCCCCACAAGGCTTCATGGGGACATCCGAATCACAAATGATAGCTATTCAACACTCCTCAACAGAGGCAACAATCCTCACTACCCTCGAAATCACACACCGCCCGAGGGTGAATGCGAGCATCGAGACTCACCTCGAGTTCCTAACCTTGCCTCGTAAAACTTACGTAAAAGAAATAGTCGTAACTCGATCCACCGTCACATAAGGTGAAAGTAGGCACCTCGTGCAGCCTTACAACCTTCCTGATATAACATCTCGCATAACCCTCTGCCGAGTAAACGGTCTTGACTAAAAGACAAGATGGGTTGACCTCATCGGCCCGACTACTGGTCGAACGCATCCACAAACTCGTACGATGGTTAACTAAACTTGGGCCTAACACCCTCGTGACCCACCACCTGGCGGGACCACCCCGAGCTGACCCCACCACATTACAGGCCGCGGGTTGACCCGCGATCGGTCCTCAACCCGACCCGCTATCGCGCCAAACTCTTGTTCCCCGATCCGGAACAATCTCACTAATCAAGTTACGAAAACCTAGTGGTCATTCTTAGCTCAACTACCCCCTTTCATTTCATACCACTCAGGGACTTATCACACAAACATATCTCACGTATACTATGCACTCCGATAAGGGTCAAAAATAAATCTTGTACTCAAGATGGCCTTTCCTCTAAGGTCTCTACGTATAACATTCTAAGGCTCACACTTTCCCTATCTCCAATCTTACCCTTTTAACTGACCATGATTTCTAATCACAATTAACACAATGCTATCTGAACATAACACTTATGATATACTCATCTTATCACACATACAAATCTCTAGAGGGTTAAGGATATACCTGTATCTACTGCTTCACTCCCCTTTGTCGTTTTAATCAATCCTGCCCTGTTGGGCGCATAGCTAGGGAAGGTGATGAACTAGCCGTTGATCCTGAAGGCTGAGTCTCTACATTTGCGCCACCTCTGGTCGGACAATTTCTCGCAAAATGGCCCTGCTGGCCGCAAGCATAACAAGTCGAAGTACGACACTCCCACAATGACACTTACCACAACCGCCACACCGGGTGGCCTCTCTGCTAACACCCTTTCCTCCGACCATCGAATGCGCAGCTAATCTTGTAGGCTGAGTCCTCCTACTTGCATCCCTCCTACTAGGACACCCTTTCGACACATGGCCCTGACGGCCACAGGTAAAACAAGCACCAACAACTAGACGACATTCCCCGGGATGACGCTTGTCACACTGTGAACACTGAGGAAAAACTAAACTCGGCTGGATAGAACCTACGTATAGTTGTGAATCAGAAGCCCTGGAGCTCTGACCAACTCCGGCATACCCCGAACGCCCCAACTCGGAGGACCACTCTGACCGCGGAGGTGCATATCCGCTCACACGAGGCGATTCGCCTCGAAAGTTACCAAAAGACTTCTGCTCGCCTCTTCTCGCTGATCTTGGTTAACCCGCCGATCTCTACGCTTTCGGCCGCGCGCATAAGCTCAGACGCAGCCATGCTCATGCTCGATCAAGAGCTACTCTTGCACAACCCTCTCTTAGATACTCATCAAGACCCGTGATAAATCGGTACATAATATACTCCCTGGTCGCTAAATCCATAGCTAGTAACAGGGTCGTCTCTTTGCAATCCATACTTTCGCTCGGGTCGAACCGGCGTTCAAATATCATGGTCGCAGAGTAATCGTTGCGCTCTGCTAGACTGGGATCGGGCGTCGTAGAACTCCCGAATGAAGCACCACTCAGTGATGGTTGGTCCTGTGCCTCGTAACCTCTCGTGTTTCTACTCGTAGCTCCCGCTTTGCCCTTCTCGCCCGGGTTTTACGCGAGGCATAATCGTAGGGAAAGAAATACGTTAGAGGGGTCCAACTTATAACACAGCTCTAAGGCACGATCTAGAGTGAGAAGAATGGAAACTAATCCTAAATATCTTATAGCCTCCTGATTATTGGTGTGGTGCACAACACACCGATAATCAAGACTCTACTAGATACGGTCTGTAGACACTTTTCGAGGATTAACTGCTCTGATAACACTTTTGTCACGATCCGTTTCGGGGCCCGTGACTGGTGTTTTACCCGGTCACCCAAGTAGACATACATCAGAGTAATCAGCGGAATATAAAACAAAACATGAAACAAAATGAAGTGAGAAACAGTTTTTCTGAGAAAAGTTTCCTTCCGGCATATATATAAACATAAAACTTGAATTCGAACAGTTACATCCCTTTTACAAACTCTGCCCATAACAGTACTACAAACCTCTAAGAGTGTTATAACAACGACGGGACAGGGCCCCGCCATACCCCTGAATGTAAGTACCTACAATGACAGGGGACTATACCAAAGATAAGCCTCCGGAGAAACGGAGCTTCCCAAAACGCTGAACTGTGATCCTATGAGCGAGGATCGATGATCGTGTACTCTACTGCGGCATGAACGCACTTCCGGGGAGGTCAAGATAACAGTACCAAGTATGTGAAACTAAAAATACTGTAAATGAAATCATAGTAGTCTATATAAAGCAGGAGACATGTATGATAACCAAACTACAGTTCACAATAAATAAGCAGTCATGTCAAGTCAGGGACTCACGCCCTCAAAGTCATCACTCAAATATAACTATGGGTCTCACGCCCACAACATCAATCATGCCCGTGGAATACCTTCCTCACTGCCGGCAGTCCATGATATACAAACATCCAAGGAATACACATGAGCACCAGGTCCCACCTATCTCATAATAAAACCGTACGGGTTAAGTACGAAGGCATAGCCGACTACTAAAACCCACAGTACCAACAATGCCATAAAATCAGATTACAAGGTCTTGCATCGCCACATGATCGGCCGCCACTGCGCGCAGATCAAATGCGCGCCTAATCCTCGAACTTCCCGCAGCCCGCATAGGCCACACATAGCCCGCATGAGGTATTCCCGCGTCGAGGGTAGCTACTCCCGCATCGCCCTCGACTCGCATCCGCATGGCCACATAGACCGCATGGCCACATAGACCGCACACTAACCCGAAACTCGTAGCTCGCATAGCCCACCGACCCGCATGAGGTATTCTCGAATCATAGTCACACGCATCGCCTCGAGGTGTACTCGCGTCGTGGCGCTTAACCCCCGGTATATCATGTCAAGAGGTGAGTGATATAATACTAGCACAACGACTTATCGTTAAACAACATAAGCACAACAAGAATAACCTCTTACACAAACATTACAAGACACTAACACACGTAGCATCCTAACATGTTTACTTATCAAACCAATCAAGAAAGTATTACAAGGCTATCACAAACCAAACATAGTCAAGTTATTCACACAAGGTACTTTCTATTTTATGTCAACAAGTTCGGATTTTTATCCCCAAAGTACTACGTACATTAATTCTTTAAAAAGATCCATTTCTTTCACAAAAGTCACATGATACCCGTAGTATAAAAATAGAGTGACTATCTTTTTAAGAAAACCAAAACAATTTCCCTTTTTAAAGACAAGTAACAACCTTCTTTTCCAAAAGTTCAAGTTTGCCTAAGTTCAAAGACTCAAGTCTCTTATTTTCAAAGGTTTCAGAGTTCATAGTCTTAATCACTTAATAATATAATTCTCTTTTAAAACAATTTGAGAAACATATGCCTTATGTGTGAGTAGGTTATTCTTGTTCATAACAATCTTATTAAAGCAGCCATGATCTAGGAAATGTAATATCATTTTGTCTCATCTTAGCTTCTATGCAGATGGAGGTTTCTACAGGTTTTAATAATACTTAATTAGTCAATACATTTCCCTTTATTAGCGCTGCCGTGGTTTGTTTGATACTTATTCTCATTTCTGAAATCAATATAAGGCGTTCATAAACAATTAAGTAAACCGTTCCTTTTATCTCTCTTAAGTCGTTATACCTAACTTCCCATAAAGCTAGTATAACTCTTAAGCTTTTAAAACCAAGTATTACTCTTCTTTCAAAAACGATTCTTAATTCTTTTGAAATACTTCAAGATTCTTATTAATTAGACTCAAGTCAAACGACATCGCAGTCTAACCACGTTCGGTTAACACACGACGCTCACCGCATATATATATTCTTTTAAAATATCATGCTCAAGAGGATAGGAAGAATCACATACCGCGACGATTATCGACAATTAGCAAAACGCCCATGGCTATAACCCGCTTAACCTTGTCCACCTTTCAAGTAACATGCTACTCGCAGAACTTTCAACCTATAAAGGCCATATACGTCTATCAACGTCTAGACTACTCAGTAGAATATTCTAAGCAGGGTTCTCTATTCTACGGAAAATCGGGCAGACTTCCTACCCGCTAAACTACACAAGTTCATCAGAATACAAATCCCATGTAAGTACAGTTCAATCTTCTTCTTTAAAATTCTTCTGATGTGATTTCAATTCAATTCTCTTCTCTTATACCTTCCTTCTATATATCTTATACTCATTTCTATACAACTACAGTATGTAATTTCCAATTACAATAGAAGGACAAGAGTATTTACCTCGATAAGCCCAAAATTATCCAAGTTTAAATGTTGATCTTGAGCAACGTTTAGCTCCTACTCTGGGTGCTCCAACCCGCTCCAAACAACCCTTAGAAGTTCCACGCAACTTCTTCTTAATACTTCAACCAATTATGAAGATTTTCCTTAGGGTTTCGTTTTGTGACTGAAGGGAAGTATAGTAGTATTTCTGGGCTTTTAGTATAGGGGTAACCTTGGAATACTACAAGGTATTTGGGCCAAGGTACTTTGAAATTGTAACAATACTTGGAGAGTATTTTCTACCAAGGGGGGGGTTGTATTTTACGAGAACAACTCAAGATAGGGGGGGGTACTTTCGGCCGAGGCTTCTCAAAGGGGGACGGGGTGCTCTCAGACGAGAGCTCTACTAAGAGGGAGAGGGATTTTTCAAGACTTAGAAAGTGTGGAGTGGATGAAGAAGTCTTCAACTAAGGGGGGGTATTTATAGGGCCTTCAATGGCCAAGATTTAGGCAAGTGGAGGGTGTGGATTTGCACAAGTGCACCCTAGCCATCTTCTCCACAAATCACTCACCAAACATTGACCCAAGTTTTAGGCCACAAAATCATGCCAAGATCGTCCAAGTTCCGCCCACTTGAGGGTGACAAGTGTCGCCCTCTCGTTGGTCCAAAATATTTTATCTCTCGGAAAAATCCGCAAAAATAATAAATGTCGCAACCATAATTTTCCTTCGCAGTTTGGAAAACGCTTAGTCGAAAACAATTCTTTCGGGGTCAGGCACAAATTTCGTCCCTTGCCTAACTTAAGGCTTAAACTTTTGTACGTACGTCCTCACGTACATACTCTGGAAATACGGGGTATAACAGAGGGAGTGTTGAGACTTGGAAAATGTTTAATGGATGAAGAAGTCTTGCACTAGAGGGGGGTATTTATTGAACAATGAAGGGCCAAGATTCAAGCAAGTGGAGGGTGTAGATTAGGTAGCTTGTTCAAGTGAAGTCTTCCACCAAGTGTCCACCACAACATTGGGACATATGTCCACCACAACTTTGGGACATATGTCCCCCACAACAAAGAGACATGTGGCCATCCACTAGCACCAAAAAAACGTCCAAGGCAAGCCCCCACTTGCCCACAAAAATCGTCCAACCTACTCCCATTATCCCAAAGAATTATCTTGCAAGACTTGACTATTTGACTTGTCCACTAGCCCACCATTTTCGTCCAACCATGCCACCTAAGGGTGACACATGTCGTCCTCCTATTGGTCCAAAATATTTCATCTCTCGGAAAAAAATCCGTAATGCCAAAAATCCGAAAATAAAGTGGGCCCCACAAAACCGATTCCGGAAATAAAATTCCATAATTCTCAAATATTCCAAAAAGTCTGAATACCAAATCTGGGAATCCAATTCCCATAACGAACCTTTTTCCTTCACCAAATCCGGAAACTTTTCCGTCGAAAAATCACATCTTTCTTCCTTTCCAATTTTTACAGATTCGCAGACGTGCGTCCTCATATACATACTGTAACTACGGGTGTAACATTCAAGATGCAATGGACGTAAAAATATTTGATCAGAGCCACGTGGCGCCGGAAGCGAGGCCTCGGCGCCGGAAGTTCTGGGAGGTTGCGGAGGTTTCAGAGCCGCGGCCACTGCGAGGTCGCGCGCCGAGGCGGGTTCTGAGGTGGGTGGAAAAATTTGAATTTTTTTGTTTTAAAAAAGGCCATCGGAGGGTGACAAGTGTCCCCATCTGATTTTTGCATGTCCTATTTATTGACCAAGTCTTGAAGACTTGGTCATTCTTCAAGCTCTTCTCTCTCTCTAAAAATTAAAAGCTCTCCATTCTCTCTAGAAAATCAAGAGAAAATCAAGGCTTGAGAAAAATCTGAAAAAGGTGGCAAGAAGGAAACTTGTTGGCAAGCTTGTAGGAGTTTTGTGGTGGTGATTGTGGAAAGGAGGCTAGTGAATTTGTTGGATTAAATTGGGTAAGCTCTAAGGTAACAATCCTTTCTCTTTTTACTAGTAAATTATGTTGCATGTGAAGAAGAAATGACTTGTGGTTGTCAATATTGCTCTTAGATACATTGCATGTAGGAAATATGGTTTGGATATGAAAGGATTGGATAAGAATGATATGTAAGCATGTTATAGCCAAGATACTACCTTTAACTTATTGATTTTGTTAAATATGCATTGTGGGGCAGAATTTTACACATCCAAGATTAGGTGTGTAATCCCCTTTGAATTGATTGGATTGTTGGGCCTTAAAAGTGGCGTTTGGATGTTGAATTCGGCCTTGGAAAAGGTGGCAAAGTATGTAGAAACAAAGGAAGTGTTGTCCAATTTTCCGTAGAATTTAGTGACTTTGCACTTGGAATATTCTACGTTGAAGCTAGAGGTTAATAAACGTATTATGGTCATTATAGGTTGATGTACTACGTGCGGTATATTAGACTTAGCAAGTGGATTGACCCGAAGAGGTATGTGGAACTTTCCTATCTCTTGAGCATGACTAGTTGCACTTATGTAGCACGGTGGACGTACAAGGTTTTGATATCCCTTACTTGTTTTAAGGATGGCCAAGTTTGGTGAGTAAGGGGGATTAACTCATTTCTTTAAAAGTATTAAGGATGTCTTGAGTTTTCAAAGTTAAGGGACTTGATGTGTTTAAGTATATGATTCATGTTTCTTTTTAAAAAAAATGTAAGTCCCTTGGGTTTAGGGAAATGTATTTGACTAATGTATAACGTTAATATAATGACTTTATGGAAAGTTGGTTATATTAGCTTTATGGAAGGTTAACAAAGGAAGATTTACTCTAAGTTAAATGAGTACGGATAAATGATTTGAAGTTGTGAAAGGCAAATTGATTTTTAAGGCATTAATTGCCTAAGGTTTTAAAAGAGTAGAAGTACATAGTACTTTGGGTTAAATTCCCGGATTTCATAAAGACATGTAGTGTCTTAAGTAAACTAAAATGAGAATGTATGTGAACAAGACTAATAAGAAGTTAGGGGATTTCTTAACTTGCTTATATTATGTATGATAGCCGGTTTGTGCTAGTGATATATTATTATTTATTACGGGGTCATTCCATGGGTTGTGGCATTTGCATATTCCGTGGATTTGCTACCCACGATGCGAGGAATACCTCATGCGAGTTCGTAGGGCTCATGCGGGTGAAATAGTCCCATGCGGGCGGGTACAACCTATGCGAGAAATACCTCATGCGGGTCCACACGACCCATGCGGGTGAAATAGTCCCAGGAGTAGGATTGCTTAATGATATCTGCGGGTGACCTTTCTTTGATCATGAGCTTCCTATTTTCACGCAGATAGTATATGCTTGATATTCTCATTATTAGTAAGGCACGCGGTGTTCAGAAGCGATTATCATACATGTCTCCATTATTTTAGACTTATGAGGTATTTTCGATTTTCCGCCACATACTTAGTACATATCAGGTATCGACCCCTTCCTGGGGCTACGTTCATGCCGCGGTGGGTAAGGTGGTGGATCCTCATTCTTAGGATCACCGTCCGTGTCGAAGCTCCATTCTCGGAGGCTTGATTTGTTAGTACGATTTTTCCACGATGCTATAGGTATTATGTACATTCGGGGTATGGCGAGAACCTGTCCACCACAATTGTTATTCTGAAGTGTAGTCACGTTTGTGGTTTGGGCTGTAAGAACAAAGTTGTACTATTTTACTTTTGATTAAGTATATTATATGGAGTGCGGCCTTGTCGGCTAGCCAGTGATGTTTACTATCTACAGGTTTATGTGTTATGTATGTTCCGCTGCTATTCTCTGATGTATACTGACGGTGCCCGGTAGGGCACCGATCGCGGCCCCGAGTCGGTCGTGACAAAAGTGGTATCGAGCGATTAGTCCTCGGAAAGTGTTTACTGATCGTGTCTAGTAGAGACTTGATTATCGGTGTGTTGTGCACCACATCTATAATCGTGGAGGTGCGGGATATTTAGGATTGGTTTCCATTCTTTCACTCTAAGATCGTGCAATAGAGTTGTGTTATAGGTTGAACTCCTCGATATTTTCCTTTATGTATCAGTTATGCCTGCACGCAAGGCAACCGCGGCCCAGAAGGGCAAGGCAGCTGAGGGAGCTGCTAGTAGGACGCGGAGGGTCACGAGGGCACAGTACCAGTCCTTACCTGAGATGATGTTTCGGGCAGCGAGTTCCACGACATCGCCCGACCTCGGCGAGTTCGGCAACGGCTCTGCGAGACAGCAGTACTGAGCCTCCATCCCATCGAGTGAGTATAGAGATTACGAGGAGCAAATCCGGTTATTGACCAAAGATAGTAGCGGCGGCCGGCAGAGCGGCGACCCCACGGAGCGATTTACGATTCGGGACTTCCTGGGTTGTCATCCACCTGAGTTCTATGGTTCGAGATCCGAGGAGGATCCTCAGGAGTTTGTTTGGTAGTTGCAGCGGACTATGCAAATGCTCAGGGCCTCGGAGACTGAGTCTGTCATGCTAGTCTCTTATCGGTTACACGATATTGCGTTAAACTGGTTTGAGTCATGGGAGTTGTCTAGAGGTGAGGGTGCTCTTCCAGCTGTTTGGGAGGAGTTCACAGAGGCCTTCCTGGATCACTTTTGCCTCTGAGATGAGGAGAGCCGCGTGGATAGATTCTTGACCTTGAGGCGAGGTGGAGGACTATCGTGGTCTGACACGGAGTTTGACTCATTAGCCAGGTATGCGCACACCATTGTAGCTGACATGGCAGACAGGGTTCATCGCTATGTGATGGGGCTAGACCGTCATATGATTACTGCATGCTTGGGGTGGCTCTTTAGCGGTATGAATATTGCCGGAGATGCAGCGTATGCGCGAGGATAGAGGGCGAGAGAGGAGGATCAACTAGACTCTACCGGCCAGAGGCCGGGGCAATGGTCTCGGGCGATTTCGAGGCGGACAACCTCGGCGGACTAGGTCCACATTTGGCCCGGCGAGTGCTCCTTCTCGGTTTTCTAGCGGGAGGTCTGATCGGCCGGTCATTCGGGAAGCGGTCGAGGCTCGGAGACGAGGTTTCGAGGAGCGAGGGCCGTCACGTCGAGACCACCCCGTCTCGGTGTGCTCGTCTGGTAGGTCTCGCCCGGCAGTGTCGTGTTCTCCAGGAGCTTGTTACTCTTGTGGCGGCAGGCCATTTGAAGAGATTGTCCGACGGTGGCGTGTTATGGTTCGGTAGCGAAGTCGATTCTTTGGATCTTCATCTTGACGGTTATGCGCCGAAGCGGGGTGTTCACGCAGGCGGCGCGGCGAAGTCGTGGAAGGGTCCGATTCAGCGGTCCTCGACCGCATTTATGCAATGTCTAGTCGTCAGGACCAGGAGGCGTCACCAGATGTCGTCATAGGTACATTATTGGTTTCATCTTTGTGATGTATATGCTTTGATAGATCTGAGTTCTACCTTGTCCTATATATCTCCTCATATTCTTGGTAGAATAGGGATAGAGCCGAGTCCATAAAACCTTTTGAGGTGGCTACGCCGATGAGTGATTCGGTGGTAGCCAGGCGGGTATATAAGGTTTGCCCAGTGACTATATACGGTCGTCAGACTCTAGCCGACTTGATAGAGTTGGATATGACGGATTTTGATGTGATTATGGGTATGGATTGGCTAGCGTCTTGCTATGCCAATATGGACTGTAGAGAGAGATTGGTACGGTTCCAGTTTCCTGGTGAGCCGGTTATCGAGTGGAAGGGGAATACTGCGTCGCCAAGAGGTAGGTTTATTTCTTACCTCAAGGCTAGGAAGATGGTGCGGAAGGGTATATCTACCGTATGGTTGGGTATTCGATATTGAGGCGAGATACGGACCTTGATCGATTCGGTTGTTAGAGAGTTTCCAGACGTATTCCCAGACGAGCTTCCGGGTATCCCTCCTGAGGGGGAGATTGAGTTTTGCATTGATATATCGCCAGACACTCGACCGATATCTATTCTACCATACAGGATGGCACCTGCTAAGTTGAGGGAATTGAAAGACCAGCTGAAAGATTTGCTGGAAAAAGGCTTTATCAGGCCCAGTGTTTCTCCACAGGAGCGCGGTGTTATTTGTAAAGAAGAAGGATGGGATGATGCGTATGTGTGTTGATTACAGGCAGCTGAATAAGGTAACTATCAAGAACAGATATCCCCTCCCCAGGATTGATGATTTGTTTGACCCGATTCACGAGGCGAGTGTTTTCAAGATAGACTGCGATGCAGTTATCATCAAAGTGCGAGTTAGAGGCGTATATCAAAAGCGCATTCGGGACCGGTATGGGCACTATGAGTTCGAGGTGATGTCTTTGGGTTGACAACGCCTACGGTATTCATGGATTTGATGAACCGGGTGTTCAAGCCCTTCTTGGATATGTTCGTTATAGTATTCATTAATGATATCCTAGTGTATTCGCGCACAAAACAGGATCATGCGAATCATTTGAGGCGTGCTGGGAGTCCTCGGGACGGCGATTGTATGCAAGTTCTCGAAATGCGAGTTTTGGTTGGCTTGTGGCTTTCTTAGGGCATGTTATCGGGTCGATGGCATTCGGGTTGATCTGAGAAAGATTGAAGCGATCAAGACTTGGCCTAGACCCACTACAAGCGGAAGTCGCAACTTTTTTGGGCCTTGCGGGTTATTATCGGAGATTTGTGGAGAAGTTTGCTTCCATTTCGACCTTTGACTAAGGTGACTCGTAGCGGTATGTTCCGTAGAAGGATGCTTGTGAGAGAGTTTCGATTCTTGAAGGAGAAATTGGCGGCCCGATTCTTACTCTACCAGAGTGTTTAGACGGATATGTGGTTTATTGTGATGCATCGGGTGTCGGGATCGGGTGCGTGCTGATGCAGCACGGCAAAGTTATAGCTTACGCATCTCGACAGCTCAGGAAGCATGAGAAGAACTATCCCACACATGACTTAGAGTTGGCGGCGATGATTACATGCCTTGAAGATGCGGAGACAATATTTGTATGGAGTTCATGTGGATATTTACACGGACCACAGAGCCTCGGTATATCTTCACCAGAGAGTGAACTTCTGGCGAGACGGTGGTTGGAGCTACTTAAGGATTATGATGTCGATATTCTATACCACCCAGGGAAGGCCAATGTAATTACAGATGCCCTTAGCCGCAGATCGATGGGTAGCCTGTCAGGTGTGCAGCCAGAGAAGAGGGGCATGGTCCGCGAGTTATATCAGCTAGCGAGCCTTAGGGTTCGTTTGATTGGTTACGATGGTAATGGAGTTCGGGTTGAGAGGTTGTCGAGTCTTCCATCGTCGAGGTGAAGAGCGGCGGTATGAGGATCCGATTATGTACGGTATCGAGATGCAACTCTTCAGGAAGAGAAGAGTCTATTTGAGGTAGCGCCTGATGGGGTGCTAAGATTTGAGGGTCGGTTGTGTGTTCCCGATGTAGCGGGACTTCGTCGTGATTCAGGAGGCACACAGTGCTCGTTATTCTATTCATCCGGGGTCGACTAAGATGTACCATGACCTCAGGTGTATCTATTGGTGGGATGGCCTGAAGAGGGACGTTGCAGAGTTTGTGGCGCAGTGTCTGAATTGTCAGCAGGTCAAGGTTGAGCACCAGAAGCCCGGTGGGCTATTACAGGCTATTGATATTCCAATGTGGAAGTGGGAGGTGATCAATATGGACTTTATTACAGGGTTACCTCACTCGGAGGAAGCGTGATTCCATCGGGTTATTGTCGATGGTGTGAAATCAGCCCACTTTCGCGATCGGGACGACTTTTTCGGCCGAGGATTATGCTAGATTGTATATCAGAGAGATTGTGAGATTGCACGGAGTGCCTATATCAATCATTTCAGACAGGGGAGCCCAGTTCTCGGCTAACTTCTGGAGGTATTTCCAGAAAAGGTTAGGGACACATGTGAGTCTCAAGATCGCATTTCATCCTCGGGCCAAGCGGACGGGCGAGCGTACTATCCAGACACTTGAGGATATGCTGCGGGCCTGTGTTATCGATTTCAGGGGTAGCTGGGAGGATCATTTACCTCTTGTGGAGTTTGCATATAACAACAGCTACCATTCTAGTAACCAGATGGCGCCTTATGAGGCCTTATACGGGAGGAAGTGCAGGTCACCGATAAGTTTGGTTTGAGGTGGGAGAAGTTCGATTAGTCGGGCGGACTTGATTCGTGACGATGGATAAGGTGAAGCTTATCCAGGAGCGATTATTGTCAGCTCAGAGTCGACAGAAGTCGTATGCAGATCATCGGCGTCGACACTTGGATTTTGAGGTAGATGATTGGGTCTTCCTGAAGGTATCACCCATGAAGGGCGTGATGAGATTTGGGAAGAAAGGGAAACTTAGCCCAAGGTACATTGGGCCTTATCAGATTGTCCTTAGGGTAGGCAAGGTTGCCTATGAGTTGGATCTGTCGTCCGATCTGGAGGCAGTACATCCAGTTCTTCATATGTCTATGTTGCGGAAGTGTATCGGAGATCCATCTAGAGTGCACCCGATTCGTGATGTCCAGGTGATAGAGGGGTTATCATATGAGGAGAGACCCATAGCGATACTCGATTGTCAGGTTAGGCGACTACGAACAAAGGATGTGGCTTCCGTCAAGGTCTTATGGTGGAACAAGAACAGGGAAGAAATGACATGGGAAGCAGAGGAGGACATGATGAAGAAGTATCCTCACTTGTTCCCTACACCTTCAGGTAACCCACTTTCCTGCTTGTTAGTTTTAATTTGGCAATTATGCTTAAGTATTGTTGTACATAGAAGGAACATTCGGGACGAATGTTTCTAAGGGGGGGAAAATGTTACACCCCGTGGTTTTGGCCATGCGTATGAGAACGTACGAAAGGGATTGAGACTTAAAAATTTAGAAAGATAGGTTGACGGATTGTTTCGGACGGGTTTTAGTCAACTTTGAGGCGGTTTATGTCCAGTAGCATTATGAGTTCCTAGGTGTTTCAAAGTCCTAGTACGTAGTTCGTTGAGTCTAGTTTCCAACGCAACCGTTAAATCGATAGGACATCGGAGTAGAAAGTTATGGGAGTTACAAGTTCGGTCTTGTGATCGGACATAAAAATATTTCGGTCGAGCCACGGGGCGCTGAAGCGAGGGCAGCGGAAGTTACAGGAGGTTGCGGAGGTTTCAGCGCCGCGGCGCCGGCTGCAGGACCGCGGCGCCGAGGCGGGTTCTGCGAGGCTGGGTGGAAAAATCTGAACTGTTTTGTTTTAAAAAAGACCATGGGAGGGTGAAAAGTGTCCCCCCCCCCCATCTGATTTTTGCATGTCCTATTTATTGACCAAGACTTGGTCATTCTTCAAGCTCTTCTCTCTCTCTAAAAATTAAAAGTTCTCCCTTCTCTCTAGAAAATCAAGAGAAAATCAAGGCTTGAGAAAAATCTGAAAAAGGTGGCAAGAAGGAAACTTGTTGGCAAGCTTGTAGGAGTTTTGTGGTGGTGATTGTGGAAAGGAGGCTAGTGAATTTGTTGGATTAATTTGGGCAAGCTCTAAGGTAACAATCCTTTCTCTTTTTACTAGTAAATTATGTTGCATGTGAAGAAGAAAGGACTTGTGGTTGTCAATATTGCTCTTAGATACATTGCATGTAGGAAATATGGTTTGGATATGAAAAGATTAGATAAGAATGATATGTAAGCATGTTATAGCCAAGATACTACCTTTAAATTATTGATTTTGTTAAATATGCATTGTGGGACAGAATTTTACACATCCAAGATTAGGTGTGTAATCCCCTTTGAATTGATTGGATTGTTGGGCCTTAAAAGTGGCGTTTGGATGTTGAATTCGGCCTTGGAAAAGGTGGCAAAGTATGTAGAAACAAAGGAAGTGCTGTCCAATTTTCCGTAAAATTTAGTGACTTTGCACTTGGAATATTCTACGTTGAAGCTAGAGGTTAATAAACGTATTATGGTCATTATAGGTTGACGTACTACGTGCGGTATATTGGACTTAGCAAGTGGATTGACCCGAAGAGGTATGTGGAACTTTCCTATCTCTTGAGCATGACTAGTTGCACTTATGTAGTACGGTGGACGTACAGTTTTGATATCCCTTACTTGTTTTAAGGATGGCCAAGTTTGGTGAGTAAGGGGGATTAACTCATTTCTTTAAAAGTATAAGGATGTCTTGAGTTTTCAAAGTTAAGGGACTTGATGTGTTTAAGTATATGATTCATGTTTCTTTTTTAAAAAAATGTATGTCCATTGGGTTTAGGGAAATGTATTTGACTAATGTATAACGTTAATATAATGATTTTATGGGAAGTTGGTTATATTAGCTTTATGGAAGGTTAACAAAGGAAGATTTACTCTAAGTAAAATGAGTACGGATAAATGATTTGAAGTTGTGAAAGGCAAATTGATTTTTAAGGCATTAATTGCCTAAGGTTTTAAAAGAGTAGAAGTACATAGTACTTTGGGTTAAATTCCCGGATTTCATAAAGACATGTTAGTGCCTTAAGTAAACTAAAATGAGAATGTATGTGAACAAGACTAATAAGAAGTTAGGGGATTTCTTAACTTGCTTATATTATGTATGATAGTCGGTTTGTGCTAGTGATATATTATTATTTATTACGGAGTCATTCCCCGGGTTGTGGCATTTGCATATTCCGTGAATTTGCTACCCACAATGCGAGGAATACCTCATGCGAGTCCGTAGGGCTCATGCGGGTGAAATAGTCCCGTGCGGGTACGACTATGCGAGGAATACCTCATGCGGGTCCACACGACCCATGCGGGTGAAATAGTCCCAGGAGTAGGATTGCTTAATGATACTGCGGGTGGGTGACCTTGCTTTGATCATGAGCTTCCTATTTTCATGCAGTATAGTATATGCTTGATATTCTCATTATTAGTAAGGCACAGTGTTCTGTAAACTGATTATCATACATGTCTCCAGTTATTTTAGACTTATGAGGTATTTTCAGTATTTTCCAGTTTCACATACTTAGTACATATTATATCGACCCCTTCCTCGAGCTACGCTCATGCCGCAGTAGGTAAGCGGTGGTGGATCCTCATTCTTAGGATCACCGGTCAGTGTCGAGCTCATTCCTCGAGGCTTGTTTTGTTAGTACGGTTTTCCACGATGCTATAGGTATTATGTACATTCAGGGTATGGCGGGCCTGTCCCGCCATGATTGTTATTCTAGGTGCGTAGTCACGTTTGTGGTTTGGGCTGTAAGAACAAAGTTGTACTGCTTACTTTTGATTAAGTATATTCTATGGGCGGCGCTTGGCTGCCAGATGATGTTTACTATCTGTGTTTATGTGTTATGTATGTTCACGCTATTCTCGATGTATACGGCGGGGTGCCGGTAGGCACCGATCAGCGGCCCGGTCGGGTCGTGACAGTATGAGAGTGCCTTGGTGTCGTTTTATAAAATGAAGGTATGGTGGACGTACATAGTACTTTTGGGTTCAAGTCCCTAATGATACATTATATGACTTTTTTTATAAAGTGAGTGTCTGGACGTACATAGTTTTATTGGATCTTAACCCTTAATGGTACACGAGATGTTGGTACCTAGGTTTGTTTAAAATTAAAGTTCATTATATGTGTATGGTACACGAGATGTTAGTACCTAGGCTTTTCTAAAATGAAATATTTGATATGTGTTTGGTACATGATATGTTGGTACCTTGGCATAGCTAAAATGAAAGATTTTATATGTGTTTGGTACATGGTGTTTTGGTACCTTGGCATAGCTAAAATGAAAGATTTTATATGTGTTTGGTACATGATGTTTTGGTACCTTGGCATTGCTAAAATGAAAGGTTTTATATGTGTTTGGAACATGAGATGTTGGTGCCTTGGCATAGCTAAAATGGAAAGTTCATTTTAATGGTTAGTACATGAGATGTTGGTACCTTGGTTTTATTCCTTTGAGAGTCAAAAGATGAGTTAAATTGCACAAGGTTGCTTATGATAGCTATTCGTTCAAGTGTTATTATTCCACTTCCCCGAGTCCCTCACTAAAGGGTCGGGATATGTTATAGTGAGTTCGCCGAGTCCCTCACTAAAGGGCCGGGATACGTTATATGAAAACAGATGCGATGACTCTCATTTTTATAAGGTATAGTGTACAGCGGTACAGTGATCCGATGGTCTGATGAGTACAATGAGTACAGTGTACAAATGATACAAAGGTACAATTGGCTCTATTTTATATGGCACGGTAGGATCTGGTATTTGATTTTCATATTTGTCCCTGTCATTCTTCTGTACATTTATGATCTTGTTTACTGTACTTCTTGTTTACATACTTAGTACATTGTTGTACTGACCCCCTCTCCGGGGGGGCTGCGTTCATGCCCGCAGGTATAGGTACTCAGTTTGGTGATCCTCGAGCCTAGGATCTTTGCACAGCTTTTTGAGATAGCTCCACTGTTCCGGAGCTTTTCATTTTTAATGCAGTCGTTTTGTATATTCAGGGGTACGGTGGGACCTTGTACCGTCACATGTCTTTATCAAACTCTTAGAGGTCTTGTATACAGGTGTGGGTTGTATATGTATTTGGGCATATGCGAGTTGTACTAGTTTTGGTTATATCTACATACAGTGGCGGCCTTGTCGGCTTGCCTGTTTTTATAACATGAGTTTTCTTAGAGCTTCCGCTGGTTTTATGTGATGTGTGGGTAAAAGGATGCCCAGATAGGGCACCAGTCGCGGGCCCGGGGTTTGGGTCGTGACAAGAGTGGTATCAGAGCATTTAGTCCTCAGAATGTCTACAGATCGTGTGCAGTAGAGTCTTGGTTATCGGTGTGTTGTGCACCACACCCATAAACAGGAAGCTATAGTACATTTAGGATTGGTTTCTATTCTTCTTACTCTAAGATCGTGCGATAGAGCTATATTGTTAGGGTAGTCCCTCTCTAACGTATTATTGTGGTTGCAGCTATGCCTCCAAAGGAAGCGACAGCGGCCCAGAAATGAATATATGGACTTGGTATACAGGTTGGTAAAAATTGTTGTATAGTTAGCGTGATAATGATGTACATCTATACGGACATATTTAGTAGGGCCATGTGTGCGTTGCCTAATGTGGTTGTGGGTTTTCATGAGTTGGTTAAGCTTTGATAATGGCTTGGAAGGTATGAAACAGTTTAATGAATCCACATCGAGGTTATATATGTGCTAATTTGGAATAACTAGGAGGTGATGAGCTGTCTGAGAGGGTGATGAACCCTTAAAGGATCATGTTTAATTGACTTAATGGCATACCATATTGTTAGATTAAGCCGTGTTGTATGCTTAAGTGAGATGCACGAATAATATTGGTATGGAGTAAATAGGGTTGTTGTGATTAAGACAACATGATTTTGAGATATCGAAGCTATCCGCTCATACGGGGAGAGATAATGTAAGCTTGGGACATGGAGTATTTAAGGATCTTAGAATATTTGATAATCGTTGAGCCCTTAGATATACAAGGCTTTCTTGAGTAAAGTATTCTATGGTTGATCTTGGTTAAAGTACATAGTATACGTGAAGTATATTAGTTGTGATTGATGAATGAGACTATGTGTTATATTGTGGCCATGTGAGGCATCTTTGGGTTTCCTGAGTATTGTTGGAACTTGTAGAAAAGGAAGAGATTAAGTGAGAAAAAGGCGTGCTGTGAATTTCAGGAACAGCGCCGCGGTGCCAAAAGACAGGACCGCGGTGATGAAACTTCAGAGGGGTGCAGGAATTCTGGCACTATTGTGCCGACGTGCAGGACCGCGGTGCTGACACTAAAGAGTATAGGTTGATAGGTATAGTTAAAAGAGACTATGCCGAGTTTGTATGGCTTGAGACCTTTGATGAACATTTGAGGAAGAATGTTTCTAAGAGGGAAAGAACGTTACTGTCACACCCCGAACCCCGGGCCCGTGACTGGTGCCCTACCTGGGCACCCTTCTACCTAACTGACACAAGTAAACCGCGGAACTAAATAACACCTCATTTTTTTTCTTTTAAAACCAACGAACATGCAAGGGCAAAGCCGACAAGGCTGTCATATAATATACATAACAAAAAGGCACTACACCGTACACGAGTCCAATCTCACATATGAATACAGACACTTAAGAGTTTCTTGAACTATGACGGACAAGGCCCCGCGTACCATAATCGTACAAAGCACTGCATCAAGGATCTATACCAAAATGATAAACTCCTGCACAGATGGATCTATCCAAAACTCGGAGCAGGGTCCTACACCTGCAGATCACCAAATCGTACCTAAACTCGGCGTGAACGCATTCCCGGCGAGTCGATCTGAAGAATGTACTAAGTATGTGAAATCAAAATACCGTAATGAAATCATAACGCGTTCTATACAAAAGCAGAGACATGTATGATAGCCAAACTACAAAGACACAATACATAAGCGGTCATATCAAGTCGTGATGCGTGCCTCAAAGTCATTACTCAAATATAATCATGGGTCTCACGCCCATAATATCAATCATGCCCGTGGAATCCTTCCTCACTGCCGGCAGTCCATGATATAATATAACATCAATAAGTACAGTGAACCTTGCAATCATGAGAGTAATGCAATCATTTTTATCTTTTAAGTTATACTTTTAACAATGAGACCAACCGTTCCACTTTAAGTCATAAACACACTGCACCCTTTCATTAATGAAATCACTACCGTTTCAAAACATGAAGATCGTGCCAGTGACAGGGTCAACCACTCTCTGTGTAATAATGCAACCTATCATGGGACTATTTCACCCGCAAAGTACTATTTCACCCGCATAGGTCATGTGGACCCGCAATGAGTCATCGGTACACGATACTCGCATCACGGATAGCTAATCCATGGCTTATATATATCCGAATTTAACCCGCCGAGTCAAATCGACCACGTGAGTGTGTACCACTCACCACCACGGGAGCTACTCCATGATATCCTTGAAACAAGTTGTCGGCCCTTTATGGAGGGCGCAGATGTGAAATACGACTTGCATCGAATGTCTATATGAGCAACCCATATGCAAGCAAACCATTATTGACCTTTATTTATAAAATGAATAACCATCATTTTAGCAAACCAAGACAACACCATGCCTTTTCCTTTTTACATAAACCAAGACAATACCATGCCTTTACACAAACCAAGACAATTACCATGTCTTTCCTTTTTACATAAACCAAGACAATATCATGCCTTTCCTTTTTACATAAACCAAGACAATACCATGCCTTTCCTTTTTACATAAACCAAGACAATTACCATGCCTTTACACAAACCAAGAGTAATTCTTATTTAAGCAAGTCAACGTGCTATCAAGGCACAAATAGAATAATTCTCATTTAAATAAGCCAAAGTACTATCAAGGCACAAATAGAATAATTATCATTTAATCAAGCCAAAGTACCATCAAGGCACAAATAGAATAATTCTCATTTAAACAAGCCAAAGTACTATGTACGTCCATTCTTTTCAAAAGACTCCTTTTTATATAAAACCCCAAGATACTAACACCCGTAGTATCAAGGCATGTCTATTTTTCAAATAAGTTACTACACCTTTAGAAATTCATTTCAAGGCTTTGAACTAAGTAACTTCAAATTTCACAACCTAGGCAACTCATACCTATCCATCAAAATAGACAACTCTCTTAACCTTCCATAAAGTCGTTATAACTAACTTCTCATAAAGCCGTTATAACCCTTTATGGTTTTAGACAAATTCATTCTTTTTATAACCAAGAGACTTATACTTTTAAAACCAAGTATCATATACTTTCAAATCAAGTTACATAACTTTCAAAATACTTCAAGTCTATTAACTTTAGAAATCAAGTTTCTTAATTTTAGAAATCACGTTTCTTCTACTTTTAAATCTCAAGTAACTTACACATTTAAAACAACTTACTTCTCTTTAAATCATGTCATTTCTCCTCTTTTAAATCAATTAAGTAAATCACTCCTTTGACTCCCCTAAAGTCATTATAACAACCTTTAGGTTTTGGAACTAAGGCACTAGCCAAACGATTTGGAAACCACTTCTTTTTCAAGACTCTATATACTTCAAGTAAAATACTTTCACTTTTAAAAATCCAAACTTCATCAAGGTAATGGATTATAACAACTTCCAATTTAAACATCCAAAGTATAATCAAGGAAGTATATAGAACGACTTCTATATTAGGCAATCCAAGTACAATCAAGGAATGGATCATTTAGGAGTAGGACTTACTTTCTTTATCATAAGGAATCATGCTAGAAGAAGAGGAGATAGTTCACATACCTTTTCGGCTTAATCCACAAGCTAAGTCGAACACGCCGCACGTAGAATTGTCAACCTATAATGGCCACAACACGACTATCAACTTCTAGTTTCTAACGTAGAATAATACTAAGTATACGGTCCCTTATTCTACGGAAAATCGGGCAGCACTACCTTTATTTCTACGTACTTTTCCACCTTTTTCAAGGCCCGAAAATCAATAACCAACATGCCACATTTAAGGCTCAATACATCAACCAATCAAAGGGGATTACACGCCTTACAATACGTGTAAAATTTTGTCCCACAATTCATATAAAACAATCCAACACTTATAAGGGCATTCGGCCACCAATATAATCAATCTTAAGTCCTTTCCAATTCTTTTTCAATCCAAGTTCTTAGGTCTAACATGTTATATAGTCATAAACAACTTTAACAACTATAATTCCTTCTTTATATAACATGCGACGACTAAACTAATAATCAAATTGAATTGTAATCTCAAAGGCTAAACATGCTAGTTTCGGATTAGGGTTCCAATATCCATAACACTTATCAAACTTCAATATATACTTCTCATGCTTGCTAATATCCATAACTACAACAATAAGTAATCTTTAATTACTAAACGACAAGATTGTTACCTTTATAAGCCCTTATAAAATTCCAAGATTCAAAGTCGCTCCTTAGCAATTCTTAGCTCCTTTCCTTTACGCTCCAATCCGCTATTTGAAGCCTTTAGAAGTTCACATCCAACTTCTCTTCCATTTCCAATCCAAAACTATGAAAACGACTTAGGTTTTCGCCTTGCGACTAACGTGAAAACGTCATTTTTCCGAGATCTATCTATTGATATATCCTTACAATACCCTTAGGGACCTTGGGTTAAAGTCTTGTGAATAATGAACCAAAATTGTAAAAAACATTATGTGGAAATAAGCCAAACCCGAGAGCAACTCTTGCTAGCACAAATGTTCTCTAATTGTTTCTAAGTGTTGAAGACTTGGTCTTGCACTAGTGTGTATATATAATACAATGGAGGGTCAAGATAATACTACTTGTGTGGCTAGGATGAAGGAAATTAAATATCTAGCCAAATGGGCAAGTTGACTTAGTCAATAATATCAAGCTAGGCTTCAAGACTTGATCATCCACATACTACTTAACCTTGGTCACAAGACCACTAACCATGGTCCAAATCGTGCAAGCCATGTGGGGGTGACACGTGTCGCCCTCCCATTCATCCATAAAATTTCATAACCCTCGTGGGCCCCACAAAACGTAAATTTTTTCGGGAGGGCCCCACGTGACCAAATCCGTAAAAATAAATTTCCACAATGTTAATAAGCTCCATACTCCTCAAATAATGCATTTTGAGAATCTAATTCTCATTAACGAACATTTTTCCTTTCCGACGTTCGGAAAAACAATTCTTCCTTTCGTACCAATTTTCAAGTCTTGTGTTCTCGCGTCCATTCTCTTACACATGTCCTGGAATTACGGGGTGTAACATTCTTCCCCCCTTAGAAACATTCGTCCCCGAATATTCTTAGTCGGTTGGCAAGCTATACAAACTCCGGCATAGTCTCTTTACTATGCCTAACAATCAATACTCCACAAGACCAACGATGCCACACATGGCCACCACATAACATATGTAAACATATCAATGGACCTTCCATCCATGGTCCCTTCTCACAAAACTCGAAGGTTACAGTCTTCAAAACGGGATCCTTAGAGGTTACTTTCTTTTTCCCCGCATAAAGGGATGGCCCTGTCGTATTCTATGTCAAGGGACTAACACTATCTGAATCCTTCAGTCGGTGTTACACCCCGTAAGTCCAGGACTTGTATAAGAGAATGTATGTAAGGAATCAAGACTTGGAAATTAGTACGAAAGGAAGAATTGTTTTTCCGGCGGAAAATCTTCCGAACGTCGGAAAGGAAAAATTTTCATTGTTGAGAATTGGATTCTCAAAATGCATTATTTGAAGAGTATGGAACTCTTAACCTTATGGAAATTTATTTTTACGGATTTGGTCATGTGGGGCCCACCCGAGGAATTTTACGTTTTGTGGGGCCCACGAGGGTTACGGAATTTTATGGACGAATGAGAGGGCAACACGTGGCACCCCCACATGGTCTTGGTCGAAATATAGTAAGGGTAAAATGGTCATTGACCATCAAGGAAGATAAGTCTTGCTAGCTTGAGATTGTTGACCAAGTCAACTTGCCACTTGTGCTTGATCCTTGTGAAACTCATCCTAGCTACTCATGTGTTGCAATCTAAACCCTCCATTGTGTTTTATATACCCAACTAGTAGCAAGACTTGGCATTTTACACTTAGAAAAATTAGAGAAACTTTTGTGCAAGAACAAGAGCTCTCGGGTTTGACACTTTGCTCACAAGAAATTTTGTAGTTTTGATCCATTAGCCACAAGACTTAAACCCAAGGTCCCTAAGGGTATTGTAAGGATATCTCAATAGAAAGATTGCGGAAAAACGCAGCGTTGTATTAGTCGCAAGGCGGAAACTTAAGAAGTTCTTCAACTTTGAAGTTGGAACTTGAAGATGGGTTCTTCATAGGCTTCTAAGGAGTGCTTGGAGCGGATTGGAACATAAGGAAAGGAGCTAAGAATTGCTAAGGCGCGACTTTGAATCTTGGAATTTTTAAGGGCTTGTAAAGGTATAATCTTGTCGTTTTAGTAATTAAGATTACTTGTTGTTGTAGCTATGGATATTAGCAAGCATGAGTTATATAGTATGAAGTTTGATAAGTGTATTGACTATTGGAACCCTAATCCGAAAACTAGCATGTTTAGCTTTAAGATTACAATTCAAGTCGATTATTAGTTTAAGTCGTCGCATGTTGTATAAAGAAGGAAATTGTAGTTGTTGAAGTTTTTTATGACTATATAACATGTTAGACCTTAGAACTTGGAATTTGAAAAGGATTGGAAAAGACTTTGAGTTGTTGGTTATAAGTTGGCCGAGAATGGCTTGGATTTTTTATACTACTTGATATGAATTGTGGGGCGGAATTTTACACGTATTGTAAGGCGTGTAATCCCCTTTGATTGGTTGTTGTTTTGAGCCTTAAATGTGGCGTGTTGGTTATTGTATTCGGCCTTGAAAAAGGTGGCAAAGTAAGTAGAAACAAAGGAGGTGCTGCCCGATTTTCCGTAGAATAAGAGACCGTTTACTTAGTATTATTCTACGTTAGAAACTAGAATTGATAGTCATGTTGTGACCATTATAGGTTGACAATTCTACGTACGGCGTATTCGGCTTAGCTTGTGGATTTAGCCGAAAAGGTATGTGAACTATCTCCTCTTCTAGCATGATTCCTTAAGATAAAGAAAGTAAGTTCTACTCCTTAAATGATCAATTCCTTGGTTGTACTTGGATTGCCTAGTATAGAATTTGTTCTATGTACTTCCTTGATTGTACTTTGATGTTTAAATTGTAAGTTGTATAATCCATTGCCTTAGTGGAGTTTGGATTCTTAAGAGTGAAAGTATTTTGCTTAAAGTACATGGAGTCTTGAAAAGGAAGTGGTTTCCAAACCTTTTGGCTAGTGCCTTAGTTCCAAAACCTAATGGTCGTTTAAATGACTTTAGGGGAGTCAAAGGAGTGATTTACTAAATTGTTTTAAAAGAGGAGAAACGACATGATTTAAGAGATGTAACTTGTTTTAAAGGTGTGAGTTACTTGGGATTTATAAGTATAAGCAACTTGTTTTCTAAATATTAAGAGACTTGAAGTATTTTGAAAGTTAAGAAACTTGATTTGTAAGTATGTGATACTGGGTTTTAAGTATAAGTCTCTTGGTTATAAAAAGGAATGAATATGTCTAAAACCATAAAGGGTTATAACGGCTTTATGGGAAGTTGGTTATAACGGCTTTATGGAAGGTTAAGAAAGTTGTCTATTTTAATTAATGGGCCTAAGTTGCCTAGATTGTGAAAATTTGAAGTTACTTGATTTCAAGCTTTGAAATGAGTTTTCTAAAAGTGTAATAACTTACTTTGAAAAATAGACACACCTTGATACTACGGGTGTTAGTATCTTGGGGTTTTACATAAAAATGAGTCTTTTGAAAAGAATGTACGTACGTAGTACTTTGGCTTGTTTAATTGAGAATTATTCTATGTGTGCCTTGATAAGTACTTTAGCTTGATTAATTGAGAATTTCCTATGTGTGCTGGTGATAGCCTTTGAGTGCAAGTATTATGTTTTATTACGTTGCCGCGACTCGGTTGGAGGCCTACCGCCTTGTTCTAAGTTACTTGGGCGACAAAGCGGTGATGTTGGATTCCACGCATGCTTCCGTTATTTGTAGTACTTAGGTTAAATTCCCTGATTTTTATAAAAGACATGGTAGTGCTTATGTTTTGTTTGATGGCCATTGAGCTAGTGGTAAGAGTATAAATGAGGTAAACCCCAAGACGTTATACCACCTTCTCCAGGTAAGAGTATAAATGAGGGTAAACCCCAAGACGTTATACCACCTTTACCACCTTCTCCGGTAAGAGTATAAATGAGGGTAAACCCCAGACGTTATACCCCGCTTACCACTTCTCGGGGTAGAGTATAAATGAGGGTAAACCCCAAGACGTTATACCACCCGCTCGCTTTCCTACTTGGCCGTATAGTTTTAGGACACAGTGGGACTTGGTGTTCATGTATGCCTATTGGTGTTATATTATATCATGGATCACGCGACCGGAAGGATTCCACGCATGATTGATATTATGGCGTGAGACCCGTGGTTATATTTGAGAAATGACTTGAGGCATCGTCCCGACTTATTATGATCGCTATGTGTCATGTAATCGTAGGTTGGCTATCATACATGTCTCTGCTTTGTTTAGACATATGATTTCATTCTGATTTTTCACCACATACTTGGTACATTCTTCGCATCGACCTCGCCTTGGTGCGTTCATCTTTGCAGTTTAGGTACGCTGTTTGGTGATCCGCAGGTGTAGGACCCTGCTCCGAGTTTTTGGATAGCTCCATCTGTTCAGGAGTTTATATTTTTGGTATAAGTTCTTTCAGTACAGGCTTTTGTACAGTTATGGGTACGGCGGGGCCTTGTCCGTCACGATTGATAAAACTCTTAGGTCTGTATTCATATGTGGGATTGGACTCATGTACAGTGTAGTGTCTTTTTATGTTTATTATATGGCAGCCTTGTCGGCTTTGCCCTTGCACGTACGTTGGTTTAAAAAAAAAAATGTGTTATTTAAATTCCGCAGTTTACTTGTGTTGTTAGGTAGAAGGGTGCCTGTGTAGGCACCATCACGCCCGGTTCGGGGCGTGACAGAGTGGTATCAAAGCAGTCAGTCCTCGGAATGTCTACAGACCGTGTCTAGTAGAGTCTTGTTTATTGGTGTGTTGCGCGCCACACCCATAAACAAGAGGCTACAGGACATTTAGGAGTTGGTTTCTATTCTTCTCACTCTAAGATCGTGCCATAGAGCTGTGTTAGTAAGATAATTCCTCTCTGACGTAATTTTTGTGTTATGCTATGCCTCGAGGGAGGCAATAGCCGCCTGAAGGGCAAAGGAGTAGCAGAGCTACTAGTCGGACTCGGAGAGTTGATAAGGCTCGTGCCTGTGGCATACCGGATGTTGTGCCACGATGCGAGTTCTTCGCACCAGTTTTGAGGCCCGACACGAGCCTCCGGTTTCTCGATTAGGAGAAGACTATAGGGTCGAAGGAAGCCATTATGTTATTGACCAAGATAAGCGGTGCTACAGTTTAATCGGCAGGAGGTTATTCGGCGATGCAGACAGTGTACAGGGTAGAGGCGGCGGAGATCTGCGTAAGAGGCTAGACCGGTTGGTTATCGGTGAGTTTTGGACGAGCGGCCCAGAAGAAGTGAGATATTCTTCCCACTACCCAAGACATATCCCGGTCCACGGTGGGAGATTTGACCCACAAGGTATTTAGAGCGGTCCAAGCTCCGAGGATCGAGGTTCTCGAGGAGCGAGGATTTTCTCGATCGAGGCCACTTATTCCTCAAATGTTTCCATTGTAGTAAGCGCCGTATGGGAAATGTCGTCATACGCAGTGTTTGTTATTATTGTGGCGTCCGCCATATAATCGAGGGTATGTCCTTTTAGAAGAGGCACCGGTGAGGTGGCTCATCCTATGAGGCCGATGGTTGATTCCCTTTCCTCCACAGCTGTGCGTCCCCCAGGGCAGGGTGTTCAGAGGTCAGCCAGTCAGGTGGAGTTTATAGTTCTGGCGGTCCTTCGAACCGCATAGATGACGTGACTACTGGGCAGGATCAGGAGGCAACATCTCATGGGGTTACAGGTATATTTTGATTTTTTTGAATCATACGTGCATTGATAGATTCAGATTTCTCCCTAGCATATATATTTTCCCTTTGTTGCTAGCAGTTGTAAGTGATAGTACCCCCAGAGGTAGGAATACTTTGATTAGTAAAGTGAAAAGTTAAGAATGTTGACAAGAATGATAAGTGAACTGAGACTATAGTTGTGTAGAGTTCACAAGTTGTAATTACCAAATGATGTAAGACCGATAGGGAAGGATGTACAGTAGAAATACTTTGGCTTATGTGACGAACCTCTAGTGAATGGGAGGATAGGGTGAGAAGTACCCTGAGATAAGAGAAAGATTTATTCCAGACTAAGAATGAGAAGTTAAGTGTGACGATGGGTCGGGTTATGGACTCATTTCGGGTCAACCGATAGTACGGAATCGGGTGATTTCAGTTGGATATGGTCCCGCTAAGTGATAGGGTCACGAGGGTGCAAGGCCCAAGTCTAGTTGATCGTTGTACGAGTTCGTGGATGCGTTCCACCGAAATCAGATCGTAAGGACCGAGAAGAGCCTTAGCGGAAATTCAAGTAGCATAATGGCCAAGTTTGGATAGTAACTCCAAGGATTGGAGAACAGGATCAATATTTGAAATTTTGTACGTATGATAAATAAGTTTAGAAGTACGAGAAAGTATGACAAGTAAGAAATGAAAGTAACCTCTAAAGATCTTGTTTGTGATAAGGCTGTAACCTTCGAGTTTTGTGAGAAGGGGTCGCGGACGGAAGGTCCATTGATATGTTTACGTATGTTAGGTAGTGGCCATGTGTGGCATCGTTGGTCTTATGGAGTATTGATTGATAGGCATAGTATAGAGTTTATGCCGGAGTTTGTATAGCTTGACAACCGACTAAGAACATTCGGGGACGAATGTTTCTAAGGGGGGAAGAATGTTACACCCCGTAAGTACAGGACTTGTATAAGAGAATGTACGTAAGGAATCAAGACTTGGAAATTAGTACGAAAGGAAGAATTGTTTTTCCGGCGGAAAATCTTCCGAACGTCGGAAAGGAAAAATGTTCGTTGTTGAGAATTGGATTCTCAAAATGCATTATTTGAAGAGTATGGAACTCTTAACCTTATGGAAATTTATTTTTACGGATTTGGTCATATGGGGCCCACCCGAGGAATTTTATGTTTTGTGGGGCCCACGAGGGTTACGGAATTTTATGGATGAATGAGATGGCGACACGTGGCACCCCCACATGGTCTTGGTCGAAATATAGTAAGGGTAAAATGGTCATTGACCATCAAGGAAGATAAGTCTTGTTAGCTTGAGATTGTTGACCAAGTCAACTTGCCACTTGTGCTTGATCCTTGTGAAACTCATCCTAGCCACTCATGTGTTGCAATCTAAACCCTCCATTGTGTTTTATATACCCAACTAGTAGGAAGACTTGGCATTTTACACTTAGAAAAATTAGAGAAACTCTTGTGCAAGAACAAGAGCTCTCGGGTTTGACACTTTGCTCACAAGAAATTTTGTAGTTTTGATCCATTAGCCACAAGACTTAAACCCAAGGTCCCTAAGGGTATTGTAAGGATATCTCAATAGAAAGATTGCGGAAAAACGACGTTTTCGTATTAGTCGCAAGGCGGAAACTTAAGAAGTTCTTCAACTTTGAAGTTGGAACTTGAAGATGGGTTCTTCATAGGCTTCTAAGGAGTGCTTGGAGCGGATTGGAACATAAGGAAAGGAGCTAAGAATTGCTAAGGCGCGACTTTGAATCTTGGAATTTTTAAGGGCTTGTAAAGGTATAATCTTATCGTTTTAGTAATTAAGATTACTTGTTGTTGTAGCTATGGATATTAGCAAGCATGAGTTATATAGTATGAAGTTTGATAAGTGTATTGACTATTGGAACCCTAATCTGAAAACTAGCATGTTTAGCTTTAAGATTACAATTCAAGTCGATTATTAGTTTAAATCGTCGTGTTGAAGTTTTTTATGACTATATAACATGTTAGACCTTAGAACTTGGAATTTGAAAAGGATTGAAAAAAACTTTGAGTTGTTGGTTATAAGTTGGCCGAGAATGGCTTGGATTTTTTATACTACTTGATATGAATTGTGGGGCGGAATTTTACACGTATTGTAAGGCGTGTAATCCCCTTTGATTGGTTGTTGTTTTGAGCCTTAAATGTGGCGTGTTGGTTATTGTATTCGGCCTTGAAAAAGGTGGCAAAGTAAGTAGAAACAAATGAGGTGCTGCCCGATTTTCCGTAGAATAAGAGACCGTTTACTTAGTATTATTCTACGTTAGAAACTAGAATTGATAGTCATGTTGTGACCATTATAGGTTGACAATTCTACGTACGGCGTATTCGGCTTAGATTGTGGATTTAGCCGAAAAGGTATGTGAACTATCTCCTCTTCTAGCATGATTCCTTAAGATAAAGAAAGTAAGTTCTACTCTTTAAATGATCCATTCCTTGGTTGTACTTGGATTGCCTAGTATAGAATTTGTTCTATGTACTTCCTTGATTGTACTTTGATGTTTAAATTGTAAGTTGTATAATCCATTGCCTTAGTGGAGTTTGGATTCTTAAGAGTGAAAGTATTTTGCTTAAAGTACATGGAGTCTTGAAAAGGAAGTGGTTTCCAAACCTTTTGGCTAGTGCCTTAGTTCCAAAACCTAATGGTCGTTTTAATGACTTTAGGGGAGTCAAATGAGTGATTTACTAAATTGTTTTAAAAGAGGAGAAACGACATGATTTAAGAGATGTAACTTGTTTTAAAGGTGTGAGTTACTTGGGATTTATAAGTATAAGCAACTTGTTTTCTAAATATTAAGAGACTTGAAGTATTTTGAAAGTTAAGAAACTTGATTTGTAAGTATGTGATACTGGGTTTTAAGTATAAGTATCTTGGTTATAAAAAGGAATGAATATGTCTAAAACCATAAAGGATTATAACGGCTTTATGGAAGTTGGTTATAACGGCTTTATGGAAGGTTAATGTCACACCCCAACCCAAGACTGTGGTCGTGCCCTACCAGGCACCTTCTACCTTAACAACACAAGTAAATCGCGAATTTAAATAACACCTCATTTTTTTAAAACCAACGTCGTCTGAGGGCAAAGCCGACCAGGCTGCCATGTAATATACATAAACAAAAGACACTACACTATACATGAGTCCAATCCCACATATGAATACTGCACTCTAGAGTTTCTGAACACGACGGACAAGGCCGCCGGACCATGTAGTACAAAAGCATGTTGAAGGAACTATACCAAAAGATAAACTCGAGCGAAGGAGTTATCCAAAAACTCGGCGGTCCTACACTGCAGATCACCAACTGCGTGCACTGAACTGCGGCGTAGCGGCCCGAAGGAGGTCGATGCGAAGAATGTACCAAGTATGTGAGCGATGAAATCTTGTAATAAAATCATAACGATCTAAACAAAGCAGAGACATGTATGATAGCCAACCTACGATTACCACGATACATAAGCGATTATATCAAGTTAGGACGCGTACCTCAAAGTCACTATTCAAATATAACTATGGGTCTAACCCCAATAATATCAATCATGCGTGGAATCCTTCCTCACCGCCGCGATCCGATATAATGTAACACCAATAAGCATATCCAAGGAGTATCCCTCGTGGTCGCATGCCCCGGAATCCCACATCGTATAAGCATGACCATGGGGTATACAAACAAATCCGGGAATCAAACCCGCTCCTGGTCACATGCCCCGGAATCCCACATCGTATAAGCATGTCCAAGGAGTATCCCTCGTGGTCGCATGCCCCGGCATCCCACATCGTATAAGCATGACCATAGGGTATCCCTCGCGGTCGCATGCCCCGGCATCCCATATCGTATAAGCATGACCGTAGGGTAACACAAACAAATCCGGGAATCTAACCCGACTCCTGGTGTTATACCCCGTATTTCCAGAGTATGTACGTGAGGGCGTACGTAAGAAAGTTTAGCCTTAAAGTAGGCAATGAGACGTTTTTTTGGGCACAACTCATTAAAAGAATCGTTTTTCGACGAAACGTTTTACACAACTCGCGTAGGATAAATTCCGGCTATGTCATTTCTAATTTTTGCGGATTTTTCCGAGAGACGAAACACTTTGGACCAACGAGAGGGCGACACTTGTCACCCTCTCATTGATGGATGTGAGGCGGAAATGGACCGAAATGGATTGGCTATTTTGTCAAGTAGTTGGTAGGATATTTTGTGTGCAAGTTGGCTAGGTACACTTGCCCTAATCTTGACCTTACACTTGCATAGCACTTGGCTAAATCTTGGCCATTGGTTGGCCATGTCTTGACCTATAAATACCCCCCTTAAGATGAAGAGTTCTTCATCCACAAAAACTTTCCAAGTCTAAAATCCTCCCCTCTCCCTTGTTAGCCCTTTTCGTCCAAACACCTCCCCCCCCCCTTTGAGAAGCTTAGCCGAGGTTATTCCCCCCCTAGCCTAGCCGAAATCTACCCCCCCTCCCTTGGTAGAAAAGTTGCCTTCTAGTATTGTTATAATGCCCAAAATACCCTAGCCCAAATCCCTTAGTACTTAGTAGAAGTTGTGAAGAACTTCTAAGGTTTCCTTGGAGCTAACGGAGCGTACAACTTAGGAGCTAAGCCTTGCTCCGGATCGACTTATATCTAGGTTATTATTGGGCTTACCGAGGTAAATAATCCTAACCCTCTTTTGTATTAGAGAATACATACTGTAGAAGTATAAGAATAAGTATTAATACTTAGAAGAATATTACAGAATAGAATTGAATTGTTATCATAGTAGAAGGGTTTAAAAGAAGAATAATTGAACTATACTTAGAATTTGTTTTCACGATGAACTTGAGTAGCTCACGGGTAGGAAGTCTTTGCCCATTTTTCCGTAGAATAAAGGACCCTCTGCTTAGAATCAATTTCTGAGTAGTCTAGACGTTGATAGGCGTGTCGACTATTATAGGTTGATTCTCTGCGCGACATATTCAACTTGGCGGTGGTTTTCGCGAGAAGGTATGTGATTCTTCCTAAGCATGATATTTTAAAATATATATATAGTACGGTAGACGCATACGTGTTAATCGAATAATAATTACGGCAATGTCTTTTGACTTAAGCTTTGAATAATACTTACGTCAATGTCTTTTGACTTAAGCCCGAATAATAAGAGTCTTGATGCATTTCAAAGAATCTTGAATCATTTTTAATGTAAGAGAACTAATTGGTTTTAAGCGAAAGTTTAAGAGTTATACTAGCTTCATGGGAAGTTAGGTATAACAACTTAAGAATGATAAAGGAACAATTTACTTATGTGTTTATAATGCAGACTTACATTGATCTATGGAAAGAATAATAAAATGGTTTGATAAGTAGACATGATATGATGTTATGTGTGTTAGTTTGTAACGTTTGTATAAAAGGTATTCTGTTGTGCTTATGTGTTTAACGATAAGTGTTATGTTAGTATTATATCACTCACCTCTTGACATAAATACCGGGGTTAAGGCGCCTCCACGCGGGTATACCTCGTGCGATGCAGTGTGACTATGATGCGAGGACACCTCATGCAGTGCAGGTGACCTATGCGAGCTACGAGTTCCGTGTTAGTGTGCGGGGTTATACCATGCGGTCTATGTGGCCGCGGACTACGAGTCCAGACGAGGCCGAGGAGTAGCTACCCTCGATGCGGGTTATGCCTACGCAGCCTATGTGAGTGGCATACGCGGACTACGGAGTCGAGATTAGGCTTGCTTAATGATACTATGGGCAATTGGCCGCTCGATCATTCGCAGCCTAGAAAAGACTCGCTGATTTACCTATTGTTGCTCTTGTTTATGATGTGGCACTATGTGCGGTTTCGTTGTTTCATACATATATGTAAACCTGATTTTAAAAATGATATGTTTTCATTTAAGTACTTTACGATTTCGCATACTTAGTACTGTTATGACCTCCTCGGGCTGCGTTCATGCCGCAGGTAAGGGCAAGCAGGTGCTAGATCCACATCCTTAGGATCTTTGCGTTGGTGTCCGGAGCTCCATCTTCTCCGGAGGCTCTACTTTTGGGTATGATCTCCCTGTATTGTAGATAGTTTTGTACAGTCAGGGTATGGCGGGGCCCCGTCCGCCATAGTTGTTTACTTCCTTAGAGGTCTGTAGTCCTATTATGCATTGGGATGTAATCGCAAAACTATGTTTATGTATATATGCCGAAAAGCGACATTTTCTCACAAAAGCGTGTCTCTTTTACAAGCTTTCATGTCTTGTTTTATATTCCGCTGATTACTCTGATGTATGACTACTTGGATGCCCGGGTAAGGCACCAGTCACGGGCCCCGGAACGGGTCGTGACACCTGGTCACATGCCCCGCAATCCCACTTCGTATAAGCATGTCCAAGGAGTATCCCTCGTGGTCGCATGCCCCGGCATCCCACATCGTATAAGCATGTCCAAGGAGTATCCCTCGTGGTCGCATGCCCCGGCATCCCACATCGTATAAGCATGACCATAAGGTAACACAAATAATGGAAGCATACCCGTGGAATCCCACCTCACTGTCGGTACGTCCAAGTAAACTTACAACAAGGCAGCCGACCCTCCAACCGAGAGTCGCGGCAACGTAATAAAACATAATACTTGCACTCAAAGGCTATCACCAGCACATATAGGCAATTCTCAATTAATCAAGCCAAAGTACTTATCAAGGCACACATAGAATAATTCTCAATTAATCAAGCCAAAGTACTTATCAAGGCACACATAGAATAATTCTCAATTAACCAAGCCAAAGTACTTATCAAGGCACACATAGAATAATTCTCAATTAACCAAGCCAAAGTACTTATCAAGGCACACATAGAATAATTCTCAATTAATCAAGCCAAAGTACTACGTACGTACATTCTTTTCAAAAGACTCCTTTTAATGTAAAACCCCAAGATACTAACACCCGTAGTATCAAGGTGTGTCTATTTTTCAAAGTAAGTTACTACACTTTTAGAAAACTCATTTCAAAGCTTGAAATCAAGTAACTTCAAATTTTCACAATCTAGGCAACTTATGCCCAATAATCAAAATAGACAACTTTCTTAACCTTCCATAAAGCCGTTATAACCAACTTCCCATAAAGCCGTTATAACCCTTTATGGTTTTAGACATATTCATTCCTTTTTATAACCAAGAGACTTATACTTAAAACCAAGTATCACATACTTATAAATCAAGTTCTTAACTTTCCAAAATACTTCAAGTCTCTTAATATTTAGAAAACAAGTTTCTTCTACTTTTAAACCTCAAGTAACTCACACCTTTAAAACAAGTTACTTCTCTTAAATCATGTCATTTCTCCTCTCTTAAAACAATTAAGTAAATCACTCATTTGACTCCCCTAAAGTCATTATAACAACCCTTAGGTTTTGGAACTAAGGCACTAGCCAAAAGATTTGGAAACCATTTCCTTTTCAAGACTCTATGTACTTTAAGTAAAATACTTTCACTTTTAAGAATCCAACTTCACTAAGGCAATGGATTATACAACTTACAATTTAAACATCAAAGTACAATCAAGGAAGTACATAGAACGAATTCTATTTTTGGCAATCCAAATACAACCAAGGAATGGATCATTTAAGGAGTAGGACATACTTTCTTTACCTTAAGGAATCATGCTAGAAGAGGGGATAGTTCACATACCTTTTCGGCTAAATCCACAAGCTAAGCCGAATACGCCGTACGTAGAAGTGTCAACCTATAATGGTCACAACAAGACTATCAACTTCTAGTCTCTAACGTAGAATAATACTAAGTATACGGTCTCTAATTCTACGGAATATCGGGCAGCACTTCCTTTGTTTCTACTCACTTTGCCACCTTTTTCAAGGCCGAATACAATAACCAACACGCCACATTTAAGGCTCAAAACAACAACCAAACAAAGGGGATTACACGCCTTACAATACGTGTAAAATTCCGCCCCACAATTAATACGAAGTAGTTCCATATTCAAGCCATTCTCGGCCAACAACATAACCACAATTCAAAGTCTTTTCCAATCATTTTCCAAATTCCAAGTCCTAGGGTCTAACATGTTATATAGTTATAAACAACTTCAACAACTACAATTTCCTCCATATACAACATGCGACGACTTAAACTAATAACCGACTTGAATTGTAATCTAAAGGCTAAACATGCTAGTTTTCGGATTAGGGTTCCAATAGCCAATATAATTATCAAACTTCATACTAAACATCTCATGCTTGCTAATATCCATAGCTACAACAATAAGTAAATCTTAAATGCTAAAACGACAAGATTTATACCTTTACAAGCCCTTAAAATTTCCAAGATTTAAAGTCGCGCCTTAGCAATTCTTAGCTCCTTTCCTTATGTTCCAATCCGCTCCAAGCACTCCTTAGAAGCCTATGAAGAACCCATCTTCAAGTTCCAACTTCAAAGTTGAAGAACCTCTTAAGTTTCCGCCTTGCGACTAATACGAAAACGCCGTTTTTCCGAAATCTTTCTATTGAGATATCCTTACAAAACCCTTAGGGACATTGGGTTTAAGTCTTGTGAACAAAGGATCAAAACTACAAATTTTTCTAGTGGGAAATGGTGCAAACCCGAGAGCAAGTCTTGAAGAACACAAGGTTCTCTAATTTCTAAGTGTAAAAATGCCAAGTCTTGCACTAGCTTAGTATTTATAACACTATGGATGGCTTAGACTTAAACAAATGGGTGGCTAAGATGAAGATCACATGGATTAAGCACAAGTGGCAAGTTGACTTGGTCAACAATATCAAGCTTAGCAAGACTTATCTTCCACCATGGTAAATGACCATTCTACCCTTACTAAATTTCGTCCAAGACCATATGTGGGGGTGCCACGTGTCTCCCTCTCATTCGTCCATAAAATTCTGTAACCCTCGTGGGCCCCACAAAACGTAAAATTCCTCGGGTGGGCCCCACATGACCAAACCCGTAAAAATAAATTTCCAAAATGTTAATAAGTTCCATAATTTTCAAATAATGCATTTTGAGAATCCAATTCTCAACAACGAACACTTTTCCTTTCCGACGTTCGGAAGATTTTCCGCCGGAAAAACAATTCTTCCTTTCGTACCAATTTCCAAGTCTTGATTCCTTACGTACATTCTCTTTTACATGTCCTGGACTTATGGGGTGTAACATTCTTCCCCCCTTAGAAACATTCATCCCCGAATGTTCTTAGTCGGTTGTCAGGCTATACAAACTCCGGCACAATCTCTATACTATGCCTATCAATCAAAAGCGCACAGACCAGCGATGCACATGGTGTCACGACCGATCCGGGCGTGGTCGTGCCTTACCCCGGGCACCCTAGTGATACAACATCAGAGTAAACCAGCGGAAAATAAAACTTTAAACAAGAAACAAGATATATATCATAAAACAGGCCAACCAAACGGTTACCTTCCAATAAAATATATATATAAACAACTCTTTCAAAACGAACAGTTTAATCCTTTTTACAAACCCTGCCCACAACAGTACTACAGACCTCTAAGAGTTTTTATACAACATGACGGGACAGGGCCCCGCCATACCCCTGAATGTACAAGAACCTACAACTCAGGGTAACATACCAAAAGATAAGCCTCCGGGGAACGGAGCTTCCCAACGAATCGTGATCCTAAGAGCGAGGATCAACTACCGATGTACTACCACTGCGGCATGACGCAGCCCCGAATGAGGTCGATAACAGTACCAAGTATGTGGCGAAAATCTGCGGTTAAATCATACGATCATAAAAGCAGGAGACATGTATGATAACCAAAATACAGTACGCAACATAAAAGCAGTCAAGTCAGGGACTCACGCCCTCAAGTCATCACTCAATATATAACTATGGGTCTCACGCCCATAACATCAATCATGTTCGCATCATGGCCACATGCCCCGGAGTGCGTCGGTGCGAGCATGTCCATGATGCAACAATAAAAACAATGCCGCGTAGCCACATGCCCCGACTTGCGACGGTGCGGACATGTCCATGTAACATCAACAACAATATATCGGTGGTCAACCTCGCCACGCCACGCGTGGAGTGCAGATCGATGCGACACGCCCACGTAACAATAATAACCATATATCGGCAATCAACCTGCCGCACGGCCACATGCCCCGAGTGACGCCGGTGTAGCATGTCCACGAGCAATAATAACAATATATCTCACACCAGCTATCACAAGCAAGCACAAGCAAATTACCATACTTCTAGACTTTCATAAAAATCCATTCTTTATCGAGTCACCAGATATCAACATTTGCACAACAAAGGCTATCTCAACAAGCATAGGCGAGTTACACAACAACAAGCATAGGCAAGTTATACAACAACAAGCATAGGCAAGTTATACATAACTCAAGGTACTTCCATTTTATATCAAAGTCCGGGTTTTAACCCTAAAGTACTACGTACGTTAAATTCCTTTTAAAGAGATCCATTCCTTTTATAAAGGTCACCCGATACCCGTAGTATAAAAATAGAGTGACTCACATTTTTAGGTAAACCAAAACACTTTCCTTTTTAACAACATTCTTTCCCCTAAAGTTCCAGTTTGCCTAATTTCAATTACTCAGGTCTCTTTATTTTAGAAAAGTTTCATAGTTCATAGTCTTAATCAATTAAGAATATAATTCTCTTTTAAACAATCTGAGAAACATATGTCTTATACGTGAGCCGTTTATTCTTGTTTACAACAACATTGTTACAGCAGCCATGATCTAGGAAATGTAATACAATTTTGTCTTATCTTAGCTTCTATGCAGATGGAGGTTTCTACTGGTTTTAATAACAATTAGTTATTTGTCAATACACTTTCCTTTATTAGCGCTGTTGTGGTTTGCTCGACACTTATTCTCATTTCCGAAATCAGTAAAACATTATTCTTTTTAAAACCAAGTACTCATTACTCGCGAATGAGGTTTCACGACACCCTTAACAAAATGTTAATAACCAAGTAAAACAAGTTAAGTCTCTTATCTTTCAAGATCAAGTCTCTTAACTTCTATAATCAATAAACCAATCTTTTACCTACATAGAGTCGTTATAACTAACTTCCCATAAAGCTATTATAACACCCTATATTTTAAACCAACCAACTCATTTAGCACATGTACGTCTACCGTACTACATAGTTTACAAGGCATCATTCTAGAAAGGATAGGAAGAGGTTCACATACCTCGCGACGAGTATCGACAATAAGAAAAACGCTCCACAGTACTTTAACCCGGCTAGCCTTTTCCACTCTTCAAGTAGAATACGCTACTCGTAATACTTCCACCTATAAGGCCACAAACGTCTATTAAATTCTAACCGCATGGTTCCATATTCTCTGAAAATTCGCGACCTCCCCGCAACCGCTGCAATTCTCTCTCTATCGAGGCCGGCTACCAAGCCAACCGGGGGGGGGGGGTTAAACGTATAACCGTACGTATACAATTCTACTAAAAAGTAATACCCCAAGTCTACTGTAATACAGTCCTCTTTAATTACCGTTCATTTCTGTTCTTTATTATTAAGGCTTAAGTCGAAAGACATTGCCAATAACTACGTTCATTCTATATATAGTATACTTCAACTATATATTCCTACAACATGTAATTTCCAATTACAATAAGGGACAAGATTATTTACCTCGATAAGCCCAAAATTATCCAAGATAAAAGTCGATCTGAGCAAGGTTTAGCTCTACTCGTGCGCCCAATCCGCTCCAAACAACCCTTAGAAGTTCTAACAAACTTCTACTTAAATACTTCAACCAACTAAGAAGATTTCCTTAGGGTTTGATTTGAGACTAAAAGGACAAAAGGTAGTATTTCTGCTCTACGTATAGAGGTAACTTTTGGAATACTACAAGGTAAAGGCTAAGGTATTTTGGGCATTATAACAATACTTGGAGAGTATTTCTACCAAGAGGGTGTATTATACTGAAACAACTAGGCTAGGGGTACCTCTCGGCTAGAAACTACAAAGGGGAGGGAGGCTCTCGGCCAGGGCTCACAAAGGGGAGGGTAGGACTCTTGGACGAGAATACAACTCAAGAGGAGGAGAGGACTCAAGACTTGGAAGATTTTGGATGAAGAAGTCTTCAAGCTTAGGGGGGTATTTATAGGAAAACCAAAAGCCAACCAATGGCCAAGATCAAGCCATGTGCAAGGCAAGTGTAAGGCCAAGATCAAGCCAAGTGCACCCTAACCCTACTCCACAAAACACTCCATAAAACAAGGCACAAAACAAGGCACAAAAAAAGGCCATAAAGTCATGCCCAATCGTCCAAGGGTTGCCGCCCCTTGCTTCCAATGTGAGGGTGACACATGTCACCCTCCCATTGGTCCAAAATGTTTCGTCTCTCGGAAAAATCCGCAAAAATAATAAATGACATAGCCGGAATTTTCCCTACGCAAGCTGTGGAAACGTTTCGTCGAAAAACGACTCTAACCGGGTGTTGTGCACAAAATTCGGTCCAATGCCTAACTTTAAGGCTCAAATTTCTACGTACGTCCTTACGTACATACTCTGGAAATACGGGGTA
Organism: Przewalskia tangutica; assembly: GCA_029844215.1. Taxonomy (NCBI): domain Eukaryota; kingdom Viridiplantae; phylum Streptophyta; class Magnoliopsida; order Solanales; family Solanaceae; genus Przewalskia; species Przewalskia tangutica. Next base: position 95,226 of record JAQGDG010000034.1, read on the forward strand.
TAACATTCTTCCCCCCTTAGAAACATTCGTCCCGAATGCTCCTTCTCGAAACAGATAACGATGAAGTTCCTTCTAACAAGTTGCCAACGCCACACCTGGCCATAAAACACACGCACAAATACTTAAACCCAAGACAACGAGGGACTACCTCTAACATCACAACAAGCCTCCACCTATGGTTTAAAGAGTGCTCCCCTCGCACCCTCACTTCACAAAAGAAATGATCACTCCCGTTCATAACACGTTCGCTTCCTTCCTTACTCGTCGTACCTTTCTCGTACACTTGAACTCTTTCTAGTACACGTACCATACTCTAGTCATCGCTTCAGCTTCCAAAATCTCTGGAGTCACTACCTCCAAACTTGGTCATCTTACTAACTTCAATCTTCTTTAAGGTCATTTCCGTCTTCACGAACCGCTTCGGTCGAACATATCCACGAACTCATACGATGGTCACCTAAACCGGGCCTAGCACCTCGTGACCCTACCATCTGGCGGGACCACCTAACCACTTACCTAAATCCGCTCACGGGTTGACCCGCACACGCCTCAACCCGACCTCCGTTGCGCGACTCTTGCTCATCGATGCGGAACAATCTTACTAATTCACATCATGAAAGCTACCACTTCCATTTTACACAACCCGAGAATTCCCCACAATAACTCCACGTATACTACGACTCGATAAAGGTCAAACATAAAATAAATCTTTTACACAAGGCGACGCACCTCTAAGGTCTCAATCATGAAATAGTCTAAGGTTCACACTTACCACGCCCCGGGCTTACCCTTCTACACTAACCAGTTTCTAAATCACATTTTAGCACAAAGCTATCCGAACATAACACTAAACACATCAGATACAAAACTCTAGAGGTTAAGGATATACTGTCTCTACCGCTTTTCTAATCACCGCCTGCCTGCGGCGCATAGCTAGTGAAGGTGATGAACCACCATCGATCTCCAAGGCTGAGTCGTAACATCCGTGCTACCCTTGGTCGGACAGTTCCTCGCAAAATGGCCCTGCTGGCCGCAAAAATAACAAGCTCCCTTGGCACCACGACACTCCCCGAAATGCGGTCTACCACATCGACCACACCGAGGTAGGGGTGACTGCGTCTGGCCAACACCCCTACTTCCCTGGAAACCTGAACCCTTGGAGCCCTGACCTGCTCCCGAATACTCTGGATGCCCTGAAGGTTGTGGAGGACCACTCTGCACTGGCGGAGGTACAAAACTAGTCTGCTGCTGAGGCGGTCCGCCTCGAAAGTCACCAAAGGACCCTGTTGTTCTGGCCCTCTTCTGCTGATCTTGGTCATTCCGTCGACCTCTCCGCTCCTCACACCCAAGTGCATAAGCCTGCATGCGGGCAATGTCCATGCCCGGCTGAAGAGCTACACCCGAACAAGCCTCTGCCAAGTAATCATCTAACCCGGTAACGTAGCGGTGTACTCTGTCCTCCATGTCAGCTACTACTGAGGGACATACCGAGCCAATGAGTCGAACTCACATTGTACTCCGAATCAGACGCGTGCGCCTCAACATCAAGAATCTGTCGGTCCGAGCCCTCCTCATCTGTGGAGGCAAGAAATGTGCAAGAAATGCCCCCGAGAACTCGTCCCAAACGGCTGGAAGTGCATTCTCTCCCCGGGACAGCTCCCACGAATCAAACCAGTCGACTGCGGTATCACGCAGCCGATGCGAACCTAAGACCACTGACTCGGTCTCGGCCTTGATCACTCTACGATCAGAATCGCTTGATGAACTCTGCGATCATCCTCGTGCCTCGACCCGTAGAACTCTGGCGGGCTACATCTCAGAAAGTCCTGTAGCCTCAAACTATCCGATCTAGGGTGAACCACTGGTGCTCTTTGGGCTGCTGCGTCCGGCTATCCTGTATGCTGCCACGACCACGCCAATAATCGGGCCAACTCCTTGTAACCCATCTCCTGCTGCTCCGGTGTGGGACTGGAGGCTCGTGTCTTGTGGTCTCGGCGGCCATCACTGCGGCTCTAAACTCTGCTGGTGGCGTCGCAAAACTCGCCGTCAAGCACAATCTCAGTCTTGGCCGGGCTGCGCCCTCGTCTTCTCAGTATCTCACTAGCGGCACCCTCGCTGCCTTGCCGCCGGGCTCGTTGCCACTGCGGAGGCATAATCGTAAAAATGAGATACGTCGGAGGGTCCAACTTACAACACTTTCTAAGGCACGATCTCGGAAGGAGAAGAATGGAAACCAATCCTAAATGTCCTGCGACCTCCACGATTATAGATGTGGTGCACAACACATCGATAATCAAGACTCTACTAGACACGATCGTAGACACTTTCCGAGGATTAATCGCTCGATACCACTTTTGTCACGACCGATCCGGGCGTGGTCGTGCCTACCGGGCACCCTAGTGATACAACATCGAGTAAACCGGAAAATAAAACTTTAAACAAGAAACAAGATATATATCATAAAAGCAGGCCAACCAAGCGGTTACGCTTCCAATAAAATATATATATAAACAACTCTTTCAAACGAGCAGTTTAATCCTTTTTACAAACCACGCCACAGCGATTACTCTGAGACCTCTAAGAGTTTTTATACAACATGACGGGACGGGGCCGCCATACCCTGAATGTACAAGAACCTACAACTCGTAACATACCAAAAGATAAGCCTCGAACGGAGCTTCCAACGCTGACGTGATCCTAAGAACGAGGATCAACTACGATGTACTCCTACTGCGGCATGACGCAGCCCCAAGGAGGTCGATCTGACAGTACCAAGTATGTGAAACTAAAAATCGCGCTTAAATCATAACGATCATAAAAAGCGGGAGACATGTATGATAACCAAAATACGATCTGTGACATAAAAGCGATCAAGTCGGGGACTCACGCCTCAAGTCATCACTCAATATATAACTATGGGTCTCACGCCCATAACATCAATCATGTTCGCATCACGCCACGCCCCGGATTGCAGCCGGTGCGGGCATGTCCATGATGCAACAATAAAAACAATGCCGCGTGGCCACATGCCGGAGTGCATCGGTGCGATACGTCCATGTAACATCAACAACAATATCGGTGGTCAACCCGCCCACGTGGCCACGTGCCGGAATTCGCCGGTGCGGACACGCCCACGTAATAATAATAACCATATATCGGGCAATCAACCCCGCCACATGGCCCGTACCGAATTGCGCCGGTGTAGACATGTCCATAGCAATAATAACAATATATCTCACAGCCAGGCTATCACAAGCAAGCACAAGCAAATTACCATACTTCTAGACTTTCATAAAAAGATCCATTCTTTATCAAGGAGTCACCTGATATCAACATTTGCACAACAAAGGCTATCTCAACAAGCATAGGCGAGTTACACAACAACAAGCATAGGCAAGTTATACAACAACAAGCATAGGCAAGTTATACATAACTCAATGTACTTCCATTTTATATCAAAGTCCGGTTTTAACCTAAAGTACTACGTACGTTAAATTCCTTTTAAAGAGATCCATTCCTTTTATAAAGGTCACCCGATACCCGTAGTATAAAAATAGAGTGACTCACATTTTTAGGTAAACCAAAACACTTTCCTTTTTAACAACATTCTTTCCCCTAAAATTCCAGTTTGCCTAATTTCAATTACTCAGGTCTCTTTATTTTAGAAAAGTTTCATAGTTCATAGTCTTAATCAATTAAGAATATAATTCTCTTTTAAACAATCTGAGAAACATATGTCTTATACGTGAGCCATTTATTCTTGTTTACAACAACATTGTTACAGCAGCCATGATCTAGGAAATGTAATACAATTTTGTCTTATCTTAGCTTCTATGCAGATGGAGGTTTCTACTGGTTTTAATAACAATTAGTTATTTGTCAATACACTTTCCTTTAATAGCGCTGATGTGGTTTGCTCGACACTTATTCTCATTTCCGAAATCAGTAAAACATTATTCTTTTTAAAACCAAGTACTCATTACTCGCGAATGAGGTTTCACGACACCCTTAACAAAATGTTAATAACCAAGTAAAACAAGTTAAGTCTCTTATCTTTCAAGATCAAGTCTCTTAACTTCTATAATCAATAAACCAATCTTTTACCTACATAGAGTCGTTATAATTAACTTCCCATAAAGCTATTATAACACCCTATGTTTTAAACCAACCAACTCATTTAGCACGTATCGTCACCGTACTACATAGTTTACAAAGCATCATGCTGAAGGATAGGAAGAGGTTCACATACCTCGCGACGATTATCGACAATAAGCAAAACGCTCACGATCTCAGTAACTAGCCTTTTCCACCCTTAAAGTATAATACGCTACTCATAGTACTTCCACATATATCGGCCAAAAACGTATATTAACTTCTAACCGCGGTTCCATATTCTACTGAAAATTCGTGGCACACACATGACAGCGTAAATCTCCTCCTATCGGTAGGCTACCAAGCCAACCGGGGGTTATACGTCTAACCGGACGTATACAATTCTACTATCTGATAATACCACAAGTCTCATGTCTGATACCTATGTAATTCTGATTCGATTCTCTTCTTGAAATTCAGCTTAAGTCAAAAGACATTGCCGCAGCTATGCTTAGTTCTATATATAGTATACTTCAACTATATAATCCTACAACATGTAATTTCCAATTACAATAAGGGGACAAGAATATTTACCTCGATAAGCCCAAAATTAACTTCTAACCGCATGGTTCCATATTCTACAGAACATTGGCGGCCTCCCGCAACCGCGTAATTCTCTCTTCTATCGAGTCTACCAAGCCAACCAGGGGTTATACGCCTAACGGGCGTATACAATTCTACTAACGATAATACCCCAAGTCTGCATAATCTGATCTATGTAATTACTGATTCGATTATCTTCTTTATTATTCATGCTTAAGTCGAAAGACATTGCCAATAACTACGTTCAGTTCTATATATAGTATACTTCAACTATATATTCCTACAACAAGTAATTTCCAATTACAATAAGGGATAAGATTATTTACCTCGATAAGCCCAAAATTATCCGAGATAAAAGTCGATCTGAGCAAGGTTTAGCTCTTACTCAGTGCGCTCAATCCGCTCCAAACAACCTTAGAAGTTCTAACCAACTTCTACTTAAATACTTCAACCAACTAAGAAGATTTCCTTAGGGTTTTGGTTTGAGATTAAAAGGACAAAAGGTAGTATTTAAGACCTGCACGTATAGAGGTAACTTTTGGAATACTACAAGGTAAAGGCTAAGGTATTTTGGGCATTATAACAATACTTGGAGAGTATTTCTACCAAGAGGGGGGGTGTATTATACGAAACAACTAGTCTAGTGTTATACCCCGTATTTCCAGAGTATGTACGTGAGGGCGTACGTATTAAATTTTTTGCCTTAAGAATTGGCTTTGGTTCGAAATTTGGGCACAAGTGCCGAATAGAGTCGTTTTCTGACTAAAGCGTTTCCATGACTACGTTGGGAAAATTCCGGCTATGTCATTTAGTATTTTTGCGGATTTTTCCGGCGTGAACATTTTTGGACCAACGGGAGGTGACACTTGTCACCTCGTTGGACGGCAAAGAGGAGGCTTGGCCTTGGCGATTGGTTCATGGTTTTGTGCCTTGTTTGTGGCTTGTTTTGTGCCATGTTTTGTGGAGTAGGGGTTAGGGTGCACTTGGCTTGATCTTGGCCTTACACTTGCTATACACTTGGAAGGATCTTGGCCATTGGTTGGCTTTTGGTTTTGCTATAAATACCACTCTCTTTGAAGACTTCATTCATCCAAAATCTTCAAGTCTTGAAACCCTCCTCCTCTTGTTGACTCTCGTCAAGAGCCCGTCTCCCTTAAAGTTTGGCTTTGGCCGAGAGGCCACCCTCCCCTTTGTGGTGCCTTGGCCGTGGGTACCCCCAGCCTAGTTGTTTTCGTATAATACCCTTGTTGTGGTATAGAAATACTCTCCTAATATTGTTATAATGTCCAAATACCTTGGCCCAAATACCTTGTAGTATTCCCGAGGTTACACTTATACAAAGCCCGTAAAATACGATTATACTTCCTTGACCACAAAACGAAACCCTAAGGAAATCTTCACCGTTGTTGAAGTTGTAAGTAGAAGTTGGTTAGAACTTCTAAGGGTTGTTTGGGCGCTCGGAGTAGGAGCTAAGCGTTGCTCAGATCGACTTTATACTTGGATAATTTTGGGCTTATCGAGGTAAACACTCTTGTCCTTCTATTGTAATTGGAAATTACATGTTTGAATATATAGTTGAAGTATACTATATATAGAACTATACTTAGTCTTTGTGGCAATGTCTTTTGACTTAAGCTGAAGAATTAAGAATCCAATCTGTAATTACATAGGACTGTATTACAGTAGACTTGTGTAGTATTAATGTGTAGTAGAATTGTACACGTCAGGTTAGGCGTGCAAAAACCCCCACCCCCTGGTTGGCTTGGTAGCCGGCCTCGATAGATAAGGAGATTTGCTTGTGGCGGGGAGCCGCTGCGAATTTTCTCTAGATTATGGAACGTTTAGATCTAGATGTGACTAAGCGCCTTTTGGCCTTATAGGTTGAAGTACTTCGTGTGGATTGATCCACTTGGCTTAAGGAGTAGCCGTCGGTTTGAGTTACTTTGAGAGTTTTGCTATTAGTCGACAATCGTCGCGGTATGTGAACCTCTTCCTATCTCTTCTAGCATGATATGTGTGAACTATGTAGTACGGTGAAGCGTACATGTGTTAATCGTGTTTGATTGTTCTTAAAACATAAAGTGTTATAACGGCTTTATGGGAAGTTGGTTATAACGACTTTATGTAGGTAAGAAAAATTCTTTGTGGTTTTAAAAAGGTAATCGATGTGAATTATAAGCGGCTAGTTATAATAAAGAACTTGATGTATTTCAAAGATTTATAAATCGTTTTGGAAGGAGAGTAACACTTGGTTTTAAAGGTTTTAAAAAGAGTTATACTAGCTTTATGGGAGTTAGGTATAATGTCTTAAGAGAGGTAAAGAAAATGGTTTCATGATGTTAGAAGTTAGAGACTTGATCTTATAAGATAAGAGACTTAACTTATTTGTTTTAATGTGAATGTTTGTGTGAAACCTCATTCGTGAGTAATGAGTACTTGGTTTTATTTAAAGGGATAATGTTTCTTGATTTGAAATCGGAATGTGTATCGACAGGACCACTGCAAAGGCGTTAATAAAGGAAAATGTATTGAAAAATGATGAATTGTATTAAAACCAAGAGAAACCTCCATCTGCATAGAAACTAAGATGAGACAAAATGATATACATTTTCTAGATCATGACCTTTGTAATGAGAATGTTGTAAAGAAGAATAACCTACTCTCGCGTGAGACATATATTACTCAATTGTTCTAAAAGGAATCAAGTGATTAAGTTTGGGAACTATGAAACCATTTGAAAATGAGAAGCTTGAGTAATTGAAACTAGGCAAGCGGAACTTAGGAAAAGAATGTTGTTACTTGATTTTTAAAAGGGAATGTGGGTTGGTCATTCTAATACTACGGTATCGGGTGACTTTTATAAGTAATGGATCTCTTTTAAAAGAATTTAACGATGTAGTACTTTGGGGTTAAAAACCCGACTTTGGCATAAAATGAAAGTACTTTGAGTTGTGTGAAACTTGCCTATGCTTGTTGTTGTGAAACTTACTGTCTTGTTGTTGTGAAACTTGCCTATGCTTGTGATGATAGCCTTTCTTTGTGCAAGTGTGGTATTTCGTATTCTGGCGTCTCGATAGAGGCGGTTGACTTGTTGATAACTTACTTGGGCGTCTTTGGCGGTGATGGAGAATTCCACGGGTATGTTTCCATTTTGATTCTTGTCTTGTTGTTGATATCACATGGACATGTCTACACCGTCGGATATTCGGCATGCGCGTGCGGCGGGTTGATTACCCGATAGATGGTTATTGCAACATGGGCGTGTCTACACCGTCTGATATTAGGGCATGTTGTAACGACCCGTTAGGGGCATCGTGCCTTACCCAGGCACCCTAGTTATACATACATCAGATAAAACATCATCTGAACATAACACATTAGTCATTTAAGAAAAGGTATAATAACTAAACACGCCAACCAAAACAGTTGCCTTGGTATATACATAAAACACGAGCAGTTTAATCCTATTACAACCACCGCCTACAACAAGATTACTACACTCTAAGATATACAATGACTATGACGGACGGGGCCCGCCATACCCTGAATGTACAAGAACCTACAACTCGGGGAACACTACAAAGATAAGCCTCGAGAAACGGAGCTTCAAATCTGTTGAATCGTGATCCTATGGCGAGGATCCACGACCGATGTACCTCTACTGCGGCATGAACGGCCCCGAGAGTCGATAACAGTACCAAGTATGTGAAATCTGCAATCAGAATGAAATCATACTAGTCTATATAAAGCGAGACATGTATGATAACCAAACTACGATTCACAACATAAAGCGATCATCACTCCGATATAACTATGGGTCTCACGCCCACAACATCAATCAGGTTCGCATTATGGCCGCATGCCCCCGGAATACTGCATCGGTGTAGACATGTCCATGATGCAACAATAATACCAATGTCCCATGGCCACATGCCCCCGGAATTCTGCATCGGTGTAGACATGTCCATGTGACCTCAACAACAAGACAACAATCCAAATGGAAGCATACGTGCGCTACGCGTCGTGTCGGATATGTCCAAAGGAAAAAATAAGACAACATTCCAAATGGGACGATACCCGTGCGCTACGCATCGTGTCGGTATGTCCAAAGGAAACAACAAGGCGGTAATCTAAATGGAAGCATACCCGTGCGCTACGATCGTCGGTCGATGTCCATAGCGATCAACAATAATACTATCAACGAGAACGCGTGCGTGGAATTTCTCCGTCCTTTGCCGCGTCGTCCAAGTAAGTTCTCAACAAGTCAACCGACCTCCATCGAGACGCGGTAACACGAAATACAACGCTTTGCACAACAAAGGTTATCACAATAAGCATAGCCAAGCTTCACAACAACAAGCATAGGCAAGTTTCACAACAACACAAAGTACTTTCATTTTATACCAAAGTCGGGTTTTAGCCCTAAGTACTACGTCGTTAAATTGTAAAGAGATCCATTACTTTTATCAAAGTCACCCGATACGTAGTATTAGAATGACCAACCCACATTTTTAAGTAAACCAGAACACTTTCCTTTTAAAATCAAGTACCAACATTCTTTTCCTAAGTTCCCGTTTGCCTAGTTTCAATTACTCCAACTTCTCATTTTCAAAAGGTTTCATAGTTCCCAAACTTAATCACTTGATTCCTTTTTAGAACAATTGAGTAACATATGTCATATATGTGAGTAGTTTATTCTTGTTTATAACGATCTTATTACGACCATGATCTAGAAAATGTAATATCATTTTGTCTCATCTTAGCTTATGCGGATGGAGGTTTCTCTTGGTTTTAATACAATACATCATTATTCAATACATTTTCCTTTTATTTACGCTTGCGGTGAGTCGATACACATTACGATTCCCGAAATCAGTAAAACATTATCCCTTTAAAACCAAGTACTCATTACTCACGAATGAGGTTTCACACAAACATCCACATTAAAACAAATAAGTTAAGTCTCTTATCTTATAAGATCAAGTCTCTTAACTTCTAACATTAGTAAACCATTTTCACTTACATAAGGTCGTTATAACTAACTTCCCGTAAAGCTATTATAACACCCATGTTTTAAACCAACCAAATCACTTAGCACCTTTGTCGTCTGCCGTACTACATAGTTCACAACAATCATGCTAGAAAAGATAGGAAGAGGTTCACATACCTCGCGAGTATCGACGATAAGCAAAATGCTCCAGTAACTACAACCACTAGCCACTTTCCACTCCTTAAGTAGAATACGCTACTCTTAGTACTTTCACCTAAAAAGGTCACAAACGTCTATTAACTTCAAAACACAAAGTTCCATTTCTCTACAGAAAATTCGACACCTCCCACATGAGCGTAAATCTCCTCTATCGAGGTAGCTACCAAGCCAACCAGGGGGGGGTTTACACGTCTAACCGGACGTGTACAATTCTACTTCACAACAACGCTACACAAGTCTACTGTAATACAGTCCTATGTAATTACAGTTCAGTTCTATATATAGTATACCTCAACTATATATTCCTACAATATGTAATCTCCAATTACAATAAGGGAACAAGAATATTTACCTCGACAAGCCCAAAATTATCCAAGTTATAATGTCGATCTGAGCAAGGTTTAGCTCACTCAGTGCGCTCCAATCCGCTCCAAACAACCCTTAGAAGTTCTAACCAACTTCCACTCAAATACTTCAACCAACTATGAAGATTTCCTTAGGGTTTCGGTTTGAGACTAAAAGGACAAAAGGTAGTATCTTCGGGCTCTACGTATAGAGGTATCTTTGGAATACTACAAGGTACAAGGCTAAGGTATTTTTGGGCATTACAACAATACTTGGAAGACAACTTTCTACCAGGGGGGTAGGCTCTGGCTACACTAGGAGGGGAGGAACCTCTCGGCCTGAGGCCACTCAAAGGGGAGGGTTTCTCGGCCAAGGGCCTTTACTAGGGAGGGCTCTTGGGCGAGAGTCAAACAAGAGGAGAGGAAGGATAGCAAGACTTGGAACATTTTGGATGAATGAAGTCTTGAGCCAAGGTATTTATAGCAAAACCAAAAGCCAACCAATGGCCAAGATCAAGCCATGTGCAAGGCAAGTGTAAGGCAAGATCAAGCCAAGTGCACCTAACCCTACTCCACAAACCCTACAAATATCTACACAAATATCTACCTGACTTGCCCATCCATTCGGCCTAATTCCGCCTCAAGTCCACCAATGAGAGGTGCAAGTGTTGCCCTCTCGTTGGTCCAAAACATTTCGTCTCTCGGAAAAATCCATAAAAATACTAAATGACATAGCGGAATTTTCCGCGCAGAACTACGCAAACGTTTCGTCAAAAAGCGACTCTAACGGGTGTTGTGCCTGCAAATGTCATTTCGGCAAGCCACCTAGGCGGGGTGACACGTGTCACCCTCCTATTGGCCCAAATAAAACATCTTCGAAAAAATCCACAATGGCCAAAATCTCGAAAACAAAGTGGGCCACAAAAGCCAGTAAATTTCTCCGTGGGCCCACGTGACCATTCAGAAAATAAAATTCCATAATTCTCTAATATTCCAGAAGTCCGAATACCAAAGCGGGAATCAATTCCCGTTAACGAACCTTTTTCCTTCACAAAAGCGGAAACTTTTCCGTGGAAAAATCACCTCTTTCTTCCTTTCCAATCTTTTCTGCCGTATTCTCAAATGCGTCGTCTCGCATACATACTCTGGAAATACGGTATAACATTCTCCTCCTTAGAAACATTCGTCCGAATGTTCCTTCACAAGACGGATATCGATGAAGCTCTTCTAACAAATTGCCAACGCAGCGGCGCGAAATAACACACGTTCTCCACCTTCCTTACTCGTCGTGCCGCTTCCGAACACATGAACTCTTCTAGTATCGTACCACACTTTAGTCATCGCCTGCTTTCCAAAACTTTGGAGTCACCACTCCAACTTGGTCGCCTTACTAAGCGTAATATCCCAAGGCCATTCTGCCGCCACGAACGATTCAGTCGAACACATCCACAAACTCATACGATGGTGCGTCTAAACTCGGGCCTAGCACCCTCGTGACCCTACCACTGGCGGGACCACCGGCCTGACCCGCTGGCAAGACTCTGGGTCGACGCGGCGCCATCAACCCGACCAGCGATCGCCCGACACTTGTTCCCGGCACGGAACAATCTTACCCATTTCAAATCATGAAAGCTACCACTTCCATCTCACACTACCCATGGACTTATCACACAAATAAAATCCCACGTATACTCGCACTCTGATAAAGGTCAAATATAAAACGAATCTTTTACACAAGACGACCTTACCTCTAAGGTCTTAATCGTGACATAGTCTAGGGTTCACACTTACCATGTTTCTAACTCAAAATTAACACAACGCTATTCGTACATAGCACATAATAATGAGATCATCATAACGACATGCAAAACTCTAGAGGGTAAGGATATACCGAGCTCTGACTCACTCTAATCATAGGCACATACTGCGCAGTATGGTATGAAGGTGATGAACCGAGCCTGAGATCTGAAGGTGAGTCGTAACATCCGCGCTTCCTTGGTGGACGGTTCCTCGAAAAATGGCCTGCGCCGCATGCAAAACAAACTCCCAATTTACGACACTCTCCGAATGGAGTCTACCACAACGGTCCTGGCGAGGTAGAGGTGGCTTGGTGGTTAACACCCGCTCTGCCGAAAATCTGAACCGCGAGCCACGACCGCTCTCACGAAGGCGGTGGAGGACCACTGCATCTTGGTGGGGGTATATAACTAGCTTTCTTCTTGGCGGTCCGCCTCGAAAGTCACCAAAGGACCTGCCGTCACGGCCTCTTTTCGATCCAGTCGTTCCGTCGACCCTCCGTGCCTCGCATCTAGTGCGTGAGCTGCGTGCGGGCAATGTCCATGCCGGTGAAGAAACACCGCAAGACTCGACCATATAATCATCTAGCCGGTGGCGTGGCGATGCACCTATCCTCCATATCTGCAACTAAGCGCGAGGACATATCGAGCCAAAGAATCGAACTCGACATTGTACTCACGACGGTCGCCTATCTGTCTCGATAACAAGAATGCATCGGCGTGCCCTCCTCATCTGCGGAGGCAAGAAGTGCGTGAGAAAGCCCCGAAAACTCATCCCATGCTGCTGAGGTGCGTACTCTCCCGGAAAGCTCGCGAATCAAACCAATCGACGGCGGTATCACGCGGCCGATCACGAACCAAGAGTCCGCACTCGGTCTCAAGCCTTGATCACCGCGTGATCGGCTGAATCGCGGATGAACTCCTGCGGATCATCCTCGAGCCTCGACCCGAAAAACTCGGCGGGCTACAACTCGAGAAAGTCCGTAGCCTCAAACTATCTGCTCGGGGTGAACCACTGGTGCTCTGGGCCCAGGCTGGGCTGCTGCGTCGGCCTATCCTCATATCGGCCACGACCACGGCGAATCGGGCCATCTCCTTGTAACCCATCTCCTCTGCCCCTGTGTGGGGTGGAGGCTCGGTATTGTGGTCTCGGCCGCTGCTGCGGCTCTAACTTCTTTGGGTGGCGGCGTCCACAAAACCCGCCGTCAAGCACAACCTCAGTCTTGTCAGGGCTGCGCCTCGTCCGCCTCTGTATCTCACTAGCGGGGCCCTCGGCCGTCTTGCCATTCAGGCTCGTTGCCTTGCAGCGGAGGCATAAGCGGTAAAAGCGAGATCGTCGGAGGGTCCAACTTACAACACGCTCTAAGGCACGATCTCGAATGAGAAGAATGGAAACCAATCCTAAATGTCCTGCTGACCTCACGATTATAGATGTGGTGCACAACACATCGATAATCAAGACTCTACTAGACACGATGCGTAGACACTTTCCGAGGATTAATCGCTTCGATACCACTTTTGTAACGACCGTTCGGGCGTTGCATCGTGCCTTACCAGGCACCCTAGTGATACATACATCGAGAGAAAATCAGCGGAACATAAAAGCGTGAGTCATTTAACAAGAGATATAATAAATAAACAGGCCAACCAAGCGGTTGCCTTGTATATACTTAAAACGAGCAGTTTAATCCTATTACAACCACCTGCAACAGTACTACAGACCTCTAAGATATCTGATGACTATGACGGGACGGGGCCCGCCATACCACGAATGTACAAGAACCTACAACTCGGGAACACTGCTAAAAGATAAGCCTCGGAGAAAGCGGAGCTTGAATGCGTTGATCGTGATCCATGAGCGAGGATCCACGGCCGATGTACCTCTACTGCGGCGTGAACGCAGGCCCGAAGGAGGTCGATCTGGCAGTACCAAGTATGTGGCCCATGCAATCAGTAAATGAAATCATACTAGTCTATATAAAGCGGGAGACATGTATGATAACCAAACTCTGATTCACAACATAAAGCGATCATCACTCCAATATAACTATGGGTCTCACGCCACAACATCAATCGAGTTCGCATTATGGCGCGTGCCGGAATCTTTGCATCGGTGTAGACATGTCCATGATGCAACAATAATACCAATGTCCCATGGCCACATGCCGGAATTCTGCATCGGTGTAGACATGTCCATGTGACCTCAACAACAAGACAATCCAAATGGAAGCATACGTGCGCTACGATCGTCGTGTCGGTATGTCCAAGGAAAAAATAAGACAACATTCCAAATGGACGCATACGTGCGCTACGATCGTGTCGGTATGTCTAAAGGAAACAACAAGGCGGTAATCTAAATGGAAGCATACGATGCGCTACGCGTCGTGTCGGTATGTCCATGCGATGCACAACAATAATACTATCAGCGAGCGTGCGGTGGAATTTCTCGTCACCGCGACGCGTCAAGTAAGTTCTCAACAAGTCAACCGACCCTCCATCGAGAGGCGGTAACACGAATACAACGCTTTGCACAACAAAGGTTATCACAATAAGCATAGCCAAGCTTCACAACAACAAGCATAGGCAAGTTTCACAACAACACAAAGTACTTTCATTTTATACCAAAGTCGGGTTTTAGCCTAAAGTACTACGTCGTTAAATTGTAAAAGAGATCCATTACTTTTATCAAAGTCACCCGATACCCGTAGTATTAGAATGACCAACCCACGTTTTAAGTAAACGAGAACACTTTCCTTTTAAAATCAAGTACCAACATTCTTTTCCTAAGTTCGGTTGCCTAGTTTCAATTACTCCAACTTCTCATTTTCAAAGGTTTCATAGTTCCCAAACTTAATCACTTGATTCCTTTTAGAACAATTGAGTAACATATGTCATATATGTGAGTAGTTTATTCTTGTTTATAACGATCTTATTACAATGACCGTGATCTAGAAAATGTAATATCATTTTGTCTCATCTTAGCTTATGCAGATGGAGGTTTCTCTTGGTTTTAATACAACACATCATTATTCAATACATTTTCCTTTTATTTCTGCTGCGGTGGTGCTGTCGATACACATTCGATTCGAAATCGGTAAAACATTATCCTTTTAAAACCAAGTACTCATTACTCACGAATGAGGTTTCACACAAACATCCACATTAAAACAAATAAGTTAAGTCTCTTATCTTATAAGATCAAGTCTCTTAACTTCTAACATTAGTAAACCATTTTCACTTACATAAGGTCGTTATAACTAACTTCCCATAAAGCTATTATAACACCCTATGTTTTAAACCAACCAAATCACTTAGCACCTGTACGTCTACCGTACTACATAGTTCACAACAATCATGCTAGAAAAGATAGGAAGAGGTTCACATACCTCGCGACGAGTATCGACAATAAGCAAAATGCTCCAAGTAACTACAACCTTGCTAGCCCTTTCCACTCCTCAAGTAGAATACGCTACTCTTAGTACTTTCACCTAAAAAGGTCACAAACGTCTATTAACTTCAAAACACAAAGTTCCATTTCTCTACAGAAAATTCGACAGCACCTCCCCCCCCCCGCAACAGCGTAAATCTCCTCCTCTATCGAGGCCGGCTACCAAGCCAACCAGGGGGGGGGGTTTACACGTCTAACCGGACGTGTACAATTCTACTTCACAACAATGCTACACAAGTCTACTGTAATACAGTCCTATGTAATTACAGTTCAGTTCTATATATAGTATACCTCAACTATATATTCCTACAATATGTAATCTCCAATTACAATAAGGGAACAAGAATATTTACCTCGACAAGCCCAAAATTATCCAAGTTATAATGTCGATCCTGAGCAAGGTTTAGCTCGCTCAAATGCGCTCCAATCCGCTCCAAACAACCCTTAGAAGTTCTAACCAACTTCCACTCAAATACTTCAACCAACTATGAAGATTTCCTTAGGGTTTCGGTTTGAGACTAAAAGGACAAAAGGTAGTATTTCCGGGCTCTACGTATAGAGGTATCTTTGGAATACTACAAGGTACAAGGCTAAGGTATTTTTGGGCATTACAACAATACTTGGAAGACAACTTTCTACCAAGGGGGGGGTAGGCTCGGCTACACCACTGGAGGAGGAACCTGGCCACAAGGCCACTCAAAGGGGGAGGGGTTTCTCGGCCAAGGGCCTTTACTAGGGAGGGGGGGCTCTTGGACGAGAGTCAAACAAGAGGAGAGGGGAAGGATAGCAAGACTTGGAACATTTTTGGATGAATGAAGTCTTGAGCCGGGCGTATTTATAGCAAAACCAAAAGCCAACCACTCCCCAAGATCAAGCCATGTGCAAGGCAAGTGTAAGGCCAAGATCAAGCCAAGGGCACCCTAACCCTACTCCACAAAGCCCTCACATATATCTACACAAATATCTACCACAACTTGCCCGTCCATTCGGCCTAATTCGCCTCGAGTCCACCAATGAGAGGGTGCCAAGTGTTGCCCTCTCGTTGGTCCAAAACATTTCGTCTCTCGGAAAAATCCGCAAAAATACTAAATGACATAGCCGGAATTTTCCTTCGCCATGAAACTCTGTAAGCGTTTAGTCAACGACTCTAGCAGGGTGTTGTGCACAAATGTCATTTCGCAAGCCACCTAGGCGGGGTGACACGTGTCACCCTCTATTGGCCCAAAATAAAACATCTTAGAAAAAATCCTGATGGCCAAAATCTAGAAAACAAAGTGGGCCCCAAAGCAGTAAATTTCTCCGTGGGCCCACGTGACCATTCCGAAAATAAAATTCCATAATTCTCTAATATTCGAAGTCCGAATACCAGCGGGAATCAATTCCCATTAACGAACCTTTTCCTTCACAAAACCGAAACTTTTAGTGGACAAATCACCTCTTTCTTCCTTTCCAATCTTTCTGCCGTATTCTCGTACGTACGTCCTCGCATACATACTCTGGAAATATGGGGTATAACACATGTGGCCATGCGGCAGGGTTGACCACCCAGTATATTGTTATTGAGGTTACATGGGCATATGCCGTCACGATTCCGGGGCGTGTGGCCACGCGGCCTTATTATTGTTGCATCATGGACATGTCTACACCGAGGCGATTCGGGCATGCGGCCATGATGCGAACATGATGGATGTTATGGGCGTGAGACCCATAGTTATATTTAGTGGTGACTTTGAGGCGTGAGTCACGACTTATTTATTTTTATGTTGCGTCTTGTATTTTGGTTATCATACATGTCTCTGCTTTTTAAGCTATTATGATTTCATTCTGATGTTGTGATTTCACATACTTGGTACTGTTATGCGACCTCCTTGAGGCTGCGTTCATGCCGCGGTAGGTACATCGGTCGTGGATCCTCGCTCTTAGGATCTCGATTGACGTTTTGGGAAGCTCCGTTTCTCGGAGGCTTATCTTTTGGTATGTGTTTCGCTGAGTTGTATGTTCTTGTACATTCAGGGGTATGACGGGGCCCTGTCCCATCATAGTAGTTGTAAATCTTTGAAGTGCAGAAGCTGTTGTGGCGAGGGTTGTAAAAGATTAAAGCATTCGGGTTTTATGTATATCAAGGCAAGCTGTTTTGGTTGCTTTGTTTATTTATTATATCTCTTGTTTCATGATTCATGTTTTATTTTCCACGGTTTTCTCGATGTTGTATCACTAGGGTGCGGGGTAAGGCACGATGCGAGCCGGTTGGGCGTTACAAAGTGGTATCGAGCGATTAGTCCTCGGAAAGTGTCTACGATCGTGTCTAGTAGAGTCTTGATTTTCGGTGTGTTGTGCACCACATCTATAATCGAGGAGGCTATAGGACATTTAGGATTGGTTTCCATTCTTCTCATTACGAGATCGTGCCTTAGAAGCGTGTTGTAAGTTGGACCCTCGGCGTGTTTCGTTTTTACGATTATGCCTCTGCGAAAGGCAACGAGGCCTGAAGGGCAAAGCGGCGAGGCGCTGGTGGGATTGAGAATGCGAGCGCGAGCGGTCGATTACACGAGTAGTGCTTGACGGCGAGTTTTGCGGCGCCGCCGGCCAAAGCGAGTTTAAGCGCAGCGATGGCTGCTGAGACTCTGATACACGAGCCTCGGTCCACGATGCAGGCGGGAGATGGGTCGCAGAGATGGCGATTATTGGCGAGTTGTGGCGAATATGAATAAGTGGGCCGGCGATTCCAGTTCAGCCTGGACCTATAGTGCGCACGGCGACGATTTGAGGCTACGGATTTCCTTAGTTGTAGCCGCTTTGAGTTTCTGGTCGAGGCCGGAGGATGATCGCAGGAGTTCATCCGTCGATTCTGAAGAGATCATCACGGGTGATCAAGGCTTGACTGATGCGTGACATTTAGTTCGCATCGGTGCGTGATACCGCGATCGATTGGTTTTGACTTCGTGGGAGCTTTCGGGAGAGCATGCGACTTCCGGCCGTTTGGGGCGAGTTTTGAGGGCCTTCGGCACATTTCTTGCCTCGCCAAATGAGAGGGCTCGGTAACGATTTTTGATGTTGGCGAGCAGCGTCTGATTGGAGTACAATGTGAGTTCGACTCATTGGCGGTATGTTCCGCATTAGTAGCTAGTATGGAGGATCGAGTGCACCGATATGTTCTGAGGCTCGATGATTACCTAGCGAGAGTTGTTGGTGTTTCTCTTGACGGGCATGGACGTGCCCGCGTTCGAGCTCGTGCACTTGGGTGCGAGGCGCGGATCGGCAGGTGGACGGCTTTCAGCGAAGAAGGCGAGCAATGGATATTTTGGCGACTTTGGCGGACCGCCTCGGCCGAACTAGTTATGTACCTCCGCCATTCGCAGTGGTCCTCGCGGCCTTGGGACCGCCAGGATATTCGAGGGCGGTCGGGGCTCCCGGGTTTGAATGTTCGAGAGTAGGGTGTTGGCGGTCGATCACCCTACACCGGTGTGGTCGATGTGGTAGACGCGTTTCGGAGAGTGTCGTAGTACGAGGAGCTTGTTATTCTTGCGGCCAGCGGGGCCATATGGCGAGAAGCTTGTCAGGCGAGTAGCATGGTAGGATAGCACAGCTACTAGGCGATTGCGGGCCCACGGTAAGTCGCGGTGGAAGTTCGATTTTAGCGGTCCTTGAACGCCTAGTTTGAGTATATCCTTAACCTACAGAGTTTTGTGTGTATTGATGTTGTTGATGTGTTTAATGATATGTTTGGATAGCTTTGTGCTAAAATGTGATTTAGAAACACAGTTAGTGAAAAGGGTAAGTCACAGGTGGTGTGAAATGGAAGTGGTAGCTTTCATGACCTGTAGAGGTAAGATTGTTCGGATCAAGAAATTAGAGAGTTGGCGCTACAGTGGGTCGGGTTGGGGCCATGTTGCGGGCCAACCAGCGTCCCGTTTTGAGGAAGGGTCGGCTGCAGGTGGTCGCCGGTGGCGAGTCACGAGGTGCTAGGCCCAGTTTAGATGACCATCGTATGAGTTCGTGGATCGTTCGATCAGAATCAGTTCGTGAAGGTCGGGAATGGCCTTAGGGGAAATCGAGGTTAGTGAGATGACCAAGTTTGGAGGTAGTGACTCCAAGGGTTGGGAACAGAAGCGTTGACAGAAGTGTGGTACGGACACTAGAACGAGTTCGAGTGTTAGTGGCAATCTTGCGAGAAAGGAGAAGTGGCGTGTGTTTTGTGACGGTGTGGCATGATTGTTTTAAATGCGTATAGCGGTGAAGACTATCTTGGCGCTGTTGTTTTGAGACCTTGAAGGAACATTCGGGACGAATGTTTCTAAGGGGAAGAATGTTATACCGTATTTCGGAGTATATGCGTGAGGCGTGCGTATTAAATTTTTGCCTTAAGAATTGGCTTTGGTTGAAATTTGGGCACAAGTGCGAATAAGTCGTTTTTACGGCGAAGCGTTTCCCACGACTACGTTGGGAAAATTCCGGCTATGTCATTTAGTATTTTTGCGGATTTTTCCGAGCGACGGAACATTTTTGGACCACTGGATTTAGAAGCCTATAAATGTATTTCTAAAAGGTATTGTGACTTGTATTGAAAAGTAGATATGACTTGATACTACAGTTATTAGTATCTTGGAAGTTTCATTTGAAAAAGAGTCATTATAAAGGAGTAGATGTACGTAGTACGTTGGGTTAAATTCCCGGATTTTATGTGACTTACCGCGTCCCAGGAATGGGCCGGGCAGTATACCTTTATGGGCAGACTATATGACTTTACCGCGTCCCAGGAATGGACCGGACAGTATACCTTTATGGGCAGACTATGTGACCTTACCGCGTCCCAGGAATGGGCCGGGCAGTATACCTTTATGGGCAGACTATATGACTTTACCGCGTCGAGAATGGTAGGCGGTATACTGTTATACCGTATTTCCGGTAGTATGCGTGAGGCGTCGTGCGAAAGTTTAGCCTTAAAGTAGGCAATTGGGACGTTTTTTTGGCACAACTTCATTAAAAGAATCGTTTCGGCGAAGCGTTTTACCTGACTCGCGTAGGATAAATTCCGGCTATGTCATTTCTAATTTTTGCGGATTTTTAGAGGCGAAACACTTTGGGCCAGCGGGAGGCGACACTTGTCACCCTCCAATTGGTGGGCGTGAGGCGTCAATATGGCGAATGGGTGGCTTATTTTGTCAAGTAGTTGGTAGGATATTTTGTGTGCAAGTTGGCTAGGTACACTTGCCCAAATCTTGACCTTACACTTGCCTTGCACTTGGCATAATCTTGGCCATTGGTTGGCCATCCCTTGACCTATAAATACCCCTCTTGTGATGAAGAGTTCTTCATCCACAAAAAAGCTTTCCAAGTCTTAAAATCCTCTCCTCTCCCTTGAGCCTTTTTCGTCCAACACACACTTTGAGTGAGCTTGGCCGAGGCAACCCCTCCCCCTAGCCTAGCCGAAATCTACCCCCCCTCCCTTGGTAGAAAAGTTGCCTTCTAGTATTGTTATAATGCCCAAAATACCCTAGCCCAAATCCCTTAGTGCCTAGTAGTAGTTGTGAAGAACTAAGGTTTTCGAGCTATCGGGCGTCTGACTTAGGAGCTAAGCCTTGCTCGGATCGACTTATACCTAGGATATTATTGGGCTTACCGAGGTAAATAATCCTAACCCTCTTTTGTATTAAAGAATGCATACTGTAGAAGTATAGAATTAAGTATTAAATACTTAGAAGATTATTACAGAATAGAATTGAACTGTTATCACAATAGAAGGGTTTAAAAGAAGAATAATAGAACTGAACTCACCTAGAATTTGTTTTTCTGATGGTATAGCTTAGGGTAGGAAGTGCTGCCCAAATTTCCATAGAATAGAGTACCCTCTGCTTAGAAGCATTTCTGATGCGATCTGACGTTGATAGACGTATTTGACTGTTATAGGTTGATTCTCTGCGTGCGACATATTCAACTTGGCAGAAGGTTTTCGCCGAGAAGGTATGTGATTCTTCCTAAGCATGATATTTTAACATATATATAGTACGGTAGACGTACATGTGTTAACTGAATAATAACTACGGCAATGTCTTTTGACTTAAGCCTGAATAACAACTACGACAATGTCTTTTAACTTAAGCCTGAATAACAACTACGGCAATGTCTTTTGACTTAAGCCTGAATAATAAGAACCCTGATGCATTTCAAAAGAATACTAAATCATTTTTAACAGAAGAGAAATATCTGGTTTTTAAAACAAAAGCTTAAGAGTTATACTAGCTTTATGGGAAGTTAGGTATAACAACTTAAGAAAGATAAAAGGAATTGTTTACTTGTTTGTTTATAAAAGACTTGTATTGATTTCTGTTAAGTATAGTAAGATTGTTTGATAAGTAGACATATTATGATGCTACCTGTGTTAGTGTCTTGTAATCTTTGTGAAAGGGTCATTCTTGCGTGCTTACGTTGCTAAGCGGTAAGTCTGTTGTCTTGTTATTATATCACCTACCCCTTGACTTATTATACAGGGCTTGCCACCCTTGATGCGGGTCTATCGGCTATCACGATCTATGTGCGGGAGTTCAAGATTGATCATTCCGGGTGTTTTAGCCCGATCACGGGATGCCTATGCGGTGCGTGTGACTATGCGGTCTATTGAGACTATGCGGTGCGGGAGTCGGTAGTGCAGGGGTTAGCTACCGTCACGAGAATACCTCATGCAGTGCGTGTGACCTATGCGGTGCGGGAGTCGAGATTAGGCATGCATAATGATACTATGGGCGCTTGGCCTTGCCCGATCATTCGCGGCCTAGAAACGGACATTACGATTTACCTATTATTGTTCTTGTTTGTGATATGACACTATGTGCAATTGAAGCGATTGTATTTGCAAATGGTTTTAAATACTTTGATTTCATTTTTAAGTACTTTACGATTTTACATACTTAGTACTGTTGTCGACCTCCTTCGGGCTGCGTTCATGCCGCAGTAAGAGCAGCAGTGCTAGATCCACATCCTTAGGATCTCTTTGCATTGGTGTCGGGAGCTCCATCTTCTCCGAGGCTCTACTTTTGGTATGATCTCCTGTATTGTAGATAGTTTTGTACATTTAGGGTATGGCGGGGCCTGTCCCGCCATAGTTGTTTACTTTCTTAAGTGCAGAGTCCTGTGTATGCAGTTGGGATGTAGCGCAAAACTTGGGTTATTTATATATATATGCGAAGGCAAGCTTTTCATCGAGATAAAGCGTGTCTCATTTACAAGCTTCATGTCTTGTTTTTATATTCGATTACTCGATGTATGACTACTTGGGTGCGGGTAAGGCACGATCCACGGGCCGGGCAGTCGTGACAAAAGTGGTATCAGAGCAGTTAATCCTCGGAAAGTGTCTACAGACCGTATCTAGTAGAGTCTTGATTATCGGTGTGTTGTGCACCACACCAATAATCAGGAGGTTATAAGATATTTAGGATTGGTTTCCATTCTTCTCACTCTGAGATCGTGCTTTAGAGCTGTGTTAAAGTTTGACCCCTCTAACGTATTCCTTTTACATGCGATTATGCCTCACGTAAAGGCAACCGGGCCCGAGAAGGCAAGGCAAAAGGAGGCGCTAGTAGGACACAGAGAGTTACGAGGGCTCAGGCCCAGTCTATACCTCAGACGGCGAGTTCTATGACGCCGCCGGCCCAGCGAGACCACGGTACCACACCTCGCGTCCCACGGCTGGGCGGAGGTTAGGTACAGAGATGGCTTGACTATTGGCGGGATCGTGGCGAACATGAGGGCAGGTGGATCACGCGATTCGATTCGGCCCGGTCGTACCGTGGTTCACCCGGGCCGAAGTTTGAGCTCTACGAGATTTCTGAGTTGTAGCCGCGAGTTTTCTGGTCGAGGCCGGAGGATGATCCGCGAGTTCATCCGTCGGCTCTGAAGGATTATGAGAGTGATCGGGCGTCGGAGACCGAGTCCGTGATCTTTGGTTCGCGTCATGCGTGATCTGCGATCGATTGGTTTGATCGTGGGAGTTATCCGGGGATAGCACGCATCCCGGCTACTTGGGACGAGTTCTCGGAGGCCTTTCTTACTCACTTCTTGCCTCCACGGATGAGAGGCGCGGTGTGATTTTTATTGCGAGGCGGCGGGCGCACGATTAGGGAGTCTGATGTCGAGTTCGATTCTTTGGCTCGTCGTCCCAGCGTTGGTAGCGATATGGAGGATAGGGTGCACCGCTACGTCAGGCTAGATGATTATATGGCGAAGTCTTGTGCGGGTGTTTCTCTTGAGGGTATGGACATTACCGCATGCGAGCTCATGCACTTGGATGCGAGGCGCGAGACCGACGAGTCGATAGATATCGGCGAGAAGAAGGCGGGGCGGCGGTTCTTTTGGTAGTTCTCGGGTGGGCGGCCTCGGCAGCGATCTAGATTTGCACCCACCCGGCTCGAGCACTCCCACATCATTGTCGATTCGGCGAGTATTCGGGGCGGTCGAGGCCCGGACTTGATTTCGAGTAGCAAGGGTGCTAACCGATCGAGGTCGCTCGGTGTGTCGGCGTGGCGAGTTCCATTCGGGGTTGCGTACTACTCCGGAGCTTGCTACACTGTGGCGGCGGTCATTTTGCGAGTCTGTCGGCGAGCAGCCCGATGGTAGAGTCGGCCTGCGGTCGATTCTTGCGATTCTTCATCCCCGACGATTACTCGCCCGGAGGAAGGTACTCATGGGCGGCAGTCGCGAGAGGTCGTGGCGCGGGTCCCGATTCTAGCGGTCCTCGTAACCGCATTTATGCCTTGTCCAGCCGGGACGGTGAGGCCTCACCGCGTCGTCACAGTACCTCGATCTCGATTATGATGTGTATGCATTGATAGATCCGGGTTCTACTGTCCCATATATCTCCCCCTTGTTTCTAGTAGGATAGGGATAGAGCACGAGTCCATAGACCCTTTCGAGGTAGCTACGCGATGGGTGATTCGGTGGTAGCTCGGCGGGTATATAGGGCTTGTCCGGTGACCATTCTGATCGTCGGACCACTGGCGACTTGATCGAGTTGGATATGACCGATTTCGGCGTGATTATGGGTATGGATTGGCTAGCTTCTTGCTACGCCCACGTGAAGCTGCGAGGAGAGAGTAGTGCGGTTCGGTTTCTGAGGCGGTTGTCGAGTGGGAGGAACACCGTGACGCCAGAGGTAGGTTTATTTCCTACCTCAAGGCTAGGAAGATGGTGCGAGAAGGGTACATCTACCATCTCGTTCGGTGTTTGATACCGAGGTGCGATACGATTTTGATCGATTCAGTAGTCGAGAGTTCCCGGGCGTGTTTCAGAAGACCTCGGTATCCTCACGAGAGGAGATCGAGTTTTGTATAGATGTGATGCGGACACTCGGCTATTTCCATTCCGCCATACGAATGGCACCGCGAGTTGAGAGAGTTGAAGGACCAGGTGAGAGATTTCTTTGGAGAAGGGCTTCATCGGACCTAGTGTTTCTCCACAGAAGCGCCGGTATTGTTCGTGAAGAAGAAGGGCGGATGCTGCGTGTGTTGATTATAGGCGGTTGAACAAGGTGACCATTAAGAACGATACCCTTCCCGAGATTGATGATTTGTTCGACCGATTGCGGCGCGAGATGTTTCTCAAGATTGATCTGCGATCGGGCTATCATCAGTGCAGTCGAGAGGCGGATGTCCCTGGATCGCATTCCGACGTACGCATTATGAGTTGGTCATGTCTTTTGGATTGACCAATGCTCGCGGTATTCATGGATTTGATGAACCGAGTGTTCAAACCATTTTTGAACACGTTTGTGATAGTGTTCATCGGATATCTTGGTTTATTCGCTCAGGCGGAGCATGCGGAGCATTGGAGGATCTTGTGATTCTCGGGACCAGCGATTATCGCCAAGTTTTCCAAATGTGAGTTTTGGTTAACCCGGTGGCTTTTCTTGGAGCATATTGCCGGGTGATGGCATTCGAGTGAATCGCCAAGATCGAAGCGATCGAGACTTGGCCTGACCTACTACTCCGGCGAGGTTCGCGATTTTACGGGCCTTGCGAGTTATTATCGGGTTCGTAGAAGTTTGCTTCTATCTGCACCATTGACTAGGTGACTGGGAAGGCAACTAAGTTTGATGGGTGATGCTTGTGGCGAGGTTTCGATTCTTTGAAGGAGAGGCGACGGCCGCCCGTTCTTACTCTTCCGGAGGTCGAGACGGTTATGTTGTGTATTGTGATCGTCGGGCATCGGGTGGGATGTGTGTTGATGCAGCGGTAGAGTTATAGCGTCGCATCGGCGGCTTAAGAAACACGAGAAACTACCCCCATGATTTGGAGTTAGCGGCGATGATTCACGCTTTGAAGATCTGGAGGCACTATTTGTATGGGGTTCACGTGGATATTTATCTGGACCACAAGAGCCTCGGTATATCTTCACGAGAGGAGCCGAACTTACGGCGAGACGGTGGTTAGAGTTGCTTAAGGATTATGACGTCGATATCTGTACCACGGGAAGGCGATGTTGTGGCGTATGCCCTTAGTCGTAGGTCCATGGGTAGCCTATCGAGTGCGGCCGAGAGGAGGGTATGGTTCGTGATTTGCATCGATTAGCGAGCTTTGGTGTCCGTTTGATTGATTACGATAGCGATGGGGTTCGAGTTCGTGAGGTTTCCAGTCTTCCATCGTCGAGGAGGTGAAGAGGCAATGATTCGAGATCCGATTTTGACACGTTATCGTGATACGGCTCTTCGTGAGGAAGGGTCCTTTTGAGTAGCACGATGGGGTGCTAAGGTTTGAGGCGATTGTGTGTTCCGGATGTTTGAGGACTTGGCGGAGTTCTTGGGAAGCACATACGGCGTTACTCCATCCGTGGTCGACCAAGATGTACCACGACGCCGTCCATGTATTGGTGGGATGGCTTGAAGAGGGCGTTGCGAGTTCGTAGCTCGTGCGTGTTGTCGGCAGTGAAGGTAGAGCACGGAGGCACGGTGGTTTTATTCTGACGATAGAGATCCCGACACGGAAGTGGAGGTAATCAACATGGACTTCATCACAGGATTACCTCGCACTCAGAGGAGACATGATTCTATATGGGTTATCGTCGACAGGCTGACGAAATCAGCCCACTTTCTTCCCGTCAGGACGACTTTTTCGGCTGAGGATTATGCCAAACTTTACATCCGAGATCGTCAGACTGCATGGAGTCCCTATTTCGATCATATCGCATGCAGGAGCCCGATTTACGGCTAACTGGAGGTCTTTCGAGAAGGTTTAGGGACGCAGTGAGCTCAGTCGCATTCCATCCAGCAGACGGGCGAGCAGAGCGCACTATCCGCACTCTTGAGGATATCTGCGAGCTGTGTTATTGACCGGGTATTTGGAAGGATCATTTGACTCTAGTTGAGTTTGCATACAGTAATAGCTACCACTCCAGTATTCAGATGGCGCCTTATGAGGCCTTGTATGAGAGGAAGTGCAGATCGTCTATAGGCTGGTTCGATGTGGGCGAGTGCGATTAGTGGGACAGATTTGGTGCGGCGAGCGATGGATAAGGTGAAGCTTATCCAGAGAGGTTCGACGGCTCGAGTCGGCGAAGTCATATCGAGATCATCGTCGGCATCGGAGTTCGAGGTTCATGATTGGGTTTTCCTAAAGGTGTCACCCATGAAGGTGTGATGAGATTCGGGAAGAAGAAACTCGGCCCAGTACATTGGGCGTTTGCATTGTCCGCAGGGTAGACAAGGTTGCCTATGAGTTGGATCTGCCGTCCGATCTGGAGGCAGTGCATCCGGTGTTTCATGTTTCCATGCTGAGGAGATGTATCGGGGATCCATCTAGGGTACACCCGATTGACGATGTCCAGGTGACCGAGGGTTATCGTATGAGAGATTCCCATAGCGATAGTCGATCGTCAGGTTAGGCGTCTGCGGACCAATGACGTGGCTTTCGTCAAAGTCTTGTGGCGGAACGAGCTCAGGGAGGAGATGACGTGGGAAGTTGAGGAGGACATGAGGCAGAAGTACCCTCACCTATTCCCCACACCTCCAGGTAATTCACTTTCCTACTTGTAAATCTTCATTATCGTTTATGCCTAAGTGTTGTTACGTGGCCGTGTGTGGCATTTGCAACTGTTTAAGTTATGAGGAATCTTATCGTTAACTGTCTTGGGAAGGAACATTCGGGATGAATGTTTCTAAGGAGGGGAGAATGTTATACCCCGTATTTCCAGAGTATGTACGTGAGGGCGTACGTACGAAAGTTTAGCCTTAAAGTAGGCAATTGGGACGTTTTTTTTTTGGCACAACTCATTAAAAGAATCGTTTTCCGACGAAACGTTTTACACAACTCGCGTAGGATAAATTCCGGCTATTCCATTTCTAATTTTTGCGGATTTTTCCGAGAGACGAAACACTTTGGGCCAACGGGAGGGCGACACTTGTCACCCTCCAATTGGTGGACGTGAGGCGTCAATATGGCCGAATGGAGTGGCTTATTTTGTCAAGTAGTTGGTAGGATATTTTGTGTGCAAGTTGGCTAGGTACACTTGCCCAAATCTTGACCTTACACTTGCCTTGCACTTGGCATAATCTTGGCCATTGGTTGGCCATCCCTTGACCTATAAATACCCCTCTTGTGATGAAGAGTTCTTCATCCACAAACAAGCTTTCCAAGTCTTAAAATCCTCTCCTCTCCCTTGAGCCTTTTTCGTCCAACACACCCCTTTGGTGAGCTTGGCGAGGCAACCCTCCCCTAGCCTAACCGAAATCTACCCCCCCTCCCTTGGTAGAAAAGTTGCCTTCTAGTATTGTTATAATGCCCAAAATACCCTAGCCCAAATCCCTTAGTGCTTAGTAGAAGTTGTGAAGAACTTCTAAGGTTTCCTTGGAGCTATCGGAGCGTACAACTTAGGAGCTAAGCCTTGCTCCGAATCGACTTATACCTAGGATATTATTGGGCTTACCGAGGTAAATAATCCTAACCCTCTTTTGTATTAAAGAATGCATACTGTAGAAGTATAGAATTAAGTATTAAATACTTAGAAGATTATTACAGAATAGAATTGAACTGTTATCACAATAGAAGGGTTTAAAGAAGAATAATAGAAGGAACTCACCTAGAATTTGTTTCAAAGAGATCGTATAACTTAGGGTAGGAAGTCTTTGCCCAAATTTCCATAGAATAGAGAACCTCTGCTTGAATCTGATGCGATCTAGACGTTGATAGACGTGTTGGTATTATAGGTGATTCTGCGTCGACATATTCAACTTGGCAGAGGTTTTTCGAGAAGGTATGTGATTCTTCCTAAGCATGATATTTTAACATATATATATAGTACGGTAGACGTACATGTGTTAACTGAATAATAACTACGACAATGTCTTTTGACTTAAGCCTGAATAACAACTACGGCAATGTCTTTTGACTTAAGCCTGAATAATAAGAACCCTGATGCATTTCAAAAGAATACTAAATCATTTTTAACAGAAGAGAAATATCTGGTTTTTAAAACAAAAGCTTAAGAGTTATACTAGCTTTATGGGAAGTTAGGTATAACAACTTAAGAAAGATAAAAGGAACTGTTTACTTGTTTGTTTATAAAAGACTTGTATTGATTTACATTAAGTATAATAAGATTGTTTGATAAGTAGACATATTATGATGCTGTGTTAGTGTCTTGTAATCTTTGTGAAAGGGGTCATTCTTCTTTGTGCTTACGTTGCTAAGCGGTAAGTCTGTTATCTTGTTATTATATCACCTACCCACTTGACTTATTATACAGGGCTTGCACTTGATGCGGTCTATACGGCTATCTGATCTATGTGACTATCTGCGGAGCGGAGTTCCGAGATTGATCATTCCGGGTTTTAGCCCGACGGGGATGCCTATGCGATGCGTGTGACTATGCGGTCTATTGAGACTATGCGGTGCGAGTCGGTAGATGCAAGGTTAGCTACCGATGCGAGGAATACCTCATGCAGTGCGTGTGTGACATATGCGGTGGGAGTCGAGATTAGGCATGCACAATGATACTATGGCGCTGCGCCTTGCCCGATCATTCGCGGCCTAGAAATGGACTGTTCTGATTTACTATTATTGTTCTTGTTTGTGATATGGCACTATGTGCAATTGAACCGATTGTATTTGCAAATGGTTTTAAATACTTTGATTTCATTTTTAAGTACTTTCTGATTTACATACTTAGTACTGTTCTTGACCTCCTTGAAGTGCGTTCATGCCGCATGAGTAAGAGGCAGTGCTAGATCCACATCCTTAGGATCTCTTTGCATTGGTGTCAGGAGCTCCATCTTCTCCGGAGGCTCTACTTTTTGGTATGATCTCACTGTATTGTAGATAGTTTTGTACATTTAGGGTATGGCGGGGCCTGTCCGCCATAGTTGTTACTTCCTTGAAGTGCAGTAGTCTGAGTGTATGCAGTTGGGATGTAGCGCAAAACTTGGGTTATTTATATATATATGCGAAAAGCGCTTTTCATCGAGATAAAGCGTGTCTCATTTACAAGCTGCCATGTCTTGTTTTTATATTCCAGATTACTCGATGTATGACTACTGGGTGCCGGGTAAGGCACGATCCACGAGCCGGAACGGGTCGTGACAAAACCTTTATGGGCAGACTATATGACTTTACCGCGTCCCAGGAATGGGCCGGGCAGTATACCTTTATGGGCAGACTATGTGACCTTACTGCGTCCCAGGAATGGGCCGGGCAGTATACCTTTATGGGTAGATTATGTGACTTTACCGCGTCCCAGGAATGGGCCGGGCAATATACCTTTATGGGCAGACTATGTGACTTTATCGCCTCCCAGATTGGGCCGGGCAGTATAGGCATCCCTCCATAAAGGGCCGGATTATGTTATACAAGGTAAGTAAGTTATATGGTAATGAACTTGACGATTTTCCTAAGTATGTACGTAAGAAGGTGACTATAACTTTTATTGAAAAATGGGAAAAGATAATAAGGTACGATTAAGTTCACGAGATGGAAATGACACGGTAGGATCTGGTATTTACCCTTTCTTTATACTTGCCCCTGTCATTATTTTGTACAGTTATGATTTGTTACTGTACCTTATTTTTCGTTCCATATTCGGTACTTGTTATCGACCCGCCGGGGCTGCGTTCATGTCCGCGAGTTTATGTACGATTGTGGATCCATGAGCTTAGGATCTGGTTCAAGATTTTGAGATGGCTCGATGTTGCAGGTCATGGCTATGTATATTCGTGTACGGCGGGGCCTTGTCGTCATAGTATTTGTTCAAATCTTAGAAGTCGTATTCATCTGTAATGAATCGGCTAGAGTTGTTTTTACATTGTTAAACAGTGTAGACCCTTTCGGGTAATTTTTATGTTATGGCAGCCTTATCGGCTTGGCCTTGTTTTAAAAAAAAAGAGTGTTATTTATCTTCGCGATTTATTATGTTGTATGATTAGCAGGGGGCCCAGGTAGGGCACCAGTCGCGTCCCGGGGTCGGGTCGTGACATAAAACCTCATTATCGTAAGAGTTACCCGATTCCGGACAGTTTCAATAGCAGTGTTCAAGTACTTAATAAGCAGCTTTTATCCTCATTTATACATGAATCAACCAAGTCATCAATTATCAGTTCAACACTTAATTCATCAATGCAATGAAGTATGTATGATATGAATGCAATGCATATGTCATGTACCTTTCATCTTTCAGTATACAAGCGTTCAAATTCTATAAACAACACACCTATGGGGGACCCGCAAAGTTTATATAATCCTCTAAAATTTCTCAACAGAGCCCAGCTCTTGGATGAATAATTGTTGCAGACGTGCAACTTCATTCCCCGCTTATCATCATCATTTCAATGTTGTCATAATCTCATAAACCTCTTACATATTCGGTCTTTTGGACCCACAATAATTCCATACCACTCTCATACCAATATCATCAGAACCATGAGTGTATGAATGTAAATGACAGTACAATGTAAGGAATTATGATGTAATGAGATGTAACCAAATATAAAGATGATTATCACATGCTTTCAAGAATTCAATAACATATAATCCAAGTACAAATCAGGATATCATATAGAAAACATGTGTGATGAATAAACATACAATAGCAAGTACGACAACAAGCTCACATAATAGCGACAAACCCAAAATAAACAATAGTCGGAATCATTTCGAGGTTGATTCTCCAAACACATCATCATATTTCAACACTGGCACCCATTAAAACGTTCATCACAACCGTTTGAAAGAGACCCCTAAACACGCTCAATACCCCTGAAAATTTATAATTAATTATGCACTTCTATCGGAGTCTAGTAAAAGTAAACCATATCTACGTCTGGGCCGAACATGAGCCTCAAACAATCAAATCTCTACGTTGGACTTGCCCTTCCAGAGCGCGTCGTGGTAATTGAAGTCTAACACATATATATTATTCGTTAATATAAGGCTTACACATAATACAAGGACAAATCCTTAAATACATCCAGACTTTCAAAACCAATTTTTATTACCCAAAAAACTATAAACACATACTAGGTAATCATATTCTTAAGTTAATTAGAAACCTAAACTCATTTGGACCTTCAATTGATCAATTTAAAAAAAAACCTAATTCATAACCCTAGAATTCCCCCAATTCAAAAATGATTTTTCTAATCAAATTTAAAGCTACAACATGATTATAACATATCCCACCACTAATTCATAATATCAAACTAAAATAATCCATAAAACACCTTTAAATCAAAGATTCAACTCTCTTAATCTCATATGAAAGCTATAGATTATCTACATGCACACCACAACACCATTAAGAACTTTAAATCATGAAATTTATTCACAAAGGGTGGAAACCTTACCTTAAATGAAGAATTTACTCCCAATCTTCAGAAATTCCCTCATGACAGCTCTAGGTTCGAGAAAAATTATTTAGGAAAACATGATTCGACCTAGGGAACTTATGAGAGCAATTGATACAGTGGTCCTATACCAGCGGAATCGACTCTGTCGGCGCAGTCTCGCTCCTTTGGAAAGTGACATTGCTAGGGCACACTCACTTGACAGGTCGCCCCAGCGCGGAAGCGAACTCGACACGACAGAGGCACACCCGCCCTTGCGTAAAAACCCTCCGTCGAGGCGAAAACTTACCATTTACCCACTTTTCACTTCTGCGAGCCAACCTCCGCAGAGGCAGACACACAGGAGCAGACAATAGTGCCGCTGGAGAGGACACTAGACACCAGAAAAATGAAAATTAACTCAATCTTCCACCGAACACTCTCGAGACCCCTCAGACATAAATCAAACATGCTCCCCAAGGTAAACAGTACTAGAAACTCACTCGCGCCCTCGGATCTCCCATTTGACCGAGCAAAGACATATTTTTCTAAAGAATCACCCAAAATAGTCAAATATCTAAATTTCACAAATAAGGCCACAAAATACATCTTATTATCTCGAGAAGCAAACCAATAACTCGAATAAGTCATAAATGACACTCTGAAACTACCTGAAGTGACAGACCTTGGAAACAAACCCATCTATTCAAAAGGCAACTTTGAGTCAAACTATCCAACTGTAAGATTCTAGTTTTGGGGTTTTCATCTTAAACTCATATAAATAGGCCTCGGGATTTGTGCCCTCCCATCCCCGCACATCACAAATACCATATAGAGTCTACATGAAAGGTAAAATAGTCAAATAGAGGTCTTAGGCTAAACGACCAGATGGGTTGTTACATCAAATACCAATTAAATAAATGTTCATCCTCGAGAGAAATGAAAAGGGAAAATGTACTGGAAGTGGTAAACAAGTCAGGATATCTGCTCCGCATGTCAGACTCTGTCTCCCAATTCTCCTCCTCAACAGGATGATGCTTCCATTGCACCTTCATATAAGCTATCTCTTTAGACCTCAATTTTATCACCTGTTTGTCCAAAATAGCCACAGGCTCCTCCTCAAACTCCAAATTTTGACCTAGCAATACAGAGTCCCACTGAATGATATAAGAATTGTTGGTGTGATACTTCTTCAGCATAGACATATGGAAAACCGAATGGAAACCTTAAAGAATAAGTGGAATATCCAATTTGTATGTCACCTCTCCCACCCTATGAATAATCTCAAAAGGTATGAAATACCTCAGACTCAACTTCCATCTCTTGTTGAACCTCATCATACCCTTCATAGGTGAGACCTTCAATAGAACCCTGTCACCAACCATAAACTCCATATCTTAGACCTTCTTGTCTACATACATTTTATGTCTGCTCTGAGCTGCCATGAGCTTGTCCTGGATCACTGTTACACCCCGAAATTCCAGGTCATGTATTGGAAACGTACAAAAGGAAATAAGAATTGAAATTGGAAAGATAAGTTGACAGAATGTTTTTGGACAATTTTTTATTCAACTTTGGAGTGGTATATCTCCTAGTTCATTAGGAGTTTTTAGGTGTTTCAATAGCCCAGTATGAAGTTCGTTGATTCTAGTTTCCAACGCAATAAACCGCTCGTCGATAGGACATCGGAGTAGGAAGTTATGGAGGTTACAAGTTCAGTGGGCACACGAACAGGAAGTGTTTTCAGTCAGGTGCCACAGCGCCACGGCGCCGGATGCAGGACCGCGGCGCCGGATGTACTGATGTGTTCAGAAGTTTCAGCGCCGCGGCGCCGAGGCGGGAATTTTCGCGAAAAGCAGGGAAAAATCAGAAGATATTTTGTTAAAAGCCCATGGGAGGTTGACAAGTGTCCCTCCCATCTTGTGGACCAAGAAAGACCTTATTTATTGACCAAGCCTTGCAAGACTTGGTCATTTGCAAAGATCCACCTTATGGGAAACCCCTCTTCTCTTCTCCCTAAAAATCATAAGAACCCTAAGCCTAGTGAATATTTTGGTGAGGCGGCAAGAAGATAAAGTGTTGATAGACTCGTAGAAGGTTCGTGTGGGTGATTTTAACGTGAAGAAGAATTGCAGAAAGAGGGCGAAAGTGGGTGATTGTGGACTATTTTGGGCAAATTCCAAGGTAAGAATTCATTCTCCTTTAAAGGTAAATTATGTCACGTATTGTAGAAATTGGAGAAGGGTTTTGTGAGGAGAAAAATGGATATAAGAATCGAAGGTTTCCATGTTGTAAATGAAAGTATAAAAAGGGTAGTTTTCGAGTTCTAGTCGTAGATATTTATGGTCGTCGTCTTCACTTGTTATATGGGGTTTATTGTAGTGATTTTAGTCGTTCAAATTGTCAACATGAATTATGTAGTAATTTTGGAATAACGGCTTGGGTTATAAGGAATGGAAAAAAAGAATATATGTTGTCATTATTGTAGCCGAGAATTGGCCTTAATAATAATGGACTATTAATATGAATTGTGGGGCATAATTTTACACGTCCAAGCTAGGCGTGTAATCCCCTTTGTATTGCTGAGTTGTTGGGCCTCAAATGTGGCGTTTAGTTATTGAATTCGGGCCTTGAAAAAGGTGGAAAAGTTTGTAAAATCGAAGGAAGTGTTGTCCAATTTTTCGTAGAATAAGGGACTTTACATTAGAATATTCTACGTTTGAAGCAAGAAGTTGATAGACGTATTATGGTTATTATAGGTTGATACTCTACGCGCGACATATTCGACTTGGCAAGTGGATTTAGCCGAGGAGGTATGTGATTCTTCCTATTCTCTTGAGCATGATTATTTGTGAAATATATAGTGCGGTAGACGCACGTGTGTTAAAGGAGTTGGATTTCCTTTTTGTTTCCTTGACTTGATTCTAAATGTTAAGTGACTTGATATGAAATGTTAAGAACTTGAATTGTGTTAAAAAGTTGTGAAACCTCATTCGTGAGTAGTGGGTACTTGGTCTTTAAAAGAATAAAGTTATCTTGATTTCGGCAATGTGAGTAGTTGTCCTTGGTTGGTTTAAAATGTAAAGTGTTATAACAGTTTTATGGGAAGTTAGTTATAACGACTGTATGAAAACGAAAGAATGGTTTTATCATTGGATTTAAAACGGTAACTTGATATTTTTCAGAACTAACGAGGCTTAAACTATTTTGAGAAGTATATTGTTACTTGACCTTTGAAAGGAGAAGTGTTTTGTTTAAAAGGAAGGAATGGTATTGTCTTGATTTGGTTTTGAAAGCTAAACGACTCGATTTTGAAAGATAAGAGACTTGACTTATAAACGACTTGATTTCGGAAAAAGGAGAAGTAACTTGATTTAAAAGTATGGGTTACTTGTTTTGAAAAGAGTGAGTTACTTGGGTTTTTAAAAGTATACTTGATTTTAAAGGCCTTGTAAAGATTTTCTGAAGGTGTAGTAATTTGGGTTGAAAAGAAAATGTGCTTTGATACTACGAGTATTAGTATCGTGTGGCTTTTACGTAAAAATATGTCTTTTTGAAAGAATGAAAGTACGTAGTACTTTGGGGTTAAAACCCGGATTTTTGGCATAAAATGAAAGTACCTTGAGTGTGAATAACTTGCCTATGTTTGCGTGTGATAGCCTTGTTGTGCAAGTATTGTATCCTTATGCTACCGCGTCTCTCGATGGAGGGTCGGTCATGTTATTCTTGATCATTTTGGGCATACAGACTCGATGGATGGTCCACGGGTATGCGGCCATGATGAAGGTTCGTTCCCTGTTGATAGTGTTATTCCATGGACTAGCTCTCCATGAGGTTTACTGATGCAGGGTGGATCTGGTAGCTAGCCTCCGTACTTGCCCCGGTCGTTGCTGATGCAGGCTGGTTCTGGTAGTTGGCTTTCGTACTTGCCCCGGTCAGTGTTAGGACGAAGTCTCGTGATGCAGGGTGGATCTGGTAGTTAGCTTACGTACTTGCCCCGGTCAGCGACGTGATGCAGGGTGGATCTGGTAGAGGCTATCGTACTTGCCCCGGTCAGCTTCGTGACGCAGTTTTTCAGTTTTAGGCCGAAGTTTCGTGATGCAGGGTGGATCTGGTAGTTAGCTTACGTACTTGCCCCGGTCAGCGACGTGATGCAGGGTGGATCTGGTAGAGGCTATCGTACTTGCCGGCCACCGTGATCTGATTATATAGTATTGTTGGTACGGTAGGTTCTGGTAGCTGGCTTTCGTACTTGCCCCGGTCAGTTGATGATGCAGGGTGGATCTGGTAGCTATGCCTTCGTACTTGCCCCGTACGGTTCTTATGACACAGGTGGGACCTGGTGTTCTTTTGTACTCCTTGGTGTTGTTATATCATAGACTGCCGGCAGTGAGGAAGGAATTCCACGGGCAAGATTGATATTGCGGGCGTGAGACCCATGGTTATATTTTGAGTGACGACTTTGAGGGCGTGAGTGTCACGCCCCGACTTTTCCTAAGTCTTTACTTAGGGCGTGATGATGACACAGACAATTATTTCCCACCAGGAGCACCATTTAATTCTCTTTATTTAGAAATTTAAACTTATATTCAAATACGGAGCTATTAGTAAAAATAACAATAAAGAAATCTGTTTATGACTTTATTGAAAATATAACGCGAGCCCATGCTCGTGTAAATATTGTTTCTACATAGACATACTGACAAGGATTATTCTAAGTTGGAAGGGAGACCATTCCACACGGGTATTTCCCGAGACATTGGAACTGACATTCTGAACCTGATGAGTACCAAGCCCGAAGCAATGGACTTGGTATGACAAGAGGTTGTGGGACGATCGCTAGCCTTGGCGTGTAGCCTTTCCCCTATCACGCTTTCCTGAAACATGTTAAATAAAGAGTCAGCCCTACCATCGGGAAATGGTGAGAACCTTACCCTGCAATTCAAAGTAACACCACAATATTCCAAGTGCAATCACATTATAACGTAATAAGCATATTGCAAAAACATATCAGGTTACAACACTTTTAAATATGCAGCAACTCCTCATAGGAAATTCTCAGTTTAACTAACACTTCATTTTATCTCGTATTATACGTTAAGACATTCCCCTGCATTTCCATATGTTTGTTACATTTATATATTTGTGAACGCGTATTCACTTTTCATATTTATATATAGGTGAACATGTATTCATCTTTCATATTTGTTGCGGCGTGCAACCCGATCCATTATATTTACGTATTTGTGAACACGTATTCACTTTACGTTTTGTTGCGGCGTGCAACCCGATCCATTATGTTTACGTATTTGTGAACACGTATTCACTTTACGTTTTGTTGCGGCGTGCAACCCGATCCATTATATTTATGTATTTGTGAACACGTATTCACTTTACGTTTTGTTGCGACGTGCAACCCGATCCATTATGTTTATATTTATATATTTATGTGAACACGTATTCACTTTTCATATTTTTCAGAAGATCGAATAAATAATATTCTCTTTCCCAACATTCTGTCATTCATACTTGTAATGATTATAACTGTTTAACCATAACTCCAACTACGGTGTTTCTCAAGCGGAAACTAAGGTAAGAAAGGGATGTTTCACTGTACCAAATTTCATTTAAAACTACTTTGGGCAACTAACACAAATTTATCCTCAAAACGGCCACATGAAATTTGTTTCGGCAGAATTTTTATTAAACAGAACCCAATCTTAGAATAGTCATAACTCCTAATCTGTAAACCCGTTCAAGCCCCATAAAATCTCAAAACGACGAGAACAGAGAACTACACGTCTCCATGTGAACCATCCTATATATTCTGTACCATTTGGTACACTTTTACATTTTTATTCGCTGCCCTTTCTGGATCTCGATAGATCCGAGGCAGAAACTTTAAACATCGATAACTCTCAATCCGTAAGTTTGATAGACCTTCGTAAGGTCTCAAAATGTCCACAACAGAGAGATATAGAATTTTCATTCAGCACCAATTTTCGTATTTCCCATGGATTAGTACAGTTTTACGTTTCAACGTCCTTCCCTTCTGGATTCCGATGAATCCGAGGCAGCAACTTCAAACTACAATAACTCTCAACTAGTAAGTCCGTTTTAACAAATCTTTATCTATATATGTCCGTAACAGAGAGATTTACAACCATGTAAATTTTCATATAATTCTAATAAGTAAAACTCAATAAAAACAGTCTGTAATTATGCCTTTCCGAATTTCGGCCAAATCTAAGGCAGGAACTTTGAACTATGATAACTTTCAAACCGTATGTCCATTTTACCTCGTTTTTGGTTCTATATGATCATAGTAGAGAGGTGTACCATTATTCCTAATTTCATCAAATTCTAACAATTATAACTCAGTGAAATCAGTTCGTAAAGTTCATGACGCAACTAGTTGTTTAAACAATCAAAAGCTCATTATTTATTTTCAACACTCAATTCTTATTCTAACATGTATTGAACTTAAAATAAAGGATGTTACCAAGAATTTCTGAGTGAGAAAACTCACCTTGTAAGTGTGAAGATTATTGTTGTGTGGTTGCTAAAATGATCCTTACTCTCTAGTATTTTGATTCTTGTTCTTCTTGCCCTCTTGGTATTTTTTTCAGATTTTTTCCTCTTCTTTTCACTTGTTTTTTTCTGATTTCCTATTCTTTGTGCTAGGTATTTTATTTGTGTCATGTACAATGTATAAGTAGAAGAGTTTTCTATAACCTATGGGAGGTGGAATGACAAGAGTTGGAGGGGAAATGAAAGGAGGGGAGGGGAGAAGGGAAGGGGCGTGTGCACATGCATCTTTTTTTCTTTCTTTTGTTTTTTGTTTTCTTATTTTCATTTTATCTATCTATTTATCCAATTTTAACACCAACTCTATCCCATGCAATTTATTCTTTGTTTTCTTATATATATATTTTTTTATTAACCCAACCACAACTATATATTATTATTTATTTTTTTCCGGATTTTCTGGTGAGTCCGACTTGACATGACTGCTTATATATTGTGTATTGTAGTTTGGTTATCATACATTTCTCCTGTTTTATATAGACTGTTATGATTTCATTACAGTATTTTCAGTTTCACTTACTTGGTACCTGTTGTATCGACCTCATTCGGGGGGTTGTGTTCATGCCGCAGGTAGAGGTACACCGGTTGTTGATCCTCGCTCATAGGATCACAGTTCTGCGTTTTGGGAAGCTCCGTTTCTCCGGAGGCTTATCTTTTGGTATGATTCCATAAGATTGTAGGTTCTTGTACGTTCAGGGGTATGGCGGGGCCCTGTCCAGTCATAGTTGTTATAAAAACTCTTAGAGTGCAGTCTTTGTTGTGAGTTGGGCTTATAAAGGATAAGCTGTTCAAGGTTTATTTATATATATATATATACGAAGGCGACTTTTTGGTCACTGTTTTGTATCACTTATTTTTATTTTCATGAGTTTTATTTTCGCTGATTTTTCTCGATGTTTTATCACTGGGTGCCGGTAAGGCACGATCGCGGGCCCGAGGTCAGTCGTGACAAAAGTGGTATCGAGCGATTAATCCTCGGAAAGTGTCTACAGACCGTATCTAGTAGAGTCTTGATTATCGGCGTGTTGTGCACCACACCTATAATCAGGAGGCTGCAGGATATTTAGGATTGGTTTCCATTCTTCTCACTCTGAGATCGTGTCTTAGAGCTGTGTTATAAGTTGGACTCCTTCTGACGTATTCTTATGTGCCAGTTACGCCTCTACGCAAGGCAACCAGGGCCCAGAAGGGCAAGGCAACAGAGAGAGCTGCGAGTAGAACACAGAGGGTTGCGAGGGCACAGGCCCAGTCATTACCTGAGGTGCTACTTCATACGGGGAGTTCTGCGACGACGCCAGCCCCAGTAGAGTTTAGCGCAGCGGCAGTAGTTTCTACTGAGGCCAGGATATCTGAGCCTCCAGTTCCACGACCAGGAGCAGAGGATATGGATTACAAGTAGATAGCCCAGTTACTAGCTAGGACCGTGGCTACGCATGAGGACAGACGAGAGTCGGAGGTTCCGGCAGTACCAGTGGTTCACCCTAGATCCGATAGTCTGAGACTTCGGGATTTCTTGAGTTGCAATCCACCGAATTTCTATGGATCGAGAGCTGCGGATGATCCTCAGGAGTTTATTCGACAGATACATCAGATCATGAAAGTGATCAAGGCCTCAGAGACAGAGTCGGTGGTATTGGGTTCACATCGGTTGCGTGATACTGCAGTTGACTGGTTTGATTCATGGGAACTGTCTCGGGGGGAGCATGCACTTCCAGCTGGTTGGGACGAGTTCTCAGAGGCATTTCTTACACACTTCTTTCCTTCGCAGATGAGGAGAGCTCGGACAGATAGATTTTTGATGTTGAGGCAGAACGGGCGGACGGTTCGGGAGTACAATATAGAGTTTGACTCGTTGGCTCGGTATGTCCCCGCTTTATTGGCAGACATGGAGGATAGAGTGCACCGTTATGTCATAGGGCTCGATGATTATTTAGCGGAGCGTTGCACGGATGTAGATCTTCAGCCGGGCATGGACATTGCCCGCATGCAGGCTTATGCGCAGCAGACTGAGGAACGTAGAGGCCGACAGAATGACCGAGATCAGCATAAGAAGGCCAAGACAGCAGGGTTCTTTGGTAACTCGGGAGACAGGCCGCCTCAACAGCAGGCTAGTTATGCGCCTCCGCCCGGATCTGAGTGGTCCTCCGCGCTTCGGGGCGTCGAGTATTCGGAGCAGTCGTGGCTCGAGGTTCGAGTTTTCGGGGGAGTAGGGGTGTTAGTATGAGGAATCCACCTCTACCTCGGTGTAGTCGATGTGGTAGAATCCATTATGGGGAGTGTCGTGCTAGTTTGGGAGATTGTTATACTTGCGGCCGACAGGGTCATTTTGCGAAAGATTGTCCGACCAGAGGTAGCGCGGATGTAGAGACTCAGCCTTCGGGATCAGTGGCTGGTTCATCGCCTTCTCCAGCTATATGCCCTGCAGGGCAGGATTATGATTAGAGTGACGAAGGGAAAGTGGAGCAATAGTTACAGGTATATCTTTAACCCTCTAGAGACTAGTACGTGTTGTTATGATGATTATATGTTAAGTATTATGTTCGGATAGCATTGTGTAAATTGTGTTTAAGACACCTAGTTAGAAGGAAAGGTAGGTTTGGGTGCATGGAGATTGTGAGCCTTAGAATTTTGATAACCGTGGAGACCTTAGATGCAAGGTCGTCTTGTGTAAAAGACTTTACGGGTGATCTTTGTTGAGGTACATAGTATACGTGGGGTATATTAGTGTGGTAATTCCATGAGTGATGTGAAATGAAAGTGGGTAATTAAGCTAAGAAGACCACTAGGTTTTCGTGACTTGAATAGTGAGATTGTTCCGGATCGGGAACAAGAGTTTGGTACGAAATGGGTCGGGTTGAGGCCAGATTGCGGGACAACCCGCAGCCCGGAATGAGGTGGGGTCAGTTTGAGGTGGTCCCGCTAGGTGTTAGGGTCACGAGGGTGCAAGGCCCAAGTTTAGGTAACCATCGTACGAGTTCGTGGACGCGTTCGACCAGAATCGGGCCGTGAAGGCCGAGAATGGCCTTAAAGGAAATTGAAGCTAGTAATGACCAAGTTGGAGGTAGTAACCCAAAGATTTTGAAAACTTAATCAATGATGGAAATGTGGTACGTATACTAGAAAAAGTTCGGGTATACGAGGAGGGTACGATGAGTAAGAAAAGAAGCGAACATGTGTTAAGAGAATGGAAGTGATCATTTTTGTGAAGAGAAGATGTGAAGAGAGTATCCTTTAGACCATAGATGAGAGCTAATAGTGTTGTTATACGCTTTAGAGGTGATTCCTCGTTGGCTGGGATTTAAGTTTTTGCGTGGTTATTATATTATGGCCATATGTGGCATAATTGATTTTGTAGGTGTAGTAGTGAAGACTATCCGCGCGTGTGTTTTGGAGACTTAGAAGGAACATTCGACGAATGTTTCTAAGGAAGAATGTTACACCCGAAATTCAGTCATGTATTGGGAACGTACGAAAGGAAATAAGAATTGAAATTGGAAAGATAAGTTGACAGAATGTTTTTGGACAGTTTTTTAGTCAACTTTGGAGCGGTATATCTCCTAGTTCATTAGGCGTTTTTAGGTGTTTCAAAATCCCAGTATGAAGTTCGTTGAGTCTAGTTTCCAATGCAACAAACCGCTCGTCGATAGGACATCAAAGTAGGAAGTTATGGAGGTTACAAGTTCAGTGGGCAGACGAACATGAAGTGTTTTTTGATCAGTGCCACTACCGCCGGCTGCAGGGGCAGCGGCGAAGCGGAATTTTCGTGAAAAACAGGGAAAAATCAGAAGATATTTTGTTAAAAGCCCATGGGAGGTTGACAAGTGTCCCTCCCATCTTGTGGACCAAGAAAGACCTTATTTATTGACCAAGCCTTGCAAGACTTGGTCATTTGCAAGATCAACCTTATGGAAACCCTCTTCTCTTCTCCTAAAAATCTTAAGAACCCTAAGCCTAGTGAATATTTTGGTGAGGCGGCAAGAAGATAAAGTGTTGATAGACTCGTAGAAGGTTCGTGTTGGTGATTTTAACGTGAAGAAGAATTGCGGAAAGAGGGAGAAAGTGGGTGATTGTGGACTATTTTGGGCAAATTCCAAGGTAAGAATTCATTCTCCTTTAAAGGTAAATTATGTCACGTATTGTAGAAATTGGAGAAGGGTTTTGTGAGGAGAAAATGGACATAAGAATCGAAGGTTTCCATGT
The DNA here is from genome assembly GCA_029844215.1 of Przewalskia tangutica. Lineage (NCBI taxonomy): Eukaryota > Viridiplantae > Streptophyta > Magnoliopsida > Solanales > Solanaceae > Przewalskia > Przewalskia tangutica. The sequence goes on from JAQGDG010000034.1 coordinate 138,301, forward strand.
TGTAAATGAAAGTATAAAAAGGGCAGTTTTCGAGTTCTAGTCGTAGATATTTATGGTCGTCGTCTTCACTTGTTATATGGGGTTTATTGAAGTGATTTTAGTCGTTCAAATTGTCAACATGAATTATGTAGTAATTTTGGAATAACGGCTTGGGTTATAAGGAATGGAAAAAGGAATATATGTTGTCATTATTGTAGCCGAGAATTGGCCTTAATAATAATGGCCTATTAATATGAATTGTGGGCGAATTTTACGTCAAGCTAGGCGTGTAATCCCCTTTGTATTCTTTGAGTTGTTGGGCCTCAAATGTGGCGTTTAGTTATTGAATTCGGGCCTTGAAAAAGGTGGAAAAATATGTAAAATCGAAGGAAGTGCTGTCCAATTTTCCGTAGAATAAGGGGCTTTACATTAGAATATTCTACGTTTGAAGCAAGAAGTTGATAGACGTATTATGGTTATTATAGGTTGATACTTCACGCGGCATATTCGACTTGGCAAGTGGATTTAGCCGAGGAGGTATGTGATTCTTCCTATTCTCTTGAGCATGATTATTTGTGAAATATATAGTGCGGTAGACGCACGTGTGTTAAAGGAGTTGAATTTCCTTTTTGTGTCCTTGACTTGATTCTAAATGTTAAGTGACTTGATATGAAATGTTAAGAACTTGAATTGTGTTAAAAAGTTGTGAAACTTCATTCGTGAGTAGCGGGTACTTGGTCTTTAAAAGAATAAAGTTATCTTGATTTCGTGATGTGAGTAGTTGTCCTTGGTTGGTTTAAAATGTAAAGTGTTATAACGACTTTATGGGAAGTTAGTTATAACGACTTTATGAAACGAAAGAATGGTTTTATCATTTAATTTAAAACGGTAACTTGATATTTTTTAGAAGTAATGAGGCTTAAACTATTTTGAGAAGTATATTGTTACTTGACCTTTGAAAGGAGAAGTGTTTTGTTTAAAAGGAAGGCATGGTATTGTCTTGATTTGTTTTTGAAAGCTACACGACTCGATTTTTAAAGATAAGAGACTTGACTTATAAACGACTTGATTTCAGAAAAGGAGAAGTAACTTGATTTAAAAGTATGAGTTACTTGTTTTGAAAAGAGTGAGTTACTTGGGTTTTAAAAGTATACTTGATTTTAAAGGCCTTGTAAAGATTTTCTGAAGGTGTAGTAATTTGGGTTGAAAAGAAAACGTGCTTTGATACTACGAGTATTAGTATCGTGTGGCTTTTACGTAAAAAAAGGTCTTTTTGAAAGAATGAAAGTACGTAGTACCTTGTTGTCTGATAGGTTACGGTAGTGGCTTTCGTACTTGCCCGGTCGATTGATGATGCAGGTGGATCCGTAGCTATGCCTTAGTACTTGCCGTCAGACGTTCTTATGACACAGGTGTGACCTGGTGTTCTTTTGTACTCCTTGGTGTTGTTATATCATAGACTGCCGGTAGTGAGGAAGGAATTCCACGGGCAAGATTGATATTGCGGGCGTGAGAGCCATGGTTATATTTTGAGTGACGACTTTGAGGGCGTGAGTCCCTGACTTGACATGACTGTTTATATATTGTGTACTGTAGTTTGGTTATCATACATGTCTCCTATTTTATATAGACTGTTATGATTTCATTACAGTATTTTCAGTTTCACATACTTGGTACCTGTTGTACTGACCTCCTTCGGGGGGCTGCGTTCATGCCGCATGTAGAGGTACACCGGTTGTTGATCCTCGCTCATAGGATCACAGTTCTGCGTTTTGGGAAGCTCCATTTCTCCGGAGGCTTATCTTTTGGTATGATTCCCTGAGATTGTAGGTTCTTGTACGTTCAGGGGTATGGCGGGGCCCTGTCCCGTCATAGTTGTTATAAAAACTCTTAGAGTGCAGTAGTCTTGTTGTGAGTTGGGCTTGTAAAGGATAAGCTGCTCAAGGTTTATTTATATATATATCAGATGGCCACTTTTTGGTCAGCATGTTTATTGTATCACTGTTTATTTTTCATGAGTTTTATTTTCCGCTGATTTTTCTCTGATGTTTTATCACTAGGGTGCCCGGGGTAAGGCACCAGTCGCGGGCCCGAGGTCGGGTCGTGACAATCACCTTCTCTCAATAAATTGTTACTCTAAGGTCGAACCTGAAACGCATCTAACCATCCAATCGGAGATCGATATCTCCCACCATATAAATCCTCAAATCATATCAATACTGGAGTGATAGCTATTGTTGTATGCAAACTCTGCCATAGGTAACAACTAGTCTCAATGACCACAAAAAATCAATCACGTAGGCTCGTAACATATCCTCTAATACCTGATAGTCCGCTTAGACTGACTGTCGGTCTAAATGTGAATTTTTTTACTGAGATCCAAGAGAGTACTGTTACACCCCGGAAATTTCCAGGATAGGTTTATAAGAACGTACGTAAGAACTCAAATGTTAAGATTTGAGACGAGTAAAAAATTATCGGAATTTTGGAATTTGTCGGAAAACGAAATATTGCGACGAACGGGAGGGTGACACGTGTCATCCCCCCTTAATGGTCTTGGACGAAATTGACATGGGGGAAATGGTCATTTGACCATAATTTAAAAGACAGTCTTGCAAAGGCAAGAGCTTGACATTGTTGACTAAGTCAAATGCCACTTGGCTTGATCCTTGTGAAAGGCATCCTAACCACCCATTTGTTCTAATCTTGACCCTCCATCTTGTTATATATGTATACTAGTGCAAGACAAGCTTCAACACTTAGACAAATTTAAAAAAAAAATCTTGAAGAGCACAATAGAGGCTCTCGGGTTTGCTATAGGGTTTCAAGAGAAAATTTTTGTTTGTTGTCCAATAATCTCCCCACTTTAAACCAAGGTACCTAAGGATATTATAAGTGTATCTCAATAGAAAGATCCCGGAAAAATGGTGTTTTCGTATTAGTCGCAAGGCGGAAACTAAAGGAGTTCTTCAACTTTGTAGTTGGAACTTGAAGATAAGTTCTTCATAAGTTTCTAAGGGTTGCTTGGAGTAGATTGGAACGTCGAAAATAGGAGCTAAAGTTGCTAAGGATCGACTTGTAAATTTGGATCATATTTGGGCTAAATGAGGTATAATCTTCGTCTTACTTTTGTAATTGAAGATTCCATGTTATTATAAGTTAGAAATGATCATGTGATATGGGTTATGAAGTTTGATAAGTGTTATGGAAATTTGGAAGCTCGAATCCGAAAATGACATGTTTAGCCATTTGAAATTGAAATACAATTTGGTCGATAATTAGAATCGTCGCATGTTATCTACTTGAAGATTATAGTTGTTATAATCAATTGCGGCCTTATAACATGTTATACTAAACAACTTGGATTGAAAAGAAATTGGAAGAAGAATTGGTATTGTTGCCCTAATCAGAATTGATATCAGAGTTTAGACTAGTTTGTTATATATTGTGGGGCGGAATTTTACATGTCTTGATTAAGCGTGTAATCCCCTATTGTTAACTACTTTTTTGGGCCTTAAATGTGGCGTGTTTGGTTATTGAATTCGGCCTTGAAAAAGGTGGCAAAATATGTAGAAACAAAGGAAGTGTTGTCCGATTTTCCGTAGAATTTAGTAGCTTTGCACTTGGAATATTCTACGTTTGAAACTAGAAGTTAATAGACGTACTATGGTCATTATAGGTTGACATACTACGTACGGTGAATTGTACTTAGCAAGTGGATTAAACCGAAGAGGTATGTGGAACTTTCTTATCTCTTGAGCATGAATAAGTTGTAAATGTATAGTACGGTAGACGTACAAGATTTTGACAATCTAGGTCCATTTGATATCCTTGGCTTATTTTAAGAATGTCCAAGTTGATTGAGTTAGGGAATTAACTCACTTGTTTAAATATTAAGGATATCTTGATTTTCAAAAGTTAAGAGACTTAAGTATGTTGAAAGTATTATTGATGCTTGTTTTGTTGGAAAGTTTAAGTCTCTTGGTTATAAAGAAGTATGTAAGTTGCTAATGTATAAAGCTAGTATAACGGCTTTATGGGAAGTTGGTTATAATAGCTTTATGGAAAGTTAAAAAGAGTGGTTTACTCTAAGTAATTTAAGTATGTTAAATGACTTGAAATAACGAAAGGCAAATTGATTTAAAGGCATCAATTGCTTAAGGTTTTAAAAGAAAGAAGTCACTTGATTTAGAAGCTTAAAGTGTATTTTCTAAAAGGTATTGTGACTTGTCTTAAAAAGTAGTTATGACTTGATACTATGGTTATTAGTATCTTGGAAGTTTTATATGAAAAAGAGTCATTTTAAAAGAGTTGAAGTATGTAGTACCTTGGGTTAAATTCCCGGATTTTTATAAAAGACATGTTAGTGCCTTAAGTAAACTAAAATGAGAGTGTATATGAACAAGAATAATAAGAAGTTAGGGGATTTCTTAACTTGCTTATATAATGTATGATAAGCCGGTAGTGCTTATGTTATGTGATAGCCGCTTTGTGCTAGTGGTATATTATTCATTACGGTCGTTCCGGGTTTGTGGCATTTGCATATTCGTGGATTGCTACCCACGATGCGAGGAATACCTCTGCGAGTCCGTAAGGACTTATGCGGTGAAATAGTCTCATGCGGCGGATACTGACCTATCGAGGAATACCTCGTGCGAGTCCGTAAGGGCTTATGCGGGTGAAATAGTCCCGTGCGGCGGATCTGACTATGCGAGGAATACCTCACGCGAGTCCGTAAGGGCTTATGCGGGTGAAATAGTCCCGTGCGGCGGATCTGACCTATGCGAGGAATACCTCATGCGGGTCCACACGACCTATCACGGGTGAAATAGTCCCGAGTAGGATTGCTTAATGATCTGCGGGTGGTCTGCTGATCGCGAGCTTCCTATTTTTATGTTGTAAGTATACTTTTGATTACTCTCATTGTTTGTAAGGCCGTGTCTTTATTAATTGAGTTATCATACATGTCTCGGCTTTATTATAGACTTATGATTTCATTACGCATTTTCGGCCACATATTTGGTACATGTTGTCGACCTCCTTCGAGGTGCGTTCATGCCGCAGTGAGTACTGAGTTCTTGATCCTCGCTTTTAGGATCACTGTTCACCGGTGTTGAGAAGCTCCTTTATTCCGAGGCTTATCCACAATGCTTGGTCGGTCGTTGTACATTCAGGGGTATGGCGGGGCCCTGTCCCGTCAGAGTTGTTATTCTTAGAGGTCTGTAGTCACATTTGTGGATTGGGTTGTAATGAAAAAAATGTACTGTTTTTTTTTGCATATATTGTACGGAAAGGTGGCCTTATCGGCTAGCCTGTTGTTATTTTTATGTTTAAACATTTTATAAGTTGTGTATGTTCCGCTGCTATTCTCTGTTGTATACCGAAAGGGGTGCCCAGGTAGGGCACCGGTCGCGGGCCCGGGGTCGGGTCGTGACAAGTACCCAACTCTTTTAGCAAAGTTCGCCAAAAATGAGAAGTAAACTTAGTACCTCATGCTGAAATGATAAAAATTGGAACACGATGAAGATGAATGATCTCACGAATATAAATCTTAGCCAATTTCTCATAATTGTAAGTCATTTGGATCGAAATGAAATGTGAGGACTGCTGACACCCAATTTTGACCCATCTTTTAGTCATTTTTTGCAATTTTAAGCATTTTAGGACACCGCATTTTATCTTAATTTTTGACATTTTTGTATATTGTTTTACCTAACATTCTATGTTGTTTTATTTTTGTGAATTGACATCATGTTTTTACTTTAATTAGATATTAAACATTTTTAAAATATTATGTTATTATTGTTGCGCGATCATTTTGTTTTACTAATTTTGCATCTCTTTAAATAATTAACTGACATCCCGTCTTTACTTTTAATCAGGCATTAAATATTTGCTAAATATTGTATTTTATTATTATTGCATCAGCATTTGCATTTTAATAATTTTGTATCTTTAAATAATTTTCTTTTAAATAATTAATCCATTTTGCATTTTTTGTCAAAACTACCCGATCCAAGACACAATCTGAATCAGTCCAATCCGCCAAAAAACCGAAGCCCAAACTGAGGCCCAATACATCTTTCATCTTTTCCCTCCAATACCCAATACCCAAGACCCTAAACCTAAATCCCACACTATAAATAAAACCTTACCCATCACTTTCCCTTCACCCCAGCCGCACACTTCACCTTTAAAAACCTGAGGCACCCACCATTCCCAGCTACCCTATTATTCCACACGCATCACAACCCTAACTCCCTCACCCTCTCTCCTTCCCGTCGCCGCCGCCGGCGAACCCCGACCCTCTCCTCCACATTACCCTACTTCTAACCTACCCTATTAGCCCGTCGCCAATAACCCTCGTCTTCCTCCTCACACTCTCCCGCCGCCTCTCCCTCTCCTCTTCACCGTCGCCGGTCGACCACCACCACGCGAACCACCACTACACACCCACTGTTCGCCAGCGAACCCGTCGACCACCACCACAGTTCGAACCTACATTGTCGAACACCCATCTCCAGCAAACCCCCACGACCAGCACCTCACCACAACACCACTGTTCCCAGCGAACCCCATCCCGTCGGATCCCCACTGCCCGCTGCCCGCTGCCTTTTCGTGTTGTTAACTCCGGCGATAACACTGTTTGTATCTCTTTTGTTGGCTATGTTGGACTGATTTAACGTTATTTTTTAATCTTATGTCTTACCGGAGTTCTTGGAAATTTTGATGACCTTCGTTGGTATCGTTTTGAAGGGTATATGTTTGTGGATTTGGTTGTTGGACTATGATATCTCGCCGGAGTTTTAAACTCCGGCGTTTCTCTGATTTTACCGGCGATATTATGTTGCTGCTGAATTTAGTTTATTTGCTGATTTTCGATCTGAGTTTGGACCATTTTCATTGCTATGTTGATGTTGTTCTCACTGCTTCGCCTACCATTTATGCCGCTTATGTGTTTGGGCTGATTTCTGGACTAATTCTGACTATCTTGTTACTGATTTTATTTGGGTTCTTGACTCACGATTTTTGGATATGTTGTTAGACTCATTCTGGTCATTGTTGCTGGCTGATTCTTTTGCCATTTCTCGTAACTAATTTTGGCTATTTGCTACTAATTTTCGGCACTGTTGCTACTGTTTGTGGCCATATTATTGGACTGGTTTTGGCCATATTGCTATTGATTTTGGACATTTTTTGCTGGTTTACTGATTTAGAACAAATACTACACTGTTGGTATTTTACTGATGTGAACAAGATGCTATACTTTTTGGCCAATGAAAAAGTTATCCGTCGATTTTTGAGGCCTCCACAATTGCAAAGACGGAAAATAAAATAAATAAAGCTTTTTGGGCAATGATGATTTCTTTCACTTACACCGGATAACCAACATGCGTTGGCAAGGCGAATTCTCGCAGCCGCACTTGTTTAGGCTGTCCCACTTTATATTTTTTACATATCTGAGCCCTCCGTGTTTAAAGCTATTACTGTTTTAGCGCGGATCTGAATGTTTTATTTATTTTATTATTTTTAGCAATATTGACCGATGAAGGAATCTCCGTCTGATTTCCAAGGCTTTTCCCTGTATAAAAGACGGATTTATTTTTGCTTTATTTATTAATTCATGTTATTACTTTAAAATTGTTTATTTTATTACTAATATTTTTACTAAGTGTTTATGCAGGTACCCGGAGATCATCTTGTGCTGAAGGCCTAAAAAAGGCTACGGACGTCCCGGAGTTTTATCTTATGTCACCTTTAATTTTTGTTTTTATTATTCTGTATTGCATTTTATTTTAATTGTAAATTATGTAAAAATGCTTAGAATAGGTAGAATAAAAGCCAATACATAATTAACCTAGGTTTGAACGGATAACCGCAAGTTAGCGGATCTTAAAGGATGCCTAACCCCTTCCCTATAGGATAATAAGGAACCTTTATCCAGAATCACATAGCTTTCGCAGACCATTAAATGGAGATTAATTGCAGTATTTTATTGCAATAAATCAAGTGTCCTAATTCACTTAAATAATTAGGTGGCGACTCCTTTAAAATACATTCCCAAAAGAAGGAATCAACCATACGTAGTACTCCCGTTTTGACTCCGATTAAAATGAGGTGTTACAAGGACTTGGTCAACCTATCAAAAATGACCCAAATAACATCAAACTTACCCAAAGTCTTAGGTAACCAAACAACAAAATCCATGGCAATCCTCTTCATTTTCCACTCAGGAATGGGCATCATCTGAGACACACCACCAGGTCGTTGGTGTTCATACTTGACCTGCTGATAATTTTTACATCGAGACACAAACTCCACAATGTCTATCTTCATCCTACCCCACCAATAATGATGCTTCAAATCATGGTACATCTTTGTATCACCTAGATGAATTGAATACCTAGAGTTGTGAGATCCCTCCATAATCAATCTATTCATATCACCAACTCAAGGAACACATGCTCTACCTTTGATCCTCAACACCCATCACTATCAATCATAGCCCCCTTGGATCCACCACTAATCACATTGTCTCTAATTTTGCATAACTTCACATTATCATACTGGTGGGTCTTGATCTTCTCCAAAAGAGATGACCTCGTCTCAATACATCTTCGCGCATCACAAAACCCACACAGAGTCTACGAGAAATGTAAAATAGTCAAATAGATGTCTTAGACTAAAAATGATTGGACATGTCATTACATTATATACCAATTAAACAAAAGTTCATCCTCAAATAGAGATAAATGAAAACGGGAAATGTACCAGAAGTAGTAGACAAGTAAGAATATCCGCTCTGCATGTCGGACTCTGTCTCCCAAATCGCTTCTCAACAGGACGATACTTCCATTGCACATTCACAAAACCAAGTATAGAGATGAATATCACATACTTTCAATAATACATAATCAAAGTACAAATCAAGACATCATATCGAAAGCATGTGTCATGAATAAACATATAATAGCAAGTATGGCGACAAGCCCAAAATAAATAGCAGTCGGAATCAGCTCGAGGATGATTCCCCAAACCTATCATCACAGTTCAACACTGATACTCATTAAAACATTCATGACAACCGTTTGAATGGGATGAAGGAATCTCCGTCTGATTTTCAAGGTTTTTCCTGTATAAAAGACGGATTTATTTTTGCTTTATTTATTAATTCATGTTATTACTTTAAAATTGTTTATTTTATTACTAATACTTTTACTAAGTGTTTATGCAGGTACCCGGAGATCATCTTGTGTTGAAGGCATAAAAAAGGCTACGGACGTCCCGAAGTTTTATCTTATGTCACCTTTAATTTTTGTTTTTATTATTCTGTATTGCATTTTATTTTAATTGTAAATTATGTAAAAATGCTTAGAATAGGTAGAATAAAAGCCAATACATAATTAACCTAGGTTTGAACGGATAACCGCAAGTTAGCGGATCTTAAAGGATGCCTAACCCCTTCCCTTTAGGATAATAAAAAACCCTTATCCAGAATCACATAGCTTTCGCAGACCATTAAATGGAGATTAATTGCAGTATTTTATTGCAATTAATCAAGTGTCCTAATTCACTTAAATAATTAGGTGGCGACTCCTTTAAAATACATTCCCAAAGGAAGGAATCAACCATCTGTAACACCCCATTTTAACTCTCTCCTTTAAAATACATTCCCAAAAGAAGGAATCAACCATACGTAGTACTCCCGTTTTGACTCCGGTTAAAATGGGGTGTTACAGATGGCGACTCCGCATATCACACCTATACCCTTTCTGAGTGTGTACGCACTAACCCTCTCTTGGCCCGACCTCCTTGAGCGCTTTGGAAATGTGCAAGTGGTGACGAAATTCTGCGTCGAAGTTTGCAAAGACAAAAGTCAAAGTCCCAAAAGGGAAAAGAAAACACAAATAACGACTTTACAAAAGAAGAAATCAAAAGCCCCGGCATGATAAACAAAAAATGAATGAAATGAGAAAATAACTTTGGAAAAGCGGGCTCCAAACGAAAGATTCAAAAGAAGTCAGTACAGAAAAACTGGGACAAAAAGAAAGCAGATCAACATTAAAACACACAAATATCAAGCACGGACATAGTCCAACGCTCGAGGAGGGATTAGTCACTTTTTTTACCCAAATGATATTCATCCCTTTCCACAAGCCTACATTACAAGCCCATGACAAGCCCTACATGATCTTATACTGAAGGTTCTCACATTAGTGGATACTTACATGACGGTCAAGCCTATGGTATCACAATTGCATGCATTGAACATCCTTTTGAGTGTGAGCGTACTCCTCTAAACGTCCCAAAATTCAAAATACTGGAATATATGTGAGAAATGGGACTTTCTTTCAGTGAGGGCATTTGAAACGTGAGATTACGTGTAGTTCGAAACCTTGGCTGCAAGCAAGTGTGTCGATACTTATGTGTCTGAGGCACCACTTGAAACTATAAGAATTACCCAGAAGTCGGTCTTGGTTAGACTGGAAGAGAATAACGGAATTCCTAAGCACAATACTAATTGTTGGTATCAACTGAAGTCAGAACGTGATGCTGTCTTTCCACTTTTCAAAAAAAGAAGAAGGCATATATCCTTATTTTTTGCATTCACGAACTACGTTTTGACGATTCTCACGGATACGTGGCGCCACATTGGCTTGATCTCATTTTTGAAAATTGTCTGATCATTTTGCATCACGAACTACGTCTTGACTGATTCCTCGACGGATACGTGGCGCCACATTGGCGGTCCACATTGTTAGAAAAATAAAACATAAACCTCCTCATTTTTGCATCATGAACTACGTATTGACCTGATTCCCTCGACGGGATACGTAGGCGGCCTAAATCGGCTTCGGTCACACCATTAGAAACCTTCCCATTGGCTCGTGTGCGACGGAATGCGTTGATTATTCTGAAAAGAGATATGAGCAATTTCTGCCAGAGTTAAGTCTTGCCCATGTGTCCCGTATAACGAAAACTGGGACAATTTTGGGAAATGCACCATGAAGAGATCATAAAAAGGATTCCAAAAGCAATCAACAAGCACACAACATTCAACACGTCCGTGCAAGGACAAAATCTCAGCATTTGCCGCATCACATCAATACAACCGCCATCACATTTTTACAGGATCTTCATATCAGCAAAGGCGGGAGCACAACAATAAGCCCATGCGGATTATAAACGCACAACGTCTATGCAATGACGTTATCTCAACCCGGGCAAGTCACAAAGCAGGTACGTCCATAAAATGACATCATTTCATTGCAAGCGTATGTAACGACTTCATCTATGTTTCGTCTATGCAACGACGAGCATCTGCATTTCATCCATACAAGACGATAACGCCCATACAAGACGTCATTTGCATTTCGTCCATACAAGACGACAACGCCCATACAAGGCGTCATTTGCATTTCGTCCATACAAGACGACAACGCCCATACAAGGCGTCATTTGCATTTTGTCCATACAAGAAGATAACGCCCATACAAGGTGCCATTTGCATTTCGTCCATACAAGACGATAACGCTCATACAAGGCGTCATTTGCATTTCGTCCATACAAGACGATAACGCCCATACAAGGCGTCATTTGCATCTCGTCCATACAAGACGACAACGCCCATACAAGGCGTCATCTGCATTTCGTCCATACAAGACGACAACGCCCATACAAGGCGTCATCTGCATTTCGTCCATACAGAGCGACCGCGCCCATCTGAGCGTCGCTGCGTTCGTCCATACAGCGACAACGCCCATCTGGCGTCATCGCATTCGTCCATACAAGACGACAACGCCCATACAAGGCGTCATTTGCATTTCGTCCATACAAGACGACAACACCCATACAAGGCGTCATCTTCATTTCGTCCATACAAGACGACAACGCCCATACAAGGCGTCATCTGCATTTCGTCCATACAAGACGACAACGCCCATACAAGGCGTCATCTGCATCTCGTCCATACAAGACGACAACGCCCATACAAGGCGTCATTCATCCACACAAGCACAGCGCCATCTGAGACGTCATTTGCATCTCGTCCATACAATACGACAACGCCATACAAGGCGTCATTTGCATTCGTCCATACAAGGCGACAACGCCCATACAAGGCGTCATCTGCATCTCGTCCATAAGACGATAACGCCCGCCATAAGGCGTCATCTGCGTCTCGTCCATACAAGACGACAACGCCCATACAAAGTCATCTGCATTTTCGTCCATAGCGACAACGCGCCCATACAAGGCGTCATCTGCATTTAGTCCATACAAAACGACAACGCCCATACAAGGCGTCATCTGCATTTCGTCCTTACAAGACGACAACGGCCATACAAGGCGTCATCTGCATTTCGTCCGTACAAGACGACAACGCCCATACAAGGCGTCATTTGCATTTCGTCCATACAAGACGACAACGCCCATACAAGGCGTCATTTGCATTTCGTCCATACAAGCATACAACGCCCATACTGGCGTCATCTGCATTTCGTCCATACTGAGGCAACAACGCTCATACAAGGCGTCATCTGCATTTCGTCCATACAAGACGACAACGCCCATACAAGGCATCATTTGCATTTCGTCCATACAAGACGACAACGCCCATACAAGGCGTCATTTGCATTTCGTCCATATAAGACGACAACGCCCACACAAGACGTCATTTGCATTTCGTCCATACAAGACGACAACGCCCACACAAGGCGTCATTTGCATCTCTCCTATACAAGACGACGTATCATCACATCACCTCATTACATCTACAAACACCATTTCTTTTCCAGCACCACATCACCTGCAACCCAGTGTCAATCACACTTCGACACTGGGACAGATTTTGAATTTGCGTCTGCCTGCTTTTATTTTCTAGCATTGCAGCAACCCAGTGTTCTCATCAATTCGACACTGGGATAAATTTTAAATCTGCATCAGCTTTGTATTTTATCTTGGCATCACAACGACCCAGTGTCGGCGTTTGCCCATTCTTTGCTTGATCCCTGTTTTAATTCTGGCGATGGGAACAAAACTGGCTATAAGTCAACGTCATTGTCCGAACACTCTTTCATCGTCTTCGGTCAAAGAGGGACAAATGTTGACACTCAATTTTGACCCATCTTTTAGTCATTTTTTGCAATTTTAAGCATTTTAGGACACCGCATTTTATCTTAATTTTTGACATTTTTGTATATTTTTTTATCTAACATTCTATGTTGTTTTATTTTTGTGAATTGACATCATGTTTTTACTTTAATTAGATATTAAACATTTTAAAAATATTATGTTATTATTGTTGCGCGATCATTTTGTTTTACTAATTTTGCATCTCTTTAAATAATTAACTAACATCCCGTCTTTACTTTTAATCAGGCATTAAATATTTGCTAAATATTGTATTTTATTATTATTGCATCAGCATTTGCATTTTAATAATTTTGTATCTTTAAATAATTTTCTTTTAAATAATTAATCCATTTTGCATTTTTTGTCAAAAACCAGTCCAGTCCAAGACACAATCTGAATCAGTCCAATCCGCCAAAAAACCGAAGCCCAAACTGAGGCCCAATACACCTTTCATCTTTTCCCTCCAATACCCAATACCCAATACCCAAAACCCTAAACCTAAATCGCACACTATAAATAAAACCTTACCCCTCACTTTCCCTTCACCCCAGCCGCACACTTCACCTCTAAAAACCTGAGGCAGCCGCATTCAGCTACCCTATTATTCCACACGCATCACAACCCTAACTCCTCACTCTCTCCTTCCCGTAGCGCGCCGGCGACGACCCTCTCCTCCACATTACCCTACTTCTAACCTACCCTATTAGCCCGTCGCCAATAACCCTCGTCTTCCTCCTCACACTCTCCCGCCGCCTCTCCCTCTCCTCTTCACCGTCGCCCGTCGACCACCACCACGCGAACAACCACTTCACACCCACTGTCGAACAACGTCGACCACCACCACGCTCGAACTACATTGTCGAACACCCGTCTCAAAGAAACCCACGACCAGCACCTCACCACAACACCACAGTTCCCAGCGAACCCCATCCCGTCGGATCCCCACTGCCTGCTGCCCGCTGCCTTTTCGTGTTGTTAACTCCGGCGATAACACTGTTTGTATCTCTTTTGTTGGCTATGTTGGACTGATTTAACGTTATTTTCTAATCTTATGTCTTACCGGAGTTCTTGGAAATTTTGATGACCTTCGTTGGTATCGTTTTGAAGGGTATATGTTTGTGGATTTGGTTGTTGGACTATGATATCTCGTCGGAGTTTAAAACTCCGGCGTTTCTCTGATTTTACCAGCGATATTATGTTGCTGCTGAATTTAGTTTATTTGCTGATTTTCGATCTGAGTTTGGACCATTTTCATTGCTATGTTGATGTTGTTCTCACTGCTTCGCCTACCATTTATGTCGTTGATGTGTTTGGGCTAATTTCTGGACTAATTCTGACTATCTTGTTACTGATTTTATTTGGGTTGCTGACTACTGATTTTTGGATATGTTGTTAGACTCATTCTGGTCATTGTTGCTGGCTGATTCTTTTGCCATTTCTCGTAACTAATTTTGGCTATTTGCTACTAATTTTCGGCACTGTTGCTACTGTTTGTGGCCATATTATTGGACTGGTTTTGGCCATATTACTATTGATTTTGGACATTTTTTGCTGGTTTAGTCATTTAGAACAAATACTACACTGTTGGTATTTTACTGATGTGAACAAGATGCTACACTTGTTTGGCCAATGAAAAAGTTATCCGTCGATTATTGAGGCCTCCACAATTGCAAAGATGGAAAATAAAATAAATGAAGCTTTTTGGGAAATGATGATTTTTTTCACTTACACCGGATAACCAACATGCGCTGGCAAGGCGAATTCTCGCTGCCGCACTTGTTTAGGCTGTTCCACTTTATATTTTTTACATATCTGAGCCCTCCGTGTTTAAAGCTATTACTGTTTTAGCGCGGATCTGAATGTTTTATTTATTTTATTATTTTTAGCAATATTGGCCGATGAAGGAATCTCCGTCTGATTTCCAAGGCTTTTCCTGTATAAAAGACGGATTTATTTTTGCTTTATTTATTAATTCATGTTATTACTTTAAAATTGTTTATTTTATTACTAATACTTTTACTAAGTGTTTATGCATGTACCCGGAGATCATCTTGTGTTGAAGGCCTAAAAAAGGCTACGGACGTCCCGGAGTTTTATCTTATGTCACCTTTAATTTTTGTTTTTATTATTCTGTATTGCATTTTATTTTAATTGTAAATTATGTAAAAATGCTTAGAATAGGTAGAATAAAAGCCAATACATAATTAACCTAGGTTTGAACGGATAACCGCAAGTTAGCGGATCTTAAAGGATGCCTAACCCCTTCCCTTTAGGATAATAAAGAACCCTTATCCACAATCACATAGCTTTCGCAGACCATTAAATGGAGATTAATTGCAGTATTTTATTGCAATAAATCAAGTGTCCTAATTCACTTAAATAATTAGGTGGCGACTCCTTTAAAATACATTCCCAAAAGAAGGAATCAACCATCTGTAACACCCCATTTTAACTCTCTCCTTTAAAATACATTCCCAAAAGAAGGAATCAACCATACGTAGTACTCCCGTTTTGACTCCGGTTAAAATGGGGTGTTACAGATGGCGACTCCGCATATCACACTTATACCCTTTCTGAGTGCGTACGCACTAACCCTCTCTTGGCCCGACCTCCTTGAGCGCTTTGAAAATATGCAAGTGGTGACGAAATTCTGCGTCGAAGTTTGCAAAGACAAAAGTTGTCAAAGTTCCAAAAGGGAAAAGAAAACACAAATGACGACTTTACAAAAGAAGAAATCAAAAGCCCCGGCATGATAAACAAAAAATGAATGAAATGAGAAAATAACTTTGGAAAAGCGGGCTCCAAACGAAAGATTCAAAAGAAGTCAATACAGAAAAACTGGGACAAAAAGAAAGCAGGTCAGCATTAAAACACACAAATATCAAGCACGGACATAGTCCAACGCTCGAGGAGGGATTAGTCACTTTCTTTTACCCAAATGATATCCATCCCTTTCCCCAAGCCTACATTACAAGCCCATGACAAGCCCTACATGATCTTATACTGAAGGTTCTCACATTAGTGGATACTTACATGACGGCCAAGCCTATGTTATCACAATTGCATGCATTGAACATCCTTTTGAGTGTGAGCGTACTCCTCTAAACGTCCCAAAATTCAAAATACTGGAATATATGTGAGAAATGGGACTTTCTTTCAGTGAGGGCATTTGAAACGTGAGATTACGTGTAGTTCGAAACCTTGGCTGCAAGCAAGTGTGTCGATACTTATGTGTCTGAGGCACCACTTGAAACTATAGGAATTACCCAGAAGTCGGTATTGGTTGGGTAGGCGAATAACGAATTCCTAAGCACAATACTAATTGTTGGTATCAATCAAGTCGAGCGTGATCTTTGTCTTTCCACTTTTCAAAAAAAAAAAGAAGGAAAAAAAAAAGGCATATATCCTTATTTTTTGCATTCACGAACTACGTTTTGACCTGATTCCCTCAGCGGGATACGTAGGCGGCCACATTGGCTTCGGTCTCATTTTTTAAAATTGTACAGTCATTTTGGCATCACGAACTACGTCTTGACCTGATTCCCTCGACGGGATACGTAGGCGGCCACATTGACTTCGGTCCACATTATTTGAAAAACCCATAAAACTCCTTATTCTTTGCATCATGAACTACGTCTTGATCTGATTCCCTCAGCGGGATACGTAGGCGGCCACATTGGCTTCGGTCCACATTGTTAGAAAAAAAAACATAAAAATCCTCATTTTTGCATCATGAACTACGTATTGACCTGAATCCCTCGACGGGATACGTAGGCGGCCTAAATCGGCTTCGGTCACACCATTAGAAACCTTTCCATTGGCTCGTGTGCCACGGAATGCGTTGATTATTCTGAAAAGAGATATGAGCAATTTCCGCCAGAGTTAAGTCTTGCCCATGTGTCTCACATAACGAAAACTGGGATAATTTTGGGAAATGCACCATGAAGAGATCATAATAAGGATTCCAAAAGCAATCAGCAAGCACACAATATTCAACACGTCCGTGCAAGGACGAAATCTCAGCATTTGCCGCATCACATCAATACAACCGCCATAACATTTTTACAGGATCTTCATATCAGCAAAGGTGGGAGCACAACAATAAGCCCATGCGGATTACAAACGCACAACGTCTATGCAATGACGTTATCTCAACCCGGGCAAGTCACAAAGCAGGTACGTCCATAAAATGACATAATTTCATTGCAAGCCTATGCAACGACTTCATCTATGTTCCGTCTATGCAACGACGAACATCTGCATTTCGTCCATACAAGACGATAACGCCCATACAAGACGTCATTTGCATTTCGTCCATACAAGACGATAACGCCCATACAAGGCGTCATTTGCATTTCGTCCATACAAGACGACAACGCCCATACAAGGCGTCATTTGCATTTAGTCCATACAAGACGACAACGCCCATACAAGGCGTCATTTGCATTTCGTCCATACAAGACGATAACGCCCATACAAGGCGTCATTTGCATTTCGTCCATACAAGACGATAACGCCCATACAAGGCGTCATTTGCATCTCGTCCATACAAGACGACAACGCCCATACAAGGCGTCATCTGCATCTCGTCCATACAAGACGACAACGCCCATACAAGGCGTCATCTGCATTTCATCCATACAAGACGACAACGCCCATACAAGGCGTCATCTGCTTTTCGTCCATACAAGACGACAACGCCCATACAAGGCGTCATCTGTATTCGTCCATACAAGGCGACAACGCCCATAAGGCGTCATCGCATTTCGTCCATACTGACGCAACGCCCATACTGGCGTCATTTGCATTTCGTCCATACAAGGCGACGCGCCCATACAAGGCCTCATCTGCATTTCGTCCATACAAGCGACAACGCTCATACTGGCGTCATCTGCATTTCGTCCATACTGAGCGACAACGCCCATACAAGGCGTCATCTGCATTTTGTCCATACAAAGCGACAACGCCCATACTGGCGCCATCTGCATTTCGTCCATCTGAGCGACAACGCCCGTATAAGGCGTCATTTGCATCTCGTCCATACAAGGCAGACCGCGCCATCTGGCGTCATCTGCATTTCGTCCATACAAAGCGACAACGCCCATACAAGGCGTCATTTGCATCTCATCCATACAAGATGACAACGCGCCCATCTGGCGTCATCTGCATTTCGTCCATCTGAGCGACAACGCGCCCGGCTGGCGTCATGCATCTCGTCCATACAAGGCGACAACGCGCCCATACAAGGCGTCATCGCATCTCGTCCATACAAGGCGACAACGCCCATACTGGCGTCATCTGCGTCGTCCATACAAGACGACAACGCCCATCAAGGCGTCATCTGCATTTCGTCCATACAAGACTACAACGCCCATCTGGCGTCATCGCATTCGTCCATAAAAAGCGACAACGCCCATACTGGCGTCATCGTATTTCGTCCATAAAGCGACAACGCCCATCTGGCGTCATTTGCATTCGTCCATACAAGCGACAACGCCCATACTGGCGTCGTTGCATTTCGTCCATACAAGACGACAACGCCCATACTGAGAGTCATCTGCGTTCGTCCATACAAAGCGACAACGCCCATACAAGACGTCATCTGCATTTCGTCCATACAAGACGACAACGCTCATACTGGCGTCATCTGCATTTCGCCCATCTGAGCGACGCGCCCATACTGGCGTCATTGTATTTCGTCCATACAAGGCGACAACGCCCATCTGGCGTCATTTGCATTTCGTCCATACAAGCGACAACGCCCACACAAGGCGTCATTTGCATTTCGTCCATACAAGGCGACAACGCCACACAAGGCGTCATTTGCATTTCGTCCATACAAGCGATAACGCCACATGGCGTCGTTGCATTTCGTCCCAAGACGACAACGCCACACAAGGCGTCATTTGCGTCTCGCTTTATACAAGGCGGCGTATCATCACATCACCTCATTACATCTACAAACACCATGTCTTTTCCGGCCACATCACCGCAACCCGGTGTCAATCACACTTCGACCTTGGGGCCATTTTAATTTGCGTCACCGCTTTTATTTTCTAGCATTGCAGCAACCCAGTGTTCTCATAAATTCGACACTGGGACAAATTTTAAATCTGCATCAGCTTTGTCTTTTATCTTGGCATCACAACGACCCAGTGTCGGCGTTTGCCCATTCTTTGCTTGATCCTTGTTTTAATTCTGACGATGGGAACAAAATTGGCTACAAGTCAACGTCTTTGTCCGAACAATCTTTCATCGTCTTCGGTCAAAGAGGGATAACTGTTGACACCCAATTTTGACCCATCTTTTAGTCATTTTTTCAATTTTAAGCATTTTAGAACACCGCATTTTATCTTAATTTTTGACATTTTTGTATATTTTTTTACCTAACATTCTATGTTGTTTTATTTTTGTGAATTGACATCATGTTTTTACTTTAATTAGATATTAAACATTTTAAAAATATTATGTTATTATTGTTGCGCGATCATTTTGTTTTACTAATTTTGCATCTCTTTAAATAATTAACTGACATCCCGTCTTTACTTTTAATCAGGCATTAAATATTTGCTAAATATTGTATTTTATTATTATTGCATCAGCATTTGCATTTTAATAATTTTGTATCTTTAAATAATTTTCTTTTAAATAATTAATCCATTTTGCATTTTTTGTCAAAAACCAGTCCACTCCAAGACACAATCTGAATCAGTCCAATCCGCCAAAAAACCGAAGCCCAAACTGAGGTCCAATACACCTTTCATCTTTTCCCTCCAATACCCAATACCCAATACCCAATACCCAAAACCCTAAACCTAAATCTCACACTATAAATAAAACCTTACCCCTCACTTTCCCTTCACCCCAGCCGCACACTTCACCTCTAAAAAACCTAGGGGGCAGCCCACCATTCCCAGCTACCCTATTATTCCACACGCATCACAACCCTAACTCCTTCACCCTCTCCTTCCGTCGCGCCACGGCGAACCCCGACCCTCTCCTCCACATTACCCTACTTCTAACCTACCCTATTAGCCCGTCGCCAATAACCCTCGTCTTCCTCCTCACACTCTCCCGCCGCCTCTCCCTCTCCTCTTCACCGTCGCCCGTCGACCACCACCACGCGAACCACCACTACACACCCACTGTTCGCCAGCGAACCCGTCGACCACCACCACAGTTCGAACCTACATTGTCGAACACCCATCTCCAGCAAACCCCCACGACCAGCACCTCACCACAACACCACTGTTCCCAGCGAACCCCATCCCGTCGGATCCCCACTGCCCGCTGCCCGCTGCCTTTTCGTGTTGTTAACTCCGGCGATAACACTGTTTGTATCTCTTTTGTTGGCTATGTTGGACTGATTTAACGTTATTTTCTAATCTTATGTCTTACCGGAGTTCTTGGAAATTTTGATGACCTTCGTTGGTATCGTTTTGAAGGGTATAAGTTTGTGGATTTGGTTGTTGGACTATGATATCTCGCCGGAGTTTAAAACTCCGGCGTTTCTCTTATTTTACCGGTGATATTATGTTGCTGCTGAATTTAGTTTATTTGCTGATTTTCGATCTGAGTTTGGACCATTTTCATTGCTATGTTGATGTTGTTCTCACTGCTTCGCCTACCATTTATGCCGCTGATGTGTTTGGGCTGATTTCTGGACTAATTCTGACTATCTTGTTACTGATTTTATTTGGGTTGCTGACTACTGATTTTTGGATATGTTGTTAGACTCATTCTGGTCATTGTTGCTGGCTGATTCTTTTGCCATTTCTCGTAACTAATTTTGGCTATTTGCTACTAATTTTCGGCACTGTTGCTACTGTTTGTGGCCATATTATTGGACTGGTTTTGGCCATATTGCTATTGATTTTGGACATTTTTTGCTGGTTTACTGATTTAGAACAAATACTACACTGTTGGTATTTTACTGATGTGAACAAGATGCTACACTTGTTTGGCCAATGAAAAAGTTATCCGTCGATTTTTGAGGCCTCCACAATTGCAAAGACGGAAAATAAAATAAATGAAGCTTTTTGGGCAATGATGATTTCTTTCACTTACACCGGATAACCAACATGCGCTGGCAAGGCGAATTCTCGCAGCCGCACTTGTTTAGGTTGTCCCACTTTATATTTTTTACATATCTGAGCCCTCCGTGTTTAAAGCTATTACTGTTTTAGCGCGGATCTGAATGTTTTATTTATTTTATTATTTTTAGCAATATTGGCCGATGAAGGAATCTCCGTCTGATTTCCAAGGCTTTTCCCTGTATAAAAGACGGATTTATTTTTGCTTTATTTATTAATTCATGTTATTACTTTAAAATTGTTTATTTTATTACTAATACTTTTACTAAGTGTTTATGCAGGTACCCGGAGATCATCTTGTGCTGAAGGCCTAAAAAAGGCTACGGACGTCCCGGAGTTTTATCTTATGTCACCTTTAATTTTTGTTTTTATTATTCTGTATTGCATTTTATTTTAATTGTAAATTATGTAAAAATGCTTAGAATAGGTAGAATAAAAGCCAATACATAATTAACCTAGGTTTGAACGGATAATCGCAAGTTAGCGGATCTTAAAGGATGTCTAACCCCTTCCCTTTAGGATAATAAAGAACCTTTATCCAGAATCACATAGCTTTCGCAGACCATTAAATGGAGATTAATTGCAGTATTTTATTGCAATAAATCAAGTGTCATAATTCACTTAAATAATTAGGTGACGACTCCTTTAAAATACATTCCCAAAAGAAGGAATCAACCATACGTAGTACTCCCGTTTTGACTCCGATTAAAATGGGGTGTTACAAGGACTTGGTCAACCTATCAAAAATGACTCAAATAACATCAAACTTACCCAAAGTCTTAGGTAACCAAACAACAAAATCCATGGCAATCCTCTTCATTTTCCACTCAGGAATGGGCATCATCTGAGACACACCACCAGGTCGTTGGTGTTCATACTTGACCTGCTGATAATTTTTACATTGAGACACAAACTCCACAATGTCTATCTTCATCCTACCCCACCAATAATGATGCTTCAAATCATGGTACATCTTTGTATCACCTAGATGAATTGAATACCTAGAGTTGTGAGATCCCTCCATAATCAATCTATTCATATCACCAACTCAAGGAACACATGCTCTACCTTTGATCCTCAACACCCATCACTATCAATCATAGCCCCCCTGGATCCACCACTAATCACATTGTCTCTGATTTTGCATAACTTCACATTATCATACTGGTGGGTCTTGATCTTCTCCAAAAGAGATGACCTCGTCTCAACACATCTTCGCGCATCACAAAACCCACACAGAGTCTACGAGAAATGTAAAATAGTCAAATAGATGTCTTAGACTAAAAATGATTGGACATGTCATTACATTATATACCAATTAAACAAAAGTTCATCCTCAAATAGAGATAAATGAAAACGGGAAATGTACCAGAAGTAGTAGACAAGTAAGAATATCCGCTCTGCATGTCGGACTCTGTCTCCCAAATCGCTTCTCAACAGGACGATACTTCCATTGCACATTCACAAAACCAAGTATAGAGATGAATATCACATACTTTCAATAATACATAATCAAAGTACAAATCAAGACATCATATCGAAAGCATGTGTCATGAATAAACATATAATAGCAAGTATGACGACAAGCCCAAAATAAATAGCAGTCGGAATCAGCTCGAGGATGATTCCCCAAACCTATCATCACAGTTCAACACTGATACTCATTAAAACATTCATGACAACCGTTTGAATGGGACGCCCAATACACTTCAACATTTATAACTAATTACGGAATTTTTATTAGAGTCTACTAAAAGTAAATCATAGCCTACCTCTAGGATGAATAAGAGCTTCGAACAATCAAATCTTTGCGCTGTTCTTGCCCTTCCAGCGTGCCTCATGGTAATTGAAGTCTAACACGTATATACTATTCATTAATATAAGGCTTACACATAATACAATGATAAAATCCTCACACATCAAGACTTCCAAAACCAACCCCGGACCCCCGTCATCAAGATCCAACCTTTATTACCCAAAAACCATATATACATCCTAGGTAATCATATCCTTAAGTAATTAGAAACCAAAACTCATTTGGACCTTCAATTGAATAATTTAAGAAAAGCCCCAATTCATAACCCTAGAATTTCCTCCAATTCAAAAAGGGTTTCTATAATCAAATTAAATGCTACAACATATTTATCTAGCATATCCTGCCACTAATTCACAATATCAAATTAAACTAATTCATAAAATACCTTTAAATCAAAGATTCAACTTCTTTAATCTCATATGAAAGTTATAGCTTATCTTTTCTAATTCACATGCACACCATAATGCCATTAAGGACATTAAATCATGAAATCTAATCACAAAGGATGGAAATCTTACCTCAAATGAAGAATTTACTCTCAATCTTCAAAAATTACCTTATGACAGCTCTAGTTTCAAGAAAAATGATTTTGAAAAAGTGATTCGACCTAGGAAATTTATGAGAGCACCTGATACAGTAATCCCGCCCCAGTAGAATCGACTTCACTAGCGCGGTCTCTCTCCCGTGGAAAATGACCTTGCTTGGGCGCAGTCACTTGACAACTCGCTCCAGCACCGAAGCGAACCTGACATCGCAGATATGTACCCGCCACTACGTGAAAACCTTCCGCTGAGGCAAAACCTTACCATTTACCCATTTTCCATTTATGCAAGCTAACCTCCGCATAGGAATACATGTAGAAGGGGACAACAGTGTCGCCGGGGCAGACACCAGAAAAATAGAAACTAACTTAATCTTCCACCAAACACCTGAAACACTTTCGAGACCCCCCAGACACAAATCAGATATGCTCTCTCAAGGAAAATAGTGCGACGAACTCACTCGCGCCGTAGGATTTCTCATTTGACCAAACTAAGACATACTTTTCTAAAGAATCGCACAAAATAGTCAAATACCGAAATTTCACAAATAAGGCCACAAAATACATTTGATTGTCTCATAAGGCAAATCAATGACTCAACTAAGTCATAAATAACCCTCCAGAACTACCGGAAGTGAAGGAATCCGAAAATGAACCCATCTACTCAAAAGTCAACCTTTAGTCAAACTATCTAACTCTAAGGTTCTAATTTTGGGGTTTTCATCCGAAACTCATACAAATAGATCTCTAGATCTGTGCCACTTATATCCTCATATCACAAACTCCATATAGAGTGTATGAGAAGGGGAAATAGTCAAATAGAAGTCTTAGGCTACTAGACGGGTTGTTACAGGATGTGAGATGGCTGAAACACTGAGATGATGGAAATGATTGATATGGCTCGAAAGTAGTCAGGGTCTCTACCCAGATACGTGTATTGAATTTTCGCTGGCTAGGATCGGTATATGAACAACGCGGGTTTCCTATGGGTCACAATTCATAGAATTTGAACGTGTGTATACATGATTGTGAAAAGGTACCTTGTATTTACATTCATAACATACATTCACATATACATTAATTACTTGTTAATTGGTAATGTGATTGGACTGGTTATTGTTACTTGGGTGATTATCATGAACAATAGATCTTGTTGATTTAACTCCATAATATTGGAGTTGTTGGTCATTGAACTTTTATGTATTAAGAAGGTCACTTACGTGATTCATTGAACTATTTAGATTAGGATCTAGTTGAGAGTCAACTTGTGTTTTATTTCAATTATGTATCTTCCATCGTCGTCGGCCTATGATTTGGGGGTACGTTGTGTACTCATGCTATATTTGTTGCATTCTTTTTGGATGTAAATTATGTACCTTCTACCAGTTCTGGACCACATGGTTGAGTCCTAAGTTGGAGGGATTGAGCGTTCGGGTGAGCTTGCTTCTTCACGACATGCCCGGGACATCTTATATGCTTGTGTCTCTATTTTCATTCGAGAGACATTTTCAGACTTTTAGACTTGTTATTTCTACTTTTTAATGCTCTTGTATTACAGAATAAATCTTGGAGTTGTATAACTCGATTATTGGTTTAGCTTTGGCTTTATTTATGTTATGACAAAACAGCTTTATAACTACCTCTTTTATTTTCGTTTATTATTTTATCGTATGTTGTTATTGGAAAGTGGTTTGCCTACCGGTGAAAAATGTGTAGGTGACACCACGGTGCCGAAAAGGGATCGTGACAAAGCGAAAGGTCAAATAAGATCTCCATGAAGATGTGGGGTAAAGTTCTCCCTTAAGCATATTTTTTCTATTATTGGATAAAAAGAGAAAATATAACTTCCTTTTGTAAAATGAATTAAGTGGAACTCTTATAAACCATTACTTACAAGTTGCAATCATCAAAGCTTCTGCTTCCTTCATTCGTGTTGTGTCCTTGCTTCATTTTGTGAAAAGGAACAAAGTAGGATTTGGATGTAGATTTCCACCAAAAGACCATAACCAAATATAGTAGACTTTGGAAATCTGATCGAGTTATCCGTTGGATTGTAAATCATGTAAGTTGAATTTAACATAAGCAAAATTTCACCTCTTTTTGACAAATAAAGGAATTGAGAAAGCAAATAATCCTCAGGATTTAGACTATAATTAATGGTAAATATTTTTATCCAAGATTCTTTAACCTCATACTCCTTCATAGTCCACACATGTACCTGAGTAGTGAGATTATTACAAATCATAGAAATATTACTTTCCAACACTCCCAGCACGAGAACGACATTCCCTTCTCCATAGCAGGATCACTCCACCTTTCTCCATTTTTCATCAGCCAAATCAAAAGAGGTAATGTTCAAGCCCTTTTCCAAACCAAGACCATCAATAGACGCCCAATGAAGCTTTCCCAAATTAAATAATTCCATCCTATTCGAAGGACAATCAATTCTTCGCCAAGAATCATTCTTTAGACTATACATATTGACCTCTTGAAAATCACTTAAATGGACAATAATAGTAGTAAAAATATGGACTACTTTATAATCATCATGGACCTCATCATATTTGAAACGATTAGCATCCCTTATTTTAATTCTAAAATTAGGCAATTTCTCATACTATGGGTTCCTAGGAACAATTCTTTTGCCCTGTTTACAAGAAAATCAATCCATCACTGAACCCTCAGGCTTCATCAGATGTTGGAAGTTTTCTTGATAAGTATAAAATCTTAGTTTCAGAACTTAATAGTTCTTCTAATTCCAGCTCTTTCATATCTTCTGATAGATTAAATAAGCAATCATCATCTTGTTCATCAGATTTTGAATTTTCTTTCTTGCCTTCATTACTATCTCCATTGAGTTCTTTTATAGGTAGCATTTTGTGTATGGTGATTCTTTTGTGAAAATGTTGGAGCTGATAAAGAAAGAAAGCAAGTACGAATAAAAAAGAAAATATTAAAGTTGATAAAGAAAGAAAGTAATTCATATTACTAAAATATTGTACTATATCTCACCGCAGATCACCACAAAAAAAATCAAATTTGAAAAGAATATTATATGTAATTCTCTTTTTTAAAATGGTTACTAATTTTAATGTACCTAAAGTCTAGATATATTCTACATATTAGACTATTTTTAAATGTTAATTTATTATTGGAATATGGTGAAGTTAGAATATAACTTAGTGGTCAATGAAGTTGGACTGAGCTATGAGAAGGTGTTGAGTGTTGGAACTTGTATGGGATAAGAAGAAATAAGAAGAAACAAGTGATCAAAATAAGTTTCGAAAATTTTGCCCAAGCCATGTGGCGCTGGGACTAGGGTCACTACCACGCGTCGATTCTTGAGGAAATTTCCCAAAATTTCCGTCGTAAGTAAGTGGCGCTGATTCGCGATAGCTTAATGGAATCCAAAAATGAATTAGGACCGCAACGCCTTGGGTAAGGGTCGCGGTGCTTAAGGCAGAGAGTCGCGGCGCTTGTGCAACGATCATTTCTTGAAATAATCCAAAAGTTGTATCTCTTCCCTATAGTCACAACCTTTGGTGTGAAGGGATGCAATGGTTGAAAATTCGTCCTTATAAAGGTGATGATCACTTGGTTAAAGCAGATAGAATACAAAAAAAAAACTAATCTTATGATTTGAGAATCAAAATCATTTAAGATTATTATTTGCTTCTTCTTCTTCCTCTTGAAAACAAATTTCTGAAGAACACATATAGTAAATTCGTCAGGGGTGAATTTCTTGTGCTAGAACTCTCACCTAGATAGTTTTATCCTCTAGATAAACGTCCAAAGAACTACATCACAAGTGGGGACGAATTTCTGTCTTAGGACACTGCGACAGCAGGCCTCTATCTACACCAAGTTAGTATGTGTTTCTAATTTACTGAATTCATTGTTGTAGAGTTCAAGTTATATTGAGTTACTATTATATTATTATGCTTGTTCATTGATGATACTAGATTGGCTCTAATAATCTAAGACCGAAAATTCAGAAAAACTCATTTTTCTAATTGTTTGCAAAATTTTCAGAAAATCATTTTCCTGATTTGCAAAGATGGATCAATCTGGATCATCAATGGTGAAAAATCATGTTGAGAAACCTGAGAAATTCAAAGGTTCTGATTTTAAACGCTGACAACAAAAGATGTTGTTCTATTTGACAACTCTTCATGTGGCAAACATATTGATTGCTGAGGCTCCTATGGCCTTGCCAGAAGCAGAAGGGGAGAATGCTCCGACTGATGCGGAGAAGGTTGTTAGGTGTATTGTGTATACACCTTTTGAGTCATTTTTAGTTGATATTTTACTCGTTTTCGTTGTGTTTAGTATAGTAGTAGGTTTGTTTTTCTTTCTTTTGAGTCACAGCGGCGCAAAAAGACAATGACAAAAAGGAACGAGAAATGGGCATAAAAGGAGGTCTCGAGGCAGAAAAATGTTGAAAATTGATGACTCAGAAAAAGGCAAAGAAGCACTGCGGTGCCCAGAAGCAGAACCGCGGTGCCATTTGTACTGAGAGCTGCAAGACTTTCAGCACCGCGGTGCCTACCTACAGGACCGCGGTGCCGAGACGCGAATTGTCAGATCCGAGTTAGAATTGGTCAAGGGCATAAGGGTTCATAGGGCACGAATTTGCAACATATTTAAGCCCTAGGGATTAGTTTAATGAGGGGAGTTGGTCATTCTACAACACAGGAAAACACAAGGCAGATTTGGCGCAAAAATTGGAGACTTTGTTCTACGTAATTTTCTTTCTTCCGTCTTTAATTCAGTTTATGTATGGATAATGTGTTAGTTATTAGCGTGACTATGGATAGGAGATAAACACTTTATTAGGGCTTCCCTTATGAATCACTTGAAGCTTTTATTCATGAATTAATGCAGTAGTTTGATTTCTTCTTCGTTTGATTAAGATTTATTCAATATTTGGTATGAGTGTTTAATAGTTAACTGGTCATTAATTATCATAATCTATATGATTTCAAATCAAAAGCCGAGAAGAGAGATTTGGATATGCTGTAATTGAATAGACATAGGTTAAAATCGCGGACGAAAGTACCCTGATACTTGTGTAGCATTATAGGTTATTACTCATAATCCTCCTATGTGGTAAATCCTATCATAGAAATATAGAAGGGTTCTGCACTGGGGTTGAGTGATTATATTTCCCTAACCGTAATATAAGACAGTCTAGTTAACCGCTATCTTAACAAAGAAGAAGAATCATTCTAGTTGCATTAAGAATTTGATAAAGTGGATAGTCGATGATTTTGGAAGCCCTAATTCATTCATAACTGATTACAACTTTATTAGTTTAAATCTTGCAAATATTCTAGTAGTTAAACGAAAACCCCAATCAAATATTCATTACCAAATAGATAACATAAAATAGATTAACGGTACTTAGAAACCAGTCTCTATGGACGATATTCGGTCTTACAGACTATATTACTTTTGAACGATGCGTACGCTTGCGTGATCATTCGAAATATAGCTAACAAGTTTTTGGCGTCGTTGTCGGGGACTGATGTACTTTCAATATCGATTTATCTATTCTTATTTCTAATATGGTTGCTCCATGAACAAGTTTCTAACTTGTTCTGCGAGCATCTTTTTATCACTTTTTGTTGTTTTTCTTATTTTGTAGGTAAAGTTCGTGTGTCAAAAAAAAAACAGGACACGTGGACTATTACAACTATCAGAGGCAGATTCAAAGAAGAAATTTAACCCACATGTTCCACCGGAAGATCGAAATGAGTCGCAGGCAGCCATACTCAAGCTCACTAAGTGTCTGGCTCAGTTTATGACTGAGAGAAGGGTGTCCGTCAAAAATTTGGAGACACAAATAGGGCAGCTGATGGATATGATGATCAATACACCTCAAGAAAGTCTGCCTAGCGACACCATTATGGGAAGTGGTAAGCAGAATGAGGAACCTGAACCACACCAAGTTGTTGAGGAATTGAGAAAGGTGGTTGTTGTAGAGAAAAAAAGGGTTACTGGAATCCAATTTTTCACTTTTTTGGATTCTTTGGAGTTCCTTTTTGCTGAACCCATTGCAGAAGAAACACCACCAGATGTCTTTGCTGACCCCCAACCAGAAGGTCCATACCATCAAGGGAACCCACAAAAGTTGAGATCCATGGAGTTTCATTATTCCCTGCAGTTTAGGAAATTTTGAATGCAAGCAAGTATTTGGCGATTTGGGGGCAAGAACAAAAGTACTACCATTTTCTGTGTTCTATAGAAATGATGTAGGTGAAGTGAGGCCGGTAAAAATAACTGTTCGGATTGCAACCATTCGCAGGAGGATCCACTGGGCACTAGTAAAGGTTAACTGTGTCCGGCTAAAAGACGTTAAAGACAGCGCTACTTGGGAGGCAACCCAAGGTTTTAATTATGTTATTTAAATTTTTCATTTTAGTTTGTTTTAGTTTAATTAGAACAATCTCACTTTTGATATTTTTGTTGTGTTGTGATGCCAGGTGAAGGAATGGGACATGAAGCAGGGAAAAACGCTGGAAAACACTGAATCAGGAGTTCAGCACCGCGGTGCCAGAAGATCAGAGAGGGCGCAGGAATTTAGGCACAGCGATGCCACTATGCAGAACCGCGGTGCCGATAACGATTTCTGAAAAATAAAAAGGCCCTGAATCGCCAAATCTCCTCCCACAGACACCGTCTCAGTGCAATATTCACCGCCACTACCACCGTTCTGAACCGCTGTATGTCTGTAAGTCGTCCCTTTAATTTTTGAGTCTTTTACACATTTGGAACAATGTGTAGTTTAAGTTTGGGGGAGTTCTTACTTTATTTTATTTTTATGTCTATTTTTGAGTCTTTTGTTTGTTTTTGTGTTTTATGTGAGTCAATTTTTTTTATAATCATGCATGTTGCGCTTATTTGGAACGCCCAGTGAACTAAGTGGGATAATGTAATAGAATGATAAGTTAAAAGTTGTGTGCTTAAGTTAGATATGCCAAAAATTTATGAAAATTTGATTATGTGGAATATTTGATGCTTAGCCTATGTGTTGTCAATTGAAAAATGTCTGTGAAGTATGCTTGCTTGCTATTTGAGGTGAAATAGTTAAGATGTACATGTTTAGGAAGATGATTCAGGCATTTCTTTGTTAGCCCTTCTTACCACTCATTACCTACCCTGACATAAATTGTACCTCACATTCGTTCGAGTTGCTTTCAGCTCCTTTCCCTGCGGTCAAGTGGCTTCGCTCCTTTCCCTGCGGTCAAGTGGCTTCGCTCCTCTCTTTCCTTATAGTCTTAAGAGTTGCTTCGATCCTTTCCCTGCGGTCAAGTTGCTTTCAAATCCAGAGGTTAATCGTACTTTGGCAACTTTACATAAGGCAGAGTTTGGTTTTTTTGGGGTGATAGTGGAAAAGTTGACAACTATATCGACCTTAGCCTTCTTTTCTATTTAGATTCCCGTTCGTGATCCCAGCCCTGGAATCACTTCACTCCAGCGCCTCCCCCTGACTATAAAGCTTCTTGCATCTTTCCAGCTTTTCAAATCGACGTCGCGCCAAGCCTACTTGTGAAGAGAAGAGTCGTCAGGCTATTGCAGAGTGAAGGAATGTGGGAAGGTGTCTTGTCTTGGTCTAGGCCTACTTGGGTCAACACCCATAAAGTGTTGAATAGTCAGCCTCATTGGATCTAAAATAAGTTATTTCTTTGACACCATATGATTCCTTTGTTGTGCCATAAGTGATAATGAAAAAGTATTGGAATGAGAAGTGTTGAAAAAGAGATAAAAAGAGAGTGAAAAATTTGATGCACCCCAATGAAAAATATGCAAAAGCCTAAGTTTGGGGGTGCCTGTTATTTACAATGTATCCCATTCTCTCAAAAGAGAAGAGGGGAACGATAGGTATGAACTGAAAAAGAATGCCAAAAAGAAGTACCAAATGGTTGAATGAGAACAACGCTTATGGTACGTAATTTGAGCCTAATGCCAACTTTTACCTACCCCTGCCTAAGCCTACATTACAACCCTGAAAAGTCCTGATGATCTCTAGAATGTATGTCTATGATTAGTGGAGAATAACAAGTACACAAGCCCGTAGACTAAATGAAAATGACATGCATAGGTTAGGTATTCATGCTTCCATTACTTATGATTGAAATGAATTTGCGAAATATCTGACTTGAAATTCTAGATTGCTATATCTATTCCTACATATTATCCCAACTGACGTTCATGTGTTTCTAAGTCTTTGTGCAGCTGCTTGATTTGATTGTTTGAGTCTTTTATGTTTGTGTCTTTGTTTTTGTTTTGATCTTTGCTCGAGGGCGAGCAAAGGTTAAGTTTGGGGGTGTTAGGCGTATTGTGTATACGCCTTCTGAGTCATTTTTAGTTGGTATTTTACTCGTTTTCGTTGTGTTTAGTATAGTAGTAGGTATGTTTTTTTTTGAGTCACAGCGACGCAAAAAGACAAAATGGCAAAAAGGAACGAGAAATGAACATAAAAGGAGGTCCCGAGGCAGAAAAATGTTGAAAATTGATGACTCGAAAAAAGGCAAAGAAGCACCGCGGTGCCCAGAAGCAGAACCGCAGTGCCATTTGTACTGAGCTGCAGGACTTTCAGCACCGCGGTGCCTACCTGCAGGACCGCGGTGTCGAGACGCGAATTGTCAGATCCGAGTTAGAATTGTCCAAGGGCAGAAGGGTCCGTAGGGAACGAATTTGCAACATATTTAAGCCATAGGGATTAGTTTAATGAGGGGAGTTGGTCATTCTACAACACAGGAAAACACAAGGCAGATTTGGAGCGAAAATTGGATACTTTGTTCTACGTAATTTTCTTTTTTCCGTCTTTAATTCAGTTTATGTATGGATATTGTGTTAGTTCTTAGCGTGACTATGGCTAGGAGCTAAACACTTTATTATGGCTTCCCTTATGAATCACTTGAAGCTTTTATTCATGAATTAATGCAATAGTTTGATTTCTTATTCGCTTGATTAAGATCTATTCAATATTTGGTATGAATGTTTGATAGTTAACTGACAATTAATTATCATAATCTATATGATTTCAAATCAAAAGCCGAGAGGAGATATTTGGATATGCTGTAATTGAATAGACATAGGTTAAAATCGCGGACGAAAGTACCCTGATACTTGTGTAGCATTATAGGTTATTGCTCTTAATCCTCCTATGTGGTAAATCCTATCATAGAAATATAGAAGGGTTCTGCACTGGGGTTGAATGATTATATTGCCCTAACCGGAATATAAGATAGTCTAGTTAACCGCTATCTTAACAAAGAAGAAGAATCATTCTAGTTGCATTAAGAATTGGATAAAGTGGATAGTCGAGGATTTTGGAAGCCCTAATTCATTCATAACTGATTACAACTTTATTAGTTTAAATCTTGCAAATATTCTAGTAGTTAAACAAAAAACCCAATCAAATATCGATTGTCAAATAGATAACATAAAATAGATGAACGGTACTTAGAAACCAGTCTCTGTGGACGATATTCGGTCTTACAGACTATATTACTTGTGAACGATGCGTACGCTTGCATGAGCATTCGAAATATAGCTAACAAGTTTTTGGCGCCGTTGTCGGGGAATAGCGTACTTTCAATATCGATTATCTATTCTTATTTCTAATTTGGTTGCTCCAGGAACAAGTTTCTAACTTATTCTGCGAGCATCTTTTTATCACTTTTTGTTGTTTTTCTTATTTTGTAGGTAAAGTTCGTGTGTCAAATAACACTCTGTCACGCCTTGAACCCCGGGCCCGCGACTGGTACCCTACCTGGGCACCCATCTACCCGTACAACACATGTAACTCGCGGAAGCTAAATAACACTATTTTTTTTAAACAAAGGCAAAACCGACAAGGCTGACATAATATATAACACCCGAATGGGACTACAACCGTACAACAATTTAAATACAACTCACGCCAGTCCAGCCGAATACAGACCTCTAAGAGTTTGGACAATAAACTATGACGGGACAAGGCCCCGCCGTACCCCTGAATACACCTAGCCATAATGACAAGCTCCGGAACACTGGAGCTCTCCCAACACGCTGAACAAGTATCATAAGCTCACGGATCACCCAATTGAGTACCTATACCTGCGGGCATGAACGCCGCTTCGGCGGGTCGACAAGAAAATTACCAAGTATGTAAACATAAAGTACAGTAAACAAGATCATAACTATGCAGAAGAATGACAGGGACAAGTATGAAAATTCAATACTAGATCCTACCGTGCCATGTAAAATAAGAGTCAACTGTACCTTGTATCGATGTACCACAATACTACTGTATCCTTTTAAAAGTAAGATTTAATTGTGCCTTTAAATACTCTTTTGACTCTCAAAGGAATAAAACCAAGTTACATCATGTCGTGTACCAATCATTAAAATGAACTGTCTTTTTATAATCTAATCACAATTTAAATAACTTACCACTAATTAAATACCTAATACCTAAAACTAATTCCTAAAACTAATAACCCACTTAAATTAAACCTTTACGCATTGCAGCCCATTACTTCACAGCCCAATTACCCACCACGCAGGCCCAACTCGCCCTAGGCCCCTATTTCCCTTTCCCTTTATCAGCTCATCACCAGATAACCTACATCCCCTTATACTTCAGCCCTTCCCATCGTCCCTAAAAGGCAAAAGGAAAACCTAGAAAAAAAACCTAGCAGCTCAATGATAATCCGCCGCACCAGCACCAGCACCTCAACCCGAGATTCTCGCCGGAGAATCCGGGGTTTCCTTTACCCATGCATACACAGAACCAAATGATTAACACCAAATCGTCTATTTTTGGTAAAATCACTCGAAAATCAATATCAGATTCGCACGAAATCAAGCACAAATCACCGCCCAAATCGTACTAAACTTGTGCCAAATATTCCCTAAATCGGTTCAGAAATCACAAGCTACCATAACTATAACCATTTTAAAATCGTTTCAGAATCAACCTACCTAACTTGGAACCCAAATTGGGCTATATAAATGGGTCGATTTACACATGCAAAGGCATCGGAAGAGAAAAAAAAGCTCTTAAATCCGTCACTCTTCATCCACAATCAAACAGGAATCGGGGAGCTCGGCGATCGGCCTGCACTTCTTCACGAGAAAGATCTCAAAGATCGAAACCCTCGCCTATAACCAGAGAACTTCCCCTTTCACAGGCTCATGCAGAGTCAACACTCCTTCTCGACACCCATCATTCTCATAGCAACACATCCCGAGTGAATCGACGACTTGGTACGCTGCCCCGATTCGCTGCCCGGAGAAGGTAAAATCAAACTCTTCTCAGTTCCTTTGTGTCGCTTTGTGTGTTTATGTGTTTGTATGCTTGATTATAGCCTGCTATCACGTTTCGAGCATATTCAATTCTGTTTAGAGAAGATGTAGGAGTATTTCGTAAGGTAACTGAAATATGATTAGTAAGTGTAGTTCTAAAAACACCATATGTTATATGGCATTAGATCTCCAGTTTGGTTAACACATGTTCTAGATTAATTTGTTGCTGGTTCAAATTGACATGTTTACTTACTGAAATCAGTGTTGAAAGTGCTTCGATGAGTATCTGCAATGGATGGGAATTAAGTTGAATCATGCCCGTTGACCTAAATGGGTAAATTTGTTTGTTTGCATCTATGTAACTAAATTATTACCCTTTTCAGTCTCACACTTCGTTTGATATCAGTGTGTGATATATGTGCTTGCATGACTGATTAGGCATGTGTTAAGCTAAATAGTTGTCATGCTTATTAAGATATTTGCTAAACCTGCTTAGTAAATGTTAATTGTCATTGATATTCGCAACTGTGATTGTTAATTTGTTCAGATCATACTAGCATTTGTTGTGTGTCTGTATACATGGCTAAACAGATTAGTTACTGTCTAAGTTATAGGAATAACATGTGAGTATCCCTGAACCATGAATAGATGTTGTATGTGTTCTGCCATCTGAGATCTTGTTTAGGTAATTGTTTCATTGTGTCCCTGACCATGTCAAACTAGTGTCAGGAATGTTTGGAATACACTGTGACACCTCCTATAGTGTTTCCTATTGTCATTGTCTCCCTATTGAACCCATTCACTTAGTATTGATACATGGTTAGGCAAGAATCTCAGAGTATTTCAATTTCCTATGCCAAATTCTGGGTGTTAATATCAGTTGTAGTAATCCAGCAGACTAACTAGAGTAGTAAAGGCAAAGGTTGTTACATGTTTGCATATCAATTGGATAAAAATGCTCGACTGTATTTTCTCCCTCATCTATTCAAAGTATGCACTAGTATACCCCTCTTTTATATATGTTCATTGTCTATTTGCTTGCATATGTGTGTTAAGTATGTAGTGAAATATACCTAGTCTATCAGTCACACAGTGGACATGTCAGCTGGGTTCAGCCCACACTTCTGACTCCCATACTGCCTGGACATGGATGTGAAGGACTGTCTCAAGCCCACAAGTCTGCAGTTTTGCCTCTACATCACATCCTGTAAAAGACTGTCCCCAGCCCCTTCCCCCTAGCTTAGATTTCTCTATCTTTGTTTTACATATGACAGGCTAGGCCCATTGTGGTTTTTATCATTTTCATCTTGTATTCACTAATCCCACAGTTTTAGTCATGACATGTATATCTGAGTATGAATCATGTGATTATTCTCTATGTCAATCTCATTGTATCTTACTGTTTGCTGGCTGTTGCAGCAGCTGCCTCATTTTTTTTTACTGATTTATACATCTTTATGTGTTGATTACGTATAAACATAGATCACGTGGGTGTAGATTTTTTTATGATTCAAATAATCGGGATATATACTAATCTTTATCTTTTTTTCTTTCTTTTACATGGCACGCATCGGAGCTAAACGAAGAGTCCCATTGCGAGACTCATCATGAGTTATAACAAACGAGGACCTACATCTATGTGCATCTTCATATCCGCCTCGAAAATTCCGAGCCACCGGCGAATGGCATCGCCATTTCCTCGAGTCACCTCTATTATTTTTCTTATCCCCTACCCCCATTCATTAGTTGCAAATTAACTATCCAACTTTACACTAATACTAGCATACTTAGAATAGTTTAAGCTTTGGATCACCATTAGAAAATAATTTAGACATTAGAATTTTATTCCCTCTTAAATTAATTATTTAGGTTTGTCATGCATTATCCAATAGGTATATTAAATCACTTAATAATCTTCGCCCGCCTAATTACTCCGGTAGCCAGAATATTAGTTGTTGCAAGACTCCTAACTCATTTTCTTATAAACTCTACTATTGCACACATTATTTTTCATACTTTTATCACCTCTTGCCTAATGGACACTTTTACATGTTAGGCGTATTTTTAAAAATGCATACTTTGCCATAAATAATTTTGCATTACTACCCTTTATATTATGCTATGCAATATAAACATCTTATTCAAGTATTTTACGAACGAATATGTTCCTTCAAAGTTAACCTTATTTTTATAAACAAACATTATGATTTCCTTTTATCATCAAAAAAATGTATTTTCTCTTAGGGATATTTACAACATCTTCTACTTAAATATTTTTAACATACATTTTTCTTAGCATAATTAATTAACCCTAGGTTTGAACGGACAACCGCAAGTTAGCGGATCCTTTAGGGTGCCTAACCCCTTCCCTTTAGGATAATAAAGAACCCTTGCCCAGAATCTCACACAATTTTGCAGACCATTAAAATGGAGTTAATGTTTACTTTAAACTAGTTAACATTTAGGTGTCCTAATTCACCCAAATTAATTAGGTGGCGACTCCGCGAACTCTCTTAGCATTTAGCAGCCTTTTAGCATTTAGCATCTTTTATTTCTGGCCCACATTAGCACCCTTTTACAATTTAGCAACACTTTTAACATTTTTAGCACCTTTTAAACCTTTTAGCATTCTTTAACACTTTAGCATTTTATTATTTCCTAACATCTTTTATTAAGCAGGGGTTCGCTAAAAATAAAAGTCGCGGTCGAAAAAGGGCGAGGCAAATGGCGACTCTTGGGAAACTAGGTTCTTGACCGTAACAGACTCAGGGTTATTATTTGACATTACTTTTGCAATTTTCTTGTGTGTTGTAATTTGCTTTATTTGTCACTGTTGTAATTGCTATTTGTTACTGCTTTCCTTAAACTGACATTCCGCTCATATTTCTTCCACTCTGAAAAATTCACACAATCACACACTACATGCGAGGTGCGCTTGGTGCATCAACAAAATTCTTTCTTCAAAACCCAAATTTAGGAGAGTTGGTAATATACGTGGAGTGTCCGGTCTAACCGGTGGCCGCGTAGCCTTCTCGCTCGAGTTGTCCGCTCGGGAACCTTGCGTCTAGTGAGCCAAATCTTAGAAACTTAGGATAGAGCTATACCACCCCTTTATTTTAAGGCATGCATGCATTTACCCTAGGTGGGTCAATCCTTGGAATTGACACCACAGTTAGGAAGCCCACCCAATTGTCGAAGGGTTTTTCACGACCCGACGACCAACAACATATTATGTGTTACGTGATAATTGATGGACGAATCCGAGCCTAACGTGACATGCTAGCATTGGGAAATTTTGTATTTATTTTTGTTTCATGCATAGGATGAGCAGTATTCCAACAATCCCTGAAATCAGAATGGTAAGTGGTGTTCCGACAAAGCTAAAGATTTGGTGGGAGAATTTCGACGGCAACAACAAAATGACCATCAGAAGCAAATTAGGTTGTCTCATGGCTTTGTTTGACATCGCTCCAGATCAACATATAGTTAGGGCCTTGATTCAGTTCTGGGATCCGGATAAGGCAATGTTCAGATTTCAAGACTTCGAACTCACTCCCACGTTGGAAGAAATTAATTACTTCACAAGCTTAGCTTACCAAGGCAGAGGACAAATCATCCCTTATAGTCAATCTGGAAAGAGATTCCTGCATTACATGGGCCTAAAGAACACAAAGGAACTTCGTTGTTTTGAAAATAATTGGGTTTCCCTAGATTATCTGTACGAGAGATATGGTCGCCAAGATGGCTATCAGTCGTTTAGTAAAGAGTTCTCTTGCAGTCTGGGACAATGGAAAACTAGACGACATACCGCATTCGTTGTTGCTCTGTTAGGCACTCTAGTGTTTCCACTCGAGCATGGACGGATCAGCACTTGCATATGTTCTGTGACACGAATGGTTTTTGAAGGCATTAATGACACGCAACTTACTTTGGTCTCTATGATCCTAGCTGAGATATTTCGAGCTCTGGGAAAATGCAAGCGAAGGGAAACCAATTTCTTCGAGGGATGCAATCTCATATTACAGATGTGGGCCATGGAACACTTTTATCAGCGATCGAATATGACAGACATTTGTTTTAGCAATGATTATAGGATTGTGAGTTTCTACAACATGATGAAACGATTTGTGTCTCCGGTTGGTACTAGAGATTGGTATGAATTTACGGTGTCACGACCGTTCGGGCGTGGTAGTGCCTCAAGGCACCCAAGTAGTCATACATCGAGTAATCGGAATATAAAACAAGGCAGAAGCAGTTTATAAAATAAGACACGGTTTATCTCGATGAAAAGCTTGCCTTTCGGCATAATATAAATAACTCAAGTTTTGCGATTCATCCCAACCGTACAATAGTACTACAGACCTCTAAGGAAGTAAACAACTATGGCGGGACGGGCCCCGCCATACCTGGACCGCACAAAACTATCTACAATACAGGAGATCATACCCAAAGTAGAGCCTCGGAGAAGATGGAGCTCACGACACCAACGCAAAGATCCTAAGGATGTGGATCTAGCACACCTTGCCACTTACTGCGGCATGAACGCACCCAAGGAGGTCGAGACAACAGTACCAAGTATGTGAAACTATAAAGTACTTTAAAATGAAATCAAAGTTTTAAAACCTTTTCACAAATACAATCGTTCAATTGCACATAGTGCCACATCACAAACAACAACGGTAATAGGAAAAGCTAATGTGTCTATTCTAGGCGCGAATGATCGAAGCAAGGCCAATCGCCCATAGTATCATTCTGCGTGCCTAGTCTGGACTTCCGCACTCGCATAGGTCCCACGGACCGCGTGAGATATTTCGCGTCGGGGCAGCCAACCCGGCGTCCGCCTAGGCTCCCGCACCGCATAGCCTCAAAGACCGCATAGTCTCAGCGGACCGCAGTGAGTCCCCGCGTCGGGCTAAACGCCGGAATGATCAATCACGGAGCATACCGCTGCTCGCATAGTCTCACAGACCGCGTAGGCCGTATAGACCCGCGTCGAGGGCAAGCCGCGTATAACGATCGAGGGTAGGTGATACAATAATAAGATAATGGACTTACCGGTTAGCAACGTAAGCCAAAGAAGAATGACCCCTTACACGTTACAAGACACTAACACGGTAGCATCATAACATGTCTACTTATCAAACAATCTTACTATACTTAAGAAATCAATACAAGGCTTTTATAAACAAAACAAGTAAGCAGTTCCTTTTTATCTTCTTAAGTTGTTATACTAACTTCCCATAAAGCCGATAACTCTTACGCTTTTGTTTTAAAACCAAATATTTATCTTACATTAAAAATGATTCGATATTCTTTTGAAATGTTTTCGATTCTTTGTTATTCAAAGCTTAAGCTGAGGCATTCCGTAAGTATTATTCGAGCTTAAGCGTGAGGCATTGCCATAAGTATTATTCGGGCTTAAGTCAAAGACATTGCCGTAGTTATTATTCGATTAACACGTATGCGTCTACCGTACTATATATTGTAAAAT
Source organism: Przewalskia tangutica (assembly GCA_029844215.1). Lineage (NCBI taxonomy): Eukaryota > Viridiplantae > Streptophyta > Magnoliopsida > Solanales > Solanaceae > Przewalskia > Przewalskia tangutica. The sequence goes on from JAQGDG010000034.1 coordinate 178,653, forward strand.
ATCATGCCTTTAGGAAGAATCACATACCTTCTCAGCGAAAACCACCGCCAAGTTGAATATGTCGCAGAGAGTCGACTATAATAGTCACAGATATCTATCAAAGACTACTCGAGGTTATTCTAAGCAGGGGTTCATAATTCTACTGAAAGTCGGACAGACAACCCTTCCGGTGAGCTATGTAAGTCTCTTCAGAAAACAGTCCTATGTGAGTACAGTTCAATTATTCTTCTTTTAAACCCTTCTACTGTGATAACAGTTCAATTCTATTCTGTGATATTCTTCTAAGTATCTAATACTTATTCTAATACTACAACCGTAAGTATTCTCTAATTCAAAAGAGGGTTAGGATTAGTTACCTCGGTAAGCCCAATAATATCCTAGAAAAAGTCGCGCCTGAGCAAGGTTTTGCTCCTAAGTTGTATGCTCAGTGTCTAAGAAACCTTAGAAGTTCTTCACAACTTCTACTAAGGACTAAGGGATTTGGGCTAGGGTATTTTGGGCATTATAACGATACAAGAAGGTAACTTTTCTACCAAGGGAGGGGGGATAGATTTCGGTTAGGCTAGGGGCGGTATGCTCTCGTCCACACTACACAAGGGGAGTGAAGAGGTGGTGGACGACATGCTGCAGGGAGAGGAGAGGAGTTTTAGTCTTGGAAGATCACTGTGTGGATGAATAACTCTTCATCTCTAAGGGGGGTATTTATAGCTCAAGCCTTGGCCAACCAATGGCCAAGATGAAGACAAGTGCAAGGCAAGTGTAGGGTGAGGATTAACTAAACACAAATATCCTACCAACCCTTGACTTGTGCACAAGGCACAAAAAACGTGCCTTGGCTCTCCAATTTCGTCCATGGACGTTTCAAGTCCACCAATGGGAGGGTGCCAAGTGTTGCCCTCCCGTTGGTCCAAAATGTTTCGTCTCTCGGAAAAATCCGCAAAAATTAGAAATGGCATAGCCGGAATTTTCCCTACGAAAGCTGTGGAAACGTTTCGTCGGAAAACGATTCTTTAAGCGAGTTGTGCACAAAAAAATCGTCCAAGGCTAACTTTAAAGCCAAACTTTTTGTACGTATTCCCTTACGCATATACTGAAATACTGGTATAACATTCTCCTCCTTAGAAACATTCGTCCCGAATGTTCCTTCTCAAACGATTATCGAAGCTTAAACAGTTAGCAAATGCCACACACGGCCACAAAACAACACTTAGGCATAAATGATAAGGAAATTTACAAGTAGGAAAGTGAATTACCTGGAGGTGTGGGGAATAGGTGAGGATACTTCTGCCTCATGTCCTCCTCGGCTTCCCACGTCATCTCCTCCATGAGCTCGTTCCGCCACAAGACTTTGACGGAAGCCACGTCCTTCGTCCGCAGACGCCTAACCTGACGATCGACTATCGCTATGGGAATCTCCTCATACGATAACCCCTCGGTCACCTGGACATCGTCAATCGGGTGTACCCTATATGGATCCTCGATACATCTCTCAAAGATAGATACGTGAAACACCGGATGCATTGCCTCCAGATCGGACGGCAGATCAACTCGTAGGCAACCTTGCCTACCTGCGGACAACCTCAAGCGCCCGATGTACGGCCGAAGTTTCCACTTCCCGAATCTCATCACACCGCCGTGGGTGGCACCTTTAGAAAACCCAATCATCTATCGCGAACTCCGGATGCCGACGGCGATGATCTGCATACGACATGCGACTCAGTGTCGATAGCCGCCTTTCGGATAAGCTTCACCTTATCCATCGCCACTGCATCAACCGTCCCACTAGCTGTCCTCGCCCACATCGAACCAACCTATAGGCGATCTGCACTTCCTCCCATACAAGGCCTCATGGCGCCATCTGAATCTTTGGAGTGGTAGCTATTATTATACGCGAACTCAACTAGAGGCAAATGATCCTCCCAACTACCATCGGTCAATAACACAGCTCGCGGATATCCTCAAGAGTCGGATAGTGCGCTCTGCTGTCCGTCTGCTGTGGATGAAATGCGATTCGAGCTCACTGCGCCCCTAAACCCCTCTGGAAGGACCTCCAGTTAGCCGTAAATCGGGCTCCTGCATGCGATATGATCGAAGTAGGGACTCCGTGCGATCGGCGATCTCTGATGTAAAGTCCGCATAATCCTCACCAAAAGTCGCCCGACGGAAGAAAGTGGGCTGATTTCACGACTGTCGACGATAACCCATATAGAATCATGTCTCCTCCGAGTGCGAGGTAATCCTGTGATGAAGTCCATGTTGATTACCTCCCACTTTCGGTCGGGATCTCAATCGTCAGAACAAACCACCGGGCCTCCGTGCTCTGCCTTCACTGCCGACAACACGGGCCGAGCTCACGAACTCGCAGCGTCCTCTTCAAGCCATCCCACCAATACACGGATCTGGCGTCGTGGTACATCTTGGTCGACCGGATGGATAGAGTAACGCCGCGTGTGCTTCCCCAAGAACTCGCTGCCAAGTCTCAAACATCCGAACACACATCGCCCTCAAACCTTAGCACCCCATCGGTGCTACCTCAAAAGGACCCTTGCCCTCACGAAGAGTATCACGATATCGAATCAAAGCGGGATCTCGAATCGCTGCCTCTTCACCTCTCAGCGATGGAAGACTAGAACCTCACGAACTCTAACCCCATCGCTATCGGAATCAAACAAGCGGACACCAAGGCTCGCTAAGCGATGCAAATCACGAACCATGTCCTCCTCTCTAGCCGCACATCGATAGGCTCCCATCGACCTACGACTAGGCATCCGCCACAACATTGGCCTTCCCGGGTGGTACGGGATATCAACATCGTAATCCTTAAGCAACTCTAACCACCGTCTGCCGCAAGTTCGGCTCCTCCGTGAAGATATACCGAGGCTCTTGTGGTACAGTATAAATATCCACGTGAACCCCATACAAATAGTGCCTCCGGATCTTCAAAGCGTGAATCACGGCCGCGACTCCAAATCATGGGTGGGGTAGTTCCTCCGTGTTTCTTCACCGGGATGCATATGCTATAACCCTGCCATGCTGCGTCAACACACATCCCAACCCGATGCCCGACGTCACAATACGACATAACCATCCGACCCTCCGAAGAGTAAGAACGGGCGGTCGCCGTCTCTTTCAAGAATCGAAACCCCGCCACAAGCATCACCATCAAACTTGGCTGCTTTCTCGAGTCACCTAGTCAATGGTGCGAGATAAAGCAAACTTCTCCACGAACCGATAATAACACGCAAGGCCCGAAAATGCGAACCTCTCGCCGGAGTAGTAGGTCTAGGCCAAGTCCTGATCGCCTCGATCTTGGCCGTATCCACTCGAATGCCATCAGCCATAATATGCCCAAGAAACGCCATCAAGTCAACCAAAACTCACATTTGGAAAACTTGGCGTATAATGCGATCTGGAGAATATCGGCCAGATCCTCAAATGCTCGCGTGCTCCTGCTCTGGCGAGAATAAACCAAGATATCATCAATGAACACTATCACAGCGTGTCCAAAATGGTTTGAACACTCGGTTCATCAAATCCATGAATACCACGAGCATTGGTCAACCCAAAAGACATGACCACGAACTCATAATGCCCGTATCGTCGGAATGCGATCCTGGGGACATCCACCTCTCTCGACACGAACGATGATAGCGACGCAGATCAATCTTGGAGAAACATCTCGCACACTGCAATTGGTCGAACAAATCATCAATCACAGGAAGAGGGTATTCTTAATGGTCACCTTGTTCACCGTAATCAACACACGCGCAGCGGCCCCGCCCTTTTTCTTCACGAACAATCCGGCGCCCCGGGAAACACTGGGCCTAATGAAGCCCTTCTCCAAAGAAATCCTCGGTGGTCCTTCAACTCTCAACTCGGCGGTGCCATTCTCGTATGGCGGAATGGAAATAGCCGAGTGTCCGCAATATGTCAATACAAAACTCAATCTCCTCTCGGGAGGATACCCGAGGTCATCCGAAACACGTCGGGAACTCACGACTCTGAACCGATGAAAATCTGCACCGCAGCCTTGATCAAACACCCGAGCGAGATGGTAGATATACCCTTCGCACCATCTTCCTAGCCTTGAGGTAGGAAATAAACCTACCCCTGGCGATACCGTGCTCCTCCCACTCAACAACCGCCTCGTGAAGCTGGAACCGTACTACTCTCTCTGCGGTCTACATTGGCGTAGCGAAGCTAGCCAATCCATCCCCATAATCACGTAGAAGTGAATCTTCTCCAACTCTATCAAGTAGGATAGGGTCCGACGAATTTAAATTGTCACTGTACAAGCTCTATTTACCCGCCGAGCTACCTCCGAATCACCCACTGGCGTAGCTACCTCGAAAGGATCTATGGACTCAGGCTCTATCCCTATCCTACTAGAAACAAGGGGAGATATATAGACAGAGTAGAACCCGGATCTATCAAAGCATACACATCAAACCCAGAACCGATAAGGTACTGCGACATCGGTGAGGCCTCACGATCTGTCGCTTACCGACAAAGCATATATGCGGTTACGAGGACCGCTAGAAGCTGGGACTGCGCACGACTCTGCCGCGACCTGATCCATGTGTACCTTGCCTCCGGCGAGTAATCGCTTGGGATGAAGAAGCGGCAGACCACATAAGGTGAGCCCTAGCACCCGCCGCCGGTCGGACAAACTCGCAAAGTGACCTGCGGCCACAAGTATAGCAAGCTCCCGAGTCTGACTCGAATGGTATCTGCCACAACGCACACCGAGCACCTCGAGCGGTTAGCACTTCGCTACCGAAATCCAGTCACAGGCCACGACCGCCCCGACCGCTCTGGCCATGTCTGAAAATGAGGTAGGGCGCTCTGCTTGCTGGTGGTGCAAATCCGACCTGGCGATGCCGCCACCCGAGGACCACCAAAAGAACCGTCTTGGCCTTCTTCTGCTGCTGATATCGCTCTACCCGGCGGTCTCTACGCTCCTCACAACCCAGTGCATGAGCCTGCATACGGGTTATGTCCATGCCTGGCTGAAGGGACACACCCGCACAAGACTCGGCCATGTAATCATCTAGCCCAGTGACATAGCGATGCACCCTGTCCTCCATCTGCTACCGTCACGGGGACATATCGAGCCAAAGAATCAAACTCGACATTGTACTCCCTCACTGTGCGTCCTCCCTGCCTCAGCAACAAGAATCTATCAGCTCGTGCCCTCCTCATCTGCGGAGGCAAGAAGTGTGTGAGAAAAGCCTCAAAACTCATCCCATATCACTGGAGGTGCATGCTCTCCGAAAGCTCGTGAATCAAACCAATCGATCACGGTATCACGCGGCCGTCGCGAACCGAATGTCACCCTCACGAAGCCACGATCACCCGTAATCCTCTGCGGTGGCGGATGAACTCTCGCGGATCATCCTCGCCGACCAGTAAAACTCGCGGGCTCCAACTCAAGAAATCTCGTAGCCTCAAACTATACGCCTCGTGCACTACGGTGCGATCGAGGCTGAGCTGAACTGTCGCGTCCAGCCTCTCGTGTCGGGCCACAACTTTGCCAATAGTGGGCATCTCCTTGTACCCTAACTCTCCGCCCAGTGTGGGGGAGGTGTGGTGGTACTGTGGTCTCTTTGGGCCAAGGCGTCATAGAACTCGCCGTCTCGTATAGACTGGTCCTGAGCCCTCGTAACTCTGGGTGTCTGCTAGCGACTCCACGCTTTCGCCTTGCCCATACGGGCGGGTTGCCTTTACGTGAGGCATAATCATTACGGAAAGGAATACGTTAGAGGGTCCAACCTATAACACGACTCTAAAGCACGATCTCGGAATGAGAAAATGGAAACCGATCCTAAATATCCTATAGCCTCACGATTATTGGTGTGGTGCACAACACACCGATAATCGAACTTACTAGATGCGATGCAGACACTTTCCGAGATTAAGCGCTCGATACCACTTTTGTCACGACCGTTCGGCCCGTGGTCGTGCCTTAAGGGCACCCAAGTAGTCATACATCGAGTAATCGGAATATAAAACAAGACAGAAGCAGTTTATAAAATAAGACACGATTTATCGATGAAAAGCTTGCCTTTCGGCATAATATAAATAACTCACGTTTTGCAGATACATCCCAACTGTACAATAGTAATACATACCTCTAAGGAATTAAACAACTATGGCGGGACGGGGCCCGCCATACCGATCGCACAAAACTATCTACAATACAGGGAGATCATACCCAAAAGTAGAGCCTCCGGAGAAGATGGAGCTCCTGACACCAACGCAAAGATCCTAAGGATGTGGATCTAGCACCTGCTTGCCCTTACCTGCGGCATGAACGCAGCCCCCCGAAGGAGGTCAGTACAACAGGTACCAAGTATGTGAAACTATAAAGTACTTTAAAATGAAATCAAAGTTTTTAAAACCTTTTCACAAATACAATCAGTTCAATTGCACATAGTGCCACATCACAAACAACAACAGTAATAGGAAAACTGTAACAGGTCTATTCTAGGCCGCGAATGATCGAAGCAAGGCCAATCGCCCATAGTATCATTCTGCGTGCCTAGTCCTGGACTTCCGCAGCCCGCATAGGTCCCACACAGACCCGCATGAGATATTTCTCGTCGGGGCAGCCAACCCCGTCCGCCTAGGCTCCCGCACTCGCATAGCCTCAAAGACCGCATAGTCTCAACGGACCGCATGTGAGTCCCCGCGTCAGGCTAAACGCCGGAATGATCAATCCTGGAGCATACCGCCGCTCGCGTAGTCTCACAGACCGCGTAGCCGTATAGACCGCGTCAAGGGCAAGCCCTCGTATAACGATCGAGGGTAGGTGATACAATAACAGTACAATGGACTTACCGGTTAGCAACGTAAGCACAGCAAGAATGACCCCCTTACACAGCATTACAAGACACTAACACAGGTAGCATCATAACATGTCTACTTATCAAACAATCTTACTATACTTAACAGAAATCAATACAAGGCTTTTATAAACAAAACAAGTAAACAGTTCCTTTTTATCTTCTTAAGTTGTTATACTAACTTCCCATAAAGCCAGTATAACTCTTACGCTTTTGTTTTAAAAACCAAATATTTATCTTCTGTTAAAAATGATTCAGTATTCTTTTGAAATGTTTTCAGTTCTTTGTTATTCAGGCTTGCTAGTGAGGCATTCAGTAAGTATTATTCAGCTTAAGCCGTGAGGCATTGCCATAAGTATTATTCAGCTTAAGTCAAAGACATTGCCGTAGTTATTATTCGATTAACACATGTATCGTCTACCGTACTATATATTGTAAAATATCATGCTTTAGGAAGAATCACATACCTTCTCAAAAACCACCGCCAAGTTGAATATGTCGCGCAGAGTCACCTATAATAGTCACAGATATCTATCAAAGACTACTCGAGGTTATTCTAAGCAGGGGTTCATAATTCTACTGAAAGTCGGACAGACAACCCTTCCGGTGAGCTATGTAAGTCTCTTTGTGAAAACGATCCTATGTGAGTACAGTTCAATTATTCTTCTTTTAAACCCTTCTACCGTGATAATACCAATTCTATTCGTGATATTCTTCTAAGTATCTAATACTTATTCTAATACTACAACAAGTATTCTCTAATTCAAAAGAGGTTAGGATTAGTTACCTCGTAAGCCCAATAATATCCTAGAAAAGTCGCTACCGAGCAAGGTTTTGCTCTAAGTTGTATGCTCGGTAGTCTAAGAAACCTTAGAAGTTCTTCACAACTTCTACTAAGGACTAAGGGATTTGGGCTGGGTATTTTGGGCATTATAACGATACAAGAAGGTAACTTTTCTACCAAGGGAGGGGATAGATTTCAGTTAGGCTAGGGGTAGGCTCTCAGCCACACTACACCAGGGGAGGGAAGAGGTGTTGGACGAAACGCTTAAGGGAGAGGAGAGGATTTTTAGACTTGGAAGATAACTTTGTGGATGAATAACTCTTCATCTCTAAGGGGGTATTTATAGCTCAAGCCTTGGCCAACCAATGGCCAAGATGAAGACAAGTGCAAGGCAAGTGTAGGGTGAGGATTAACTAAACACAAATATCCTACCAACCTTGACTTGTGCACAGCACAAAAAGCGTGCCTTGGCTCTCCAATTCGTCCATGGGCGTTTCAAGTCCACCAATGGGAGGTGCCAAGTGTTGCCCTCCGTTGGTCCAAAATGTTCGTCTCTCGGAAAAATCCGCAAAAATTAGAAATGGCATAGGAATTTTCCTACGAAGTCTGTGGAAACGCGTTTCGGAAAAACGATTCTTTAAGCGAGTTGTGCACAAAAAAATCGTCCAAGGCTAACTTTAAAGACAAACTTTTTGTACGTATTCCCTTACGTACATACTCTGGAAATACGGGGTATAACACTGGCATCCCGCACTAGCAACCAAGTACAATGGAGGTACCCATTGCTATCCCGTATCAACAAGGCTATAAGTAAGGAGCAAAGACCGGTATTACATCGAGCTCATCGGATTAAGGGGACTCCAGTCATATGCTCCGCTGCGTGCACTCCTTGATTTAGTCCGTAAGGTAATTCCTCTCCGATCGGACATGAAGGATTCAGAGGTCGCGTTTGGGGCAAATTGCACTTTTCCCAGAAAAAGGCAAATCCTTGATGAATGGAACAACATTGAGAAAATAGATGTCAAATATGAGCAAGCAGAAGTTACACCTGAATACTATGCATGGTTCAAGGAAGATTGTGGCAGTCCGATCCCCAAAGGCAAACAGGGTTTCGAGGATATCAACATGACCAATTGGGTGAAAGTTTGCAGATTAGAGAGCAACGCCATCTCCCCTGAGATGTGGGATCAACTACAAAATATCATGCAATATTTGGAAAATGCAAGAGCAGGGCCTAGCAACACCATTACACCACCACCCCATCCTCCGTCAACATAATATAGCATTAGGAATAATCCTTAGTTTTGACATTTCCTTGTTGTAATTTAATTTCGGTTTTATTCTCAATAAAAGCATTTAGATCCGATGGCTTTGACCAATCCATCATTATCTCATATTTGACACTTAGGCCTACCTCTGGCATAAAGGGGTCCCCATGCATGTTAGGACTCGCTTGCAATGTGACAATTTATGTGCAATATATACTTGCTAATTGTTATTCACCTTTAAAATCATGTGCTAACGCAGCTTGTTGCATTTTTTAGAAAGATTTATTATTTCCCCCAAAAGATCGGTTCGTATTTGATTCAGCAATGTCAGAGCAAGCACATTACCAGGTCCAAGGCACGAAATGACGACATGACTGGCTCGGGGGCGTCTGAGCCAAATGGTTTGGGAATTATTCCTGTCGGCGAAACAGAACCTTCAGAAGGGAGAAATGTCACTAGTCAAGAAGAATGCATCGCACAGCTACTACAACAAATTGCTGATATGCAGGTTGAGATGGAAAGACTACGAAATCTGATAAACTTATCCATTAGTTTGAATACCCCTATACCAGAGCAAAGGGCCACTACCTCACAAACTATCCCAGATCGACCTCCACCACCACATATCTCCCAAAACTCCCCACAAAGACTACCGCGGTTACCGATCAAACTCTCCCTCGCCCAGCCAATCCTCAACCCCACCCTCAAAATGATCCTTTTACTACCCATATCTCACCCGCCGCTACTTCACCCCAACCAGCCTGAATCGCCAGACTAACCAATACCCACACACCATGCCTATTACCAGCCCCAACAAACAACCCAGACCACCAACATACACAACAGATGTGCTCCCCCAGGAAACAGATCATTACGAGGAAATGGAGAGGGAAGTTTGAGCCAAAATGGACGAGGACGTAGCCAAAGAGATTCATAGCTTGAAAGAAGTTGTTCGGAGCATGCGATCGGATAAGGGTCATGAAGAATTAGATTACGAGGATCTTTGCATGCATCCAGATGTGGAGCTACCTGTGGGGTACAAGGTGCCCAAGTTTGATTTATTTGATGGGAAGGGGAACCCCCGTGCACACTTGAGGTCATATTGTGACAAGCTGATTGGAGTAGGAAAGAACCCAGCAGTCGTTATGAAGTTATTCATTCGAAGTTTGACCGGCGAGACATTAGATTGGTATACTAACCAGGACCCGCGAAAATGGCATAGCTGGAATGCATTGGACCAAGACTTTGTGGAGCGATTCAAGTTCAATACAGAAACCGTTGTAGACAAGTTTTATTTGATAAAGTTAGAAAAGAAGTCTACGGAGACGTTCAGAGAATACGTCACGAGATGGCGTTCAGAGGCAGCAAAAGTACAACCACCCATGGTGGAAAGTGAGATGACCATACTATTCGTACAATCTTTGAAGGGCCTTGACTCATGGCGAATGATAAGCGTCGTGGACGAATTTCTGCGGAGGTTGTCGAATAGGCGACCGTGGAGAACGAATCTGGCGTAAAGAGCAACTAATAAGGCGATTCAGTCAGGGATAATCGAGAGTACTTCACAAAGAAAGAAAGAGACAGTTTCCCCTTCAATGTTCATACAAGAACGTAAACCCGAAGCATTCATAACATACCAAAACCCATCCTATCAAACCCCATACTACCACACAAGTAACCAAAACTTCACACCTTACTATACACCTGCCCCACACCCCAACTACCACACAAAACCTATATATAACGCTTCCCAAACACCCATTTATCCTGCCCCGCATAGACCCGCCCATCAAGACCGCCAACAAAATAGAACGCACTGCGCGGATCAAACCACGAATGTTGAAGGAAGACCACCCAAAGTTCGCACCCCACTAGCTGAACCCATACCCCAAATATACGAAAGGCTGCGAGCTGTAGGCTTGATCCAATCGAGTCCAGGAAGGATTCCTGACCCTATCCCAAGATGGTATGATGAGAATAAGCACTGCCCGTTGTCACGACCCGACCCCGGGCCGCGACTGGTGCCCTACCTGGGCACAACTAATACTTATACAACATAATAAACTGCGGAAGATAAATAACACTCTTTTTTAAAAAAACTAAGGCCAAGCCGATAAGGCTGCCATAACATAAAAATTACCTGAAAGGGTCTACACTGTTTAACAATGTAAAAACAACTCTAGCCAGTCCAGCCCACAGATGAATACAGACCTCTAAGATTTGGACCAATGCTATGACGGGACAGAGCCCCGCCGTACCCGTGAATATACATAACCATGACGACAAGCTCTGGAACATTGGAGCCATCTCAAAATGCTGAACCAGGATCCTAAGCTCGCGGATCCACAACTGTGTACCTAAATCTGCGGACATGAACGCACTTCGGCCCGAGAAATTACAGTGCAGAATATAGAAGCGAAAAATAAGTCTGATAACAAATCATAGCATGTACAAAAGAATGACAGGGGCAAGTATAAAGAAAGGGTAAATACCAGATCCTACCATGTCATTTCCATCTCGTGAACTTAATCGTACCTTATTATCTTTTCCCATTTTTCCATAAGAGTATAGTCAAATTCTTACGTACATACTTAAGAAAACTCATCAAGTTCATAAACATATAACTTACGTATCTTGCATAACCTAATCCGTCCCTTTATGGAGGAACGCTTATCTTGTCGCCCAATACGGGGCGATAAATCACATAAGTCCGCCCGTAAAGTATATCGCCCACTAACTGGGACGCGATAAAATCACATAAGTCTGCCCATAAAGGTATCTTTGCATAAAAATAGGAGGCTCATGATCAAAACAGGGTCCTCGCCTGTAGTATCGATAAGCAATCCTACTCGGGACTATTTCACCGCGTAGTCCTGTGGACCCGCATGGTATTCCTCGCATAGTCAGACTACCCGCATTGAGACTATTTCACCCGCGTAAGCCCATAAGGACTCGCGTGATGAGGTATTCCTCGCGTCATGGGTAGCAAATCCACGGCAGGTGGTATAACATCTTGGGGTTTACCTCATTTATCTCTTACCCACGAAGAAGGTGGTATAACGTCTTGGGGTTTACCTCATTTATACTCTTACCTGGAGAATGTGGTATAACGTCTTGGGGTTTACCTCATTTATACTCTTACCCTAACTCAACCGCCATCATACATAACATAAGCCCTACCGGCATCATACATAACATAAGCACTACCGACTTATCATACATAACATAAGCACCACCTTATCATACATTACATAAACAAGTTAAGAAATCCTAACTTCTTATTAGCTTGTTCATATACACTCTCATTTTGTTTACTTAAGGCACTAACATGTCATTATAAAATCAGAATTTAACCCAACGTACTACGTGCCTCTACTCGCTTTAAAGCGATTTTCTTTCAAATAAAACTTCCAAGATACTAATAAGCGTAGTATCAAGTCATATCTACTTTTCAAGACAAGTCACAATACCTTTTAGAAATACATTTATAGGCTTCTAAATCAAGTGACTTCTTTCTTTAAAACCTTAAGCAATTGGTACCTTTAAAACAATTTGTTGCTTTTATTTCAAATCATTTCTTTGCTTACATTATCAAGAAAACCATTCTTTTAATCTTCCATAAAGTTGTTATAACCAACTTCCCATAAAGCCGTTATAACTCTTTATGTCTTAGACAAATTCATTCCTTTTATGACGAAACTTATACTTTCAATTCAAATCACATAGCTTTCAAAATACTTCAAGTCTCTTAACTTTTAAGAAAACAAGTTTCTTAACTTTAGAATGGCAAGAAATCAATACTTTCCAAATCAAGTATTCTATACTTTTAAATCAATTCATTTCTTCCTTTAAGAATCAAGTCCCATAACTTGAAAAATAAAGTCCCTTAACCTTTTAAAAATTTGAGGTTCATAGTCTTTAAACTTCATACGTAAATTCTTATAAATTAAGTAACATATACTTTGGTGCGTTGTGAATAAGTTATACTTATTTATAACGATCTTAATCGAGTAGCCATGATCTAGAAAATGTAATACAATTTTGTCTTATCTTAGCTTCTATGCAGATGGAGAATTCTACTCATTTTAACTTAATTGATTGTCATTACATTTTCCTTTATTAACACTGCAGTGGCTTGTTCGATTCTTATTCTCATTTGTGCCGTAACTTAGCCAAGTCAACTTGGCTCCAAATACCTCCTAACGACTCTTACCAGCGTCCCCATAAGACTTGGTAAGAACTTAGGATAACTTAGACATAACCTTTACGTAGAGTAAATCAACATACATACCTCTTAACTTCTAAGAGTAGAAGGAATCATGAAATAGTACTACATGTATATTCCATACATAGAATCATGTCAAAAGAAGGAAGAGGTTCACATACCGCGACGATTATCGACAAATAGCAAATGCTCCAAAGTACTTCAACCTTGATAGCTATTCCATCCTTCAAGTAGAATACGCTATACTTAGTACTTCAACCTATAATGGCCATAATACGTCCATTAACCTTTAGCTTCGAACGTAGAATATTCTAAGTGTAAAGTCACTAAATTCTACGGAAAATCGGACAGCACTTCCTTTGTTTCTACATACTTTGCCACCTTTTTCAAGTCCGAATTCAATAACCAAACACGCCACATTTAAGGCCCAACAATTCAGCTAACCAAAGGGGATTACACGCCTTAACAGGACGTGTAAAATTCTGCCCCAAAACCATACCAAAACAGCCCCTAAAACAGTCCATAATTACTATAACGAGGGTGGAATGTGAGGCCTTTCAACGCCTTTCCACACCCTTATTCCTTCGGGGTTTCATTAGCAATATACTACATTAAACATGAAATATAGGGGCTGATTTTCCAGCATACAACACGTCTAAAGCAGTCCCTAAAAACTGCACGACAATATCCAACAGTTTTATAGATTCTACGGCAACAACTCAAATCCGATAACTCTTTCCTTAATCCTTTTTATTCCAATTCGAGTTTCAAAATATCTACATAAGTTATAACAACTTATTAACAACAATATTAATCCATTATAACATGCAATAGGTGAAGATAACAACGACAATAACCAACGAATTCCATTTACACCAAATCCGTCCCAAATCGGTTTTAGCCCCAAAAAATGGCTCAACCGCTTTTTATTCTTCATTCTTTTTAACACAAGTTCATCCATACATTATAACAATAAGTAATATCCAATTACTTTAAAAGAAGAAGGACTTTTACCTCATTTTTTGCCCAAAAACGCCCCAAAACAGTCCGGTCTTTATTGGTCCGCAGTTTTCGTTTCGCTCCACTTCTTCAAGTTACAATCACATATATGTATCCCCTACAACCTTAGGATCAACGTATCTTCACGTTTCGCTTCCAAAAAGTCGACGGAAAACCCCTAGGGTTTCATTCTATTTTCGGCCCAACCTAGATTTAGGGGTTAAGGGTGCTTAATCTTGGAAAGAAAATACTTTGATCTTGATCTTGTCTTTGGATATGGGGATTTCGAATTGCTCTAGGTTTTTGGAGAGATGAGGGTTTGTATGGATGAATATCTTTTGTTCTAAGTCTTCAAGACTTATCTATATAAAGGTGTGTGGAGTTTTTTTTTTTTTTAGGTAAATGTAAATATTATAAAAGAACAAACGAAAAGAACAGGGAGCTACAATCAGTCATTGAGGGTTCTCAGTCCTCAACGTAAGCATAAACACGAAATGAAAGAGTGGGATGGGGCTTTCACACAAAGGTGACGTTAAAGGAGGGTATTAAATCATATTGTGGCTTCCGAGTATCATTTGCACACTCAGTAGGTGCAATAGTTGAATTCATGGGGGAAATCAAGACTAGTGCATCATTGGGAATGGTTGCCATAAATGGCTCATGTCCCTCGGCATTAAAAGCTTCATTGGCCGAGACAAGATCAGGATTCTTAGGCGACTTGGAAAAGAACGACCCTTCGAATTCCACATAAGTTGATCTTCCAAGACTCGTTTGAAGAGTAGACCCTTCGGTTCCCGTAGCCATCAATTTTCCATACCTATTTGGACGAGCTGCCCCTTTGGTTTCCGCAACCTTTGAATTCATTAGAAGAGTTGACTCTTCGGTTCCCCCCTTATCAAGTTTCAATGTCCCATTGAATGAGATGTTTCCTTGGTTCTCTCAGCAATTAAATTCCCCAAGTTACCAAGTCTCGTTTGAAGAGTAGGCTTTTCCACTCCCGCACGATTTGTAATACCAAGAGCCATGGGAAATGAACCAACTTCGGACCCTTCAAACTTGAACCGAAACCTTTGGCTCGCCTTGACCCGCGACCACCATCATGATCAATCAGCATCCCATGACCACCCTTCTGACCCTCCTTCGACCCGAAACCACCCTCAAGATCCGCCATCGACCGGTGCCCACCCAAGCGACCCGTCTTCCCCTCGAGAAGGGGTGACGTTTCGGAAACCGCAACTCCTGAATTCCCAACGTCCTCAACTTCGAATGTAGCACCTAATGAATGAGGATTAGGAGCAGCTTCGGTAGTAGCACATAATGAATGAGGCGTGCCATTGACATCTGCAACAATAGAATGCATCAAATTACTAGACCTCTTTTGGATAAAAAATCCCTCGGCTTCCACAACCTTAGCATTTCCAAGGCCAATTGGAAAAGAAAAGTTCTCGGACTCAACCACCAAAGGCTGGTGGCCCATGGACTTTCCCCAAGACCCATGCCCACCCACCTGACCCGTAATCAACCCGTGACTAACCTCGAGACCCGCTGACACCTTGGCATCCAAAGTGGCCGCCGGAAAAATCTCTTTGCACTCAGAAACCAAGGATCGGAGACCCAAGGGTTCAAGCCACAAATCCTGAACATAAACACCACCCTCTTGCAACCCAGGTCCACCCTCCATACCCACTTTTGACCCGGGATCACTATCAAGATCCGCAATCTCCTCGAGTCGAGAGTCACCGGAACGCAGCAGCCCTTCCGACTTCCAAGGTGCCTGCCGGAAAAGCTCCTTTGGACTCAAAGACAAATGAACGGTGACCCATGGGTTTCAACCACAACTCCATAACACCATCACAACCCTCCTGCAACCCGTGACCACCCACCTTACCCGCGTTAGTCGGAAATCCTTGAAGACCCGTAATCCTTCCGGTCAAGTTTTTCAACCGAACACCGGTGAGGTTGCCACCGGTTGGGAGAAACCAAGAGTTGCGTCCTCGACCCAAGACCACCATCGCGACCTCTTGCACACGGGATCACCTCGCGGCTGCTAACAATCCTGCAACACCCGTCTGTCCCGAATATTCCACAATATTGAGAAATGGCCAGCGCTAAAGCGCCACGAAATGCAAACTTCAAATTCATATCTTGAATCTTGTAATCTTGAACAATCAAAATAATCTCTTTCATTCTTTTGGCTGAAATCTTTGTATTCTTTCTCATGGCTAGAAGGAAGATACCTTACTCTATAACAAATCAATTAGAGTGAACATGAAATGAACACAATCCGTAGAAAATCAGTTGATGAAAATCCTATCAGAAGGGAGACGTAGAAGAGCAACTAGGAAAAAATGTTGAGAGCATTTTCGCCTAGTGAGAGAAACATCTCTCTAACTCTTCAGGTGTGTGGAGTCTTCACAAGACAAGTGGGGAGGGCACTTGCTAACCTCCTATTGGCCAAGTATTTCTTCACAAAATATTTCATCCACACTTAGTTATTTTTCATCCCATTTCGATGGACATGTAACATAGTATACCAAGACTTAATAAATCCACTAAGTCCATAATTCTAATGAAAAATAATTTCATTACTAGAATTAATTCTTGTCATCACATTAAACTCGAAAATTTTCCGTATAAGGAAATGTAAAAATCCTTTCCTTTCGACATTCCAATCTTAATTCTATAATCATGTTCTTGAATTACGGGGTGTAACATTCTTCCCCTTAGAAACATTCGTTTCGAATGTTCTTTGAGTCAATTTAATTAGATAGCGACATAGTCTCCCTTTACTACACCCTTCATACAACATATGCCACCCATGGCCACATAACAATACTTATACTAAAATGTCAACCTTGACACTCATGAAGCCAACTAGCCCATACTCATAATGACCTCAAAGTCCACATAATCCTCTCTACTAGGTCTACTAGTGGTGACGATCGTATCATCAGGAAAATCTCATATTCCAGCTCGGCTACCACCCCACACACTTCGCGGGTGTAGTTACCTCGAAAGGTTCTTATAGATTTAGGCTCTATTCCTTTACACTTGGTTGTTATCTTTCTTTCTGGTCGTACTCTTTCCGTACTTCCAACTCATACTAGCATACATACATAACTTCCATATCGATTACGGCCTCTAATATTTGGAGTCACTCTTTTTAAACAACATAAGGCCATTCCAGGCTCCACGACTGGATTCGGTGGGCGTCCACGAACCAGTAAACAATTAACTAGACTTGGGCCTTGCACTCTGCGTGACCCTATCACGTGCGGAACTACTACCAACCGATCCCACTACATTTCAAACTATGAGGCGACCGTAATAGGTCCTCAACCCGACTCGCCGCACTTAACTCTTATCCTTGATGCGACTTAAAATCTTGTGCGAGAAAGCCTTATATATCTAAGGTCTCGGCGATTATCAATATTCTTAGGCTCGCAATTCCATGCTCCAAGCCTACCTTACGATCCCCGTAGCGGTACAATAACTTCTCACAATACCATAATCGTGTCGTCTTGATCACCACAACCCTTACTTACTCTATACGGATCTCATCCATACAATCCTCTTACGCACACCACGTAGCTTAATCTATTAACACGGCATTCCATTAAGTTTCTTAACATGACTTCTTAAGGGTCCATTGCCTTATCGACGATTCATCCTTTCCCGATTATCCCAAAATAAAACATAAGACCTTGGCGAATTCATTAATTGTTCCATACCTTCCCAGATCTAGTTAGTCTTTACCAACTCCTGGTAATCTAAAATCATTCTAGGCAACACGCGTCTGACCCTCATACATAACTCCGTATAGTTGTATGTCACAATGCCAACTATACTATAATCATTACCAACTTGGATACGCAATCCACATAGTACTTCCCGGTCATCACGCTTTATCAGACGCAATCAACATAACTCGTTAGGGAGAGATGACCCTAACAACACATCTCTATCGCACGATCTCAGAGTGAGAAGAATGGAAATCAATCCTAAATGCCCTGCAGCCTCATAATTATAGATGTGGTGCACAACACACCGATAATCAAGACTCTACTAGACACGGTCTGTAGACACTTTTCGAGGACTAACTGCTCTGATACCACTTTTTTCACGACCGGACCGGGCGCGGCGGTGCCCTACCTGGGCACCCTTATACTCATACAACATAATAAACTGCGGAAGATAAATAACACTCTTTTTTTTTAAACTAAGGCCAAGCCGGTAAGGCTGCCATAACATAAAAATTACGAAAAGTGGTCTACATTTAACAATGTAAAAACAACTCTGCGATCCGGCCACGGATGAATACAGACCTCTAAGATTTGGACCAATGCTATGGCGACAGGGCCCGCCGTACCACTGAATATACATAACCATGACGACAAGCTCGGAACATTGGAGCCGTCTCAAAATCTTTGAATCGATCCTAAGCTCGCGGATCCATAGCGTAATACCTAAACTGCGGACATGAGCGCACCCGAAGAAGTCGATTACAACAGTCGAATATGGAGCGAAAAATAAGGTCTGATAACAAATCATAAGCGTACAAAAGAATAGCGAGGGCAAGTATAAAGAAAGGGTAAATACCAGATCCTACCATGTCATTTCCATCTCGTGAACTTAATCGTACCTTATTATCTTTTCCCATTTTTCCTGTTATACCCCGTATTTCCAGAGTATGTACGTGAGGACGTACGTACAAAAGTTTAAGCCTTAAGTTAGGCAAGGGACGAAATTTGTGCACAACCCCCGAAAAGAATTGTTTTCCGACGAAATGTTTTCCAAACTGCGAAGGAAAATTACGATTGACATTTATTATTTTGCGGATTTTTCCGAGAGATAAAATATTTTGGACCAACGAGAGGGCGACACTTGTCACCCTCAAGTGGGCGGAACTTGGACGATCTTGGCATGATTTTGTGGCCTAAAACTTGGGTCAATGTTTGGTGAGTGATTTGTGGAGTAGATGGCTAGGGTGCACTTGTGCAAATCCACACCCTCCACTTGCCCTCCACTTGCCTTAATCTTGGCCATTGAAGGCCCTATAAATACCCCCCCTTAGTTGAAGACTTCTTCATCCACTCCACATTTTCTAAGTCTTGAAAAATCCCTCTCCCTCTTAGTAGAGATCTCATCCGAGAGCACCCCCTCCCCCTTTGAGAAGCCTCGGCCGAAAGTACCCCCCCCTCTCTTGAGTTGTTCTCGTAAAATACAACCCCCCCCCCTTGGTAGAAAATACTCTCCAAGTATTGTTACAATTCCAAAATACCTTAGCCTTATACCTTGTTGTATTCCAAAGTTACCTCTATACGTAGAGCCCGGAAATACTACCTTATATCCTTTTAGTCACTAAACGAAACCCTAAGGAAAATCTTCATAATTGGTTGATGTAGTAAGAAGAAGTTGCGTAGAATTTCTAAGGGTTGTTTGGAGCGGGTTGGAGCGCCCAGAGTAGGAGCTAAACGTTGCTCAGGATCGACATTTAAACTTGGATAATTTTGGGCTTATCGAGGTAAATACTCTTGTCCTTCTATTGTAATTGGAAATTACATACTGTAGTTGTATAGAAGGATGGTTTAAGAGAAAAGAATTGAATTGAAGTCACATCAGAAGAATATTAAAGAAGAAGATTGAACTGTACTTACATAGGACTGTATTTACAGTAGACTTGTGTAGTTTAACGGGTAGGAAGTCTTGCCCATTTTCCGTAGAATAGAGAAGCCTCCGCTTAGAATATTCTCTGAGTAGTCTAGGCGTTGATAGGCGTATATGGCCTTTATAGGTTGAAAGTTCTGCGAGTAGCATGTTACTACTTGAAAGGTGGACAAGGCTAGGGTTATAGCGGTGGGCGTTATGCTAATTATCGATAATCGTCGCGAGGTATGTGATTCTCCTATCCTCTTGAGCATGATATTTTAAAAGAATATATATAGTACGGTGAGCGTCGTGTGTTAATGAGCGTGGTTTCTTTGCGATGTCTTTTGACTTGAGTCTAATAATAAGAATCTTGAAGTATTTCAAAAAAATTAAGAATCGTTTCTGAAAGAAGAGTAATACTTGGTTTTAAAAGCTTAAGAGTTATACCAGCTTTATGGGAAGTTAGGTATAACGACTTAAGAAGATAAAAGGCAGTTTACTTAATTGTTTATGAGCCTTGTATTGATTTCGAAAATGAGAATAAGTATCGAACAAACCAACTGCGGTAGCTAATAAAGGGAAATGTATTGACTAATTAAGTATTATTAAAAGCATTAGAAACCTCCATACACGCATGAAGCTAAGATGAGACAAAATGATATTACATTTCCTAGATCATGTCTGCTTTAATAAGATTGTTATGAACAAGAATAACCTACTCACACATAAGGCATGTGTTTTTCGAATTATTTTAAAAGAGAATTATATTATTAAGTTATTAAGACTATGAACTACGAAACCTTTCGAAAATAAGAGACTTGAGTCTTTGAACTTAGGCAAACTTGAACTTGGGAAAAGAAGGTTGTTACTTGTCTTTAAAAAGGGAAATTGTTTTGGTTTACTTAAAAAGATAGTCACTCTATTTTTAATACTACGGGTATCGTGTGACTTTTGTGAAAGAAACGGATCTTTTTAAAGAATTAATGTACGTAGTACTTTGGGGATAAAAACCCGAACTTGTTGACATAAAATAGAAAGTACCTTGTGTGAATAACTTGACTATGTTTGGTTTGTGATAGCCTTGTAATACTTTCTTGATTGGTTTGATAAGTAAACATGTTAGGATGCTACGTGTGTTAGTGTCTTGTAATGTTTGTGTAAGAGGTTATTCTTATTGTGCTTATGTTGTTTAACGATAAGCCGTTGTGCTAGTATTATATCACTCACCTCTTGACATGATATCACGGGGTTAAACGCCCGTCACGGTACACCTCGAGCGATGCGTGTGACTATGATTCGAGAATACCTCATGCGGGTCCAGTGGGCCTATGCGGAGCTACGAGAGTTCCAGGTTAGTGTGCGGTCTATGTGGCCATGCGGTCTATGTGGCCATGCGGACTATGTGGCCATGCGGACTGCGAGTCCAGGACGATGCCGGAGAGTAGCTACCCTCGATGCGGGGAATACCTCATGCGGGCCTATGTGTGTGGCTATGCGGGTGCGGGAAGTTCGAGGATTAGGCGTGCACATTTGATCTGCAGGCGAGTGGTCGCCGATCATGTGGCGGTCTAGCAAGACCTTGTAATCTGATTTTATGGCATTGTTGAGTGCTGTAGGTTTTAGTAGTCGGCTATGCCTTCGTACTTACCCCGTACGGTTTTATTATGAGACAGGTGGGACCTGGTGTTCATGTGTATTCCTTGGATGTTTGTATATCATGGACTGCCGGCAGTGAGGAAGGTATTCCACGGGCATGATTGATGTTGTGGGCGTGAGACCCATAGTTATATTTGAGTGATGACTTTGAGGCGTGAGTCCACGACTTGACATATTTGCTTATTTGTGTGAGCGATGGTTTGGTTATCATCATGTCTCCTTCTTTACATAGACTACTATGATTTCATTTCTGATATTTTGATTTCACATACTTGGTACTGTTATCGACCTCGCCGGGGATGCGTTCATACGCGGTAGAAAGTACACGATCGTCGATCCTCGCCATAGGATCACGATTGCGTTTTGGGAAGCTCCGTTTCTCGGAGGCTTATCTTTGGTATAGTCCCTGTCATTGTAGGTACTTACATTCGGGGTATGGCGGCCCTGTCGTCGTTGTTATAAAACTCTTAGAGTGCAGTAATCTTTTGTTGTAGAGTTTGTAAAGGGATATGCTTGAATTCAAGTTTTATGTTTATATATATCTAGGAAGCAACTTTCTCGAATAAATTTCTCGCTTCATTTTGTTTCATGTTTTGTTTTATATTCCGTGATTACTCGATGTATGTCTACTTGGGTGCGGGTAAGGCACGATCCACGAGCCGGGCAATCGTGACAAAAGTGGTATCGAGCGATTAATCCTCGGAAAGTGTCTGAACCGTATCTAATAAGTCTTGATTATCGGTGTATGTTACCACCAATAATCGAGAGGCTATAGGATATTTAGGATTGGTTTCCATTCTTTTCACTCGAGATCGTGCCTTAGAGTTGTGTTATAAGTTGGACCCCTCTAACGTATTTCTTTCCCCCGATTATGCCTCGCGTAAAGCGGCCGGGCGAAGGCGGCGCCAGGAGCTGCGAGTAAACGCAGAGTTACGAGGCACGAGCCCAACCATCACCGAGTGGTGCCGTTCGGGAGTTCTGCGGCGCCGGTCCCAGCGAGTCTAGCACGGCGGCGATTGCTCTGCGGCCATGATATTTGAACCGGTTCCGACGATGCGAAAGTATGGATTGCAAAGTAGCGACCACTTTACTGCTATGGATTTAGCGACCGGGAGTATATTATGTACCGATTTATCACGGGTCTTGATGAGTATCTAAGAGAGGTTGTGCAAGAGTAGCTCTTGATCGAGGAATGAGCATGGCTGCGTCTGAGCTTATGCGCCGTGAGCCAAACGTAAGGATCGGCGGGTTAACCAAGATCGTGAGAAGAGGCGAACAGCGAGGTCCTTTGGTAACTTTGGCGGACCTTCTCGTGCAGTGGTTATGCGCCTCCGCCCGATGAGTGGTCCTCCGCGGGGTTGGGGCGTTAGGTATGCGGAGTTGGTCGAGCTCGAGGCTGGTTCACGAGATACCGTAAGTTCGGCCAGTATTGATTTTCCTCGGTCTTCCGATGTAGCGGCGTCATCGGGAATGTCGTCTAGTTGTTGGTGCTTGTTTTACTGCGGCCGTCGTATGTCGAAAGGTGTCTAGTAGGAGGAGGATACAAGTAGGAGGACTCGGCCTACAAGATCGATTGCATATTCGATGGTTCGGAGAGGAAAGGGTGTTAGCGAGAGGCCACTTTACGCTCGGTGTGGCGTTGTAGTAAGTGTCATTGTGAGTGTAAATTCTTCGACGACTTGTTATGCTTGCGGCCAGCGGGCCATTTGCGAGAAATTGTCCGAGGTGGCGCCAAATGTAGAGACTCGACCGGGATCGTGGCTAGTTCATCACCTTCCTGCTATCGCCCAACGAGTCTTCGTGAGATGGTTATGCGCCTCACTTGATCAGAGTGGTCCTCAGCGGGGTTGGGGCGTTCGGTATGCGGAGTTGGTGAGCTCGGGGCTGCTGGTTCCGCAGATACGTAGGTTCGGCCAGTGGATTGATTTCCCTCGATCTTGGCGGTGTAGCGTCGTCGGGAATGTCGTCTAGTTGTTGGTGCTTGTTTTACTGCGGCCGTCGAGGCCATGTCGAAAGGTGTCCTAGTAGGAGGATGCAAGTAGGAGGACTCGACCTACGGTCGATTGCATATTGATGAGTTCGGAGGAAAGGGTGTTAGCTTGAGGCCACCCACGCTCGGTGTGGCGTTGTAAGTGTCATTGTGGGAGTGTCGTGCTTCGACGGCTTGTTATGCTTGCGGCCAGCGGGCCATTTGCGAGAAATTGTCCGACCGGAGGTGGCGCAAATGTAGAGACTCGACCTTCGGGATCGCGGCTGGTTCATCACCTTCCCACTTAATGCAGCGAGCGGGGATTGATTAAAGCGACAAAGGGAGTGAAGCGGTGAATCTGGTATATCTTTAACCTACAGAGATTTGTATGTGTGATAAGATGAGTATATCATAAGTGTTATGTTCGGATAGCATTGTGTTAATTGTGATTAGAAATCATGGTCGATTAAAGGGTAAGATTGGAGATAGGGAAAGTGTGAGCCTTAGAATGTTTTACGTAGAGACCTTAGATACGAGGCCATCTTGAGTAAAAGATTTATTTTTATGTTTGACCCTTATCGGAGTGCATTGTATACGTGAGATATGTTTGTGCGATAAGTCCCTGAGTGGTATGAAATGAAAGGGGGTAGTTGAGCTAAGAATGACCACTAGGTTTTCGTAACTTGATTAGTGAGATTGTTCGGATCGGGAACAAGAGTTTAGCGCGATAGCAAGATTGAGGCCAGATGGCGGGTCGGGTTGAGCCGTCGCGGAGTCAACCCGCGGCTTTGTAATGTGGGAGTCACGAGGGTGGTCACCGGTGGTGGTGGGATCACGAGGGTGTTAGGCGAGTTTAGTTAACCATCGTCTGAGTTAGTGGATGCGTTCGACGATGGTCGGGCGATGAGGTCAGCCCATCTTGTCTTTCGATCAAGGCCGTTTACTCGTGAGAGGTTATGCGAGATGTTATATATCGGGGAAGGTTGTAAAGGCTGCAGGGTGCCTAATTTCACCTTATGACGGTGAAGCCAGGTTATGGCTATTTCTTTTTCTGGAAGTTTTACCAGGCATGGTTAGTAACTCAGGTGAGTCTCAGTATTGCATTCACCCTCGGGCCGGTGTTTTGATTTCAGAGATAACAGCGAGGATTATGTGCCTCTTGTTGAGTGAGTATCATTATAGCTACCATTTCAGTATTCGGATGTCGCCGTATGACGCCTTGTATGGGCGGAAGTGTAAGTTGCCGATCGATTGGTTCGAGGTTGGCAAGATTCAGATAGTTGGTTCATACTTGTTTCGGCAGGATGTGGATAGGGTGAAGCTTATCCAGAAGAGGTTATTGGCATCTCAGAGTCAACAAAAGTCATGCGGATAATCAGCGTCGACACTTGGAGTTCAGGTTGACGGTGGGTTTTCTTGAAGGTACCACCGGAAAGTGTAGCGAGTTTTGGAAAAGCGAAACTTAGCGAGTACTTTGGGCCTTTTCGGATCATGTGAAGAATAGGCGGGTTGCCTATATGTTAGCATTTGACGTCAGACTTAGGAGGCGGTATGTCAGGTCTTTCATGTTGTTATGTTGGAAAAGTATCGGAGATCCATCAGTGTTCCCGATTAATGATGACCAAGTTGGGTAGTAACCCGCAGATTTTGGAAACTAAAGCGATGAAATGTAGTAAGTTATGAGAAAGAGTTCGCGAGAAGAAAATGCAGTAAGAGAATAGAAGTGATCATTTCGTTTGTAAAGAAAATGTGCGAAGGGAGTATCTTTTAGCCCGTGGGTGGGAGCTTTTGTAATAATGGAGGTGATTCCTCGTGGACTTGGATTAAGTATTGGCGCGTGTGTTGTTTTGGGGCCAGGTGTGGCATTGGCGACTTGTTTAAGTTAAGAGGAACGTTATCGTTATCCGTCTTGAGAAGGAACATTCGATGAATGTTTCTAAGAGGAGAATGTTATACCCGTATTTCAGTATATGCGTGAGGCGTGCGTTTAAGCCTTAAGTTAGGCAAGGGGACGAAATTTGTACAACCCCGAAAGAATTGTTTTCCAAAGCGTTTTCCAAACTGCGAAGGAAAATTACGGTTGCGACATTTATTATTTTTGCGGATTTTTCCGAGAGATAAAATATTTTGGACCAACGAGAGGGCGACACTTGTCACCCTCAAGTGGGCGGAACTTGGACGATCTTGGCATGATTTTGTGGCCTAAAACTTGGGTCAATGTTTGGTGAGTGATTTGTGGAGTAGATGGCTAGGGTGCACTTGTGCAAATCCACACCCTCCACTTGCCCTCCACTTGCCTTAATCTTGGCCATTGAAGGCCCTATAAATACTCCCCTTAGTTGAAGACTTCTTCATCCACTCCACATTTTCTAAGTCTTGAAAAATCCCTCTCCCTCTTAGTAGAGCTCTCGTCCGAGAGCACCCCCTCCCCCTTTGAGAAGCCTCGGCCGAAAGTACCCCCCCCCTCTTGAGTTGTTCTCGTAAAATACGAACCCCCCCCCCCTTGGTAGAAAATACTCTCCAAGTATTGTTACAATTCCAAAATACCTTAGCCTTATACCTTGTTATATTCCAAAGTTACCTCTATCGTAGAGCAGGAAATACTACCTTATATCCTTTTAGTCACTAAGCGAAACCCCAGGAAAATCTTCATAATTGGTTGATGTAGTAAGAAGAAGTTCGTAGAACTTCTAAGGGTTGTTTGGAGCGGGTTGGAGCGCCAGTAGGAGCTAAGCGTTGCTGGGATCGACATTTAAACTTGGATAATTTTGGGCTTATCGAGGTAAATACTCTTGTCCTTCTATTGTAATTGGAAATTACATACTGTAGTTGTATAGAAGGATGGTTTAAGAGAAGAGAATTGAATTGAAGTCACATCAGAAGAATATTAAAGAAGAAGATTGAACTGTACTTACATAGGAATTTGTATTTCTGATGAACTTGTGTAGTTTAACGGGTGAGAAGTGCTGCCCAATTTTTCGTAGAATAGAGAAGCCTCGCTAGAATATTCTGAGTAGTCTAGACGTTGATAGGCGTATATGGCCTTTATAGGTTGAAAGTTACTGCGAGTAGCATGTTCTACTTGAAAGGTGGACAAGGCTAGCGGGTTATAAGCGGTGGAGCGTTTTGCTAATTGTCGATAATCGTCGCGGTATGTGATTCTTCCTATCCTCTTGAGCATGATATTTTAAAAGAATATATATATAGTACGGTGAGCGTCGTGTGTTAATGAACGTGGTTTCTTTGCGATGTCTTTTGACTTGAGTCTAATAATAAGAATCTTGAAGTATTTCAAAAGAATTAAGAATCGTTTTTGAAAGAAGAGTAATACTTGGTTTTAAAAGCTTAAGAGTTATACTAGCTTTATGGGAAGTTAGGTATAACGACTTAAGAGAGATAAAAGGAACGTGTCACGACCCGAACCCGGGCCTGTGACTGGTGCCTTACCTCGGGCACCCTAGTGATACAACATCAGAGTAATCAGCGGAATATAAAACAAGACATGAAATAATATGAAGTGAAAACAGTTTATCTGAGAGAAGTTGCCCTTCGGCATATATATAAAAACATGAATCCGAACAGTTACATCCCTTTTACAAACTCTGCCCGCGGTACTCTGAGCCTCTAAGAATGATATGACAACAATGGCGGGACGGGGCCCGCCATACCTGAATGTAAGTACCTACAACGACGAGGACTATACCACTGATAAGCCTCCGGAGAAGCGGAGCTTCCCAACGCAGAGCTGTGATCCTAAGGCGAGGATCGGCGGCGATGTAGCTCTACCTGCGGCATGAGCGCAGCCCCGAAGGAGGTCGATGCAACAGTACCAAGTATGTGAAACCGAAAATCGTAAATGAAATCATAGTAGTCTATATAAAGCGGAGACATATATGATAGCAAACTACCGTTCACAATAAATAAGCAGTCATGTCAAGTCAGGGACTCACGCCCTCAAAGTCATCACTCAAATATAACTATGGGTCTCGCGCCCACAACATCAATCATGCCAGTGGAATACCTTCCTCACTGCCCGCAGTCTATGATATAAAAGCACGAGGAATACATGAACACGGTCCCACTGTGTCATAATAAAACCGTGCGGGGTAAATGCGAAGGCATAGCCGACTACTAAAACCCGCGACCAACAAAGTCATAAAGCGTATCGAGTGCTGTCTAAGCCTTGATCGTAATCGGCTCGCCTTCGCGATATCAAATGTCGCGT
Source organism: Przewalskia tangutica (assembly GCA_029844215.1). NCBI lineage: Eukaryota > Viridiplantae > Streptophyta > Magnoliopsida > Solanales > Solanaceae > Przewalskia > Przewalskia tangutica. Next base: position 206,273 of record JAQGDG010000034.1, read on the forward strand.
CTAATCTGGAACTTCCGCGACTCGCATAGGCCACACGCATAGGCGCGTGAGGTATTCGCGTCGGGGTAGCTACTCCGGCGTAAATCTGGACTCGCGATCGCGTAGCACGTAGACGCGTAGCCATATAGACCCACTAACACCTTAACTCTCGTAGCTCGCATAGGTCCACTGGACCCGCGTGGTATTCTCGAATCATAGTCCCGGCACGAGGTATACCGCGGAGGCGACAACCCGGTATCGTGTCGAGGTGAGTGGTACAATACTATCATAACGACTTATCGTTAAACAACATAAGCCAATCGAGAAACCTTTACACAAACATCACAAGATACTAACACACGTAGCATCCTAAACATGTTTACTTATCAAATCAACAAGAAAGTACAAGGCTATGACAAACCAACACAATCAAGTTATTCACACAAGGTACTTTCTACTTTATGTTAACAAGTTGGGTTTTTATCCCCAAAGTACTTCATACATTAACTCTTTAAAAGATCAGTTTCTTTCACAAAAGTCACACGATACGTAGTATAAAAATAGAGTGACTATCTTTTTAAGTAAACCAAAATACTTCCTTTGTAAAATCAAGTAACAACATTATTTTCCAAGCGTTCAAGTTTGCCTAATTTCAAATGCTCAAGTTTCTCATTTTGAAGGTTTCGTAGTTCATAGTTTTAATCACTTAATAATATAATTCTCCTTTAAAACAATTTGAGAAACATATGTCTTATGTGTGAGTAGGTTATTCTTGTTTATAACAATCTTATTAAAGCGGCCATGATCTAGGAAATGTAATATCATTTTGTCTCATCTTAGCTTCTGCGGATGGAGGTTTCTCTTGGTTTTAGTAATACTTAATTAGTCAATACATTTCCCTTTATTAAGCTATTGATGGTTTGTTCGATACTTATTCTCATTTCGAAATCAATACAAGGCGTTTATAAACAATTAAGTAACTTCCTTTTATCTCTCTTAAGTCGTTATACCTAACTTCCCGTAAAGCTAGTATAACTCTTAAGCTTTTAAAACCAAGTATTACTCTTCTTCAAAACGGTTCTTAATTCTTTTGAAATCTTGATTCTTATTATTTAGACTCAAGTCAAAAGACATCGCGATAAAACCACGTTCGCTTAACACGACGTCGTACCTACTATATATATTCTTTTAAAATATCATGCTCAAGAGGATAGGAAGAATCACATACCTCGCGACGATTATCGACAATTAGCAAAATGCTCCACGGCTAACCCGGCTAGCCTTGTCCACCATTCAAGTAGAACATGCTACTCGCAGAACATTCAACCTATAAAGGCCATATACGTCTATCAACGTCTAGACTACTCTGTAGAATATTCTAAGCGGGTTCTACGGAAAATCGGGCGCACTTCCCTGCAGTTAAACTACACAAGTCACTTGAATCTGATCTATGTAAGTACAGTTTAATCTTAACTCTTATATTCTTACGATGTGATTTGATTCAATTCTCTTACAATATCCTTCATTACAGTTCAATTCTCTTCTGTAATATCATACATGTATCTTATATTCATTTCTATACAACTACGGTATGTAATTTCCAATTACAATAAAGGACAAAGTATTTACCTCGATAAGCCCAAAATTATCCAAGTTTAAATGTCGATCACGAGCGTTTAGCTCACTCTGGGTGCTCCAACGTTCCAAACAACCTTAGAAGTTCTACATGACTTCTTGTACTTCAATGGTATGAAGATTTTCCTTAGGGTTTCGTTTTTGTAGTGAAGGAAGTATAATAGTATTTAGGCTTTTAGTATAGGGTAACCTTGGAATACTACAAGGTATTTGGGCCAAGGTATTTTGGAATAGTAACAATACTTGGAGAATACTTTTCTACCAAGGGGTATTTCTGAAAACAACTCTCGAGAGGGGATGTTTGACCAAGGGCCTTCTCGAGGAGGAGTGCTCTTGGGCGAGAGCAACAAGGGGAGAATTTTCAAGACTTAGAAAATGTTTTAGGGATGAAGAAGTCTTGACTGAGGGGTATTTATAGGAAATCAATGGCCAAGATTAAGACAAGTGGTGGGCAAGTGGAGGTGTGGATTTGTACAAGTGCACCAGCCATCTACTCTAAATCACTCAAACATTGATCAAGTTTTAGGCAACAAAACATCGAAGAAAGCGTGCCCATCGTCCATCAACTTCCATGACTTGAGGGTGACAAGTGTCGCCTCTCGTTGGTCCAAAATATTTCACCTCTCGGAAAAATCCATAAAATTATTAATGTCATATCGTAATTTTCCGCCAAAGTTTGGAAAGCGTTTAGTCGGAAAACAATTCTTTTCGCTAGTTGTGCACAAATTTCGTCCCTTTGCCTACTTAAGGCTTAAACTTTTATCGTCGCCTCACGTCATACTCTGGAAATCGGTATAACATTCTCCTCCTTAGAAACATTCGTCGAATGTTCCTTCTAAGCCTCAAACATACATGCGCCGAGATAGTCTTCACTACTATACTTACGAAAACAATCATGGCACACTTTGCCACGAGAATAACACGTAAATACTTAAATCCAAGTCCGAGAATCACCTCTAGAATCACAAAGCTCCTTTGAGGTCTAAAATATACTCTCTTGGCACTTTACAAAAGAAATGATCACGTCTATGTTCTTAACACATGCTCGCTTCCCTTACAAATCGTACCCTTCTCGTACACTCGAACTCTTTCTCATAACTTACCACATTTATTCGCTTGGTTCAAAATCTACGGGTTACTATCTCCAACTTGGTCATCATTAGCAGGAACACTGGATGGATCTCGATACTTTTAGAACATAACAACATGAAAGACGGACGTCTTGCTTCTACGTTGGGCGAATGAAAGCTAAGTTATAGGCACTGGCCTATTCTACAAACAATTTGAAAATGCCCAAAGCACTTTGGGTTAAGTTTCCTCTGTTTCCAAAACTTGTCATACCAGGGGTGGTACCTTGAAAACCCACCGTCGGGAACTCTAAGTGTCGATGTTGATTATCCGCATGACTTTTATGCGACTCTGAGCTGCAATAACCTCTCTTGGATAAGCCGCATATCCACATCTGTTGAACAAGTATGAACCATTATCAGAACTTTGCCAACATCAGACCAATCGACCAAACTTACACTTCCGCCTACAAGGTGTCATAGCGACATCCGAATCTTTGAAATGGTAGCTATAAAACATTCCCTCAGCGAGACAACAATCCTCGCGCTACCACGAAAACCAAATCACGGCGAGGCGAATGCGTCTGAGACTGCTGAGTTTCTAACCTGCACAGTAATACTTCCAGAAAACGAAATAGCCATAACCTGGGCTCCCCTTCCCGTCATAAGGTGAAAGTAGGCACCTCGTGCAGCCTTACAACCTTCCTGATATAATCATCTCGCATAACCTGCGAGTAAGCGATCTTGACTAAAAGACAAGATGGGTGACCTCATCGGTCCGATCACCTGCTCTTGGTCGACGCAGTTAACTAAACTTGGGCCTAATACCTGCTGAACCTGCCACTGGCGGGACCATGAACGGCCACCACATTCACGGTGCGGGTTGACCATGATCGGTCGTAACGACGGCTTATCGCCAAAACTCTTGTTCCACGATCCGAACAATCTCACAATCAAGTCACGAAAACCTGGTAGTGCTTCGCTCAACTACCCTCTTTCATTTCACACTACTCGGACTTATCACAAATATATCTCACGTGCTATGCACTCAGATAAAGTCAAACATAAAAATAATCTTTTACTCACGATGGCCTGCCTCTAAGGTCTCCACGTATAAAACTCTAAGGCTACTTTCCTTATCCCCAAACATACCATTAACTAACCATGATTTCTAATCACAATTAACAATGCTATCGAACAAAACATTTAAGATATATGTTATACCCGTATTTCAGTATATGCGTGAGGCGTCGTCAAAAGTTTTAGCCTTAAGTAGGCATAAGGGTCGAAATTTTGTTCCTGACCACGAAAATAATTGTTTTCAAATGAAACGTTTTCCAAACTTTGCGAAGGAAAATTATAGCTATGTCATTTATATTTTTGCGGATTTTTCCGAGAGATGAAATATTTTGGACCAGCGAGAGGGTGACACTTGTCACCCTCGAGTGGGCAACAACATGGGCAAGGTTGGAAGATTTTGTGGTCAAGGAGTTGGTAGGATATTTTGTGATATTTTGTATGGTAGATGGATAAGGTACACTTGCCCAAATCCTCACCTCCACTTGCCCACCACTTGTCTTGATCTTGGCCTTGAATGTCCTATAAATACCCCTCTAATGCAAGACCGTTTCTTCATCCACACTTGTGAAAATCAAGGCAAATCCTCTCCGCTTTAGTATAATTTTCGTCCTGCTTTCCTCCACTTTGGGAGGCCCTCGGCAGAATACCCCCTCTTGAGTGTTGTTCTCGTGAAATACACCCACTTGGTAGAAAATACTCTCAGTATTGTTACTATTCCCAAATACCTTGGCCCAAATACCTTGTAGTATTCGAGTTACACCTATACTAAAAGCCGAAATACTATTATACTTCCCTTGATCACAAGCGAAACCACTAAGGAAAATCTTCATAGTAGGTTGAAGTATAAGTAGATGTTGTGTAGAACTTCTAAGGGTCTTGGAGCGTATTGGAGCGTACAGAATAGGAGCTAAACGTTGCTCAGGATCGACACATAAACTTGGATAATTTTGGGCTTATCGAGGTAAATACTCTTGACCTTCTATTGTAATTGGAAATTACATACTGTAGTAGTATAGAAATGAATATAAGATTCATAGAAGGATATTCTGAAGAGAATTAGCGTAATAGAAGAATATTAAAGAAGACTAAAGCTGTACTTACATGGGATTTGTATTTCTGATGAACTTGTGTAGTTTGTGGTGCGGAAGTCTTTGCCCAATTTTCCGTAGAATAAGGAATCTGTATCTAGAATTATTCTACAGAGTAGTCTAGACGTTGATATACTTGTATGACCGTTATAGGTTGAAGTACTGCAAGTAGCGTATTCTACTCGAAAGGGTGGAAAAGGCTAGCCGAATTACAGTACTTTGGAGCGTTTTGCTAATAGTCGATAATCGTCGCGAGGTATGTGATTCTTCCTATCCTCTTGAGCATGATATTTTAAAAGAATATATATATAATGCGGTAGGCGTCGTGTGTTAAGCGAGCGTGGTTTTACTTCGATGTCTTTTGACTTGAGTTTTAAATAATAAAAGTCTTGAAGTATTTCAAAAGAATTAAGAATCGCTTTTGAAAGAAGTGTATTACTTTTTGAAAGAGTTATACTAGCTTTATGGGAAGTTAGGTATAACAACTTAAGAGAGATAAAAAGAATGGTTTATTGACTTTAGAAGTTAAGAGACTTGATCTTAAAAGATAAGTGACTTGACTTAATTGAATTGATATGAATTTTGTTAATAAGTGTGAAACCTCATTCGTGAGTAATGAGTACTTGGTTTTAAAGAATAATGTTTCTTGATTTGGAAATGAGAATAAGTATCGAACAGAACCAACTGCGGCGTTAATAAAGGAAAATGTATTGACAAGTAAGTAATTATATTAAAACGGTAGAAACCTCCATCTGCGTAGAAGCGAAGATAAGACAAAATTGTATTACATTTCTAGATCATGGCTGCTTTAATAAGATTGTTATGAACAAGAATAACCTACTCACACATAAGGCATATGGTTCTCAAATTGTTTTAAAAGAGAATTATCGTATTAAGTGATTAAGACTATGAACTACGAAACCTTTCGAAAATGAGAAACTTGAGTATTTGAAATTAGGCAAACTTGAACTTTTGGAAAGAATGTTGTTACTTGACTTTAAGAAGGAAAATGTTTTGGTTTAAGAAGAAGGGCATAATATTGCCTTAGTTGATTTTAAAAAGGAAAACATGGTATTATCTTAATCTGTCTTAAAGAGCGTTTAAATGTTATGGTCGATTCTACACGCGTTCATGGGATGAGCAGGAATGTATTTCACTACGACACGCGTTCATGGGATGAGCAGGAATGTATTCCATCACGATTCCACCTCGAGTCCCGTAGAGATGGGCGAGACATGTCACGATTTCTCGAGTCCGTGAGATGGGCGAGACATGTGCGATACCTATCGAGTCCGTGAGATGGGCGAGACATGTCGCGATACCTGTCGAGTCCCGTGAGATGGGCGAGACATGTGCGATACCTGCTCGAGTCCCATGAGATGGGCGAGACATGTGCGATACCTATCGAGTCCCGTGAGATGGGCGAGACATGTCGATACCTGTCGAGTCCCGTGAGATGGGGCGAGACATGTGCGATTCCTGTCGAGTCACGAGATGGGTAGAGACATGTATTCCATCGATTCCTATCGAGTCCCATGAGATGGGCGAGACATGTATTCCACGATTCCACCTCGAGTCCCGTGGGATGGGCGGAGACATGTTATCGTATCCACGATTTATACCTAGGCTGGCGGTGAGGAAGGAGTTCCACGGGCGTGAGGATGACTTTGGCGTGAGTCCCACTTGACATATTTATTTTTATGTTGTGAGCTGTAGTTTTGTTATCATACATGTCTCTGTTTTATTTTAGTATTATGATTTCATTTACAATATTTCTCGATTTCACATACTTGGTACTGTTATCTTGACCTCGCCCTTGAAGTGCGTTCATCTGCATGAGTAAATACATCGGTTGTTGATCCTGCTCATGGATCACAGTTCGGCGTATTAGGAAGCTCCGTTTCTCGGAGGCTTATCTTTTAGTATGTTCGAGTTGTAGGTTCTTGTACATTCAAAGGTATGGCGGGGCCTGTCCGTCATAGTTGTTATTACATTCTTAAGTGCAGTAAATCTTTGTTGTGGCGGGGTTGTAAAGGATATAGCCATTCAAAATTTTGTATATATATGCGAAGGCAACCGTTTTAGTTGCTTTGTTTTATTATCTTATCTCTTGTTTCATATCTGTATGTTTTATATTATTGATTTCTACGATGTATGACTACTTGGGTGCCGGGTAAGGTACGATCACGGGCCGGGCGAGTCGTGACAAAAGTGGTATCGAGCGATTAATCATCGGAAAGTGTCTGAATCGTGTCTAGTAGAGTCTTGATTATCGGTGTGTTGTGCACCACATCTATGTCGAGGAGGCTGCGAACATTTAGTATTAGTTTCCATTCTTCTCATTACGAGATCGTGCCTTAGAGATGTGTTATAAGTTGGACCCTCGGCGTATTTCATTTTTACGATTATGCCTCGCGCAAGGCAACCGGGCGAATGGGAAAGCGGGGGAGCTTCTAGTAGGATCTGAGGAGAATGCGAGCGCGAGCCCGGTCATTACGAGATAGTGCTTGAGCCGGCGAGTTTTGCGGCGCCCGGCCCAACCAGTTTATAAGCGCGGCGGTGGCTGCTGATACCTGATACACGAGCCTCGGTCCACGGCACGGAGCGAGAGTTAAGTACAAAGAGATAGCAATTATTGGCGGGATAGTGGCAACACGAGGATAGGCCCAGGCCTTGGCCAGTTCGGTAGTACCCATGGTTCACGAGATCATATAGTTTGAGGTTCACGGGACTTTCGAGTTGTAGCACTTGATTCTACGGGTGAGGCACGAGGATGATCCGAGGAGTTCATTCGGCGATTCTGACGGATCATGAGTGATCGAGGCTTGGAGACCGAGTCGGTGGTCTTAGGTTCGCATCGTTTGCGTGATCTGATCGGTGGTTTGATTCGTGAAATTTGTCTCGGGAGAGTATGCACTTCGGCCGTATGGGGCGAGTTCTCGGGGCATTTCTTGCACATTTCTTGCCTCCACGGATGAGAAGGGCTCGGGCCCAGATTTTTGGCGTTAAAGCGGTCCGGCGTGCGGTTCGGGAAGTCTGATGTGAAGTTTGACTCATGCTCGATGCGTCCCGCATTGGTAGCGACATGGAGGGCGAAGTGCCGCTACGTCGCGGGCTCGATGACTACTTAGCGAGCTTGTTCGGGTGTAGCTCTTGGCCGGGCATGGACATTGCCGCATGCGAGCTTATGCACTTGGATGTGAGGCGGAAGGTCGGCGGAATGACAAGATCGGCGAAGAGGGCGAGCGAGGTCCTTTGGTAACTTTCGGCGAACCGCCTCGTGATTAGTTATGTACCTCGCCCGATGCAGTGGTCCTCCGCGATCTTGGGGCGTTAGTATTGGGGCTGGTGAGCTCGAGGCTTCGTTCCGCGGTATACATGGGTTCGGCCGATCGGGTTCATGCTTTCCTCGGTGTACGATCACGGCAGCGTCGTCCGGGAGTGTCGTCTTCTGCGGTGCTTGTTTCACTGCGGCCGTCAAGCCATGTGACGGTATCCTAAAAGGAGGATCTGGTAGAATGGCGCGAACTTCTACGGGTCGATGGCGAGATCGTCTCCTTACATAGCTATGCGCCCGGCGAGCGGGATTATGATTAGAAGCGACGAAGGAAAATGAAGCGGATAATCTGGTATATTCTTACCCCTCTAGAGACTAGTATGCGTTGATGATATGATGAAATGCTAAGTATTATGTTCAGATAACATTATGTTAAAAATTGTGTCTAGAAAACATGGTTAGTTAGAAGGGTAAGTTTGGGGACAGGGAAAGTGTGAGCCTTAGAATTTTATACGTAGAGACCTTAGGTGCGAGGCCATCTTGAGTAAAAGATTTATGGTTGTGTTGACCTTTATCAGAGTGCATAGTATACGTGGGATATATTTTTGTGATAAGTCCCTGGGTGATATGAAATGAAAGAGGGTAATTGAGCTAAGAAGACCACTAGGTTTTCGTGACTTGATTTGTGAGATTGTTCCGGATCGGGGGAACAAGTGTTTAGCGCGATAGCGGGTCGGGTTGAGGACCAATCGCGGGTCAACCCGCGACCTGAAATGTGGTGGGGTCAGTTCGAGGTGGTCCCACCAGGTGGAAGGGTCACGAGGGTGCTAGGCCCAGGTTTAGGTAACCATCGTATGAGTTCGTGGATATGTTCGACCAGAATCGGATCGTGAAGGTCGGGGATGGCCTTAAAGGAGATTGAAGCTAGTAAGATGACCAAGTTTGGAGGTAGTGACTCAGGAGATTTTGAGGCCCAGGCGATGGTGAAGTATGAGTGCATTATACTAGAAAGAGTTCAAGTGTTCAAGAAGAGTATGAGTGAGAAAAGAAGAAGAGCGTGTGTTAGCGAATAAAGGAGATCATTTTGTTGTGAAGTGAAGATCACGAAGAGTATCCTTTAGACCGGTGGAATCTTTTGTGATGTATGAATGATTTCTCGTGGACTTGGGTTAAGTATTTTCGCGTGTGTTATTTTGTGGCGGCGTGGCATTGACAACTTGTTTAAGATATGAGGAACTTTGTCGTTATCGTCTTGAGAAGGAACATTCGGGGCGAATGTTTCTAAGGAGAGGAGAATGTTATACCCGTATTTCGGTATGTGCGTGGCGTGCGTACAAAGTTTTAACCTTAAGTAGGCATAAGGGTCGAAATTTTGTTCCTGACCACGAAAGAATTGTTTTCGGCGAAGCATTTTCTAAACTTTGCGAAGGAAAATTATGGCTATATCATTTATATTTTTGCGGATTTTTCCGAGAGATGAAATATTTTGGACCAACGAGAGGGTGACACTTGTCACCCTCAAGTGGGCGGCAATATGGGCAAGGTTGGGCGATTTTGTGGTCGAGGAGTTGGTAGGATATTTTGTGATATTTTGTGTGGTAGATGGATAAGGTACAACTTGCCCAAATCCTCACCTCAAACTGCCCACCACTTGTCTTGATCTTGGCCCTTGAATATCCTATAAATACCCCTCTAATGCAAGACCATTTCTTCATCCACACATGAAAATCCAAGGCAAATCCTCTCCCTTTAGTATAATTTTAGGTCAGCTTCCCTCCCTTTGAGGCCCTGGCAGAATACCCTCCCTCTTGAGTGTTGTTCTCGTGAAATACCCCCTTGGTAGAAAATACTCTCCAAGTATTGTTACTATTCCCAAATACCTTGGCCCAAATACCTTGTAGTATTCGAGTTACACCTATACTAAAAGCCGGAAATACTATTATACTTCCCTTGATCCAAAAAGCGAAACCTAAGGAAAATCTTCATAGTAGGTTGAAGTATAAGTAGAAGTTATGTAGAACTTCTAAGGGTCTTGGAGGCGTATTGGGCGTCTGGAATAGGAGCTAAATGTTGCTCGGGATCGATACATAAACTTGGATAATTTTGGGCTTATCGAGTAAATACTCTTGACATATTATAATTGGAAATTACATCTGTAGTAGTATATAAATGAATATAAGATTCATAGAAGGATATTCTGAGAAGAAATTGGTATAATAGAAGAATATTAAAGAAAGTGTACTTACATGGGGTATGTATTCTGATGAAACTTGTGTAGTTTGTGGTGGGAAGTCTTTGCCCAATTTTCCGTAGAATAAGGAATCTGTATCTAGAATTATTCTACAGAGTAGTCTAGACATTGATAGACTTGTATGACCGTTATAGGTTGAAGTACTACAAGTAGCGTATTCTACTCGAAGGGTGGAAAAGGCTAGCCGAATTACAGTACTTTGGAGCGTTTTGCTAATAGTCGATAATCGTCGCGAGGTATGTGATTCTTCCTATCCTCTTGAGCATGATATTTTAAAAGAATATATATATATAGTGCGGTAGGCGTGCGTGTGTTAAGTGAGCGTGGTTTTACTTCGATGTCTTTTGACTTGAGTTTTAAATAATAAGAGGCTTGAAGTATTTCAAAAGAATTAAGAATCGCTTTTGAAAGAAGAGTAATACTTTTTGAAAGAGTTATACTAGTTTTATGGGAAGTTAGGTATAACAACTTAAGAGAGATAAAAGAATGGTTTATTGACTTTAGAAGTTAAGAGACTTGATCTTAAAAGATAAGCGACTTGACTTAATTGAATTGATATGAATTTTGTTAATAAGTGTGAAACCTCATTCGTGAGTAATGAGTACTTGGTTTTAAAGAATAATGTTTCTTGATTTGGAAATGAGAATAAGTATCGAGCAGAACCCGCTGCGGCGTTAATAAAGGAAAATGTATTGACAAGTAAGTAATTATATTAAAACGATGAAACCTCCATCTGCATGAAGCTAAGATAAGACAAATTGTATTACATTTCCTAGATCATTTGCTTTAATAAGATTGTTATGAACAAGAATAACCTACTCACACATAAGGCATATGTTTCTCAAATTGTTTTAAAGAGAATTATCTTATTAAGTGATTAAGACTATGAACTCTGAAACCTTTCGAAAATGAAACTTGAGTATTTGAAATTAGGCAAACTTGAACTTTTGGAAAAGAATGTTGTTACTTGACTTTAGAAGGAAAATGTTTTGGTTTAAGAAGAAGGGCATAATATTGCCTTAGTTGATTTTAAAAAGGAAAACATGGTATTATCTTAATCTGTCTTAAGAGCGTTTAAATGTTATGGTCAATTCTTACAGCGTTCATAGGATGAGCGGGAATGTATTCTGCGACCACCGCGTTAAGTAGGATGAGCAGGAATGTATTCCATCTGATTCCACCTCGAGTCCCGTGAGATGGGCCCAGGTATACGGCGGAGACATCCGATTCTGCTCGAGTCCCATGAGATGGGCGAGACATGTGCGATGCTATAGTCCCGTAGATGGGCGAGAGACATGTGTGATACCTGTCGAGTCCGTGAGATGGGGCCGAGACATGCGATACCTCCGAGTCCCGTAAGAGATGGGCGAGGACATGTCATGTACTCTGTCGAGTCCCGTAGAGATGGCGAGACATGTCGATCTCTCTCGAGTCCGTGAGATGGCGAGACATGTGCGATACCTATCGAGTCCCGTGAGATGGGCGTAGGGCATGTGCGATTCCTATCAGGTCACCTGAGATGAGGCGAGACATGTATTCCATACGATTCCTATCGAGTCCCGTGAGATGGGCGAGACATGTATTCCACACGATTCCACCTCGAGTCCATGGGATGGCGAGAGCGTGTTATATGTATCCTGATTTATACCTAGGCTAGGCGGTGAGGAAGGAGTTCCACAGGCGTGAGGATGACTTTGAGGCGTGAGTCACGACTTGACATATTGTTTTTATGTTGTGAAGCTGTAGTTTATTTACCATACATGTCTCTGTTTTATTTTAGGCGTATGATTTCATTTACAATATTTCTCGGTTTCACATAATTTTTGTTATGCGGCCTCCTTGAGGATGCGTTCATCTGCGAGTAAGTCGTTGTTGATCTCGCTCATAGGATCCACGATTCGTGTTAGGAAGCACCGTTTCTCAGTAGGCTTATCTTTTGGTATGTTCACTGAGTTGTAGGTTCTTGTACATTCAGGGGGATGGCGGGGCCCTGTCCGTCATAGTTGTTATTACATTCTTGAAGTGTAAAATGCTTGTTGTGGCGGGGTTGTAAAGGATGTATTTGTTCAAATTTCTGTATATATATGCAGAAGGCCGTTTGGTTGGCTGTTTTATTATCTTATCTCTTATTTCATATCTGTATGTTTTATATTCCATGATTTCTCGATGTATGACTACTTGGGTGCCGGGTAAGGCACTGATCCGCGAGACCCTGGGAATAGATTCGTGACATAGAAGTGTCTAGAGCAGGTAAGGTGTTTCTTTTTAGCTCTTGAGAACAACCTTGGCTTTTAGCTCACTCGTCAAAGGGATTTTCCATGTGCGCATTGATAGCCTCCTAAACTCCGTGTTGCCTTTGCTCTTTGTTCAATACCTTTGAAATCACTTATGTTCCAATGCCCTTAATGGATTTGGCACAAGGCTTTTCAGATTTGAAGGCACAGAAGCAGATGGCAGTTCTGATATGTGTCTCAATGTGAAGTCATTATGTCTCGAGCGGGGTGAGAGAGCTACATATTATGAACTTGAAAGGGCGTTTCCCAACGTTATAGGATGTAATAACGTGGCAGCTATCACGGGGTGGTCAGGGCGGGGTTCCCGTAGGCAGAAATTGGCGTCGTTCTAGGAGTGAATCGGCTCCGATTTTAGTTCATCCAACTACTCTGTCGACTTGGAACAAATTAGACCATTTGTCCAAGTAGAAGGAACGGAAGAAGAGTGTCTTCTAGTCCATGAGGAAATTCTGAAATCTCCAAGATCCTAAGTCATGAGAGTGAGAGAGGACCCGCGCATAAATACGTGTGGTGTGATAAGTGTTGAAATCTCATGTCGTCGAGCATTAGTGATGCAATGCGAGTGGTAAGGTGATGCAAACTGTATCGGAATGCTATAAGCGGGTACACAAATGGCAAGAAGGACAACGTGTTATAGTGCAACTTGCTGGATTGTGGATATCGCGAGAATCCGTTCGATCGTTTATGAAAAGCGGACACGGAGATCGTAGTAATAATTCTTTCGCCATTAATGAATTCAAATTTGAGCAAAGTTCCAAGCTTTGAATCTTAGAGTAGAGAGAATCTGTCCTTTCGAGATAGTTTAGTTTCAATGAACCAAACCATTATATCATCTTTGTTTTGTGAGACTACGGCTAGAGCTTGCGTGAGCTATGCTATCGGCTGTCACTGAGACCACGGACATTCAATAAGTATTTCATTAGGAAACAAAAGAGGTTTGTTAGCACCTCAGCAGCTTTCGCGCCTTACGCGCCCCTTTCACGCTTTCGGCAAATTCTTTCCAGTAATACTTCCTTCATCATCCTCTTTGTTGCTGGAAATATAGCGTGTGAAGTTCGACTGACTAGTATTCCCAGCGTTCAAGTTAGCGTTACTTGGCACAAATCTAGCCTTCTCCGTAGCACCCTTATGTTTCTCCATCAATGAAGGTGCGGGTTCATTGGCACCTCGAATCGATGCTGCTTTGACTCGTAACTCATCTATCGTATTACTTGGCATAACCGTAGTGAGAGTAGGCCGTGAGGATTTTGCACGAGATTCACTTAAACTTGATATGGGCCAGAATGACTAACTTAAAACCGGAGGACGCGGCATGCGTGCTTCTCCCAAACTGGGACGAGGTGTTGTGTGCTCATATCGACCGGGCCCCAGACGTGGTGGTTCGCACCGAACAGTAGGCGTACGGCCAGGTAATGTTGGAATATAAAACAAGACATGAAATAATATGAAGTGAAAACAATTTATCTGAGAGAAGTTGCCCTTCGGCATATATATAAAAACATGAATCCGAACAGTTACATCCCTTTTACAAACTCTGCCTACAACAGTACTACAAACCTCTAAGAATGATATGACAACAATGGCGGAGCGGGGCGCCATACCCCTGAATGTAAGTACCTACAACGGCGGACTATACCATCTGATAAGCCTGAGAAACGGATCTTCCCAAAATGACTGTGATCCTAAGAGCGAGGATCAACGACCGCAGACTCTACTGCGGCATGAACGCGACTCGAAGGAGGTCGCATGGTACCAAGTATGTGGAAAAAGCCATCAGAATGAAATCATAGTAGTCTATATAAAGCAGAGACATATATGATAACCAAACTACAATTCACATAAATAAGCGATCATGTCAAGTCGGACTCACGCCTCAAAGTCATCACTCAAATATAACTATGGGTCTCATGCCCACAACATCAATCATGCGTGGAATACCTTCCTCACCGCCACGTGATGCATGATATAAAAGCACCAAGGAATACACATGAACACGGTCCCACGTGTCATAATAAAACCGTGCGGGGTAAGTGCGAAGGCATACCGACTACTAAAACCTACAGTACCAACAAAGTCATAAAGCAGATCACGAGGTGCATCTGACGCCACATGATCGGCCGCCACTCGCCGCGATATCAAATGTGGCGTCTAATCTTGGAACTTCCGCGACTCGCGCAGGCCACATGCCCGCGTGAGGTATTCCTCGTGAGGTAGCTACTCCGGCGTGATCTGGACTCGCGATCGCGTGGCACATGACCGCATGGCCATATAGACCGCACACTAACACGGAACTCGTAGCTCCGCATAGGTCCCTGGACTGCGCAGGTATTCTCGAATCATAGTCCCCGGTGCGAGGTATACCCCGCGTCGGAGGCGACAACCCCGGTATCATGTCAAGAGGTGAGTGGTACAATACTATCATAACGACATCGTTAAACAACATAAGCACAATCAAGGAAACCCTTTTATACAAACATCACAAGATACTAACACGTAGCATCTAAACATGTTTACTTATCAAATCAACAAGAAAGTATTACAAGGCTATGACAAACCAACACAATCAAGTTATTCACAGGTACTTTCTACTTTATGTTAACAAGTTGGGTTTTATCCCCAAAGTACTTATACATTAACTCTTTAAAAGATCCGTTTCTTTCACAAAAGTCACACAATACGTAGTATAAAAATAGAGTGACTATCTTTTAAGTAAACTAAAACACTTCCCTTTGTAAAATCAAGTAACAACATTATTTTCCAAACGTTCAAGTTTGCCTAATTTCAAATGCTCAAGTTTCTCATTTTGAAAGGTTTCAGTAGTTCATAGTTTTAATCACTTAATAATATAATTCTCCTTTAAAACAATTTGAGAAACATATGCCTTATGTGTGAGTAGGTTATTCTTGTTTATAACAATCTTATTAAAGCGACCATGATCTAGGAAATGTAATATCATTTTGTCTCATCTTAGCTTCTATGCAGATGGAGGTTTCTCTTGGTTTTAATAATACTTAATTAGTCAATACATTTCCCTTTATTAGCGCTGCGATGGTTTGTTCGATACTTATTCTCATTTCCAAATCAATACAAGCGTTTATAAACAATTAAGTAAACTGTTCCTTTTATCTCTCTTAAGTCGTTATACCTAACTTCCCATAAAGCTAGTATAACTCTTAAGCTTTTAAAACCAAGTATTACTCTTCTTTCAAAACGGTTCTTAATTCTTTTGAAATACTTGAGATTCTTATTATTTGGACTAAGTCAAAAGACATCGCATAAAACCACGCTCGCTTAACACGTGACGCCTACCGTACTATATATATTCTTTTAAAATATCATGCTCAGAGGATAGGAAGAATCACATACCTCACGGCGATTATCGACAATTAGCAAAAAGCTCTGCGCTAACCCATTAGCCTTGTCCACCATTCAGTAGAATACGCTACTGTAACATTCAACCTATAAAGGCCATATCGTATATCAATGTCTAGACTACTCGTAGAATATTCTAAGCGGGGGTTCTACGGAAAATCGGCAAAGACTTCCTCTGCCAGTTAAACTACACAAGTCTCTGCAAATACATCCCATGTAAGTACAGTTTAATCTTAACCTTATATTCTTCGATGTGATTTGATTCAATTCTCTTACGTAATATCCTTCTATTACATTTCAATTCTCTTACAGAATATCCTTCTATGTATCTTATATTCATTTCTATACAACTACGGTATGTAATTTCCAATTACAATAAAAAGGACAAGAGTATTTACCTCGATAAGCCCAAAATTATCCAAGTTTAAATGTCGATCCTGAGCAACGTTTAGCTCTACTCAGGTGCTCCAACCTGCTCCAAACAACCCTTAGAAGTTCTACTTAACTTCTTCTTAGTACTTCAACCGACTATGAAGATTTTCCTTAGGGTTTCGTTTTGTGGTGAAGGGAAGTATAATAGTATTTCGGGCTTTTAGTATAGGGTAACCTTGGAATACTACAAGGTATTTTGGAATAGTAACAATACTTGGAGAATACTTTGTTACCAAGGGGGGGTATTTTACTAAACAACTCTCAAGAGGGGATGTTTCGCCAAGGGCCTTCTGAGGAGGAGTGCTCTTGGCGAGAGCAACACGACGGCGGGGAGGATTTTCAAGACTTAGAAAATGTTTTAGGGATGAAGAAGTCTTCAACTCAAGGGGGGTATTTATAGGGAAATCAATGGCCAAGATTAAGACAAGTGGTGGGCAAGTGGAGGGTGTGGATTTGCACAAGTGCACCCTAGCCATCTACTCCACAAATCACTCCAAACATTGACCCAAGTTTTAGGCAACAAAACATGGAAGAAAACGTGCCCACATCGTCCATCAACTTCCGCCAACTTGAGGGTGACAAGTGTCGCCCTCTCGTTGGTCCAAAATATTTCACCTCTCGGAAAAATCCGCGAAAATTATTAATGTCGCAACCGTAATTTTCCCTTCGCAAAGTTTGGAAAACGTTTCGTCGGAAAACAATTCTTTTCGCTATTTGTGTACAAATTTCGTCCCTTTGCCTACTTAAGGCTTAAACTTTTATACGTACGCCCTCACGTACATACTCTGGAAATACGGGGTATAACAGAACGATTTACTTAATTGTTTATGAACGCCTTGTATTGATTTCGAAAATGAGAATAAGTATCGAACAAACCACTGCAGCGCTAATAAAGGGAAATGTATTGACTAATTAAGTATTATTAAAAATAGTAGAAACCTCCATCTGCACAGAAGCTAAGATGAGACAAAATGATATTACATTTCCTAGATCATGGCTGCTTTAATAAGATTGTTATGAACAAGAATAACCTACTCACACATAAGGCATATGTTTTTCGAATTGTTTTAAAAGAGAATTATATTATTAAGTGATTAAGACTATGAAGTACGAAACCTTTCGAAAATAAGAGACTTGAGTCTTTGAACTTAGGCAAACTTGAACTTGGGAAAAGAAGGTTGTTACTTGTCTTTAAAAAGGGAAATTGTTTTGGTTTACTTAAAAAGATAGTCACTCTATTTTTAATACTACGGGTATCGTGTGACTTTTGTGAAAGAAACGAATCTTTTTAAAGAATTAATGTACGTAGTACTTTGGGGATAAAAAACCCGAACTTGTTGACATAAAATAGAAAGTACCTTGTGTGAATAACTTGACTATGTTTGGTTTGTGATAGCCTTGTAATACTTTCTTGATTGGTTTGATAAGTAAACATGTTAGGATGCTACGTGTGTTAGTGTCTTGTAATGTTTGTGTAAGAGGTTATTCTTATTGTGCTTATGTTGTTTAACGATAAGCCGTTGTGCTAGTATTATATCACTCACCTCTTGACATGATATCCGGTTGGCGCCCCGTCGCGAGGTACACCTCGGCGATGCGTGTGACTATGATTCGAGAATACCTCATGCGGGTCCAGTGGGCCTATGCGGAGCTACGAGAGTTCCAGGTTAGTGTGCGGGCTATGTGGCCACGCGTTCATGTGGCCATGCGGTGCGAGTCGATCGATGCCGGGAGTAGCTACCCTCGACGCGGGAATACCTCATGCGGGCCTATGTGTGGCCTATGCGAGATGCGCGAAGTTCGTGATTAGACGCGCGCATTTGATACTGCGCGCGAGTGGCGGCCGATCATGTGGCGGTCTAGCAAGACCTTGTAATACTGATTTTATGGCATTGTTGGTACCGTGGGTTTTAGTAGTCGGATATGCCTTCGCATTTACCCCGCACGGTTTTATTATGAGGCAGTGGGACCCGTGTTCATGTATTCTCGATGTTTGTATATCATGGATCGCCGCGATGAGGAAAGGTATTCCACGCATGATTGATGTTGTGGCGTGAGACCCATAGTTATATTTGAGTGATGACTTTGAGGGCGTGAGTCCCTGACTTGACATGACTGCTTATTTATTGTGAACAGTAGTTTGGTTATCATACATGTCTCCTTCTTTATATAGACTACTATGATTTCATTTACTGATATTTTCGATTTCACATACTACTCATGTGGATCACAGCCGTTTTGGGAAGCTCCGCTTCTCCGAGCTTATCTTTGGTATAGTCCCGCCATTGTAGTACTTACATTCGTATGGCGGCCTCTGTCCGTCGTTGTTATAAAACTCTTGAGGTCTCTGAGTAATCTTATGGGCAGAGTTTGTAAAGGGATGTAAATGTTAATTCAAGTTTTATGTTTATATATATCTTACGAAGGCAACTTTTCTCAAAAAATCAAGTTTCTCACTTCATTTTGTTTCATGTTTTGTTTTATATTCCGCTGATTACTCTGATGTATGTCTACTTGGGTGCCCGGGTAAGGCACCATTCACGGGCCCCGGAACGGGTCGTGACATTTCCATAAGAGTATAGTCAAATTCTTATGTACATACTTAAGAAAACTCATCAAGTTCATAAACATATAACTTACGTATCTTGCATAACCTAATCCGTCCCTTTATGGAGGAACGCATCTGTCGGCCCAATGGGACGATAAGTCACATATGTCCGCCGTAAAGGTATCTTTGTCCGCCCAACTGGGGACGCGATAAAATCACATAAGTCTGCCCATAAAGGTATCTTGCATAAAAATAGGAGGCTCATGATCAAAGCAGGGTCCTCGCCGTAGTATCGAGTAAGCAATCCTACTCCGACTATTTCACCCGCATAGGTCATGTGGACCCGCATGAGGTATTCCTCGCATAGTGTACCGCCCGCGTGGACTATTTCACCCGCATAAGCCCATAAGGACTCGCATGAGGTATTCCTCGCGTCATGGGTAGCAAATCCACTTAACAGTGGTATAACATCTTGAGGTTTACCCTCATTTATACTCTTACCAAGAAGGTGGTATAACGTCTTGAGGGTTTACCTCATTTATACTCTTACCACCGAGAAGGTGGTATAATGTCTTGGGGTTTACCCTCATTTATACTCTTACTCAACCTAACCATCATACATAACATAAGCCCTACCGGCTTATCATACATAACATAAGAACTACCGACTTATCATACATAACATAAGCACCACCGGCATACCATACATAACATAAGCACCACCGGTTTATCATACATTACATAAGCAAGTTAAGAAATCCACTAACTTCTTATTAGCTTGTTCATATACACTCTCATTTTTGTTTACTTAAGGCACTAACATGTCATTATAAAATCCGGGAATTTAACCCAACGTACTACGTGCCTCTACTTTTTTAAAACGATTCTCTTTCAAATAAAACTTCTAAGATACTAATAACTGTAGTATCAAGTCATATCTACTTTTCAAGACAAGTCACAATACCTTTTAGAAATACATTTATAGGCTTCTAAATCAAGTGACTTCTTTCTTTAAAACCTTAAGCAATTGGTACCTTTAAAATAATTTGCCCTTCTTTATTTCAAATCATTTCTTTGCTTACATTACTGAAGAAAACCATTCTTTTAATCTTCCATAAAGTTGTTATAACCAACTTCCCATAAAGCCGTTATAACTCTTTATGTCTTAGACAAATTCATTCCTTTTATGACCAAGAAACTTATACTTTCAATTCAAATCACATAGCTTTCAAAATACTTCAAGTCTCTTAACTTTTAAGAAAACAAGTTTCTTAACTTTAGAATGGCAAGAAATCAATACTTTCCAAATCAAGTATTCTATACTTTTAAATCAATTCATTTCTTCCTTTAAGAATCAAGTCCTATAACTTGAAAAATAAAGTCCCTTAACCTTTTAAAAATTTGAGGTTCATAGTCTTAAAACTTCATTCGTAAATTCTTATAAATTAAGTAACATATACTTTGGTGCGTTGTGAATAAGTTATACTTATTTATAACGATCTTAATCGAGTAGCCATGATGTAGAAAATATAATACAATTTTGTCTTATCTTAGCTTCTATGCAGATGGAGAATTCTACTCATTTTAACTTAATTGACTGTCATTACATTTTCCTTTATTAACGCTGCAGTGGCTTGTTCGATTCTTATTCTCATTTGTGTCGTAACTTAGCCAAGTCAACTTGGCTCCAAATACCTCCTAACGACTCTTACCAACATCCCCCATAAGACTTGGTAAGAACTTAGGATAACTTAGACATAACCTTTACGTAGAGTAAATCAACATACATACCTCTTAACTTATAAGAGTAGAAGGAATCATGAAATAGTACTACATGTATATTCCATACATAGAATCATGTCAAAAGAAGGAAGAGGTTCACATACCTCGCGACGATTATCGACAAATAGCAAAATGCTCCAAAGTACTTCAACCTTGATAGCTATTCCATCCTTCAAGTAGAATACGCTATACTTAGTACTTCAACCTATAATGGCCATAATACGTCCATTAACCTTTAGCTTCGAACGTAGAATATTCTAAGTGTGAAGTCACTAAATTTTACGGAAAATCGGACAGCACTTCCTTTGTTTCTACATACTTTGCCACCTTTTTCAAGGCCGAATTCAATAACCAAACACACCACATTTACGGCCCAACAATTCAGCTAACCAAAGGGAATTACACGCCTTAACAGGACGTGTAAAATTCTGCCCCAAAACCATACCAAAACAGCCCCTAAAACAATCCATAATTACTATAACGAGGGTGGAATGTGAGGCCTTTCAACGCCTTTCCACACCCTTATTCCTTCGGGGTTTCATTAGCAATCTACTACATTAAACATGAAATATAGGGGCTGATTTTCCAGCATACAACACGTCTAAAGCAGTCCCTAAAAACTGCACGACAATATCCAACAGTTTTATAGATTCTACGGCAACAACTCAAATCCGATAACTCTTTCCTTAATCCTTTTTATTCCAATTCGAGTTTCAAAACATCTACATAAGTTATAACAACTTATTAACAACAATATTAATCCATTATAACATGCAATAGGTGAAGATAACAACGACAATAACCAACGAATTCCATTTACACCAAATCTGTCCCAAATCGGTTTTAGCCCCAAAAACTGGCTCAAACGCTTTTTATTCTTCATTCTTTTTAACACAAGTTCATCCATACATTATAACAATAAGTAATATCCAATTACTTTAAAAGAAGAAGGACTTTTACCTCATTGTTTGCCCAAAAACGCCCCAAAACAGTCCGGTCTTTATTGGTCCATGCTTTCGCTTCACTCCACTTCTTCAAGTTCCAATCACATATATGTATCCCCTACAACCTTAGGATCAACTTCTCTTCACGTTTCGCTTCCAAAAAGTCGACGGAAAACCCCTAGGGTTTCATTCTATTTTCGGCCCAACCTAGATTTAGGGTTTAAGGGTGCTTAATCTTGGAAAGAAAATACTTTGATCTTGATCTTGTCTTTGGATATGGGGATTTCTGATTGCTCTAGGTTTTTGGAGAGATGAGGGTTTGTATGGATGAATATCTTTTGTTCTAAGTCTTCAAGACTTATCTATATAAAGGTGTGTGGAGTCTTCACAAGACAAGTGGGGAGGGCACTTGCTAACCTCCTATTGGCCAAGTATTTCTTCACAAAATATTTCATCCACACTTAGTTATTTTTCATCCCATTTCGATGGACATGTAACATAGTACACCAAGACTTAATAAATCCACTAAGTCCATAATTCTAATGAAAAATAATTCCATTACTAGAATTAATTCTTGTCATCACATTAAACTCGAAAATTTTCCGTATAAGGAAATGTAAAAATCCTTTCCTTTCGACATTCCAATCTTAATTCTATAATCATGTTCTTGAATTACGGGGTGTAACATTCTTCCCCCCTTAGAAACATTCGTTCCCGAATGTTCTTTCGGAATCCAATTTAATTAGATAGCGACATAGTCTCCCTTTACTACACCCTTCATACAACATATGCCACCCATGGCCACATAACAATACTTATACTAAAATGTCAACCTTGACACTCACGAAGCCAACTAGCCCATACTCATAATGACCTCAAAGTCTGTCATAATCCTCTCTACTAGGTCTACTAGGTCCGACTCATCAGATCATCACCGGAAAATCTCATATTCCGCCGCCTACCACCCCACACACTCGGGTGTAGCTACCTCGAAAGGTTCTTATGGATTTAGGCTCTATTCCTTTACACTTGGTTGTTATCTTTCTTCTGGTCGCACTCTTTCCGTGATTTCCAACTCATACTAGCATACATACATAACTTCCATACCAATTCTGGCATCAAATCTTTGGAGTCACTCTTTTAAACAACATAAGGCCATTTCGGCTCACGACACTGATTCGGTGGGCGCGTCCGAACCCGTAAAACAATTAACTAGACTTGGGCCTTGCACCCTCGTGACCCTATCACGTAGCGAAACTACTACCAACCGATCCCACTACATTTCAAACTATGAGGCGACCCGTAATAGGTCCTCAACCCGACTCCGCGTCACACTTAACTCTTATCCTTGGTCTGACTTAAAATCTTATTGCCAGAGAAAGCCTTATATATCTAAGGTCTCGGTAGTTATCAATATTCTTAGGCTCGCAATTCCCATGCTCCAAGCCTACCTTACCAGTCCCCCCGTAAACCATAATCGTGTCGTCTTGATCACCACAACCCTTACTTACTCTATACGGATCTCATCCATACAATCCTCTTACGCACACCACGTAGCTTAATCTATTAACACGGCATTCCATTAAGTTTCTTAACATGACTTCTTAAGGGTCCACTGCCTTATCAGACAGTTCATCCTTTCCCAATTATCCCAAAATAAAACATAAGACCTTGGCGAGAATTCATTAACTGTTCCATACCTTCCCGGTATCTAGTTAGTCTTTACCAACTCCTGGTAATCTAAAATCATTCTAGGCAACACGCGTCTGACCCTCATACATAACTCCGTATAGCTGTATGTCACAATGCCAACTATACTATAATCATTACCAACCTGGATACGCAATCCACATAGTCCTTCCTGGGTCACTGCTGCCTTTATCGTAGCTGCAATCAACATAACTCGTTAGGGAGACGACCCTAACAACACAGCTCTATCGCACGATCTCAGAGTGAGAAGAATGGAAACCAATCCTAAATGCCTGCGACCTCCTAATTATAGATGTGGTGCACAACACACCGATAATCAAGACTCTACTGAACCGGTGCGTAGACACTTTCCGAGGACTAATCGCTGCGATACCACTTTTGTCACGACCACCCCGGGCGCGGTGGTGCCCTACAGGCACCGCTTATACTCATACAACATAATAAATCTGCGGAAGATAAATAACACTTTTTTTAAAACTAAGGCCGAGCCGATAAGGCTGCCATAACAGAAAAATTACCCGAAAGTCTCTACACCGCTTAACAATGTAAAAACAACTCTAGCCACCCATTACGGATGAATACAGACCTCTAAGATTTGGACCAATGTTATGACGGGACAGGGCCCCTCCGTACCCCTGAATATACATAACCATGACGACAAGTTCCGTAACATTGGAGCCATCTCAAAATGCTGAACCGGGATCCTAAGCTCGCGGATCCACAATCGTGGTACCTAAACTGCGGACATGCAGCTTTCAAGCGGCCAAGAAACAGTAATTTAATATGGAACGAAAAATAAGGTACAGTAACAAATCATAACTGTACAAAAGAATGACGAGGGCAAGTATAAAGAAAGGGTAAATACGGATCCTACCATGTCATTTCCATCTCGTGAACTTAATCGCACCTTATTATCTTTTCCCATTTTTCCATAAGAGTATAGTCAAATTCTTACGTATATACTTAAGAAAACTCATCAAGTTCATAAACATAGAACTTACGTATCTTGCATAACCTAATCCGTCCCTTTATGGAGAAACGCCTATACTGTCGGCCCAATATGGGACGCGATAGAGTCACATAAGTCCGCCGTAAAGGTCTCACCGCCTGACCCAATCTGGGACGCGATAAAATCACATAAGTCTGCCCATAAAGGTATACTGCATAAAAATAGGAGGCTCATGATCAAAGCAGGGTCCCTCGCCCGCAGTATCGATAAGCAATCCTACTCCTGGGACTATTTCACCCGCATAGGTCCTGTGGACCCGCGTAGGTATTCCTCGCATAGTCGTACCGCCGCATGGGACTATTTCACCCGCATAAGCCCATAAGGACTCGCATGAGGTATTCCTCGCATCATGGGTAGCAAATCCACGGAACAAGTGGTATAACGTCTTGGGGGTTTACCCCTCATTTATACTCTTACCCTGAAGAAGGTAGTATAACGTCTTGGGGGTTTACCCCTCATTTATACTCTTACCCTGGAGAAGGTGGTATAACGTCTTGGGGGTTTACCCCTCATTTATACTCTTACCCTAACTCAACCGGCCATCATACATAACATAAGCCCTACCGGCTTATCATACATAACATAAGCACTACCGACTTATCATACATAACATAAGCACCACCGGCATACCATACATAAAATAAGCACCACTGGCTTATCATACATAACATAAGCAAGTTAAGAAATCCCTAACTTATTAGCTTGTTCATATACACTCTCATTTTTGTTTACTTAAGGCACTAACATGTCATTATAAAATCCGGGAATTTAACCCAACGTACTACGTGCCTCTACTACTTTAAAACGATTCTCTTTCAAATAAAACTTCTAAGATACTAATAACCGTAGTATCAAGTCATATCTACTTTTCAAGACAAGTCACAATACCTTTTAGAAATACATTTATAGGCTTCTAAATCAAGTGACTTCTTTCTTTAAAACCTTAAGCAATTGGTACCTTTAAAACAATTTGCCCTTCTTTATTTCAAATCATTTCTTTGCTTACATTACTGAAGAAAACCATTCTTTTAATCTTTCATAAAGTTGTTATAACCAACTTCCCATAAAGCCGTTATAACTCTTTATGTCTTAGACAAATTCATTCCTTTTATGACCAAGAAACTTATACTTTCAATTCAAATCACATAGCTTTCAAAATACTTCAAGTCTCTTAACTTTTAAGAAAACAAGTTTCTTAACTTTAGAATGGAAAGAAATCAATACTTTCCAAATCAAGTATTCTATACTTTTAAATCAATTCATTTTTTCCTTTAAGAATCAAGTCCCATAACTTGAAAAATAAAGTCCCTTAACCTTTTAAAAATTTGAGGTTCATAGTCTTAAAACTTCATACGTAAATTCTTATAAATTAAGTAACATATACTTTGGTGCGTTGTGAATAAGTTATACTTATTTATAACGATCTTAATCGAGTAGCCATGATGTAGAAAATATAATACAATTTTGTCTTATCTTAGCTTCTATGCAGATGGAGAATTCTACTCATTTTAACTTAATTGATTGTCATTACATTTTTCTTTATTAACGCTGCAGTGGCTTGTTCGATTCTTATTCTCATTTGTGTAATCTCAGCCAAGTCAACTTGGCTCCAAATACCTCTACGACTCTTACCAACATCCCCCATAAGACTTGGTAAGAACTTAGGATAACTTAGACATAACCTTTACGTAGAGTAAATCAACATACATACCTCTTAACTTCTAAGAGTAGAAGGAATCATGAAATAGTACTACATGTATATTCCATACATAGAATCATGTCAAAAGAAGGAAGAGGTTCACATACCTCGCGACGATTATCGACAAATATCAAAATGCTCCAAAGTACTTCAACCTTGATAGCTATTCCATCCTTCAAGTAGAATACGCTATACTTAGTACTTCAACCTATAATGGCCATAATACGTCCATTAACCTTTAGCTTCGAACGTAGAATATTCTAAGTGCAAAGTCACTAAATACTACGGAAAATCGGACAGCACTTCCTTTGTTTCTACTCACGACCCGTTCCGGGGCCCGTGACTGGTGCCTTACCCGGGCACCCAAGTGATACAACATCAGAGTAATCAGCGGAATATAAAACAATAACACGAAAAGACATGAAGTATGAAACAATAATCTGAGAAAACTTGCCCTTCGGCATATATAAATATCAACTAGAACAGTTACATCCCTTCTTTTTTTTTTCTAGTTACGCCACAACAAGATTTCATGGACCTCTAATAGTGACATGTAACAATGGCGGGACGGGGCCCGCCGCCTCGAATGTAAGCACCTACTACGACGGACTATACCAGATTAGCCTCCGAGAAATGGAGCTTCCCAAACGCTGACCACGAGAGCTAGGATCAACGATCGTTGTACCTCGACTGCGGCATGACGCAGCCCGGAGGTCAAGATAACAGTACCAAGTATGTGGCGAAAATACCGTAAATGAAATCATAGTAGTCTATATAAAGCGAGACATGTATGATAACCAAACTACGATTCACAATAAATAGCGATCATGTATCGTCGTGACTCACGCCTCAAAGTCATCACTCAAATATAACAATGGGTCTCACGCCCACAACATCAATCATGCGTGGAATACCTTCCTCACCGGCGATCATGATATAACGACACCAAGGAATACGTGAACACCGTGTCCCTGTGTCATAAAACCGTCTGGGGTAAGTACGAAGGCAAGCCACTACTAAAACCCGGTACAAACAAGGTCATAAACTGTATCATTAGATCTGTCTAGACCGCCACATGATAAAAGCCGCCACTCGCCGCGAGATCTAATGTCGCGTCTAGCCTCGAACTTCCGCACTCGCATAGGCCACTCAATGGCCCGCGTGAGGTATTCCCGCATCGAGGGTAGCTACTCCCGGCATCCGCCGATCGCGTAGCGCGTAGACCGCATGACCATAAAGGCAGCAAACTAATCTGGAGCTCTAGTAGCTCCGCCTAGGCCCCCGGGACCCGAATGAGGTATTGTCGAATCATAGGTCACAGACCGCTGAAGTCTACCCCGTCGGAGGCGGCAACCTCCGGATGATGTCAGGTGAGTGGTACAATACCAACATAACGGTGATAGTTAAACAACTTAAGCGCAATCGAGGAAAACCCTTTACACAAACATCACAAGATAATAACACACGTAGCATCCTAGCATGTTTACTTATCAAATCAAACAGAAAGTATTACAAGGCTATCACAAACGAACACAATCAAGTTATTCACACAAGGTACTTTCTACTATAAGATTAACAAGATCGGGTTTTTATCCCCAAAGTCATACATTAACTCTTTAAGAGATCTGTTCTTTCACAAATAGTCACACAATACTGTAGTATATAAAAATAGAGTGACTATCTTTTGAAGTAAACCAAAACACTTCTCTTTGTAAAATCAAGTAACAACATTACTTTCCAAACGCTCAAGTTTGCCTAATTTCAAATGTTCAGTTTCTCATTTTTGAAAGGTTTAGAGTTCATAGTTTTAATCCTTAAAACAATTTGAAACATATACCTTATGTGTGAGTAGTTTATTCTTGTTCATAACAATCTTATTACAATGACCATGATCTAGGAAATGTAATATCATTTTGTCTCATCTTAGCTTCATGCGGATGGAAGTTCTCTTGGTTTTAATAATACTTTATTAGTCAAAACATTTCCCTTTATTAGCGCTGCTGTGGTTTGTTCGATACTTATTCTGATTTCCGAAATCAGTAAAACATTATTCCTTTTTAAAAATCAAGTACTCATTACTCACGAATGAGGTTTCACACTTTTAACCAAAACTCATATTAATTAACCAAGTCAAGTCTCTTATCTTTTTAAGATTAAGTCTCTTAATCTTCTTAAAGTCAATAAACCCTTCTTTTTATCTTTCTTAAGCCGTTATGCCTAACTTCCCATAAAGCTAGTATAACTCTTAAGCTTTTAAAACCAAGTATTACTCTTACGTTAAAAATGGTTCAAGATTCTTTCAAATACTTCAAGATTATTCAGCTTAAGTCAAAAGACATTGCCGTAATTATTATTCGCTTAACACGCACGTCGTCTACCGCACTATATATACTTTAAAATATCATGCTCAAGAGTATAGGAAGAATCACATACCTCGCGACGATTATCGACTATTAGCAAAACGCTCCAAAGTACTGTAGTCCGGCTAGCCTTTTCCACCAACCGAGTAGAATACGCTACTCGCGATCTTCAACCTATAACGGTTATACAAGTCTATCAAAGTCTAGACTACTCGGTAGAATAAATCTAGATACAAGATTCTACGGAAAATTGGACACTTCCTTACATGAAACTTCACAAGTCTCAGTAAATACAAATCTATGTAAGTCTGATTCAATTCTCTTCTTATATACTTTCCTTGTATATACCTTATACTTAAATTCTTATACTTCAATAGTATATAAACTCAATTACAATAGGGAGACAAGATATTACCTCGATAAGCCCATAATTATCCAAGTATAAACGTCGATCCTGAGCGAGGTTTAGCTCCTAAATGCACGCTCCGATAGCTCCAAGAACCCTTAGAAGTTCTATACCACTTCTACTTAAATACTATAAGGGATTTGGGCTAGGGTATTTAGGAATAGTAACTATACTTGGAAGACAACATTTCTACCAAGGGAGGGGGTAGATTTGCCAGACTACTAGGCTAGAGGAAGCTCTCTGCCAAGCCACTAGGCTAGAGGGGAGAGGGTGTTGGACGAAAGACTCCAAGAGAGGGGACGCAAGTTCAAGACTTGGAAAGTTTGATTTGTGGATGAAGAACTCTTCAAGTTAGGGGGGTATTTATAGGCCAACCAATGGCCAAGATGAAGCCAAGTGCTATGCAAGTGTAGGGTGAGGATTTAGGCAAGTGTCCATTCTATCTACTACACAAAAATATCCTACCAGCTCCTTGACAAAAAGCCACATTTTTCGTCCCCTATTGCCGCCCCCAACGTCCACCAATTAGAGGGTGACAAGTGTCGCCCTCTTGTTGGTCCACAATGTTTCGTCTCTCGGAAAAATCCGCAAAAATTATAAATGACATAGCCGTATTTTTCCCTTCGCAAGTTTAGTAAAACGTTTCGTCGAAAAACGACTCTAATCGGGTGTTGTGCACAAAAGTTTTCGGCCCTAGCCTACTTTAAGCTTCAACTTTTCTACGTACGTCCTCACGTACATACCCTGGAAGTACGGGGTATAACATTCTCCCCTCCTTAGAAACATTCGTCCCGAATGTTCCTTCTAAGTCTCAAAACAAACATGCGCCAGTATAGTCTTCACTATTATACTTACGAGAACAATCACCGCACACCGCCACGAAACACTAGCAAATACTTACATCCAAGTCCACGAGGAATCACCTCTAACATCACAAAATCTCCCACCCGGGGTCTAAAAGATACTCCCTTCGCACCTACTCTTTACAAACGAAATGATCACATCTATGTCCTTACACATGCTCGCTTCTTCCCTTACTCGTCGTACCCTTCTTATACACTCGAACTCATTCTCATAACTTACCACATTCCTGTTACTGCTTCAGTTTCCAAAACTCTGGGTTACTACCTCCACTTGGTCATCATTAACTGAGAATACTCTGGATGGATCTCCGATACTCTTCCGAACATAGCAATATGAAAGATCGGACGTACTGCCTCCTACGTCGGACGGCAATGCTAACTATAGGCAACCTGGCCTATTCTTCACATGATCTGAAAAGGCCCAAAGTAACTCGGGCTACGTTTCCTCTGCTTTCCAAATCGCCACACCTTCCGGTGGTACCTTCAAGAAGACCCACCGTCAACCTGAACTCCCAACGTCGTCGCCGATTATCCGCACAACTTCTGTTGACTCTGAGCTGCCAATAACCTCTTCTGGATAAGCTTCACCCTATCCACATCCTGCTGAACAAGTATGAACCAACTATCTGAACCTTGCCAACATCGAACTAATCGAACGGAAACTTACATTTCCGCCCCTACAAGGCGTCATAAAGCGACATTCGAATACTGAAATGGTAGTTATAAAACACTCCCTCAACAGGAGGCAACAATACCCACAGCTACCCCTGAAATCCAAACTCTGGCCCGAGGGCGAATGCGATACTGATACTTACCTGAGTTCCTAACCTGCTGTAAAACTTCCCGAAAAAATGCCATAACTGGGCTCCATCGTCATAAGGTGAAGGTAGGCACCTCGCGCCTTACAACCTTCCCGATATATCATTCGCGGCATCGGTCTGTCGAGAAAGACACGATGGTGACCCCATCGGCCCGACCATCGTCAATCGTCCACGAACTCGTCGATGGTTAACTAATCTTGAGCCTAACACCCTCGTGACCCTACCACCTGGCGGGACCACAATGGCCCCACCATAAAAAGTCGCGGGTTGACCGCCAGCGTAGCCTCAACCCGACCCACTCGCGAAACACTTGCTCCCGATCCGAACAATCTCTCTAATCACGCGTTCACGAAAACCTAGCGGTCTTCTTAGCTCAACTACCCTCTTTCATTTCCCACAACTCAGGGACTTATATACCAATATATCTCACGTGCACTATGCACTCCGATAGGGGTCAAACACGAATGTAATCTTTTACTCAAGATTGCCTTGCCTTCAAGGTCTCCACGTAAAAAGCTCTAAGGCTCACACTTTTCCTATCCCCCCAATCTTCCCCGGTTTCTAACCATGATTTCTAATCACAATTTTTCACTTATGTTATCTGAACATAATACTTAAGATATACTCATCTTACACGTACTAATCTCTTGAGGGTTAAGGATATACCAGATCTATCGCTTCACTCCCTTAGTCGTTCTAATCAAACTCGCCTGTAGGCATGCAGTGGAAGATGATGAACGGTCACCGATCATGGCGCCGAGTCCTCCTACTTACATCCCTCCTACTAGGACATCCTTTCGACACACGTGGCCGACGCAGTAAAACAAGTACCAACTAAAAGACGACATTCCCGGATGGCGTCACTACCGTGAACACCGGGAAAAACTGAATCCATTGGCTGGAACCTACGCCATGGTGTGAACCGGAAGCTCGAGCTCGACCAACTCCGCTTACCGAACATTCCGAACCCGAGGACCACTCTGCACCGTGGATGTGCGATCTAATCTCTGCGTGAGGCGATTGGCCTCGAAAGTTACCAAAGGACCTTGCCGCTCGCCTCTTCTCGTCCTGTTAACCGCTGATCTCTACTTTCTTGGCTCACGCATAAGCCCGCATACTGAGCCATGCCGTAATCAAGAATTACTCTTTGCAACCTCTCTTAGATATTCATCAAGACTCGCGGTACATGTATACTCTCGTAGCCAAATCCATAGCTAGTAACAAGGTCGCCTTTGCAATCTCTATTCTCTGTTCCGATCGTGGGCGGAAGGTTCAATTTATCATGGCGCCGCAGAGGCTGCCGGCCGCTAAACTCGCTGTGGTGATGTCGCAGAACTCCCAAATGAAGCACCACCCGGTGATGATGGTGTTACATCCCGTAAGTCCAAGATACGTGTAAGAATGTAAGGAATCAAGACTTGGAAATTGGTACGAAAGGAAGAATTGTTTTTCGACGGAAAATCTTCCTGACGTCGGAAAGGAAAAAGCGTCGTTGTTGAGAATTAGATTCTCAAAGTTCATTACTTGAAGAATATGGAACTTATTAACATTATGGAAATTTATTTTACGGATTTAGTCATGTGGGGCCCACCCGAGGAATTTTACGTTTTGCGGGGCCTACGAGGGTTACGGAATTTTATGGACGAATGAGAGGGCGACACGTGGCACCCCCACAAGGTCTTGGTCGAATTAGTAAGGGGGTAAAATGGTCATTGACCATCTTGGAAGATAAGTCTTGCAAGCTTGATATAATTGACCAAGTCAACTTGCCACTTGGGCTTGATCCATGTGATCTTCATCTTAGCCACCCATTTGTTATAATCTAAGCCATTCAATGTGTTATATATGCTAAGCTAGTGCAAGACAAGGTCTTTAACACTTAGAAAAATTAGAGAACATTTGTTGTTCTTGGATGAGCTCTCGGGTTCACCTATTCCCACACAAGAAAATTTTGTAGTTTTGATCCATTAGCCACAAGAATTAAACCCAAGGTCCCTAAGGGTATTGTAAGGATATCTCAATAGAAAGATTTCGGAAAAACGACGTTTTCGTATTAGTCGCAAGGCGGAAACTTAAGAAGTTCTTCAACTTTGAAGTTGGAACTTGAAGATGAGTTATTCATAGGCCTCTAAGGAGTGCTTGGAGTGGATTGGAACATAAGGAAAGGAGCTAAGAATTGCTAAGGCGCGACTTTGAATCTTGGAAATTTTAAGGGCTTATAAAGGTATAATTTTGTCGTTTTAGTAGTTAAGACTTACTTATTGTTGTAGCTATGGATATTAGCAAGCATGAGTTATATATAATGAGGTTTGATAAGTGTTGTGGCTATTGGAACCCTAATCCGAAAAATAGCATGTTAGCCCTAAGATTTCAATTCAAGTCGATTATTAGTAAAGTCGTCGCATGTTGTAAAAAGAAGGAAATTGTAGTTGTTGAAGTTGTTTATGACTATATAACACGTTAGACCTTAGAACTTGGAATTGGAAAAGGATTGGAAAGGACTTAGTGTTATTATTTATGTTGGCCGAGAATGGCTAGATTGTGGAGCTATTTCGTATGATTTGTGGGGCGGAATTTTACACGTATTGTAAGGCGTGTAATCCCCTTTGTTTGGTTGTTGTTTGGAGCCTTAAATGTGGCGTGTTGGTTATTGTATTCGACCTTGAAAAAGGTGGCAAAGTGAGTAGAAACAAAGGAAGTAATGCCCGATTTTCCGTAGAATTAGAGACCGCTTACTTAGTATTATTCTACGTTAGAGACTAGAAGTTGATAGTCTTGTTGTGACCATTATAGGTTGACACTTCTACGTACGGCGTATTCGGCTTAGCTTGTGGATTTAGCGAAAGGTATGTGAACTATCTCCTCTTCTAGCATGATTCCTTAAGATCGAAAGTACGCCCTACTCCTTAAATGATCCATTCCTTGGTTGTATTTGGATTTCCTATAATAGAATTTGTTCTATGTAATTCGTTGAGTGTACTTTGATGTTTAAATTGTCAGTTGTATAATCCATTTCCTTAGTTAATTGTGTATTCTTAAAATTGAAATTATTTTACTTAAAGTAAATAGAGTCTTGAAAAGGAAGTGGTTTCAAATCTTTTGGCTAGTGCCTTAGTTCCAAAACCTAAAGGTCATTATAATGACTGTAGGGAAGTCAAAGGAGTGATTTACTTAATTGTTTTAAAAGAGGAGAAATGACATGATTTAAGAGAAGTAACTTGTTTTAAAGGTGTAAGTTACTTGAGGTTTAAAAGTAGAAGAAACTTGTTTTCTAAATATTAAGAGACTTGAAGTATTTTGAAAGTTAAGAACTTGATTTGTAAGTATGTGATACTTGGTTTTAAAAGTATAAGTCTCTTGGTTATAAAAGGAATGAAATTGTCTAAAAACCATAAAGGGTTATAACGGCTTTATGGGAAGTTGGTTATAACGGCTTTATGGAAGGTTTAGAAAGTTGTCTATTTTGATTAATGGGCATGAGTTGCCTTGATTGTGAAAATTTGAAGTTACTTGATTTCAAGCTTTGAAATGAGTTTTCTAAAGTGTAGTAACTTACTTTGAAAAATAGACACACCTTGATGCTACGGGTGTTAGTATCTTGGGGTATTACATAAAAAGGAGTCTTTTGAAAAGAATGTACGTATGTAGTACTTTGGCTTGATTAATTGAGAATTAGTCTAAGTGTGCCTTGATAAGTACTTTGGATTGATTAATTGAGAATTATTCTATGTGTGCCTTGATAAGTACTTTGGCTTGGTTAATTGAGAATTATTCTATGTGTGCCATGATAAGTACTTTGGCTTGATTAATTGAGAATTAGTCTAAGTGTGCCTTGATAAGTACTTTGGCTTGGTTAATTGAGAATTATTCTATGTGTGCCTTGATAAGTACTTTGGCTTGATTAATTGAGAATTATTCTATGTATTGCCTTGATAAGTACTTTGGCTTGATTAATTGAGAATTGCCTATATGTACGTGATAGCCTCGAGTGCAAGTTTATGTTTTATTACGTTGCGCGACTCTCGGTTGGAGGCTTGCCTTGTTGTAAGTTTACTTGGACGACGAACGGTGAGTGGGATTCCACGTATGCTTCCGATTTGTGTTACCCTACGGTCATGCTTATATGATATGAGATGCCGGGGCATGCGACCGCGAGGGATACCCTATGGTCATGCTTATACGATGTGGGATGCTAGGGCATGCGACCACGAGGGATACTCCTTGGACATGCTTATACGATGTGGGATTAGGGCACGTGACCGTGAGTCGGGTTAGATTCTCGGTTGTTTGTGTTACCCTACGGTCATGCTTATACGATGTGGGATGCCGGCACGCGACCGCGAGGATACCTATGGTAACGCTTCTACGATGTGGGATGCCGGCATGCGACCACGAGGATACTCCTTGGACATGCTTATACGATGTGGGATTTCGGCATGTGGAGGCGGGTTTGATTCAGATTTGTTTGTATACCCCACGGTCATGCTTATACGATGTGGGATTACGGCACGCGACCACGAGGATACTCGGATATGTTTATTGGTGTTATATTGTTATATCATGGATCGGCGGTGAGAAAGGATTCCACGTGCAAGTCGATATTATGGGCGTGAGACCCATAGTTATATTTGAGTAGTGACTTTGAGGCACGTCCCGACTTGATATGACCGCTATGTATTATGATCGTAGGTTGGCTATTATACATGTCTCATATTTTGTTTGAATCGTTATGATTTCATTACGATTCTTGCATTTCACATACTTGGTACATTCTTCGCATCGACCTCGCCCGAGGCCGTTCATGTCGCGAGTTTAGGTACGCTGTTTGGTGATCGGCGGTGTAGGACCCTGCCGTAGTTTTGGATAGCTCCTTCGTCGAGTTTATCTTTTTGGTATAAGTTCTTTCAAGATCTGATTATGGGTACGGCGGGGCCTTGTCCGTCATAGTTCGATATAACTCTTGAGGTGCAGATTCATATGTGGGATTGGACTCGTATGCGGTGTAGTGTCTTTATTATGTATATTATATGGCACCCTGCCGGCTTTGCCTCGCACGTCGATTGGTTGAAAAAAAGAGGTGTTATTTAATTTCCGCAGTTTACTTAGTTGTTAAGGTAGAAGGGTGCCCAGGAAGGGCACCAGTCACGGGCCCGGGGTTCGGGGCGTGACAGAGTGGTATCAGAGCAATCAGTCCTCAGAATGTCTACAGACCGTGTCTAGTAGAGTCTTGATTATCGGTGTGTTGCGCGCCACACCCATAAACAGGAGGCTACATGACTTTTAGAGTTAGTTTCTATTCTTCTCACTCGAGATCGTGCCCAGAGTATGTTATTAAGATAATTCCTCTCAGCGTAATTTTGTGTTACGATTATGCCTCCGAGGAGAACAACGGCCGCCTGAAGGGCAAAGGAGTAGCAGGAGCTACTAGTCGACTCGAGAGAGTTGATAGGGCTTATGCCTGTGGTATATCGGATGTTGTTCGCGATCGGCGAAGTTCTTCTGCGCGTGTTTTGAGATCCGGCACGAGCCTCCAGTTTCTCGCCAGGAGAAGACTATAGTCGCGAGGAAGCGATTATGTTATTGACCAAGATAGCGATGCTACGTTTCATCAGCAGAGGTTTTTGGCGATGCAAGACCGGGTGTCTGCAGGTAGAGGGCCAACATGGAGATCAGCGTAAGAGGGCTAGGCCGGTTGGTTATCCCGGTAAGTTTTTGGACGAGCAGCCTCAGCAGCGAGTGAGATATTCGTCCCAGCCTACCCAGTACATACCCCCGCAGTTCACAGGTGGGATATTGGACCCCACAAGGTATTTAGGAGCCGGTCCAAGCTCCAGGGGTCGAGGTTCTCAGAGGAGCAGAGGACTTTCTCGGTCGAGGCCACCTATTCCTCAGTGTATCAGATGTGGTAAGCGTCATTCGGGGAAATGCCGTTATGACACAGATGGTTGTTATTATTGTGGCCGTCCGGGCCACAAGAAGTGGGAATGTCCGGTTAGAAAGAGCGCCGGTAAGGTGGCTCAGCCTATGAGGCAGATGGTTGATTCTCTTTCCTCCGCAGCTGTGCGTTCCCCAGGGCAGGGTGTTCAGATGTCAGCCAGCCGTGGTAGAGGTCAGGGTGGTGTTTATAGTTCTGGCGGTCCTTCGAACCGCAGAGGTGACGTGACTACTGGACAGGATCAGGAGGCGTCATCGCACGGGGTTGCAGGTATATTTTGATTCTTTTGAATCATACGTGCATGGATAGATTCAGATTTTACCCTAGCGTAGATGTTTTCCCTTTATTGCTAGAGTTGTAAAGTGATAGTACCCCAGAGGTAGGGATACTTTGATTAGTAAAGTGAAAAGTTAAGAATGTTGACAAAAATGGTAAGTGAACTGAGACTATAGTTGTGTAGAGTTCACAAGTTGTAATTGCCCCATAACAGTGTAAGACCAATAGGGAAGATTGTACAGTAGAAATACTTTGGCTTATGTGACGAACCTCTAGTGAATAGGGGGATAGGGTGAGGAGTACCTTGAGATAAGAGAAAGATTTATTTCAGACTAAGAATGAGAAGTTAAGTGTGACGCTGGGTCGGGTTGTGGACTCATTTCGGGTCAATCGGTAGTATCGAATGGGGTGATGTCAGTTAGAAATGGTCCCGTTATGTGGTAGGGTCCCGAGGATGCCAGGCCCAAGTTGAGATAATCGTTGTACGAGTTCGTGGATGTGTTCCACCGGAACCAGGTCGTAAGGGTCGAGAAGAACCTTAACGGGAATGTGAGTAACAATATGGCCAAGTTTGGATAGTAAATCCAAGGATTGGGGAACAGAAAAAAATATTTGAGATTTTGTACGTGTACTAGATAAGTTTGAAAGTACGAGAAAGTATGACAAGTAAGGAAAGAAAAGAACCTCTTAGGATCCCGTGTTGAGAAGACTGTAACCTTCGAGTTTTGTGAGAAGGGATCGCGGACGGAAGGTCCATTGTTATGTTTACGTATGTTGTGGTGGCCATGTGTGGCATAGTGTTATACCCCGTATTTCCAGAGTATGTACGCAGGGACGTACGTAGGAAATTTCGAACTTCAAGTAGGCTTGGCCGATTTAATTTTGTGCACAACACGGTTAGAGTCGTTTTTAGTGAAACGTTTTCCACGACTTTCGTAGGGAATTTCCGCTATGCCATATTTTATTTTTGCGGATTTTTCCGAGAGCGAAACATTTTGGACCAACAAGAGCGACACTTGTCACCTCTCATTGGAACACCTTGGACGGCATTATGGACGATTTGGGCTTAAAGAGTAGGTGGGATATTTTGTGTTGGTTGGTGTGGTAGATGGATAAGGTGTACCAGGTGAATCTTGGCCTTACACTTGTGTAGCACTTGGCTCAATCTTGGCCATTGGTTGGCCTTCACTTGGCCTATAAATACCCATCCCTTTGAAGACTTATTACGCTATACCGTATTTCCAGTATATGCGTAAGGGCGTGCGTGGAGAATTTGAGCCTTAAGTTAGGCTTTGGTTCGAAATTTGGGCACAAGTGCGAATAGAGTCGTTTCGACGAAAGCGTTTCCACACTTACGTTGGGAAAATTCCGGCTATGTCATTTAGTATTTTTGCGAATTTTTCCGAGAGACGAAATGTTTTGGATCAACGGAGGTGACACTTGTCACCCTCAGTGGCGTTGGGTTGGCCGATTGGGTCACGTTTCTATGGCCTATTGGCTCCTTGTTTTGGCCTTGTTTTGTGGCTTGTTTGGTGCCATGTTTTGTGCCTTGTTTTGTGGAGTAGGGTTTAGGGTGCACTTGGCTTAATCTTGTCCTTACACTTGCTATACACTTGGAAGGATCTTGGCCCTCGGTTGGCCTTTGGTTTTGCTATAAATACCCCACAAATGTGAAGACTTCATCCATTCCAAAACTTCCAAGTCTTGAAACCCTCTCCTCCCCTTTGTGAGCTCTAAACCGAGAGCCTTCCTCCCCTTTTCACGTGGCCTTTGGCGAGAACACCCTCCCCTAGCCTAGTGTGCTAGCCGAGCCTACCCCCTTGGTAGAAAGTTGTCTTCCAAGTATTGTTATAATGCCCAAAATACCTTAGCCTTGTACCTTGTAGTATTCCAAAGATACCTCTATCGTAGAGCAGGAAATACTACCCTTTTGTCCTTTAGTCTCAAACCGAAACCCTAAGAAAATCTTCATTGATTGATTGAAGTATTTAAGTAGAAGTTGGTTAGAACTTCTAAGGGTTGTTTGGAGCGGGATGGAGCACCGAGTTGGAGCTAAACGTTGCTAAGGATCGACATTTAACTTGGATAATTATGGGCTTATCGAGGTAATTATCTTGTCCTCTATTTGTAATTGGAAATTACATGTTATTAGAATATATAGTTGAAGTATACTATATATAGAACTAAGCTTAATCTTGCGCAATGTCTTTTGACTTAAGCTGAAGAATAAAGAAAAGAAGCGCATTGTATTTACATAGAGGTATTGCGGTAGACTTGTGTAGTATTGCTGAGTAGAATTGTACACGTCCGGTTAGACGTGTAAACCCCCACTGTTGGCTTGGTGGCCGACCTCGATAGAGGAGGAGATTTCTGTTGTTGCGGGGAGGTCTTCAATTTTCTATAGAAATGGAACCTTGTGTGTTGAAGTTAATGAGCGTTTGTGACGATTTTAGGTGAAAGTACT
This sequence comes from Przewalskia tangutica, assembly GCA_029844215.1. NCBI lineage: Eukaryota > Viridiplantae > Streptophyta > Magnoliopsida > Solanales > Solanaceae > Przewalskia > Przewalskia tangutica. Next base: position 245,565 of record JAQGDG010000034.1, read on the forward strand.
AAGAGTAGCGTATTCTACTTGATGAGTGGAAAGGGCTAGCAAGGTTGTAGTACTTGGAGCATTTTGCTTATTGTCGATACTCGTCGCGAGGTATGTGAACCTCTTCCTATCTCTTCTAGCATGATATGTGTGAACTATGTAGTACGGTAGACGTACATGTGTTAATTGTATTTGATGGTTGTAAAACATAAAGTGTTATAACGGCTTTATGAGAAGTTGATTATAATAGCTTTATGTAGGTAAGAAAATGGGTTGTGGTTTTAAAAAGTTAACTGATTTGATTTATAACTGGCTCGGGGCGTTATAATAAAACTAGAAGTATTTCAAAAGATTTATGAATCGTTTTGAAAGAAGTGTAGTATTGTGTTTTGAAAACTTAAGAGTTATACTAGCTTTATGGGAAGTTAGGTATAACGGCTTAAGAATGTTATCTTGATTTGAAATCGTAATGTGTATCGACAAACCACTGCAGCGTTATAAAAGGAAAATGTATTTGACTAATGAATTGTATTATTAAAACCAGTAGAAACCTCCATCTGCATAGAAACTAAGATAAGACAAAATGATATTACATTTTCTAGATCATGGCTGCTGTAATAAGAATGTTGTAAACAAGAATAACCTACTCTCACATGAGACATATATTACTCAATTGTTCTAAAGGAATCAAGTGATTAAGTTTATGAACTATGAAACCATTTGAAAATGAAAAGCTTGAGTAATTGAAACTAGGCAAACTGGAACTTAGGAAAAGAATGTTGTTACTTGACTTTGAAAAGGAATGTGGGTTGGTCATTCTAATACTACGTGTCGGGTGACTTTGATAAAAGTAACTGATCTTTTAAAGGGTTTAACGTAAGTAGTACTTTAGGGTTAAAACCGAACTTTGGCATAAAATGAAAGTACTTTGAGTTGTGTGAAACTTGCTATGCTTGTTGTTGTGGAACTTGCCTATGCTTGTGATGATAGCCTTTGTTGTGCAAAGTGTGGTGTTTACTGTATTCTGCGTCTCTCGATAGAGGGCCGGTTGACTTGTTGAGAACTTACTTGGACGTGTTGGCAGTGACGGAGAATTCCACGGGTATGTTTCCATTTTGATTGTTGTATTGTTATTGTGGCTACATGGACATGTCTACACGGCGCAGTCGGGCGTGTGGCCGTGCGGCGGGTTGATTACCCGATATATTGTTATTGTGGCTACATGGACATGTCTACACCGATCTGAATTCGGGGCATGTGGCGTGCGGCGGGGTTGATCACCCAATATATTGTTATTGATGTTACATGGACGTGTCTACCGTCGAGTCAGGGCATGTGGCCATGGGGCATTGGTATTGTTGCATCATGGACATGTCTACACCGATGCACAGGCACGCGCCATGGTGCGAACATGATTGATGTGGTGGGCGTGAGACCCATAGTTATATTTGAGTGATGACTTGAGGGCGTGAGTCCCTGACTGGACATGACTGCTTTGATGTTATGAACTGTAGTTTGGTTATCATACATGTCTCTTTATATAGACTAGTATGATTTCATTCTGATATTTCTGATTTCACATACTTGGTACTGTTATCTTGACCTCCTTGAGGCTGCGTTCATCTGCCGCAGTAAGGTACATCGTCGTGGATCCCGCTCATAGGATCACGATTCACGTATTGGAAGCTCCGTTTCTCGGAGGCTTATCTTTTGGTATGTGTTCCACTGAGTTGTAGGTTCTTGTACATTCGTGGTATGGCGGGGCCTGTCCGTCATAGTCGTTGTAAATCTTAAGTGCAGTAATCTTTGTTGTGGCGAGGTTGTAAAAGGATTAAATTGTTCGGGTTTTATGTATATCTGAAAGGCTTGTTTTGGTTGCTTTGTTTATATCACATCTCTTGATCCATGTCTATTTGCATGTCTAAGTTTTATTTCACGGTTTTCTACGATGTTGTATCACTAGGGTGCGAGGTAAGGCACCAGAATCTGCCCGGGTTCGGTCGTTACAAGTGGTATCGAGCGATTAATCCTCGGAAAGTGTCTGACGTGTCTAGTAGAGTCTTGATTATCGATGTGTTGTGCACCACATCTATAATCGAGGAGGCGAGACATTTAGGATTGGTTTCCATTCTTCTCATTCCGAGATCGTGCCTTAGAGCTATGTTGTAAGTTGGACCCTCCGCGTACTTCATGTTTACGATTATGCCTCGCAAGTGCAACGAGCCCGAAGGGCAAAGCGGCGAGGAGGCTGCGAGTAGAGGCTGCAGCGATCTACGAGACCACTGCACTGAGCCTCGGTCCACGATGCAGGGCGAGAGGAGATGAGTTACAAGTGGGCCCGATTAATGACGAGTTGTGGCGGACTTGAGATAGGTGGGACGCAAGGCCAGTTCGATAGCACCGATGGTTCACCTAAGCGAGATAGTTTGAGGCTACGGGATTTTCTAAGTTGTAGCGCCCGAGTTTTATGGGTCGAGGCACGAGGATGATCCGCGAGTTCATCCGAAGCGATTCTGACCGTCGTAGAGTGATCAAGGCTTCGGAGACCGAGTCGGTAGTCTTAGGTTCGCATCGGCTGCGTGATACCGCAGTCGACTGGTTTGATTCGTGGGAGCTGTCCCGGGGAGAGCATGCGCTTCCAGCAGTGTGGGACGAGTTCTCAGAGGCATTCCTCACTCACTTCTTGCCTCCGCGGATGAGGAGAACGCGGTGACGATTTTTGATGCTTAGACGAGCAGGCGTGCGGTTGAGTACAATGTGAGTTCGACTCATTGGCGATGCGTCCGGCATTGGTAGCTAGTATGGATGATCGAGTGCATCGATATGTTCAGAGCTAGATGATTTCTTGTGAGCGTGTTCGAGTAGCTCTTGGTGGGCATGGACATTGCCGCACGCAGCTTATGCACTTGGATGTGAGGCGGAGAGGTCGGCGGAATGACTGGATCACGGAAGAGGGCCGGGGCGGCGAGTCCTTTGGTGACTTTCGAGGCGGACGCCTCAGCCAGCGAACTAGTTTTGTACCTCGCCCGGTCGAGTGGTCCTCCACAACCTTGGGAGAAAGGTCGGGCCCGGGTTCAGTTTCTGAGGGAGTGGGGTGTTGGCGGATCACGATCACCCACCTCGGTGTGGTCGATGTGCGAACGCATTTAGAAGTGTCGTGGTGCCAAGGAGCTTGTTATTTTTGCGGCCAGCGGGGCCATTTGCAAGGAATCAGACCAAAGGTATACGGATGTTACGACTCGGCCTTCAGATCGATGGCTGGTTCATCACCTTCACTAGTGCATACTGCCTGCGAATTTGTGATTAGAGTGACGGTGGATACGGTATATCCTTAACCCTCTAGAGTTTTGGTATGCTTGTTTTGATGATCTCATTATTGAGTGCTATATGCGGATAGCGTTGTGATATTTATGAGTTAGAATACATGGTTAGTTGGAAGGATACGATGGGGGCATGGTAAGTGTGAACCTTAGACTATGTCACATTTGAGACCTTAGGGGTAAGGTCGTCTTGAGTTAAAGGTTTATTTTATGTTTGACCTTATCGAGTAGTAGTATACGTGGGATTTATTTGTGTGATAAGTCCGTGGGTAGTGTGAGATGGAAGTGGTAGCTTTCATGATGTGAATTAGTAAGATTGTTCCGATCGGGAACAAGAGTTTGGCCTTGATTGGGGTCGGGTTGAGGACCATTTGCGGGTCAACCCGTAACCGGTTTGGGGTGGGGTCGATTCTGGATGGTCCCGCCCGGTGGTAGGTCACGAGGATGCTAGGCCCAGTTTGTATGACCATCGTATGAGTTGGTGGATATGTTCGACGTGCGGATCGTGGAGGCCGGAACGGCCTTAGAAGATCGAAGTTAGTAAGATGACCAAGTTTGGAGGTAGTGACTCAAGGGTTGAAACAAGCGTTGCGGAAGTGTGAGTACAGATACTAGAAAGAGTTTGAGTGTTCGGAAAGTACAACAAGATAGGGGTAAAGTGAGCGTGTGTGATCGTTTCTTTTGTGAAATGAAGGTGTGAAGGAGTATATTTTAGACCTCGTAAGGGGTTTTGTGATGATTAGAGGTGTTTCCTCGTTGACACAGGTTTAAGTATTAGTGCGCTTGTTATTTTTAGGGAATTTAGGCTATGCCATATTTTATTTTTGCGGATTTTTGAGAGATTTAAACATTTTGGACCACAAGAGAGGCGACACTTGTCACCTCTCATTGGAACACCTCGACGGCATTATGGACGATTTGGGCTTAAGGGAGTAGGTGGGATATTTTGTGTTGGTTGGTGTGGTAGATGGATAAGGTGTACTTGGGTGAATCTTGGCCTTACACTTGTGTAGCACTTGGCTCAATCTTGGCCATTGGTTGGCCTTCACTTGGCCTATAAATACCCATCCCTTTGAAGACTTATTCATCCATTCCTAAATGTTCCTAAGTGTTAAATCTTCTCCCTCCCCTTTGTGTTGAGTTCGGCCAAGAGGCCTCCCCCTCTCCTCGAGGCCTTGGCGGGTATACCCCTCCTAGTAGTGTGGTAGTGGGGTACCCACAGCCTAGTTGCTTTTCGTATAATACCCTCTCTTGGTAGAAATACTCTCAAAGTATTGTTATAATGCCCAAATTACCTTAGTATACCTTGTAGTATTCTAAGGTTATACCTATCTGAAAAGCCGAAATACTATTATACTTCCCGTCTGTCACAAAACCGAAACCCTAGGAAAATCTCCATAGTCCGTTGGAGTATTGTGTAGAAGTTGGTTAGAACTTCTAAGGGTGGTTTAGAGCGGGTTGGAGCGCTCGGAGTTGGAGCTAAACGATTGCCGGGATCGACTTTATACTTGGATAATTATGGGCTTATCGAGGTAAATATCTTGTCCTCTATTGTAATTGGAAATTACATGTTGTTAGATTATATAGTTGAAGTATGCTATATATAGTCTTGAACATAGTTATCGGCAATGTCTTGCGACTTAAGCTGAATAAAACTTACAGCAATGTCTTGCGACTTAAGCACGAATTTAAAGAAGAATCTTGAATAATTACATGGGTGTATTACGGTGAGACTTGTGTAGTAGTGCAGTGAAGTAGAATTGTACCGTTAGGGTTAGATGTATAACCCCCGGTTGGCTTGGTGGCGGCCTCGATAGAGGAGGAGATTTACGCTGACATTGCGGGAGGTCTTGAATTTTCGTAGAATATTCTACGATTAGACCTAAATGTTAATAAGCGCCTTGTGGCCTTATAGGTTAAAGTACTACGTGTGGCGCGATCTACTTGGCTTAAGGAGTAGGCGTTTGGAAGTACTTGGAGCGTTTTGCTATTAGTCGATACTCGCGAGGTATGTGAACCTCTTCCTATCTCTTCTAGCATGATATGTGTGAACTATGTAGTGCGGTGAGACGTCATGTGCTAAATGTATTTGATTGGTTTAAAACATAAAGTGTTATAACGACTTTATGGGAAGTCGATTATAAACAACTTTATGTTGGTAAGAAAATACTTGTGGTTTTAAAAGGTAATCGATTTGAACTATAAGCGGCTTGTTATGTGTTAATAGAGAACTTGAAGTAATACTTGGTTTTGAAAACTTAAGAGTTATACTAGCTTTATGGGAAGTTAGGTATAACGGCTTAAGAATGTTTCTTGATTTCGAAATCGAATGTGTATCGACAACCAGCTGCAGCGTTAATAAAGGAAAATGTTTTGAATAATTAAGTATTATTAAAACCGGAGAAACTTCCATCTGCATAGAAGCTAAGATGAGACAAAATGATATTTCCTAGATCATGGCTGCTGTAATAAGATTGTTATAAACAAGAATATCCTTCTCACATATAAGGCTTATGTTTCTCAGATAGTTTAAAAGAGAATTATATTCTTAAATGAATAAGACTATGAACTACAAAACCTTCTAAGATAAGAAACGTGAACATTGGAAATTAGGCAAACTTGAACATTGGAAAAGAATGTTACTACTTGATATTACAAAGAGAAGTAATTGATTTACTTTAAAAAGATAGTCACTCTATTTTTATACTACGGGTATTGTGTGACATTGTGAAAGTAACGTATCTTTTAAAGAGTTAATGTATGAAGTACTTTGGGGATAAAACCCCGAACTTGTGGGCATATAATAGAAAGTACCTTGTGTATATAACTTGATTGTGTTGGTTTGTGATAGCCTTGTAATACTTTCTTGTTGATTGATAAGTAAACATGCTAGGATCTTACGTGTGTTAGTATCTTGTGATGTTTGTGTAAAGGGGTTTTCCTTTGTTGTGCTTATGTTGTTTAACGATAATTTGTTATGTTAGTATTTTACATCACTCATCTCTTGAGATGATTCCGTGGTGCCCTCCGTCTGGGGTAGACTCAGCGTCGATGGACCTATGATTCGAGAATACCTCATGCGAGTCCCGAGGGCCTATCGCGAGCTACGAGTTTCGAGTTAGTGTCGTCCTTTATGGGCATGCGGTCCGTGGCCATACGGACTGCGAAGTCGGGGCGATGCTTGGGAGTAGCTACCCTCGATGCGGAATACCTCATGCGGGCGATGAGATTGGCCTATGCGGAGCTGCGGGAAGTTCGAGACTAGGACGCGCATTAGATACTGCGGGCAAGTGGCGGCTTTGATCATGTAATGATGCAGGCAGATCTTATAATCTGATTCATGACCTTGTTGATGCGTAGGTGTTAGTAATCGGCTATGCCAGTCACTTACCGTGCAGTGTTATTATGGCACAGTGGGACCTGGTGTTCATGTGTTCCTTGGTGCTTTTATATCATAAAGCTGGCGATGAGGAAGGTATTCCACGGGCATGATTGATGTTGTGGGCGTGAGACCCATTGTTATGTTTGAGTGATGACTTTGAGGCGTGAGTCCACGACTTGATATATTTGCTTGTTTATTGTGAAGCGTAGTTTTGTTATCATACATGTCTCCTGCTTTATATAGACTACTATGATTCCATTTGATATTTTCATTTCACATACTCGTACTGTTATCGACCTCCTTGAAGCTGCGTTCATCGCGAGTTGAGGTACACGCGATCGTTGATCCTAACTCTCGAGTCACGATTTGGCGTTGGGAAGCTCCGTTTCTCCGAGGCTTATCGATGGTATAGTCCCTGTCGTAGTAAGTGTTTACATTCGGGGTTTGGCGGGGCCTGTCCGCCGTGGTTGTCATATCATTCGTAGAGTGCATGTAATCTTGTTGTGGCGGGGTTTGTAAAAAGGATTAAAGCTGTTCATGTTGAAAAAGTTGTCATTTATATATATATAGAAAGCAAGTTTTCTCAGTTATTGTTTCATATTTCATAATATGTCTTGTATCGTTTTATGTTCCGCTGATTACTCTGATGTTGTATCACTAGGGTGCCCGGGGTAAGGCACCAGTCACGGGCCCGGAATCGGGTCGTGACACATAGTTGGTCTTGTAGAGTTTTGATTGATAGGCATAGTATAGAGTTTGTGTCGGAGTGTGTATAGCTTGACAACCGACTAAGAACATTCGGGGACGAATATTTCTAAGGGGGGAAGAATGTTACATCCCGTAAGTCCAAGACATGTGTAAGAAAGTGTATGTAAGGAATCAAGACATGGAAATTGGTACGAAAGGAAGAATTGTTTTTCCGACGGAAAATCTTCCGGACGTCGGAAAGGAAAACTGTTCGTTGTTGAGAATTAGATTCTCAAAGTTCATTATTTGAAGAATATGGAACTTATAAACATTATGGAAATTTATTTTTACGGATTTAGTCATGTGGGGCCCACCCGAGGAATTTTACGTTTTGCGGGGCCATGAGGTTCTGAATTTTATGGACGAATGAGAGGCGACACGTGGCACCCCCAAGGTCTTGGTCGAATTAGTAAGGGTAAAATGGTCATTGACCATCTTGGAAGATAAGTCTTGCAAGCTTGATATAATTGACCAAGTCAACTTGCCACTGGCGATCCCTGTGATCTTCATCTTAGCCACCCATTTGTTATAATCTAAGCCATTCAATGTGTTATATATGCTAAGCTAGTGCAAGACAAGGTCTTTAACACTTAGAAAAATTAGAGAACATTTGTTGTTCTTGGATGAGCTCTCGTTCACTATTCCCACACAAGAAAATTTTGTAGTTTTGATCCATTAGCCACAAAATTAAACCCAAGGTCCCTAAGGGTATTGTAAGGATATCTCAATAGAAAGATTTCGGAAAAGCAGCGTTTTCGTATTAGTATGGCGAAACTTAGAAGTTCTTCAACTTTGAAGTTGGAACTTGAAGATGAGTTCTTCATAGGCCTCTAAGGAGTGCTTGGAGCGGATTGGAACATAAGGAAAGGTGCTAAGAATTGCTAAGGCGCGACTTTGAATCTTGGAAATTTTAAGGGCTTATAAAGGTATAATTTTGTCGTTTTAGTAGTTAAGACTTACTTATTGTTGTAGCTATGGATATTAGCAAGCATGAGTTATATATAATGAGGTTTGATAAGTGTTGTGGCTATTGGAACCCTAATCCGAAAAATAGCATGTTAGCCCTAAGATTTCAATTCAAGTCGATTATTAGTAAAGTCGTCGCATGTTGTAAAAAGAAGGAAATTGTAGTTGTTGAAGTTGTTTATACTATATAACACGTTAGACCTTAGAACTTGGAATTGGAAAAGGATTGGAAAGGACTTAGTGTTATTATTTATGTTGTTGGTAGAAATGGCTAGATTGTGGAGCTATTTCGTATGATTTGTGGGGCGGAATTTTACACGTATTGTAAGGCGTGTAATCCCCTTTGTTTGGTTGTTGTTTGGAGCCTTAAATGTGGCGTGTTGGTTATTGTATTCGACCTTGAAAAAGGTGGCAAAGTGAGTAGAAACAAAGGAAGTGCTGCCCGATTTTCCGTAGAATTAGAGACCGCTTACTTAGTATTATTCTACGTTAGAGACTAGAAGTTGATAGTCTTGTTGTGACCATTATAGGTTGACACTTCTACGTACGGCGTATTCGGCTTAGCTTGTGGATTTAGCCGAAAAGGTATGTGAACTATCTCCTCTTCTAGCATGATTCCTTAAGATCAAGAAAGTACGTCCTACTCCTTAAATGATCCATTCCTGGTTGTATTTGGATTGCCTAAAATAGAATTTGTTCTATGTACTTCCTTGAGTGTACTTTGATGTTTAAATTGTAAGTTGTATAATCCATTTCCTTAGTGAAGTTTGGATTCTTAAAAGTGAAAGTATTTTACTTAAAGTACATAGAGTCTTGAAAAAGAAGTGGTTTCCAAATCTTTTGGCTAGTGCCTTAGTTCCAAAACCTAAAGGTCATTATAATGACTTTAGGGAAGTCAAAGGAGTGATTTACTTAATTGTTTTAAAAGAGGAGAAATGACATGATTTAAGAGAAGTAACTTGTTTTAAAGGTGTAAGTTACTTGAGGTTTAAAAGTAGAAGAAACTTGTTTTCTAAATATTAAGAGACTTGAAGTATTTTGAAAGTTAAGAACTTGATTTGTAAGTATGTGATACTTGGTTTTAAAAGTATAAGTCTCTTGGTTATAAAAGGAATGAAATTGTCTAAAAACCATAAAGGGTTATAACGGCTTTATGGGAAGTTGGTTATAACGGCTTTATGGAAGGTTTAGAAAGTTGTCTATTTTGATTAATGGGCATGAGTTGCCTTGATTGTGAAAATTTGAAGTTACTTGATTTCAAGCTTTGAAATGAGTTTTCTAAAGTGTAGTAACTTACTTTGAAAAATAGACACACCTTGATGCTACGGGTTAACGTATCTTGGGGTATTACATAAAAAGGAGTCTTTTGAAAAGAATGTACGTACGTAGTACTTTGGCTTGATTAATTGAGAATTAGTCTAAGTGTGCCTTGATAAGTACTTTGGATTGATTAATTGAGAATTATTCTATGTGTGCCTTGATAAGTACTTTGGCTTGGTTAATTGAGAATTATTCTATGTGTGCCATGATAAGTACTTTGGCTTGATTAATTGAGAATTAGTCTAAGTGTGCCTTGATAAGTACTTTGGCTTGGTTAATTGAGAATTATTCTATGTGTGCCTTGATAAGTACTTTGGCTTGATTAATTGAGAATTATTCTATGTGTGCCTTGATAAGTACTTTGGCTTGATTAATTGAGAATTGCCTATATGTGCTGGTGATATCCTTGGAGTGCAAGTATTATGTTTTATTACGTTGCCGCGACTCTACCGGTGGTCATGCCTTGTTGTAAGCTTACTTGGACGTACCGACAGTGAGGTGGGATTCCACGGGTATGCTTCCATTATTTGTGTTACCCTACGGTCATGCTTATACGATATGAGATGTCGGGGCATGCGACCGCGAGGGATACCCTATGGTCATGCTTATACGATGTGGGATGCTAGGGCATGCGACCACGAGGGATACTCCTTGGACATGCTTATACGATGTGGGATTCCGGGGCATGTGACCAGGAGTCGGGTTAGATTCCCGGATTTGTTTGTGTTACCCTACGGTCATGCTTATACGATGTGGGATGCCGGGGCATGCGACCGCGAGGGATACCCTATGGTCATGCTTATACGATGTGGGATGCCGGGGCATGCGACCACGAGGGATACTCCTGGACATCTTTATACGATGTAGGATTAGGGCGTGGCCAGGAGCGGGTTTGATTCGGTTGTTTGTATACCCCATGGTCATGCTTATACGATGTGGGATTCCGGGGCTTGCGACCACGAGGGATACTCCTTGGATATGCTTATTGGTGTTATATTGTTATATCATGGACTGCCGGCAGTGAGAAAGGATTCCACGAGCATGGCTGATATTATGGGCGTGAGACCCATAGTTATATTTGAGTAGTGACTTTGAGGGCATGCGTCCCTGACTTGATATGACTGCTTATGTATTATGTACTGTAGGTTGGCTATCATACATGTCTCCTGTTTTGTTTAGACTGTTATGATTTCATTACGACTCCATCGCTTCACATACTTGGTACATTCTTCGTACTGACCTCCTTCGGGGGGCTGCGTTCATGTCGCAGGTTTAGGTACGCTGTTTGGTGATCGACAGGTGTAGGACCCTGCTCAGAGTTTTTGGATAGCTCCTTCTGTTCGGGAGTTTATCTTTTTGGTATAAGTTCTTTCAGTACAGTTATGGGTACGGCGGGGCCTTGTCCCGTCATAGTTCAGTATAACTCTTAGAGGTCTGTATTCATATGTGGGATTGGACTCATGTACGGTGTAGTGTCTTTTATTATGTATATTATATGGCAGCCTTGTCGGCTTTGCCCTTGCACGTACGATTGGTTGAAAAAAAAAAGAGGTGTTATTTAATTTCCGCAGTTTACTTAGTTGTTAAGGTAGAAGGGTGCCCAGGTAGGGCACCAGTCATGGGCCCCGGGGTTCGGGGCGTGACAATTGGGCCCGTGCCCACGTAACCCTCTCAGATCTACTCGCGGCTCCTGGCCGCGCCTTGGCTCGGGTTGCCTTACACGGAGGCATAACGGTACGGGACAGAAATACGTTAGAGGGGTCCAACTTATAACACAGCTCTAAGGCACGATCTCAGTGTGAGAAGAATGAAACCAATCCTAAATATCCTATAGCCTCACGATTATTGGTGTAGTGCACAACATACCGATAATCAATACTCTCGATACGATCAGTAGACACTTTCCGAGGATTAATCGCGCTCGATACCACTTTTGTCACGACCCGTTCCGGGGCCCGTGACTGGTGCCTTACCCGGGCACCCAAGTGATACAACATCAGAGTAATCAACGGAATATAAAACAATAACACGAAAAGACATGAAGTATGAAACAATAATCTGAGAAAACTTGCCCTTCGGCATATATAAATATCAACTAGAACAGTTACATCCCTTCTTTTTTTTTTCTAGTTCTGCCCACAACAGTACTACAGACCTCTAAGAGTGACATGACAACAATGGCGGGACAGGGCCCCGCCATACCCCTGAATGTAAGCACCTACTACGACAGGGGACTATACCACTGATTAGCCTCCGGAGAAATGGAGCTTCCCAAACGCTGAACTGTGACCCTGAGAGCTAGGATCAACGACTGGTGTACCTCAACCTGCGGCATGAACGCTGTTATACCCCGTATTTCCAGAGTATGTACGTAAGGGAATACGTACAAAACGATTGGCCTTAAAGTTTAGGCCTTAGACGTTTTTTTTGGGCACAACTCACAAAACGAATAGTTTTCCGACGAAACGTTTCCACAGCTTTCGTAGGGTAAATTCCGGCTATGCCATTTCTAATTTTTGCGGATTTTTCCGAGAGACGAAACATTTTGGACCAACGGGAGGGCGACACTTGTCACCCTCCAATTGATGGACTTGAATCGTCCATTGGACGAATTGGACTAGGATGGCACGTTTTTTGTGCCTTTGCACAAGTCAAGGAGTTGGTAGGATATTTGTGTGTAGTAGATAGAATGGACACTTGCCTAAATCTTCACCCTACACTTGCCTTGCACTTGGCATCATCTTGACCCTTGGTTGGCCATGGCTTGACCTAAAAATACCCCTTAAGATGAAGAGTTCTTCATCCACAAATTCCTTTCCAAGTCTTGAAAATCCTTCCCTCTCCCTCAGCCTCTTTCGTCCAACACCCCTTTGAGTGAGCTTGGCCGAGGCAACCCTCCCCTAGCCTAGCCGAAATCTACCCCCTCCCTTGGTAGAAAAGTTGCCTTCTAGTATTGTTATAATGCCCAAAATACCCTAGCCCAAATCCCTTAGTCCTTAGTAGAAGTGTGAAGAACTTCTAAGGTTTCTTGGAGCTACCGGAGCGTACAACTTAGGAGCTAAACCTTGCTCAGCGACTTTTATCTAGGATATTATTGGGCTTACCGAGGTAAATAATCCTAACCCTCTTTGAATTAGAGAATACATCTGTAGTAGTATAAGAATAAGTATTTAATACTTAGAAGAATATCACGAATAGAATTGAACTTATCACGGTAGAAGGTTTAAAAGAAGAATAATCAAATTGTACTTACATGGGAATTTTTCACAAAGAGACTTGAGTAGCTCACCGCAGTAGGAAGTGCTGCCCAATTTTCCGTAGGATATAGAACCCTCTCGCTTAGAATCGCTTACGAGTAGTCTAGGCGTTGATAGGCGTGTCGACTATTATAGGTTGATTTCTCTGCGCGACATATTCAACTGGCGGTGGTTTTCACGAGAAGGTATGTGATTATTCATTAAGAATGATATTTTAAATTATATATGTAGTACGGTAGACGTACATATGTTAACTGAATAATAACTACGGCAATGTCTTTTGACTTAAGCCTGAATAATACTTACGGCAATGTCTTGCGACTTAAGCCTGAATAATAAGGATCTGAAAGCATTTCAAAAGAATACTGAATCATTTTTAAACAGAAGAGAACAAATTGGTTTTTAAAACAGAAGCTTAAGAGTTATACTAGCTTTATGGGAAGTTAGGTATAACCACTTAAGCATGATAAAAGAAACAGTTTGCCTATGTGTTTATAACAGACTTATATTGATTTGTGAAAAGAATAATAAGATGGTTTGATAAGTAGACATGATATGATGCTATGTGTGTTAGTGTCTTGTAACGTTTGTATACGAGTATTCTTGTTATGCTTATGTTGTTTAACGATAAGCTGTTATGTTAGTATAATATCACTCACCTCTTGACATATTACAGGGGTTGTCGCCTCCGACGCGGTAGACTCAGCGATGCAGGACCATGATTCGAGAATACCTCATGCGGGTCCAGGGACCTATGCGAGCTACGGAGTTCCGGTTAGTGATGCGGGTTATACCTCATGCGGTCTATGTGGCCATACGCGACTACGAGTCGGGGCGATGCCGAGGAGTAGCTACCCTCGATGCGGTTACATACCCTATGCGGCCTATATGAGTGGCCTATGCGGACTACGAGTCCGTGATTAGGCTTGCATGGTGATACTACGCAATTGGCCCGCTTGATCATTCGCAGCTAGAAAAGACACATTCTGATTTACCTATTGTTGCTCTTGTTTATGATGTGGCACTATGTGTGGTCCCCTTGGTTGTTTCATACATACTTGCAAAACTGATTTTTAAAATGATATGTTTTCATTTAAGTACTTTACAGTTTCATATACTTAGTACCTGTTGTACTGACCTCCTTCGGGGGGCTGCGTTCATGCCGCAGGTAAGGGCAAGCAGGTGCTAGATCCACATCCTTAGGATCTCTTGCGTTGGTGTCAGGAGCTCCATCTTCTCCGGAGGCTCTACTTTTGGGTATGATCTCCCTGTTGTAGATAGTCTTGTCTGATCGAGTGGTATGGCGGGGCCCTGTCCCGCCATAGTTGTTTATTTCCTTAGAGGTCTGTAGTCATGTTGTACAGTTGGGATGTAACTGCAAACCTTGGTTTATGTATATATGCCGAAAGGCAACCCTTTTCTCAGAAACTGTGTATCATTTACAATTATTTCATGTCTTGTTTTATATTCCGCTGATTTTCTCTGATGTATGACTACTTGGGTGCCCGGGTAAGGCACCAGTCACGGGCCCCGGAACGGGTCGTGACAAAAGTGGTATCAGAGCAGTTAATCCTCGGAAAGTGTCTACAGACCGTATCTAGTAGAGTCTTGATTATCGGTGTGTTGTGCACCACACCAATAATCAGGAGGCTATAGGATATTTAGGATTGGTTTCCATTCTTCTCACTCTGAGATCGTGCTTTAGAGCTGTGTTAAAGTTGGACCCCTCTAACGTATCCCTTTTTCTGTAACAGTTATGCCTCCACGTAAGGCAACCCGGGCCCAGAAGGGCAAGGCAGCCGAGGGAGCTGCTAGTGGGACACCTAGAGTCACGAGGGCTCGGGCCCAGTCTATACCAGAGACGACGAGTTCTACGACGCCGCCAGTCCCAGCAGAGACTACAGTACCTACACCTCCAGTCCCACAGCCTGGAGCAGATGAGATGGGTTACAGAGAGATGGCCCGCCATCGCGGGATCGTGGCGCATACGAGGACAGCCGACGCGCAGCTCAGCCCCAGGTCGTACCGTGGTTCACCCGAGGGCAGAGAGTTTGAGGCTACGAGACTTCCTGAGTCAGAGCCCGCGAGTTTTACGGTCGAGGTCGGAGGATGATCCGCAGGAGTTCATCCGTCAGCTACAGAGGATTTTGAGAGTGATCAGGGCGTCGGAGACCGAGTCCGTGATCTTTGGTTCACATAGGCTCTGTGATACCGCAGTCGATTGGTTTGATTCGTGGGAGTTATCCCGGGGAGAGCACGCGTCCCCAACTACTTGGGATGAGTTCTCAGAGGCTTTCCTCACTCACTTCTTGCCTCCACAGATGAGGAGGGCGCGGGCTGATAGATTTTTACTGCTGAGGCGGAGAGGACGCACTGTCAGGGAGTACAATGTCGAGTTTGATTCATTGGCTCGATATGTCCCAGCGTTGGTAGCAGGTATGGAGGATAGGGTGCACCGCTACGTCACCGGACTAGATGATTATATGGCCGAGTCATGCGCGGTGTTTCTTCACCGTATGGACATTACCCGCACGCAGCTCATGCTCGACGCGGCGAGTGCAGAGCCGACGAGTTGTGACAGACAGCAGGAGGCCAGGCGGGAGGGTCTTCGTGGCTATCGTGGGCGGCCCAAGAAGAATCTAGATTTGCACCACACCACTCGAGCACTCCTGCACCGTCCTCAGCACAGCCAGAGTATTCGAGGCGCACTGGGCCCCGTGGCTTCGACGCCCGTAGTAGCAGAGTATCGCCGTCAGGACCACCCGGTGGCCGATGCGGTAGATCCCATTACGGGAAGTGTGGTAACGCTTTGGGAGCTTGTTACGCCAGGGCCAGCAGGTCACTTTGCGGCGGGATCGTCCGACCGGGGCGCCAGTGGTAGGCTCACCTTCGTGTTCGTTGCCGCCATCATCTCCTACAGCTACTCGCCCGGAGGGCGTGGTACTACGGGTCGTAGGTCGCGCAGGTCGTGGCTCGGGTCCCGATTCTAGCGGTCCTCGAAGCGCATTTATGCTTTGTCCACCGACAGATCGGAGGCCTCACCGATGTCGCCACAGTACCTTATCGGTTCTGGGTTTGATGTGTATGCTTTGATAGATCCGGTTCTACTCTGCCTATATATCTCCCTTGTTGCTAGTAGGATGGGGATAGAGCACGAGTCCATAGACCCTTTCGAGTAGCTACGCCAGCTGGTAATTCGGTGGTAGCTCGGCGGGTATATAGAGCTTGTCTGTGACCATTTACGCGTCGACCTGCCGACTTGATAGAGTTGGAGATGATTGACTTGATGTGATCATGGGGATGGATTGGCTAGCTTCGCTACGCCAATGTAGACCGCAGAGAGAGTAGTACGGTTCCAGTTTCTGAGAGCCGGTTGTTGAGTGGGAGGAGCACGGTATCGCCGAGGGTAGGTTTATTTCCTACCTCAAGGCTAGGAAGATGGTGCGGCGGTATATCTACCATCTCGTTCGGGTGTTTGATACTGAAGCTGCGGTACCAGATTTTCCGCCCAAAGTGGTCGAGAGTTCCCAGACGTGTTTCCGACGACTCCGGTATCCTCCCGAGAGGAGATCGAGTTTTGTATAGATGTGTTGCGGACACTGCCTATTTCCATTCCGCCATACGTAATGGCACCGCCGAGTTGAGAGAGTGAAGGATCGCTTAGGATTTGCTGGAGAAGGGCTTCATCGCCTAGTGTTTCTCCCCGGGAGCGCCGGTATTGTTCGTGAAAGAAGGGCGGGGCCAGCTGCGCATGTGTGTTGATTACAGGCAGCTGAACAAGGTGACCATTAAGAACAGATACCCCCTTCCCAGGATTGATGATTTGTTCGACCAGTTGCAGGGTGCGAGATGTTTCTCCAAGATTGATCTGCGATCGGGCTATCATCAGGTGCGAGTCAGAGAGGTGGATGTCCCTAGGACTGCATTCCGGACCCGGTACGGGCATTATGAGTTCAGGGTCATGTCTTTTGGGTTGACCAATGCTCCGGCAGTATTCATGGATTTGATGAACCGAGTGTTCAAACCATTTTTGGACACGTTTGTGATAGTGTTCATTGATGATATCTTGGTTTATTCTCGCCGTGAGCGAGCATGCGAGCATTTGGCGATCTTGCCGATTCTCCAGACCAGCGATTATACGCCAAGTTTTCCAAATGTGAGTTTTGGTTGACTTCGTGGCTTTTCTTGGGCATATTGTCGGGCCGATAGCATTCGAGTGAATACGCCAAGATCGAGGCGATCGAGACTTGGCCTAGACTCCTACTCCGGCAGAGGTTCGCGATTTCGGGCCTTGCAGGATATTATCGGTTCGTGGAGAAGTTTGCTTATCTTCGCACCATTGACTAGGCTGACTCGTAAGGCGCCAAGTTTGATGGGATGCTTGTGGCGAGGTTTCCGATTCTTTGAAAGAGAGACCGACGACCGCCCGCTTCTTACTCTTCCGGAGGTCCGGATGGTTATGTCGTGTATTGTGATGCGTCGGGCATCGGGTTGGGATGTGTGTTGATGCAGCATGGCGGGGTTATAGCATATGCATCCCGACACCAAGAAACACGAGGAACTACCCCACCCATGATTTGGAGTTGGCGGTATGATTCACGCTTTGAAGATCCGAGGCACTATTTGTATGGGGTTCACGTGGATATTTTTACGCACCACAAGAGCCTCCAGATATCTTCACCAGAGGAGCCGAACTTACGGCGAGACGGTGGTTAGAGTTGCTTAAGGATTACGATGTTGATATCCTGTACCACCCGGAAAGCCAATGTTGTGGCGGATGCTCTTAGTCGTAGGTCGATGGGAGCCTATCGGATGTGCTAGAGAGGAGGGACATGGTTCGTGATTTGCATCGCCAGCGAGCCTTGGTGTCCGTTTGATTGATTACGATAGCAGTGGGTTCGAGTTCGTGAGGTTGCCGAGTCTTCCATCGTCGAGGTGAAGAGGCAACATTGAGGATCCGATTCGACACGTTATCGTGATACGACTCTTCGTGAGGGCAAGGGTCCTTGAGTAGCACCTGATGGGGTGCTAAGGTTTGAGGCGATTGTGTGTTCCGGATGTTTCAGGACTTGGCAAAGAGTTCTTGGGAAGCACACGCCACAAGCGTTACTCATCCATCCGGTCGACCAAGATGTACCACGACCTTAGATCCGTGTATTGGTGGGATGGCTTGAAGAGGACGTTGCGAGTTCGTAGCTCGCCCGTGTTGTCGCAGTAAGGTAGAGCACCGAGGCACGGTGGTTTATTCTGAGCGATAGAGATCCCGACCGGAAGTGGAGGTGATCAACATGGACTTCATCACGGGATTACCTGCACTCGGAGGAGACATGATTCTATATGGGTTATCGTCGACGGTGACGAAATCAGCCCACTTTCTTCCCGTCGGGACGACTTTTTCTGAGGATTATGCGAACTTTACATCCGAGAGATCGTCGATCGCATGGAGTCCCTATTTCGATCATATCGCAGAGCCCGGTTCACGCTAACTTCGAGGTCTTTCCATAGGTTTAGGGACGCAGTGAGCACAGTCTTGCATTCCATCCACGCAGACGGACAGCCGAGCGCACTATCCGGACTCTTGAGGACATCTGCGAGCCTGTGTTATCGACCGTGGGTAGCGGGAGGATCATTTGCCTCTAGTTGAGTTCGCGTACAATAATAGCTACCACCCAGATTCGATGGCGCCTTATGAGGCCTTGTATGGGAGGAAGTGCGGATCGCCTATAGGTTGGTTCGATGTGGGCGAGGTGCGGCTAGTGGGACCAGATTTGGTGCAGCGAGCGATGGATAAGGTGAAGCTTATCCGAGCGCGCTATCGATACTCGAGTCGGCCAGTCGTATGCAGATCATCGTCGTCGGATCCGGAGTTCGAGGTTCATGATTGGGTTTCCTAAAGGTGTCACCCATGAAGCGGTGTGATGAGATTCGGGAAGAAGGGGAAACTCAGCCCAAGGTACATTGGGCCGTATCAGATCGTCCGCAGGGTAGGAAAGGTTGCCTACGAGTTGGATATGCCGTCCGATCTGGAGGCAGTGCATCCGGTGTTTCACGTTTCTATCTTTGAGGAGATGTATCGGGGATCCATCTAGGGTACACCCGATTGACGATGTCCAGGTGACCGAGGGATTATCGTATGAGGAGATTCCCATAGCGATAGTCGATCGTCAGGTTAGGCATCTGCGGACCAGGGCGTGGCTTCCGCCAAAGTCTTGTGGCGAACGAGCTCGAGAGGAGATGACGTGGGAAGCTGAGGAGGACATGAGGGTAGAAGTATCCTCACCTATTCCCCACACCTCCAGGTAATTCACTTTCCTACTTGTAAATTTTCATTATCGTTTATGCCTAAGTGTTGTTTTGTGGCCATGTGTGGCATTTGCAAGTATTTAAGTTATGAAGAACCTTATCGTTATCTGCTTGGGAAGGAACATTCGACGAATGTTTCTAGAGGAGAATGTTATACCCCGTATTTCAGTATGTCACGTGAGGAATACGTAAAAAGATTGGCCTTAAAGTTTAGGCCTTAGGCGTTTTGGGCACAACTCACAAAACGAATGGTTTTCCGACGAACGTTTCCACAACTTTCGTAGGGTAAATTCCGGCTATGCCATTTCTAATTTTTGCGGATTTTTCCGAGAGACGAAACATTTTGGACCAACGGGAGGGCGACACTTGTCACCCTCCAATTGATGGACTTGAATCGTCCATTGGACGAATTGGACTAGGATGGCACGTTTTTTGTGCCTTTGCACAAGTCAAGGAGTTGGTAGGATATTTGTGTGTAGTAGATAGAATGGACACTTGCCTAAATCTTCACCCTACACTTGCCTTGCACTTGGCATCATCTTGACCCTTGGTTGGCCATGGCTTGACCTATAAATACCCCTTAAGATGAAGAGTTCTTCATCCACAAATTCCTTTCCAAGTCTTGAAAATCCTTCCTCTCTCCTGTAGCCTCTTTCGTCCAACACCCCCTTTGAGTGAGCTTGCCCGAGGCAACCCTCCCCTAGCCTAGAAATCTACCCCCTCCCCTTGTAGCAAAGTTGACTTCTAGTATTGTTATAATGCCCAAAATACCCTAGCCCAAATCCCTTAGTACGTAGTAGAAGTTGTGAAGAACTTCTAAGGTTTCTTGGAGCTACCGGAGCGTACAACCTAGGAGCTAAACCTTGCTCAGGCGCGACTTTTATCTAGGATATTATTGGGCTTACCGAGGTAAATAATCCTAACCCTCTTTTGAATTAGAGAATACATACTGTAGTAGTATAAGAATAAGTATTTAATACTTAGAAGAATATCACAGAATAGAATTGAATCATATCACAAAGAAGGGTTTAAAAGAAGAATAATCAAATTGTACTTACATAGGACTGTTTTCACAGTAGACTTGAGTAGCTCACCGGGTAGGGAAGTGCTGCCCAATTTTCCGTAGGATATAGAACCCTCTGCTTAGAACTGTTTACAGAGTAGTCTAGACGTTGATAGACGTGTCTGACTATTATAGGTTGATTTCTCTGCGCGCGACATATTCAACTTGGCAGGTGGTTTTCGCTGAGAAGGTATGTGATTCTTCCTAAAGCATGATATTTTAAAGTATATATGTAGTACGGTAGACGTACATGTGTTAACTGAATAATAACTACGGCAATGTCTTTTGACTTAAGCCTGAATAATACTTACGGCAATGTCTTGCGACTTAAGCCTGAATAATAAGGATCTGAAAACATTTCAAAAGAATACTGAATCATTTTTAAACAGAAGAGAACAAATTGGTTTTTAAAACAGAAGCTTAAGAGTTATACTAGCTTTATGGGAAGTTAGGTATAACCACTTAAGCATGATAAAAGAAACAGTTTGCTTATGTGTTTATAACAGACTTATATTGATTTGTGAAAAGAATAATAAGATGGTTTGATAAGTAGACATGATATGATGCTATGTGTGTTAGTGTCTTGTAACGTTTGTATACGAGAGTATTCTTGTTGTGCTTATGTTGTTTAACGATAAGCTGTTATGTTAGTATAATATCACTCACCTCTTGACATATTACCGGGGGTTAAGCTGCCCTCCGATGCGGGGTAGACTCAGGCGGTCTGGGACCATGATTCGAGAATACCTCATGCGGGTCCGGGGACCTATGCGAGCTACGGAGTTCCGGTGTTAGTGATGCGGGGTTATACCTCATGCGGTCTATGTGGCCATGCGGACTACGAGTCGGGGCGATGCCGAGGAGTAGCTACCCTCGACGCGGGTTACATACCCTATGCGGGCCTATATGAGTGGCCTATGCGACTACGGAGTCGAGATTAGGCTTGCATGGTGATACTACGGGCAATTGGCCCGCTTGATCATTCGCAGCTAGAAAAGACCACATGATTTACCTATTGTTGCTCTTGTTTATGATGTGGCACTATGTGCGGTCCCCTTGGTTGTTTCATACATACTTGCAAAACTGATTTTTTAAAATGATATGTTTTCATTTAAGTACTTTACAGTTTCATATACTTAGTACCTGTTGTACTGACCTCCTTCGGGGGGCTGCGTTCATGCCGTATGTAAGGGCAAGCAGGTGCTAGATCCACATCCTTAGGATCTCTTGCGTGGTGTCAGGAGCTCCATCTTCTCCGGAGGCTCTACTTTTGGGTATGATCTCCCTGTTGTAGATAGTCTTGTACAGTCAGGGTATGGCGGGGCCCTGTCCCGCCATAGTTGTTTATTTCCTTAGAGGTTTGTAGTCATGTTGTACAGTTGGGATGTAACTGCAAACCTTGGTTTATGTATATATGCCGAAAGGCAACCCTTTTCTCAGAAACTGTGTATCATTTACAATTATTTCATGTCTGGTTTTATATTCCGCTGATTTTCTCTGATGTATGACTACTTGGGTGCCCGGGTAAGGCACCAGTCACGGGCCCCGGAACGGGTCGTGACAAACGCACCAAGGAGTCGGTACAACAGTACCAAGTATGTGAAACTAAAAATCACGTAAATGAAATCATAGTAGTCTATATAAAGCGGGGAGACATGTATGATAACCAAACTACGATTCCTGATAAATAGCGATATGTCAAGTCGTGACTCACGCCTCAAAGTCATCACTCAAATATAACAACGGGTCTCACGCCCGCAACATCAATCATGCGTGGAATACCTTCTCACCGCCGCGATCTGTGATATAACGACCAAGGAATACACATGAACACGGGTCCCACCTGTGTCATCATAAAACCGTGCGGGTAAATGCGAAGGCATAGCCGACTACTAAAACCCACGGTACAAACAAGGTCATAAAGCGTATCATGAGATCTGTCTGGCCGTCACATGATCAAAGCCGCCACTCGCCGCGATATCTAATGTGCGCGTCTAGCCCAGAACTTCGCACTCGCATAGGCCACTCCAATGGCCCGTATGAGGTATTCCCTCATCGGTAGCTACTCCCGATCCGCCGACTCGCGATCGCGTAGCCACATAGACCGCGTGACCATAAAGGCCGCACACTAACCCGGAGCTCGTAGCCCGCATAGTCCCGGGACCCGCATGAGGTATTCTCGAATCATAGGTCACACAGACCTGCCTGAGTCTACCCCGCATCGGAGGGCAGCTTAACCTCCGGGATGATGTCAAGGTGAGTGGTACAATACCAACATAACGGCTGATAGTTAAACAACTTAAGCGCAATCGAGGGAAAACCCCTTTACACAAACATCACAAGATAATAACACATGTAGCATCCTAGCATGTTTACTTATCAAATCAACAAGAAAGTATTACAAGGCTATCACAAACCAACACAATCAAGTTATTCACACAAGGTACTTTCTACTATATGATTAACAAGATCGGGTTTTTTTATCCCCAAAGTACTTCATACATTAACTCTTTAAGAGATCTGTTCTTTCACAAATAGTCACACAATACTCGTAGTATATAAAAATAGAGTGACTATCTTTTGAAGTAAACCAAAACACTTCTCTTTGTAAAATCAAGTAACAACATTACTTTCCAAACGTTCAAGTTTGCCTAATTTCAAATGTTCAGGTTTCTCATTTTTCGAAAGGTTTCGTAGTTCATAGTTTTAATCCTTTAAAACAATTTGAGAAACATATACCTTATGTGTGAGTAGTTTATTCTTGTTCATAACAATCTTATTACAGCAGCCATGATCTAGGAAATGTAATATCATTTTGTCTCATCTTAGCTTCTATGCAGATGGAAGTTTCTACTGGTTTTAATAATACTTTATTAGTCAAAACGTTTCCCTTTATTAGCGCTGTTGTGGTTTGTTCGATACTTATTCTGATTTCCGAAATCAGTAAAACATTATTCCTTTTTTAAAACCAAGTACTCATTACTCACGAATGAGGTTTCACACTTTTTAACAAAACTCATATTAATTAACCAAGTCAAGTCTCTTATCTTTTTAAGATTAAGTCTGTTAATCTTCTTAAAGTCAATAAACCCTTCTTTTTAAGCCATTATACCTAATTTCCCATAAAGCTAGTATAACTCTTAAGCTTTTAAAACCAAGTATTACTCTTCTGTTAAAAAATGGTCCAGTCGTGACAAAAGTGGTATCAGAGCAGTTAGTCCTCGGAAAGTGTCTACAGACCGTGTCTAGTAGAGTCTTGATTATCGGTGTGTTGTGCACCACATCTATAATCAGGAGGCTGCAGGACATTTAGGCTTGGTTTCCATTCTTCTCACTCTGAGATCGTGCGATAGAGCTGTGTTGTTAGGGTCGTCCCTCCCTAACAAGTTATGTTGATTGCAGCTACGAGAAAGGCAGCAGTGACCCAGGAATGACTATGTGGATTGCGTATCCAGGTTGGTAATGATTATAGTATAGTTGGTATTGTGACATACATCTATACGGAGTTATGTATGAGGGTCAGACGCGTGTTGCCTAGAATGATGTTAGATTTCCAGGATTTGGTAAAGACTAACTAGATACCGGGAAGGTATGAAATAGTTAATGAATTTTCGCCAAGGTTTTGTGTTTTATTTCGAGATAATTGGGAAAGGATGAGTTGTCTGATAGGGTAGTGAACCCTTAAGAAGCTATGTTAAGGAACCTAACGGAATGTCATGTTAATAGATTAAGCTGCGTAGTAGGCTTAAGAGAATTGTACGGATGAGGTCCGTATAGAGTAAGTAATGGTTGTTGTGATCGACAACATGGTTTTGGTTTTATGAGAAGTTTTTGTACCCGTTTACGGGGGGACTGATAAGGTAGGCTTGGAGCATGGAAATTGCGAGCCTAAGAATATTGATTACTGCCGAGACCTTAGGTATATAAGGCTTTCTCTGGCAATAAGATTTTAAGTCAGACTAAGGATAAGAGTTAAGTGCGACGTTGAGTCGGGTTGAGGACCTGTTACGGGTCTCCCCATGGCCTGGAATGGAGTGGGATCAGTTGGTAGTAGTTCCGCTACGTGACAGGGTCACGAGGGTGCAAGGCCCAGGTCTAGTTAATTGTTTTACGGGTTCGTGGACACGTTCCACCGAATCCAGTTGTGGCCTAAATGGCCTTATATTGTTTTATAGAGTGACTCCAGGGATTAGAGGCCAGAATCGGTATGGAAGTTATGTATGCATGTTAGTATGAGTATTGTTATGTGGCCATGGGTGGCATATGTTGTATGAAGGGTGTAGTAAAAAGGAGACTATGTCGCTATCTATTTAGATTGGACTCCGAAAGAACATTCGGGGACGAATGTTTCTAAGGGGGGAAGAATGTTACACCCCGTAACTCCAGGACATTTTTAAGAGAATGTAAGTAAGGAACACAAGACTTGAAAAGGGTACGAAAGGAAGAATTGTTTTTCCGACGGAAAATCTTCCGAACGTCGGAAAGGAAAAATGTTCGTTGGTGAGAATTAGGTTCTCAAAATGCATTAATTAAGGATTACGGAATGTTTTATCATTATGGAAATTAGGTTGTACGGTTTTGATTTTTTTGTGGGGCCAACCCGAGGAATTTTACGTTTTGTGGGGCCCACGAGGGTTACGGAATTATATGGACGAATGGGAGGGCGACATGTGTCACCCCCCCCTTATTTGATGTCTTGGACGATTTACATGGGCACAAGGGTCATTTGACCCTTGCTAAGAAGACAAGTCTTGCTAAGTAGTAGAGTTTGACATGTTTGACTTAGTCAAGGGGACCATTAGTCTTGATAATTATTAAGAGATCATCCAAACCACCCAATTGTTTGCATCTTGACCCTCCATGTCCCTTTATAATACTAGTAGTAGCAAGACTTTGTCCAACACTTAGAAAAATTTTCACAAAAATTGGAAGACCAACTATGGAAGCTCACGGGTTCATGTCCAACAAGAAGGAAAATTTTTGTTTCTTGTCCATTAAGCCCCACACTTTAAACCAAGGTTCATGAGGGTATTGTAGGTGTATCTCTATAGAAAAATCCCGGAAAAAGAGAGTTTTCGTATTAGTCGCAAAGTGAAAACCTAGTGGCTTTCTAGGTTTTGGATTGGAAGTTTGAAGGAAAGTTGTTGGTGTGGTTCTAAGGGTCTCAAGTAGAGGTTTGAAGTTTCTTGAAGAGGCTCTAAGTTGCTAAGGAGCGACTTCGGATTTGAAGAATGGATTAAGATTCGTTGAGGTATAATCTTGTTCTTTGAAAGTGTTACAAGATTATTTATATTGTTGTTAGCTTTACTTGTTGCTAGCATGAAGTATATGTGTAGAAGTTTGTAAGGATTATGGATTGATTGTGGCCTTGGAAATCCGAAATGTAATGTAAGCCATGTTAAGTTGGATTACAATTTGGTCGTTATTAGAATCGTCGCATGTTATTGACTTAAAGATTATAGTAGTTATAATTGGTTGCGACTAGATATCATGTTATGCTAACAATTTGGATTGAATTGGAAATTGGATAAGAATTGATGTTGTAGTATTTCAAGTTATCCAAATTGGACATATAGTTTGTTTTAGTTTGATATCTATTGTGGGGCGGAATTTTACACGCCTAGTAGGCGTGTAATCCCCTATTGATAATTGCTTTTGATTGGGCCTTAAATGTGGCGTGTTTGGTTATTGTATTCGGCTTTGAAAAAGGTGGCAAAGTAAGTAAAAACAAAGGAGGTGCTGTCCGATTTTCCGTAGAATTTAGCGACTTAACACCTAGAATATTCTACGTTTGAAATAAGAGGTTAATGGACGTATTGTGACCATTATAGGTTGAAGTACTAAGTATAGCGTATCCTACTTGAAGGATGGATTAACTATCAAGATTGAAGTACTTTGGAGCATTTTGCTACTTGTCGATAATCGTCGCGAGGTATGTGAACCTCTTCTTTCTTTGGCATGATCCTACGTATGAAATATCCATGTGATAATATTTCAAGATTCCTTCTACTCTTAGAAGTTAAGAAGTATTTACATTGTTGATTCTAAATTAAGAGTATGTTTAAATTGTCCTAAGTCCTTACTAGGTCTTATGGGAGACGTTGGTAAGAATGGTTAGAAATTTAGAGATTTGATTTAAAGGCTATGTGCTGGATTTATTTAAGTAAGTAAGTTGATTTTATGTTTGAAAATGACTTGAATTTATATGTGAAAAGGGGATTGGTTTTAAAAGTGTGATGGCATGATTTTACAAGTATGAGTAAATGGACTTTAAAGAATGTATGTTATGAAGTTTTAAGACTATGAACTTTGATTTTCTTTAAAGGATTATGAAACTTTATTTTTCAAGTTATGGGACTTGATTTCTAAAGTATAAGCGACATGATATTAAAGAGTGTATGCTCACGAGTGTTAAGACTATAAGCCTTGATTTTATAAGTGGAAATGACTTAATTTTACAAAGTACGGCTTAATTTATTTCAAAAGTTAAGAAGATGGCTTCCAAAGAGTATGTGACTTGAGCTTTAAAAAGAAAGGAGTTCTATGATTCTTTTAAGTATGTATGCGTAGTATTTTTGGATCTATTTTTCCTAATCTTTGTAAGAATAAAAGTGTCTTAAGTTCTCTAAAATGAAAGGTTGTTATAACGACTTTATGGGAAGTTGTTATGTGACTTAAGAAGTAGTAATAAGACAGGTTAAAATGTTATGTAAGGAAGGATACACCGAGCCTACAAATAGGCGGATTATGTTATGAGATACACCGAGCCTACACATAGCCGGATTCGCCATTTATTACCCGAGCCTACACATAGGCGGGTTACGTCATCACCGAGCCCCACAGCGGGCCGGATTATGCTACATGATTCCATGCACCGAGGCCCACGGGCGGATTATGCTACATGATTCCACGATGCGAGCCCCACGGCGGGCGGATTATGTCACATGATTCATCGAGACACGTGTCCGCAAATGGGCGGATTATGTTATGTAAGATATGTAAGTTATGTGAAAAAAACTGGATAAAACTCTTAAGTATGTATGTAAGAATATGAGGTTAATTCTTATTGAAAGAAGGAAAGGCACAGTTAATATACGATTGATTTCGGGAGTTAAAATGACATTCTTTTATCTGATTGACGATTTACTATGCGTTATTTCTGTTCCATATTAAATTGTTATGCGGCCCGCCGGAAGTGCGTTAAATGCCCGCAGTTATAGGTACCGAGTTGGTGGTCCTTGCTCTTGGGATCTCGATTGATTTTGAGAAAGCTCCATTTGCTCGGAGGCTTAGCTCTTGTGCAGTTTTCACGAGGTAGTAGATTCATGTACATTGATGGGTATGTTATACCGTATTTCCGAGTATGTACGCGAGGGCGTCGTAGAAATTTTCGAACTACAAAGTGGCTTGGCGAATTAGCTTTGTACACCACCCGGTTAGAGTCGTTTTTAGTGAAAGCGTTTCCACTTTCGTAGGGAATTTCCGGCTATGTCATTTTTATTTTTGCGGATTTTTCCGAGAGGCGAAACATTTTGGACCAGCGGGAGGCGACACTGGCACCTCCAATTGGTGGACTTGAACGTCCAATAGGACGAAATTGGCAATGCTTGGCACGTTTTTGTTGACTTGTTTGGTAAAAGGGAGTTGGTAGGATATTTGTGTGTAGTGATCTTGCCCTACACTTGCACCACACTTGGCTTGATCTTGGCCATTGGTTGGCCTTGGCTTATAATATAAATACCACCCTCTTTGAAGACTTTCTTCATAATAATAATGTTCTAAGTCTTAGAAATCCCTTCCCTCCCTTGCTTGTGTTCTCGTCGTCACCCATTTGGCCGGGCACCCTCCCCTGAGTGGCCTTGTGGCGAGAGCACTTCCCACTCTAGTGGTGCTAGCTGGGTACACCCACTAGCCTAGTTGTCTCGTATAAAATACCCCCCCCTTAGTGGTGTAGAAATACTCTCAAAAGTATTGTTATAATGCCCAAATTACCTTAGCCAATACCTTGTAGTATTCTAAGGTTATACCTATACGAAAAGCCCAGAAAATACTATTATACTTCCCA
The DNA here is from genome assembly GCA_029844215.1 of Przewalskia tangutica. Lineage (NCBI taxonomy): Eukaryota > Viridiplantae > Streptophyta > Magnoliopsida > Solanales > Solanaceae > Przewalskia > Przewalskia tangutica. The sequence continues at coordinate 273,967 of JAQGDG010000034.1, forward strand.
GTCCACAAAACCAAAACCCTAGGAAAATCTCCATAGTCAGATTTGAGTATTGTGTAGAAGTTGGTTAGAACTTCTAAGGGTGGTTTAGAGCGGGTTGGGCGCTCGGAGTTGAGCTAAGCGATTGCCGGGATCGACTTTAAGCTAGGATAATTATGGGCTTATCGAGGTAACTATCTTGTCCTATTGTAATTGGAAATTACATGTTGTTAGATTATATAGTTGAAGTATACTATATATATAGTCTTTGAGCGTAATTATCGGCAATGTCTTTTGACTTAAGCCTGAATAATACTTACAGCAATGTCTTGCGACTTAAGCCTGAATTTAAAGAAGAATTCAGGCGTATTACATATAGGGTATTACGATAGACTTGTGTAGTACCGTGAGTAGAATTTTACCAGTTAGGATTGATCATAACCACCTGGTTGGCTTGGTAGCCGGCCTCGATAGAGGAGGAGATTTACGCCTGTTGCGGGTGTCTTTGCCAATTTTCTGTAGAATGTTCTACGAAGGGATCTAAATGTTAATAATCGCCTTGTGGCCTTATAGGTTGAAGTACTACGTGTTACGTGATCTACTGGCTAAGGAGTAGCCGACAGTTGGAAGTACTAGGAGCGTTTTGCTATTAGTCGATACTGTCGCGAGGTATGTGAACCTCTTCCTATCTCTTCTAGCATGATATGTGTGAACTATGTAGTACGGTAGACGCATACGTGCTAAATGTGTTTGAGTGGTCTAAAACATAAAGTGTTATAACGGCTTTATGGGAAGTTGGTTATAATGACTTTATGTTGGTTAGAAAATACATGTGGTTTTTAAAAAGGTAGCAGTTTGAACTATAACTGGCTTGTTATATGTTAATAAAGAACTTGAAGTATTTCAAAAGATTCTTGAATCATTTTGAAAGGAGAAGTAATACTTGGTATTTGAAAACTTAAGAGTTATACTAGCTTTATGGGAAGTTAGGTATAACGGCTTAAGAATGTTTCTTGATTTGGAAATCGAAATGTATCGACAAACCATCTGCGGCGTTAATAAAGGAAAATGTATTGAATAATTAAGTATTATTAAAACCAGTAGAAACTTCCATCTGCATAGAAACTAAGATGAGACAAAATGATATTTCCTAGATCATGGCTGCTGTAATAAGATAGATATAAACAAGAATATCCTACTCACATATAAGGCTTTTGTTTCTCAAACAGGTTTAAAAGAGAATTATATTCTTAAATGAATAAGGCTATGAACTACGAAACCTTTCTAAAATAAGAAACGTGAACATTTGGAATTAGGCAAACTTGGACGTTTGGAAAATAATGTTGTTACTTGATTTTACAAAGGTAAGTGTTTTTGTTTATTTAAAAGAGCAAATCCCTATTTTATACTACGGGTATTGTGTGACTTTCGTAAAGTAACGTATCTTTTAAAGAGTTAATGTATGAAGTACTTTGGGGATAAAAACCGATCTTGTTAATCGTATAGTAGAAAGTACCTTGTGTGAACAACTTGATTGTATTGGTTTGTGATAGCCTTGTAATACTTTCTTGTTGCTTTGATAAGTAAGCGTGTTAGGATCTTCGTGTGTTAGTATCTTGTGATGTTTGTGTAAAGGGTTTCTTGATTGTGCTTATTAACTATCGATCGTCATGATAGTATTGTGACATTCATCTCTTGAGATGATTCGGGGTTAAGCCGCCTCCGTGCGGGTAGACTCGGCGGTCGATGGACCTATGATTCGAGATACCTCGTGCGGTCTGAGGGCCTATGCGGGCTCACGAGAGTCCCGAGTTAGTATCGTCCTTTATGGGCATGCGGTCCTTGTAGCCATCGGACTCGAAAGTCCGGGGCGATGCCGGAGTAACTACCCTCGATGCGGGGATGCCATGCGGGCGATGAGATTGGCCTATCGCGAGGCTGGAAGTTCCGGGACTAGACGCGCGCGTCGAATCTGCGCAAGTGGCCGGCTTTGATCATGTAATGATCTAGACAGATCTTATGATCTGATTCATGACCTTGTTGGTGCGTAGGTGTTAGTAGTCGGCTATGCCTTCGCACTTACCCTGTATCTTGTTTTATTTGAACACGTGGGACACGGTGTTCATGTGTGTTCCTTGGTGCTTTCATATCATGATCGCCAGCGGTGAGAAGGTATTCCACGGGCATGATTGATGTTGTGGGCGTGAGACCCGTTGTTATATTTGAGTGATGACTTGAGGCGTGAGTCCACGACTTTACATGGCTAATTATTGTGAATGTAGTTAGGTTATAAATACATGTCTCTCGCTTTATAGACTATTATGATTTCATTTCTGATGTTATTTCGATTCACATACTGCACTGTTATCTTGACCTCCTTCGGGGCTGCGTTCATCCGCGAGTAAAGGTCGCGATCGTTGATCCTCGCTCTTAGGTCACGATTCGGATTTGGGAAAGCTCGTTTCTCGGAGGCTTGTCTTAGTATAGTCTGTTGTTGTAGGTGCTTACATTCGGGGTATGGCGGGCCCTGTCCGTCGTTGTTATCATTCATTCGTAAGTGTCTTAGTACTATTGTGGGGTTTGTAAAAAGGATTAAAACATTCATATTAAAAGAGTTGTTATTTATATATGCGAAAGGCAAGTTTTCTCAGACATCGCTTTGTACTTCACTTGTTTCTTGTATGTGTTTATGTTCACTGATTACGATGTTGTGTCACCAGGGTGCGGGGTAAGGCACGATCCACGCCCCGTTCGGTCGTGACAAAAGTGGTATCGAAGCGATTAATCCTCGGAAAGTGTCTACGCATAGTATCCAAGAGTCTTGATTATCGGTGTGTTGTGCACCACACCAATAATCGGGAGGCTATGGGATATTTAGGATTGGTTTCTATTCTTCTCACTCGAGATCGTGCCTTAGAGGCGTGTTGTAAGTTGGACCCTCGGCGAAATTATTTCCCTTATCGTTATGCCTCCGCAGGGCAACCCGCCCGGAGGGCAAGGCGCGGCGGAGGCTGAGTAGAAGTTCGAGAGGTGGCGAGGCACAGCCCAATCATTGCCTAGGGTAGTCTTCGTTCGGGAATTTTGCGGCGTCACTAGCCCAGCGAGTTTAGTACGGCGCAGCGATGCCTCTGCGGCCATGATATATGAACCTTGCCCACGACCAGAGCAGTGAATATAGGGTGCAAAGAAGCGACCACATTAGCTATAGATTTGGCTACCAGAGTATACCGATGTACCGCGAGTCTTGATGAGTATCAGCGAGAAGTTGTGCGAGTAAGTTCTTGATTAAGCTTGAGCATGGCACGTATGCGGGCTTATGCGCGGCGAGCGAGGCGATGTAGAGATCGGCGTTAACGGGCGGTAGAAGAGGCGAGCGGCAGGTCCTTTAGTAACTTTGGCGAGTCGCCTCGCCAATTAGATATGCACCTCGCCGTGCGAGTGGTCTTGCGATTTTAGGGCGTTCGGGGTGTGCGAGTTGTCGAGAACTCGGGGCTTCCGTTCATGTTATAGACGTCATCCCGGGGAATGTCGTCTTTTAGATGGTACTTGTTGTACCTATGACCGTCAGGGTCTGGTGTGGAAGAGTGTCCTTGTAGGTGGACTTAGCGCCGGGATCGGTGGGTAGTTGGTCATCTCCTCAATGTGCCTACGGGCGGGTTTGATTAGAGCGACTAAGGAGGAGCGAAGAGATATAGATATATCTTTAACCTGCAGAGTTTTGTTTATGTGATAAGGTGAGTATACCTTAAGTGCTATGTTACGATAGCGGTGTGTTAATTGTGATTAGAAATCTTGGTTAGTTAACCGAGTGAGATTTGGGGATAGAAGGTGTGAACCTTAGAGTTTTATACGTAGAGACCTTAGAGGTAAGGCCGTCTCAAGTAAAGGTGTAGTGTTGTGTTTGATCCTTATTGGAGTGCATAGTGCACGTGAGCTACGTTGGGATAGGTCCCTAAGTAGTGTGAAATGAAAGGGGATAGTTGAGCTAAGAAGACCGCTAGGTTTCGTAACGTGTTTAGTCAGTTGTTAGGATCGGGAGCTAGTATTGTGCGTGTTCTTGGTCGGGTTGGGTCCCGTTGCGGGTCAACCCGGTAGGTTTAGTGGTGAAGTCGGTTGGTGGTCGCCTTGTGTTAGGGTTACGAGGGTGTTAGGCCCAAGTTTAGTTAACCAACAGTCGAAGTTCGTGGATGCGTTCGACGGTGGTCGGGCGATGGGCAGCCCATCGTGTTCTTCTGATCGGACCGTTCACTCAGCGATGTTGATTTATCGGAAAAGGTTGTAGGTTGCAGGTGCCTACCTTTACCTTAGCAGCACAGTGAAGCCAGTGGTGGCTATTTTCGTTCTCTAAAAAGTTTTACCAAGCATGTGTTAAGAACTCAGGTGAGTCTCAGAATCGCATTCGCCCTCGGGCCAGTGTTTGGATTTCAGGGGTAGTTGTGGGGATTGTTGTCTCCTGTGGAGGGAGCATTTAAGCTACCATTTCAGTGTTCGGATGTCGCCTTATGAAGCCTTGTGGGGGGCGGAAGTGTAAGTTGCCGGTCGATTGGTTCGATGTTGGCAAGGTTCAGATAGTTGGTTCAGGCTTGTTCCGCAGATGTGGATAGTGAAGCTTGTCTAGAAGAGGTTCTGGCGGCTGGAGAAATCGCGGGTAATCGCGGCGACGCAGAGTTCGTGGCCGGTCGGTCTTCAAGATACCACCCTGGTGTGGCGAGTTTTGGAAATAGAGAACTTAGCCCGAGTTATTTTGGGCCTTTATGAGTTCATGTGAAGAATAGGCCAGGTTGCCTATATGTTAGCTTTTGCCATCCAAATTAGGAGGCAGTACGTCCGGTCTTTCGTATTGTTATGATCGGGAAAGTATCGGAGATCCATCCAGAGTGTTCCCAGTTAATGATGACCACGTTAGAGATAGTAACCCCGAGTTTTGGAAACTGAAGCAGTGTTAGAAATGTGGTAAGAGTTAGGGTGCAGCGGCCTTGAGGATCGCATGCGGCCGGTACCATTTGTTGAGTCGTCGGGCAAGGCTCGCGACAAAGTGGCAAAGTGGTATCTCAGGCAAAGTGACAAAAGTGGTATCATTTTGGTAATGTTTGAGGTGTTTCCTCGTGGGCTTAGATGTGAGTATTTGCGCAGGTGTTTTCTGTGGCCAGGTGTGGCAGGATTGTTCTCGTAGTATAGTAGTGAAGACTATCTTGGCGCCGTTGTTTTGAGACTTAGAAGGAACATTCGACGAATGTTTCTGCGAGGAGAATGTTATACCCGTATTTCCCAGTATGTCGCGAGGGCGTCGTAGGAAATTTTCGAACTACAAAGTGGCTTGGCGAATTAGCTTTGTGCACACCAGGTTAGAGTCGTTTTTAAAAGCGTTTCCACGACTTTCGTAGGGAATTTCCGCTATGTCATTTTTATTTTTTGCGGATTTTTCCGAGAGGCGAAACATTTTGGACCAACGGAGGGCGACACTGGCACCCTCCATTGGTGGACTTGAACGTCCATTTGGACGAAATTGGCAATGCTTGGCACGTTTTTGTTGCCTTGTTTGGTCAAAGGGAGTTGGTAGGATATTTGTGTGTAGTGATCTTGGCCCTACACTTGCACCACACTTGGCTTGATCTTGGCCCTTGGTTGGCCTTGGCTTATACTATAAATACGGCCCTCTGTGAAGCCTTTCTTCTTCCTAAAAAGGTTCTAAGTCTTCGAAATCGCTTCCTCCTTGCTTGTGTTCTCGTCCTCCCCATTTGGCCGAGAACCCTCCCCATGAGTGGCCTTGTGGCCGAGAGCACTCCCCTCTAGTGGTGCTAGTGGGTACACCCACTAGCCTAGTTGTCTCGTATAAAATACCCATGAGTGGTGTAGAAATACTCTCAAAAGTATTGTTATAATGCCCAAATTACCTTAGCCAATACCTTGTAGTATTCTAAGGTTATACCTATACGAAAAGCCCAGAAAATACTATTATACTTCCCGTCAGTCACAAAACCAAAACCCTAGGAAAATCTCCATAGTCCGTTGGAGTATTGTGTAGGTTGGTTAGAACTTCTAAGGGTGGTTTAGAGCGGGTTGGGCGCTCGGAGTTGAGCTAAGCGATTGCCCGGATCGACTTTAAGCTAGGATAATTATGGGCTTATCGAGGTAACTATCTTGTCCCCTATTGTAATTGGAAATTACATTTGTTAGATTATATAGTTGAAGTATACTATATATATAATCGAACGTAATTATCGGCAATGTCTTTTGACTTAAGCTGAATAATACTTGCACGCAATGTCTTGCGACTTAGCCTGAATTTAAAGAAGAATTCCGAATTTGTATTACATAGAAATGTCTGACGTGAGACTTGTGTAGTAGTGCAGTGGAGTAGAATTTACCAGTTAGGATTGATCACAACCCCGGTTGGCTTAGTAGCCTCGATAGAGGAGAGATTTGTTGTTGGGGAGAAGTGTCTGAATTTTCTTTAGAATGTTCTACGAAGGGATCTAAATGTTAATAAGCGCCTTGTGGCCTTATAGGTTGAAGTACTACGTGTGGCGCGATCTACTTGGCTTAGGAGTAGCCGGTTGGAAGTACTTGAGCGTTTTGCTATTAGTCGATACTGTCGCGAGGTATGTGAACCTCTTCCTATCTCTTCTAGCATGATATGTGTGAACTATGTAGTGCGGTAGACGTATACGTGCTAAATGTGTTTGAGTGGTCTAAAACATAAAGTGTTATAACAGGCTTTATGGGAAGTTGGTTATAACAGCTTTATGTTGGTTAGAAAATACATGTGGTTTTTAAAAGGTAACTGATTTGAACTATAACTGGCTTGTTATATGTTAATAAAGAACTTGAAGTATTTCAAAAGATTCTTGAATCATTTTGAAAGGAGAAGTAATACTTGGTATTTGAAAACTTAAGAGTTATACTAGCTTTATGGGAAGTTAGGTATAACGGCTTAAGAATGTTTTACTGATTTCGGAAATCAGAAATGTGTATCGACAAACCAGCTGCGGCGTTAATAAAGGAAAATGTATTGAATAATTAAGTATTATTAAAACCAGTAGAAACTTCCATCTGCATAGAAACTAAGATGAGACAAAATGATATTTCCTAGATCATGGCTGCTGTAATAAGATAGATATAAACAAGAATATCCTACTCACATATAAGGCTTTTGTTTCTCAAACAGGTTTAAAAGAGAATTATATTCTTAAATGAATAAGGCTATGAACTACGAAACCTTTCTAAAATAAGAAACGTGAACATTTGGAATTAGGCAAACTTGGACGTTTGGAAAATAATGTTGTTACTTGATTTTACAAAGGTAAGTGTTTTTGTTTATTTAAAAAGACAGTCACCCTATTTTATACTACGGGTATTGTGTGACTTTCGTGAAAGTAACGTATCTTTTAAAGAGTTAATGTATGAAGTACTTTGGGGATAAAAACCCGATCTTGTTAATCGTATAGTAGAAAGTACCTTGTGTGAACAACTTGATTGTATTGGTTTGTGATAGCCTTGTAATACTTTCTTGTTGCTTTGATAAGTAAACGTGTTAGGATGCTACGTGTGTTAGTATCTTGTGATGTTTGTGTAAAGGGTTTCTTGATTGTGCTTATTAACTATCGATCGTCATGATAGTATTGTGACATTCGTCTCGAGATGATTCCGAAATTAAGTTGCCCTCCGATGCGGGTATTGACTCGAGCGGTCGATGGACCTATGATTCGAGATACCTCATGCGGGTCCTGGGGGCCTATGCGGAGCTACGAGAGTTCCAGGTTAGTATGCGTCCTTTATGGGCATGCGGTCGCGTGGCCATGCGGACTCGAAAAGTCGGGGCGATGCCGGGAGTAGCTACCTCGATGCGAGGATGCCTATGCGGGCGATGAGATTGGCCTATGCGAGCTGCGAAGTTCGAGGACTAGACCTTGCGCGTCGAGATCTGGGCAAGTGGCCGCCTTTGATCATGTGATGCAGGCAGATCTTATAATCTGATTCATGACCTTGTTGGTGCGTAGGTGTTAGTAGTCGGCTATGCCTTCGTACTTACCCTGTACTCTTTTATTTGGACACGCAGTGGACTGGTGTTCATGTGTGTTCCTGGTGCTTTCATATCATAGATGCCGGCGTGAGGAAGGTATTCCACGCATGATTGATGTTGTGGGCGTGAGACCCGTTGTTATATTTGAGTGATGACTTGAGGCGTGAGTCCACGACTTTATATTGCTTAATTATTGTGAATCAGAGTTAGGTTATCATACATGTCTCCTGCTTTATAGACTATTATGATTTCATTTACGATTTATTTGATTTCACATACACGGTACTGTTATCTTGACCTCGCCTAGCTGCGTTCATCTGCGAGTAAAGTCGCGATCGTTGATCCTCGCTCTTAGTGGTCACGGCGATTGGGAAAGCTCCGTTTCTCGGAGGCTTGTCTTAGTATAGTCCCCTGTTGTAAGTGCTTACATTCGGGGTATGGCGGGCCCTGTCCGTCGTTGTCATTTCATTCGTAGAGTGCAGTACTATTGTGTGAGGTTTGTAAAAAGGATTAAGCTGTTCATGTTAAAAGAGTTGTTATTTATATATGCAGAAAGGCAAGTTTTACTCAGATTACTGTTTTGTACTTCACTTGTTTCTTGTATGTGTTTATGTTCAGCTGATTACTCTGATGTTGTGTCACTAGGGTGCCGGTAAGGCACGATCCACGCCCCGTTTGGTCGTGACAATGGCGGGGCCCCGCCCGCCAGTTGTTATGTTAAAAATTCTTAGAGTGCAGAGTCACATATGTGGGTCGGTTGTAAAAGAAAGGAGGCAAGCGCTTGGTTGTATATGTTATGTCTGGAAGGTAGCCCTGTCGGCTAACTGTTGTTTTTACATTGTATTAATTTATAAGTTTCATGTATGTTCGTGATTATCTCGATGTATACAGTAAGGGTGCGAGGTAGGGCACACGATCCCGGGTCGGGTCGTGACAAAAGTGGTATCGAGCGATTAGTCCTCGGAAAGTGTCTGACCGTGTCTAGTAGAGTCTTGATTATCGGTGTGTTGTGCACCACATCTATAATCGGAGGCTGCAGGACATTTAGGCTTAGTTTCCATTCTTCTCACTGAGATCGTGCGATAGAGTGTGTTGTTGTGGTCGTCCTCCAACAAGTTATGTTGATTGCGACTACGAAAGGCATCGGTGACCCAGAATGACTATGTGGATTGCGTATCCGGGTTGGTAATGATTATAGTATAGTGGTATTGTGACATACGTCTATACGGAGTTATGTATGAAGTCGACGCGTGTTGCCTAGAATGATGTTAGATTTCCAGGATTTGGTAAAGACTAACTAGATACCGGGAAGGTATGAAATAGTTAATGAATTTTCGCCAAGGTTTTATGTTTTATTTCGAGATAATTGGGAAAGCATGAGTTGTCTGATAGGGTAGTGAACCCTTAGAAGCTATGTTAAGGAACCTAACGAATGTCGTGTTAATAGATTAAGGCTGCGTAGTAGGCTTAAGAGAATTATGCGGATGAGGTCCGTATAGAGTAAGTAATGGTTGTTGTGATCGACAACATGATTTTGTTTTATGAGAAGTTTTGTACCCGTTTGCAGAGGACCGATAAGGTAGGCTTGGAGCATGGAAATTGCGAGCCTAAGAATATTGATTCTTGTCGCGACCTTGGGTATATAAGGCTTTCTGCAATAAGATTTTAAGTCGGACTAAGGATAAGAGTTAAGTCGACGTTGGTGGGTTGAGGACTGTTCACGGGTCTCCCATGGCCTGGAATGGAGTGGGATCAGTTGGTAGTAGTTCCGCTACGTGGCGGTCACGAGGTGCAAGGCCCAAGTCTAGTTAATTGTTTCTGGGTTCGTGGGCGCGTTCCACGAACCAGGTTGTGCGGAAATGGCCTTATATTGTTTTATAGAGTGACTCAGGATTAGAGGCGAATCGGTATGGAAGTTATGTATGCATGTTAGTATGAGTATTGTTATGTGGCCGGGTGGCGTATATGTATGAAGGGTGTAGTAAAAAGGAGACTATGTCGCTATCTATTTAGATTGGACTCCGAAAGAACATTCGGGGACGAATGTTTCTAAGGGGGGAAGAATGTTACACTCCGTAACTCCAGGACATGTTTAAGAGAATGTAAGTAAGGAACACAAGACTTGAAAAGGGTACGAAAGGAAGAATTGTTTTTCCGACGGAAAATCTTCCGAACGTCGGAAAGGAAAAATGTTCGTTGGTGAGAATTAGGTTCTCAAAATGCATTAATTAAGGATTACGGAATGTTTTATCATTATGGAAATTAGGTTGTACGGTTTTGATTTTTTTGTGGGGCCCACCCGAGGAATTTTACGTTTTGTGGGGCCCACGAGGGTTACAGAATTATATGGACGAATGGGAGGGCGACATGTGTCACCCCTCCCTTATTTGATGTCTTGGACGATTTACATGGGCACAAGGGTCATTTGACCCTTGCTAAGAAGACAAGTCTTGCTAAGTAGTAGAGCTTGACATGTTTGACTTAGTCAAGGGGACCATTAGTCTTGATAATTATTAAGAGATCATCCAAACCACCCAATTGTTTGCATCTTGACCCTCCATGTCCCTTTATAATACTAGTAGTAGCAAGACTTTGTCCAACACTTAGAAAAAATTTCACAAAAATTGGAAGACCAACTATGGAAGCTCACGGGTTCACGTCCAACAAGAAGGAAAATTTTTGTTTCTTGTCCATTAAGCCCCAAACTTTAAACCAAGGTTCATGAGGGTATTGTAGGTGTATCTCTATAGAAAAATCCCGGAAAAAGAGAGTTTTCGTATTAGTCGCAAAGTGAAAACCTAGTGGCTTTCTAGGTTTTGGATTGGAAGTTTGAAGGAAAGTTGTTGGTGTGGTTCTAAGGGTCTCAAGTAGCGGTTTGAAGTTTCTTGAAGAGGCTCTAAGTTGCTAAGGAGCGACTTCGGATTTGAAGAATGGATTAAGATTCGTTGAGGTATAATCTTGTTCTTTGAAAGTGTTACAAGATTATTTATATTGTTGTTAGCTTTACTTGTTGCTAGCATGAAGTATATGTGTAGAAGTTTGTAAGGATTATGGATTGATTGTGGCCTTGGAAATCCGAAATGTAATGTAAGCCATGTTAAGTTGGATTACAATTTGGTCGTTATTAGAATCGTCGCATGTTATTGACTTAAAGATTATAGTAGTTATAATTGGTTGCGACTAGATATCATGTTATGCTAACAATTTGGATTGAATTGGAAATTGGATAAGAATTGATGTTGTAGTATTTCAAGTTAGCCAAATTGGACATATAGTTTGTTTTAGTTTGATATCTATTGTGGGGCGGAATTTTACACGCCTAGTAGGCGTGTAATCCCCTATTGATAATTGCTTTTGATTGGGCCTTAAATGTGGCGTGTTTGGTTATTGTATTCGGCCTTGAAAAAGGTGGCAAAGTAAGTAAAAACAAAGGAGGTGCTGTCCGATTTTCCGTAGAATTTAGCGACTTAGCACCTAGAATATTCTACGTTTGAAATAAGAGGTTAATGGACGTATTGTGACCATTATAGGTTGAAGTACTAAGTATAGTGTATCCTACTTGAAGGATGGATTAACTATCAAGATTGAAGTACTTTGGAGCATTTTGCTACTTGTCGATAATCGTCGCGAGGTATGTGAACCTCTTCTTTCTTTGGCATGATCCTACGTATGAAATATCCATGTGATAATATTTCAAGATTCCTTCTACTCTTAGAAGTTAAGAAGTATTTACATTGTTGATTCTAAATTAAGAGTATGTTAAAATTGTCCTAAGTCCTTACTAGGTCTTATGGGAGACGTTGGTAAGAATGGTTAGGAAATTTTGAGATTTGATTTAAAGGCTATGTGCACGGATTTATTTAAGTAAGTAAGTTGATTTTATGTTTGAAAATGACTTGAATTTATATGTGAAAAGGGATTGGTTTTAAAAGTGTGATGGCATGATTTTACAAGTATGAGTAAATGGACTTTAAAGAATGTATGTTATGAAGTTTTAAGACTATGAACTTTGATTTTCTTTAAAGGATTATGAAACTTTATTTTTCAAGTTATGAGACTTGATTTCTAAAGTATAAGCGACATGATTTTAAAGAGTGTATGCTACGAAGTGTTAAGACTATAAGCCTTGATTTTATAAGTGGAAATGACTTAATTTTACAAAGTACGCTTTCAATTTATTTCAAAAGTTAAGAAGATGGCTTCCAAAAGAGTATGTGACTTGAGCTTTAAAAAGAAAGGAGTTCTATGATTCTTTTTAAGTATGTATGTACGTAGTATTTTTGGATCTAGTTTTCCTAATGTTGTAAGAATAAAAGTGTCTTAAGTTCTCTAAAATGAAAGGTTGTTATAACATCTTTATGGGAAGTTGTTATGACGACTTAAGAAGTAGTAATAAGACGGGTTAAAATGTTATGTAAGGAAGGATACACCGAGCCTACAAATAAGTAGGATTATGTTATGAGATACACCGAGCCTACACATAGCTCGGATTATGTTCAGAGATACACCGAGCCTACAAATAGGCCGGATTATGTTATGAGATACACCGAGCCTACACATAGGCCGGACACGCCATATTACCCAGAGCCTACACATAGCGGATTACGTCATCTTACAAGGCCCAGCGGGCCGGATTATGCTACATGATTCCACAAGACACCGAGCCCCACAGCGGGCGGATTATGCTACATGATTCCACAAGACAAGAGCCCCACAGCGGCCGGATTATGTCACGTGATTCATCAAGACACCGTGTCCCGCAAATGGGCCGATTATGTTATGTAAGATATGTAAGTTATGTGAAGAAGACCGATTAAACTCTTAAGTATGTATGTAAGAATATGAGGTTAATTCTTATTGAAAGAAGGAAAGGCAGTTAATATACGATTGATTTCAGGAGTTAAAATGACATTCTTTTTATGCAGCTTATGATACATTTCTTGCGTTATTTCGTTCCATATTCTTTGTTGTGATGCGACCTTCCGGGCTGCGTCATGCCCGCAGTTATAGGTACCAGGTTGGTGGTCCTTGCTCTTAGGATCTCACCGCTTTTTGAGAAAGCTCCATTTGCTCGGAGGCTTAGCTCTTGGTACGGTTTTCCACTGAGTAGTAGATTCATGTACATTCGGGGTATGGCGGGACCTGTCCCCCGATTGTTATGTTAAAAATTCTTAGAGGTCTAGTCACATATGTGGGTCGGTTGTAAAAGAAAGGAGGCAACCGCTTCTTGTATATGTTATGTCTGGAAGGTAGCCCTGTCGGCTAACCTGTTGTTTTACTGTTGTATTAATTTATAAGTTTCATGTATGTTCACGATTATCTCTCGATGTATACTGTAGCGGTGCCTGTAGGGCACCATCGCGGCCCGGGTCGGGTCGTGACAAAAGTGGTATCGAGCGATTAGTCCTCGGAAAGTGTCTACAGCATCGTGTCTAGTAGTCTTGATTATCGGTGTGTTGTGCACCACATCTATAATCGGGAGGCCGCAGGACATTTAGGCTTGGTTTCCATTCTTCTCACTCGAGATCGCGTGCGATAAGGTATTTGTTAGGGTCGTCCCTCCCTAACAAGTTATGTTGATTGCAGCTACGAGAAAGGCAGCGGTGACCCAGGAATGACTATGTGGATTGCGTATCCAGGTTGGTAATGATTATAGTATAGTTGGTATTGTGACATACATCTATACGGAGTTATGTATGAGGTCGACGCGTGTTGCCTAGAATGATGTTAGATGTTATACCAGTAATTCCGTAGTATGCGTAGCGTCGTGTCACGACCAAATCGGGCGTGGTGGTGCCTTACCGGGCACCCTAGTGACACAACATCGTGAGTAATCGAACATAAAACATATACATGAAACAAGTGAAGTACAAAACAAGATGTCGAGGAAAACTTGCCTTTCGGCATATATAAATAACAACTTTTACAACCGAACGCTTTAATCCTTTTTACCAACCCCGCCACAACAGACTACGACTCTAAGAAATGATACGATAACAATGGCGGACGGAGGCCGCCATACCCTCGAACGTAAACACCTGCAACAACAGGGACTATACGAAGATAAGCCTCCGAGAAACGGAGCTTCCCATGTGAATCGTGACCCTAGAGCGAGGATCAACGGCGGTGTACCTTTACTGCAAAGAGAACGCACTTCCGGCGAGGTCGATAACAGTAAAATTTATGCGAATCAAAATACATATCAGAAATGAAATCATAGCGCTATATAAAGCGGAGACATGATGATAACCGAACTACGATTACAACAAAGCCATGTCAAGTCGGGGCTCACGCCAAGTCATCACTCAAGTATAACAATGGGTCTCGTGCCCACAACATCAATCATGCGTGGAATACCTTCTCACCGCAAGCCTGCATGATATAAAAGCACCAAGGAACACATATGAACACGGTCCCACTCGTCATCATAAAAGCAGACGGTGGTACGAAGGCATAGCCGATTACTAACAACCCACGCATCAACAAGGTCATGAATCAGATTATAAGATCTGCTCTAGACCGTCACATGATCAAAGCGGCCACTTGCCCACAAAGATGTACGCGCCTAACCTCGAACTCCCGCACTCCGCGTAGGCCAATCTCATCGCCCGCATGAGGTATTCCCGCATCGGGTAGCTACTCCCGCAACGTCCCCGACTTCGCACCGCGTGGCCGCATGGACCGCGTGCCCATAAAGGACGATACTAACTCGAACTCGTCAGAGTTCGCGATAGGCCGGGACTGCGAGGTATTCTCGAATCATAGGTCCATCGACCGCTGAGTCTACCCCGCGACGGAGGCGCCTAACCGGAATCATCTCAAGAGATGAGTGATGTAAAATACTAACACAACGACTTATCGTTACAACATAAGCACAACGAAGGAAACCCTTTACACAACATCACAAGATACTAACACACGTAGCATCCTAGCGTGTTTACTTATCAATCAACAAGAAAGTATTACGGGCTATCACAACCAACACAATCAAGTTATACACACAAGGTACTTTCTACTATATGCTAACAAGTTCGGGTTTTATCCCCAAAGTACTTCATCGTTAACTCTTTAAAAGATATGTTACTTTCCAATGTCACACAATACCCGTAGTATAAATAGAGTGACTATCCTTTTAAAGTAAATCAATTACTTCTCTTTGTAAAATCAAGTAGCAACATTCTTTTCCAATGATCAAGTTTGCCTAATTTCCAATGTTCAAGTTTCTCATTTTAGAAAGGTTTCAGAGTTCATAGTCTTATTCCATTAAGAATATAATTCTCCTTTAAACTATCCGAGAAACATAAGTCTTATGTGAGTAGGATATTCTTGTTTATAACAATCTTATTACAAACCATGATCTAGGAATATCATTTGTCTCATCTTAGCTTCTATGCAGATGGAAGTTTCTACGGGTTTTAATAATACTTAATCACAAAACATTTCCTTTTATTAACGCTGCGTTGGTTTGTCGATACACATTCTGATTTCCAAAATCAAAAACATTCTTAAGACGTTATACCTAACTTTCCATAAAGCTAGTATAACTCTTAAGTTTCAAAACAAATCAAGTATTACTTCCTCTCAAAATGATTCAAAACTCTTTTGAAATACTTCAAGTTCTTTATTAACACATAACAAGCGCTTATAGTTCAAATCGCTTACCTTTTAAAAACCACATGTATTTTCTTACCAACATAAAGCCGTTATAACCAACTTCCCATAAAGCCGTTATAACACTTTTATGTTTTACACCAATCAAATACATTTAGTACATGTGACGCTCACCGCACTACATAGTTCACACATATCATGCTAGAAGAGATAGGAAGAGGTTCACATACCTCGCGACAGTATCGACTAATAGCAAAACGCCCAAGTACTCCCAACCGCTTGGCTACTCCTTAAGCCAAGTAGAACGCGCCACGTAGTACTTCAACCTATAAGGCCACAGCGCTTATTAACATCGTAGAACATTCTACGAAAATTCGGCACTTCCCGCCACAACAGAAATCTCCTCCTCTATCGAGGCCGGCCACCAAGCCAACCAGGGGGGGGGTTATACATCTAACCCGAACGGGTACAATTCTACTATACCGCAATACTACAAGTCTATGTAATAGATCCATGTAATTACAGTTCGATTCGATTCCTTATTCTTGAGCTTAAGTCAAAAGACATGGCCAACAACTACGTTCAGTTCTATATATAGTAGACTTCAACTATATATTCGAACAACATGTAATATCCAATTACAATAGGGGGACAAGATAATTACCTCGATAAGCCCATAATTATCCGAGTTTAAAGTCGATCCTTAGCAATGTTTCGCTCCTACACCGGTGCTCGTCTCGCTCCAAACAACCCTTAGAAGTTCTAACCAACTCTACAAAGCACTCCAACTAACCATGGAGATTTTCCTTGGGGTTTCGGTTTTGTGACTGTGGGAAGTATGATAGTATTTACGGGCTTTTCAGTATAGATATAACCTTAGAATACTACAAGGTATAAGGCTAAGGTATTTGGGCATAATAACAATACTTTTGAGAGTATTCTCTCGACCAAGTGCGGGTACCCCACGAGAACACCCCAAGCAGTGGAAGTGCTCTCGGCGAAAGGCCTACTAGGAAGGAGAGGGTGCTCTCCACAAGGCCACATGAAAGGGGGAGGCTCTTGGGCGAGTCAACAAGAGGGAGGAGAGGTTCAAGACTTAGAGATTTGAGGATGAAGAAGTCTTCAGGAGTGGTATTTATAGGGTAAGCAAAGGCCAACCAAGGCCAAGATCTAGGCAAGTGCTAAGCAAGTGTAGGGCCAAGATGTGCCCAAGTGCCCCTAGTCCCTACTCCACAAATCCCTCACAAAATATCTCATCAACTCGACCCTTCAAACGTCGAGGGTCGTCTAACTCCACTTCAACTTGAGGTGACAAGTGTCGCCTCTCGTTGGTCCAAAACATTTCATCTCTCGGAAAAATCCGCAAAATAAGAAAAGACATAGCCGAATTTTCCTCGCAGTTATGTAAACGCTTCGGCGAAAACGTTCCACAATGTCGAAACGCATTCTACGGCCACCACACAGTGGTGACACGCGTCACCCTCCTAATGGCCCAAAATAAAACATTCTTAAAATATCCACAATGGCCAAAATCTCAAAACAAAGTGCCCCACAAAACTCAGAATTTCTCCTGGCCCCACGTGACCATTTCCGAAAATAAAATTCCATATTTTTCTAATATTCCAGAAGTCCAGAATACAAACTGGGAATCCAATTCCCATTAACCTTTTTCCTTCACAAAAACCGAAACTTTTCCGGGAAAAATTACCTCTTTCTTCCTTTCCAATCTTTCTGTCAGATTCGCACGCACGCCGCATACATACCGGGAACTACGGGTATAACATTCTTCCTCTTAGAAACATTCGTCCGAATGTTCATTCTAAGTCTCAAAACATACGTCGATATAGTCTTCACTTCTATACTTACGAAACAATCTGCCATACCGCCACGTAAAAATACTGCGCAACATACTTATATCCAAGTCTACGAGGAAACACCTCTAACATCACCACAAATACACTTTTGTCACTTTGCCGCGAGCCTAGCTCCGACGACTCCAACAAATGGTACCGCCGTTCGCGATCGGCCGCCGTGACACCGAACCTTTACCACATTTCTCGATAAATCAACATCGCCGAGTGAACGGTCCCGATCAAGAACACGATGGCTGCTCCCATCGACCGACCACCGTCGAACGCATCCACGAACTCGCACGTTAACTAAACTTGGGCCTAACACTCGTGACCCTTCCACAGCGGGACCACCACAACCGCATTCCCACCACCAAACATGCCGCGTTGACCGCAACGCGCCTCAACCCGACCCTAAAGGCGCAAATACTATCTCCCGGGAACAATCTCTCAAAACACGCTACGAAAACCTAGCGGTCTTCTTAGCTCAACTACCTCTTTCCTTCCACACTACTCGTGACTTATCCCACGAACATAGCTCACGTGCACTATGCACTCTATAAGGGTCAAACATAATATCGTCTTTTACTCGAGATGGCCTTACCTCTAAGGTCTCTACGCCAGAAACTCTAAGGCTCACACTTTCTATCCCCAACATCTTACTCTGCTAAACAACCATGATTTCTAATCACAACTAACATATCGCTACCGAACATAGCACTTAAGGTATACTCACCTTATCACATAAACAAAATTCTAGAGGGTTTAGGATATGCTGCATCTACCGCTTCACTCCCTATGTCGTTTAATCGAACCCGCCTGTAGGTGCATAGTTAAGGAAGGTGACGAACTACCCACCTGCATCAAGACAAAATCCTTCTACTAGGTCACCTATTCGACATATGGCCCCCGACGGCCACAGTACAACAAGTATCAATCTAAAAGACGACATTCCCGGGATGACGCTCACACACGATGAATCAAAACCCCGAGTCCCGACTAACTCCTCGCGTACCCCGAACGCATCAATCCCGTGGGGACCTCTTTGCACCGGGCGGATGTGCATAATCTAATCACGCGAGGCGACTTGCCTCGGTTACCAAAGGACCTAGCCGCCCGCCCCTTCTCGATGTCCTTCGTTAACCCGTCGATCTCTACGTTTCTACTGCTGCGTATAAGCCCGTTCATAGGCCATGCTCACGCTTAGTCAAGAATTACTCTTGTACAACCTCTCTTTAGATAGTCATCAAGACTCGCGGTACATCGGTATATTCTCCGTAGCCACATCCATAGCTAGTAACAGGTCGTCTCTGCAATCTATATTCTCTGCTCCCAATCGTGGCACTCGGGTTCAAATATCATGGCCGCAGAGAATCGCCGCCTGGCTAAACTCACGGCTAGTGACGCCGCAGAAATCCCCGAACGAAGCACCATCCAAGGTGATAATTGGGCTTGTGCCCACGCAACCCTCCGAACTCAACTCGCAGCCTCCTGCCGCTTTGCCTCCTGCCCGGGTTGCCCTACGCGGAGGCATAACGATAAGGAAAGAATTTCGTCAGAGGGTCCAACTTTCAACACCGCTCTAAGGCACGATCTCAGAGTGAGAAGAATAGAAACCATCCTAAATATCCTATAGCCTCGACATTGGCGTGGTGCACAACACACCGATAATCAAGACTCGACCGATACTACTGTAGACACTTTCCGAGGATTAATCGCTCGATACCACTGTCACGACCAAATCGGGCGTGGATCGTGCCTTACCCCGCACCCTAGTGACACAACATCGAGTAATCACGAACATAAAACATATACATGAAACAAGTGAAGTACAAAACAAGAATTGAGGAAAACTTGCCTTTCGTATATAATAACAATAACTTTACAATCGAACGCTTTAATCCTTTTTACCAACCCCGCCACAACAGACTACGGCACTTCTAAGAAATGATACGATAACAATGGCGGACGGGGCCCCGCCATACCCCGAACTTAAACACCTACAACAACAGGACTATACCAGATAAGCCTCCTGAGAAACGAGCTTCCCACAAGCCGAATCGTGACCCAGAGCGAGGATCAACGATCGTGTACCTTTACCTGCAGATGAACGCAGCCAAGGAGGTCGATCATAATGTCGAGTATGCGAAATCAAAATACATATCGTAAATGAAATCATAGCGATATAAAGCAGAGACATGTATGATAATCGAACTACGATTACAACAAAGCATCATGTTAAGTCAGGCCTACGCCTCAAGTCATCACTCAAGTATAACAATGGGTCTCGTGCCCACAACATCAATCATGCCCGTGGAATACCTTCCTCATCACGGCAGCGATATGATATAAAAGCACCAAGGAACACATATGAACACCGTGTCCCACCGGTGTCATCATAAAGCCCATGCGGTAAGTACGAAGGCATAGCCGATTACTAACAACCACGGTGCAACAAGGTCGAATCAGATCATAAGATCTGTCTAGACCGTCACATGATCAAAGCCGCCACTTGCCCACGATCGATGCACGCGTCTAACCTCGAACTCCCGCACTCATGATAGGCCAATCTCATCGCCCGCGTGGTATTCCCGCGTCGAGGGTAGCTACTCCCGCAACGCCCCGACTTCGCATCGCACGCCACATGGACCGCGTGCCCATAAAGGACGATACTAACACGAACTCGTAGTTCCAAGATAGCCCCGACTGCATTGAGGTATTCTCGAATCATAGGTCCATCGACCACCGAAGTCTACCCCGCGTCGGAGGCGCTTAACCCTAATCATCTCAAGAGATGAGTGATGTAAAATACTAACACAAATTATCGTTAAGCAACATAAGCACAACGAAGGAAACCCTTTACACAACATCACAAGATACTAACACACGTAGCATCCTAGCATGTTTACTTATCAATCAACAAGAAAGTATTACTGTGCTATCACAACCAACACAATCAAGTTATACACACAAGGTACTTTCTACTATATGCTAACAAGTTCGGGTTTTATCCCCAAAGTACTTCATCGTTAACTCTTTAAAAGATCACGTTATTTCACAATGTCACACAATACCCGTAGTATAAATAGAGTGACTATCCTTTTAAAGTAAATCAATTACTTCTCTTTGTAAAATCAAGTAGCAACATTCTTTTCCAATGATCAAGTTTGCCTAATTTCCAATGTTCAAGTTTCTCATTTTAGAAAGGTTTCGTAGTTCATAGTCTTATTCCATTAAGAATATAATTCTCCTTTAAACTGTCTGAGAAACATAAGTCTTATGTGAGTAGGATATTCTTGTTTATAACAATCTTATTACGGCAGCCATGATCTAGGAATATCATTTTGTCTCATCTTAGCTTCTATGCAGATGGAAGTTTCTACTGGTTTTAATAATACTTAATCTGTCAAAACATTTCCTTTTATTAACGCTGCAGTGGTTTGTCGATACACATTCGATTTCCAAAATCAAGAAACATTCTTAAGGCGTTATACCTAACTTTCCATAAAGCTAGTATAACTCTTAAGTTTCAAAACAAATCAAGTATTACTTCTCCTCTCAAAATGATTCAAAACTCTTTTGAAATACTTCAAGTTCTTTATTAACACATAACAAGCCAGTTATAGTTCAAATCGCTACCTTTTAAAACCACATGTATTTTCTTACCAACATAAAGCCGTTATAACCAACTTCCCATAAAGCCGTTATAACACTTTATGTTTTACACCAATCAAATACATTTAGTACATGCGCCTACCGCATTACATAGTTCACACATATCATGCTAGAAGAGATAGGAAGAGGTTCACATACCTCGCGACGAGTATCGACTAATAGCAAAACGCCCAAGTACTCCCAACCGCCGGCTACTCCTGCCAGTAGAACGCGCCACACGTAGTACTTCAACCTATAAGGCCACAAGGCGCTTATTAACATCGTAGAACATTCTACGTAAAATTAGCGACTTCCTCGCCACAACAGAAATCTCCTCCTCTATCAGGTAGGCTACCAAGCCAACCAGAGGGTTATACATCTAACCCGAACGGTACAATTCTACTATCCGCAATACTACACAAGTCTCATCTGATACACTATGTAATTACGATTCGATTTATTCTTCAGGCTTAAGTCAAAAGACATTGCCAACAACTACGTTCAGTTCTATATATAGTATACTTCAACTATATATTCAAACAACATGTAATATCCAATTACAATAGGGGGACAAGATAATTACCTCGATAAGCCCATAATTATCCGAGTTTAAAGTCGATCCTTAGCAATGTTTCGCTCCTACACCTGGTGCTCAGTCCGCTCGAACAACCCAGAAGTTCTAACCAACTTCTACAAAGCACTCCAACTAACCATGGAGATTTTCCTGGGTTTCGGTTTTGTGGACTGACGGAAGTATGATAGTATTTCGGCTTTTCAGATAGATATAACCTTAGAATACTACAAGGTATAAGGCTAAGGTATTTGGGCATAATAACAATACTTTTGAGAGTATTTCTCAACCAAGGGGTACCCCACGAGAACACCCTGCAGTAGGGGTGCTCTACCGGGCGGCCTACTAGGAAGGAGAGGGTGCTCGGCCACAAGGCCACATGAAAGGGAGGAGGCTCTTGGACGAGTCAACAAGAGGAGGAGAGGGGTTCTCAAGACTTAGAGATTTGAGGATGAAGAAGTCTTCAAAGGAGGGGGTATTTATAGGGTAAGCAAAGGCCAACCAAGGGCCAAGATCTAGCCAAGTGCTAAGCAAGTGTAGGCCAAGATGTGCCCAAGTGCCCCTAGTCCCTACTCCACAAATCCTCACAAAATATCTCATCAACTTGACTCCTTCAAACGCCCGCGTGGTAGTCAACTCCACTAACTTGAGGTGACAAGTGTCGCCTCTCGTTGGTCCAAAACATTTCATCTCTCGGAAAAATCCGCAAAAATAAGAAAAGACATAGCGGAATTTTCCTCGCAAGTTATGTAAAACGTTTCGAAAAACGACTTCTAATCAACACTGCGCCCAAATGTCATTCTACTGCCACCCAGGGGTGACACGTGTCACCCTCCTAATGGCCCAAAATAAAACATCTTCGAAAATATCCACAATGGCCAAAATCTAAAACAAAGTGGGCCCACAAAACCAGAATTTCTCCCGTGGCCCCACGTGACCATTTCCAAAATAAAATTCCATATTTTCTAATATTCCGTGAAGTCCGATACCAAACTGGGAATCAATTCCCATTAACGAACCTTTTTCCTTCACAAAACCTAAACTTTTCCGTGGAAAAATTACCTCTTTCTTCCTTTCCAATCTTCTGTCAGATTTCGCACGCACGTCGCATACATACCTGTGAACTACGGGTATAACAAGACGTATAAAAATTTGAGCCTTAAAGTTGGCTAGTTTCAAATTTGGCACAAGTGCCAAAGAATCGCTTTCGACTAAACGCTTTACTAAACTGCGAAGGGAAAATTCGCTATGTCATTTCTAATTTTTGCGGATTTTTCCGAGAGACGAAACATTTTGGATTAACGGAGGGTGACATGCGTCACCCTCACATTGGAAGCTTCGAGTGAAGCGGTAATGGACGATTGGGTCGGGGTTGGTAGGATATTTTGTGCAAGTTGTGTGGTAGATGGATAAGGTCCACATGGTTAAAATCTAGCCCTACACTTGCACCACACTTGTCTTCATCTCGCCATTGGTTGGCCTTTGGTTAGCCTATAAATACTCCCTTACTTGAAGACTTTCTTCATCCAAAACTTGAGCAATCTTTCTAAGTCTCAAAATACTCCTCCTCTTAAAGATCTCGTCCAAAGCCCTCCCCTTTTAGAAAGACCCTTGGCCGAGAGCCTCCTCCCCTCAGGTGCCCTAGCAGGTACCCCCAGCCTAGTTGTTTTCAGATAATACCCTTGTTGTGGTATAGAAATACTCTCCTAGTATTGTTATAATGCCCAAATACTGGCCCAAATACCTTGTAGTATTCCCAAGGTTACACTTATACAAAGCCCGAAAATACTACTATACTTTCTTTAGCCACTAAACGAAACCCTAAGGAAAATCTTCATTGATAGTTGAAGTATTTAAGTAGAAGTTGGTTAGAACTTCTAAGGGTTGTTTGGAGCGGATCGAGCACTTCTGAGTAGAGCTTAACGCCGCTCAGGAGCGACTTTATACTTGGATAATTTATGGGCTCATCGAGGTAAATACTACTGTCCTTCTATTGTAATTGGAAAGTACATACTGTAGTAGTATATAAATGAATATAAGATTCATAAGAAGAGACTTGGACTGTAATAGAAGGATATTACAGAAAAAGGATTGAACTGAAATCACTTGTAAGAATATAAGTAGAAGTTAAACGTATTTACATAGGATCAGACATGAGATCGATAACCTTTATTGGTTGAATGTTTTGCAAGTAGCATGTTCTACTTAGAAGGTGGACAAGGCTAGTCGTTATAGCCGTGGAGCGTTTTGCCTATAGTCGATAATCGTCGCGAGGTATGTGATTCTTCCTATACTCTTGAGCATGAAGTATTTTAAAATAATACATATAGTACGGTAGACGTACGTGTGGCAATGTCTTTTGACTTAAGCCTGAATAATATGTATATATTATATGGTAGATGTACGTGCTAATCGAATATAGTTGTACAAGCAATGTCTTTTGACTTAAGCCCTGAATAATAAGAACCTTGAAATATTTTTAAAAAGGAATATAGATATAGTACGCAGACGACGTGTATTAATCGAATGTAGCGTTTAGCAATGTCTTTTGACTTAAGCCCAATAATAAAGAGTCTTAAAGTATTTCAAAAGAATTAAGGAACCTTTTTGAAAGAAGAGTAATACTTGGTTTTGAAAACATAAGGAGTTATACTAGCTTTATGAGAGGTTAGGTATAACGTCTTAAGAGAGATAAAAAGAATGGTTTACTGATTTTTAGAAGTTAAGAGACTTATTCTGAAAAGATAAGAGACTTGACTTAATTGATTTGATATGAAGTTTGTTAACAATGTGAGACCTCATTCGTGAGTAATGAGCACGTGGTTTTTAAAAGGAATAATGTTTTATCGATTTCAAAAATCGAATGTGTATCGACAAACCATCGCAAATGCTAATAAAGGAAAATGTATTGAATAAATGAAGTATTATTAAAAACAGTAGAAACCTCCATCCAAAATGATATTACATTTTCTAGATCATGGCTGCTTAATAAGATTGATTATGAACAAGAATAACCTACTCGCCTATGGCATATGTTACTCAATTGTTTTAAAAAGAGATTAAGACATTAAACTATGAAACTTTTCTAAAAAGAGACTTGCGTAATCAAATTAGGCAAACCGAACTTTAGGGAAAAGAAAGGCATTGTGTTGTCTTAAAATGGTTTAAAACTTAGAGTGTTATGGGCGCTTTATGTGAAGTTGGTTATAACGAATTTATGAAAACAAATGGTTTTTATCATTGGTTTTAATGTAGTAACTGGACTTTAAAAAAAGAAGTGTTTTGGTCTAAAAAGAAGGTATGGTATTGCCTTAATTGGTTTTTAAAAAGGAAATTAAGGAAGTTGTTTTGTTATACTTAAAAGATTTAAGTCACTCAATTTTTATACTACGTATCGGGTGACTTTATAAAAGGAATGGATCTCTTTAAAAGGAATTTAACGACGTAGTTGTTATACCCTCGTATTTCCGCAGTATGTACGCGAGGGCGACGTACAATTTGAGCCTTAAGTAGGCATAGTTTCAAATTTGTACACAAGTGCCGAAAGGAGTCGCTTTCGACGAACGCTTTCCACTACGTTGGGAAAATTCGCTATGTCATTTAGTATTTTTGCGGATTTTTCCGAATGACGGAACATTTTGGACCAACGGAGGGTGACACTTGTCACCTCATCGACTGCAAAGAGAAGGCTTGGCCTTGGCCGATTGGCTCCTCTTTGTGCCTTGCTTTGTGGCTTGTTTTGTGGAGTGTTTTGTGGAGTGTTTGTGGGTGCACTTGGCTTGATCTCGCCTTACACTTGCCTAACACATGGATGGATCTTGGCCATCGTTGGCCTTTGGTTTTGCTATAAATACCCTCTCTCAAGACTTCTTCATCCACTCTTCACTTGCCTAAGTCTTGAGAACCCTCCTCCTCTTGTTGACTCTCGCCCAAGAGCCCTCTCCCTCAGGAAGGCCTTTTGGCCAAACCTTCCCTTTGTGAGCCTAAAGCCGAGAACACCCCTCCCTGGGTGTTGTTCTCGTGTGGTACCCCTTTGTGGTATTAAAATACTCCTCCAAGTATTGTTATAATGCCCAAAATACCTTAGCCTTATACCTTGTAGTATTCCAAAGTTACCTCTATACGTAGTCCTAAATACTACCTTTGTCCTTTTAGTCTCAAACCGAAACCCTAAGGAAACCTTCACCGTTGGTTGAAGTTTTGGAGCAGTTGGATAGAACTTCTGGGTTGTTTGGAGCGGATTGGAGCACTCGGAGTAGAGCTAAACCTTGCTCAGCGCGACATTATACTCGGATAATTTTGGGCTTATCGAGGTAAACACTATCATTCTTCTATTGTAATTGGAAATTACATGTTGTAGAATATATAGTCAAGTATACTATATATAGAACTATACTTAGTATCGTGGCAATGTCTTTTGACTTAAGCCCAAGAATTAAGAATCGAATCAGACATAAGAGACTTGTGTAGTATTATCGTGTAGTAGAATTGTACACGCCCTGTTAGGCGTGCAAAACCTCCGTTGGCTTGGTAGCCGCCTCGATAGAAGGAGATTTACGCCGTGGCGGGAGATGTCGCCAATTTTCTCAGAGAATATTCTACGTTGCGTCTAGATGATAATAGGCGCCTGTGGCCTTATAGGTCAAGTACCTACGTGTGGCGCGATTTACTTGGCTTAAGGAGTAGCCGATCGCTTGGAGCATTTTGCTATTAGTCGATACTGCCGCGAGGTATGTGAACCTCTTCCCATCTCTTCCAGCATGATATGTGGAACTATGTGGTACTGCAGACGCATACGTGTTAGCCGTGTTTGATTGTTTTAAAACATAAAGTGTTATAACGCTTTATGGGAAGTCGTTATAATTTTATGTAGGTAAGAAAATACTTTGTGGTTTTAAAAGGTAATCGATGTGAATTATAACCGCTTGTTATAATAAAGAACTTGATGTATTTCAAAAGATTTATAAATCGCTTTGAAGGAAAGTAACACTTGGTTTTAAAGGTTTTAAAAAAGAGTTATACTAGCT
This sequence comes from Przewalskia tangutica, assembly GCA_029844215.1. Taxonomy (NCBI): domain Eukaryota; kingdom Viridiplantae; phylum Streptophyta; class Magnoliopsida; order Solanales; family Solanaceae; genus Przewalskia; species Przewalskia tangutica. Next base: position 300,679 of record JAQGDG010000034.1, read on the forward strand.
TTATGGGAGTTAGGTATAATGTCTTAAGAGAGGTAAAGAAATGGTTTACTGATGTTAGAAGTTAAGAGACTTGATCTTATAAGATAAGAGACTTAACTTATTTGTTTAATGAATGTTTGTGTGAAACCTCATTCGTGAGTAATGAGTACTTGGTTTTATTTAAAGGGATAATGTTTTACCGATTTTGGAAATCGTAACGTATCGGCAGCACCACCGCAAATGTTAATAAAGGAAAATGTATTGAATAATGATGAATTGTATTAAAACCAGAGAAACCTCCATCCGCATAGAAACTAAGATGAGACAAAATGATATTACATTTTCTAGATCATGGTCACGTAATAAGAATGTTGTAAACAAGAATAACCTACTCTTACGTGAAACATATATTACTCAATTGTTCTAAAAGGAATCAAATGATTAAGTTTATGAACTATGAAACCATTTGAAAATGAGAAGCTTGAGTAATCAAACTAGGCAACCGAACTTAGGAAAAGAATGTTGTTACTTGATTTTGAAAAGGAATGTGGGTTGGTCATTCTAATACTACGTATCGTGACTTTTATAAAAGTAATGGATCTCTTTAAAAGAACTTAACGATGTAGTACTTGGGGTTAAAACCCGACTTTGGCATAAAATGAAAGTACTTTGAGTCAGGTGAAACTTGCCTATGCTTGTTGTTGTGAAACTTGCCTATGCTTGTGATGATAGCCTTTGTTGTGCAAGTGTGGTATTTCAGACACCGCCTCTTGATGGAGGCCTACGACTTGTTGAGAACTTACTTGGACGTCGGCGCGATGGAGAATTCCACCGTATGCTCCTCGCTGATAGTGTTATTCCATGGACTAGCTCTCCATGAGGTTTATTACCGCTCGCCTTGGTCCCCGTGGTCGGCTCGCACCGCCTGCCTCGTGACGATCGATTCGCCTGGTATCCGTAGTCACCGCGACTTGCCCCGCTCAGAGAGTGACGGTTTCGTGATACGCCTTGGTTCCCCGGTGGTCACCAGATTTGCCCCGCCACCGCGTGACCGCCTTCGTATCCGTAGTCGGCTCGCACTTGCCCCGTGACGCTTCGTGGTCAGGTTGCATTGTATTATTGGCACGATCGGATCCGTAGTTGTACTTGTCCCCAGACGGTTTTTATAACACGTGGGACTCGTGTTCATGTATAATCCTTGGTATTGTTATATCATAAATCGGCAGTGAGGAAGAAATTCCACGCACGAGTGATAATTTGGAGGGCGGAGTCCCCGCTCTGATGTAATCGTTATATGTTATATATCGTAGTTTGGTCATCATACATGTCTCCCGCTTATATAGACTATTATGATTTCATTTACGTGATTTACGCTTCACATACTTGGTACCAGATCGACCTCCTTCGGGGCCGCGTCATGCCGCAGTAGAGGTACATCTACCGCCGATCCTCGCTTAGGATCTCATTTCAGCTTGGGAAGCTCCGCTCCGGAGGCTTATCTTTGCATGTTACCCGAGTCCGTAAGTTCTTGTACGTTCAGTGGTATGGCGGCCCCGTCCCGCCATAGTTGTTGTATAAATCTTAGAGGTCCAGAGTAATCGCTACAAGTGTGGTTGTAAAAGGATTAAACTGCTCGTGTTTTATGTATATACCAAGGCAAATCGCTTTGGTTGGCTGCTTATTTATTATATCTCTTATTTCATGTGTAAAGTTTTTATTTCCGCCGTTTTCTCCGATGTTGTATCACTAGGGTGCCCGGTAAGGCACTGTGACGCCCGGTTCGGGCGCCACAAGTGGTATCGAGCGCTAATCCTGAAAGTGTCTACGCACCGTGTCTAGTAGAGTCTTGATTATCGGTGTCAGGCACCACATCTCTAATCAAGAGGCTATAGTACATTTAGGATTGGTTTCCATTCTTCTCATTCTGAGATAGTGCCTTAGAGCGTGATAAGATCGACCCTCCGACATACTTCGCTTTACCGCTTATGCCTCCGCGTAGGCAACCCGCCCGTAAGGCGCAAAGCAGAGGATCTGCGAGCAGAGCAATGCGCAGAGACCACAAGACTCGAGCCTCCACCCGCACCGGAGCAGCAGGAGATGAGTTACAAGGAGCCGGGCCCGCACGCCGTGGTCAGGCTGACTGAGGATAGTCGGACGCAGCAGCCCAAAGAGCACCAGGTTCACCCTAGATCAGATAGTTCGAGGCTACGGGATTTTCTGAGTTGTAGGCCGCCAGAGTTTTATGGGTCGAGGCCTGAGGATGATCCGCAGGAGTTCATCCGACAGTTACAGCGGATCATGAGAGTGATCAAGGCATCGGAGGTCGAGTCGGTGGTCTAGGTTCACATCAATCGCGTGATACCGCAATGATCGTTTGATTCTCGAGCTGTCCAGGAGAGCATGCACTTCCAGCCGTATGGAACGAAGTTCTCGAGGCTTTTCTTGCACATTTCTTGCCTCCCTGGATGAGGAGGGCTCGCCGACAGATTTTTGGTGTTACTGCAGACCCGCGACGGTTCGGGAGTACAATGTGAGTTCGACTCATCGTCTTGTGACGCCCCCGCGTTAGTAGCTAGTATGGAGGATCGAGTGCACCGATATGTTACGTGGCTCGATGATTGCCTTGCAGAGTTGTTCGGTAGCTCTTCACCGCACGACATCGCTCGCACGCAGCGTATACACTGACGCGAGGAGCGGATAAATCGACGGAATGACAAAAGTCGCCAGAGAGGGCCGTAACAGCAGGTCCTTTGGTGACTTTCGAGGCGGACCGCCTCCAGCAGACTAGTTATGTACCACAAGACAGAGTGGTCCTCCAGCCTTTCGGACCTTCAGATATTCAGAGCAGGCCTGGCTCCTGTGTTTCAGATTTTCGAGAGCAGGAGTGCTCGCCGGATGAGGTTGCCCTTGTCTCGCAGGTGGCCGTTGTGGAAAGCTTCATAAGGGAGAGTGTCGACTAACTCTGGAGATTGTTATTTTTGCGCCAACAGGCTATCCGCAAGAGATCGTCCACTGTGGGGTAGCACCGGTAGGATAGCATGGACTACTAGAGCAGCTATGGTTCTTCACCTTCCGTAGCTGTGCAGATGTTTGTACACCTGAAGGCCCCTAGAGGTCGCAGTGGGAGTTCCAGTTTAGCGGTCCTTGAACCGCCTAGTTTCGTATATCCTTAACCTCTAGAGTTTTGTTTGTATTGATGTTGCTGATGTGTTTAATGTTATGTTTGGATAGCTTAGTGCTAAAATGTGATTTAGAAACTCGTTAGTGAAAAGCGGTAAGTCCTGGTAGTGTGAGATGGAAGTGGTAGCTTTCATGATGTGAAATAGTAAGATTGTTCCGATCGGGAACAAGAGTTGGCGCGTCGGGTCGGTTGAGGACCATTTCATGGTCAACCAGAACCCGGCCTTAGCGGGTCGGGTCTGGGTGGTCCCGCCAGTGGTAGGGTCACGAGGTGCTAGGCCCAAGTTTAGTTGACCATCGTATGAGTTCGCGCGTGTTCGACTGATCAGTTCGGGAAGGCCGAATGGCCTTAGGAAATCGAGGTTAGTGAGATGACCAAGTTGGAGGTAGTGACTCGAGGTTGGAAACGAGCGTTGAAAGAAGTGTGGTACGGATACTAGAACGAGTTCGAGTGTTCGTGACGAGTACTACGAAAGCGGAGAAGTGAACGGTGTTTTTGTGGGCCGTGTGGCATGATTGTTTTCGTGACGATAGCGGTGAAGACTATCTCGACGCCGCTTGTTTTGAGATTAGAAGGAACATTCGGGACGAATGTTTCTAAGGGGTGAAGAATGTTATAACCCGTATTTCCAGAGTATGTACGTGAGGGCGTACGTGTACAATTTGAGCCTTAAGTAGGCTTAGTTTCGAAATTTGTACACAAGTGCCGAAGGAGTCGTTTTTCGACTAAACGTTTCCATTACTACGCTGGGAAAATTCCGCTATGTCATTTAGTATTTTTGCGGATTTTTCCGAGCGACGGAACATTTTTGGATTAACGGAGGGTGACACTTGTCACCTCATCGACGGCAAAGAGAAGGCTTGGCCTTGGCCGATTGGCTCCTCTTTGTGCCTTGCTTTGTGGCTTGTTTTGTGGAGTGTTTTGTGGAGTGTTTTGTGGGTGCACTTGGCTTGATCTTGCCTTACACTTGCCTAACACATGGATGGATCTTGGCCATCGTTGGCCTTTGGTTTTGCTATAAATACCCCCTCTCTTGAAGACTTCTTCATCCACTCTTCACTTGCCTAAGTCTTGAGAACCTCCTCCCTCTTGTTGACTCTCGTCCAAGAGCCCTCTCCTCAGGAAGGCCTTTGGCCAAACCTTCCCCTTTGTGAGCCTAAAGCCGAGAACACCCCTCCCTGTGGTGTTGTTCTCGTGTGGTACCCCCCCTTTGTGGTATTAAAATACTCCTCCAAGTATTGTTATAATGCCCAAAATACCTTAGCCTTATACCTTGTAGTATTCCAAAGTTACCTCTATACGTAGAGTCCTAAATACTACCTTTTGTCCTTTTAGTCTCAAACCGAAACCCTAAGGAAACCTTCACCGTTGGTTGAAGTTTTGGAGAAGTTGGATAGAACTTCTAAGGGTTGTTTGGAGCGGATTGGAGCACTCGAGTAGAGCTAAACCTTGCTCAGCGCGACATTATACTCGGATAATTTTGGGCTTATCGAGGTAAACACTATCGTTCTTCTATTGTAATTGGAAATTACATGTTGTAGAATATATAGTCAAGTATACTATATATAGAACTATACTTAGTAATCGTGGCAATGTCTTTTGACTTAAGCTGAAGAATTAAGAATCAATCGAATCAGACATGAGACTTGTGTAGTATTACCGTAGTAGAATTGTACACGTCCGTTAGGCGTAAAACCCTCCGTTGGCTTGCAGCCTCGATAGAGAAGGAGATTTACGCTGTGGCGGGGAGATGTCCGAATTTTCTCAGAGAATATTCTACGTTGTGGTCTAGATGATAATAGGCGCTTGTGGCCTTATAGGTCAAGTACCTACGTGTGGCGCGATTTACTTGGCTTAAGGAGTAGCCGACTGTTTGGAGCATTTTGCTATTAGTCGATACTCGTCGCGAGGTATGTGAACCTCTTCCCATCTCTTCCAGCATGATATGTGTGAACTATGTGGTACGGTAGACGTACATGTGTTAGTATGTTTGATTGTTTTAAAACATAAAGTGTTATAACACTTTATGGGAAGTTGGTTATAACAGCTTTATGTAGGTAAGAAAATACTTTGTGGTTTTAAAAGGTAACTGATGTGAATTATAACTGGCTTGTTATAATAAAGAACTTGATGTATTTCAAAAGATTTATAAATCGTTTTGAAGGGAAAGTAACACTTGGTTTTAAAGGTTTTAAAAAGAGTTATACTAGCTTTATGGGGAGTTAGGTATAATGTCTTAAGAGAGGTAAAGAAATGGTTTACTAATGTTAGAAGTTAAGAGACTTGATCTTATAAGATAAGAGACTTAACTTATTTGTTTAATGTGAATGTTTGTGTGAAACCTCATTCGTGAGTAATGAGTACTTGGTTTTATTTAAAGGGATAATGTTTTCTTGATTTTGGAAATCGAATGTGTATCGACAGCATCACCGCAGGCTAATAAAGGAAAATGTATTGAATAATGATGAATTGTATTAAAACCAGTAGAAACCTCCATCCGCATAGAAACTAAGATGAGACAAAATGATATTACATTTTCTAGATCATGGTCATTTGTAATAAGAATGTTGTAAACAAGAATAACCTACTCTTACGTGAAACATATATTACTCAATTGTTCTAAAAGGAATCAAATGATTAAGTTTATGAACTATGAAACCATTTGAAAATGAGAAGCTTGAGTAATCAAACTAGGCAACCGGAACTTAGGAAAAGAATGTTGTTACTTGATTTTGAAAAGGAATGTGGGTTGGTCATTCTAATACTACGTATCGGGTGACTTTATAAAAGTAATGGATCTCTTTAAAAGAACTTAACGTATGTAGTACTTTGGGGTTAAAACCCGACTTTGGCATAAAATGAAAGTACTTTGAGTCAGTGTGAAACTTGCCTATGCTTGTTGTTGTGAAACTTGCCTATGCTTGTGATGATAGCCTTTGTTGTGCAAGTGTGGTATTTCAGATACCGCTGCCTCTTGATAGAGGGCCTCGACTTGTTGAGAACTTACTCGACGTGCCGGGCGTGATGGAGAATTCCACCGTATGCTCGCGCTGATAGTGTTATTCCATGGACTAGCTCTCCATGAGGTTTATTACTCGCTCGCCTTGGTCCGTGGTCGGCTCGCACCGCCCCGCCTCGTGGATCGATTCGCCTGGTATCCGTAGTCACCCTGACTTGCCCTGCTCGAGAGTGACGGTTTCGTGATACGGCTCGTTCTGGTGGTCACCAGACTTGCCCTGCCACCGCGCGTGACCGGCCTTGGTATCCGGTAGTCGGCTCTCGCACTTGCCCCGTATCAGCTTCGTGGTTGTGGTTGCATTGTATTATTGGCACGATCGGATCCGGTAGTTGTACTTGTCCTGTACGGTTTTTATAACACAGGTGGGACCTGGTGTTCATGTATAATCCTTGGTATTGTTATATCATAAACTGCCGGCAGTGAGGAAGAAATTCCACGGGCACGGTGATAATTTGGAGGCGGAGTCCTCGCTTGATGTAATCGTTATATGTTATATATCAGTAGTTTGGTCATCATACATGTCTCCCGCTTTATATAGACTATTATGATTTCATTTACTGATTTACGCTTCACATACTTGGTACTGTTATCGACTCCTTCGGGGGGCTGCGTTCATGCCGCAGGTAGAGGTACATCGGCTGTCGATCCCCGCGTTTAGGATCTCATTTCAGCGTTTTGGGAAGCTCCGTTCCGTCGGAGGCTTATCTTTGGTATGTTACCCTGAGTCTGTAAGTTCTTGTACGTTCAGGGGTATGGCGGGCCCCGCCCCGCCATAGTTGTTGTATAAATCTTAGAAGTCAGTAGTATCACAAGTGTGTGGTTGTAAAAGGATTAAACTGCGTGTTTTATGTATATACCGGGCAAATCGCTTTGGCCTGTTTATTTATTATATCTCTTATTTCATGTGTAAAGTTTTTTATTTCCGCTGGTTTTCTCTGATGTTGTATCACTAGGGTGCCCGGGGTAAGGCACGATGACGCCCGTTCGGGCGTCACAAAGAGTACTAGGGTTAAAAATCGGACTTTGACATAAAATGAAAGTACCTTGAGTTGTGTATAACTTTATGCTTATTGTTGTGAAACTTGACCATGTTACGTGTGATAGCTTTGTTGTGCAAGTCGTGTTCTACTCGACACCGTTCATCCGAATGTATTTCACTCGACTCACGGTTCATCCGGAATGTATTTCACTCGACTACCGGTTCATCCGGAATGTATTTCACTCGACTCACCGTTCATCCGAATGTATTTCACTCGACCACGGTTCATCCGAATGTATTTCACTCGACCACTGGTTCATCCGAATGTATTTCACTCGACTACCGGTTCATCCGAATGTATTTCACTCGACTAGGTTCATCCGAATGTATTCACTCGACTCTAGGTTCGTAGGATGAACCGAATGTATCCCACACGTTTCTATCTTTGGGTCCGTGAGATGGGCCGAGACATGTTATCGTATCACATGATTTGTACCTAGACCGCCAGCGGTGAAGAAGTTCCACGTACGAGGATGACTTTGAGGCGTGAGTCCACGACTTGACATAATCGCTTTTATGTTGTGAATCGTAGTTTGGTTATCATCATGTCTCTCGCTTATATAGACTATTATGATTTCATTTACTGATTTTCTGATTTCACATACTTGGTACTTGTTATCTTGACCTCCTTCGAGCCGCGTTCACGCCGCAGTGTAAGTACACCGCTGTCGATCCGCGTTTAGGATCTCATTTCAGCGTCTTGGAAGCTCCATCCTTCGAGGCTTATCTTTGGTATGTTACCCCGAGTGCAGAGTCCTTGTACATTCGTGGTATGGCGGCCCTGTCCGTCATAGTTGTTGTATAAATCTTAGAGGTCCAGAGCCTTTGTTGCCAAGCGGGGTTGTAAGGATTGTAACTGTTCAAATGTTTATATATATATATATGTTGAAAGGCAACCGTTTTGGTTGGCCTATTTTCTTTCATCTTAATCCATGTCTATTTACATGTTTAAGTTTTATTTCCGCGGGTTTTCTCTGATGTTGTATCACTAGGGTGCCCGGGGTAAGGCACCAGTCACGGGCCCGGGTTCGGGTCGTGACAAAAGTGGTATCAGAGCAGTTAGTCCTCGGAAAGTGTCTACGCAGTGTCTAGTAGAGTCTTGATTATCGCTGTGTTTTGCACAACATCTAAAATCAGGAGGCTATAGGACATTTAGGATTGGTTTCCATTCTTATCATTCTGAGATCGTGCCTTAGAGTTGTGTGATAAGTTGGACCCCTCTGACGTATTCCTTTCCTTTACCAGTTATGCCTCCGCATAAGGCAAACCCAGCCCGATGGGCAAGCGGCGAGTCGCGAGATTTAGTGAGTACAGGAGACGAGGGCGCGAGCCCTGGCGATGCTTCGACGAGCAGACGGCGAAGTTTCGCGACGCCGCCCGGCCAGCGAGTTTAGAGCGCGGCGGTGGCCGAGACTACAAGACTGAGCCTCCAGATCCACATCCTGGAGCGAATGAGATGGGTACAAGGAGATGGCGATCGCCGGTCGTGGCGATATGAGATAGGCTGGATCACGGCCTAGTCCAGAGCACCCGTAGTTCACCCCGGCGAGCGATTTGAGACTACGGATTTTCTCGAGTGTAACCCGCCGAGTTTTATGGGTCGAGGCACGAGGATGATCGCAGGAGTTCATCCGCAGCGATTACTGTCATGAGAGTGATCAAGGCATCGGATACCGAGTCGGTGGTCCTAGGTTCGCGTCGGCTGCGTGATACCGCGATCGGTTTGATTCGTGAGTCGCCCCGGGAGAGAATGCACTTCCACTATATGGACGAGTTCTCAAAGGCATTTCTTGCACACTTCTTGCCTCCACAGATGAGAGGGCTCGGGCCAGATTTTTGACGTTAAGCGGGGACGGCGGACGGTTAGAAGTACAATGTGGAGTTCGACTCGTTAGCTCGGTATGTCCCCGCCAGTAATGGCGATATGGAGGACAGAGTACACCGCTACGCCACGGGCTAGATGATTACTTGGCGAGGCTTGTGCAGGTGTAGCTCTTCACCGGCATGGACATTGCCCGCATGCAAGCTCATGCACCAGATGTGAGGCACGGAGAGGTCGCGAAATGACCGAGATCACGAGAAGAGGCAGACAACAGGTCCTTGGTAACTTTCGAGGCGGACCGCCTCAAGAAGAGTTAGTTATGTACCTCCGCCAAGATGAGTGGTCCTCCGCGCCTTGGGGCGTTCGGGTATTCGAGCTGGTCGAGCTCCGGGCTTCGGTTCACAGTATACGTGAGTGCTAGCCGCCAGGATTCATGTCCCCTCAGTGTACGATGTGGCAAACATCATCCCGGAATGTCATCTTTTACCGGCTTGTTTCACTGCGCCGTCGGGCCATGTGGACGAGAGATCGCGGCTTATAGAGAGGTATCGGCGCTGGCGCAGCCTACGGATCGCGCGTGTTAATCGCCTTCGGTTAATCGCCTGCAGGCGTGCCTATGATTAGAGTGGAGCGGTAGGTTCGTATATCCTTAACCCTAGAGACTTGTATGTATTGATGATGTGTTTAGTGTTATGTCGGATAGCTTGGTGCTAAAATGTGATTTAGAAACCTGGTTAGTGTAAAAGGGTAAGCCTGGGGGTGAGAAAATGATGAACCTTAGAATACTACAGTTGAGACCTTAGATGTAAGGCCGTCTTGAGTACAAGTTTTTGCGAGTGATCTTTGTCAGAACGTATAGGTATACGTGGTGTAATTGTGTGATAAGTCCCTGGGTAGTGTGAAATGGAAGTGGTAACTTTCATGACCGTAGAGGTAAGATTGTTTGGATCGGGAACAAGGCGTGATGCGTTAAGTGGGTCGTCAGTTGGGGCCGTGTTGAGGCCAACCCGCGGCTGTTCGAGGTTGGGTCAGCTCGGGTGGTCCCGCCAGGTGGTAGGGTCACGAGGGTGTTAGGCCCAAGTTTAGATGACCTTCGTATGAGTTCGTGGATATGTTCGACCAGAAGCGGATCGTGAAGGCCGGGAATGGCCTTAAGGAAGAGTGAAGCTAGTAAGATGACCAAGTTTGGAGGTGGTGACTCCAAAGTTTTGGAAACTAAAGCGATGACTGAAGTATGGTACGTATACTAGAAGAGTTCAAGTGTTCGAGAAGGGCACAACGAGTAAGGAAGGAAGAGAACGTGTGTTATTTCGTGGCCAGGCGTGGCGTTGGCAACATGATTAGAAGATCTTCATCGTAATCCGTCTTGAGAAGGAACATTCGGGACGAATGTTTCTAAGGAGGGGAGAATGTTATACCCCGTAATTCCAGAGTATGTACGTAAGGGCGTACGTATAAAAATTTGAGCCTTAAAGTTGGCTAGTTTCGAAATTTGGGCACAAGTGCCAAAAAGAATCGTTTTTCGACGAAACGTTTTACTAAACTTGCGAAGGGAAAATTCCGGCTATGTCATTTCTAATTTTTGCGGATTTTTCCGAGAGACGAAACATTTTGGACCAACGGGAGGGTGACATGTGTCACCCTCACATTGGAAGCTTGAGTGGGCGGTAATGGACGATTGGGTCAAGGGGGGTTGGTAGGATATTTTGTGCAAGTTGTGTGGTAGATGGATAAGGTCCACATGGTTAAAATCTAGCCCTACACTTGCACCACACTTGTCTTCATCTTGGCCATTGGTTGGCCTTTGGTTAGCCTATAAATACTCCCTTACTTGAAGACTTTCTTCATCCAAAACTTGAGAAATCTTTCTAAGTCTCAAAATACTCCTCCTCTCAAAGATCTCGTCAGCCCCTCCCTTTGAGAAAAGGCCCTGGCCGAGAGCCTCCCTCTCCCCTTTGTGGTGCACTAGCAGGGTACCCCTAGCCTAGTTTTTTCGTATAATACCCTTGTTGTGGTATAGAAATACTCTCCTAGTATTGTTATAATGCCCAAATACCTGCCCAAATACCTTGTAGTATTCCCAAGGTTACACTTATACAAAGCCCAGAAAATACTACTATACTTTCTTTAGCCACTAAACGAAACCCTAAGGAAAATCTTCATTGATAGTTGAAGTATTTAAGTAGAAGTTGGTTAGAACTTCTAAGGGTTGTTTGGAGCGGATTGGAGCACTCGGAGTAGAGCTTAACGTTGCTCGGGAGCGACTTTATACTTGGATAATTTATGGGCTCATCGAGGTAAATACTCGCCCTTCTATTGTAATTGGAAAGTACATCTTGTAGTAGTATATAAATGAATATAAGATTCATAAGAAGAGACTTGGACCGTAATAGAAGGATATTACGTAAAAGGATTGAATCAAATCACTTGAGAAGAATATAAGTAGAAGTTAAAGCGTACTTACATAGGATCAGACATTAGATCGATAACCTTTATTGGTTGAATGTTTTGCAAGTAGCATGTGCTACTTAGAAGGTGGACAAGGCTAGCCGTTATAGCCGTGGGCGTTTTGCCTATAGTCGATAATCGTCGCGAGGTATGTGATTCTTCCTATACTCTTGGCATGAAGTATTTTAAAAGAATACATATAGTGCGGTAGGCGTGCGTGGCAATGTCTTTTGACTTAAGCTGAATAATATGTATATATTATATGGTAGATGTACGTGCTAATCGAATATAGTTGTACGGCAATGTCTTTTGACTTAAGCTGAATAATATGTATATATTATATGGTAGATGTGTGCTAACTGAATATAGTTGTACGGCAATGTCTTTTGACTTAAGCCTGAATAATAAGAACCTTGAAATATTTTTAAAAAGGAATATAGATATAGTACGGTAGACGTACGTGTATTAACTGAATGTAGCGTTACGGCAATGTCTTTTGACTTAAGCCTGAATAATAAAGAGTCTTAAAGTATTTCAAAAGAATTAAGGAACCTTTTTGAAAGAAGAGTAATACTTGGTTTTGAAAACATAAGGAGTTATACTAGCTTTATGAGAGGTTAGGTATAACGTCTTAAGAGAGATAAAAAGAATGGTTTACTGATTTTTAGAAGTTAAGAGACTTATTCTGAAAAGATAAGAGACTTGACTTAATTGATTTGATATGAAGTTTGTTAACAATGTGAGACCTCATTCGTGAGTAATGAGCACGTGGTTTTTAAAAGGAATAATGTTTTACTGATTTCAAAAATCAGAATGTGTATCGACAAACCACTGCAGCGTTAATAAAGGAAAATGTATTGAATAAATGAAGTATCATTAAAACCAAAGAGAAACCTCCATCTGCATAGAAGCTAAGACGACAAAATGATATTACATTTTCTAGATCATGGCCGCTTAATAAGATTGATTATGAACAAGAATAACCTGCTACTTTATGGCATACGTTACTCAATTGTTTTAAAAAGAGATTAAGACATTGAACTATGAAACTTTTCTAAAAAGAGACTTGCGTAATTGAAATTAGGCAAGCTGAACTTTAGGAAAAGAAAGGCATTGTGTTGTCTTAAAATGGTTTAAAACTTAGAGTGTTATAATGACAATTTATGGGAAGTTGGTTATAACGACTTTATGAAAACAAAGGGTTTTTATCATTGGTTTTAATGTAGTAACTGGACTTTAAAAAAGAAGTGTTTTGGTCTAAAAAGAAGGTATGGTATTGCCTTAATTGGTTTTTAAAAAGGAAAGTATGGAAGTTGTTTTGGTTTACTTAAAAGATGTAAGTCACTCTATTTTTATACTACGGGTATCGGGTGACTTTTATAAAAGGAATGGATCTCTTTAAAAGGAATTTAACGTACGTAGTACTTTAGGGTTAAAAATCCGGACTTTGACATAAAATGAAAGTACCTTGAGTTGTGTATAACTTGCCTATGCTTATTGTTGTGAAACTTGACCATGTTACGTGTGATAGCCTTGTTGTGCAAGTACTGTGTTCTACTCGACTACCGGTTCATCCGGGAATGTATTTCACTCGACTACCGGTTCATCCGGGAATGTATTTCACTCGACTACCGGTTCATCCGGGAATGTATTTCACTCGACTACCGGTTCATCCGGGAATGTATTTCACTCGACTACCGGTTCATCCGGGAATGTATTTCACTCGACTCACGGCTCACGGGATGAACCGAATATATCCCACACGCTTTATACTGGGTCCATGAGATGGGCCGAGACATGTTATACGTATCACATGATTTGTACCTAGATCGGCGGTGAGGAAGAAGTTCCACGGCGTGAGGATGACTTTGAGGCGAGTCCACGACTTGACATAATCGCTTTATGTCAGGAATCGTAGTTTGGTTATCATACATGTCTCCGCTTTATATAGACTATTATGATTTCATTTACTGATATTTACGCTTTCACATACTTGGTACTTGTTATCTTGACCTCCTTCGGCCGCGTTCATCCGCAGTAAGTACACCTACCGCCGATCCGCGTTTAGGATCTCATTTCAGCGTCTTGGGAAGCTCCGCCTTCGGAGGCTTATCTTTGGTATGTTACCCCGAGTCCAGAGGTCCTTGTACATCTGTGGTATGGCGGGGCCCTGTCCCGTCATAGTTGTTGTATAAATCTTAGAGGTCTGTAGCACTGTTGTGGGCAGGGTTGTAAGGATTGTAACTGTTCAAATGTTTATATATATATATATGTTGAAAGGCAACCGTTTTGGTTGGCCTATTTTCTTTCATCTTAATCCATGTCTATTTACATGTTTAAGTTTTATTTCCGCTGGTTTTCTCTGATGTTGTATCACTAGGGTGCCCGGGGTAAGGCACCAGTCACGGGCCCGGGTTCGGGTCGTGACATTAGATTTCCAGGATTTGGTAAAGACTAACTAAATACCGGGAAGGTATGAAATAGTTAATGAATTTTCGCCAAGGTTTTGTGTTTTATTTCGAGATAATTGGGAAAGGATGAGTTGTCTGATAGGGTAGTGAACCCTTAGAAGCTATGTTAAGGAACCTAACTGAATGTCATGTTAATAGATTAAGCCGCGTAGTAGGCTTAAGAGAATTATGCGGATGAGGTCCGTATAGAGTAAGTAATGGTTGTTGTGATCGACAACATGGTTTTGGTTTTATGAGAAGTTTTGTACCCGCACGGGATCGATAAGGTAGGCTTGGAGCATGGAAATTGCGAGCCTAAGAATATTGATTACTGTCGCGACCTTAGGTATATAAGGCTTTCTCTGGCAATAAGATTTTAAGTCAGACTAAGGATAAGAGTTAAGTGCGACGTTGAGTCGGGTTGAGGACCTGTTACGGGTCTCCCCATGGCCTGGAATGGAGTGGGATCAGTTGATAGTAGTTTACGACGTGGTCACGGTGCGCGCCCAAGTCTAGTTAATTGTTTTACGGGTTCGTGGACGCGCGTTCCACCGAACCAGGTTGTAAAGGAAATGGCCTTATATTGTTTTATAGAGTGACTCCAGGGATTAGAGGCCAGAATCGGTATGGAAGTTATGTATACATGTTAGTATGAGTATTGTTATGTGGCCATGGGTGGCATATGTTGTATGAAGGGTGTAGTAAAATGAGACTATGTCGCTATCTATTTAGAATGGACTCCGAAAGAACATTCGGGGACGAATGTTTCTAAGGGGGGAAGAATGTTACACCCCGTAACTCCAGGACATGTTTAAGAGAATGTAAGTAAGGAACACAAGACTTGAAAAGTGCGAAAGGAAGAATTGTTTTTCCGACGAAAATCTTAGAACGTCGGAAAGGAAAAATGTTCGTTGGTGAGAATTAGGTTCTCAAAATGCATTAATTAAGGATTACGGAATGTTTTATCATTATGGAAATTAGGTTATACGGTTTTGATTTTTGTGGGCCCACCCGAGGAATTTTACGTTTTGTGGGCCCACGAGGGTTACAGAATTATATGGACGAATGGGAGGGCGACATGTGTCACCCCCCCCTTATTTGATGTCTTGGACGATTTACATGGGCACAAGGGTCATTTGACCCTGCTAAAGAAGACAAGTCTTGCTAAGTAGTAGAGCTTGACATGTTTGACTTAGTCAAGGGGACCATTAGTCTTGATAATTATTAAGAGATCATCCAAACCACCCAATTGTTTGCATCTTGACCCTCCATGTCCCTTTATAATACTAGTAGTAGCAAGACTTTGTCCAACACTTAGAAAAATTTTCACAAAAATTGGAAGACCAACTATGGAAGCTCACGGGTTCATGTCCAACAAGAAGGAAAATTTTTGTTTCTTGTCCATTAAGCCCCACACTTTAAACCAAGGTTCATGAGGGTATTGTAGGTGTATCTCTATAGAAAAATCCCGGAAAAAGAGAGTTTTCGTATTAGTCGCAAAGTGAAAACCTAGTGGCTTTCTAGGTTTTGGATTGGAAGTTTGAAGGAAAGTTGTTGGTGTGGTTCTAAGGGTCTCAAGTAGCGGTTTTAAGTTTCTTGAAGAGGCTCTAAGTTGCTAAGGAGCGACTTCAGATTTGAAGAATGGATTAAGATTCGTTGAGGTATAATCTTGTTCTTTGAAAGTGTTACAAGATTATTTATATTGTTGTTAGCTTTACTTGTTGCTAGCATGAAGTATATGTGTAGAAGTTTGTAAGGATTATGGATTGATTGTGGCCTTGGAAATCCGAAATGTAATGTAAGCCATGTTAAGTTGGATTACAATTTGGTCGTTATTAGAATCGTCGCATGTTATTGACTTAAAGATTATAGTAGTTATAATTGGTTGCGACTAGATATCATGTTATGCTAACAATTTGGATTGAATTGGAAATTGGATAAGAATTGATGTTGTAGTATTTCAAGTTAGCCAAATTGGACATATAGTTTGTTTTAGTTTGATATCTATTGTGGGGCGGAATTTTACACGGCTAGTAGGCGTGTAATCCCCTATTGATAATTGCTTTTGATTGGGCCTTAAATGTGGCGTGTTTGGTTATTGTATTCGGCCTTGAAAAGGTGGCAAAGTAAGTAAAAACAAAGGAGGTCTTTGTCAGATTTTCCGTAGAATTTAGCGACTTAGCACCTAGAATATTCTACGTTTGAAATAAGAGGTTAATGGACGTATTGTGACCATTATAGGTTGAAGTACTAAGTATAGCATATCCTACTTGAAGGATGGATTAACTATCAAGATTGAAGTACTTTGGAGCATTTTGCTACTTGTCGATAATCGTCGCGAGGTATGTGAACCTCTTCTTTCTTTGGCATGATCCTACGTATGAAATATCCATGTGATAATATTTCAAGATTCCTTCTACTCTTAGAAGTTAAGAAGTATTTACATTGTTGATTCTAAATTAAGAGTATGTTTAAATTGTCCTAAGTCCTTACTAGGTCTTATGGGAGACGTTGGTAAGAATGGTTAGGAAATTTTGAGATTTGATTTAAAGGCTATGTGCCTGGATTTATTTAAGTAAGTAAGTTGATTTTATGTTTGAAAATGACTTGAATTTATATGTGAAAAGGGGATTGGTTTTAAAAATGTGATGGCATGATTTTACAAGTATGAGTAAATGGACTTTAAAGAATGTATGTTATGAAGTTTTAAGACTATGGACTTTGATTTTCTTTAAAGGATTATGAAACTTTATTTTTCAAGTTATGGGACTTGATTTCTAAAGTATAAGCGACATGATTTTAAAGAGTGTATGCTACGAGGTGTTAAGACTATAAGCCTTGATTTTATAAGTGGAAATGACTTAATTTTACAAAGTACGGCTTCTTAATTTATTTCAAAAGTTAAGAAGATGGCTTCCAAAAGAGTATGTGACTTGAGCTTTAAAAAAGAAAGGAGTTCTATGATTCTTTTTAAGTATGTATGTACGTAGTATTTTTGGATCTAGTTTTCCTAATGTTGTAAGAATAAAAGTGTCTTAAGTTCTCTAAAATGAAAGGTTGTTATAACAGCTTTATGGGAAGTTGTTATGACGACTTAAGAAGTAGTAATAAGACGGGTTAAAATGTTGTGTAATGAAGGATACACCGAGCCTACAAATAGGCCGGATTATGTTATGAGATACACCGAGCCTACAAATAGGCCGGATTATGTTATGAGATACACCGAGCCTACACATAGGCCGGATTACGCCATATTACCCCGAGCCTACACATAGGCCGGGTTACGTCATCTTACACCGAGCCCCACAGGCGGGCCGGATTATGCTACATGATTCCACAGTACACCGAGCCCCACAGGCGGGCCGGATTATGCTACATGATTCCACAAGACAAGAGCCCCGAGCGGGCCGGATTATGTCACATGATTCATCAGTACACCGTGTCCCGCAAATGGGCTGGATTATGTTATGTAAGATATGTAAGTTATGTGAAGAAGACTGGATTAAACTCTTAAGTATGTATGTAAGAATATGAGGTTAATTCTTATTGAAATAAGGAAAGGCAGTTAATATACGATTGATTTCGTGAGTTAAAATGACATTCTTTTGCGATTATGATACATTTCGTATGCGTTATTTCATTCCATATTCTTTTTGTTAATCGACCCCTTCTGGCTGCGTTCATGCCCGCAGTTATAGGTACCAGTTGGTGGTCCTTGCTCTTAGGATCTCGATTCGCTTTTGAGAAAGCTCCATTTGCTCCGAGGCTTAGCTCTTGCACGGTTTCCACGAGGTAGTAGATTCATGTACATTCAGGGGTATGGCGGGGCCCTGTCCCGCCACAGTTGTTATGTTAAAAATTCTTAGAGGTCTGTAGTCACAGATTGTGGGTCAGTTTGTAAAAGAAAGGAGGCAATCGCCTTGGTTGTATATGTTATGTCTGGAAGGTAGCTATCGGCTAACTCCGTTGTTTTACTGTTGTATTAATTTATAAGTTTCATGTATGTTCCGCTGATTATCTCTGATGTATACCTGTAAGGGTGCCTGTAGGGCACGCCATGTGAGGTCGGGTCGTGACAAAGCGACCTAAAAACAACCTAAAAGCGATCCATAATTACTATAACGAGGTGGAATGTGAGGCCTTTCAACGCCTTTCCACACCCTTATTCCTTCGGGTTTCATTAGCAATCTACTACATTAAACATGAAATATAGGGCTGATTTTCCAGCATACAACACGTCTAAAGCGATCCTAAAATCGCACGACAATATCCAACAGTTTTATAGATTCTACGGCAACAACTCAAATTCGATAACTCTTTCCTTAATCCTTTTTATTCCAATTCGAGTTTCAAAACATCTACATAAGTTATAACAACTTATTAACAACAATATTAATCCATTATAACATGCAATAGGTGAAGATAACAACGACAATAACCAACGAATTCCATTTACACCAAATCTATCCCAAATCTGTTTTAGCCCCAAAAAATGGCTCAAACGCTTTTTATTCTTCATTATTTTTAACACAAGTTCATCCATACATTATAAAAATAAGTAATATCCAATTACTTTAAAAGAAGAAGGACTTTTACCTCATTTTTTGCCCAAAAACGCCCCAAAACAGTCCGGTCTTTATTGGTCCGCAATTTTCGTTTCGCTCCACTTCTTCAAGTTCCAATCACATTTATGTATCCCCTACAACCTTAGGATCAACTTCTCTTCACGTTTCGCTTCCAAAAAGTCGACGGAAAACCCCTAGGGTTTCATTCTATTTTCGGCCCAACCTAGATTTAGGGGTTAATGGTGCTTAATCTTGGAAAGAAAATACTTTGATCTTGATCTTGTCTTTGGATATGGGGATTTCCAATTGCTCTAGGTTTTTGGAGAGATGAGGGTTTTTATGGATGAATATCTTTTGTTCTAAGTCTTCAAGACTTATCTATATAAAGGTGTGTGGAGTCTTCACAAGACAAGTGGGGAGGGCACAATCTAACCTCCTATTGGCCAAGTATTTCTTCACAAAATATTTCATCCACACTTAGTTATTTTTCATCCCATTTCGATGGACATGTAACATAGTATACCAAGACTTAATAAATCCACTAAGTCCATAATTCTAATGAAAAATAATTCCATTACTAGAATTAATTCTTGTCATCACATTAAACTCGAAAATTTTCCGTATAAGGAAATGTAAAAATCCTTTCCTTTCGACATTCCAATCTTAATTCTATAATCATGTTCTTGAATTACGGGGTGTAACATTCTTCCCCCCTTAGAAACATTCGTTCCCGAATGTTCTTTCGGAGTCCAATTTAATTAGATAGCGACATAGTCTCCCTTTACTACACCCTTCATACAACATATGCCACCCATGGCCACATAACAATACTTATACTAAAATGTCAACCTTGACACTCACGGCCAACTAGCCCATACTCATAATGACCTCAAAGTCCATAATCCTCTCTAGGTCTACTAGTGGTCCGACTATCAGATCATCACCGAAAATCTCATATTCCCGCCGCCTACCACCCCACACACTCACTGTGTAGTTACCTCGAAAGGTTCTTATGGATTTAGGCTCTATTCCTTTACACTTGGTTGTTATCTTTCTTACTGGTCGCATTTCTTCCGTACTTCCAACTCATACTAGCATACATACATAACTTCCATACAGATTCTCGCCTCTAATCTTGGAGTCACTTTAAACAACATAAGGCCATTTCCGACTCACGACTGGTTCCGTGGAACGCGTCCACGAACCCAGAAACAATTAAATAGACTTGGGCCTTGCACCTCGTGACCCTATCACGAGTGGAACTACTACCAACCGATCCCACTACATTTCAAACTGAGGCGACCCGCATAGGTCCTCAACCGACTCGCCGCACTTAACTCTTATCCTCGTCTGACTTAAAATCTTATTGCCAGAGAAAGCCTTATATATCTAAGGTCTCGACAGTTATCAATATTCTTAGGCTCGCAATTCTCATGCTCCAAGCCTACCTTACCAGTCCCCCCGTAAACGGGTACAATAACTTCTCACAATACCATAATTTTGTCGTCTTGATCACCACAACCCTTACTTACTCTATACGGATCTCATCCATACAATCCTCTTACGCACACCACGTAGCTTAATATATTAACACGGCATTCCATTAAGTTTCTTAACATGACTTCTTAAGGGTCCACTGCCTTATCAGACAGTTCATCCTTTCCCAATTATCCCAAAATAAAACATAAGACCTTGGCGAGAATTCATTAATCGCTCCATACCTTCCCAGATCTAGTTAGTCTTTACCAACCTGTAATCTAAAATCATTCTAGGCAACACGCGTCGACTCATACATAACTCCGTATAAAGTATGTCACAATGCCAACTATACTATAATCATTACCAACCTGGATACGCAATCCACATAGTCCTTCCTGGGTCACTGCTGCCTTTATCGTAGCTGCAATCAACATAACTCGTTAGGGAGAGACGACCCTAACAACACAGCTCTATCGCACGATCTCATAGTGAGAAGAATGGAAACCAATCCTAAATGCCCTGAAGCCTCCTAATTATATATGTGGTGCACAACACACCGATAATCAAGACTCTACTAGACACGGTCTGTAGACACTTTCTGAGGACTAACTACTCTGATAACACTTTTGTCACGACCCGACCTGGCCACATCGTGCCCTACCTGGCCACCCTTATACTCATACAACATAATAAACTGCGGAAGATAAATAACACTTTTTTTTTTAAAACTAAGGCCAAGCCGATAAGGCTGCCATAACATAAAAATTACCCGAAAGGGTCTACACTGTTTAACAATGTAAAAACAACTCTAGCCACCCAATGCACGATGAATACAGCACCACTAAGATTTGGACCAATGTTATGACGACAGGCCCCGCCGCACTCGAATATACATAACCATGACGACAAGCTCCGAACATCGAGCCATCTCAAAATGCCGAACCGGATCCTAAGCTCGCGGATCCACAATCGTACCTAAACTCGCGGACATGAACGCAAATGGCCCAAGGGTCGCATAACAAAAATTTAATATGGAACGAAAAATAAGGTACAAGAATAAATCATAATCAGATAAAAGAATGACAGGGCAAGTATAAAGAAAGGGTAAATACCGGATCCTACCGTGTCATTTCCATCTCGTGAACTTAATCGCACCTTATTATCTTTTCCCATTTTCCCATAAGAGTATAGTCAAATTTTTACGCATATACTTAAGAAAACTCATCAAGTTAATAAACATATAACTTACGATTCTTGCATAACCTAATCCGTCCCTTTACGAGGAACGCCTATACCGCCGCCCAACTGGGACGCGATAGTCACATAAGTCCGCCCATAAAGTATAACGCCTACCCAACTGGGACGCGATAAAATCACATAAGTCTGCCCATAAAGGTATATGCATAAAAATAGGAGGCTCATGATCAAAACAGGTCCTCACCCGTAGTATCGATAAGCAATCCTACTCGGGACTATTTCACCCGCATAGTCCCGTGGACCCGCATGGTATTCTCGCATAGGTCAGACTACCGCACGGGACTATTTCACCCGCATAAGCCCATAAGGACTCGCATGAGGTATTCCTCGCATCATGGGTAGCAAATCCACTAACAGTGGTATAACGCCTGGGGTTTACCCTCATTTATACTCTTACCCCGAAGAAGGTGGTATAACGCCTGGGGTTTACCCTCATTTATACTCTTACCCCGAGAAGGTGGTATAACGCCTTGGGTTTACCCCTCATTTATACTCTTACCCTAACTCAACCGGCCATCATATATAACATAAGCCCTACCGGCTTATCATACATAACATAAGCACTACCGACTTATCATACATAACATAAGCACCACCGGCATACCATACATAACATAAGCACCACCGGCTTATCATACATTACATAAGCAAGTTAAGAAATCCCCTAACTTCTTATTAGCTTGTTCATATACACTCTCATTTTTGTTTACTTAAGGCACTAACATGTCATTATAAAATCCGAGAATTTAACCCAACGTACTACGTGCCTCTACTCCTTTAAAACGATTCTCTTTCAAATAAAACTTCCAAGATACTAATAACCGTAGTATCAAGTCATATCTATTTTTCAAGACAAGTCACAATACCTTTTAGAAATACATTTATAGGCTTCTAAATCAAGTGACTTCTTTCTTTAAAACCTTAAGCAATTGGTACCTTTAAAACAATTTGCCCTTCTTTATTTCAAATCATTTCTTTGCTTACATTACTGAAGAAAACCATTCTTTTAATCTTCCATAAAGTTGTTATAACCAACTTCCCATAAAGCCGTTATAACTCTTTATGTCTTAGACAAATTCATTCCTTTTATGACCAAGAAACTTATACTTTCAATTCAAATCACATAGCTTTCAAAATACTTCAAGTCTCTTAACTTTTAAGAAAACAAGTTTCTTAACTTTAGAATGGCAAGAAATCAATACTTTCCAAATCAAGTATTCTATACTTTTAAATCAATTCATTTCTTCCTTTAAGAATCAAGTCCCATAACTTGAAAAATAAAGTCCCTTAACCTTTTAAAAATTTGAGGTTCATAGTCTTAAAACTTCATACGTAAATTCTTATAAATTAAGTAACATATACTTTGGTGCGTTGTGAATAAGTTATATTTATTTATAACGATCTTAATCGAGTAGCCATGATCTAGAAAATATAATACAATTTTGTCTTATCTTAGCTTCTATGCAGATGGAGAATTCTACTCATTTTAACTTAATTGATTGTCATTACATTTTCCTTTATTAACGCTGCAGTGGCTTGTTCGATTCTTATTCTCATTTGTGCCATAACTTAGCCAAGTCAACATGGCTCCAAATACCTCCTAACGACTCTTACCAACATCCCCCATAAGACTTGGTAAGAACTTAGGATAACTTAGACATAACCTTTACGTAGAGTAAATCAGCATACATACCTCTTAACTTCTAAGAGTAGAAGGAATCATGAAATAGTACTACATGTATATTCCATACATAGAATCATGTCAAAAGAAGGAAGAGGTTCACATACCTCGCGACGATTATCGACAAATAGCAAAATGCTCCAAAGTACTTCAACCTTGATAGCTATTCCATCCTTCAAGTAGAATATGCTATACTTAGTACTTCAACCTATAATGGCCATAATACGTCCATTAACCTTTAGCTTCGAACGTAGAATATTCTAAGTGCAAAGTCACTAAATGCTACGGAAAATCGGACAGCACTTCCTTTGTTTCTACATACTTTGCCACCTTTTTCAAGGCCGAATTCAATAACCAAACACGCCACATTTAAGGCCCAACAATTCAGCTAACCAAAGGGGATTACACGCCTTAACAGGACGTGTAAAATTCTGCCCCAAAACCATACCAAAACAGCCCCTAAAACAGTCCATAATTACTATAACGAGGGTGGAATGTGAGGCCTTTCAACGCCTTTCCACACTCTTATTCCTTCGGGGTTTCATTAGCAATCTACTACATTAAACATGAAATATAGGGGCTGATTTTCCAGCATACAACACGTCTAAAGCAGTCCCTAAAAACTGCACAACAATATCCAACAGTTTTATAGATTCTACGGCAACAACTCAAATCCGATAACTCTTTCCTTAATCCTTTTTATTCCAATTCAAGTTTCAAAACATCTACATAAGTTATAACAACTTATTAACAACAATATTAATCCATTATAACATGCAATAGGTGAAGATAACAACGACAATAACCAACGAATTCCATTTACACCAAATCTGTCCCAAATCGGTTTTAGCCCCAAAAAATGGCTCAAACGCTTTTTATTCTTCATTATTTTTAACACAAGTTCATACATACATTATAACAATAAGTAATATCCAATTACTTTAAAAGAAGAAGGACTGTTACCTCATTTTTTGCCCAAAAACGCCCCAAAACAGTCCGGTCTTTATTGGTCCGCAGCTGCTTCGCCTCCACTTCTTCAAGTTCCAATCACATATATGTATCCCCTACAACCTTAGGATCAACTTCTCCTCACGTTTCTCTTCCAAAAAGTCGATGGAAAACCCCTAGGGTTTCATTCTATTTTCGGCCCAACCTAGATTTAGGGGTTAAGGGTGCTTAATCTTGGAAAGAAAATACTTTGATCTTGATCTTGTCTTTGGATATGGGGATTTCGAATTGCTCTAGGTTTTTGGAGAGATGAGGGTTTGTATGGATGAATATCTTTTGTTCTAAGTCTTCAAGACTTATCTATATAAAGGTGTGTGGAGTCTTCACAAGACAAGTGGGGAGGGCACTTGCTAACCTCCTATTGGCCAAGTATTTCTTCACAAAATATTTCATCCACACTTAGTTATTTTTCATCCCATTTCGATGGACATGTAACATAGTATACCAAGACTTAATAAATCCACTAAGTCCATAATTCTAATGAAAAATAATTTCATTACTAGAATTAATTCTTGTCATCACATTAAACTCGAAAATTTTCCGTATAAGGAAATGTAAAAATCCTTTCCTTTCGACATTCCAATCTTAATTCTATAATCATGTTCTTGAATTACGGGGTGTAACACCCGTATCACTCCGATAGCCCAGGGCATGACACTGAAAGTTGCCACTCCCTCAGGGACAAAATCGAAGCATTGATCAAAGAAGGGGTAATTCAGCTGAAGGGTTCTGCCCCAAATGTGCATGATAATCCCTTTCCAAACCACGGTGACGCCAATGTGCACTTGATAACCTTAGATGAGGAATACAACTTGGAGGGAACCATCCGATCAGTTCGAAGTTGTCACGACCCGAACCCGGGCCCGTGACTGGTGCCTTACCCCGGGCACCCTAGTGATACAACATCAGAGTAATCAGCGGAACATAAAACAAGACATGAAATATTATGAAGTAAGAAACGAGAACGGAGAAAACTTGCCTTACGGCATATATATATAGATCAATTTAAAACCGAACGCTACATCCCATTACAACTCGCCCACAACAAGATTACTGCACTTAAGAAAGATATGACAACAATGGCAGGACAGGGCCCCGCCAAACCCCTGAATGTAAACACCTACTACGACAGGGGACTATACCACTGATAAGCCTCCGGAGAAACGGAGCTTCCCAAACGCCGAATCGTGACTCGAGAGCTAGGATCAACGATCGTGTACTCAACTCGCGGCATGAACGCAGCCTCGAACGAGGTCAAGACAACAGTACCAAGTATGTGAAACCGAAAATATCAGAAATGAAATCATAATAGTCTATAAAGCAGAGACATGTATGATAACCAAACTACAAGCATAAAATAGCGATATGTCGTCAGGGACTCACGCCCTCAAAGTCATCACTCAAACGTAACTATGGGTCTCACGCCCATAACATCAATCATGCCCGTGGAATACCTTCCTCACCGGCAGTTTATGATAAAAAAAAACACCAAGCACTACACATGAACACCAGGTCCCACCTATGTCCTAATAAAACAGGACAGGGTAAGTACGAAGGCATAATCGACTACTAACACCCACAAGATTAACAGGTCATAAATCAGATCATGATATCCGCTAGATTGTCACATGATCAAAGCCGGTCACCGCCCGCAGATCAAATGCGCTGCCTAGCCCCGAACTCTCCGTAGTTCCGCATAGGCCAACCTCATAGCCCGCATGAGGTATTCTCGCATCGAGGGTAGCTACTCCCGCATCGCCCCGACTCGCACCGCATGGCCACAAAGACCGCATGACCACGCGGCCGCAAACTAACCCGAACTCCCAGAGTTCCGCATGGATCCCCCGACCCGCATGAGGTATTCTCGAATCACGGTCCTGCATCACCGAGTCTACCCCGACGGAGGGCCTAACCTCCGAGACAAGTCAAGGTGAGTGGTACAATACCAACATAACTACCGAGAGTCAAACAACTTTAAGCGCAATGAGGAAAACCCCATTTACACAAAACATCACAAGATACTAACACACGTAGCATCCTAGCATGTTTACTTATCAAATCAACAAGAAAGTATTACAAGGCTATCACAAACCAACACAATCATGTTATACACACAAGGTACATTCTAATATATGATTAACAAGATCGGGTATCTATTCCCAAAGTACTTCATACATTATCTTTTAAAAGATACGCTACGTTTACAAAAGTCACACAATACCCGTAGTATATGAAAATAAAGTGATTATCTTTTGAAGTAAATCAAAACACTTACCTTTGTAAAATCAAGTAACAACATTATTTTCCAAACGTCCAAGTTTGCCTAATTTCAAATGTTCACGGTTCTTATTTTAGAAAGGTTTCGTAGTTCATAGTCTTATTCATTTAAGAATATAATTCTCTTTTAAACCATCTGAGAAAACATAAGCCTTATATGTGAGTAGGATATTCTTGTTTATAACAATCTTATTACAAAGAAACATGATCTAGGAAATATCATTTTGTCTCATCTTAGCTTCTACGCAGATGGAAGTTTCTACCGGTTTTAATAATACTTAATCACAAAATATTTCCTTTTATTAACGCCGCAGTTGGTTTGTCGATACACATTCTCGATTTCAAATCAAGAAACATTCTTAAGCCGTTATACCTAACTTCCCATAAAGCTAGTATAACTCTTAAGTTTTCAAAACCCAAGATACTTCTTCTTTCAAAATGATTCAAAACTCTTTTGAAATACTTCAAGTTCTTTATTATTACATAACCACCAGCTTATAGTTCAAATCGCCATTAATTTTAAAACCACAAGTATTTTCTTACCTACATAAAGTCGTTATAACCAACTTCCCATAAAGCCGTTATAACACTTTATGTTTTAGACCAATCAAATACATTTAACACACGTACGCGTCTATCGCACTACATAGTTACACACATATCATGCTAGAAGAGATAGGAAGAGGTTCACATACCTCACGACGATTATCGACTAATAGCAAAACGCTCCAAGTACCTCAAACCGCCGGCTACTCCTTAAGCCAAGTAGATCGTGCCACACATAGTACTTCAACCTATAAGGCCACAAGGCGCTTTATTAACATCTAGGTCTAATCGTAGAACATTCTACAAAAATTGTAAAGACTCTCCCCGCAACAAACAGAAATCTCCTCCTCTATCTGGCCTGGCCACCAAGCCAACCAGTGTGGGTTTATACGCCTAACCCGACGCACAATTCTACCCTACGTAAAGCTACACAAGCTCATCAGAATACACCTATGTACTTAGCTCAAGATTTTCTTTACATTCAGCTTAAGTCGCAAGACATTGCCGTAAGTATTATTCAGGCTTAAGTCAAAAGACATTGCCGCACAACTATGTTCCATTCTATATATAGTATACTATAACTATATATTCAACAACATGTATTTTCCAATTACAACAGTAGGTCAAAAGTGTTTACCTCGATAAGCCCAAAATTATCCGAGTTTAAATGTCGATCCCGAGCAAGGTTTAGCTCCTACTCCGCACGCTCCGACTCCGCCTCCAAACAACCCTTAGAAGTTCTAACCAACTTCTACTTAATACTCCAACCAACTATGGAGATTTTCCTGTGGTTTCGGTTTTGTGGACCAAGGAAGTATAATAGTATTTCTGGCTTTTCAGATAAGTATAACCTTAGAATACTACAAGGTATACTACTAAGGTAATTTGGGCATTATAACAATACTTTGAGAGTATTTCTACCAAGAGTGGGGTATATACGAGACAACACCACAAGTGAGTGTATACCCTCGGCCTACCCCACTACGGGGTACTCTGCCAGGGGGAGGAGAGCTCTCGCCACTAGGCCTCACAAAGTGAGGTGGGACGAAACCAACAAGGAGTGGGGAAGATTTCAAGACTTGGAATTTGTAGAATGGATGAAGAAGTCTTCAAAGGGGTATTTATAGTTCAGCAAAGGCCAACCAATGGCCAAGATCATGCCAAGTGCATAGCAAGTGTAGGCCAAGATTCACCCATGTGTCCTAAACCAACTAACACACAAAATATCCTACCTACTCCCACTCTCCATTCGGCCCAACATCACCGCCTCAACGTTCCAATGAGAGGTGACAAGTCGCCTCTCGTTGGTCCAAAATGTTTCGTCTCTGAAAATCCGTGAAACTTAAAAATGACATAGCCGAATTTTCCTACGAAAGTTGTGGAAACGCTTTCGAAAAACGACTCTAACCGGGTGTTGTGCACAAAGAATAATTCGCCAAGCCTATTCTCAAGTTCAAATTTTTCACGCACGTCCTTACGCACATACTCCGAAATACGGTATAACATTCTCCTCCTTAGAAACATTCGTCGAATGTTCCTTCTAAGTCTCAAACTAAACGCGGCGCCAAGATAGTCTTCACTACTATACTTACGAACAATCCCGCCACAATCGCCACAACAACACCGCGCAAAATACTTACGCCCAAGTCCACGAGGAAACACTCTAACATCACCACAAACACTTCTAACATCACAACGCTCCCATCCAAGGGTCTAAAATATAATTCCTTCGCACTTTCTCCATACAAAAGAAATGGTCACATCTCGCCGCAATACATGCTCGCTTCTCCTTTACTCGCCGTGATACCACTTTTGTCACTTTGCCGCGAGGTTCTAGTGTCACCCGCGACCTAAAAATGGTACCGGCCGCATGCGATCCCCGAGGTCGCCGTGACACTCGAACTCTTACCACATTTCGACATCGCTTCGCCCAAAACTCGGGTTACTATCTCTAACGTGGTCATCATTAATCGGGAACACTCGATGGATCTCCGATACTTTCCCGATCATAACAATACGAAGACCGGACATACCGCCTCCTAAGTCGGACGGCAATTGCTAACATATAGGCAACCCGCCTATTCTTCACATGAACTCAAAAGGGCCCAAAGTAACTCGTTAAGTTCCTCTGCTTTCCAAAACTCGCCACACCCAACCCGGGTGGTACTTTCAAGAAGACCGACCGCCAATCCTCAACTCTGCGCCGCCGCCGATTATCCGCACGATTTCTCCGAGCCGCCGTAACCTCTTCTAGACAAGCGTACCCTATCCACAAATTACCGGAACAAGCTCAACCAACTATCTGAATCTTGCCAACATCGAACCAATCGACCGACGACTTACACTTCCGCCGCAGCGCCATAAAGCGACATCCTAATACCGAGATGATAGCTACTAAAACACTCCTCAACAGAGACAACAATCCTTACTTACCCGAAATCCACACCGCCCGAGGCGAATACGACACGAGACTCACCCGAGTTCCTAATCCTCGCTGGTAAAACTTCCAAAAGAAATACCGTAACTGGCTCCACTGTCACATAAGGTAAAGGTAGGCACCCTGCAGCCTTACAACCTTTCTCGATATAACGCCGCAACATACCACCGAGTACACGCTTGATTAAAAGATAAGACGGCCGACCTCATCGCCCGACTATCGATTGAACGCATCCACGAACTCGCTGTGTTAACTAAACTTGGGCCTAACACCTCATAACCCTAACACAAAGCGACCACCACAACCGACCCCACCACCATACAGTCGCGGGTTGACCCGCAACGTGGCCTCAACCCGACCCGAACGCGCAAGACACTAGCTCCCGAACCGAAAACTCTCACTAATCACGCTACGAAACCTAGCGGTCTTCTTAGCTCAACTACCCTCTTTCATTCCACACTACTCGTGACTTATCCTAAAACATATCTCCCTGCACAATGCACTCCGACAAGGTCAAACATAAAATACTTCTTTACTCGAGATGGCCTTACCTCTAAGGTCTCTACGTATAAAGCTCTAAGGCTCACACTTCCCTATCCGTCAATCTTTCCCGATTACTAACCATGATTTCTAATCACTAATTACATATTGCTATCAGAACATAGCACTTATGATATACCCATCTTATCATACATACTGATCTCTAGAGGGTTAAGGATATACATGTATCTACTGCTTCACTCTCCTTAGTCGTTCTAAACAAACCTACCCCGTAGGGCACATAGCTAGGGGAGATGACGAACTACCCACCGATCCTGAAGGTTGAGTCCTCCTACTAGGACATCCTTTCGACACATGGCCCTGACGGCCGCAGGTAAAACAAGTACCAACTAAAAGATGACATTCCCCGGGATGACGTCATTACACCGCGAACACTGGGAAAATCAATCCACTGGCCGAACCTACGTGTGGTCGTGGAACCGAAACTCGAGCTCGACCAACCTCGCATACCGAACGCCCCGGAATCCGCGAAGACCACTCTGACCGGGCGAGGTGCATATCTAATCTGGCCGCGAGGCGACTTGCCTCGAAAGTTACCAAAGGACCTTGCCGCTCGCCTCTTCTCGCCCTTCGTTAACCCATCGATCTCTACGCTTGGCTCGCCGCGCATAAGCCCGCATACGTGCCATGCTCAAGCCTAATCAAGAATTACTCTTGCACAACCTCTCTTAGATAGTCATCAAGACTCGCGGTACATCGGTATACACTCGCAGCCAAATCCATAGCTAGTAATGTGGTCGCTTCTTTGAAATCTCTATTCTGCTCTCGGCCGTGGAACTGGCGTTCATATATCATGGCCGCAGAGGAACCGCCGCCGTGCTAAACTCACGGGCCGCGACGTAGCATAACTCCCGAACGAAGCACCTAACTCGGGTGATGGTTGGGCCTGCGCCCACGTGAACCTTTGTACTCTACTCGCAGCCTCCTCGGCCGCTTTGCCCTCCCGGGCGGGTTGCCTACGCGAGGCATAACGGTAAGGGAAAGAAATACGTGAGAGGGTCCAACTTACAACACAGCTCTAAGGCACGATCTCAGAGTGAGAAGAATAGAAACCAATCCTAAATATCCTATAGCCTCCTGATTATTGGTGTGGTGCACAACACACCGATAATCAAGACTCTACTGGACACGGTCTGTAGACACTTTCCGAGGATTAACTGCTCTGATACCACTTTTGTCACGACCCGAACCCGGGCCCGTGACTGGTGCCTTACCCCGGGCACCCTAGTGATACAACATCAGAGTAATCAGCGGAACATAAAACAAGACATGAAATATTATGAAGTAAGAAACAGTAATCGGAGAAAACTTGCCTTACGGCATATATATATAGATCAATTTAAAACCGAACAGTTACATCCCATTACAACTCTGCCCACAACAGTACTACAGACCTCTAAGAAAGATATGACAACAATGGCGGGACAGGGCCCCGCCAAACCCCTGAATGTAAACACCTACTACGACAGGGGACTATACCACTGATAAGCCTCCGGAGAAACGGAGCTTCCCAAACGCCGAATCGTGACCACGAGCTAGGATCAACGATCGGTGTACTCAACTCGCAGATGAACGCACTTCGGGCGAGGTCGCATAACAGTACAGTATGTGAAACTGAAAATATTGTAAATGAAATCATAATAGTCTATAAAGCAGGAGACATGTATGATAACCAAACTACAGTTTACAACAAATAGACAGTCATGTCAAGTCAGGGACTCACGCCCTCAAAGTCATCACTCAAACGTAACTATGGGTCTCACGCCCATAACATCAATCATGCCCGTGGAATACCTTCCTCACTGCCGGCAGTTTATGATAAAAAAAAACACCAAGCACTACACATGAACACCAGGTCCCACCTATGTCCTAATAAAACAGACAGGTAAGTACGTAAGGCATAACCGGATTACTAACACCTACAAGACTAACAGTGGTCATAAATCAGATCATGATATCTGCTTCAGATCATTACATGATCAAAGCCGGTCACTTCGCCAGATCAAATGTGCGCGTCTAGCCCCGAACTCTCCGTAGCTCCGATAGGCCAACCTCATAGGCCCGCATGAGGTATTCCTCGATCGAGGTAGCTACTCCCTAAGATCGCCCCGACTCGCATCCGCATGGCCACAAAGACCGCGTGACCACAAGGGCCGCAAACTAACCTGAACTCCCGTAGTTCCGCATGGATCCCCGACCCGCATGAGGTATTCTCGAATCACGGTCCTGCATCGCCCGAGTCTACCCCGCACGGAGGCGCCTAACCTCCGAGACAAGTCAAGGTGAGTGGTACAATACCAACATAACGGCCGAGAGTCAAACAACTTTAAGCGCAATGAGGAAAACCCTTTACACAAAACATCACAAGATACTAACACACGTAGATCCTAGCATGTTTACTTATCAAATCAACAAGAAAGTATTACAAGGCTATCACAAACCAACACAATCATGTTATACACACAAGGTACATTCTAATATATGATTAACAAGATCGTATCTATTCCCAAAGTACTTCATACATTATCTTTTAAAAGATACGCTACGTTTACAAAAGTCACACAATACCCGTAGTATATGAAAATAAAGTGATTATCTTTTGAAGTAAATCAAAACACTTACCTTTGTAAAATCAAGTAACAACATTATTTTCCAAACGTCCAAGTTTGCCTAATTTCAAATGTTCACTGCTCTTATTTTAGAAAGGTTTCGTAGTTCATAGTCTTATTCATTTAAGAATATAATTCTCTTTTAAACCATCTGAGAAAACATAAGCCTTATATGTGAGTAGGATATTCTTGTTTATAACAATCTTATTACAGCAGCCATGATCTAGGAAATATCATTTTGTCTCATCTTAGCTTCTATGCAGATGGAAGTTTCTCCGGTTTTAATAATACTTAATCACAAAATATTTCCTTTATTAACGCCGCAATGGTTTGTCGATACACATTCTGATTTCAAATCAAGAAACATTCTTAAGCCGTTATACCTAACTTCCCATAAAGCTAGTATAACTCTTAAGTTTTCAAAACCCAAGATACTTCTTCTTTCAAAATGATTCAAAACTCTTTTGAAATACTTCAAGTTCTTTATTATTACATAACCAGCCGCTTATAGTTCAAATCGCCACCCTTTTAAAAACCACAAGTATTTTCTTACCTACATAAAGTCGTTATAACCAACTTCCCATAAAGCCGTTATAACACTTTATGTTTTAGACCAATCAAATACATTTAACACACGTACGCCTATCGCACTACATAGTTACACACATATCATGCTAGAAGAGATAGGAAGAGGTTCACATACCTCGCGACGACATCGGCTAATAGCAAAACGCCCAAGTACCTCAAACCGCCGCTACTCCTAAGCCAAGTAGATCGTACACGCATAGTACTTCAACCTATAAGGCCACAAGGCGCTTATTAACATCTAGGTCTAATCGTAGAACATTCTACAGAAAATTCGGCAAGACCTCCCCGCAACAAACAGAAAATCTCCTCCTCTATCTGGCCGCTACCAAGCCAACCGTGGGGTTTATACGTCTCACCAGGACGTGCACAATTCAACCCCACGTAAAGCTACACAAGCTCATCAGATACACCCTATGTACTTACAGTCAAGATTTTCTTTACATTCAGGCTTAAGTCGCAAGACATTGCCGTAAGTATTATTCAGGCTTAAGTCAAAAGACATTGCCGCACAACTATGTTCCATTCTATATATAGTATACTATAACTATATATTCAACAACATGTAATTTCCAATTACAACAGAAGGTCAAAAGTGTTTACCTCGATAAGCCCAAAATTATCCGAGTTTAAATGTCGATCCTGAGCAAGGTTTAGCTCCTACTCCATGCGCTCCGACCCGCTCCAAACAAACCTTAGAAGTTCTAACCAACTTCTACTTAATACTCCAACCAACTATGGAGATTTTCCTTAGGGTTTCGGTTTTGTGGATCAAGGAAGTATAATAGTATTTCTGGCTTTTCAGATAAGTATAACCTTAGAATACTACAAGGTATACTGCTAAGGTAATTGGGCATTATAACAATACTTTGAGAGTATTTCTACCAAGGGTATATATACGAGACAACACCACAAGTGGTGTATACTCGCTACCCCCACTAGTGGTACTCTCGCCGCGGGAGAGCTCTACCACTAGGCCTCACAGTGGGAGGTGGGACGAAACCAACAAGGAGGGGAAGATTTCAAGACTTGGAATTTGTAGAATGGACGAAGAAGTCTTCAAAGGGGGTATTTATAGTTCAGCAAAGGCCAACCAATGGCCAAGATCATGCCAAGTGCATAGCAAGTGTAGGCCAAGATTCACCCATGTGTCCTAAACCAACTAACACACAAAATATCCTACCTACTCCCACTCTCCATTCGTCCAACATCACCGCCAACGTGTTCCAATGAGAGGTGACAAGTGTCGCCTCTCGCTGGTCCAAAATGTTTCGCCTCTCGGAAAAATCCGTAAAATTAAAAATGACATAGCCGAATTTTCCTACGAAAGTTGTGGAAACGCTTCGCCGAAACGACTTAACCGGTGTTGTGCACAAAGAATAATTCGCCAAGCCTATTCTCAAGTTCAAATTTTTCACGCACGCCCCACGCATACTGAAATACGGTATAAATGTGAAGGAAGAATCAACCTTCGCTGTCTCGCCACCAATATTCGAAAGAAAGTAGTATTTGAGCTGGAAAGGGCACCGCCGAAACATAAGAGTTCAATCACAGTTGCTCAGATGCCCGGATAGGAGCCTCCAATCAGAGTAGATCGTAGAGAAATGGGGAAGCAAGCCATAGAAGTCACCGCTGCAGGTATAACCAGGTCAGGGAGGTATTACACACTTGTAGAGGCAGCCAGGGAGGCACCACAAACGAAACCCGTGACAGAGGCTGAAGTTGAGGAGTTTTGGAGGAAGATGCCCACTAAGGAATATTCTGTCGTGGAGCAGTTGAAGAAAACATCAGCACATATCTCTCTATTTTCACTATTAATGCATTCGGCCCCACACAGGATTGCGTTAATGGAGGTACTGAAAGATGCATATGTTCCAGAGGGTACAACAGACGAGAACTTAACAGCTTTAGTCGGACAAGTGCTAGAGGCACGCAGAATCGCCTTTCACGATGATGAGTTACCTTCTAGTGGAGTCAGGCACAATCTTGCATTGAATATCACCATCCAGGTCGCAGACAAGATTGTTTCAACAGTTCTGATTGACGGAGGCTCAGCCGTCAACATTTGTCCCATGACGACGCTGTTGAAATTGGGGGCAGATTGCAAGAAAATTCGCAAAAGTCATATCAGGGTCAAAGGTTTCGATGGAGTCCATAGAGGTGTCGGCGCAAATTGACTCACGCCGGATCGGACTGCGCACTGTTGTGGAGTTTCAAGTATTGGATATTGCTACATGTTACAATCTGTTGATAGGAAGGTCGTGGATCCACGAGGCTGGTGCAGTCCCGTTGTTATACCCCGTATTTCCAGAGTATGTACGTAAAGGAATACGTACAAAAAGTTTGGTCTTAAAGTTAGGCCTTGGACGATTTTTAGGCACAACTCACAAAGCGAACGGTTTTCCGACGAAACGTTTCCACAGCTTTCGTAGGATAAATTCGCTATGTCATTTCTAATTTTTGGCGGATTTTTCCGAGAGACGTAACACTTTGGACCAATGAGAGGCGACATTTGCCACCCTCTCATCGTGGACTTGTCACGGCAATAGGGCCAAATGGATGACCATCCTTGTCATAAAGTTGGTTAGATATTTTGTGTGCAAGTTGGCTAGGTACACTTGCCCTAATCTTGACCTTACACTTGCCTAGCACTTACAAATCTTGGCCATTGGTTGGCCATGTCTTGACCTATAAATACCCTCTTGAGATGAAGAGTTCTTCATCCACAAAAGCTTTCCAAGTCTAAAAATCCTTCCCTCTCCCTTTGTAAGCAATTCGTCCAACACACCCCCTCCTCGAGAAGCTTGGCCGAGGCTACCCCACCCCTAGCCTAGCCGAAACCTACCCCCCCTCCCTTGGTAGAAAAGTTGCCTTCTTGTATTGTTATAATGCCCAAAATACCCTAGCCCAAATACCTTAGTACTTAGTAGAAGTTGTGAAGAACTTCTAAGGTTTCTCGAGCATACAACTTAGAGCAAAACCTTGCTCAGCGACTTTTCTAGGATATTATTGGGCTTACCGAGGTAACTAATCCTAACCCTCTTTGAATTGTAGAATACTTACCGTTGTAGAATAAGAATAAGTATAAATACTTAGAAGGTTATTAAGGAATAGAATTGAACTGTAACACCTTAGAAGGGTATAAAAGAAGAATATACGAATCAGATTTACATAGACTGTTTTCACAGAGACTTATATAGCTCACCTGTAGGGTTGTGCCCGACTTTCCGTAGAATTGAGGACCCTCTGCTTAGAATGACCTACAGAATAGTCTAGACTTTGATAGATATCTGTGACTATTATAGGTCGATTCTTCACACGACATACTCGACTTGGCGGTGGATTTCACGAGAAGGTATGTGATTCTTCCTAAAGCATGATATTTTACAATATGTATATAGTACGGTGACGCATACGTGTTAACTGAATAATACTTACGGAATGCCTCACGCTTAAGCCCGAATAATACGTGACGGAATGCCTCACGCTTAAGCTCAATAATAAAGAATCAAAACATTTCAAAAGGACTATGAACCATTTATTAATGTAAGAGAACTAATTGGTTTTTAAACGTAAGCTTAAGAGTTATACTAGCTTTATGGGAAGTAAGTATAACCACTTAAGATTGAGAAAAGAAACAAGTTTGCCTATGTGTTTATAATGCACTTATATTGTGAAAAGAATAATAAAATGGTTTGATAGGTAGACATGATATGATGCTATGTGTGTTAGTATCTTGTAACGCTTGTATAGGTAGTATCCTTGTTATGCTTATGTTACTTAAAGATAAGTTGTTATGTTAGTATACTATCACTCACCTCGAGATGATACCGGGTTGTCGCCTCCGACGCGGGTAGACTCAGCGGTGCAGGACCATGATTCGAGAATACCTACGCGGGTCCAGGGGCCTACGCGAGCTACGAGAGTTCCGTGTTAGTATGCGGGTTATGCCTCACGCGGCCTATGTGGCCATGCGACAATGAGTCCAGATCGACGCCGAGGAGTAGCTACCCTCGATGCGGGTTATACCTCACGCGCCCACGCGAGTGGCCTATGCGACTCGAGTCCGTGATTAGGCTTGCAGAATGAGGATGTGGCGAGTGGCCCTGCTTTCGATCATTCGCACTTAGACAAGACGACATGCTTACCTATTGTTGCTCTTGTTTGTGATGCGCACTATGTGCGGTTTTCTCGTTGTTTCACACATATTTGTAAACCGGTTTTAAAATGATATGTTTTCATTTAAGTACTTTACGCCGCATACTTAGTACCGTTGCATCGACTCCTTCGGCCGAGCGTATAAAAGAGGCCGAGCCTCTACCACGGAACAGCACCAACCGTGGCTCTCCGTGGCACATCGAGAAGGGCCGTAGGCATGCCTCGTGATCGCAGCTCCGGGCATCATTTGTCGGGTCGCCGAGCAAGGCTCGCGACAAAGTGACAAAGTGGTATCGAGCGCGATCCTCTGAAAGTGTCTACGCACCGCATCTAGTAGTTCGATTATCGCGTGTTGTGCACCACACCAATAATCGTGAGGCTATAGGATATTTAGGATTGGTTTCCGCTCTTCTCATTCCGAGATCGTGCTTTAGAGTCGTGTTATAGGTTGGACCTCTAACGTATTCCTTTCTCAGAATGCTTATGCCTCCACGCAGGCAACCCGCCTGGGCGGCAAGGCGCCGGAGGAGCCGCTAGCAGACACCCAGAGTCACGAGGGCTCGTGCCCGCCTATACCGTAGACGGCGAGTTCTATGACGCCGCCGCCCCAAAGAGAGACCACAAGACCCACACCTCCCGTCCCCACACCGGGCGGAGGAGTTAGGGTCAAGGAGATGGCCCAGCCTTTTGGCTAAAGTTGTGGCCCGACACGAGGAGAGGCCGGACGCGCAGCCTGGGCCTACCAAAGGCTGGCCGCACCGTTGTTCACCCGAGGCAGAGTTTGAGGCTACGAGACTTTTTGAGTCAGAGTTCACGGAGTTTTATGGATCGAGGCCGAGGATGATCCGCAGAGTTCATCCGCCGCCTTCAGAGGATTTTGAGAGTGATCGTATGCCGAGACCGAGTCCGTGATCTTTGGTCACATAGGCCGCGTGATACCGCAGCCGATTGGTTTGATTCACGGAGTTATCCCGGGAGAGCACGCGTCCCAGCCTACTGGGATGAGTTCTGTGAGGCTTTCCTCACTCACTTCTTGCCTCCACAGATGAGGAGGGCGCGGGCTGATAGATTTTTACTACTGAGGCAGAGAGGACGCACTGTCAGGGAGTACAATGTCGAGTTTGATTCATTGGCTCGATATGTCCCAAAGATTGGTAGCGCATATGGAGGATAGGTGCACCGCTATGTCACCTGCCAGACGACTATATGGCCGAGTCATGTGCGGGGTTTTCCACCGTATGGACATTACCCGCACGCAGCTCACGCCTCGATGCGGCGAGCGCAGAGTCGACGGTGACGGCCAAGAAGCAGGTTAAGGCCAGGACGGGAGGGTCTTCTGGTAGTTATCGTGGTGGGCGGCCTCAGCAGCAGTCTAGATTCGCACCACAGCCAGCACAGAGCACTCCTGCACCGTCCTCAAGACACCACGCTGAGGGCGTACTGCGGCCCTGTGGCTTCGCACGCCCAGGTAGCAGAGGTATCGCCGATCGACCACCCCAGGTGTGGCCGATGCGGTAGATCCCATTACGGGAAGTGTGGTACTACTTTTGGATCTTGTTACGCCAGTGGCGCAGGTCACTTTGCGGCGGATCGTCCGACCGGGCGCCGGTGGTAGGCTCACCGTGTTCTCGCTGCCGCTCATCATCTCCTACGCTTACTCGCCCCGAGGCGTGGTGCTCGTGGGTCAGCAGGTCGCGCAGCAGGCCGTGGCTCGTCTCAGCCTAGCGGTCCTCGAACCGCATTTATGCTTTGTCCACCGACAGATCGTGAGGCCTCACCGATGTCGCCACGTGTACCTTATCGCTTCGGGTTTGATATGTATGCTTTGATAGATCCGGTTCTACTGCCCCATATATCTCCCTTGTTGCTAGTAGGATGTGATAGAGCCCGAGTCCATAGACCTTTCGAGGTAGCTACGCCAGCTGGTGATTCGTGGTAGCTCGGCGTATATAGAGCTTGTCCCGTGATCATTTACGCCGCCGACCGCCGACTTGATAGAGTTGGAGATGATTGACTTCGATGTGATCATGGGGATGGATTGGCTAGCTCGCTACGCCAATGTAGACCGCAGAGAGAATAGTACGGTTCCAGCTTCGGCGAGCTTGTTGAGTGAGTGGGAGCACGGTATCGCCGGTGGTAGGTTTATTTCCTACCTCAAGGCTAGGAAGATGGTGCGTAAGGTATATCTACCATCTCGTTCGGGTGTTTGATATCAAGCCGCGTACCAGATTTTCCGCAGGCCCAGAGTCACGAAGTTCCCGCACGTGTTTCCTGCATTTACCTTCCGTATCCTCCCGAGAGGAGATCGAGTTTTGTATAGATGTGTTGCGGATACTCGGCTATTTCCATTCCGCCATACGTAATGGCACCGCCGAGTTGAGAGAGTTGAAGGATCACTAGGATTTGCTAGAGAAGCGGCTTCATTAGGCCTAGTGTTTCTCCCCGGGAGCGCCATTGTTCGCGAAGAAGAAGGACGACGCCGCGCACGTGTGTCGACATGTGCAACGAACAAGGTGACCATTAAGAACAGATACCCTTCCTAGGATTGATGATTTGTTCGACTAGCGCAGTGCGAGATGTTTCCAAGATTGATCTGCGATCGGCTATCATCAAAGTGAAGTCGAGAGGTGGATGTCCCTAGATCGCATTCCGACCCTGACGGCATTATGAGTTCAGTGGTCATGTCTTTGGTTGACCAATGCTCCGCGTATTCATGGATTTGATGAACCGAGTGTTCAAACCATTTTGGACACGCTTGTGATAGTGTTCATCGATGATATCTTGGTTTATTCTCGCCGAGCAGAGACGCGGAGCATTTGGCGATCGTGGCCGATAGCTTCTCCAGACTGCAGCTTGTACGCCAAGTTTTCCAAATGTGAGTTTTGGTTAACTTCGCGGCGCTTCGGGCATATTGTCGGGCCGATGGCATTCGAGTTGATACGCCAAGATCGAGGCAAGACTTGGCCTGCACCTACTACTCCGGCGAGGTTCGCAGCTGGCCTTGCAGGTATTATCGGCGTTCGTGGAGAAGTTTGCTTTATCTTCGCACCATTGACTAGGCCGACTCGTAGGCAGCCAGTTTCAGTGGATCGATGCTTGGAGCGTGGTTTCGATTCTTGAAAGAGAGATCGACGACCGCCTCGCTTCACTCTTCCGCAGGTCCGGATGGTTATGTCGTGTATTGTGATGCGCCGCATCGGGTTGGGATGTGTTGATGCAAAGATGGCAGAGTTATAGCATATGCATCCCGACACCAAGAAACACGAGAGGAACTACCCCACCCATGATTTGGAGTTGGCGGTGTGATTCACGCTTTGAAGATCCGAGGCACTATTTGTATGGGGTTCACGTGGATATTTTTACGCACCACAAGAGCCTCCAGATATCTTCACCAGAGGGAGCTGAACTTACGGCGCAGACGGTGGTTAGAGTTGCTTAAGGATTACGATGTGGACATCCTGCACTACCCGCAAGGCCAACGTGTGGCGTATGCCTTAGTCGTAGGTCGATGGGAGCCTATCGACGGCAGAGAGAAGCGGACATGGTTCGTAATTTGCACCGCTTAGCGAGCCTTGGTGTCCGCTGATTGATTCTCGATAGCAATGGGGTTAGAGTTCGTGAGGTTGCCGAGTCTTCCATCGTTGGCGAGGCGAAGAGGCAACAGCCGAGGATCCAGCTTTGATTCGATATCGTGATACGCCTCTTCGTGAGGGCAAGTGGTCCTTGAGGTAGCACCATGGGGTGCTAAGGTTTGAGGGCGTGTTGTGTGTTCCGGATGTTTCGTGACTTCGGCAGCAGGTTCTTGGGGAAGCACACAAGCATTTATCCATCCGGTCGACCAAGATGTACCACGACCTTAGATCCGTATGGTGGGATGGCTTGAAGAGGACGCTGCGCAATTCGTAGCTCGCCCGTTGTCGTCGCAGTGAAGGTAGAGCACCGTAGACCGTGGTTTGTTACAGCGATAGAGATCCCGACGGAAGTGGGAGGTAATCAACATGGACTTCATCACGTGATTACCTCGCACTCGGAGGAGACATGATTCTATATGGGTTATCGCCGACAGTCGATAAATCAGCCCACTTTCTTCCCGTCGACGACTTTTTCTACCGAGGATTATGCCGACTTTACATCCGAGAGATCGCCGATCGCATGGAGTCCCTACTTCGATCATATCGCATGCAGGAGCCCGATTTACGCCAACTTGAGGTCCTTCCGCAGGGGTTTAGGACGCAGTGAGCCCGAGTAATCGCATTTCATCCACGCATGCACGGACAGCAGAGCGCACTATCCGCACTCGAGGATATGTCGCGAGCCCGTGTTATTGACTTCGTGGTAGTTGGGAGGATCATTTGCCTCTAGTTGAGTTCACGTGATAATAATAGCTACCACTCCAAAGATTCGGATGGCGCCTTATGAGGCCTTGTATGAGGAAGTGCAGATCGCCTATAGGTTGGTTCGAGTGGGCGAGGTGCAATGCTAGTGGGACCAGATTTGGTGCGCAACAGTGCCGATAAGGTGAAGCTTATCCGAGAGCGCTTATTGACAAATTTTCGAGTCGGCGTAAGTCGATGCAGATCATCGTCGTCGACATCCGAGTTTGCAGTTGATGATTGGGTTTTCTGAAGTGTCACCCATGAAGGGTGTGATGAGATTCGGAAGAAGAAACTCACCAAGGTACATCGGGCCGCTTCGATTATCCGCAGGCAAGGTTGCTCTATGAGTTGGATCTGCCGTCCGATCCGAGGCAAAGGCATCCGTGTTTCACGTTTATGCCGGAGAGATGTATCGGGATCCATCTAGAGTACATCCGATTGACGATGTCCAGTGACCGGGGGTTATCGATGAGAGATTCCCATAGCGATAATCGATCGTCGTTAGGCGCTCGCGGACGAAGGACGGGCTTCCGCCAAAGTCTGTGGGCGAACGAGCTCGAGGAGAGATGACGGGAAGCCGAGGAGGACATGAGGCGTAAGTATCCTCACCGCTCCCACCCTCCGTAATTCACTTTCCTACTTGTAAATCTTCATTATCGCTTATGCCTAAGTGTTGTTTATGGCCGTGTGTGGCTTTTGCAAACCGCTTAAGTTTTGAAGAACCTTATCGTTATCCTGCTTTGGAAGGAACATTCGACGAATGTTCCTAAGGAGGGGAGAATGTTATACCCCGTATTTCCAGAGTATGTACGTAAAGGAATACGTACAAAAAGTTTGGTCTTAAAGTTAGGCCTTGGACGATTTTTAGGCACAACTCACAAAGCGAACGGTTTTCCGACGAAACGTTTCCACAAATTTTCGTAGGATAAATTCCGCCATGTCATTTCTAATTTTTGCGATTTTTCCGAGAGACGTAACACTTTGGACCAATGAGAGGGCGACATTTGCCACCCTCTCATCGTGGACTTGTCACTAATAGGCCAAATGGATGACCATCCTTGTCATAAAGTTGGTTAGATATTTTGTGTGCAAGTTGGCTAGGTACACTTGCCCTAATCTTGACCTTACACTTGCCTAGCACTTACTAAATCTTGGCCATTGGTCCATGTCTTGACCTATAAATACCCTCTTGAGATGAAGAGTTCTTCATCCACAAAAGCTTTCCAAGTCTAAAAATCCTTCCTCTCCCTTTGTAAGCAATTCGTCCAACACACCCCCTCCCTCGAGAAGCTTGGCCGAGGCTACCCCACCCCTAGCCTAGCCGAAACCTACCCCCTCCCTTGGTAGAAAAGTTGCCTTCTTGTATTGTTATAATGCCCAAAATACCCTAGCCCAAATACCTTAGTACTTAGTAGAAGTTGTGAAGAACTTCTAAGGCTCTCGAGCATACAACTTGTGAGCAAAACCTTGCTCAGCGACTTTTCTAGGATATTATTGGGCTTACCGAGGTAACTAATCCTAACCCTCTTTGAATTGTAGAATACTTATCGTTGTAGAATAAGAATAAGTATAAATACTTAGAAGGTTATTAAGGAATAGAATTGAATCAGTAACACCTTAGAAGGGTATAAAAGAAGAATATACGAACCAGATTTACATAGACTGTTTTCACAAGAGACTTATATAGCTCACCTGTAGGGTTGTGCTGCCCGACTTTCCGTAGAATTGAGGACCCTCTGCTTAGAATGACCTACGAATAGTCTAGACTTTGATAGATATCTGTGACTATTATAGTCGATTCTTCTGCGACATACTCGACTGCGGTGGATTTCACGAGAAGGTATGTGATTCTTCCTAAAGCATGATATTTTACAATATGTATATAGTACGGTAGACGATACGTGTTAACCGAATAATACTTACTAATGCCTCACGCTTAAGCTCGACAATACGTGCGAGAATGCCTCACGCTTAAGCTCAATAATAAAGAATCAAAACATTTCAAAAGGACTACCAACCATTTATTAATGTAAGAGAACTAATTGGTTTTTAAACGTAAGCTTAAGAGTTATACTAGCTTTATGGGAAGTAAGTATAACCACTTAAGATTGAGAAAAGAAACAAGTTTGCCTATGTGTTTATA
Organism: Przewalskia tangutica; assembly: GCA_029844215.1. Lineage (NCBI taxonomy): Eukaryota > Viridiplantae > Streptophyta > Magnoliopsida > Solanales > Solanaceae > Przewalskia > Przewalskia tangutica. The sequence goes on from JAQGDG010000034.1 coordinate 344,299, forward strand.
ATGCACTTATATCAGGAAAAGAATAATAAAATGGTTTGATAGGTAGACATGATATGATGCTACGTGTGTTAGTATCTTGTAACGCTTGTATAGCGAGTATCCTTGTTATGCTTATGTTACTTAAAGATAAGTTGTTATGTTAGTATACTATCACTCACCTCGAGATGATACCGGGTTGTCGCCTCCGACGCGGGTAGACTCAGCGTGTCCAGGACCATGATTCGAGAATACCTCACGCGTCCGTGGGCCTATGCGAGCTACGAGAGTTCCGTGTTAGTATGCGGGTTATGCCTCATGCGGCCTATGTGGCCATGCGACAATGAGTCCAGGATTTACGCCGAGAGTAGCTACCGACGCGGTTATACCTCACGCGCCCACGCGTGGTCGGCGCGACCGGAGTCCGTGATTAGGCTTGCAATGAGGATGTGGGCGAGTGGCCCTGCTTTCGATCATTCGCAGCCTAGACAAGACGTATTACGCTCATTGTTGCTTGTTTGTGATGTGGCACTATGTGCGTTTTCTCGTTGTTTCACACATATTTGTAAACCGGTTTTAAAATGATATGTTTTCATTTAAGTACTTTACGCTTCATACTTAGTACTGTAATCGACTCTCTTCGGGGCTGCGTTCATGCCGCAGTGGCAAGGTGTGCTAGATCCGCATCCTTAGGATCTCTACGTTGGTGTCGTGAGCTCCATCTCTTCCGAGGCTCTACTTTGGTATGATCTCCCGTCAGAGATAGTTTTATGCGATCAGGTATGGCGGGCCTGTCCCGCCATAGTTGTATATTTCCTTAGAGGTCAGTCATAAAGGTTGTCGGATGTAATCGCTAAAACATGATTATATATATATGCCGAAAAGGCGTGTTTTCACATAATCTGTGTCTTGTTTTATAAATCGTTTCATGTCTTGCTTTATGTTTCCTGACATTACTCGATGTATGACTACTGGTGCCCTGCAGAAGGCACCAACACGCCCTGAACGGGTCGTGACACCGCCCACCTTGCATCGTTTCAAAGTTTATATGGAATCACCATGAAGTAGTAGTATTTGGGGATAAAAAGGGAAACATCAACACCGATTATACAGTCCCTGTCATAGAGGACGTAAAACATTTGGATGGTTCGGTCTTTCATGTTAATGAGATCAAGAACGCCACAGGTCGCCGCTGCACCGCCACATTCTCTCACATTGGTAGCCAAGGAAATTCTAAGAAACGGGTACGAGCCCGGCAGAGGTCTTGGATCCGGTATGAAGGGGATCACAGAGCCTATCCAGTTGTCGGGGAAGGACACTTTTGGTTTGGGGTACCTGTTACACCCCGTAGTTCCAGAGTATGTATATGAGGACGTACGTACGAGAATACGACATTAAAATTGGAAAAGAAGAAAGATGTGATTTTTCAACGGAAAAGTTTCTGGATTTTTTGTGAAGGAAAAAGGTTCATTAATGGGAATTGGATTCCCAGATTTGGTATTCGGACTTTTTGGAATATTTGAGAATTATGGAATTTTATTTCCGAAATTGGTCACGTGGGGCCCACGGGAAAATTTACGATTTTGTGGGGCCCACTTTATTTTCGGATTTTTGGCATTACGAATATTTTCGGAAGATGAAATATTTCGGACGAGTAGGGGGCGACACGTGTCACCCCCATGTGGCCATGTGGCCGAATTGGTGATGGACACATGGACTTGGACGGTTGGTAGTGGACAAGTGGCTAGCCACTTGTCCAAATTTTGTGGTGGACATGTGGTTGGTAGAATCCACACCCACATGTCCCCAATCTACACCACCCACTTGCACTAATCTTGACCCTTGAATTCTCTATAAATACCCCCTTAGTTGATGACTAAATTCATTCCACACTTAAAGCTTTTCCAAGCAAAAACACTCCCTCCCATTTGTTGTTTCGTCCCCCTCTCTTGTGAAGTTCTCGCCCAACCCCCACTTTGTGTAGAATACTCCATGTATTGTTGTATAAATCCCAACTACCTTAGCCTAGTATTCCTAGTAGTATCCCAAAGTTATTTCAATACTAAGAGCCCGGGAATACTACTTTATTCCAATAGTCGCAAAATGAAGCCCTAGAAAAATCTTCATAGCTTAGATGAAGAGTTAAGAGAAGTTGTTTGGAAACTTCTAAGGGTTTCTTGGAGCGGTTGGAGCGTCGTAAGTGGAGCTAAACGTTGCTCGTGATCACTTATAAAACTTGGATAATTTTGGGCTTATCGAGGTAATGATCTTTCCCCTATCAGAATTGGAAATTACATGTTGTAGTAATTAATAATTGAGTATAAGGTATATTGGAAGTATAATTATGAAGAATTGAATCAGATTTACATTGGATCAGATTTACAGAGACTTGTAGTATTATCGTGGGGTGTTGTACACGTCCTTAGACGTGTAACTCCCTGCGAGTTGTTGGCTTGGTAGCGGGCCTTGTTATGAGGAGATTGATGTGGTTACGGGAGGTGCGCAATTTTCCGTAGAATAAGGAAACTTGTAACTAGAATTATTATACGAAGAGACCTAGAGGTTGATAGATTTTTTGTGGCCTTTATAGGTCAAGTACTACGAGTAGCGTATTCTACTCGGGCGGTGGAAAAGCGAGCAAGGTTAGAGTACTTTGGAGCATTTTGCTAATTGTCGATAATCGTCGCGAGGTATGTGAACCTCTTCCTATCTTTTCTAGCATGATTGTTTGTAAACTATGTAGTACGGTAGACGTACGTGTGCTAAACGAGTTTTGGTTGGTTTAAAACATAAGGTGTTATAATAGCTTTATGGGAAGTTAGTTATAACGACTTTATGTAGGTAAAAGAATGGTTTATTGATTTTAGAAGTTAAGAGACTTGATCTTAAAAGATAAGAGACTTAACTTATAAATGACGTTTTATGAAATGTTAAGGACTTGAATTTTGTTAAAAGGTTGTGAAACCTCATTCGTGAGTAATGAGTACTTGGTTTTTAAAGAATAAGGTTTTACTGATTTCGGAAATGAGAATAAGTAGCTTAACAAACCACCAAATATAATAAAGGAAAATGTATTGACAAATAATTAACTATATTAAAACCAAGAGAAACCTCCATCCGCATAAGCTAAGATAAGACAAAATTGTATTACATTTTCTAGATCATGGCTGCTTTAATAAGATTGTTATAAACAAGAATAACTACTCACACATAAGGCATATGTTACTCAATTGTTTTAAAAAGAGATTACGTTATTTGATTAAGACCATGAACTATGAAATCTTTCGAAAATAAGAGACTTGAGTATTTGAAATTATGCAACTTGAACTTTTGGAAAAGAATGTTGTTACTTGATTTTAAAAAGGAAAGTGTTTTGATTTAGAAGGAAAGTATGGTATTATCTTAATCTGTCTTAAAAAGAGAGTTTAAATGTATTCCACCCGATTTGATACCGAGTCCATGGGATGGACCGGGAATGTATTCCACCCGATTTGATACCGAGTCCATGGGATGGACCGAATGTATTCCACCGATTTGATACCGAGTCCACGGATGGACCGGAAATGTATTCCACCCGATTTGATACCGAGTCCATGGATGGACCGAATGTATTCCACCCGATTTGATACCGAAGTTCATGGATGGACCGAATGTATTCCACCCGATTTGATACCGAGTCCATGGATGGACCGAATGTATTCCACCCTATTTGATACAGAGTACATTGGATGGACCGGGAATGTATTCCACCCGATTTGATACCGAGTCCATGGGATGGACCGGGAATGTATTCCACCCGATTTGATACCGAGTCCATGGGATGGACCGGGAATGTATTCTACCCGATTTTACACCGAGTCCATGAGATGGACCGGGAATGTATTCCATACGATCCGACACCGAGTCCATGAGATGGGCCGGGAATGTGACTATGCGATTCCACCTCGAGTCCCATGGGATGGGCCGGGAATGTATTCCATACGATCCGACACCGAGTCCATGAGATGGGCCGGGAATGTGACTATGCGATTCCACCTCGAGTCCCATGGGATGGGCCGAGACATGTTATACGTATCACACGATTTATACCTAGATCACGGCGGTGAGGCGAGTACCACTGCACGAGGATGACTTTGGCGTGAGTCCCGACTTGACATGACTATTTTTATGTTGTGAATCGTAGTTTGGTTATCATACATGTCTCCTGCTTTGTATAGATCGTTATGATTTCATTTACTGATTTTCGGGCCACATACTTGGTACCGTTAGATCGACCTTCTTCGGGCCGCGTTCATGCCGCAGTGAGGTACATCGTGGATCCTCGCCATAGGATCACGTCAACAGGTTGGGAAGCTCCGCTCCCGAGGCTTATCTTTGGTATGATTCTCGAGATTGTAGGTTCTTGTACATTCGTGGTATGGCGGGCCCCGTCCGTCATAGTGGTTATAAAATTCTTAGAGGTCCGTAGACTGTACAAGTGTGGTTTGAAAAAGGATTTAACTGCTCGGTTTGATATGTATATACACGAAGGCAACCGCTGGTTAGACTGCTTTTTTATGTTGTCTCTTGTTTCTGTTAAGTTTTTATTTCCGCTGATTTTCTCGATGTTGTATCACTAGGGTGCTCGGTAAGGCACTACCACGGCCCAAGTCGGGTCGTGACGATGCAAATTTCACCTCAAGGATTTGATGACTGCGAGCCTCCGGAAAAAAGGATACATTCCCTTTCTTATGCCCGTTCCGCCCGAATCGCCATTCACAAAGCCCGCACCATCCGTATACCGAGAAGATGACCCGCAGGATCTTACGTTAGGTTCCGTAACTGTTCATAGGTGAAGATGAGGCAGATTATTGTATGATCACAGGGGATCACGAGGAAGAGCCCACCATTTGGGATGCAGAGCATGGATACAGCCTGAATAATTGGACTTGCACCCCTGTCCTGACCTTCCGAGGAGCTTGGTAGAGTTTATGATAGTTCTAGCAGTGTGATTTTATATCTAAAATAAAAACAGACCTGCATTTACACTTCTTTAATATGTTTTTAATCTCTCATTTTGCTTTTATCATAAATTCCAGGATATTTCTGCAACTTTAAAACTTGCTTGTGTTAAAATTAAATTCTTTACGCATTCTTCTTTCAGCGATCATATTAATAAACCTGTCGATAATGCGAATATGACATGTAATGAAACCAGCGAACAAAGTTCAAATGGCAAGTATAACCCCGAGGAACAAGAGGAATGTCCGCAATCAGAGCTTAGCCAAGAGTTGGAAAACTTTGAGAATAGGCCTAAACCGAATTTAGAAGAAACTGAGTTGATAAACTTAGGCGATGAGGGAGTTGTGAAAGAGACTAGGGTCAGCACCCACCTAAATGTCACACAGAAGAAAGAGTTGATTGAGCTCCTGAAACAATACACTGACGTGTTCGCTTGGTCATATGACGACATGCCAGGTTTGAGTACGGACATTGTCGCACAAAGCCGCCTATCGAGCCATCTTATCTTCCCGTGAAACAAAGGCCAAGAAAGATCAAACCGTATACGAGTTTGAAAGTCAAATAGAGGTGTCTAAACAGTTCGACGCAAAGGTAATTCGGTTGCAAAGTACCCTACTTGGTTAGCAAATATCATGCCAGAAAGAAGAAAGATGGAAGGGTCCGAGTGCGGATTATGGGGACCTCAACAGAGCTAGCCCGAAGGATGACTTTCCTCTTCCAAACATTCATATACTCATCGATAATTGTGCGAAGCATGAACTACTGCTCGTTAAATCGACTTTTCACGTTATCATCGATCATTATGGCGTAAGAGACGCAGAAAGACAAGATTCACTACCCCGCGGGTGTACTATTATCGAGTAATGTCGCTCGGTCTCAAGAACGCGCGCTACCTACATGAGAGCTATGACTACCATCTTTCATGACATGATTCATAGGGAAATGAAGTCTATGTGGACGATGTCATCATCAAGTCGCAAGAGCGGAAGGCCATTTGGCGAACTTCAAGAAATTCTTTCGAGCGATCGAGACAAGATAATCAAATCAACTCGCGAAGTGTGCATTTGGCGTCTCGCTGGAAGTCGTTGGTTTTATAGTGAGTAGGAGAGGATTGAGCTAGACCCTCGAAATAAAAGTCATCCAAGAGTTACCTCCTCCGAAGAGCAGAAAGGACGTAATGAGCTTCCTTGGTCGTCTCAACTACATCAGCAGGTTCATAGCACGGTCAACCATGATATGCGAGCCGATATTCAAATTGTTGAAAAATGATGCAGCTACCAAATGGACAACAGATTGTCAGCAGGTTTTGATAGAATCAAAAAGTACCTTTCTAATCCGTCAGTTTTAGTACCGCCAGAACCGGGAAGACCTTTGCTACTCTATTTGTCCAGATTAGAAAATGCTTTGATGCGTGTTGGGGTAACACGATGAAACAGGAAAAGGAGCAGCCATTTATTATTTGAGTAAGAAGTTCACAAGATACGGCTCGTTACACTCGCTAGAACGCATTTGTTGCGCATTAACTGGTCGCCGTAAATTCGTGCATTATCTATCAAGATACACCACTTATCTTATTTCGAGGATGGACCCGCTTAAGTATATCCTTCGTAAGCCCATGCCCACCGGAAACTAGCAAAATAGCAAATTATGTTGAGCGAAGTTTGATATCGTACGCCACGCAGAAAGCCATAAAAGTGGCGTGCATTAGTGATCATCTTGCCGAGAACCCGGCCGATGAGGAATATGAACCCTTCAACCTATTTCCCGATGAGGAGGTGTTGTTTTTCTGAGAAGATATCTCGTAAGAGTACCTGTGTCGAGGATGTTCTTCGACGAGCGACAAACTTCGCCGAGTTGGCGTTGGAGCAATTTTGGTTTCAGAAACATGTCAGCATTATCCGATCTCTGCAAAGCTCAGATTTCCATGCACCAACAATATGACAGAATATGAAGCTTGCATATTGGGACTCAGAATGGTCGTCGATATGAACATACAAGAGTTACTGGTCATAGGTGATTCAGACTTGCTGATCCATCAAGTACAGGGTGAATGGGCAACCAAGAATATGAATATACTCCCCTACCTGCATTGCGTGAAGGAATTGCAGAAGAAGTTCAGCAATATAGAATTTAAGCATGTCCCAAGGATCCAGAATGAATTCGCTGATGAATTGGCAACCTTATCCTTCATGATTCAACATCCGGACAAGAATTACATCGACCCAATCACAGTAAGTGTGTTGGAACAGCCGGCTTATTGCTCTCATATAGATGAAGAAATAGACGGGAATCCATGGTACCATGACATCAAAAGATACCTCAAAGCAGGAGAGTATCCGGAAGGCATAACCAACATTCAGAAGAAAACACTTCGAAGATTAGCAAACCATTTCTTTTTAATGGCGAGGTCAGATACCAAGGACTCAGATCTGGGCTTACTGAGATGTGTCGACGCTCAAGAGGCGAGCAAGCTAGTAGAAGAAATACACGGAGGGACATGTGGACCTCATATGAACGGCTTCACTTTGGCGAAAAGATTCATGAAAGGTGTTATTTTGATGACGATGGAAACAGATTTATCCGCTTTTTGAAAAAATGTCGACAGTGCCAGATTCATAGAGATTTGATTCGAGTACCTCCGAATGAACTTAATGTGACAAGTTCTCTCGCCATTCGCACTGGGGCATGGATGTCATCGCCCTATCGAACCCACGCCTCAAATGGGCACAGATTCATCCTCGTAGCAATTAACTATTTCACTAAATGGGTAGAAGCATCATCATACAGATCAGTGACGAAGAAAGTAGTAGTCGACTTCGTTCGCAACAACATCATTTGCCGATTTGGAATTCCTGAGTCGATTGCAGAATCGATAACGAACCAATCTCAACAAAGAATTGATGCGTGAGATATGTGGAATTTCAAGATCACTCATCGTAATTCCACTCGTGACGCCTCGGATGAATGGAGCAGAGGAAGCGACCAACAAAACATCAAGAGGATATTGCGCAAGATGATCAAGAACTACAAACATTGGTACGAATTTGCCTTTTGCGCTTTTGGGTTATCGCACCACAACTGACTTCTACCGGCAACGCTATATTTTTTGGTCTATGGAACGTAAGTGCTACCACAGAGGTGGAAATACCATCGCTGAGAATTATCCAAGAAGCCGAGTTGAGCTGGCGAATGGATACAAAATCGCTGAGCAGCTGATGTTGATTGACGAAAAGAGGTTGAATGCAGTCTGTCATGGGCAGCTTTATCAGAACAGAATGTCTAGAGCTTTTAACAAGAGAGTAAGGCCAAGGTTATTCAAGCCGAAACAATTGGTTTTGAAACGCATATTTCCGAATCAAAGTGAAGCTAAAGGAAAGTTCGCACCCAATTGGCGCGGCCTCATACGGTTCATCGAGTACTAAGTGGAGGGGCTCTAATCTTATCTGAGATGGATGGCGAAGTATGGCCTAAAGCTATCAACGCAGATGCGGTAAAGAGATATTACGTTTAGGAGTATTTGTTCTCCATGTAATCCCCTTTACATTGTAAAAGATGCATTCCTGGTGACATGCATAGAGCCCATATGGTCTCGCCACGCAAATTAGAAAGCCCTTTACTTGTAATCGAACTACGTCGACCGATTCCCCTGGCGGATACGTAGCGCCACATCGCCTCGGTCCCACATTTAGAAAATTTTAGCTTTATCAAATTTCGCTTGTAATGAACTACGCCATGACACGATTCCTCACGGGATACGTAGGCGGCCTAAATCGACTTCGGTCACACCATTAGGAATCTTCTCATTAGCCCGCGTGCAACAGAATGTGTTGGTTATTCCAAAAGTGATATGAGTAATTCCCGCCAGAGTTAAGTCTCGCCCACGCGCCCGCATAGCGAAACTGGGACAATTTTACGCACCATGAAGAGATCATAATAAGGACTCCAAAAGATGTTCGTTTGGTCAGAATACGTGTCATATTCGGCAGATTCGACAAGGCTTTTTACACTTTATACGCATGTCATATAAATGTTTATTCCTAAAAGATGTTTTGTGCATACCTCATGAAAATGTTTCGTTTTGGAAAATACTTTTGGAGCGCTACCAAACATCTCAAAGAGATCAGACAGGGGTTACAGGTCCAAACAAATCGGGTGCATGGACAGAAAGGACCAAGGCCGCAAATTCAATACGAACTGACCCCCTCCCAAAACTCACAAATATTCTTTGAGCGCAGGTTTCTTCATATTAGCAGAGGCAGAAAGAATGCAGCAGAAGCAGAAAGGGACATCAACGATCAACAATCAAAGTTCAAAACCCACAACAAAGAGCATCAGCAACACGTCCAGGCAACGACATCATCAGCATTACGTCCACGCAACGACGTCAGCAACAATACGTCTAGGCAACGACGTCAGCAGCAACATGTCTAGGCAACGACGTCATCAGTGTTACGTCCACGCAACGACGCCAGCAGCATTACGTCTAGGTAACGACGTCATCAGCACAACACGTCCACGCAACGACGTTAGCATCAACACGTCCAGGAAACGACGTTATCAGCATCAACACGTCCAGGCAACGACGTCATCAGCATTAGCATTACGTCTACGCAACGACGCCAGCAACATTACGTCCACGCAACGACGCCAGCAGCAACACGTCCAGGCAACGACGTTATCAGCATTACGTCCACGCAACGACGCCAAGAAGATTACGCCTACGCAATAACGCCAAAGAACAACACGCCCAAGCAACGGTATCGGCGATCAACACATCCAGTAACGACGCGACGCGATCAACACGCCCAGAAGCGGCGCCATCGATTTCGTCTACACAATTACGACATCAACAATCGCAACGCATCCGTGCAAGGACGAAAGTCGCAGCATGTTACAACATCACATCAACGCAACGAGCATCACATTTTCAGGATAACACTTTCTACTCACACAGTTACATTGCTTTTAAAATTATGCATCCTCATTTTGTCTTAACAGTTATGCACTAACCATTTGTTTAAGTCTTAGCATGCAGGAGCAGGAGAACAACGTGGATTTTCTCTACAATCAGGCGCTTTGGGGCCAACCTTCCCAACAAATAGCAGAAGCGGCCTCAAGCGTCGGTCCACTCATTCCACATCACCATAAACCCAGCACCATAAGTCGATAGAGGTACACCCCAGGTTCAAGCCAGTTATTTTTATTTTTTATTTTTAGCACACAAGCAGTTGTCGCCATAACTCGACATCGACAAAATTTGAGTCCGCGCTAGCCCACCCTGGTGTTTCGGCCATGGTAGCCCAGTGTCGTCATAACTCAACACTGGGACAAAATTTTAATTCTGCGTTAGCCCGCCCTGGAGTTTGACCATGGTAACCCAGTGTCGTCATAACTCGACACTGGGACAGATTTTGAGTCCGCGTCAGCCTTGTCTTAACTGCCCAACATTTTTAATTTTGAGGATCGAGACAAAATTGGCTATAAGTCAACGCCTTTGTCCGAAGACTCTTCCATCATCTCCATACAAAGAGGGACAAGTTGTTGACACCCAATTTTGACCTTCACGTCCAGTCATTAACTATAAAATTACACAAATTTTCAACAATAATTTTTAATAATCTTTAAATAATAAAATGCAGCAAATAAAACATTAATACATGCACAAATAAGCAATTTAATAATGGCACCGCGTCTTACGTAGAAAATTAAGCACTTAGAGTCTCACACTGCATTTATTAATTTTAAGCCCTGTCATAATTCTTAAACGATAAATAAATAAATACATAAAATAAATAATTTGACAATGACGTCGTGTTAAATAAAATATTCGCATTTATTAATAGCAAGGCAATTTCATAATTCGTAATTTAAATTAATTTTAATCTAATACATGCATTTAATAGCGTCGCATTTATAAGAAAAACTTTAAGCAGTCCTTAAATGTCATATCTGCATGTAGCATTTAAATAATTCAATTTTAATTTAGCTTCGCAGAATACGCATAATAAATAAGTTTCAATAACGGCATCGCATTATCAATATTAAGCACTAATTAAATAGCACACTCGCACTTATTATTGTAATAATTTTAAAACTCAGACTAATAAAGCACCTAAATAATCTAATCACAATTTAAATAACTTACCACTAATTAAATACCTAATACCTAAAACTAATTCCTAAAACTAATAACCCACTTAAATTAAACCTTTAAAACGCAGCCCCACAACCCCATTACTTCACAGCCCAATTACCCACCCCGCAGGGCCAACTCGCCCCAGGCCCCTATTTCCCTTTCCCTTTATCAGCCCATCACCAGATAACCTACATCCCCTTATACTTCAGCCCTTCCCATCGTCCCAAAAAGGCAAATGGAAAACCTAGAAGAAAAAAAACCTAGCAGCTCAATGATAATCTGCCGCACCAGCTCCAGCACCTCAACCCGAGATTCTCGCCGGAGAATCCGGGGTTTCCTTTACCCATGCATACACAGAACCAAATGATTAACAGCAAATCGTCTATTTTTGGTAAAAAATCACTCGAAAATCAATATCAGAATCGCACGAAATCAAGCACAAATCACCACCCAAATCGTACTAAACTTGTGCCAAATCTTTCCTAAATCGGTTCAGAAATCACAAGCTACCATAATTATAACCATTTTAAAATCGTTTAGACCAACCTACCTAACTTGGAACCCAAATTAGGCTATATAAATGGGTCGATTTACACATGCAAAGTCATCGGAGAGGAAAAAATCTCTTAAATGGCCACTCTTCATCCACAATCAAACAGAATCTGGGAACTCAAGAATTGCACTTCTTCTTCACGGAGAAAGATCTCAGCATCAGAAACCCTCGCCCATAACCAGAGAAATTCCCCTTTCACAGGCTCATGCAGAGTCAACACTCCTTCTCGACACCCTTCATTCGCATAGCAACACATCCCGAGTGAATCGACGACTTGGTACGCTGCCCCGATTCGCTGCCCGGAGAAGGTAAAACCAAACTCTTCTCAGTTCCTTTGTGTCGCTTTGTGTGTTTATGTGTTTGTATGCTTGATTATAGCCTGCTATCACGTTTCAAGCATATTCAATTCTGTTTAGAGAAGATGTAGGAGTATTTCGTAAGGTAACTGAAATATGATTAGTAAGTGTAGTTCTAAAAAAAACATATGTTATATGGCATTAGATCTCCAGTTTGGTTAACACATGTTCTAGATTAATTTGTTGTTGGTTTAAATTGACATGTTTACTTGCCAAATCGTTGTTGAAAGTTCTTCACGAGTATCCGCATCGACGGGAATTAAGTTGAATCATGTCTGTTGACCTAAATGGGTATTAAGTTGAATCATTCCCGTTGACCTAAATGGGTTAATTTGTTTGTTTGCATCTATGTAACTAAATTATTACCTTTTCAGTCTCAGACTACGTTTGATATCAGTATGTGATATATGTGCTTATATGACTGATTAGGCATGTGTTAAGCTAAATAGTTGTCATGCTTATTAAGATATTTGCTAAACCTGCTTAGTAAATGTTAATTGTCATTGATATTCGCGACTGTGATTGTTAATGTGTTCAGATCATACTAGTATTTGTTGTGTGTTTGTATGCATGGCTAAATAGAGTAGTTACTGTCTAAGTTATAGGAATAACATGTGAGTATCCCTGAACCATGAATAGATGTAGTATGTGTTCTACCATATGAGATCTTGTTTAGATAGTTGTTTCATTGTGTTCCTGACCATGTCAAACTAGTGTCATGAATGTTTGGAATACACTGTGGCACCTCCCCTAGTGTTTCCTATTGTCATTGTCTCCCTATTGAACCCATTCACTTAGTATTGATACATGGTTAGGTAAGAATGTCAGAGTATTTCAGTTTCCTATGCCAAATTCTGGGTGTTAATATCAGTTGTAGTAATCCAGCAGGCTAACTAGAGTAGTAAAGGCAAAGGCTGTTACATGTTTGCATATCAATTGGATAAAAATGCTCGACTGTATTTTCTCCCTCATCTATTCAAAGTATGCACTAGTATACCCCTCTTTTATATATGTTCATTGTCTATTTGCTTGCATATGTGTGTTAAGTATGTAGTGAAATATACCTAGTCTATCACCACACAAAGGACATGTCACCGGTTCAAATTCACACTTCGACTCATATCGCTCGGATACGGCTGTGAAGGACTGTCTCAAGCCCACAAGTCTGCAGTTTTGCCTCTACATCACATCATGTAAAAGACTGTCCCCAGCCCCTTCCCCCTAGTTTAGATTTATCTATCTTTGTTTTACATATGACAGGCTAGGCCCATTGTGGTTTTTATCATTTTCATCTGGTATTCACTAATCCCACAGTTTTAGTCATGACATGTATATCTGAGTATGAATCATGTGATTATTCTTTATGTCAAGCTCATCAGATTCATCGTTGCTAGTTGTCAAAGAAATTGCCTCATTTTTTTTACTGATTTATACATCTTTATGTGTTGATTACGTATAAACATAGATCATGTGTGTGTAGATTTTTTTTATGATTCAAATAATCGGGATATATACTAATCTTTATCTTCTTTTCTTTCTTTTACATGGCACGCATCGGAGCTAAACGAAGAGTCTCATTGCGAGACTCATCATGAGTTATAACAAACGAGGACCTACATCTATGTGCATCTTCATATCCGCCTCGAAAATTCCGAGCCACCAGCGAATGGCATCACCATTTCCTCGAGTCACCTCTATTATTTTTCTTATCCCCTACCCCCATTCATTAGTTGCAAATTAACTATCCAACTTTACACTAATACTAGCATACTTAGAATAGTTTAAGCTTTGGATCACCATTAGAAAATAATTTAGACATTAGAATTGTATTCCCTCTTAAATTAATTATTTAGGCTTGTCATTCATTATCCAATAGGTATAATAAATCACTTAATAATCTTCGCCCGCCTAATTACTCCGGTAGCCAGAATATTAGTTGTTGCAAGACTCCTAACTCATTTTCTTATAAACTCTACTATTGCACACATTATGTTTCATACTTTTATCGCCTCTTGCCTAATGGACACTTTTACATGTTAGGCGTATTTTTACAAATGCATACTTTGCCATAACTAATTTTGCATTACTACCTTTTATATTATGCTATGCAATATAAACATCTTATTCAAGTATTTTACGAACGAATATGTTCCTTCAAAGTTAACCTTATTTTTATAAACAAACATTCTGATTTCCTTTTATCATCAAAAAAATGTATTTTCTCTTAGGGATATTTACAACATCTTCTACTTAAATATTTTTAACATACATTTTTCTTAGCATAACTAATTAACCCTAGGTTTGAACGGACAACCGCAAGTTAGCAGATCTTTTAGGGTGTCTAACCCCCTCCCTTTAGGATAATAAAGAACCCTTGCTCAGAATCTCACACAATTTTGCAGACCATTAAAATAGAGTTAATGTTTACTTTAAACTAGTTAACATTTAGGTGTTCTAATTCACCCAAATTAATTAGGTGGCGACTCCGCGAACCCTCTTAGCATTTAGCATCCTTTTAGCATTTAGCATCTTTTATTTCTGGCCCACATTAGCACCCTTTTACAATTTAGTAACACTTTTAACATTTTTAGCACCTTTTAAACCTTTTAGCATTCTTTAACACTTTAGCATTTTATTATTTCCTAACATCTTTTATTAAGCAGGGGTTCGCTAAAAATAAAAGTCGCGGTCGAAAAAGGGCGAGACAGAAATGGCGACTCCACTGGGGAAACTAGGTTATTGACCGTAACAGACTCAGTGTTATTATTTGGCATTACTTTTGCAATTTTCTTGTGTGTTGTAATTTGCTTTATTTGTCACTGTTGTAATTGATATTTGTTATTGCTTTCCTTAAACTGACATTCCGCTCATATTTCTTCCACTGTGGAAAACTCACACAATCACACACTACATGCGAGGTGCGCTTGGTGCATCAGCAAAATTCTTTCTTCAAAACCCAAATTTAGGAGAGTTGGTAATATACGTGGAGTGTCCGGTCTAACTGGGTGGCGTGGCGTCACGACTCCAACCTGCTCGCGATCGTGCCCTACCCAGGCACCCTTACAGTATACATCGTAGAAAATCAGCGAACATACATGAAACTTAAAAATAAATCATCAAAGGTAAAATCAACAGTTAGCCGATAGGGCTACCTTCCCGACATACATATATATAACCAAGCTTGCCTCATTTCCTTTACAAAAGACCCACATATGTGACTACAGCACTCTAAGAGTTTCAACATAACCATCACGGGACAGGCCCCGCCATACCCTGAATATTTATGAAACTACTACCTCAAGGAAAACCGTACCAAGATCTAAGCCTCCAGAGCAAATGGATCTTTCTCAAACTGAACCGAGATCCTAAGAGCGAGGATCACCAACCTGGGTACCTAAAACCTGCGGGCATGAACGCAGCTCGGGCGGTCGCATAACAACAGTTTAATATGGAATGTAATATAACGTCATTAAACAAATCATAATCAGATAATAGAATGACCGGGACAAGTATAAAAAGTACATACCAGATCCTGCCGTGTCATTACCACTTATGAACTTAATCGTAGCTTATTATCTATTCCCATTTTCAATAAAAGTTATAGTCACACTCTTGTGCACATGATTAGGAAAATCATTAAGTTCATTACCATATAACTTACTTATCTTTCATAACACAATCCGGCCCTTTTATGGAGGGACGCATATACTACCCTCCCAATCCAGGACGCGATCAAGTCACACAAAATAGCAAAGTGTGGCCGTGGAATCCCCCATCACTTCCGACAGCTATAAGTGTCAAATGTAACCATGTGACGCACCCGTGGCATCCCACCTCACTGTCGGCGTACACATACACAATACATATATATATCTCCTGCCCGTGGAATCCCACATCACTGTCGACAGCTATAAGTGTAGAATATAACCATGGGTCTCACGCCCATAATATCAATCAAAGCAGTGGTATAACGCCTGGGGTTACCCTCATTTATACTCTTACCGAGAAAGTGGTAAAGCGGGGTATAACGTCTGGGTTTGCCCTCATTTATACTCTTACCCCGGAGAAGGTGGTATAACGCCTGGGCTTGCCTCATTTATACTCTTACCCTATCTCGACCAGGCCACAAACAACACATAAAGCGGGTGGTACAAATGTCTTGGGGTTTACCCTCACTTATACTCTTACCTCGGAGAATGGTATAACGTCTGGGCTTGCCTCATTTATACTCTTACCCTATCTCGACCGACCATCAAACAAGACATAAGCACTACCATGTCTTTTATAAAAATCCGGAATTTAACCTAAGTACTACAAATAATCTAAGCATACCCGTGGAATCCCACATCACCGCTTCAGACGTCCAAGTAACTTATAACAAGACAGTCGGCCCTCCAACAGAGAGTCGCGGCAACGTAATAAAACATAGTACTTGCACTCCAAGGCTATCACCAGCACATATAGGCTAATTCTCAATTAACCAAGCCAAAGTACTTATCAGGGCACAAATAGAATAATTCTCATTTAACAAGCCAAAGTACTTATCAGGGCACAAATAGAATAATTCTCATTTAACAAGCCAAAGTACTTATCAGGGCACTAATAGAATAATTCTCATTTAACAAGCCAAAGTACTTATCAGGGCACAAATAGAATAATTCTCATTTAACAAGCCAAAGTACTTATCAGTGGCACAAATAGAATAATTCTCATTTAACAAGCCAAAGTACTACGTGACGCATTCTTTTCAAAAGACTCCTTTCCAAATAAAACTTCCCGATACTAACAACCGTAGTATCAAGTCCTATCCACCTTTCAAGACAAGTCACAATACCTTTTAGAAATACAATTACCGCTTCTAAATCAAGTGATCGCTTTGTTAAAACCTTAAGCAATTGGTACCTTTAAACCAATTTGCCCTTCCTTAATACAAGTTATTCCTTTGATTACTTTATTAGAGAAAACCATTCTCTTAACCTTCCATAAAGCCGTTATAACCAACTTCCCATAAAGCCGTTATAACCCTTTATGGTTTAGACCAATACGTTCCTTTTATAACCAAGAGACTTCTACTTTTGAAACCAAGTATTTTATACTTTCAAATCAATTCTCTTAACTTTCAAAAATACAATTAGTCTCTTAACCTTTAGAAAACAAGTGACTCCTTTTATTATAAAACCTTAGGCAATTGATGCCTTAAAATCAAGTCATTTATCTTTCCATAAAGCAAATATAACTAACTTCACATAAAGCCGTTATATTCACTTTATACCTTAGCCAAAAACAATTTCCTATCCAAGTGGACTTATACGCTTAAAACGGAACAAGTATCACATACTTTAAAACTCTTTAAGTCCCTTAACCTTAATAAAACTTAAGACATCCTTCATACTTTCAAAGAAGTGAGTTAATCTCCTAACTCACCCGACTTGGCTATTCATAAAACTAGTAAAGGATATCAAGGTGTTGTACGTTTACCGTACTACATAACGTGCCACTAGTCATGCTCAAAGATAGGAAAAGTTCTACATGGAGTAAATCACACAACTACCTCTTAACTTCTAAGAGTAGAAGGAAACATGAAATGATACCACAGGTATATTCCATACATAGAATCATGCCAAAGGAGGAAGAGGTTCACATACCTCGCGACGATTATCGACAAGAGCAAATGCTCCAAAGTACTTCAACCTTGAGCTATTTCATTCTTCAAGTAGGATACGCTATACTTAGTACTTCAACCTATAATGGTCACCATACGTCCATTAACCTCTAATTTCAAACGTAGAATATTCTAAGTGCTAAGTCACTAAATTCTACGGAAAATCGGACAAAGACCTCCTTTGTTTCTACTTACTTTGCCACCTTTTTCAAGGCCGAATACAATAACCAAACACGCCATATTTAAGGCCCAATCAATGTAATCAACAATAGGGGATTACACGTGTCACAACCTGCTCCGGTTCGTGGATCGTGCCTTCACGGCACCCAAGTAGTCATACATCGTAGTAATCGGAAATATAAAGCAAGACATGAAACAGCTTTATAAAATAAGACACGCTTTATGTGAGAAAACACGCTTTCCGCCAGATATATATAAAATCATGGTTTAGCGCTACATCCGACATCGCATAAATACGACTACTGCACTCTGAGGAAATATATAACTATGGCGACAGTATCCCGCCATACCCTCGATCAGACAAAACTATCTACAACAGGAGATCATACCAAAAGTAGAGCCTCCAAGAGACGGAGCTCCCGACACCAACGTAGAGATCCTAAGAACGCGGATCTAGCACTGCTGCCCTTACTGCAGATGAACGCAGCCCCAAGGAGGTCAAGACAACAGTATTAAGTATGCGAATCAGAAATACTTAAATGAAAACATATCATTTTAAAACCGCCATTTAATATGTGTGAAACAACTAAGGAAACCGCACGTAGTGCCACATCACAAACAAGAGCAACAATAGTAATCGTAATAGGTCTTGTCTAGGCCGCGAATGATCGAAACAGGCCACTCGCCCCATCATCATTCTCGCAAGCCTAACTCGACTCCCGAGTCCGCATAGGCCACTCACGGGCCCGCATGAGGTATAACCCCGCATCGAGGGTAGCTACTCCTGCATCGCCCCGACTCGCTGTCCGCACGGGCCACATTGCACCGCATGAGGCATAACCCCGCATACTAACTCGAACTCTCGTAGCCCGCATAGGCCCCCGGACCCGCATGAGGTATTCTCGAATCACGGTCCTGCATCACCGAGTCTACCCCAGACGGAGGGCGCTTAACCCCAGATCATCTCAAGAGGTGAGTGATAGTATACTAACATAACAACTTATCTTTAAACAACATAAGCACAACAAGGATACTCACCTATACAAACGTTACAAGATACTAACACACATAGCATCATATCATGTCTATTTATCAAACCATCTTTATTATTCTTTTCACAATACAAGTCCGTTATAAACACATAGCAAACTTGTTTCTTTTATAAATCTTAAGTGGTTATACTTACTTCCCATAAAGCTAGTATAACTCTTAAGCTTCGCTTTAAAACCAATTAGTTCTCTTCTAATATGATTCAAGAGTCTTTTGAAATGTTTTCGCTTCTTTATTATTCAAAGCTTGCCACAGGCATTGCCGTAAGTATTATTCAGCTTAAGCCGTGAGGCATTGCCGTAAGTATTATTCAAAGCTTAAGTCAAAGACATTGCCGTAGTTATATTGTAAAATATCATGCTTTAGGAAGAATCACATACCTTCTCAAATAAAACCACCGCCAAGTCAATATGTCACGCAGAGAGTCACCATAATAGTCACAGATATCTATTAAAGACTACTCAAGGTCATTCTAAACATGGGTTCATAATTCTACGGTAAGTCGGGCAGACTTCCCTACCCTGAGCTATATAAGTTCATCAGAAAACAAATTCTATGTAAGTACGCTTGATTATTCTTCTTTAAACCCTTCTAAGCGATTAATACTTCAATTCTATTCTGTGATATACTTCTAAGTATTTATACTTATCCTTATACTACAACAAGATATATTTTCTAATTCAAAAGAGGGTTAGGATTAGTTACCCTCGGAAGCCCAATAATATCCTAGAAAAAGTCGCGCCTGAGCAAGGTTTTGCTCCTAAGTTGTATGCTCCAAGAACCCTAGAAGTTCTTCACAACTTCTACTAAGTACTAAGGTATTTGGGCTAGGTATTTTGGGCATTATAACGATACAAGAAGGTAACTTTTCTACCAATGGAGGGGGTAGATTTTTGGCTAGGCAGTGGCCTCGGCCAAACTACTAGGCTGTAGAGGGGGTATTCGCCATGGCCTTCACGCGGAGGAGGTGTTTTTGGACGAGAAGACTACAAAGGGAGAGGAGAGGATTTTTCAAGACTTGAAGATTTGTGGACGAAGAACTCTTCATCTCTGGGGGTAGTTATAGGTCAAGCTTGGCCAACCAATGGCCAAGATGAAGACAAGTGCAAGGCAAGTGTAGGTGAGGATTAACTAAACACAAATATCCTACCAACCCTCGATTTGTGCACAAGGCACAAAAACGTGCCTCGCTCTCCAATTTCGTCCATGGACGATCAAGTCCATCAACGGAGGGTGCTGTGTTGCCCTCCCGTTAGTCCAAAATGTTTCGCCTCTAAAAATCCGCAAAATAAGAAATGGCATAGCCGGAATTTACTCTACGAAAGTCGTGGAAACGCTTTCGCCGAAACGATTCTTTAGTGAGTCAGGTACAAAATAAAACGCCCAAGGCTTATCTTTAAGGCAAGACTTTCGCATGTATTTCCTTACGCATATACTGAAATACTGTATAACATTCTCCTCCTTAGAAACATTCGTCCCGAATGTTCCTTCCAAGACGCTTATCGAAGCTTAAACAGCTTGTAAATGCCACACACGCCACAGAGCAACACATAGGCGTAAACGATAACGAAAATTTACAAGAGGAAAGTGAATTTACCGAGGTGGGGAATAGGTGAGGATACTTCCGCCTCATGTCCTCCTCGCTTCCCATGTCATCTCCTCCCGAGCTCGCTCCGCCACAAGACTTTGACTAAGCCACGCCCTTCGTCCGCAGACGCCTAACTCCGACGATCGACTATCGCTATGGAATCTCTCATACGATAACCCCTACACCGGACATCGCCAATCGGTGCACCCTAGATGGATCCCCGATACATCTCCTCAAAGATAGATACGTGAAACACCGGATGCACCGCCTCCAGACGGACGGCAGATTCAACTCGTAGTAACCTTGCCTACCTCGCGACAACTGATGGCCCAATGTACTGGGCCGAGCTTCCTTCTTCCCGAATCTCATCACACCCTTCATGGGTGACACCTTTAGAAAACCCAATCATGAACTCGAACTCAAGATGTCGACGATGATCCGTGATACGACTTGGCCGACTCGAAGCCAATAGCCGCCTTGATAAGTTTCACCTTATCCATCGCTCGTATCAACCGTCCCACTAGCCGCCCTCGCCCACATCGAACCAACCTATAGGCGATCCGCACTTCCTCCCATACAAGGCCTCATAAGGCGCCATCCGAATACCGAGTGGTAGCTATTATTATATGCGAACTCAACTAGAGGCAAATGATCCTCCCAACTACCACTAAAGTCAATAACACAGCTCGCAAAGATATCCTCAAGAGTCTTGATAGTGCGCTCGCCCGTCCGTCTGCTGTGGATGAAATGCGCACTAAGGCTCACTCGCCCCTAAACCTCTCGAAGGACCTCCGTGTTAGCCGAACCGGGCTCTCGTCTGATATGATCGAAGTAGGACTCCATGCACCGACGATCTCTGATGTAAAGTCCGCATAATCCTCACCAAAAAGTCGCCCCGACGGAAGAAAGGGCTGATTTCACACCGCCGACGATAACCCATATAGAATCATGTCTCCTCCGAGTGCGAGGTAATCCCGTGATGAAGTCCATGTTGATTACCTCCCACTTCCGTGTCGATCTCAATCGTTCAGAATAAAACCACCGTGCCTCCGTGCTCTACCTTTACTCGCCGACAACACGCATCGAGCTACGAACTCGCAACGCCCTCTTCAAGCCATCCCACCAATACACGTATCTAAGGTCGTGGTACATCTTGGTCGACTCCGATGGATAGAGTAACGCTACCGCGTGCTTCCCAAGAACTCGCCAAGTCCTCAAACATCCGAACACACACGCTTCTCAAACCTTAGCACCCCATCGTGCTACCTCGTGCGACCTTGCCTCACGAGAGTTGTATCACGATATCGAATCAAAGCCGGATCTCGAATCGTTGCCTCTTCACCTCGACGATGGAAGACTCGCAACCTCACGAACTCTAACCCCATCGCTATCGTAATCAATCAAACGGACACCAAGGCTCGCTAATCGATGCAAATCACGAACCATGTCCCTCCTCTCTAGCCGCACATCCGATAGGCTCCCCATCGACCTACGACTAAGAGCATCCGCCACAATATCGCCTTCCCGTGGTATAGGATATCAACATCGTAATCCTTAAGCAACTCTAACCACCGTCTCTGTCGTAAGTTCAGCTCCCTCTGGCTGAAGATATACTGGAGGCTCTTGTGGTCTGTATAACCCACACAAATAGTGCTGAAAATATCCACGTGAAAATATCCACGTGAACCCCATACAAATAGTGCCTCCAGATCTTCAAAGCGTGAATCACTACGCTAACTCCAAATCACGCGGGTAGTTCTCTCGTGTTTCTTCAAATTGCCGGGACGCATATGCTATAACCCCGCCATGCCGCATCAATACACATCCCAACCCGATGCCCGACGATCACAATACACGACATAACCATCCGACCTCCGAAGAGTAAGAACGGGGTGGTCGCGCCTCTTTTCAAGAATCGAAACCTCGCCACAAGCATCACCATCAAACTTGGCCTTCGAGTCACCCTAGTCAATGGTGCAGATAGAAGCAAACTTCCACGAATCCGATAATAACTGCAAGGCCCGTAAAATCGCGAACCTCTCGCCGAGTAGAGGTCTCGCCAAGTCCCGATCGCTTCGATCTTCGCCAGACAACTCGAATGCCATCAGCCCGGCAATATGCCCAAGAAACGCCATCAAGTCAACCAAAACTCACATTTGGAAAACTTGGCGTAAATCAAGGTCTCGAGAATCACAAGATAGCCTCAAATGCTCCGCATGCTCCTCGCTTCCGAGCGAGAATAAACCAAGATATCATCAATGAACACTATCACAAACGTGTCAAAAATGGTTTGAACACTCGGTTCATCAAATCCATGAATACCACGAGCATCGTCAACCCAAAAGACATGACCAACTCATAATGCCCGCACGTCCGAATGCACCCAGGACATCCACCTCTCGACTGCGACTGATGATAGCCCGATCGCAGATCAATCTTGAGAAACATCTCGCACTCGCAACCGGTCGAACAAATCATCAATCCCGGGAGCGGGTATCGTTTAATGGTCACCTTGTTCACCGTCAGAATCAACACACACGCGCAGGCCCCGCCCTTCTTCTTCACGAACAATACCGCGCTTCTGTGAGAAACATCGGGCCTAATGAAGCCTCTTCTAGCAAATCCCTGCCGATCCTTCACTCTCTCAACTCGGCAGTGCCATTCAGATGGCGGAATGGAAATAGCCGAGTATCCGCAATATGTCAATACAAAACTCAATCTCCTCTCGTGAGGATACCCGAGGTCATCCGGGAACACGCCTGAACTCGTGACTACGGAATCGATCAAAATCTGGTACCGCACTCGTGATCAAACACCCGAACTAGATGGTAGATATACCCTTCCGCACCATCTTCCTAGCCTCGAGGTAGAAATAAACCTACCTCTGCGATACCGCTCCTCCCACTCAACAACCGGCCTCAGAAACGAACCGCATTACTCTCTCTGCCTACATTGGCATAGCAAGAAGCTAGCCAATCCATCCCCATAATCACGCCGAAGTCAATCATCTCCAACTCTATCAAGTCGCCAGGTCCGACGACTATAAATGGTCACAGACAAGCCCTATATACCCGCCGAGCTACCACCGAATCACCCATCGCGTAGCTACCTCGAAGCGGTCTATGGACTCAGGCTCTATCCCTATCCTACTAGTAACAATGGGAGATATATAGGACAGAGTAGAACCCGGATCTATCAAGGCATAACCATCAAACCCAGAACCGAGCAAGGTACCGTGACGACATCAGCGAGGCCTCCGATCCCGCTTCTACCGACAAAGCATAAATGCGGCTCGAGGACCGCGAATCGACTGAGCCACGACCGCCGCGACCTGCTGACCCACGAGCACCCCGCCCCGGCGAGTAATCAGGAGATGATGAAGCGCCACGTAACTCGGCGTCGGGCCCTACCACCGCCGCCACGCCTGGCCGACAAGCCGCAGTGACCGCCGCTACAATCAGAATAAGATCCATAAGTAGTACCACACTTCCCGTAATGGGATCTACCGACGGCCACACCGGGTGGTCCCGACGCCGCACTTCGCTACTCGACGCCCAAGCCCTGGCCCCGTCCGCCTCAAAACTCGCCGCGGCTGGCGACGGCAGAGTGCTCGAGCCGGGCCGCGTGCGACCCAGACTGCCGAGGCCGCCACCACGATAACCACCGTAAGACCTCCCGCCCCGCCTTCTTCGCCGCTCGCCCACTCGCCGACCGCGCTCGCATCCAAGGGCGCGAGCTCGCACGCGGTAATGTCCATACCCGGAGAGAAACCCCGCACATGACTCGCCATATAGTCGTCAGCCCGGTGACATAGCGGTGCACCCTATCCTCCATATTCGCTACAATGCCGGGACATATCGAGCCAAAGAATCAAACTCGACATTGTACTCCCGACAAGGCCCTCTCTCGCCTCGCAGAAGAAAAATCTATCACCCGCGCCTCCTCATCCGCGAGGCAAAGTGAGCGAGAAAGCCTCCGAGAACTCATCCCAAGTGGGCCACAGGTTTCTCCCGGATAACTCCCATGAATCAAACCAATCGATCGCGGTATCACGCAATTTATGTGAACCAAAGATCACGCACTCGGTCTCCGACGCTCGATCACTCTCAAAATCCTCAAGCCGACTTGATGAACTCCCGCAGATCATCCTCCCGCCGACCCATAAAACTCCGGCGGCTACAACTCAAGAAGTCTCGTAGCCTCAAACTTCTCGCCGGTGTACCACGGCGCGATCGAGCTGAGCCGAATCGAATCGCCGCATCCAATCTCTCTCGACGGCCACAACTTTAGCCAAAAGTCGGGCCATCTCTCAGATTTCCTAACCTCCGCCCAGCCGTGGGACAGAGGCGGGTACTATGGTCTCGCTGGGCTGGCGGCGCCATAGAACTCGCTGCCTCGTATAGACGGGCTCGAGCCTCGTGACTGGGTGTCTCGCTAGCAGCCTCGGCCGCTTGCCCTTCTCGGGCCCGGTTGCTTTACGCGAGGCATAATCAGCATAGAAAGGAATACGTTAGAGGGGTCCAACCTATAACACGCCTCTAAAGCACGATCTCGTGATGAGAAGAATGGAAACCAATCCTAAATATCCTATAGCCTCCGATTATCGCGTGGTGCACAACACACCGATAATCAAGACTTACTAGATACGGTCAGAGACACTTTCCGAGGATTAATCGCTTCGATACCACTCTTGTCACAACCTGCCCGGCCCGTGATCGTGCCTTACCGGCACCCAAGTAGTCATACATCGTAGTAATCGAAATATAAAGCAAGACATGAAACAGCTTTATAAAATAAGACATACGCTTTATGGAGAAAACACGCTTCCGCAGATATATATAAAAATCATGGTTTAGCAGCTACATCCGACAATCGCATAACATGACTACATGCACTCTAAGGAAATATACAACTATGGCGGACAGGTTCCCGCCATACCCTCGATCAGACAAAACTATCTACAACAGGAGATCATACCAAAAGTAGAGCCTCCAAGAGACGGAGCTCCCGACACCAACGTAGATCCTAAGAATGCGGATCTAGCACTGCTTGCCCTTACCGCGGCATGAACGCAGCTCCCGGGCGAGGTCAAGATAACAGTACTAAGTATGCGAAATCAGAAATACTTAAATGAAAACATATCATTTTAAAACCGCCATTTAATACGTGCGAAACAACCATGAAACCGCACGTAGCCACATCACAAACAAGAGCAACAATAGGTAATCAGAATAGGTCTTGTCTAGGCCGCGAATGATCGAAACAGGCCACTCGCCTCATCATCATTCTCGCAAGCCCACATCGACTCCCGAGTCCGCATAGGCCACTCACGGGCCCGCATGGTATAACCCCGCATCGAGGGTAGCTACTCCGGCATCGCCCCGACTCGCTGTCCGCATGGCCACGCACCGCATGAGGCATAACCCCGCATACTAACTCGAACTCGTAGCTCGCATAGGCCCCCGACCCGCATGAGGTATTCTCGAATCACGGTCCTGCATCACCGAGTCTACCCCGCATCGGAGGGCAAATTAACCCCAGATCATCTCAAGAGGTGAGTGATAGTATACTAACATAACAACTTATCTTTAAACAACATAAGCACAACAAGGATACTCACCTATACAAACGCTTACAAGATACTAACACACATAGCATCATATCACGCCTATTTATCAAACCATCTTTATTATTCTTTTCACAATACAAGTCCGTTATAAACACATAGGCAAACTTGTTTCTTTTATAAATCTTAAGTGGTTATACTTACTTCCCATAAAGCTAGTATAACTCTTAAGCTTCGCTTTAAAACCAATTAGTTCTCTTCATAATATGATTCAAGAGTCTTTTGAAATGTTTTCGCTTCTTATTATTCAAAGCTTAAGCAGGCATCATTGTAAGTATTATTCAGCTTAAGTCAGGCATTGCCGTAAGTATTATTCAGCTTAAGTCAAAGACATTGCCGTAGTTATATTGTAAAATATCATGCTTTAGGAAGAATCACATACCTTCTCAAATAAACCACCGCCAAGTCAATATGTCGCAGCAGAGTCACCATAATAGTCACGTATATCTATTAAAGACTACTCAAGGTCCATATACCCCGTAGTTGCAGTGGTATGTATGTGAGGACGACGCATCGAGAGTACTACAGAATTTTGAAAAGAAAGAAAGATGTGAGTTTTCACTTAAAAGTTTCCTGCTATTTGTGAAGAAAAAGGTTCGTTAACGGGAATTGGATTCCAGATTTGGTATTTGGACTTCATAGATTATATTAGAATTTTGAGATTTTATTTTCTGAATGGTCACGCTGGGCCCACGGAGAAATTTACGCTTGTGGGCCCGCTTTGTTTTTGAGATTTCCGATTTTGGATATTTTCTAAGACGAAATATTCTGGCGACCGGGGCGACACGTGTCACCCCACGTGGCACCTTTGGCCGAAATATTTATCAGGCACAACACCCGACAGAGTCGTTGACTAAACGCTTTACTAAGCTTTGGAAGGGAAAATTCCGCTATGTCATTTAGTATTTTTGCGAATTTTTCCGAGAGACTAACGTTGGACCAACGAGAGGGCAACACTTGGCACCCTCTCGTTGGCGGATCAAGCGCCAGGCCGAATGGACGGGCAAGTCGGAAGATATTCAGGTAGATATTTGTGGGATTTGCGAGCAGGTTAGGTGCACTTGGCTTGATCTTGGCCTTACACTTGTGTAGCACTTGGCTAGATCTTGGCCATTGGTCGCCTTGGCTTTGCTATAAATACCCTCCTCAAGACTTATTCATTCACTCCTCACTTTGTCTAAGTCTTGAAATCCCTCCTCTCCCTTGTTGTCGCTTCTCGCCCAACTCCCTTCTCCTTAGAAAGAGGCCCTCGCCGAGAACACCCTCCCCTAGCCTAGTTGTGCTAGCCGAGCCTACTCCCCTTGGTAGAAAGTTGTCTTCCAAGTATTGTTATAATGCCCAAAATACCTTAGCCTCAGACCTTGTAGTATTCCAAAGATACCTCTTTACGTAGAGTCCTGAAATACTACCTTTGTCCTTTTTAGTCTCAAACCGAAACCCTAAGGAAATCTTCATAGTTGGTCATGTATGTGAGTGAAGTTGGTTAGAACTTCTAAGGGTTGTTTGGAGTGGCTCGAGCGTGGAGTGAGCTAAACCTTGCTCAGAGCGACATTAAACTCTGATAATTTTGGGCTTATCGAGGTAATTATCTTGTCCTCTATTGTAATTGGAAATTACATGTTTGTTAGAGTATATAGTTGAAGTATACTATATATGGAACTATACTTAGTATTCGCAATGTCTTTTGACTTAAGCCCAAGAATAAAGAATCGAATCGAATCAGATTACATAGGATCAGACAAGGTAGACTTGTGTAAGATATCGAGTAATTGTACACGTCCGGTAGACGTGTAAACCCCCTTGGTTGGCTTGGCCACTGATAGAGAGGAGATTTACGCTGCCATGTGAGGTGTCTTTGCAATTTTCTATAGAAAGATGAAACTTGTGTTTTGGGGTTAATAGACGCCAGGACCTTTATAGTGAAAGTACTAAGAGTAGCGATTCTACTCGAGGAGTGGAAAGGGCTAGCGCGTTGTAGTACTTGGAGCATTTTGCTTATTGTCGATAAATCATCGCGAGGTATGCGAACCTCTTCCTATCTCTTCTAGCATGATACGTGGAACTATGTAGCAGAGACGCATACGCTAAGTGATTTGGTTGGTTTAAAACATGTGTGTTATAATAGCTTTATGGGAAGTTAGTTATAACGACCTTATGTAGTGAAAATGGTTTATCGATGTTAGAAGTTAAGAGACTTATCTTATAAGATAAGAGACTTAACTTATTTGTTTTAATGTGAATGTTGTGTGAAACCTCATTCGTGAGTAATGTAATGAGTACTTGGTTTTAAAAGGAATAATGTTTTACCGATTTCGGAAATCGTAACGTGTATCGACGCACCACCGCAAAGCTAATAAAGGAAAATGTATTGAATAATGATGTGTTGTATTAAAACCGAGAAACCTCCATCCGCATGTAAGCTAAGATTAGACAAAATGATATTACATTTTCTAGATCACGGTCAGTAATAAGATCGTTATAAACAAGAATAAACTACTCACATATATGACATATGTTACTCAATTGTTCTAAAAAGGAATCAAGTGATTAAGTTTGGGAACTATGAAACCATTTGAAAATAAGCTTGAGTAATCGTAAACTAGGCAACCGGAACTTAGGAAAGGAATGTTGTTACTTGATTTTGAAAAGGAAGATGGGTCATCATTCTAATACTACGTATCGGGTGACTTTTATAAAAGTAATGGATCTCTTTTAAAAGAACTTAACGATGTAGTACTTTGGGGTTAAAAACCGGACTTTGGCATAAAATGAAAGTACTTTGAGTCAGGTGAAACTTGCTTATGCTTGTTGTCGTGAAACTTGCCTATGCTTGATGATAGTCTTTATTGTACAAACGTTGTGTTTCGTGTTACCGCTCTTTCGATAGAGGTCGGTTGATCGTTGAGAACTTACTTGGACGCGCCAGTGACGAGAAATTCCACGCACGCCTCGCTGATAGTATTATTGTTGTTAATCGCTTTGGACATACCGACATGCGTAGCGCACGCATGCTTCCATTTTGGTTAAGGTCTGTGGTTAATCGCTTTGGATATATCGACACGATGCGTAGCGCACGTATGTTTCATTTTGATTATCGCCAGGATTTCCCTTTGGACATACCGACACGATGCGTAGCGCACGTACGCATGCGCCCATTTGGAATGTTGTCTTATTGTTTCCTTCGATATATCGACACGATGCGTAGCGCACGTATGTTTCCATTTTGATTATCGCTTGTGATTTCCTTTGACATATCGACATCGACGCGTAGCGCACGCATGCGCCCATTTGGAATGCCTGTCCTATTGTTTCCTTTCGACATACCGACACGATGCGTAGCGCACGCATGCCCATTTGTAATGTTGTCTTTTTGTTTCGCTTTGGACATACTGACACGATGCGTAGCGCACGGGTATGCGTCCATTTGGAATGTTGTCTTATTGTTTCTTCGACATACCGACACGACGCGTAGCGCACGTATGCTTCCATTTGGATTGCCGCTTGTTGCTGAGGTCACATGGACATGTCTACACCGATGCAATTCCGGCGCATGTGGCGGGACATTGGTATTATTGTTGCATCATGGACATGTCTACACCGATGCGCAGTATTCCGGCACGCGCTAATGCGAACTCGATTGATGTTGGGCGCGAGACCCATAGTTATATCGAGTGATGATCGCTTTATGTCGAATCGTAGTTTGTTATCATACATGTCTCTCGCTTTATAGACTAGTATGATTTCATTTTACAAGATTGCGCTTTCATACTTGGTACTGTACCGACTTCTTCGGCCGCGCTCATGCCGCAGTAGAGGTACATCACCGTGGATCCTCGCCATGTGATCACGTTTTCAAGCTCCGTTCTCCGAGGCTTATCTTTTTGCAGTGTTCCTGAGTTGTAGGTTCTTGTATCTGTGGTATGGCGCCATGCCCCGTCCCGTCATAGTCATCAGATATCTTGCAGGTCTAGTATCAAGCAAGGTGGTTGTAAAAGGATTAAACTGCTCGTGTTTTATATATATCAAGGCAATCGCTTTGGTTGGTTGCTTATTTATTATATCCCTTGTTAAATGACTATGTTTTATGTTCCGCTGATTTTCTCGATGTGATCACTGTGGTGCCTGTGGTAGGCACCAAAGAACGCCCGAACGGTCGTTACAAAAGTGGTATCGTGAGCGCTTAATCTCTGAAAGTGTCTACGCATCAGATCCGCAGAGAGTCTTGATTATCGGTGTTGTGCACCACACCAATAATCGTGAGGCTATAGGATATTTAGGATTGGTTTCTATTCTTCTCACTCGAGATCGTGCCTTGAGTTGTGTTGTAAGTCGACCTCTCGACGAAATTATTTCTATCGTTATGCCTCCGCGTAGGCAACCCGCCTGTGAGGGCAAGGCGTAGGAGCCTGCGAGAGTTCAGAGGGGCGGCGAGGCACCCGCCAAATCATTACCTAGGGTAGTGCTTCATTCGGGTTTCGCGACGCCACTAGCCCCAAAGAGTTTAAGACGGCGACTCCAGCTCGCGCCATGATGCGACCTTCGCCTCCACGACGGAACCGAGAATATAGATTGCAAGAGACAACCTTGTTACTAGCTATGGATTTGGCTACAGAGTATACCGATGTATCGCGAGTCTTGATGACTACCTAAAGAGGCGTCAAGAGTAATCCTTCGCTAGGCTTGAGCATGGCACATTGTGCGCTTACCAGCAGCAGCCGAGAAACGTAGAGATCGACGTTAACCAAGGTCGCCAGAGGCCGTGACTGGCAGGTCGCTCGTGGCTTTCGAGGCGGACCGCCAAAGAAGCAGTTAGTTATATACCCCACCGCATGCAGTAGTCCTCCACCGCCTTCGTGAGCAGGTCGTGGCTCCGCGGTTCAGATTTTCGGCAGAAAGGGTGTTAACCACCAAGCCACCCCTACCTCGTTGTGACCATCGTGGTAGACTCCATTTTGGAGAGTGTCGCTAGATTGGGAGTTTGTTTTACATGCGACAGCAGGCCATTTTGCGAGGAACCGTCCGACCAAGGGAAGTCGGATGTTACGACTCACCTTCGTGATCTCGTGGGTCGTTCATCACCTTCTACATGCGCCTGCAGGCGTGCCTATGATTAGAGTGAGCGGTAGCTTGCATATCCTTAACCTCTAGAGTTTTGGTATCGTTATGATGGTCTCATTATTGTGTGCTATGTACGGATAGCATTGTGATATGTGTGAGTTAGAATGTACGGTTAGTCGAGGATACGATGGGGGCATGGTAAGTGCGAACCTTAGACTATGTCACGATCGGCACCTTGTGCGTAAGGTCGCTTGAGTTAAAGATTTATTTTTGACCCTTATCGAGTAGTAGTATGCGTGGGATTTATTTGTGTGATAAGTCCACGGGTAGTGAGATGGAAGTAGCTTTCATGATGTGAATTAGTAAGATTGTTTCGATCGGGAACAAGAGTTTCGCACTTGGGTCGGGTTTAGGACCATTTCATGTCAAACCGTAACCCGCTTGGGTGGGGCCAGTTCTCGTGGTCCCGCCAGTGGTAGGGTCACGAGGGTGCTAGGCCCAAGTTTAGATGATCATCGATGAGTTCGTGGACGCTGTCGACCGCAGCCGTTCAGAAGGCCGGAATGGCCTTAAGGAAGTTCGAGGTTAGTAAGATGACCAAGTTCGAGGTAGTGACTCCGCAGATTTTCGGAACTAAGTAATGATCAAGTATGGTACGACCGGGAGAGTTCAAGCGCTCGAGAAGGGCACGACGAGTAAGGAAAGAAGAGGACGATGTTATTTCGCGCTGCCGTGGCATCGCAACTTGTTAGAGGAACTTTATCGTTATTCGATTGAGAAGGAACATTCGACGAATGTTTCTAAGGAGGAGAATGTTATACCCGTAGTTGCAGTATGTATGTGAGGACGCACGCATTAGAGCACGGCAGAAATTTTGAAAAGAAAGAAAGATGTGAGTTTTCACTAAAAGTTTCCGTTATTTGTGAAGAAAAAGGTTCGTTAATGGAATTGGATTCCCAGATTTGGTATTTGGACTTCATAGATTATATTAGAATTTTGAGATTTTATTTTCTGAAATGGTCACGCTGGGCCCACGGGAGAAATTTACTGCTTTAATGGGCCCGCTTTGTTTTTGAGATTTCCGTATTTTGGATATTTTCTAAGACGAAATATTCGGCGAATCGGGGCGACACGTGTCACCCCACGTGGCACCCTTGGCCGAAATATTTATTGTGCACAACACCCGACAGAGTCGCTTTTTCGACGAAACGCTTTACTAAGCTCATGGGCGGAAAATTCCGCTATGTCATTTAGTATTTTTGCGAATTTTTCCGAGAGACGAACGTTTTGGACCAACGAGAGGGCAACACTTGGCACCCTCTCGCTGTGGACTTCGCGAAGCGCTAGGGCGAATGGATGGCAAGTCGGAAGATATTTGAGATATTTGTGAGGATTTGTGAGAGTAGGGTGCACTTGGCTTGATCTTCGCCTTACACTTGTGTAGCACTTGGCTAGATCTTGGCCATTGGTTGGCCTTTGGCTTTGCTATAAATACCCTCCTCGTGAAGACTTATTCATTCACCTCACTTTGTCTAAGTCTTGAAATCCTCCTCCTCCTTGTTGCCTCCTCGCCCAACTCCCTTCTCCCCTTAGAAAGAGGCTCCTGGCCGAGAACACCTCCCCTAGCCTAGTTGTGCTAGCCGAGCCTACCCCCTTGGTAGAAAGTTGTCTTCCAAGTATTGTTATAATGCCCAAAAATACCTTAGCCTTAGACCTTGTAGTATTCCAAAGATACCTCTTTACGTAGAGTCCGGAAATACTACCTTTTGTCCTTTTAGTCTCAAACCGAAACCCTAAGGAAATCTTCATAGTTGGTTGAAGATGTGAGTAGAAGTTGGTTAGAACTTCTAAGGGTTGATTGGAGTGGTTTGAGCGCGGAGCTGAGCTAAACCTTGCTCGTGAGCGACATTAAACTCTGATAATTTTGGGCTTATCGAGGTAATTATCTTGTCCTCTATTGTAATTGGAAATTACATGTTTGTTAGAGTATATAGTTGAAGTATACTATATATGGAACTATACTTAGTATTCGCAATGTCTTTTGACTTAAGCCTCAAGAATAAAGAATCAATCAATCAGATTTACATAGGATCAGATTGCGGTAGACTTGTGTAAGATATCGAGTAATTGTACACGTCCGGTAGACGTGTAAACCCCTTGGTTGGCTTGTGGCAGCCTCGATAGAGAGGAGATTTACGCTGTCATGTGAGGTGTCACGAATTTTCTATAGAAAGATAGAAACTTGTGTTTGGGGTTAATAGACGTTTGTGACCTTTATAGTGAAAGACTAAGAGTAGCGTATTCTACCTCGAGGAAAGGGCTAGGTTGTAGTACTTGGAGCATTTTGCTTATTGTCGATAAATCGTCGCGAGGTATGTGAACCTCTTCCTATCTCTTCTAGCATGATATGTGGAACTATGTAGTACGGTAGACGCATACGCTAAGTGATTTGGTTGGTTTAAAACATAGGGTGTTATAATAGCTTTACGGGAAGTTAGTTATAACGACCTTATGTAGGTGAAAATGGTTTATCGATGTTAGAAGTTAAGAGACTTATCTTATAAGATAAGAGACTTAACTTATTTGTTTTAATGTGAATGTTGTGAAACCTCATTCGTGAGTAATGAGTACTGGTTTTAAAAGGAATAATGTTTTACCGATTTCGAAATCGTAATGTGTATCGACAGCACTAACTGCAGCGTTAATAAAGGAAAATGTATTGAATAATGATGTTGTATTAAAACCAAGAGAAACCTCCATCCGCATAAGCTAAGATGAGACAAAATGATATTACATTTTCTAGATCACGGTCACGTAATAAGATCGTTATAAACAAGAATAAACTACTCACATATATGACATATGTTACTCAATTGTTCTAAAAAGGAATCAAGTGATTAAGTTTGGGAACTATGAAACCATTTGAAAATAAGAAGCTTGAGTAATTGAAACTAGGCAAACCGAACTTAGGAAAGGAATGTTGTTACTTGATTTTGAAAAGGAAGATGGGTCGGTCATTCTAATACTACGGGTGCATCGTGACTTTTATAAAAGTAATGGATCTCTTTAAAAGAACTTAACGTATGTAGTACTTTGGGGTTAAAACCCGACTTTGGCATAAAATGAAAGTACTTTGAGTTGTGTGAAACTTGCCTATGCTTGTTGTGAAACTTGCCTATGCTTGTGATGATAGTCTTTATTGTACAAACGCTGTGTTTCGTGTTACCGCCTTTCGATGGAGGTCGGTTGATCGTTGAGAACTTACTTGGACGCGTTTCAGCGACGGAGAAATTCCAGATGCGTTCGCATTGATAGTATTATTGTTGTTAATCGCTTTGGACATACCGACACGATCGTAGCGCACGTATGCTTCCATTTTGGTTAAGGTCTTGTAGTTAATCGCTTTGGATATATCGACACGATCGCGTAGCGCACGTATGTTTCATTTTGATTATCGCGCGTGATTTCCTTTGGACATACCGACACGATCGCGCACGCATGCGCCCATTTGGAATGTTGTCTTATTGTTTCCTTTGGATATATCGGCTACGATCGTAGCGCACGGGTATGTTTCCATTTTGATTATCGCCTTGTGATTTCCTTGGACATATCGACACGATCGTAGCGCACGTACGCGTCCATTTGGAATGCTGCCCTATTGTTTCCTTGGACATACCGACACGATGCGTAGCGCGGGTATCGTCCATTTGGAATGTTGTCTTATTGTTTCCCTTCGACATACCGACACGCGATGCGTAGCGCATATCGTCCATTTGGAATGTTGTCTTATTGTTTCCTTTCGACATATCGACACGATGCGTAGCGCACGTATGCTTCCATTGGATTCTTGTCTTGTTGTTGAGGTCACATGGACATGTCTACACCGGCGTAATTCCGGCATGTGGCCGGGACATTGGTATTATTGTTGCATCATGGACATGTTTACACCGATGCAAGATTCCCGGCACGCGCCATAATGCTAACTCGATTGATGTGGGCGCGAGACCCATAGTTATATCGAGTGATGATCGCTTTTATGTCGTGAATCGTAGTTTGGTTATCATACATGTCTCGCTTTATATAGACTAGTATGATTTCATTTTACAAGATTGCATTTCACATACTTGGTACTTGCATCGACCTCGGGCCGCGTTCATGCCGCAGTAGAGGTACATCGATCGTGGATCTCGCCATAGGATCACAAGCCAACAGATTTGAAGCTCCGTTTCTCCGAGGCTTATCTTTTGCAGTGTTCCCGAGTTGTAGGTTCTTGTACATTCGGGGTATGGCGGGCCTGTCCGTCATAGTCGTCAGATATCTTAGAGGTCCGTAGTAATCAGTGCAAGTGGTTGTAAAAGGATTAAACTGCTCGTGTTTTATGTATATCAAGGCAACTGCTTTTGGTCTGCTTTTATTTATTATATCCCTTGTTAAATGACTCATGTTTTATGTTCCGCTGATTTTCTCTGATGTATGTATCACTAGGGTGCCCAGGGTAAGGCACCAGTAACGGGCCCCGGAACGGGTCGTTACAAGGTCATTCTAAACAGGGGGTTCATAATTCTACGGTAAGTCGGGCAGCACTTCCCTACCCGGTGAGCTATATAAGTTCATCGTGAAAATAAATTCTATGTAAGTCAGCTTGATTATTCTTCTTTTAAACCCTTCTAAGCGATTAATACTTCAATTCTATTCTGTGATATACTTCTAAGTATTTATACTTATCCTTATACTACAACAGTATATATTTTCTAATTCAAAAGAGGGTTAGGATTAGTTACCTCGGTAAGCCCAATAATATCCTAGAAAAAGTCGCGCCTGAGCAAGGTTTTGCTCTAAGTCAGATGCTCCAAGAACCCTAGAAGTTCTTCACAACTTCTACTAAGTACTAAGGTATTTGGGCTAGGTATTTTGGGCATTATAACGATACAAGAAGGTAACTTTTCTACCAAGGAGGGTAGATTTTGGCTAGGCAGTGGGCCTCGGCCAAACTACTAGGCTAGAGAGGGGTATTCGCCAAGGGCCTTCAAGCAGGAGGAGGTGTTTTGGACGAGAAGACTACAAAGGAGAGGAGAGGATTTTTCAAGACTTGGAAGATTTGTGGATGAAGAACTCTTCATCTCTAAGGGGGTATTTATAGGTCAAGCTTGCCAACCAATGGCCAAGATGAAGACAAGTGCAAGGCAAGTGTAGGGTGAGGATTAACTAAACACAAATATCCTACCAACCTCGATTGTGCACAAGGCACAAAAACGTGCCTTGGCTCTCCAATTTCGCCCATGGACGATTCAAGTCCATCAATGGAGGGTGCCAAGTGTTGCCCTCCCGCTGGTCCAAAATGTTTCGCCTCTCGGAAAAATCCGCAAAATAAGAAATGGCATAGCGGAATTTACTTACGAAGTCGGGAAACGCTTTCACGGAAAACGATTCTTTTAGTGAGTCAGGTACAAAATAAAACGCCCAAGGCTTATCTTTAAGGCAAGATTTTCACGTATTTCCTTACGCATACTGAAATACGGTATAACAACACGCCTACCGGGCGTGTAAAATTCACCATAAACGATATCAAAAATAATACAACTTACTAGGCCAATTCGCTAACTCAAGTACTACAACATCAATTCGTATCCAATTTCCATTCCAATCCACGTTATTAACCTAACATGATATCAAGTCGCAAATGATTATAACTACTATAATCTTCAAGTCAATAACATGCGACGATTCTAATAAACGACCAAAATGTAATCCAACTTAACATGGCCTACATTACATTTCGGATTTTCAAGGCTACAATCAATCCATAATCCTTATAAACTTCAACACAAATACTTCATGCTAGCAACAAGTAAAGCTAACAACAATATAAATAATCTTGTAACACTATCAAAGAACAAGATTATACCTCAACGAATCTTAATCCAATCTTCAAATCCGAAGTCGCTCCTTAGCAACTTAGAGCCTCTTCAAGACACTTCAATCCGCTCCTTGAGACCCTTAGAACCATACCAACAACTTTCCTTCAAACTTCCAATTCAAAACCTAGAAAGCCACTAGGTTTTCACTTCATGACTAATACGAAAACTCTCTTTTTCCGGATTTTCCTATTGAGATACACTTACTATACCCTTAGGTACCTTGGTTTAAAGCTGGGAGGTTATTCGTCAACAATAGAAAATTTTCTTCAAACCCTTAGCAAAACCGCGAGCCTCACTTAGCACAAGAACAAGATTTCAAAATATTTTCTAAGTGGAGAAAGGCAAAGTCTTGCACTACTAGTGTTTATATTACACAAGGAAGGGTTAAGATTAAGACACTTGTGTGGTTTGGATGAGGTTCATTTAAATATCAAGCTAAGTGGGGTCATTGACTTGGTCAATGTTGTCAAGCTACTACTTGCAAGACTTGTCTTGCTAACCAAGGTCCAATGACCCTCTTGCCCTTGCAAGATTTCGTCCAAGGCATCATTTAAGGGGGGTGACACGTGTCGCCCTCCCATTCGTCACAATAGTACATTTTCCGACAATTTCATAATTCCGACAACTTTTTACAAGTCTCAAATTTTAACACTTGCGAGTTCTTACGTACGTTCTTAAAACATGTCCTCAGAATACGGTGTAACATTCTTCCCCCCTTAGAAACATTCGTCCCCGAATGTTCTTTCGGAGTCAATCTTTATAATTTGCGACATAGTTTCCTTTCACTACCCCGACATACTAATAATGCCACACATGGCCCTAATACCTCGCACCCGCATACTTGTCCATCATAAGCCCAAAAGGGATTACCTTTTCGTACTTCCAACTCTTTCTAGCATACATACATAACTTCCATACCATTTCGGGCCTCTAATCTTTGGAGTCACTCTATAATACAATATACGACTATTTCCGGCTTTCACGACCTGATTAGGTGGAACGCGCCCACGAACCCAGAAACAATTAACTAGACTTGGCCTTGCGCTCGTGGACTCGCCACGTGGCGGAACTACTACCAACTGATCCTATTCCATTTCAGCCATGGGAGACCCTGCACAGGTCCACACCCCGACCCGCCGTCGCACTTAACTCTTATCCTTGGTCTGACTTAAAATCTTTCTACCCGAGAAGACCTTGTACATCTAAGGTCTCAGCGGTCAGCGATATTCTTAGGCTCGCAATTTCCATGCTCCAAGCCTACCTTACCAGTCCCCCCAGTAAACGGGTACAAAAACTTCTCATAAAACCAAAACCATGTTGTCTCGATCACAACAACCATTACTTACTCTATACGGACCTCATCCGTACAATTCTCTTAAGCCTACTACGCAGCTTAATCTATATGACATTCCGTTAGGTTCCTTAACATGGCTTTCTTAAGGGTTCACTACCCTATCAGACAGCTCATCCTTTCCCAATTATCACGAAATAAACACAAAACCTTGGCGAAAATTCATTAACTATTTCATACCTTCCCGGTATCTAGTTAGTCTTTACCAATTCCTGGTAATCTAAAATCATTCTAGGCAACACGCGTCTGACCCTCATACATAAATCCATATAGATGTATGTTACAATACCAACTATACTATAATCATTACCAACCTGGATACGCAATCCACATAGTCATTCCCCGGTCATCGCTTCTCGTAGTCGCAATCAACATAACTCGTTGGGAGACGACCCTAACAACACGTGCCTCTATGGCACGATCTCGAGTGAGAAGAATGGAAACCAATCCTAAATGTCCTGCACTCCTCGATTATAGATGTGGTGCACAACACACCGATAATCAAGACTCTACTAGACACGCTCAGACACTTTCCGAGGACTAATCGCTTCGATACCACTTTTGTCACGACGACCCTGCTCGCGATCGTGCCCTACTCCGCACCCTTACAGTATACATCGGAAAATCAATGAACATACATGAAACTTAAAAATAAATCATCAAAGGTAAAATCAACAGGTTAGCCGACAGGCTACCTTCCCGACATACATATATATAACCAAGCAGTTGCCTCATTTCCTTTACAAAAGACCCACATATGTGACTACAGCACTCAAGAGTTTCAACATAACCACTGGCGGGACAGGCCCGCCATACCCTGAATATTCATGAAACTACTACCTCGGGGAAAACCGCACCAAGAGCTAAGCCTCCGAGCAAATGGAGCTTTCTCAAAATCAACCGAGATCCTAAGAGCGAGGATCACCAACCTGGTACCTAAACTCGCGGCATGAACGCAGCCCGGCGGGGTCGCATAACAAAAATTTAATATGGAACAGAATATAACGTCAAGAAACAAATCATAATCGCATAATAGAATGACCGACAAGTATAAAAAGTACATACCAGATCCTGCCGTGTCATTACCACTTATGAACTTAATCGTAGCTTATTATCTATTCCCATTTTCAATAAAAGTTATAGTCACACTCTTGTGCACATGATTAGGAAAATCATTAAGTTCATTACCATATAACTTACTTATCTTTCATAACACAATCCGGCCCTTTTATGGAGGGACGCATATACTACCCGGCCCAATCCAGGACGCGATCAAGTCACACAAAATAGCAAAGTGTGGCCGTGGAATCCCCCATCACTGCCAACAGCTATAAGTGTCAAATGTAACCATGTGACGCACTCGTGGCATCCCACCTCACTGTCGGCGTACACATACACAATACATATATATATCTCCTGCCCGTGGAATCCCACATCACTGTCGACAGCTATAAGTGTAGAATATAACCATGGGTCTCACGCCCATAATATCAATCAAAGCAGGTGGTATAACGTCTTGGGGGTTACCTCTCATTTATACTCTTACCCTGGAGAAAGTGATAAAGCAGGGGGTATAACGTCTTGGGGCTTGCCCCTCATTTATACTCTTACCCTGGAGAAGGTGGTATAACGCCTGGGCTTGCCTCATTTATACTCTTACCCTATCTCGACGGTCACAAACAACACATAAAGCATGGTACATCGTCTGGGGTTTACCCTCACTTATACTCTTACCCGAGAAGGTGGTATAACGCCTGGGCTTGCCTCATTTATACTTTTACCCTATCTCGACTGACCATCAAACAAGACATAAGAACTACCATGTCTTTTATAAAAATCCGAATTTAACCCAAGTACTACAAATAACTAAGCATACCCGAATCCCACATCACCGCTTCGACGCCCAAGTAACTTATAACAAGACAAAGACTTCTCCAACAGAGAGTCGCGGCAACGTAATAAAACATAGTACTTGCACTCCAAGGCTATCACCAGCACATATAGGCTAATTCTCAATTAACCAAGCCAAAGTACTTATCAGGGCACAAATAGAATAATTCTCATTTAACAAGCCAAAGTCCTTATCAGCACAAATAGAATAATTCTCATTTAACAAGCCAAAGCACTTATCGTGGCACAAATAGAATAATTCTCATTTAACAAGCCAAAGTACTTATCAAGGCACAAATAGAATAATTCTCATTTAACAAGATAAAGTACTTATCGTAGCACAAATAGAATAATTCTCATTTAACAAGCCAAAGTACTTATCAGGGCACAAATAGAATAATTCTCATTTAACAAGCCAAAGTACTTATCATGGCACAAATAGAATAATTCTCATTTAACAAGCCAAAGTACTTATCAGGGCACAAATAGAATAATTCTCATTTAACAAGCCAAAGTACTTATCAGGGCACAAATAGAATAATTCTCATTTAACAAGCCAAAGTACTTATCAGGGCACAAATAGAATAATTCTCATTTAACAAGCCAAAGTACTACGTACGTACATTCTTTTCAAAAGACTCCTTTCCAAATAAAACTTCCCCGATACTAACAACCGTAGTATCAAGTCCTATCCACCTTTCAAGACAAGTCACAATACCTTTTTAGAAATACAATTACCGGCTTCTAAATCAAGTGACTTCTTTGTTAAAAACCTTAAGCAATTGGTACCTTTAAACCAATTTGCCCTTCCTTAATACAAGTTATTCCTTTGATTACTTTATTAGAGAAAACCATTCTCTTAACCTTCCATAAAGCCGTTATAACCAACTTCCCATAAAGCCGTTATAACCCTTTATGGTTTAGACCAATACGTTCCTTTTATAACCAAGAGACTTCTACTTTTTGAAACCAAGTATTTTATACTTTCAAATCAATTCTCTTAACTTTCAAAAATACAATTAGTCTCTTAACCTTTAGAAAACAAGTGACTCCTTTTATTATAAAACCTTAGGCAATTGATGCCTTAAAATCAAGTCATTTATCTTTCCATAAAGCAAATATAACTAACTTCCCATAAAGCCGTTATATTCACTTTATACCTTAGCCAAAAACAATTTCCTATCCAAGGGACTTATACGTTTAAAACGGAACAAGTATCACATACTTTAAAACTCTTTAAGTCCCTTAACCTTAATAAAACTTAAGACATCCTTCATACTTTCAAAGAAGTGAGTTAACCTCCTAACTCACCCGACTTGGCTATTCATAAAACTAGTAAAGGATATCAAGGTGTTGTACGTCTACCGTACTACATACGTGCCACTAGTCATGCTCAAAGATAGAAAAAGTTCTACATGGAGTAAATCACACAACTACCTCTTAACTTCTAAGAGTAGAAGGAAACATGAAATGATACCACAGGTATATTCCATACATAGAATCATGCCAAAGGAAGGAAGAGGTTCACATACCTCGCGACGATTGTCGACAAGTAGCAAAATGCTCCAAAGTACTTCAACCTTGAGCTATTCCTGTTATACCCCGTATTTCCAGTGTATGTACGTAAGGGAATACGTACAAAAGTCTAGCCTTAAAGTTTAGGCACAAAACGTTTTTTTTGGGCACAACTCACAAAACGAATAGTTTTCCGACGAAACGTTTCCACAGCTTTCGTAGGGTAAATTCCGGCTATGTCATTTCTAATTTTTGCGGATTTTTCCGAGAGACGAAACATTTTGAACCAACGGGAGGGCGACACTTGGCACCCTCCAATTGGTGGACTTGAAATCGTCCATTGGACGAATTGGACAAGGTTGGCACATTTTTTGTGCCTTTGCACAAGTCAAGGAGTTGGTAAGATATTTGTGTGTAGTAGATAGAATGGACACTTGCCTAAATCTTCACCCTACACTTGCCTTGCACTTGGCATCATCTTGACCCTTGGTTGGCCATGGCTTGACCTATAAATACCCCCTTAGATGAAGAGTTCTTCATCCACAAAATTCCTTTCCAAGTCTTGAAAATCCTCTCCTCTCCTCAGAGCCTTTTTCGCCCAACACCCCCTTTTTAGTGAGCTTGGCCGAGGCAACCCTCCCCTAGCCTAGCCGA
Source organism: Przewalskia tangutica (assembly GCA_029844215.1). Lineage (NCBI taxonomy): Eukaryota > Viridiplantae > Streptophyta > Magnoliopsida > Solanales > Solanaceae > Przewalskia > Przewalskia tangutica. The sequence continues at coordinate 386,813 of JAQGDG010000034.1, forward strand.
AATCTACCCTCCCTTGGTAGAAAAGTTGCCTTCTTGTATTGTTATAATGCCCAAAATACTCTAGCCCAAATCCCTTAGTACTTAGTAAGTTGTGAAGAACTTCTAAGGTTTCTGAGCATACAACTTAGGAGCAAAACCTGCTCAGCGCGACTTTTCTAGGATATTATTGGGCTTACCGAGGTAACTAATCCTAACCCTCTTTTGAATTAGAAAATATATACCGTTGTAGTATAAGGATAAGTATAAATACTTAGAAGTATATCACGTAATAGAATTGAAGTATTAATCGCTTAGAAGGGTTTAAAGAAGAATAATCAAATCAGATTTACATAGGATCGTTTTCACATGAGACTTATATAGCTCACCTGTAGGGAAGTCTGCCCGACTTACCGTAGAATTATGAACCCCACATGTAGAATGACCTTGAGTAGTCTTTAATAGATATCTGTGACTATTATAGGCTGATTCTCTCATACGACATATTCAACTTAAGTGTGGTTTTCGCCGAGAAGGTATGTGATTCTTCCTAAAGCATGATATTTTACAATATATATGTAGTACGGTAGACGTACATGTGTTAACAGAATAATAACTACGGCAATGCCTCACGCTTAAGCTCGAATAATACTTACGGCAATGCCTCACGCTTAAGCTTGAATAATACTTACGGCAATGCCTCACGGCTTAAGCTTTCAATAATAAAGATCCAAAGCATTTCAAAAGAATATGAATCATTTTTAACGTAAGAGAACTAATTGGTTTTTAAATGTGTTTAAGAGTTATACTAGCTTTATGGGAAGTTAAGTATAACCACTTAAGAATGATAAAAGAAACAGCTTGCCTATGTGTTTATAATAGACTTATATTAAATTGTGAAAAGAATAATAAGATGGTTTGATAAGTAGACATGATATGATGCTATGTGTGTTGTCTTGTAACGCTTGTATAAGAGAGTATTCTTGTTGTGCTTATGTTGTTTAAAGATAAGTCATATGTTAGTGTACTATCACTCACCTCTTGACATATTACCGGGGTTGTCGCCCTCCGACGGGGTAGACTCAGCGGTATGGGACCATGATTCGAGAATACCTCATGCGGGTCCGGGGACCTATGCGAGCTACGGAGTTCCGTGTTAGTGATGCGGGGTTATACCTCATGCGGTCTATGTGGCTACGCGGACTACGAGTCCGGGGCGATGCCGAGGAGTAGCTACCCTCGACGCGGGTTATGTACTCTACGCGGCCTATGTGAGTGGCCTATGCGACTACGAGTCCGAGATTAGGCTTGCATGGTGATACTACGCAATTGGCCCCGCCGATCATTCGCACCTAGAAAAGACTGCATTGATTTACCTATTGTTGCTCTTGTTTATGATGTGGCACTATGCGGTCCTCGTTGTTTCATACATACTGCAAACTGATTTTAAAATGATATGTTTTCATTTAAGTATTTCTGATTTCATATACTTAGTACTGTTATCGACCTCCTGGGGCTGCGTTCATGCCGCAGTAAGGGCAAGCAGTGCTAGATCCACATTCTTAGGATCTCTACGTTGGTGCGGGAGCTCCATCTTTTCCGAGGCTCTACTTGGGTATGATCTCCCGTTGTAGATAGTTTTGTCATCGGGGTATGGCGGGCCCCGTCCCGCCATAGTTGTATATTTCCTTAGAGGTCTGTAGTCATGTTGTACAAGATTTGATGTAATCGCTAAACCATGTTTATATATATATGCCGAAAGGCGACGTTTTCACATAAACCGTATCTTATTTTATAAACTGTTTCATGTCTTGTTTTATATTTCACGATTACTGATGTATGACTACTGGGTGCCCTTAAGGCACTACCACGGCCCGGAATGGGTCGTGACAATTCCATTCTTCAAGTAGGATACGCTATACTTAGTACTTCAACCTATAATGGTCACCATACGTCCATTAACCTCTAATTTCAAACGTAGAATATTCTAAGTGCTAAGTCACTAAATTCTACGGAAAATCGGACAGCACCTCCTTTGTTTCTACTTACTTTGCCACCTTTTTCAAGGCCGAATACAATAACCAAACACGCCACATTTAAGGCCCAATCAATGTAATCAACAATAGGGGATTACACGCCTACCGACGTAAAATTCCGCCATAAACGATATCAAAAATAATACAACTTACTAGGCCAATTCGGCTAACTTGAAGTACTATAACATCAATTCGTATCCAATTTCCATTCCAATCCACGTTATTAGCCTAACATGATATCAAGTCGCAAATGATTATAACTACTATAATCTTCAAGTCAATAACATGCGACGATTCTAATAAACGACCAAAATGTAATCCAACTTAACATGGCCTACATTACATTTCGGATTTTCAAGGCTACAATCAATCCATAATCCTTATAAACTTCAACACAAATACTTCATGCTAGCAACAAGTAAAGCTAACAACAATATAAATAATCTTGTAACACTATCAAAGAACAAGATTATACCTCAACGAATCTTAATCCAATCTTCAAATCCGAAGTCGCTCCTTAGCAACTTAGAGCCTCTTCAAGACACTTCAATCCGCTCCTTGAGACCCTTAGAACCATACCAACAACTTTCCTTCAAACTTCCAATTCAAAACCTAGAAAGCCACTAGGTTTTCACTTTGCGACTAATACGAAAACTCTCTTTTTCCGGGATTTTCCTATTGAGATACACTTACTATACCCTTAGGTACCTTGGTTTAAAGTGGGGAGGTTATTGGTCAACAATAGAAAATTTTCTCTTCAAACCCTTAGCAAAACCGTGAGCCTTACTTAGCACAAGAACAAGATTTCAAAATGTTTTCTAAGTGTGGAGAAAGGCAAAGTCTTGCACTACTAGTAAGCTTATATTACACAAGGAAGGGTTAAGATTAAGACACTTGTGTGGTTTGGATGAGGTTCATTTAAATATCAAGCTAAGTGGGGTCATTGACTTGGTCAATGTTGTCAAGCTACTACTTGCAAGACTTGTCTTGCTAACCAAGGTCCAATGACCCTCTTGCCCTTGCAAGATTTCGTCCAAGGCATCATTTAAGGGGGGTGACACGTGTCTCCCTCCCATTCGTCACAATAGTACATTTTCCGACAATTTCATAATTCCGACAACTTTTTACAAGTCTCAAATTTTAACACTTGCGAGTTCTTACGTATGTTCTTAAAACATGTCCTGTAAATACGGGGTGTAACACCGCGTAGCCTTCTCGCTCGAGTTGTCCGCTTGGGAACCTTGCGTCTAGTGAGCCAAATCTTAGAAACTTAGGATAGAGTTATATCACCCCTTTATTTTAGGCATGCATGCATTTACCCTAGGTGGGTCAATCCTTGGCATTGACACAAAAGTTAGGAAGCCCACCCAATTGTCGAAGGGTTTTTCACGACCCGACGACCAACAACATATTATGTGTTACGTGATAATTGATGGACGAATCCGAGCCTAACGTGACATGCTAGCATTGGGAAATTTTGTATTTATTTTTGTTTCATGTATAGGATGAGCAGTATTCCAACAATCCCTGAAATTAGAATGGTAAGTGGTGCTCCGACAAAGCTAAAGATTTGGTGGGAGAATTTCGACGGCAGCAGCAAAATGACCATCAGAGGCAAATTAGGTTGTCTCATGGATTTGTTTGACATCGCTCCAGATCAGCATATAGTTAGGGCCTTGATTCAGTTCTGGGATCCGGATAGGGCAGTGTTCAGATTTCAAGACTTCGAACTCACCCCCACATTGGAAGAAATTAATTACTTCACAAGCTTAGCTTACCAAGGCAGAGGACAAATCATCCCTTATAGTCAATCTGGAAAGAGATTTCTGCATTACATGGTCCTAAACAACACAAAGGAACTTCGTTGTTTTTAAAATAATTGGGTTTCCCTAGATTATCTGTACGAGAGATATGGTCGCCAAGATGTTTATCAGTCGTTTAGAAAAGAGTTCTCTTGCAGTCTGGGACAATGGAAAACTAGACGACATACCGCATTCGATGTTGCTCTGTTAGGCACTCTAGTGTTTCCACTCGAGCATGGACGGATCAGCACTTGCATATGTTCTGTGACACGAATGGTTTATGAAGGCATTAATGGCACGCAACTTACTTTGGTCCCTATGATCCTAGCTGAGATATTTCGAGCTCTGGGAAAATGCAAGAGAAGGGAAACCAATTTCTTCGAGGGATGCAATCTCACATTACAGATGTGGGCCATGGAACACTTTTATCAGCGATCGAATATGACAGACATTTGTTTTAGCAATGATTATAGGATTGTGAGTTTCTACGACAGGATGAAACGATTTGTGTCGCCGGTTGGTACTAGAGATTGGTATGAATTTCTGGCATCCCGCACTAGCAACCAAGTACAATGGAGGTACCCACTGCTATCTCGTATCAACAAGGCTTATGTAAGGAGCAAAGACCGGTATTACATCGAGCTCATCGGATTAAGGGGACTCCAGCCATATGCTCCGCTGCGTGTACTCCGCCAGTTTGGTCAAGAACAGGTAATCCCTCTCCGATCGGACATGAAGGATTCAGAGGTCGCGTTTGGGGCAAATTGCACTTTTCCCAGAAAAAGGCAAATCCTTGATGAATGGAACAACATTGAGAAAATAGATGTCAAATATGAGCAAGCAGGAGTTACACCTGAATACTATTCATGGTTCAAGGAAGATTGTGGCAGTCCGAGCCCCAAAGGCAAACAGGGTTCTGCGAGCATCGTTTTATCACTTTTTGTTGTTTTTCTTATTTTGTAGGTAAAGTTCATGTGTCAAATAACACTCTGTCACGCCTCGAACCCCGGGCCCGCGACTGGTACCCTACCTGGGCACCCATCTACCCGTACAACACATGTAACTCACGGAAGCTAAATAACACTCTTTTTTTTAAACAAAGGCAAAACCGACAAGGCTGACATAATATATAACACCTGAATGGGACTACAACCGTACAACAATATAAATACAACTCACGCCACCCGAATCTGAGACCTCTAAGAGTTTGGACAATAAACTATGACGGGACAAGGCCCCGCCGTACCCCTGAATACACCTAGCCATAATGACAAGCTCCGGAACACTGGAGCTCTCACAACACGCTGAACAAGGATCCTAAGCTCACGGATCACCTAACTGAGTACCTATACCTGCGGGCATGAACACAGCCCCCCCGAAGGGGGTCAGTACAACAGGTACCAAGTATGTAAACATGAAGTACCGTAAACAATATCATAACTATGCAGAAGAATGACAGGGACAAGTATGAAAATCAAATACTAGATCCTACCGTGCCATGTAAAATTAGAGTCAAATGTACCTTGTATCGATGTACTACAGTACTACTGTATCATTGTACTACTGTATCAATGTATCACTGTACTACTGTATCCTTTTAAAAGTAAAATTTAATTGTGCCTTTAAATACTCTTTTGACTCTCAAAGGAATAAAACCAAGTTACATCATGTCGTGTACCAATCATTAAAATGAACTCTCTTTTTATAAAAAATTTGGGCACCAAAATATCATGCACCCTATAATCTAATCAACTATCTCTTTAGAAAATTTGGGCACCAAAATATCATGCACTCAATAATCTAATCAACTATCATTTTAGAAAATGAGTGGCATCACATATCATGTACCAATCACATATAAAAACTTTATTTTTAGAAATGTGTGACACCACATATCATGTATCAATCACATATAAAAAAAACTTTCCTTTTAGAAATGTGTGGCACCACATATCATGTACCAATCACATAGAAAATCTTTCATTTTTGAAACTCAAAGTACTACCAATAGGATATATCACTAAGGATTAGGTTCCAATAGAACTCTATAAAGATTAAGTCAAGTATCGCTAAGGATTAGGATCCACTCGTCGTTTGTACCAACTCGATAATCTAATTTGTCTCGCTCCTCTGGCTAACATTATGGAAACATTTGCATGGTAATAACTGATCCGAATTGCCAAATTAATCCATTTTATGAGCCATTAGGTTATATATTAATCATGATCTTTATCTAATCAGCTGTGAACCTAGAAAATGTAAAACGAACTGGTTATATCATAGCTTCTATGCAGATGGAAAATTCTACTCATTTCAATATAATAGATTTCGATTTCCTTTTTCATTAACGCTGCAGTGGCTCGTTCGATACCTTTTCTCATTAGTGTTGTAACTAGCAAGATCAATTCGACTCCAACGTTTACTAAAAGCTCTTACCAACATCTCCCATAAGACTTGGTAAGGACTTAGGAATAATTTAGAATGTCTTTAGCATAGAATCAATAACATGAATACTCCCTAACTTCTAAGTAGAATAACTTTTGAAACAATACCACAGTTATGGTTCACACGAAGAACATGCCAAAAGAGAGAAGGAAGAGGTCCACATACCTCATTGACTACTAACCAACACGACAAGTAGAATACGCCCCAATGTACTTCAACCTTATCGGCTATTCCACATGCCAAGTAGAATATGCCACACGTAGTACATCAACCTAAAATGACAATAGAACTTCTATCAACTTCAAGTTGTCAAGTGTAAGACTTATACCAAGTAATGGTCCTCTTATTCTACGGAAATTTGGGCAGCACTTCCCCCGTTTATACGTACTTTTCCACCTTTTCCAAGGCCCGAATTCAACACCAATCAAGCCACACTTAAGGGCACAACCAACAGTTAACCAAAGGGGATTACACGCCTACTAGACGTGTAAAATTCTGCCCCACAACGATATTAAAACAGTCCACAAAACAGTCCATAATAAATCAACATTAAGGGTACAATGTGAAGCCTTTAACACCCTTATTCCTTAGGACTTTCATTAGCCATTTTACCACATTAATCATGCATGTTGGGGGCTGATTTTCCAGCATAACAACACCCCAAAACATTCCATAAAAACGACATCACAACGTCTAACAGTTTTGGGCAGTTTTCGACCAACAACAACTACAACAATCCAAAGTCTTTTTCCTTAATTCCTTTTTAATTCAATTCTCATTTCAACATGTTATATAAATTATATCAACTTGTAATAACAATATTCCTTCAAAATACCATGCAACGAGTAACGATAATAACAACAATAATCGACGAATCCAACGACATTCCAAATTGCCTAGTTCTCGGCCAACTTGCCAAAATGGCACATGCATTTATTATTTTCCATATCTTCCTTAACACAAGTTCATCTACTAATCATAACAACAAGTAATATCTAATTATTTTAAGAGAGAAGAACTCTAACCTCAAAAATTTCCCAAAACAACCCCAAGCTCACACGACCTTAGCCTCACTTTTTGCACCACTTCTTCAAGTTCCAATCACACACACACACTCCCTACAAGATTGCAAACCATCTTCCTTTCATGTTTTGCTTCAAAAAATTCACACAAACTTAGGGTTTTTCTTGGCAAGTTTCGGCCAACACCTTGGCTAGAACACTTGGAGAGTTAATCTTGGCTTAGCACCTAATCAATGTGCTTAATATAGGAGAATTTGCAACTCTTAATCTTCACTTTTGGTCTCATAATTTTCGAGAATCATTGGGAGAGAAATGGAGAAATGATGAAGTCCCAAAGTGTGAGATATTTGTGAAATGAAATGTGAGCTAAGTCTTGCAAGCTCTCTCTATATATAAATATCTCCAAGTGTAGCAAGACAAATGGAGTGGGACCCACTTGTCCACCTGTCTCCCAAAATATCTAAAATTCCAAGTCTTCCAAGACAAGTGGAGGGGGTGACACGTGTCACCCTCCTATTTGTCACGACCCATTCCGGGGCCCGTAACTGGTGCCTTACCGGGGCACCCAAGTAGTCATACATCAGAGTAATCAGCGGAAATATAAAACAAGACATGAAACAGTTTATAAAATAAGACACAGTTTATGTGAACAAACGTCGCCTTTCGGCATATATATATAAACAAGGTTTAGCATTACATCCGACACTGCAAATACGACTCAGACTTAAGGAAAAATACAACTATGGCGGACGGGGCCCGCCATACCTGATACAAAACTATCTACAACAGGAGATCATACCAAAGAGTAGAGCCTCCCAGAGATGGAGCTCCGACACCAACGTAGAGATCCTAAGGACGCGGATCTAGCACTGCTTGCCTTACTGGCAGATGAACGCAGCTTCAAGGAGGTCAAGACAACAGTACCAAGTATGTGAAACTATAAAGAATCAAATGAAATCAAAGTATTTAAAACCTTTTCACAAATACAATCGGTTCAATTGCACATAGTGCCACATCACAAACAACAACGATAATAGAAAATCAGAATGTGTCTATTCTAGGCCGCGAATGATCGAAGCAAGGCTAATCGCCCATAGTATCATTCTGCGTGCCTAGTCACGACTTCCGCGAGCATGGGTCACACATTGCACCGCATTAGGTATTCTCGCGGGGCAGCCAACCCCGGATCCGCCTAGGCTCCCAGCCGCATAGCCTCAAAAGACCGCATAGTCTCAACAGCGGACGCGTGGAATCCCCGTCAGGCTAAACACCCGAATGATCAATCTCGAGCATACCGCTGCTCGCGTAGTCTCACAGACCGTGATAGCCGTATAGACCAAGATCGGGGCAAGCCCTGATAACAATCGAGGGTAGGTGATACAATAACGACAGCGGACTTCAAGTTAGCAACGTAAGCACAGCAAGAATGACCCTTTACACATTATTTCGGACACTAACCCTGTAGCATCATAATATGTCTACTTATCACACAAATCTCACTACACTTAACAGAAATCAATACAAGGCTTTTATCTTTCTTAAGTTGTTATACCTAACTTCCCATAAAGCTAGTATAACTCTTAAGCTTTTGTTTTAAAAACCAAATATTTATCTTCTGTTAAAAATGATTCAGTATTCTTTTGAAATGCTTCAGTTCTTTGTTATTCAAAGGCTTAAGCGTGAGGCATTCGCGTAAGTATTATTCGAGCTTAAGTTTGTGGCGTTACCATAAGTATTATTCGGGCTTAAGTCAAAGACATTGTCGTAGTTATTATTCGATTAACACGTATGCCTACCGTACTATATTGTAAAATATCATGCTTTAGGAAGAATCACATACCTTCTCAAATGAAAACCACGCCAAGTTGAATATGTCGCGGAGAGTCACTATAATAGTCGCATATCTATCAAGGACTACTCAAGGTCATTCTAAATGAGGGTTCACAATTACGGAAAGTCGGGCAGACTTCCTCGGTGAGCTATATAAGTCTACTGTGAAAACAAATCTATATAAGCATAGTTTAATTATTCTTCTTTAAACCCTTCATCGTGACAAGTTCAATTCTATTCTGCAATATTCTTCTAAGTATTTATACTTATTCTTATACTACTACGAAGTATTCTCTAATTCACAAGAGGGTTAGGATTAGTTACCTCGGTAAGCCCAATAATATCCTAGATAAAGTCGCTTTGAGCAAGGTTTAGCTCAAGTTGTATGCACCCAGGTAGCTCGAAACCTTGAAGTTTTTCACAACTTCTACAAAGGACTAAGGGATTTGGGCTAGGGTATTTTGGGCATTATAACAATACTCGAAGACAACTTTTCTACCAAGGGAGGGTAGATTTCGGCTAGGCTAGGGGGTAGGCCTCCGCCAAACTCACTCAAAGGGAGGTGTTGGACTAAAGGCTAAGGGAGAGAGAGGATTTTTAGACTTGGAAGATAACTTTGTGGATGAAGAACTCTTCATCTTTAAGGGTATTTATAGGTCGAAGTGGCCAACCAATGGCCAAGATTAAGACAAGTGCAAGGCAAGTGTAGGGTGAAGATTTACTCCACACAAATATCCTACCAACTCCTCGACTTGTGCACAAGGAACAAAAGCGTGCACTTCCTTCTCCAATTTCGCCCAATGGACGATTCAAGTCCATCAATGGGAGGGTGCCAAGTGTTGCCCTCCGTTGGTCCAAAATGTTTCTCTGCCGAAAAATCCGCAAAAATTAGTAATGGCATGGCGGAATTTTCCCTACGAAGTTGTGGAAACGCGTTTCGGAAACGATTCTTTTAGTGAGTTGTGCACAAAAATAAAACGTCCAAGGCTAACTTTAAGGCCAAACTTTTTGTACGTATTCCCTTACGTACATACTCTGGAAATACGGGGTATAACACTATTGGTCCAAAATACTACAATTTTTTAACACCCCCCCCCCCCAAATTGTGAAATTTTTGGCGGACCTCATATTATCAATTCTGATACTTCATAATCCAATACTAAGTCCATAAATCCAATTATAAGTATTAAACTAAAAGTTAATAATTTTTCGTCGTCACATTTTTTCTGAGATTTTCCTTAAGAAAATGTAATTATCCTTTTCTTCCAAAATTCAAATCTTAAACCCTTAATCACGTTCTCAATTAGTAGTCATGGTATTACGGGGTGTAACATACTTCCCCCCGTAGAACCCTTCGTCTCCGTCATCCTCCCATACTAAGTCCATCAATCCAATTAGAAGTATTAAACTCAAGTTAATAATTTTTCGTCAATCAGCTTTTTCTGAAATTTTCCTTAAGAAAATGTAAGTATCCTTTCCTTCCAAAATTCAAATCTTAAACCCTTAATCACGTTCTCAATTAGTAGCCATGGTATTACGGGGTGTACCATACTTCCCCACTTAGAAACATTCATCCTCGAATGTTTATCTAAGGTTTCAAGCTATACAAATTCCCAATCTGCTCAACCATCATCAACATCAATCCCAAGTGGTTTATACTCAAACCAAGGAATCATCACCTCTAATACTTCACATATACTATGTACTTTAACCACGATCACATATAAAATACTTTACTCTTGAAGGTCTTGTCTATCTAAGGTCTCAACGATTATCCTATACTCTAAGATCCTAAAATATTTCATGTCCCAAGCTTACATTATTTCTCCCCGTATACGGGCAAGATGGCTTCTCAATATCTCAAAATCATGTTGTCCTAATCACAACCACCCTATATACCCCATACCAATATTATTCGTGCATCTCACTTAAGCATACAACACAGCTTAATCTAACCACATAGTATGTCATTAAGTCAATTAAACATGATCTCTAAAGGTTCATCACCTTTCCCGACAGCTCATCACCTCCTAATTATTCCAAATTAGCACATATATAACCTTGATGAGGATCCATTAAACTGTCTCATACCTTCTAAGCCATTATCAAAGCTTAACCAACTCACGATAACCCACATTCATTTCAGGTAACACACACATGGACCAAATAAATATGTCCGCATAGATATACATCATCATTATACCAACTCTACAACAATTTTTACCAACCTGGATACCAAGTCCAAATATTCATTTCTGGGCCGCTGTCGCTTTCTCATAGCTGCAACACAAGAATACGTTAGAGAGGGGCTACCCTAACAACACAGCTCTATCGCAAGATCTCAGAGTGAGAAGAAGGGAAACCAATCCTAAATATCATATAGCCTCTTGTTTATTGGTGTGCTGCACAACACACCGATAAACAGAACTCTACTAGACACGGTCATGTATATTCCAAGGATTAATCGCTCAAACCACTCACACGCATGAACTCGGGCGCGATGGTACCTACCTGGGCACCCATCTACCCGTACAACACATGTAACTCGCGGAAGCTAAATAACACTCTTTTTTTAAAACAAACGCAAAGTCGACAAGGCTGCCATAATATATAACACCTGAATGGGACTACAACCGTACAACAATAAAAATACAACTCACGCCAGTCCAGCCCACATATGAATACAGACCTCTAAGAGTTTGGACAAGAACTATGACGACAAGGCTCGTCTGCACTGAATACACCTAGCCATAATGACAAGCTCCGGAATACTGGAGCTCTCCCAACACGCTGAACAAGGATCCTAAACTCACGGATCACCCAACTGAGTACCTATACTGCGGCATGAATCATCCCCGAAGGGTCGACAACAGTACCAGTATGTAAAATGAAATCAGAAACAAGATCATAACTATACGTAAGAATGATAGGGACAAGTATGAAAATCAAATACTAGATCCCTACCGCCATGTAAAATATAAGAGCCAATGCGTATTGTCGATGTACCAATGATTGTATCAACATATCATCACTATACCACTATACTATTGTATCACTGTATCACTATACTACTGTATCCTTTAAAAAATAAGATTTAACTGTGCCTTTAAATACTCTTTTGACTCTCAAAGGAATAAAACCAAGTTACCATGATGTCGTGTACCAATCATTAAAATGAACTCTTTTTTTATAAAAAACTTGGGCACCAAAATATCATGCACCCAATAATCTAAGTACCTCTTTTTAGAAAATCTGGGCACCAAAATATCATGCACCCAATAATCTAAGTAACCTCTTTTTAGAAAATCTGGGTACTAAAATATCATGCACCCAATAATCTAAGTAACCTCTTTTTAGAAAATATGGCGAGAAAATATCATGCACTCCAATAATCTAATCAACTATCTTTTAGAAAATCAGGCACCAAAATATCATGCACCCAATAATCTAATCAACTATCTTTTTAGAAAATGTGTGGCACCACATATCATGTACCAATCACATATAAAAACTTTCTTTATAGAAATGTGTGGCACCACATATCATGTACCAATCACATGTAAAAAAACTTTCCTTTTAGAAATGTGTGGCACCACATATCATGTACCAATCACATAAAAACAAATTCATTTTTGAAACTCAAAGTACTATCAATAGGATATATCACTAAGGATTAGGTTCCAATAGAACTCTATAAATATCAAGTCAAGTATCGCTAAGGATTAGGATCCATTCGTCGTTTGTACCAACTCGATAAGCTAATTCATCTCGCCCCTCTGGCTAACATTATGGAAACATTTTCATGGTAATAACTGATCTGAATTGCCAAATTAATCCATTTTATGAGCCATTAGGTTATATATTAATCATGATCTTTATCTAATCAGCTGTGAACCTTGAAAATGTAAAACGAACTGGTTATATCTTAGCTTCTATGCAGATGGAAAATTCTACTCATTTTAATTTAATAGATTATCGATTTCCTTTTTCATTAACGCTGCAGTGGCTTGTTCGATACCTTTTCTCATTAGTACTGTAACTAGCAAGATCAATTCAACTCCAACGTTTACTAAAAGCTCTTACCAACATCTCCCATAAGACTTGGTAAGGACTTAGGAATAATTTAGACATGCGTTTAGCATAGAATCAATAACATGAATACTCCCTAACTTTTAAGAGTAGAATAACTTTTGAAATAATACCACAGTTATGGTTCACACTGTTACACCCCGTAGTTCCAGAGTATGTATGTGAGGACGTACGTACGAGAATACGACAGTAATTTTGGAAAGGAAGAAATATGTGATTTTTTTCGACGGAAAAGTTTCCGGTTTTTGTGAAGTAAAAAGGTTCGTTAATGGGAATTGGATTCCCAGATTTGGTATTCGGACTTTTTGGAATATTTTAGAAGTATTGAAATTTTAAATTCCGGAATTGGTCACGTGGGGCCCACGAGAGAATTTACGGTTTTGTGAGGCCCACTTTATTTTCGGATTTTTGGCATTACGGATATTTTCGGAAAATGAAATATTTTGGACCAATGGGAGGGCGACATGTGTCACCCTCAAGTGGACGGTTTGGTGGTCAATGTTTGGCACGTTTTTAATGTTTTAAAGGGCTTAAACATTTGGTCAATGTTTTGTAGATATTTGTGGAGTAGATAGATAAGGTGGGACCCACACAACACTTGTCCAAATCTCCACCACAGACTTGAATCTTGGCCCTTCATTGTTCTATAAATACCCCTAAGTGCAAGACTTCTTCATCCACAAAACAATTTCCAAGTCTTAAAATACTCCTCCCTTTGATGAAGTTCTCGTCCACTCTCCCTTAACCAAACTTTGTCCAAAATTCTTAAACTCTTAAGTGTTCTTCCCAGTGTATTAGGAAGATTGTTAACCAAAAATTAGAAAAGATTTCACACCTAGCCTAAAGCCTCACCTTGGCGGGAGTTGTGAGGACAAGAACCTTAGTATTCTTCACTGTTTAGGTTGGTTCTTAAAGAGGAGTTGGTTAGGAGCGTATAAGGGTTGCTTGGAGGCGGGTTGGAGCGCGCGGAGTAGGAGATAAACGTTGCTCGGGATCGACATTAAAACTTGGATAATTTTGGGTTTGTCGAGGTAAATATCTTTGTCCTTATTGTAATTGGAGATTACATATCGTAGTAGTTTAGAAGTAAGTATAAGATATATAGAAGGTTGGTAAAGAAGAGAATTGAACTGTGCTTACATAGGGATGTATTCTGATGAGACTTGTGTAGCAGGTAGGAAGTCACGCCCAATTTTTAGTAAATTAGAACCTTACGCTTAGAATGTTCTACAGTAGTATAGGCGTTGATAGACTTATATGACCGTTATAGGTTGAATTCTGCGAGTAGCGTATTCTACTTGAAGGGTGGAAAAGGCTAGCGAGGATTCTGATGCTTTGGAGCTTTTTGCTATTTGTCGATAATCGTCGCGAGTTATGTGAACCTCTTCCTATCTTGTGCAGAATGATATGTTGTGAACTATGTATGCGGTAGACGTATATGTGTTAAATGAATTTGGTTGGTTTAAAACATAAAGTGTTATAACGGCTTTATGGGAAGTTGGTTATAACAACTTTATGTGGGCAAAGAAATGGTTTGTGGTTTTAAAAGATAAAAGACGGATGTGAATTAATAAGGACTTGGGTTGTGTTAAAAAGTTGTGAAACCGTTTTAATGAGAAATGGGTAATTGGGTTTTAAAAGGAATAATGTTATATTAATTTGGAAATGAGAACAAGTATCGAACAAACCAACTGCGGCGTTAATAAAGGAAAATGTATTGACTAATTAATTATTATTAAAACCAGAGAAACCTCCATCCGCATGAAGCTAAGATAAGACAAAATTGTATTACATTTTCTTGATCATGTCTGCTTTAATAAGATTGTTATAAACAAGAATAACCTACTCACACATAAGGCATATGTTACTCAAATTGTTTTAAAAGAGAATTATGTTATTAAGTAATTAAGACTATGAACTACGAACCTTTCAAAATAAGAGACTTGAGTATTTGAAATTAGGCAAACTTGAACTTTTGGAAAAGAATGTTGTTACTTGTCTTTAAAAGGAAACTATTTTGGTTTACTTAAGATAATAGTTACTCTGTTTTGGATACTCTGAGTGTTGGTATCGTGTGACTACTTGTGAAAGAATGGATATTTGTAAGGAATTGAAGTATGGTAATTTGCTTGTGCATGCTTGTGATAGCCTTGTTGTGTGAAAAGTTGTATTCCTATGCTCACCGTCTCTCGATGGAGGGCGGTATATTGTGTGTTGTTACATGTACATGTACGCAGATGAAGAATTAGGGGCATGCGGACCATGCGGCGCGTTAATCACCCGGTATATTGTTATTGTTGTTACATGGACATGTACGCAGATGAAGAATTAGGGGCATGCGGCGGCGGCGGAGTTAATCACCCGATATATTGTTATTGTTGTTACATGGACATGTACGCACCGTCTGAAATTAGGGGCATGTGGCCGCAGGCGAGTTGATTACAGATATATTGTTATTGTTGTTACATGGACATGTCTGCAGATGAAGAATTAGGGGCATGTGGCCGTGCGCGTGGTTGATTACCCGCAGGTATCGTTGTGCATCACGGACATATGCAGATGGAGAAATTAGGGCGTGTGGCCGTGATGCGGGCATGATTGATATTGTGGGCGTCACGACCGCGGTTATACTTGAGTGATGACTTTGAGGCGTGAGTCCTGCTTTGACATGACCGCTTTTATGTCGTGGCGTAGTTTGGTTTTCATACACGTCTCACTGTTTTATTTAGATTATGATTTAGTTCTGATATTTTGATTTCCACATACTTGGTACATGTCTTGACCTCCTTGAAGTGCGTTCATCTGCGCGTGTAAGTACACGGTTGTTGATCCTCGCTCGTAGGATCATTCAGCGTTTTGGGAAAGCTCCGTTTCTCGGAGGCTTATCTTTCGTATAGTCCTCGTTGTAGGTACTTACATTCGGGTATGGCGGCCCCTGTCCGTCATTGTTATTATAACACTCTTAAGTGCATGTAATCTTTATTTGTGGGCGTGGTTGTAAAGGTTGTGCTTTGCTCAATTCTGTATATATGCAAGAAGGCAATCGTTTTGGTTGCTGTTTTATTATCATATCTCTTGTTTCATGTTTAAGTTTTATTTCCACGATTTTCTCGATGTTGTATCACTAGGGTGCCCGGTAAGGCACGATCCACGGGCAGGTCGGTCGTGACAAAAGTGGTATCGATGCGATTAGTCCTCGGAAAGTGTCTGACTGACCGCGTGTCAGTAAGTCTTGATTATCGGTGTGTTGTGCACCACATCTATAATCAGGAGGCTGCAGGACATTTAGGATTGGTTTCCATTCTTCTCACTCTAAGATCGTGCCTTAGAGTTGTGTTATAAGTTGGACCCCTCTGACGTATTTCGTTTTTACCAGTTATGCCTCTACGCAAGGCATCAGAGCCCAGAAGGGCAAGGCGGCGAGAGGAGGCTGCGAGTAGAGCACGGAGGGTTACCGGGACAGAGGCCCGTCTTTGCAGGTGGTGCTACAGACGGCGGATTCTACGATGCCGCCAGCCCCAGAGTTTAGAGCAACAACAGTAGCTACTGAGGCCACGATACGAGCCTCGGTCCACAACCCGGAGCGAGAGGAGACGGGTTCTGAGAGATGGCGATTATTGGCGGATTGTGGCGAACGAGGATAAGTGGGCCGCAGCGATTCGATGCACCCGTGGTTCACCCGAGATCGGATAGTTTGAGGCTACGGGATTTTCCGAGTCGCACCCGCGAGTTCTGGTCGAGGCTGAGGATGATCCGCGAGTTCATCAAGCGATTCTGACGGATCGTAGAGTGATCAAGGCTTGGAGACCGTCGGTGGTCTTAGGTTCGCATCGTTTGCGTGATCTGCAATCATCGTTTTGATTCGTGGGAGCTGTCCGGGGAGAGCATGCACTTCAGTGATATGGGACGAGTTCTCGCAGGCATTCCTCACTCACTTGCCTCCGCGGATGAGGAGGGCGCGGGCGACAGATTTATGATCTTTGAGAGCGAGAGGCGTGCGGTTCGGGAGTACAATGTGGAGTTTGACTCACTAGCTCGATGCGTCCCGCGTTAGTAGTCGATATGGAGGGCCGAGTACACCGCTACATCACCGGCTCGATGACTACTTAGCGAGGCTTGTTAGTGTAGCTCTTCACCGCATGGACATTGCCGCGTGCGAGCTTATGCACTTGGATGTGAGGCGGAGAGGTCGACGGAATAACGAGATCAGCGAAGAGGGCCAACAGCGAGGTCCTTTGGTGACTTTCGAGGCGGACCGCCAAGGTGACTAGTTATGCACCTTCGCCAAGACAGAGTGGTCCTCCAACGCCCGAGCGTCAGGTATTCGAGGCGGTCGAGCTCGAGTTGAGTTTTCGGGAGTAGGGGTGTTGGCGGTGCGGCCCTACCTGCGGTGTGGTCGATGTAGTAGACCGTTTTGGGAAGTGTCGTGGTGCGAGGAGCTTGTTATTTTTGCGGCCGGCGGGGCCATTTCGCGAAGCGGTCAACGGTAGCGGATGTTACGACTCGGCCTTCGGATCTATGGTGGTTCATCACCTTCATACGGTATGCAGCCTGCAGTGAGCCTATGACTAGAGTGAAGCGGTAGATACAGTATATCCTTAACCTGTGAGATTAGTATGCTTGATATGATGATTTTATGTTGAGTGTTATGTCTGGATAGCATTGTGTAAAATTGTGACCTAGAGAACATGGGTAGTTGAAAAGGTAAGTATGGGGGTATGGAAGGTGTGAACCTTAGAATATTACACGTCGAGACCTTAGATGTAAGGTCGTCTCGAGTAGAAGATTTTGCGGGTGATCCTTGTCAGAGAGCATTATATACATAGGGTGTACCAGTGGGATAGTTCCTTGGGTTGTGTAAGATGAAAGTGGTAGCTTTCAGGAATTGAATAGGTAAGATTGTTCCGGATCGGGGAACAAGAGTTTGGCGCGATTATGGGTCGGGTTGAGGACCATTCGCGGGTCAGCCCGTAGCCCGGCATGAGGTAGGGTCAGCTCGAGGTGGTCCCGCCAGGTGATGGGGTCACGAGGGTGCTAGGCCCAGGTTTTAGGTAACCATCGTATGAGTTCGTGGATATGTTCGACCAAAATCGGACCATGAAGACCGGGAATGGCCTTGAAGAAATTTGAGGCTTGTAAGATGACCAAGTTTGGAGGTAGTGACTCCAAAGATTTTGGAAACTGAAGAGATGACTGAAGTATGGTACGTGTACTAGAAAGAGTTCGAGTGTTCGAGAAGAGTACGACAAGTAAGGAGAGAAGTGAACATGTGCTGAGAGATAGAAGTGATCATTTTTGTGAAGTAAATGTGCGAAAGGAGTATCCTTTGGACCGGGAGGCGAGTGGTGTTGTTTTACACGCCCGAGTTGATTCCTCGTTGTCTTGGATTGAGCTTTGCTGCGTATGTTATATTATGGCCACGTGTGGCATAATTGGTTTGTAAGTATAGTAGTGAAGACTATCTGGCTTGTATGTTTGAGACTTAGAAGGAACATTCGGCGAATGTTTCTAAGGAGGAGAATGTTACACCGTAGTTCAGTATGTATGTGAGGGCGTGCGTGCGAGAATCTGACGATAATTTTGGAAAGGAATAAAGATGTGATTTTTCACAGTAAAGTTTAGGTTTTTGTGAAGTAAAAGATTCGTTAATGGGGTGGATTCCCATTTGGTATTCGGACTTTTTGGAATATTTTAAAAGTATTGAAATTTTAAATTAGGAATTGGTCACGTGGGGCCACGAGAGAATTCTACGGTTTGTGAGGCCCACTTTATTTTGGATTTTTGGCATTACTGATATTTTCGAAAATGAAATATTTTGGACCAATGGGAGGCGACATGTGTCACCCTCAGTGGGCGGTTTGGTGGTCGATGTTTGGCACGTTTTAATGTTTTAAAGGGCTTAAACATTTGGTCAATGTTTTGTTGATATTTTGGAGTAGATAGATAGGTGGGACCCACACAACACTTGTCCAAATCTCCACCACACACTTGAATCTTGGCCCTTCATTGTTCTATAAATACCCCACATGTGCAAGACTTCTTCATCCACAAAACAATTTCCAAGTCTTAAAATACTCCTCCCTTTGATGAAGTTCTCGTCCACACCCTCTCCCTTTAACCAAACTTTGTCCAAAAATTCTTAAACTCTTAAGTGTTCTTCCTTAGTGTATTAGGAAAATTGTTAACCAAAAATTAGAAAAGATTTCACACCCTAGCCCCTAAAGCCTCACCTTGGCCGAGAGTTGTGCGGACAAGAACCTTAGTGTTCTTCACTTATTTAGGTTGGTTAGTGTTATACCCCGTATTTCCAGAGTATGTACGTGAGGGCGTACGTACAAAAGTTCAACCCTAAAGTTAAGGCTTAGGACGAAATTTGGGCACAACTCACGAAGCGAAGGTTTCAGGCGAAGCGTTTTCCAAAACTTGCGTAGGGAAAATTACGGCTATGTCATTTATAATTTTTGCGGATTTTTCCGGAGATGAAATATTTTGGACCAACGAGAGGGTGACACTTGTCACCTCGTATGGGCAAAGAGGCCACGGATGGGACGATTTTAGGGCTAAAACAAGGTCGATGTTTGTGAGTGATTTGTGGAGTAGGTTTAGGGTGCATTGTGCAAATCCTCACCATCCACTTGCCTCCACTTGCCCTCGTCTTGGCCCTTGAAAGCCCTATAAATACCCCCTTTGTTGAAGAATTCTTCATCCACAAAATTACCTTCCAAGTCTCAAAGTCTCTTCTCCGCCAGAGTTCTCGTCAAGCCTCATCCCCCTCTTGAAGTGCTAAAGCCGAAACACCTCTCCTCCCCTTCCTTGTAGTCTCGGCAAGCCTCACTCTTGGAAGCCCTAGCCAAACACTACCCCCTCTTGGTGAAATACTCTCCAAGTATTGTTACTATCCCCAAATACCTTAGCTTGATCCATATAGTATTTCCAAAGTTATCTCTATCGTGAAGTCGGAAATACTATCTTATATCCATTAGTCACTAAACGAAACCCTTGGGAAACTTCATAGTAGGTTGAAGTAGAAAGTAGAAGTTGTGTAGAAACTTCTAAGGGTTTCTTGGAGCGGATTGGAGCGTGCAGTTAGGAGCTAAACCTCGCTCGGGATCGACATATCTTGGATAATATTGGGCTTATCGAGGTAAATAATCTTATCCTTCTATTGTAATTGAATAATACATCTTTGTAGAAGTATAGACATAAGCTTAAAACACATAGAAGGGTATTAAAGAAGAGTATCAGTAATTACATAGAAGGGTATTCTGAGAAAGAATTGAGTGAAATCACATCGGAAGAATATTAAAGAAGAAGATTAAAGTACTTACATAGAATTTGTATTCTGATGAACTTTAGTAGCTTAACGGGTAGGAAGTGCTGCCCGATTTTCAGTAGAATAGAGAACCCTCTGCTTAGATTATCCTTGGAATAGTCTAGGCGTTGATAGGCGTGTTGACTATTATAGGTTGATACTCTGCTTGCGACATATTCGACTTGGCGGGTGGATTTCGCGAGAAGGTATGTGATTCTTCCTATACCGCTTGAGCATGATATTTTAAAGTATATATATAGTGCGGTGAGCGTCGTGTGTTAGCGAACATGGTTTTACTTGAGTCTAATAATAAGAATCTTGAAGTATTTCAAAAGGATTAAGAATCGTTTTGAAATAAGAGTAATACTTGGTTTTAAAAGCTTAAGAGTTATACGACTTTATGGGAGTTAGGTATAACGACTTAAGAATGATAAAAGGCGATTTACTTATTTGTTTATGAAAGTCTTGTATTGATTTACGAAAAGTATAGTAAGATGCTTTGATAAGTAACCATGTTATGATGCTCGTGTGTTAGTGTCTTGTGTTGTTGTGTAAGGGGTTATTCTTGTTGTGCTTACGTTGTTAAGCGTTAAGGCGGGTATCTTGTTACTATATCACATACCCCTTGACTTGTTATACAGGGCTTGCCACCCTTGATGCGGTCTATCGGCTATGCGGTCTGTGTGACTATGCGGGTGCGGAGTTCGAGTTGATCATTAGGGTGTATTATCCGTCACGAGTGCACTTATGCGATGCAATGTGACTATGCGGATTACATGTGACTATGCGGTGCGGAGTCGAGGAGAATGCAGGGCTAGCTACCCTCACGTCTTGGTCTATCGGCCTATCTTGGGTCTATGTGTGACCTATGCGAGGCGGGAAGTCGGGATTAGGCACGCATAATGATCTTATGGGCGATTGGCCTTGCTTGATCATTAAGCGGCCTAGAAAAGACCCGATTCTGATATATCTATTTTGCTCTTGTTTATGTTGTGGCACTATGCGGTTTAAGCGATTGTATTTACAAATGGTTTTAGACACTTGATTTCATTTGATACTTCTGATTTCACATACTTAGTACCTGTATGCGACCTCGCCGGGGATGCGTTAATCTGCGAGTAAGGGAAGCCAGTGCTAGATCCACATCCTTAGGATCTACTTTGGTGTCGGAGCTCCATCTTCTCGGAGGCTCGACTTTTGGTATGGTTCTCCCGTATTTGTAGATATATGTACATTGAGGTATGGCGGGAGTCCTGTCCATAGTTATCTACTTAAGTGCAGTAGTCTATTATGCAGTTGGGATGTAAGCGCGAACTTTGATATATATATATATATCGAAAGGCGGCGTTTTCTTAGATAAAGCTGCTTTCTTTTCATATTGATTCTGTCTTGTTTTATATTAGGTAGTTACTCGGTATGACTACTTGGGTGCGGGTAATGCACGATCACGGGCCTCGGGCAGTCGTGACAAAGTGGTATCGAGC
Source organism: Przewalskia tangutica (assembly GCA_029844215.1). Lineage (NCBI taxonomy): Eukaryota > Viridiplantae > Streptophyta > Magnoliopsida > Solanales > Solanaceae > Przewalskia > Przewalskia tangutica. The sequence goes on from JAQGDG010000034.1 coordinate 408,809, forward strand.
GATTAATCGAGTTAATAATTTTTAAATCGTCCGCATTTTTACGAGATTTTCCTTAAGAAAATGTAATTATCCTTTTCTTCAAAATTCAAATCTTAAACCCTTAATCACGTTCTCAATTAGTAGTCATGGTATTACGGTGTAACGTACTTCCCTAGAAACGTTAAGTCTACTTCGTAATCGATACTAAGTCCATAAATCGATTAAGTATTAAACTCGAGTTAATAATTTTTACGTCGTCACGATTTTAAAATTTTCCTTAAGAAAATGTAAGTATCCTTTCCTTCAAATTCAAATCTTAAACCCTTAATCACGTTCTCAATTAGTAGCCGTGGTATTACGAGTGTAACATACTCCACACAGAAAGCGTTCGTCCTCGAATGTTTATCTAAGATTCAAGCTATACAAATTCCCGATCTGCTCGACCATCGTCAACATCAATCCCAGTGGTTTATACTCAAACCAAGGAATCATCACCTCTAATACTTCACATATACTATGTACTTTAACCACGATCACATATAAAATACTTTACTCTTGAAGGTCTTGTCTATCTAAGGTCTCAGCGATTATCACATACTCTAAGATCTAAAATATTTCATGTCCCGAGCTTACATTATTTCTCCAGTATACAGGCAAGATGGCTTCTCGATATCTCAAAATCATGTTGTCCTAATCACAGCCACCACCTATATACCCCATACGATATTATTCGTGCATCTCACTTAAGCGTCTGACACGGCTTAATCTAACCACGTAGTATGTCATTAAGTCAATTAAACATGATCTCTAAAGGTTCATCACGCTTTCCCGATGACTCATCACCTCCTAATTATTCCAAATTAGCACATATATAACCTTGATGAGGATCCATTAAAGTATCTCATACCTTCAGCCATTATCAAAGCTTAACTAACTCGCGATAACCAGCGTTCGTTTCCTGCTATACACATGGACCAAATAAATATGTCGCGTAGATATACGTCATCATTATACCAACTCTGCAACATTTTTACCAACACGGATACCAAGTCCAAATATTCATTTATGGGCCGCTGTCGCTTTCTCATAGCTGCAACACAAGAATACGTCAGAGAGGGGATACCCTAACAACACAGCTCTATCGCAAGATCTCAGAGTGAGAAGAAGGGAAACCAATCCTAAATATCATATAGCCTCTTGTTTATTGGTGTCTTTGCGCACACCGATCATGAGAACTCTACTGAACACGGTCATAGGCGTTCCAAGGATTAAGCGCTCTGAAACCACTCTGTCATACGAACTTGGGCATGAGTACCTACAGGCACCCATCTACGTCTGACACATGTAGCTCGCGGAAGCTAAATAACACTCTTTTTTTTAAAACAAAGCCTTAAAGTCGACAAGTGCCGTAATATATAACACTGAATGGGACTCTGGCCGTACAATGATAAAAATACAACTCACGCCGATCCATTGCGTATGAATACGACCTGCAAGAGTTTGAATGATGGCCCATGGCGAGACAAGGCTCGTCGTACCCCCCCGAATACACTAGCCATAATGACTCAGAAATCTGGAGCTCTCCCAGCCATTGAACAAGGATCCTAAGCTCACGGATCGCTGGCCGAGTACTATACTGCGGGCGTGAATCATCCCCAGAAGAAATCGATCAACAGTACCAAGTATGTAAAAATGAAATCTGATAAACAAGATCATAACTATCTGAGAAGAATGATAGGGACAAGTATGAAAATCAAATACTAGATCTCTACAGTGCCATGTAAAATAAGAGCCCAGTGCCTTGCCGATGTACCTGATACTCTTTGTATCAACGTATCACTATACCAATATACTATTGTATCACTGTATCACTATACTACTGTATCCTTTTAAAAATAAGACATAACTGTGCCTTTAAATACTCTTTTGACTCTCAAAGGAATAAAACCAAGTTACCATGATGTCGTGTACCAATCATTAAAATGAACTCTCTTTTTATAAAAAACTTGGGCACCAAAATATCATACTCCAATAACATAAGTAACCTCTTTTTAGAAAATCTGGGCACCAAAATATCATGCACTTTGATAATCTAAGTAACCTCTTTTTAGAAAATCTGGTACTAAAATATCATGCATGATAATCTAAGTAACGCTTTTTTTAGAAAATATGGGCGTGAAATATCATGCATGATAATCTAATCAACTATCTTTTTAGAAAATCTAGGCACGAAATATCATGCACTCCGATAATCTAATCAACTATCTTTTTAGAAAATGTGTGGCACCACATATCATGTACCAATCACTATAAAAACTTTCTTTATAGAAATGTGTGGCACCACATATCATGTACCAATCACATGTAAAAAAACTTTCCTTTTAGAAATGTGTGGCACGCGTATCATGTACCGATCACGTAAAAACAAATTCATTTTTGAAACTCAAAGTACTATCGATAGGATATATCACTAAGGATTAGGTTCGATAGAACTCTATAAAGATCAAGTCAAGTATCGCTAAGGATTAGGATCCGTTAAATGCGTTTGTACTAACTTCGATAATCTAATTAAATCTAGCCATAAGGCTAACATTATGGAAACATTTGCATGGTAATAAGCGATCACGAATTGCCAAATTAATCCATTTTATGAGCCATTAGGTTATATATTAATCATGATCTTTATCTAATCGGTGTGAACCTTGAAAATGTAAAAGCAGGCGGTTATATCTTAGCTTATGCGGATGGAAAATTCTACTCATTTTAATTTAATAGATTATCGATTTCCTTTTTCATTAGCATTGCGGTGGCTTGTTCGATACCTTTTCTCATTAGTCTTTGTAACTAGCAAGATCAATTCAACTCCAGCGTTTACTAAAAGCTCTTACCAGCATCTCATAAGACTTGGTAAGGACTTGAGAATAATTTAGACATGCGTTTAGCATAGAATCGATAACATGAATACTCCGCAACTTTTAAGAGTAGAATAACTTTTGAAATAATACACGATTATGGTTCCTTTGTACACCAGTAGTTCCAGTATGTATGTGAGGGCGTGCGTCACGAGAATACGGCGATAATTTTGGAAAGGAAGAAATATGTGATTTTTAATGGAAAAGTTTCGGTTTTGTGAAGTAAAGGTTCGTTAATGGGAATTGGATTCCCGGTTGGTATTGGACTTTTGGAATATTTTAGAAGTATTGAAATTTTAAATTAGAATTGGTCACGTGGGGCCACGAGAGAATTCTGATTTTGTGAGGCCCCTTTATTTTGGATTTTTGGCATTACGGATATTTTGGAAAATGAAATATTTTGGACCCGATGGGAGGCGACATGTGTCACCCTCAGTGGACGGTTTGGTGAGTCAATTTTTGGTACGTTTTAATGTTTTAAAGGGCTTAAACATTTGGTCAATGTTTTGTAGATATTTGTGGAGTAGATAGATAAGGTGGGACCCAGCGCAACACTTGTCCAAATCTCCACCACACCTTGCTTGAATCTTGGCCCTTCGTTGTTCTATAAATACCCCTAAGTGCAAGACTTCTTCATCCAAAAACAATTTCCAAATCTTAAAATACTCTCTCCCTTTGATGAAGTTCTCGTCCACACCTCTCGTAACCAAACTTTGTCCAAAAATTCTTAAACTCTTAAGTGTTCTTCCTTAGTGTATTAGGAAGATTGTTAACCAAAAATTAGAAAAGATTTCACACCACAGCCACAAGCCTACTTGGCGAGAGTTGTGAGGACAAGAACCTTAGTGTTCTTGACATTTAGGTTGGTTCTTAAAGAAAAGTTGGTTAGGAGCGTATAAGGGTTGCTTGGAGGCGGGTTGGAGCGCCACGGAGTAGGAGCTAACGTTGCTCGGGATCGACATTAAAACTTGGATAATTTTGGGCTTGTCGAGGTAAATATCTTTGTCCTTATTGTAATTGGAATTACATATCGTAGTAGTTTAGAATTAAGTATAAGATATATAGAAGGTTGGTAAAGAAGGAATTGAAGCTGTACTTACATAGAGTGTATTCTGATAGACTTGTGTAGCTTGGGGTAGGGAAGTCTTTGAATTTTTAGTAGAATTAAGACATACGCTTAGAATGTTACGAGTAGTCTAGGCGTTGATAGACTTATATGGCCGTTATAGGTTGGAAGTCTGCGAGTGGCGTATTACTTGAAGGGTGGAAAAGGCTAGCGGGATTCTGATCTTTGGAGCTTTTGCTGTTGTCGATAATCGTCGCGAGTATGTGAACCTCTTCCTATCTTTTCTAGAATGATATGTTGTGAACTATGTAGTGCGGTAGGCGTACGTGTGTTAAATGAATTTGGTTGGTTTAAAACATAAAAGTGTTATAACGGCTTTATGGGAAGTTGGTTATAACAACTTTATGTGGGCAAAAATGGTTTGTGGTTTTAAAAGATAAAAAATGGATGTGAATTAATAAGGACTTGGGTTGTGTTAAAAGTTGTGAAACCGTTTTAATGAGAAATGGGTAATTGGGTTTTAAAAGGAATAATGTTATATTGATTTGGAAATGAGAACAAGTATCAGACAAACCAACTGCGGCGTTAATAAAGGAAAATGTATTGACTAATTAATTATTATTAAAACCAGAAACCTCATCTGCATGAAGCTAAGATAAGACAAAATTGTATTACATTTTCTAGATCATTTGCTTTAATAAGATTGTTATAAACAAGAATAACCTACTCTTGCATAGGCATATGTTACTCAAATTGTTTTAAAAGAGAATTATGTTATTAAGTGATTAAGACTATGAACTATGAAACCTTTCGAAAATAAGAGACTTGAGTATTTGAAATTAGGCAAACTTGAACTTTTGGAAAAGAAGGTTGTTACTTATCTTTAAAAGGAAACTATTTTGGTTTACTTAAGATAATAGTTACTCTGTTTTGGATACTCGAGTGTTAGTATCGGTGACTTCTTGTGAAAGAATGGATATTTGTAAGGAATTGAAGTATGGTAATTTGCTTGTGCTTGTGATAGCCTTGTTGTGTGAAAAGTTGTATTCCTATACTCTGGTGTCTCTCGATGGAGGGCGGGGTATATTGTGTGTTATTACATGGACGTATGCACGCAGATGAAGAATTAGGGGCGTGCGGCCATGCGGCGGGTTAATCACGATATATTGTTATTGTTGTTACATGGACATATGCAGATGAAATTAGGGGCTGCGGCCGTGCGGCGGATATATTATTGTTACATGGACATGCGCGCGTCACGGTCGAGGCGTGGCGTGCGGCGGGGTTGATTACGATATATTGTTATTGTTATTACATGGACATGCCTGCCGATCTGAATCCCGGGGCATGTAGCCATGCGGCGGGTTGATTACGATATATTATTGTTATTACATGGACATACGCGCAGATGAAGAATTAGGGGCATGTGGCGTCTGGCGGGTTGATTACGGTATACTATTATTGCATCCTGGACATATACAGATGGAGAAATTAGGGCGTGTGGCCGTGATGCGGGCATGATTGATATTGTGGCGTGAGACCATGGTTATACTTAGTGACTTTGACACAGGCGTAGGTCCCTCGCTTTGGCTGCATAAGCTGCTTTTTATGTCGTGAGCGTAGTTTGGTTGTCATACGTATCTCTGTTTTATTTAGTATTTATGTGATTTGCGTTTCTGATATTCGATTTAATCGCGACTGCGTATTTGTCTTGACCTCCTTGGAAATTTCGCGTTCATCTTGCGCGGTAGAGAGTACACCAGTTGTTGATCCTGTTCTGTGGATCACGATTCAGCGTTTTGGAAGCTCGTTCAGGGCTTATCTTTCAGTATAGTCCACGTGATTTGTAGGTACTTCTTTGTTATACCGTATTTCGGGTAATATGCGTGGGGGAATATGTGCAAAAGTCTGGCAGTAAGTTTAGGCTGCGTTTTTGGGCGCACGACTACTTGCAGCGAATAGTTTCGACGAAGCGTTTCCACGGTACTTTCGTAGGGTAAATTGCATTTATGCCATTTTAATTTTTGCGGATTTTTAGGAGGCGAAACATTTTGGACCAGCGGGCGACCTTAGCGCTCCGATTGGTGAACTTGAAATCGATCCGTTTGGGTAGTTGGTTAATAATAGTACGTTTTTGTGTAGCTGAAGTCGAGGATTAGGTAGGATATTTTGTGCAAGTTGGCCAGGTTGCCTGCAATCTTGACCTTACAACTTTACTGTACTTGGCTACATCTTGTACTGGTTGGCCCGTCCATGACCTATAAATGCCCTGCTTGAGATGAAGGTTCTTCGTCGGAAAAGCTCCAGTGCAAAATCCTCTCATAACCACTTTGTAACTTTTCGTCCAGACACCCTCACTTTTGAAGTTTAGTAGGGCCCCTGCTCTTAAAATCTACCTCAATTGGTAGAAAAGTTGCCTTCTTGTATTGTTATAATGCCCAGTACAGCCCCAAATCCGCTTAGTACTTAGTAGAAGTTGTGAAGAACCCCAGGTTTCATGGGGCATCTGACTTAGGAGCAAAACCTTTCTCGGTAGCATTTATCTCGGATATTATTGGGAACTGGGGTAACTAATCCTAACCTCTTGAATTAGAGAATACTTCTACTTGTATTAGTATAAAATTAAGTATAAATACTTAGAAGAATATTGCGAGAATAAATTGGTTTGCTTATCGATCAGAAGGGTTTAAAGAAGAATAATCAAATTGTACTTACATTAGAATTTGTTTTCCGCAGTAGACTTGAGTAGCTCATGGGTAGGAAATCTTTGCCCAATTTTTAAGTAGGATATAGAACCTGCATTTAGAACTGTTACAAAGTGATGCGAGCGTTTGATGACGATGTCATTGTATAAATTTGGTCTGCGCGCGACATATTGAGCACGGCGGTGGTTTCGAGAAGGTATGTGATTAACCTGGCGTGATATTTTTATAATATATATGTGATACGATGAAGCGCCGTGTGTTAGCCCCGAATAATAACTACAGCGATATGTGACTTAAGCACAGAATAATATACAGTGATGCACTGTAGCTTACTTCAGACGTAACTACAGCGTGCCTACGGCAACTGAATAATAAGAAGCGAAAGCATTTCAAAGAATGCTGAATCATTTTTGAAGAGAACTAATTGGTTTTGAAGCGAGAAGCTTAGAGTTATACTGGCTTTATGGGAAGTTAGTATATGAGCAAGAGTGATAAAAGAAGCGGTTGCTATGTGTTTATAACGTTATATTGAATTGTAGAATAATAAGATGGTTTGATAAGTAGACGCCTGATATGATGCTATGTGTGTTAGTGTCTTGTAACGTTTGTATAGGAGAGTATTCTTGTTGTGCTTATGTTGTTTAAAGATAATTTTATTATGTTGGTGTACTATCATTTCGCTCTTGTATGTCTAGGGGTTAAGTTGCACTCCGTCTGGGGTGACTGCGGTGATGCAGGACGTGATTCGAGAATACCTCATGCGGGTCCAAGGACCTATCACGGGCTCTGAGAGTTCAGGTTAGTGATGTAGAGGTTACACCTCATGCGGTGCAATGTGACGTCACCCGGTTCTACGAGTCGGGGCGATCTTGAGGTAGGCGCCGCCGTCGCGGGGTTATCTCTTATCGCGGGTTTTATGTGAGTGGCCTATGCGGACTACGAGTCGGATTAGGCTTTGCGTGGTGATACTACGGGCAGTGGCCTGCTTGATCATTTGCGGCCTAGAAAGCGACTACATTACGGTTTACCTATTGTTGCTCTTGTTTATGATGTAGCATGCGGTCCCGCTAGTTGTTTACCATGCATCTTTCAAGTGATTTTAAAAAATATGTTTTTCATTTAAGTATTTTCTGATTTCATATACTTAGTACTGTTGTCTTGACCTCGCTTGAGTGCGTTCATCTGCGTGAGTAAGAGTGACAGGTCTTCAGATCGACTGTTAGGATCTACGTTGGTGTCGGAGACTCGAATGCTTTTCAGGAGAACTCTGCTTTTGGGTATGATCTCCTGCTGTTGTAGATAGTTTTTATGCTGATCGAGGGTATGGCGGAATACTGTCATGTAGTTATATGTTTCTTAGAAGTGCATGATGCGTGTTATGCGATTATCGGATATAGCTGCTAAACCATGTTTACATATATATATCTTGCAGAAAGGCGATGTTTTCTAAAGCAAAGCGTATCCTTTTATTTTATAAGCCCCATTTCATGTCTTTATTTTATATTTATTGATTACTACGTGTATGACTACTTAGGTGCCCGGTGAGCGCAGTCCGCGAACCGAATGGGTGGTGACAAAAAGTGGTATCGAGCGGTTAATCTCGGAAAGATGTCTACGAGCAGTATACAGTAAGTACGATTATCGATTGTGTTGCCTTATCCTGACCCGAACAGACGTGTTGGTGCCTACCGAACACCTAGTGTCTGACGCCTTGTGATGTCAATGGAACATAAAACAAGACAACGAAAATATTGTAGTAAACGATGTCGGAAAACTTGCGCTACGGCATGTAAATCAATTTTAAAGCGCTGATTCGTCCCATTCTGACTACGCGTAGCGATATACGGACCTCACAGAATGATCGACATGATAGGCGACGAGGCCACAGCCATACCTGAATGTAAATACCTCTGGCGGCGGAAATTTATACGTTTGATAAACTTTCGGGCGGAGCTTCCATCTGACTGTGACCCAGGGAGCGGATCAGCGGGTAGTGTACCTCGACTGCGGCATGAGCGGCCCGAAGAGAGGTGATTACAGCGGTACGAGTATATGGCTGTAAGCCGCCGTAAAGCAGCATCTTCGTTAAATCGATTTACTGCTGCTCTTATAACGACGAATAACCGCCTTGTAATTGCGCGGCATCGCTCAGCAAGCGGCAACTCGTGTAAAGCGCCAAAATGAAGTGATTGATTTAATTCATAGTGATTTGTGTGATTATCAAGCAACCCCATTGTTACACCCCGTAATACCAGGGCTACTAATTGAGAACGTGATTAAGGATTTAAGATTTGAATTTTGGAAGGAAAGAATAATTACATTTTCTTAAGGAAAATTTTGGAAAAAATGTGACGACGGAAAAATTATTAACTTGGAGTATAATACTTCTAATTGTATTTATGGACTTAGTATTGGATTATAAGGTGTTGGAATTGATAATATGGGGTCCGTCGAGAATTTCACAATTTCGCGGGGACCTTCGAAAAATTATAATATTTTGGACCAATCGGAGGGCGACACGTGGCACCCCTCCACTTATCTTGCTAAGATGACAACAAATTAGATATTTTGAGAGGGGACAAGTGGACATGGGTCCCACTCCACTTGGCTATACATATCCAAGTCTTGCAAGACTTGGATCACTTTACACTTAGACAAAAAAATAAGCTCTCATCTTCTCCCCTTTAGCTCCATATTTTCGAGAGCCCCTTGGCTAAGAACAACCATTCTTGATCAATTTATTTCTCCAAGATTAAGCCCTTAAACCAAGTGCTAAGCCTAGATTAATATTCTACACGTTTTTACTTGTCTTGGCCGAAAGTTGATGCCAAAACCCTAGGGGTTCCGTCGACTTTTTGGAAGTGAGATTCAAAGAGAAGTTGCTCCTAAGATTGTAGGGAGTACATATATGTGATTGTAACTTGAAGAAGTGGAGCGAAACGAAAACTGCGCACCAATAAAGACCGGACTGTTTTGGGGCGTTTTTGGGCAAAAAATGAGGTAAAAGACCTTCTTCTTTTAAAGTAATTGGATATTACTTATTGTTATTATGTATGGATGAACTTGTGTTAGAAAAGAATGAAGAATAAAAAGCGTTTGAGCAATTTTTGGGGCTAAAACCGATTCGGGACAGATTTGGTGCAAATGGAATTCGTTGGTTATTGTCGTTGTTATATTCACCTATTGCATGTTATAATGGATTAATATTGTTGTTAATAAGTTGTTATAACTTATGTAGAAGTTTTGGAACTCGAATTGGAATAAAATGGATTAAGGAACGAGTTATCGGGTTGTAGTTGTTGTGAAACCGCCCAAAATCATAGACGTTGTTGTGTCTTTTAGTGGACTGTTTTGAGGTATTAAATTCTGGAAATTTAGTTGTTGTTATGCATGTTTAAGTGTAGTAGTTGCTAATGAAAGTCCTAAGGGAATAAGGGTGTGGAAATGCGTTAAAAGGCCTCACATTTTACCCTCGTTATGGTTGGATTGCGGACTGTTTATATGGGTTGATTTGTGGACTGTTTTGTATAACTGTGGGGCAGAATTTTACACGTTCAGTTAGGCGTGTAATCCCCTTTGGCTAACTGTTGGTTGTGCCTTAAATGTGGCTTGTTGGTTGATGAATACGGGCCTTGGAAAAGGTGGAAAAGTACGTAGAAACAAAGGAAGTGCTGCCCAATTTTCCGTAGAATTAGAGGGCCATTATTTGGTATAAGTCCTACACTTGATAGCTTGTAGTTGATAGAAGTGCTATTGTCATTTTAGGTTGAAGTACTACGTATAGCGTATTCTACTTAAAGGATGGAATAACTATCAAAGTTAAGGTACTTTGGAGCATTTTGCTACTTGTCGATAATCGTCGCGGTATGTGAACCCTTCCTTCTTTTGGCATGATTCTATGTATGAAATATACATGTGGTGTTATTTCATGATCCCTTCTACTCTTAGAAGTTAAGAGGTATGTATGTTGATTTACTTTATGTAAAAGCTATGTCTAAGTTATCCTAAGTTCTTACCAAGTCTTATGGGGGATGTTGGTAAGAGTCGTTAGGAAGTATTTGGAGTCGAGTTGACTTTGCTAAGTTACTGCACGAATAAGAATAAGTATCGAACAAGCCATTGCAGCGTTAATAAAAGAAAATGTATCGACAATCAATTAAATTAAAATAAGTAGAATTCTCCATTTACATAGAAGCTAAGATAAGACAAAATTGTATTACATTTTCTAGATCATGGCTGCTTTAATAAGATCGTTATAAACAAGTATAACCTAGTCACAACGTACAAAAGTATATGTTACTTAATTTAAAGAGTTTACGTTATGAATTTTTAAGACTATGAACCTTAAATTCTTAAAAGGTTAAGAGACTTTATTTTTCAAGTTATGGGACTTGATTCTTAAAGGAAGGAATGACTTGATTTAAAAGTATATAATACTTGATTTGGAAAGTATTGATTTATTGATATTCTAAAGATAAGAGACTTGATTTCTAAAGTTAAGAAACTTGATTTCTTAAAAGTTAAGAGACTTGAAGTATTTTTTTTGAAAGCTATGTAACTTGAGTTTTTAAAAGAAGAAGTTTATGGATTTAAGAAGAGAATGAGTTTTATGATTCTTTTTAAGTATGTATGACGTAGTACTTTTGGGTTTAATTTTCCCTAATGTAAAAAGAAATAAAAGTGCCCTAAGTTCTCTAAAGTGAAAGGTTGTTATAATAGCTTTATGGGGAGTTGTTATAACGACTAAAGAAGAAGTGAAAAGATGATTTAAAATGTTATGTAAAGAGACATTATCGCGTCCGTGAATGGGTGGGCGTTATACATTTATGGGCATACAATTTGACATTATCGCGTCCCAGGAATGGGTCGGGCAGTATAACTTTATGGGCAGACTATATGACATTATCGCGTCGAGAATGGGCGGACGAGATACCTTTATGGGCAGACTATATGACATTATCGCGTCCGAAATGGGTCAGGCGATAACTTTATGGGCGGATTATATGACATTATCGCGTCGAGAATGGGCGCGAGATACCTTTATGGGCGCACTATATGACATTATCGCGTCGAGAATGGGCCGGCAAGATACCTTTATGGGCGAACTATATGACATTATCGCATCCGAGGAATGGGCCGCGATATACCTTTATGGGACGGACTATATGACCTTATCGCGTCCCGAATGGGTCGCAATATACTTTCGTGGGAAGACTTTTGTATGACCGTCGTGTCCATAAAATGAAGATTACGTTATCACGTATGGGTAATCAAAGTAATCTCCCAAATAAAGTCCTCCATAAAGGGAATTATGTTATGTAAGATATGTAAGTTATGTGGAAAAACTTGATCGAATTCTTAAGTATGTATGTAAGAATATGATGTTAATTCTTATTGAAAGAAGGAAAAGAATGATTAATGTACGATTGATTTCATGAGTTAAAATGGCACAGTAGGATGCAGTATTTTAATTTTTATACTTGCTCTGTCATTATTTTATACGATTATGATCTTGTTTAATGTACTTTATTTCCGTTCCATACTTAGTACTTGTTGTCTTGACCCCTTGGGCTGCGTTCATGTCATGAGTCTAGGTACGATTGTGGATCCGCGAGCTTAGGATCCTTGTTGACATTTTGAGATGGCTCGATTTCGGAGTTTGTCATTATGGCTAGGTATATTCGAAGTGCGGCGGGGCCTTGTCCGTCATAGTTGTTATCACCTTCTTAGAGGTCTGTATTCATATGTGGGTTGGACTGGTGTAAGTTGTATTTACATTGTTGTACAGCGTAAATCCTTTCGGGTGATTTATATTTATACGGAAGCCTTTCCGACTTTGTCTTTGTTTTAAAAAAAATGAGTGCTATTTATCTTCCGCGGTTTATTTATGTTGTATGGATAGAAGGGTGCCCAGGTAGGGGCACCAGTAACGGGCCCAGGATTTGGGGCGTGACAGAGTGGTATCAGAGCAGTTAGTCCTCGGCATGTCTACAGACCGTGTATAGTAGAATCTTGTTTATCGATGTGTTGTGCACCACATCTATAAACAGGAGGCTATATTACATTTAGGATTGGTTTCCCTTCTTTTCACTCTGAGATCGTGCGATAGAGCTGTGTTGTTAGGGTAGTCTCTCCCTAACGTGTTATTTGATTGCAGATATGAGAAAGGCAACGGTGACCCGAGAAAGGATTATATGGACTTACGTATCAAGTTGGTAAAACTATTATGCAGTTGGTATAATGATGATGTGTATGCATGCAGCGTATTTATTTGTGGTCATATGCGTTACTAGAATGATTATGAGTTACCATGAGTTGGTTAAGCCTTAATAATTACTTGGAAGGTGTGAAACAGTTTATGGAATCCACACCTAGGCTTTATATATGTACTTATTTGGAATAGTCAAGAGGTAATGAACTGACTAATATTGTGATAGACTCTTGAAAGATCAGGTTTAATTGACTTATGGACATACCATGTGTTTAGATTAAGCTGTGTTGTATGCTTAAGTGAGATGCACGAATAATATTTTTAGGGAGTAAATATGGTTGTTGTGATTAGGACAACATGATATTGAGATTATGAGAAATATGATATTGAGATTATGAGAAACTATCTTACCCGTATGAGGGGAGAGATAATGTAAGATTGGGACATGGAATAATCGAGAATCATGGAATACTAGCTAACTATTGAGACCTTAGATGAACATTCGAGGACGAATGTTTCTAAGGGGGGAAGGATGTTACACCAGTAATACCGGGGCTACTAATTGAGAACGTGATTAAGGATTTAAGATTTGAATTTTGGAAGGAAAGAATAATTACATTTTCTTAAGGAAAATTTCGGAAAAAATGTGACGACGGAAAAATTATTAACTCGGAGTATAATACTTCTAATTGTATTTATGGACTTAGTATTGGATTATAAGGTGTTGGAATTGATAATATGGGGTCCGTCGAGAATTTCACAATTTCGCGGGGACCTTGAAAAATTATAATATTTTGGACCAATCGGAGGCGGCACGTGGCACCCTCCACTTGTCTTGCTAAGATGACAACAAATTAGATATTTTGAGAGGACAAGTGGACATGGGTCCCCACTTGGCTTATACATATCCAAGTCTTGCAAGACTTGGATCACTTTACACTTAGACAAAAAAATAAGCTCTCATCTTCTCCTTTAGCTCCATATTTTCGAGAGCCCTTGGCTAAGAACAACCATTGTTGATCAATTTATTTCTCCAAGATTAAGCCCTTAAACCAAGTGCTAAGCCTAGATTAATATTCTACGTTTTTACTTGTCTTGGCGAAAGTTGATGCCAAAACCTAGGGTTCCGTCGACTTTTTGGAAGTGAGATTCAAGAGAAGTTGCTCCTAAGGTTTTAGGAGTACATATATGTGATTGGAACTTGAAGAAGTGGAGCGAAGCAGCTGCGCACCAATAAAGACCGGACTGTTTTGGGGCGTTTTTGGGCAAAAAATGAGGTAAAAGACCTTCTTCTTTTAAATTAATTGGATATTACTTATTGTTATTATGTATGGATGAACTTGTGTTAGAAAAGAATGAAGAATAAAAAGCGTTTGAGCAATTTTTGGGGCTAAAACCGATTCGGGACAGATTTGGTGCAAATGGAATTCGTTGGTTATTGTCGTTGTTATATTCACCTATTGCATGTTATAATGGATTAATATTGTTGTTAATAAGTTGTTATAACTTATGTAGAAGTTTTGGAACTCGAATTGGAATAAAATGGATTAAGGAACGAGTTATCGGGTTGTAGTTGTTGTGGTCGAGAAACTGCCCAAAACTGTTAGACGTTGTTGTGTCTTTTAGTGGACTGTTTTGAGGTATTAAATTCTGGAAATTTAGTTGTTGTTATTCATGTTTAAGTGTAGTAGTTGCTAATGAAAGTCCTAAGGGAATAAGGGTGTGGAAATGCGTTAAAAGACCTCACATTTTACCCTCGTTATGGTTGGATTGCGGACTGTTTATATGGGCTGATTTGTGGACTGTTTTGTATAACTGTGGGGCAGAATTTTATACGTTCAGTTAGGCGTGTAATCCCCTTTGGCTAACTGTTGGTTGTGCCTTAAATGTGGCTTGTTGGTTGATGAATACGGGCCTTGGAAAAGGTGGAAAAGTACGTAGAAACAAAGGAAGTGCTGCCCAACTTTCCGTAGAATTAGAGGGCCATTATTTGGTATAAGTCCTACACTTGATAGCTTGTAGTTGATAGAAGTGCTATTGTCATTTTAGGTTGAAGTACTACGTATAGCGTATTCTACTTAAAGGATGGAATAACTATCAAAGTTAAGGTACTTTGGAGCATTTTGCTACTTGTCGATAATCGTCGCGAGGTATGTGAACCCCTTCCTTCTTTTGGCATGATTCTATGTATGAAATATACATGTGGTGTTATTTCATGATCCCTTCTACTCTTAGAAGTTAAGAGGTATGTATGTTGATTTACTTTATGTAAAAGCTATGTCTAAGTTATCCTAAGTTCTTACCAAGTCTTATGGGGGATGTTGGTAAGAGTCGTTAGGAAGTATTTGGAGTCGAGTTGACTTTGCTAAGTTACTGCACGAATAAGAATAAGTATCGAACAAGCCATTGCAGCGTTAATAAAAGAAAATGTATCGACAATCAATTAAATTAAAATAAGTAGAATTCTCCATTTACATAGAAGCTAAGATAAGACAAAATTGTATTACATTTTCTAGATCATGGCTGCTTTAATAAGATCGTTATAAACAAGTATAACCTAGTCACAACGTACAAAAGTATATGTTACTTAATTTAAAGAGTTTACGTTATGAATTTTTAAGACTATGAACCTTAAATTCTTAAAAGGTTAAGAGACTTTATTTTTCAAGTTATGGGACTTTATTCTTAAAGGAAGGAATGACTTGATTTAAAAGTATATAATACTTGATTTGGAAAGTATTGATTTCTTGATATTCTAAAGATAAGAGACTTGATTTCTAAAGTTAAGAAACTTGATTTCTTAAAAGTTAAGAGACTTGAAGTATTTTTTTGAAAGCTATGTAACTTGAGTTTTTAAAAGAAGAAGTTTATGGATTTAAGAAGAGAAGGAGTTTTATGATTCTTTTTAAGTATGTATGTACGTAGTACTTTTGGGTTTAATTTTCCCTAATGTAAAAAGAAATAAAAGTGCCCTAAGTTCTCTAAAGTGAAAGGTTGTTATAATAGCTTTATGGGGAGTTGTTATAACGACTAAAGAAGAAGTTAAAAGATGATTTAAAATGTTATGTAAAGAGACATTATCGCGTCGAGGAATGGGCGGCGGTATACCTTATGGGCGCACTATATGACATTATCGCGTCGAGAATGGGCGGGCAAGATACCTTTATGGCGAACTATATGACATTATCGCGTCGTGAATGGGCCGACAAGATACCTTTATGGGCGGACTATATGACATTATCGCATCGAGAATGGCCGGCGAGATAACTTTATGGGCGTACTATATGACATTATCGCGTCCAGAATGGGCGGGCGGTATACCTTTATGGGCGAACTATATGACATTATCGCGTCGAGAATGGGTCGGGCGGTATACCTTTATGGGCGTAACTATATGACATTATCGCGTCGAGAATGGTAAGGCAAGATACCTTTATGGGCGGACTATATGACACTATCGCATCCCGTGAATGGTAGGCGGCAAAGATACCTTGGGCGGTATATATGACCTTATCGCCGCGTCCCGTAATGGGTCGGGCAATATACTTTCGTGGGAAGACTTTTGTATGACCGCGTGTCCGCAAATGCGGGGGTTACGACGTTATCGCGTATGGGTATCAAAAGTCCTCCCAAATAAAGTCCTCATGAAGCGGGTATGTTATGTAAGATATGTAAGTTATGTGGAAAAACTTGATCGAATTCTTAAGTATGTATGTAAGAATATGATGTTAATTCTTATTGAAAGAAGGAAAAGAATGATTAATGTACGATTGATTTCATGAGTTAAAATGGCACGGTAGGCTCTGGTATTTTAATTTTTATACTTGCCCATGTCATTATTTTGTAGAGTGATGATCTTGTTTAATGTACTTTATTTCCGTTCCATACTTAGTACTTGTTGTCGCGACCCTTTAGAAGCTGCGTTAAATGTCATGAGTCTAGAGTACGATTGTGGATCCGCGAGCTTAGGATCCTTGTTCAAGATTTTGAGATGGCTCCATTTCCGAGTTTGTCATTATGGCTAGGTATATTCGAAGTGCGGCGGGGCGCTTGTCCGTCATAGTTGTTATCACCTTCTTAAGTGCTGTATTCATATGTGGCCGGGTGGTGTAAGTTGTATTTACATTGTTGTACAGCGTAAATCCTTTCGGGTGATTTATATTTATACGGAAGCCTTTCCAACTTTGTCTTTGTTTTAAAAAAAAATGAGTGTTATTTATCTTCCGCGGTTTATTCATGTTGTATGGGTAGAAGGGTGCCCAGGTAGGGCACCAGTCACGGGCCCAGGATTTGGGGCGTGACACCCATCTCGTGAAGAAAATAATTATTATATATCATTCATAGATGATTGCGGTAAATTTGTTATGTATACTTAATACATACCAAAGATGAGGATTTGAACATGTTAAAAAAATTACAAAGCAGAAGTGGAAAGCCAACTTGACAAAAGAATCAAAATTCTAAGGTCAGATAGAGGTGGTGAATATCAATCGAATGAGTTCAAAGAATTTTGTTCTACTCATGGTATAGTTCATCAAACCACTGCGTCATATACTCCAAAATAAAATGGAGTTGTCGAACGTAAGAATAGAACATTGAAGAACATGATAAATTCAATTTGATAAGTTCGGGGGCACCCCTCAGTCTATGGGGTGAGGCGTTAATTACTGCAAATATGATATTTAACAAAATTTCTCAAAGGAAAAATGATCAATTTCCCTATGAATTATAGAAAGGGAGATTGTCTACTTTCAAAAGGATGAAAGTGTGGGGTTGCCTAGCGAAAGTTCAAGTTCCCTTATCAAAGAAAACTAAACTTGGACCAACAATGGTGGATTGCATATATATTGGCTCTGCCAATAATAGTGCAGCATATACATTTTTGGTGTATCATTCCGATGTTGAAGGTATTCACAAAAATACACTTATGGAATCTGCGGAAGCAGAAATTTTTAGGATATTTTTCCTTACGACAAGGATAAGAGTGTTCTTAATTATAAGAAGAGGACACTGCTTCAAGATGAGTCAAACCAAAACACAGAAAGTGATGATAATCTTACTTCATCTGTTCAAGAAGAAAATTCTGAACCAATGAGAAGTAAACGTGTGAAAACTGCCAAAGATTTTGGATCAGATTTCATGACTTTTTCCGTTAAAGGAGAACCTCAAACATATAGGGCTGCTATGGAATCATCCAAAGCACCTCATTGGAAGAAGGCTATCCAAAGTGAAGTAGAATCCATTGTGCAAAATAATACATGGATATTGGTTGATTTTCCTCCGGGACAAAAACCAATAGGCCATAAATGGATTTTCGAACGGAAATTAAGGTCGGATGGTACTATAGAAAAATACAAAGCTCGTATAGTAGCCAAAGGGTTTCGTCAAAAAAGAAGGTGTAGATTTCTTCAATACTTACTCACCAGTAATGAGAATTACGTCAATAAGGACGTTAATTGCTATAGCGGCGATTCACAATTTGGAAATACACCAAATAGATGTGAAAACCGCATTTTTGAATGGTGAATTAGATGAAGAAATTTACATATAACAATCCGAAGGTTTTGTGATGAAAGGTCAAGAAAATAAGATTTGTAAATTGATTAAGTCTCTTTACGGACTTAAACAAGCTGCAAAGCAATGGCATAAAAAATTTGATAATACATTATTATCAAATGGTTTTCAAATAAATGAATGTGATAAATGTTTCTACATTAAAGAATGTAATAATGCATGTATCATTTTATATGCTTATATGTTGATGATATGCTAATTATGGGAACGGATAAAGGCGTATTTAACCAAACTAAGAAGATGTTGCATGTCACTTTCGATATGAAAGATATGAAAATAGCGGATGTCATACTTGGTATTAGAATTCAAAAGAATTCTTATGGTTACATCTTAACACAATCTCATTATGTGTCCTTAGAAAGTTTAGACACTATGATGATCGATCGGTTGTTACGCCATTTGATCCCTCTTGTCACCTTAAGAAAAATCAGGGTGAAAGTGTGTCTCAATTGGAGTATACACAAATTCTTGAAAGTTTGATGTACATAATGAATTGTACAAGACCGGACTTAGCATATACAGTGAGTCGGCTTATTCTATACTCACACAATCCTGAAAAGGATCATTGGTTTGCACTAACAAGGGCACTCCGATATCTAAAGCATACAATGAACTATGGGTTGCATTATACAAAATATCCTCTTGTTCTCGAAGGATATTGTGATGCTAACTGGATTATAAGTCCACAAGTGATTATGTATTTACACTTGGTGGAGCGTCGGTATCTTGGAAATCGTCAAAGCAAATGGTAAATACGCGATCAACTATGAAAGCAGAGTTTGTAGCCTTGGACAAAGCTGCCGAAGAGGCAGAATGGCTCAGAAACTTCCTAGAAGGTATTCTGTTGTGGACAAAGCCTGTGACAGCCATTTGCATACATTGTGATAGAATGGCTTTCCTGACGAGGGCAAATAATCAAATATACAATGGAAAGTCAAGACATATAAGGTGACGTCATAATACAATACGAAGCTTGCTGAAGAATGGAATTATTTTCATTGATTATGTGAAATCAAAGGACAATATAGCGGATCCTTTGACAAAAGACCTTAACAGAGAGCAAGTCGTATTTACATCGAGGGGAATGGGGTTAAAGACAACACAATGAGTCTTTAACTGGCGGAAAACTAACCTATCATAATTGGAGACTCAAGGAGCATAAAATACACATATGCTCATTCATATGGTGTACTAAGTGTGTTAATCCGTTGACGATTAAGGATGAATATTATTCTTAATAATACTAAAAGCCTTTATGGTGGGATAGTACGGACTATTCTTGTTTAGTATTACCTATATGATATTGATGTGGGGTCACATCTGTGAGAACCAATATGGCTACGTTCTCTAGAAAATCTCACGAAGAAGGAGTTGTTCACGACCGAAATGAACACAACCGTAAGAATTGAAATATATTGATATAAAATATGTGATATTGGTTGCCTTGGTTTACTATAAAACGTGAATAGTTCAAGACATACGTCCACTATTTCACAAAGTAGATCTGATAAGTATTCACTACGAACGGAAGACACCTTTTATGATGCATGGCATATCGCGTTATTCATAAATAAAGGAAAGTTCCTTATTATCTTATTTTCTATCCAAATGTGGGGTATTGTTGATGTTTGAATAGAAAATATGGGGTATTATTGGAACTTGTATGGGATAAGAAGAAATAAGAAGAAACAAGTGATCAAAATAAGTCTCAGAAAATTTTCCGAAGCATCGCGGCGCCGGGGGCACGAGCCGCGGTGCTTGTGCAACAGTCCAAAAGTTGTGTCTCTTCTCTATAGTCACAACCTTTGGTGTGAATGGCTGCAATGGTCGAAAATTCTTCCTTATAAAGGTGATAATCACTTAGTTGAAGCAGATAGAATACAAAAAAAACTAATCTTATGATTTGAGAATCAAAATCATTTAAGATTATTACTTGCTTCTTCTTCTTCCTCTTGAAAATAAATTTCTAAAGAACACATATAGTAAATTCGCTAGGAGTGAAGTTCTTGTGCTAGAACTCTCACCTAGATAGTTGTATCCTCTAGATAGACGTCCGAAGAACTACAGCACAAGTAGGGACGAATTTTTGTCTTAGGACACTGCGACAGCAGGCCTCTATTATACCAAGTTAGTATGTGTTTCTAATTTACTGAATTCATTGTTGTAGAGTTCAAGTTATATTGAGTTACTATTATATTATTGTGCTTGTTCATTAATGATATATTGGCTCTAACATTGAGTTGTTGTAACACTCTATATTTTTTATTAGATTTGAACTCATTAAATGTTGGTGGTTAGACCTGAACGATTAACTATATTTACATCTAAGTGTGGAGATCCTTTGGAAGTAATTTGCGGTGTAAAGGTTTCCTGAAGGTCAAGGCAAGTTGAAAAGTGCATGCAACTCAAAAGTTTCAATTGAGTCACAAGGCCTCACTTCAACCGCGTATAATATTTTATTAGCAATGAACCTGGGAAAAGGAAATTATTAAAATTGTAGCACATTGAAATATATTTTCAATCATATAAAGATCGGGTCAATCCGAGTTCTATACGAAACGTTATAACTGTTTTACTTATGCATTTTGCATATTGATCCTCATTCTAGCCCCAGAATTGTAAGTTATTCTGTTTTGGTTTGCTTTGATTTGGGTGTTGATGGGAGGCTTCATCATATACTCTTGATAACTATAAGACCTCAGTTTTAGAACTTAATAGGTTTTATAATTTCAGCTCTTTCATGTCTTCTGATAGATTAAGTAATCAATCATCATCTTGTTCATCAGATTTTGAATTTACTTTCTTGCCTTCATTACTATCTCCATTGAGTTCTTTTATATGTAGCATTTTGTGTATGGTGATTCTTTTGTGAAAATGTTGGAGCTGATAAAGAAAGAAAGCAAGTATGAATAAAAAGAAAATATCAAAGTTGATAAAGAAAGTAATTCATATTACTAAAATATTGTACTACATCTTACCTCATATTACCACACAAAAAAAGACATTTGGAAAGAAAATTAGTGTAATTTTCTTTTTGAAAATGGTTACTAATTGTTATGTACCTAAAGTCTAGATATATTCTATGTTATTAGACTATTTTTAAATATCAATTTATGATTGGAATATGGTGAAGTTAGAACGTAATTTAGTGGTCGATGAAATTGGACTGAGCCATGAGAAGGTGTTGAATTATTAGTAACACTCAGTTTTTTTTATTAGGTTTGAACTCATTAAATGTTCTTGGTTAGACCCGAACGATGAACTATATGTATATCTAAGTGTGGAGGTCCTTTGGATGTAATTTTGGGTGTAAAGATTTTCCGAATGCCAAAGCAAGTTGAAAAGTACATGCAACTCAAAAGTTTCAATTGAGTCAGAACGCCTCAATTTAAGCGAGTGTTACTTTTTATTAGTAATGAATTTGGAAAAACGCAAAACTAAAGTCGTAGCCTATTGAAATATATTTTCAACTATATAAATATCATGTTAATCTGAGCTCTGTATAAAACGTTATAACCGTTTTATTGATATGCATTTCGCAGATTGATCTGCATTTTAGCCCCAAAAATGTCATATATTCTATTTTGGTTTGCGGTGGCATGTGCGGCCGCAAAATGAGTTTTGCCCGCAAAATGGGCTCGTTCAATTATAAAAGTCCCCAATTCAGGATTTTTCACTCCTATTTCATTTTGACCAACTTTTTTAGGAGAAAAATATCCTAGAACTTCTCCAAAAATCACAAGGTGAGTTCCTACTCAAACCTCAAGTAATATTCTATTTCATTAACGTGTATTAAGACCAAATCATCATCCAATTCATATATTATGAGAAATTTATTCGGGATCAATTGAAAAAGAAAAATCTTTGGGAGATTTTTGTGGGGTAAGTTCATTGATTCTTTATCGTTATGGAGTTGATTTTGGAATCATGTATCGATTGAAATGCGTTAAAATCCATTGGTTATTCTTGAGATATCAAGAACGTGATTTTGGACATGAAAAGCCTTAGTTTTTCAAAAAGGGAAAAAGTGTTGAAATTGGATTAAAACTCTAATCTTTATCATTCTAATCGATTGTGGAACCTCGAAAATTCTATTTGAAGGGATTTGAGGTATGTCTCTTTTGACCATACTTTTAGACTTGAAGATAGGTTTTAAAATAATGATTCATGTGTGTGTATGGTCAAGCCCGCATAGAACTTTTATGTGTACCACATATTATGCTATATGTTTGTAATCGTGGTGTTCCCCTATAATGGAATGATTTAACTTGATTTTGAGAGTGATGATCTTCAAATGGTTTTGCCCCTACTATGGAATGATTGAATTGATTTCTAAAGTAATAATCTTTAAACCTGATTTGCCCTATAATGGGATGATGTAACTTGATTTTGAAAGTGATGATCTTCAAACTGGTTTGTCCCTACTATGAGATTATTGAATTATTTTTAAAGTGATAATCTTTAAACGTGATTTTTCTCATATTATGGAGTGATTGATATCGATTTTTAAAGAATTTCTATATAATGCATTTTGCCCTATAAATGAGTTTCGGTGAGTTGAAATTTAATTAATAATTTGAATATAATTTCTAAATTGATTAATAAATTGATATACACCTACTACCAGGAGGATGAACATAATTCATAATGAATTGTTTGTCTTCCATGCCATGATTTGAAATTTGACTTTCATGTCACGATTTATATTTCGGCTAATATGTTATAATTTTCTATTATTTGTGTTTTTCCTAGCTACTTGAGAGGAAGGGTAGTCGTTATGGATCCTAGTGGGGTTTTGCCTAGCAATTTGAGAGAAAGAGTGGTCATCGATGGTTGGTAGTCCCGGTGTAATTTTACCTAGCTATTTAGGAGGAAGGGTTGAAGAGGTTACGGGTGTTATTTGTAGGATGCTCAGGGGACGAGCGACCGAGCTTGATGAGATCACAGTTAAATTTTGGAAGAGTGCAGGCAGGGCTGGTTTGAAGTAGTTGAATGGGTTGTTTAACGTCATTTTTAAGATATCAAGATGCTCGGAGAATGGAGGTGGAGTACAATGATTCCCTTGTACAAAAATAAAGGTGATATCCAGAGTTGCAACAACTATAGGGGTATCAAGCTGCTGAGCTACTCTATGAAAGTTTGGAAAAGAGTCGTGGAGACGAGGGTAAGGAGAGACGTGTCTATTTCCGAGAACCAGTTTGGATACTTGCCCGGGCGTTCGACTACCGATGAATACAGACCTCTAAGATTTGAATAAATACTATGACGGGACAAGGCCCCGCCATACCCCTGAATATACATAGTCATGACAACTCCGGAACATTGGAGCCATCTCAAATCGAACCCGGGATCCTAAGCTCGCGGATCCACAATTGTACCTAAACTGCGGACATGAGCGGCCCGAAGAAGTCGATCACAACAGTACCGAATATGGAGCGGAAAATAAGGTGCGATAAACAAATCATAAGCGTACAAAAGAATGGCGAGCAAGTATAAAAAGTACATACGGATCTCGCCGTGTCATTACACTCATGAACTTAATTGCACATCATTATCTTTTCCATTCCATTAAGAGTTATAGCCAAATCTTACGTACTTACTTAGGAGAAATCATTAAGTTCATTACCGTATAACTTACTTATCTTTCATAACATAATCCGCCACTTTATGGAGGCGCGTATACTACGGTCCAATTTGGGGCGATCGATCCACAAATATCAAAGCGTGCGTGGAATCCCCATCACCGCCGATCATAAGTGTAACATATAACCGTGTGGCGCCGTGGCATCCTACCTCACCGTCGGCGTACATACAATACATATATATATCTCCCGCGTGGAATCACATCACCGCCGACGTAGTAGGTGTAACATATAACCATGTGACGCGCCCGTGGCATCCTACCTCACTGTCGGCGTACACACACACATATATATATATATATATATATAACGTGCGCGTGCCGGAATCCTCATCGTATAAGCGTGGTCATAACGTGCCTCGGAATCCTCATCGTAGGTGCAGGTCTTCGTGGGAGCTAGCCCGTAGGTAATAATATAACATGCCCGGAATCCCTCATCGTGGTACATGTCTTCATGGGAGCTAGCCCATTGGAGTAATAGTCGTCATAGCATGGTCGCATGCCGGAATCCTCATCGTATAAGCGTGGCCATGGGTAATAAAACAAATCACGGAAATCTAACCCGCCTCACGGTCACGTGCCGGAATCCCATCGCATAAGCGTGTCGGATCAATCATAATGGAAGCATACGTGGAATCTCACATCACCGATGCGTCAAGTAAACTTACAACAAGGACGATTGACCTCCAACCGGAGTCACGACAATGTAAACATATAATACTTGCACTCAAAGCTATCACAAGCAAACATAGGCAAGTTCATTAAACCTTTAGACTTCCATTTTTATAAACTCATGGCACTTTCGTTTCACACATAAAAATCCGGGAATTTAACCCAAAGTACTACGTGCTTACATTCTTTTCAAAAGACTCTTTTTCATATAAAACCCCAAGATGCTAACACCCGTAGTATCAAGGCTTGTTTACATTTTACCTAAGTCACTACACTTTTAGAAATACATTTTTCGGCTTCTAAATCAAGTGACTTCTTTCCTTAAAACTTAAGCAATTGATGCTTTTAAATCCATTTGCCTTTCTTTTTTTCAAAACATTTATCATTACTTAGAGTAAACCACTCTTTTAACTTTCCATAAAGCTATTATAACCCACTTCCCATAAAGTCGTTATACTAACTTTATACTTTAGGCAAATACATTCTTTTTATAACCAAGAGACTTATACTTTCGAAAACCAAGTGTCGTATACTTTCAAAATACTTCAAGTCTCTTATCTTTTAGAATCAAGTTTCGTAGTTCATAGTCTTAACACTTCATAATGTAAACTCTTCAAATTAAGCAACATATGTCTTATATGTGTGAATAGGTTATACTTGTTTATACTGATCTCATTAAAGCAGTCATGATCTAGAAAATGTAATACAATTTTGTCTTATCTTAGCTTCTATGCAGATGGAGAATTCTACTTGTTTTAATATAATTTATCGTCATTACATTTTCCTTTATTAACGCTGCAATGGCTTGTTCGATACTTATTCTCATTCGTGCCGTAAATTAGCCAAGTCAACTTGGCTCCAAATACCTCCTAACGACTCTTACCAACATCCCCCATAAGACTTGGTAAGAACTTAGGATAACTTAGACATAACCTTTACATAGAGTAAATCACATACATACCTCTTAACTTCTAAGAGTAGAAGGGAACATGAAATAATACCACATGTATATTCCATACATAGAATCATGTCAAAAGAAGGAAGAGGTTCACATCGCGGACGATTATCGACAAATAGCAAAATGCTCAAGTACTTCAACCTTGATAGTTATTCCATCCTTGAGTAGAATCGCTATACTTAGTACTTCAATCTAAAATGGCCATATCGTCCATTAACCTCTAGCTTCGAGCGTAGAATATTCTAAGTGCAAAGTCACTAAATTCTACGGAAAATCGCATAACTTCCTTTGTTTCTACATACTTTGCCACCTTTTTCAAGGCCGAATACAATAACCAAACACGCCACATTTAAGGCCCAACAATTCAGCTAACCAAAGGGGATTACACGCCTTAACAGGACGTGTAAAATTCTGCCCCACAAATTAATACGAAACTAGTTCCATAATTAAAGCCATTCTCGGCTAACATAAACAACAACTCAAAGTCTTTTCCAATTCTTTTAATCCAAATTCTTAGGTCTAACATGTTATATAGTCATAAACAACTTCAACAACTATAATTCCTTCCTTATATAACATGCGACGACTTAAACTAATAATCAACTTGAATTGAAATCTTAAGGGTTAAACATGCAAGTTTTCGGATTAGGGTTCCAATATCCCTAACACTTATCAACTTCATAATATAAACATCTCATGCTTGCTAATATCCATAGCTACAACAATAAGTAATCTTAATACTAAAACGACAAGAATTATACTTTTACAAGCCTTTAAAATTTCCAAGATTCAAAGTCGCTCCTTAGCAAATCTTAGCTCCTTTCCTTTACGCTCCAATCTGCTATTTGAAGCCTTTAGAAGCTCACAACCAACTTCTCTTCCATTTCCAATCAAAACCTATGAAAATGCCTTAGGTTTTCGCCTTGCGACTAACGTGAAAGATATCCTTACAATACCCTTAGGGACCTTGGGTTAAAGTCTTGTGGCTAATGGATCAAACTACAAATTTTCTTGTGGAGGAGCTCAGGCAGAGCATTCTTGGCTAAGCTCAAAGTTTCTTGAAAATTTTCTAAGTGTGAAGACTTGTCTTGCACTAGTGTGTATATAATATACATTGGAGGGTCTAGATTATAACACTTGTTAAGTTTGGAGGGAAGAGATCAAGCCAGTGGCCTCGGACTTAGTCAACAATGTCGAGCTCATAATTAGCAAGACTTGGTCTTCTACCATGGTCGATGACCATAATACCCTTGCATAAATTCGTCCAAGACCATTGGGGTGCCACGTGTCGCCCTCCCATTCGTCCATAAAATTAGAACCCTCGTGGGCCCATGACGTAAAATTCCTCGGGTGGGCCCACGTGACCAACTCCATAACAATAAATTTCCATAATGCTAATAAGTTCCATACTCTTTAAATAATGCATTTTGAGAATCTAATTCTCACCAACGAACATTTTTCCTTTCCGATGTTCGAAAGATTTTCCGTCGGAAAAACAATTCTTCCTTTAGTACCCTTTTCAAGTCTTGTGTTCCTTACTTACATTCTCTTAAACATGTCCTTGAATTACGGGGTGTAACAATGGCCTGCGTCCTTACAGTCACTTGAGCGCATGCCAAGTCCGCCCCAGCCTCGTCACTTGAAACCCCTTTGCAAAATAGTCGTTGCACCAATGATCATTTTACATTTTGGTCGTTGTGCAACAGTCATTTTTGGCATCCCCCCTACCCCCTTTATATTTATTTTTAACCCCTAATTTATTATATTTACACCTTAGCCTAGTTTTCAACTTTAAATACCTCATTTTCTCTTCATCTTTCTCACAAATCTTCCTACAATCTCTCTAATCTCTCGATCAATCTCTCTACAAGTGTACATTATCTACTAAATATTCAATTTTATTTATTCATTTGGGAGTGAATTTGACAACTAGCTTGAGGATCATCCATCGAGCAAAGTTTCAATTTTCAACCTCTCGATTACACGTCGACGTTACGTCGTCGGTACATTCGTTCCTTCATTAAATTATTATTGTTTTTTCATTTTATTTAGCGCACTTAATTTTATTATATTTAATTATTTATTTACATAATTATAATGGAAGGATTTAAACGTATGATTACGGGTAAGGATAAGAGTACTTCTTCTAGTTCTAGTCATCTTATTCCTAGACAGCATCTTATTCCTAGACTGGATGATTTTGTTGATAACTTGATACTTAAAATTCTCCTGAAATACCATATGATTTAGACGATGAGATATTTTCTGGAACTCAAGAAGACTTTAATCTATAAGATGATTTAAATGATGACACACCCACTAATGCGCCTTCAACTGAAATGTCTCGTATTCCCCCTAGTATGAGACGAGGTCCAGCAAAACGGTCATTAAAATCAGATGCATGACAATTTTTTATTAGGGACGTAGCGAATCAAGTAGTTATATGTAAAATTTGTAAAGGGATTTATAGTTTTAAAACTGGACAAGGTCATGATGGAACGGGGGTTTAATGAGACACATAAAATAAAAACACCTAGCTAGGTATGCCCAATACAATGCTCAAAAAAAGAGTGTGTAAGCGCCCTCTCCATCGGGACAAGATTCACATATTGTCCCGGATCAAGTACAGGGTCAAATTAACCCTGTGACAAGGGAAATTATAGGTCCTAAATACGATAAACATAGAGATAGAGAAGCATTATCAAAATTAGTTGTTGCGGAGGATTTGTCTTTTTCATTTCCTTCATCTCCTGGTTTTATTCATTATATTAGAGATATATATAACTCCGCATTTAAAGGTTTTTCTAGATCAACTGTTAAGAGAGATGTATTTAAATTTGCACACGAATATCAACAATATTTATGTTATTCATTACATCATTTTTCTGGCAAATTATCTATTACGTCTGATATAGGTTGTAATACTAACGGTCATGATTATTTAACGGTAACGTGTCATTGGATAGATTATAAATGGTTTATGCAAAAACATATTTTAACGTATAGATATATAGATGATAGGCACACTGGTAATTTTATTGCAGAAAATATTTATTCTGTTTGTCATTATTATGGCATAACTGATAAAATTATGACTATTATATTAGATAACGTTTCTTCTAATAATTATGCTATTACAATTTCAAAAAATAGTTTAACTCCATCTTTTCCAGATCATTTTCATATAAGATGTACGTGTCATATATATAATTTAGTTGTAAAGGATAGTCTATCACTTTTTACAAACATTCTTGATAAAATACAATTTGCTATAAACTATATTTTTAAAATAATAGAATACAACGAAAAAAGGAATATAAAAAAATTTATCACGATTGTCAACTACCTTATATAAAAAAAATTCCGGAGAAGTACCCACTATGTGAAACTCTTTGTACCAGCAACTACTTGTTGCTTATAATTATAGAAGACATGTAACTTTATTTTTTAACGTCCATAATCAAAATTCAGCTTATATTGTTGTAGATAGCGATTGGGATAAAATAGTCGAACTTATTGTATTTTTACAAACATTTTTTCAAGCAATAAAAGAATTTTTCGGTATATATTATTATCATACTATTTCAACTATATTGTTTTATATAGCTCTCATATTTTTATTATTTAATTAATATATTGCTAAACCAGCTTATAAGGTAGCTATTAAAAAATGTTTATCAAAATAAAAAAATATTTTATTCCTATTCCCACTATTTATATTATTGGTGTTGTATTAAATCCAACTATTAAAATAGACGGATGTAAATCACTTATTGAAACTATTTATGATTGTATAGCAGTACTACCACCTCCAACTCCCAAAAATCCAAATGATCCACCACCTATTGAACAAACAAAAGAAGAAGTGTTGTCTAGCATACAAGATGAATGCAAAAAAGTATATAAGTATTACCAACAAGAAAGTGGTAGCAACCAACCGGCTTTCGTACCATTTTCTTCTTCTTCAACACAACCTCAAAAAAGACATGTTATTTCTGCGGCTAGTATTGAAAGCCTCAGAATGTGTGGTGCTAACACTACTAATCAAATTAGCGAGTTTGATGTTTTTGTTTTACATGGTGCTTTACTGTACCAAGCAGTTGTCAATGAAGAAAGACATGAATACTTGCTGAAATACTGGAGGAAGAATGAGAAGACATTTCCGACACTTTCAATGATGGGCCGAGATGTTTTGAACATTCAAGCGTCATCAACGACGTCTGAAAACATTTTTTCTACCGCCAAATTTCAAATAGGAGAGCACATACACTCATTAGCCGAAGACAGTTTGGAGATTGCAGTATTATTTAGAGATTGAATACGAATGGAGCGGAGAAGGTGCGTTCAACCGAACATGAATGAAGAAGAAGACGAAAACTATATCTTATCTGAAGGTATGAGTAGTGACGTGGATAAATTTGACCAACAACTATCAATTCCAACCGAAGAACCACGTGAAATTATAAAGAAAATAAAACAGAATTTTTTGAAAATGTAATTTCTTTAATTGCAATTTTACTATGTCATTTGCAACTTTTGAACGACACTACAAAGTTGTAAATTTTGACAATTGTATATGTATAATTATTAGAAAAAAAATTATATTTCTATTAAATAATATAAGAGACACAAAAACAATCTTGGATGTTTTTATTACTCTTGTTCAATTATTGAGTTGTTTATATATATATATATATATATATATATATATATATATTATTTTAATTAAGTGCAAAAAAAAAAAATGCCTCGCCCCGCCCCAGACTGATCTAGCACGTCCCCTAGCCAATGGGACCGAAACGGGACTCGATCTCGGACCCGACCCGCCAGCCCCGTCCCAGCTCAATCCCACTGCCTTCCCCGTCCCGACGAGTCCCGGCCCGGCCCACTGGCCAGGCCTACTTTGAAGTCTCATTCACAAGTAATTGGATTGAGTTAAAAGACGCGTGAGCCAAGTACGCATGAGAAAAAAATTAAAACAATGGCTTGGTACGAGACAGCAATGCACCAGTGTATCACCCAGCAAAATCTACATATTTCAACTCTCCAAATGTGTGGCTTGGTGCTCCGTCCACCGTCACTATTAACATGAATCTTTAAGTGACCAGTGTCTTAATGATTCCAAGATTTTGCACAACATTAGGGAACCGAACCAATTCAGAGCAAATGATTGTGAAGGAGAAAAACATACGCATTTAAACGGGCTGAAATCTGAGCAATCCATATTTTTTGTTAACCCTATTAATGGAAACAAACCGTGCCTTGGTCACCCCAATGGATTCAACATTCATATATAGTCGGAAGGGATTTGGATCCATATATCTGCGACCAAATAGTAGTTGGCATCCAAAGAACATAGATGAGATCATGAGATGCAACTTTTACAAGATACATCTAAGCATTTTACAATTTATTCTCAACGGAAACTAGTTATGTATATCACTAACAACAGATGTTAAATCTTTGTTGTCAAAGATACAGGTATCAGGTTATCGGTTTTCAATTTAACTTTAAAAGGGAGTAAATAAATGGGAGCCTAAATCTATCATGTGACAAAGGAAAGATGGATTTCATATATTTTCTACAATCATATACTTGCATTGAAACAGAAAAACATAAGACAAACTAAGTATTATGTCAACTTCATTTCTTTTTTTCTTTTTTTATTGGTATGTCAACTTCATTTCATTCGAAAACATCTTTACAGCTTTGAGGTCTATACTGGACCACAAATTTTCGAGGAGGAACCAAACTAAAATCCTTTCTTCATAACATAAAAGTTGTGTTCCTAGTATTCCCTTTTCTTTAAATATTATTAATTTAAAATTTAACCACTACAACGTTTAAACCTTCTGCATGAGAATAAGTAGCCGACTGTATCATCTAACATGCTCCACAACAATAGTGAATAAGGGCAAGAACTAGAGATTGCAGTAACAACTGGCTGTACAAAATGGAAATTAAACTTAAAGGAAAGAGTAGCTAATGGCTATTTGACAAGCTTGATACTTTAGCAGTAGCATAGATGTTGGAATCAAACACGTTATACCAGTAGGCTATAAGCCTAGCAAACCTGCAGCCTCTAGAAAGTAACACCCTACTACGCCGTTGCAAAGCTCAAATTTCTCATGCCGCACGAGTGGATTTTTCATGAAGCAAGCATCAATTATGTTGCTACATATTATTCCATAATTATGTCTGTAAACAGCCCAGTTCGCTGGTGAATTTCCAGCTTAAACTACCAAATCTACGTTATAATGTTGATCAATAAGAATGAGTTGTACTAGATGTTAGCGACCAGTCAAGAATTCTCTTACAATCATTTATCACTATTGAAAAAGACAAATGCTGCACGCAAAGGGGCACTCGTTGAATTCATGACTAATGGAATTATGTCAACCTCCTAAGAACATCTAAACACCAATACTAAGCAATGACCAACATTCTGAAACAACAAATCTCCACTAACCATAATAGGGTATCACTGAATCACAGTTCAATTTTTTTTTAAATTTCTCTTGATCTCTAAACCTCTCACCCCTCTTTGTGTGGACACTGAAATGTCAGCTTCTACATGCATACTGCATGAAACAAAACTCTAAGGCACTCGAGTTTAGCAGCTTATCTCCCAAGTATCAATAAACGTAAACTCCAAAAATAGAGCAAAACAAAAACATCCATATAATTCCTCAACTTCAAGCACAATGTCCTAACCAGATGTGTAAGAATTTTAAAGGAGGCTAAAGAAAAGAATATAAGCTAGCAGATACCAATTCAACCAACACAAACACTATATGCTAATAAACACGTTTTGTACATCAAACATAATCCTTACCAACCAAAACCATTCTGCTGAAGAGTCAGCCTTTTATCTCTTCTGCCTCGCCGAAAAAAGACAGGTTGATTCGAAAAGATCTATTGTAGAAATTTCAACCAGAAGAAATTAACTTCAAAATGTAGCCCCCGACAGCAAAGACAGGCTTTTGAAATAATAAGAAATTATCGCATACATTTGCAACAACTAAATAAACCAATAAGAGCAGTGCCTTAACCTGCAAAAAAGTAAACAGAGAACCTTGTAGAAGAGAGAACCAAAAAGAGGAATTAACTAGGGAGACTTCAATACGGTGGTCACACTAACTGAATTTCATACTGTTGCTACTAACTAATATTTGTTCACATCACAAAACTTAGCATCTCATTTGCATGGCATGGTTATCATTTCTTTACCACTAAACTACATCTGTGAGTTAATCAGTCCTAAGAAAGGAGAGATCAAAACATTAGCAACATGTTCTCTAGAGTTCAAGAACAGATTCTTGCCTATCCCTTATTTGTCCATGTTGTCCGTTTTCCGCTAAAGGCAGCATGAAAAGCACCTATATTGATATAGGTAAGAGGAAGAGGAAGTACTCAACTAGTGAATGAAAGGAAAGATGACGCCCAGGCGAAGTCAACTTATTCAAGAGTTAGGTTAGTGAATAAGCTTTGTGCAATAGGCAAACTAGCTTAAAAGAACGGCAGAAGGAGCCAGGAATTTCAAGATTAACGGGTTAAGAATCATGAAAAGCAGGATGTATCCTCAAGGCATGAGAGAACATCACAAAATAAAAAACTGATGGGAAATACTGAAAGAGATACGCAACAAAAAGGGCCCTATACAAAGAGAAAAATAATTAAGTGTTGTGTGGCAGAACTCGATCGCCGAGAGAAGCTTCTCCCAACCCAACTCGGACGTTATGGGATACGCATTTTATTCTTCAAAAGATGATGTATTATGAAGAACAAGCTTTAATTATCTTACTAGTAGGCATAGTATTATGTAGTACTATTTGTTGTTTCTTGTATTTTGATTATTGTACTATTTTGTGGTAGTTACGACTCTTTTTTTCATAAAGTTTTATCCTGCTTTCTATAGTATTTTGCCATTACTTTTTATCGTTTTATTTTGTGATGTGGATTGCTTGTTCTTGAGCCGGGGGTCTACCGAAAACACTCTCTCTACCTTTCAATGTAGGGGTAAGATCAGCATACACTCTACCCTCCCAAGACCCCATTGTGTGGAATTTCGCTGGGTATGTTGTTGTAAGCAATGTTTTGGAAGGCGCGCGGCGACAAAAGACGACAAGGGCCTGCCTCACCTTTTTTAGAGGCGGCGCCGCCTTTTGAAGTGAGGCGTCAATTAATACCAAAAAAATTAAAATATTTAATGGCGTATATAAATAATCAAAATCTCAATAGCAATAACATTAGCAAATATTTCAATTCAAAAATTAAAAGTAGATAGTAGATGCTAAAAGTCTAGAACTTGAATAACTCAATAACTCACAAGACGAAATACTAAAAGTCTATTCTAATTCTTCAAGATTTTCGATCGAGTACCAAAAACCCAGAGTAAACAGAGGAAGAAGTTGTGCTCTATGTCAGGCACGAAAAAACCCTAGCTTTCAAGTCCAGTTATAAGACTAATTTTTTATTTTCTTCTTCTGTCTCGTTTTAAAGCAAAAGGTGTCACTCGACGTCGCCTCTCACCTTAGTGTGGCCTTTTAGATTGCCTCTCGCCTGGAATATAAAAGGTGATACTAACCCGCCACGCCTCTCGCCATAGGTGACAAGGCACTCGCCTTTAATAACACTGGTTGTAAGCTTTAATTATCTTCACTGGGAAGTGATTCCCTTCTACCAAAGCCTCATTTACATATCATCTGAACTTGGGGGATTTTAATCTTAGTGCATATACGTGTCTTTTCATAGTCTTTTTTTTGGTTGGCAATTAAATCATCATTAGAACATTGTAAGTTATGTGACAACTTAGGCACCCTGTTATCCTAATTTCCTGAAAAACATAGAGAATCCAGGACAACATTTACCCTCGAGTCTGATCCCCAACTGCCCCTGGGTCGAAACCCAAAACTGAAATATGTACAGAAAAAAAAAACCGCTGCAGTCTAATTTTTAAGTTACCATAATCTTTTATCTAAATACATTTACTTCATACAAAAAAATCTTTTATCTAAATAGGTTCTACGAAAAAATTAATTCATTAACAACTTCAAAGTCCACAAACATAACATAAGAGAATAGGAAGAAACTGCATAAAGATCCATCAATCAAGAAAACAGCAATCACTAACAGTCTGTTAACCGACAGCCACCACTTTGACTTTCCACATTAATTCTAGAATGATTGTACCGATATACCAATCTGGTGGTTGCTATGGCACATTATTCCACAGCTCATACACCGGTCAATTTTAGTATACATGGAACAGACACCATACAAGAACAAAAAAAGACGCACTTACTGAACTTCAATGTTAACACCAGAAAAGCATCTCAGAGCAATGAAAAGAATGCCTCCACAACTACTACGCCTCGATCCCAATCCAGCTGGGTTCAGCTATATGGACCGTCAATATATTTTCGCTCCATTTGAACCAGCTTCATTCTAGTATTCAATTTAGACTCTAGTAAATTGAAGTTCTCTTGTCCTTATGCCGAGGGTCTACCGGAAATAACCTCTCTACCTTGGGAAGGTAGAGGTAAGTCTGCATACGCTCTACCCTCCCAGACCCCACTTTGTGGGATTTCACTGGGTATGTTGTTGTTGTACATTTTCTAAAAACTAAGACAGTAAATTGTGAGAAGGTAGATTATATTTTTATCTCCATCTGCTAACGGGATAGTATATTCATGGAGAACATTTTCTGTCTTTGTGCCTCAGCACATTTTTTTCTCTGGATAAGTGTGTGCATCTCTGCTTTATGTATCACTGCAACCCAAAAGTGTCCATAAGAATCCCTCTTCAGCGAAGTGGATATTCAGCTAACAATAAAGTGAAGTGGGCATTCCCATGTATGCCCCACTTTACTGCTGCAACAGCAATGTGCGAACTCTCAGGGCCAAAATTGATCTTCACATACAGTTTTCTATTTCTTTCTTTTTTCAAAATAGATTGTAAAATTTTGGTTGGGAAGTGGATAGTAGAACTTCTATAACAATTATTTGTGGAAGTATACTTCTATTGACCAACAATTGGAAAATGCTATGATTTGATAATTGATACGACTTCTATGGTTATTATTTAAGAATCTGGTCTGCACTATCCCATGTCCAAAGAAGCACCATTATTAGTTGCTATTTCTTTCCCAAAGCATTGAACGAGCACTAGAAGATAGAGGCAATTCCAGAGCATACATTTCATAGAAACTCTTGCATAAGAACTGAAACTAACACATAACAACGTTTAATTAGTATGAAATTTCCCTAAACTACGTTGCATACGCAAGGAAAGTGCAGAATATAGCTACAGATCCACTAGGACTAAGTTGACATAAATCGTCCTAATACGGGGGAAAAAGAAAATTTCAAAACCATGGGCAAAACAACTTAACTGCCACAGAAACTTCCAATCCAAAACCATCTCCAACAACAGGGCAGCAACCTGAAATAACAAAGCTAGGATAAAGACCCCCAGAAACAGAAGAAAGACTGTAAAGCTAATCACCTACATTGCGATGCAAACGCTTGACTGAAGGCTTAGTTACAACCATCAATCATGGCCTTTCACTCCCTGTTTACCATCCCAGGCTCAAGTCTTTCTACCACGGCCCTCGAACACTGCCTTTCTAGTTTTGCCTTTCTCTTCAACTGAAGCACGATCACTAAAAGTCCTACAAAATGGTAGCAAAGGAATAACAATCTATGCTGTCGAATCTGTCGGTGTTACAAAATCTATGAACACTCACATCTGTTTCTTTCGGTTTTGCTCCTTGATAGACCTGACCATATCCATAGCCATCTCCTGGTGCTCTCTTGTCTGTGAATGCATATCTAGGCCCTCAACAGTTTCACAATCAACATTGCAAATGCGGCACCACCCCATGCTCACAGGCTTCCTCTGTCTTGGCCTATCAAAGGAGTCCACATCACCCTGAGAAGTTGGAATTAACCAAAAATTAATAAAAGGATATTCTGATGACTATCACATGATTATACTGATATAAAGCTCAATTTCCAAGAAATAACATTTAATGAAGGAGAATGGACAAGATAATTATAGGGTTCATAACGTAAGACTTACTGCAAAAAGTCCGTGATTCGGAAATCCCGGGACAGGATACGTGCTCCTGAAGCCAGGCTCCCCAAACCGTGGCATACCAGGTTTGTTGCGTCCAATTGATTCACCAAAGCCAGGAATATCTCCAAACCCGTACATCTCCCTCATATAAGCACGTCCAGCAATGGGACCAAAGCCAGCAGGTTCGCCAAAACGTAAATGACTTGGTAATTTCTGGGGATCCAAAGGCTCATCATGATGCAAATGACTCGGCACGTCTTTTCCAAACAGATCACCACTCCGGACATGTTTGTAAGGACGACCAAAGGTAGTATGCTCGCTACCTCTCAAATCCCCAAGGCCATCAATCTCGCCTCCATGTGAATGGCCAGGCAAACTTTGGAATCTACCATCAGAGAATAAACCGCCAGCTAGATTGGAAGGTAAATTGAAAGGCCCAGGCCCTTCAATAAATTGACGGGGCTCTCTGCCACCAATATCTTCAAAACTTGAGTGACCACGTGGTGGAATGTTAAAGAACTCCCCATCAGGGTTTCTAGCAGACAAATAATCCATATGATGCACACCAAATCCAGAGCCTGCCCTTTTTCTATCATTGTCATGCGGACCAAGCGGTGCTTCTCTTTCTCCACTATCCTTGAAATGCATCAAGCCAGGAGGATGATATGAAGGCAATAATCTGTTAGGTGGAAGTGGAACCCCAGCACTGGCCTCAAATTTTGATGCAGAATCATATCCTAATCCGCGAGGTGGTTTGTCAAGTGGCTGTGATGCTGCAACAACGAAGTTCATTATTTAGTGAAATTAGTTAGGAAATTGATTTTAATTCTTCTTGATAAATTATTTAGGACATAATTGAATATCAAATTCCAACCCACCTTGATCATGAGGCACTGGTAAAGGACTTAAATGCTCCCCCATAGGCGCCTTCAACCTTTTATCCCTAGATAATTCCATACTTCTAGGTTGGCCAAATTGAACCTTATCAAAAGACCCTGGGGGAAATGGGTTTGGTTGATTTCCATCAAACCGATTCACCCTTTGGTTTTGAAACATTTCAGCTTCTGCTGGATTAACTGAGTGTTGTGTTCCACTAGGAATTTCAGGACCACTTAACGGTGCTCTTCCCATTCCAGTTATCGCCTCTCGGAAATCACCTGGTGGAGGAAAATGACCATGCCCTCTAGCAAAGGGTGTTGTAGATCCTGGACCAGGGATAGCACCAACGGGGGCATTACTAGGCTGCTTCAGGAATTGTGGATGATGATCACGAGAATTCAATGGCTGACCAGCCTGAGGCACATCCCCTGAAGGCATCATTGCAGTGGGGGGATATCCGGGAACTTGGGCATGAAAAGCACGGCCTTCAGGTTGCATTGGTGGTATTATCGTAGGACCAACAGACCTTTGTTGAGCAGACGGTCCATACTTTGATGGTGCCATCTCATGCCCATACTGCTGAAAACACCCTCTGTCAACAGTAGAGTCATGTGAATTTCTTCCAGGGTTCAGATTCTTAATTGAACCATCGGCGGCATCAGAAGATGCATGGTTTGCCAAAGCCTGGTCCAGTTCTGTTGGAACATCATCATAGGCATCTTTCTCTGGTTTACCTGTTGCATCAGCTGATTTTGCAGCAGATTTAGGCTCCAAAGAATTCTCATTTCCCTCTTCCTTAACAGTTTTTTTGTCCATAGGCTCATCTGAATCACCCTTGTGAATATCTACATCACTGCTGGCCCTCTGTCTATACTCATCAATAGCTTTCCTACGCTTCTGTTGTTCATCATCTAAGCCAGCTTCAAATCTTGGGGCCATTGCATCAATTGATTTGGCTGCAAGGGAACTTAGATCCTTTTGAGCATTATCCTGGGTTTTGTCAGGTAACTGATCACCTTTAATTTCTAGGGCTGACCGTTTCTTCTGATCCATTGACTCATGCTCGTTGCTCGTGTGGTTCCCATAACTTGGATTCAATTGTGGCAGGCTTAAAGCACGCTGGACAGATCTAACCTGGGCTGAAGTATCATATCCACCATGACCCTGAGAAATAGCCTGGACATGATTTTGCATCCCGTGCCTTCCCATATATGTTTGAGATTGTTGAGGTTGTGGGGGAGGTGGTAAGGCAACATTTTGATGTGGCTGAATATGCGCATGCAAACTTTGAGGCGCCACATTAGGAAGACCTTGAGGGCGGATTAGAGACTGCAATGGCTGCTGATTAGTATAATGACCTTGCTGGTGTGACTGGCTCAGAAATGGACCAGGAAATGTATGCTGTTGACTGTATTGCTGAGACATGGGCTGTTGATTAGGCTGAACAGGATGTTGCTGAATTGAGTGTCCTGTTTGTTGAGCAATAGGATAAAGTTGAGATTGTGTAGGGGCTTGACCTTGAGAAGGTACCAGCCCCGGTTGCTGATTGGCGACTAGGCCCTGAGGTGGGCGCATTAAAGGAGGTTGTTGAGGAACCTGACCATGAGTTTGAACCAGAGGCATAGACCCACTAGTAGGATGTGGACGCATTGGAGGTTGCTGTGTAATCCCTGTAGGCGCTTTCTGCATGGGCTGGTGTTGTGGATAGGAATGGAAACCTGAAACTGTATTGGCTGTTGAAGGGAGGGTCTGACCCAGTGCATGAGCAGGCTGGCCGGTCTGAGGATGGCGTAACTGGCCATGAGATTGTGGATGATGTTGCACATTTATTTGTGGTTGAAGTTGTGAAAGAGGTTGAGGTTGCACGGGAGGATGCAGTTGGGCTTGAGAAGACGGGGGAAGATGGGCGGGAGGCTGCTGATACTGTGGCACCTGCACATGGTGTTGTGAATGAGGCTGCATTGGATAGGGCTGCAGATATGGTGGAGGCTGAGTAGGTGGCTGAGCACGAGAAGTTGGATATATTTGTGATGGAATTTGGGTGTGAGGTTGCATAGTAGGTGGGAGTTGCTGCTGTGAGTTGACTTGAACCTGGTTTTGATGCTGTTGCGCCAGAGCTTGAACCTGAGGTTGAGTCTGCCCTTTAGGTAGAGCTTGCATTTGAGGTTGAGATTGGTGATTAAGTGGCTGGGGCTGGGATTGAGGCTGTGCTTGGACCAGGGTCAGGGGTTGTGCTGGTGGCTGCAAGCAAATCTGAGGTTGTTGCTGATATTGTTGGATGGGCTGCTGCTGATAAGGATAGTATTGTTGATAAGTTTGCTGTTGATAAGGATCATATCCAGTATATTGCTGATAATACTGTTGATATTGTTGCTGATACCACTGCTCTGAAGTAGGCACACCAGCTGAAGCTGTAGCAAAAGCCTGAGAGGTGGCATTTGTTTGCTGATTGGGATATTGTCCAGGAGGCAGAGAAGCAGTTGTGGTTTGAGGGTTTGGTGTCTGAGATGCTGGAGTTCCTGAATGAGCTGTAGTTTGATTCGAGTCGGCACCAGCAGCAGTGGTAGCTGCACCAGAGCTAGGATTATCTTGGACACCATTAGCTATCTGTTGCGCAGGATATACACCCTGGATAGAAGATATAGTAAGAAACTATCCATTATAAGAAAAGATAGAGTATTATGGAAAGCACTCACAGGACAACTCAGGGCATGCTCATGCACTTGTTGATGCACAATCTGGACACCACATCTATTGCATATAACTGGGGAATTGCCAAAGGAACATCCAGAACAATGGGAAGTGCAATCAGACAAGGGACCTTCCCATGTGCATCCACTTCTGTGATAGAGACAACGCACTTTAACTCTGTCTATGCTTTCAGCAAGTGTCTTGTCTAGCTCAATAAGGGGCTGTGAGGAAAAGTAAATGCAACGCATTCAAAATACCAAGAGTAGCAAAAGGAACAGCAATTATCTAAAAGACAATGTACAGGAAGCTCACTTTAGAGTCTGCTTCAGTCACCAAGTATCCATCATAGGGACAGGCCCGGCTCCCATTGGCAACATGGGCCAGGCAAGGTTTGCAGTAGAGATGAGTGCACTGTGATTGGACGGCTTCATTAGGGAATACGAGTGTGCGACAAACAGGACAGAAATACTCTCCGGGATAGGTATGGATGTCAATTATGCATTCAATATCAAAACCCATATCAACTCAGGAGTAAAAGTCAGTTCCCACAACACATCAACGCATTTATGCTTCTGGTAGATGAAAGTTGCTCCTGACGTGCGAACTGCAAAGCTTGTCAAATAACTAAAATTAGAAACATGATAATGAATGAAATACACATTCAGGTAACTAAGACAAAAAAAATGGCAAAAGTCAAAACTTAAAAAGCCACAAATCCACCCACGTACGTGCCTAACTCCCATGCCCTAACAGTTGTATATGCTGAATATTCACTCAGACACACACAAAAAACTGTGAATTTGATCCCACAAGTGGAGTCGGGAGGTTTTTTATTTTTTATTTTTTTATAAGGTAAGGTTTACAACTGGGGCCTGGGTTACCTTAGAGAGGTTGTTTCTGATAAACAGGTCATCCAACTTTATTCTCAATCCATCCTATAAGAAATTAAAAACCTCAACAACACCGGTTTTGAATTGGGGGAAAATGCAGCAAACAGTGACAGAAACACAAAAGATAACAAATAGACATTGAATCGTTCTCTGGAAGTATGGGGGATTCGAGCACACTAAAATTAATAGAGTTCAGCTAGAAGTTATCATAACCTAATCAATTTCATAACTTAAAAAGGATATTTTTTTTCCATCAAAGAAAACTTTAATAGCAGGAGCATGATTCAACAGATTCCAATAATAACAAGTAATCGCAGATCAATAACCACACAAAATATGAAATGCAGATTCCAAAAACATCACATAGATATAGATATAATAAAGAGAGCAAGGGAGATTACATGCCTGGTGTTGGTGCAATATTCAAAATGAATGTCCAAAGGGTTTATCAAGCCAAGTGAATTGGCGACACAATGGCTAGTGAGGAGAGGAGCAGCAGCAGACTGAATGTCAAACTAGCTGAACCTAGCGAAGCGGTGATTAAAAATAAGGAGTTTTCCTTTTCGATTCTTTGTGAAGCAGACAAATAACGGCGTTACGTGTGGGTTTAACCCTAAATCATAACGCCAGCCTACCACATATTTTCACTCCAAACATTACCCTAATATATATTTTTCACGACGACTACCATTTCTTTTTTTATTGTTTCGTATTCAACGACACATTGTAATCCTAACTAGTTACGAACGTATATTACACGTTAAAACCTACATATATAAAAATAAATAATTACTATAAAAACACAATTGATGTTGTTAAATTAATGACGGGGAAGTAATTTGAATCAAACACGCTAAATTCAATTGTAATTGCATACTTTTTTAATGACTATTTATCAAGGCCGCCGGGCCGACCGACCCGTCCCCCCGACCCGACCGGCCCGGACACGACACCGTTATAAAAAAAAAAAAGCGGACGGCTCCGGAA
The DNA here is from genome assembly GCA_029844215.1 of Przewalskia tangutica. NCBI lineage: Eukaryota > Viridiplantae > Streptophyta > Magnoliopsida > Solanales > Solanaceae > Przewalskia > Przewalskia tangutica. Next base: position 451,053 of record JAQGDG010000034.1, read on the forward strand.
GCGGGGCAGTATGGTCCCGCCAGTTCGACCGCCAGTTCGACCACAGCCCCGATCCCGCTCGACCCGCCCGACCCGCCCCGACCCGCCCCGACCCGCCCCAAATCCCGCCTCGGCCGCTGACAAAAATAGCGGTTGTCCAACGGCCATTTTACATTTTGCCGTTAGACAATGCCATTTTAACCTCCCCTCCCCAACCCCTACCCCTTTATATTCATTTTTAACCCTATAAATACCTCATTCCTCTTCTTATTATTTTCACAAATCTTTCTACTCTCTAATCTCTCAATCAATCTCTAATTCTCTATACAACATTGTCTACATATTCAATCTATTTATTAATTTGAGAATCGGGAGAAGTTGGCAACTAGCGAGGATTATCTATCGAGCAAAGTTTCAATTTTCAACCTCTCGACACACGTCGACTCTACGTCGGCTTGGTACATTCGTTCTCTCATTAAATTATTATTTTGTTTTTATTTCATTTAGCACATTTAATTTCATTATCTTTAACTATTTATTAGCATAATTAAAATGAAAGGACTAAGAGGTATGGAGTAAGGGTAAGTGGTCGCTTCTTCTAGTAGGGGTGGTAACAAGGGCAAGAGTACTTCTTCTAGTATTCTGCTCCAGTTATTCCTAAACAAGATGATTTTATAGATCCCAAATGTTTCTGAAATACCGTATGATCTTGACACAAATGATTATCCCGAAATGAAGAAGATTTTAATTTAGATGACACTCTAGTTGATGATACACCTATTAATGAAGATGATGATGATACACCCACTAGTGAAATGCCTCCTATCCCCTACTATGAGACGAGGTCCAGAAACGACCATTAAAATCATTGTATGGAAATATTTTGTGAGGACGTAGCTAATCAAGTAAATGTATGTAAAACTTGTAAAAATATTTATTCTTTTAAACCGGACAAGGTCATGGTGGGACGGGGGTTTAGGAAGACACTGTTGCAAAAACACAAAGCCTTGTACGCCCAATACATGATTGAAAAATCGGTGAACAAACGTCCCTCTCAATCGGGACAAGGTTCACATACTATCGGAGAAAGTACAGTGGTCAAATTAACCCTATGACGTGGAGTTGAGGCCCTAAATATGATAAACATAAAGATAGGAAGCACTAGCAAAATTAGTTCTTTGTGGAGGGTTTGCCTTTTTCATTTCTGAATCTCCGGTTTTATTCATTATATTAGAGATATGTATAATCCTCGCTTATAAAGGTTTTCCTAGATCAACTGTTAAAAGAGATGTATTTAAATTTGCACATGAATATCAACAATATTTACGTTATGCATTATATCATTTAAATTGCAAAGTTGCTTTAACTTCGATATAGTCGTAGTACTAACGCCATGATTATTTAACTGAGAATTTGTCATTGGATAGATTATAAATGGTCTATGCAAAAACGTATTTTAGCATATAGATATATAGATAGTAGGCATAATGGTGAGTTTATTTGGAAAATATTTATTCATCGATTATTACGAATAACCGATAAAGTTATGAGTATTACATTAGATAATGCATCTTCTAACAATTCTGCTATTAGTATTTTAAGAGATGTTTTAACTCCGTCTTTCCAAAACATTTTCATATCAAATGTGCGTGCCATATTTATAACTTAGTTGTAAAGGATGGTCTTTCACTTTTTCAAGATATTCTTGAAAAAATACAATTTGCTATACACTTTATTTTTAAAAATAATAGAATTCAACAAAGAAAAGAATATAAAAAAATTTGCCACGATTGTGGACTATCTTACAGAAAAATTCCCGAAGAAGTACCAACTAGGTGGAATTCGTTATATGACCAACTAGTTGTTGCTTATGACTATAGAAAACCTATTACTTTATTTTTTAACGCCCATAATCAAAATCCAAATGATATGATTGTGGATACTGATTGGGAGAAAATTAGAGAACTTATTGTATTTTTAGAAAATTTTCAACGAGCAACAAAAGAATTTTCTACTTTATATTATCCTACTATTTCAACTATGTTGTTTTATATAGCTATAATATTTTTACTTCTTAAAGAATATATGGAAAAACACCTTATCTGCAACTATTAAAAAAATGTTTATGAAATTAAAAAATATTTTATTCCTATTCCCCTATTTATATTATTGGTCCGTATTAAACCCACTATTAAAGTAGAGGTTGTAAAAGTCTTATTGAAAATATATATAACTGTATGGACGTCTACCACCTCCAACTCCCAAAAATTTAAATGTTGAACCACCTATTGAACTAACGCTAGAAGAAGTGTTGAATAGCGTAGAAGATGAATGCAAAAGTATATCGGATTACCAGAAGAAAGTGCTAGTAACCAACCGACTTTTGTATCATCTTCTTCTTCAACACAACCTAAAAGACAAGCGGTTTACGTGGCTAGGCCTAATATTAATTATATTGAAAGCCTCGAAATAAAATGCGGTGGTAGCAGCTAACCAAATTAGTGAGTTCGATGTTTTTGTTTTGCAGGTAATTTACCTTACCAAGCGATTATCAATGAAGAAGGAAAGGAAGACTTTGAAATATTGGGCGAATGAGAAGACATTTCCGACACTTTCAATGATTGCGAGATATTTTGAACATCAGCGTCGTCGCCGCTTCGAAGCGCTTTTTCTGCAGCAGATTTCAAATAGAGAGCACGGACACTCATTAGCCGAGATACTGAGATGGCGGTATTATTCGAGATTGGATACGAAATGAGGCGAGGCGCGATCGACCGAAATTAACGAAGAAGATGGCGACAACTACAACGACATTTTATCTCAAGGCATGAGTAGCGACGTGGAACAATTTGATCAAAATATACCAATTCCAACCAAGAACCACAAGAAATTATAAAGAAATTAGAAAAATATTTTCAAATTGGTAATTTATTTCATTGCAATTTTTAAATTTTTCTATGTCTTTCACTCTTTTGCAATTTTTTCAACAACAAGATACTACAATGTAATTTTGAATCTTGTATATTTGATATTTCATATTTCAATGAAATTAATAATATAAAAGGCACAAAAACAACCTTGGGATGTTTTTACACTATTCTTGTCTTTGTTTAATTATTTAGTTTATAACTTTATACTTTATAGTTTATACTTTATAGTTTATACTTTATACTTTATAAATATATTATATATATGACTATATGAGTATAATACTATAATACTATAATTATAAATTATAATACTATAAGTCTATAATATTATAGTATATGTATATTACATTAATGTTACTTTGTTAGTACTTAGTAATTTATTATTTTTAATTTAGTGGGAAAAAAAAACCCGCCAACCCGTCAGGCCGGCCGACCAGGCCCGACTTCTACCCAGCGGGGATCGGATCGGACGACATGGTATGGTCCCGCCCGACCCGACCCCTCCAGCCCGCCCCACCGACCGCCCGACCCGCCAAACCCGACCCGGTGGCCCGTCGCCCACCGCCAGCCTGCTATTTATTTAAATCGGGTTTTTTTCAGGCCAAATCTAGATAATAATAAAAATTTGGTTAAAGCTCCATTACTTTTGGTGAAATGAAATATGTAACGGAATAATGAACCAAGCACCAAAAATAAAATATGTCCGGCAGAGGTGAAAATGTCCGCATCTTCTGAATTATTTTTTTGGCTATAAATTTGGTGTAGCTATTGCATTTATCAATTAAATCCGCATCTTCTGAATTGTTTTTTTAGCTATAAATTTGGTATAGCTATTGCATTTATCAATTAAATTCATTCAATTGTTACGACAAGAACGCGAATCATGATTCTAATAATCATTTTATAAAAACTATTTTCCAATCATATATATTAGAGATGAGAATATTTTTTTTCCTAACACATACAAATAAATTTAATTTAACCATATTCTTTTGCAACATAAAATAAAATGGAAGAATAGCAACCAATTACTCACTCTTACCCTCTTAGGCGCCAATTCCTTGGAAGTAAAATTTGAAAAGGTTGTCATGCACCCTGAACCGATAGCTGCCTATACTCCTTATCTTGAACTTAAATAAAATAATCCTTTCATTATTTTCATTAGCTAATTAGCTTATATACATGATATACAATATTGATTCTAGACTACAATTATGGAAACTAATTATACACTTAATGTCACGACCCGTTCCGGGGCCCGTGACCGGTGCCTTACCCGGACACCCAAGTAGTCATACATCAGAGAAATCAGCGGAATATAAAACATACAGATATGAAACAAGAGATAAGATAATAAAACAGGCCAACCAAAACGGTTGCCTTCTTGCATATATACAGAAATTTTTGAACAAGCATCCTTTACAAACTCGCCCACAACAAGATTACTGCACTCTAAGAATGAATAACACCTATCACGGACGGGGCCCGCCATACCACAGATGTACGGAACCTACAACTCGTCGAAACATACCAAAAGATAAGCCTCCGAGAAACGGAGCTTCCCAATCGTTGAATCGTGATCCATGGCGGGGATCAACAACCGCATTCTCTACTGCAGATGAACGCGGCCTCAAGGAGGTCGATAACAGTACCAGTATGTGAAATCGAAATATCAAAATGAAATCATAATAGTCTATATAAAATAGAAGACATATATGATAACAAAACTACGATTCACAAAGATAAAAGTAGTCATGTCAAGTCGAGACTCACGCCGCGTCATCCTCACGCCCGTGGAACTCCTTTCTTCTCACCGCCAGCAGGTATAAGTCATGTGATACGTGTAACATGTCTCGCCATCTCTGGACTCGAGGTGAAATCGTATGGAATACATTCCTGGCCCATCTCATGGACTCGGATCAAATCGGTGGTATCATTCCTGCTCATCCTACGAACGCGGTCGCGTGAAATCATTCCGGTCCATCTCATGAACTCGGTATCGAGTGAAATACATTCCCGGTTCATCTCATGAACGCGGTATCGTGTGGAATACATTCCCGGTTCATCCCATGAACGCGGTGTCGAGTGAAATACATTCTCGGTCCATCTCATGGACGCGGTATCGAGTGAAATACATTCCCGGTCCATCTCATGGACGCGGTATCAAATCAGGTGGAATACATTTCCGGTTCATCCCATGAACGCGGTGTCGTGTGGTCATAACATTTAAACGCTCTTTTAAGACAGATTAAGATAATACCATATTTTCCTTTTAAAACAACTAAGGTAACATTATGCCCTTCTTTTTAAACCAAAACACTTTCCTTCTTAAAGTCAAGTAACAACATTCTTTTCCAAAAGTTCAAGTTTGCCTAATTTCAAATATTCACATTTCTTATTTTCGAAAGGTTTCATAGTTCATAGTCTTAATCATTTAATAACATAATTCTCTTTTAAAAACAGTTGAGTAGTATATGCCTTATGTGTGAGTAGGTTATTCTTGTTTATAACAATCTTATTAAAGCAGCCATGATCTAGAAAATGTAATACTATTTTGTCTTATCTTAGCTTCTATGCAGATGGAGGTTTCTCGGTTTTATTATAAATACTTATTTGTCAATACATTTTCCTTTATTAATGCTGCAGTGGTTCGTTCGATACTTATTCTCATTTCCGAATCAGTAAAACATTATTCTTTTAAAAACCAAGTACTCATTACTCACGAATGAGGTTCCACACTTTTTAACAAAATTCATATAAATTCAATTAAGTCAAGCCTCTTATCTTTTGAGATCAAGTCTCTTATCTTCTAAAATCAATAAACCATTCTTTTTATCTCTCTTAAGACGTTATACCTAACTTCCCATAAAGCTAGTATAACTCTTACGTTTTCAAAACCAAGTACTACTCTTCTTTCAAAAATGATTCTTAATTCTTTTGAAATACTTCAAGGTTCTTATTATTTAAAACTCAAGTCAAAAGACATCGAAGTAAAACCATGTTCAGTTAACACACGTACGTCTACCGTACTATATATATTCTTCTTTTAAAATATCATGCCCAAGAGGATAGGAAGAATCACATACGTCGCGACGATCATCGACTATTAGCAAAAAGCTCCAAAGTACTGTAATCCTGCTAGCCTTTTCCACCCTTCGAGTAGAATATGCTACTCGCAGTACTTCAACCTATATCGGTCAAATAAGTCTATCAACATCTAGACTACTCTGCAGAATAATTCTAGATACAGATTCCTTTATTCTACGGAAAATTGGCGTGACTTCCCTACCCGCCAATCTACACAAGTCATCAGAATACGAAGAAATGTAAGTACTGATTCTTCTTAATATTCTTGATGTGATTTCAATTCAATTCTCTTCTCTTATACCATCCTTCTATATATCTTATACTCATTTCTATACTACTACGGATGTAATTTCCAATTCTGATAGAAGACAAGAGTATTTACCTCGATAAGCCCAAAATTATCCAAGTTTTAATGTCGATCCTGAGCAACGCGTTTAGCTCCTACTGGCGCTCAACCCGCTCCAAACAACCCTTAGAAGTTCTACACAACTTCTTCTTAATACTTCAACTCGCTATGAAGATTTCCTTAGGGTTTCGTTTAGTGGCTAAAGGAAGTATAATAGTATTTACGGGCTTTTAGTATAGGTGTATCCTTGGAATACTACAAGGTATTGGCCAAGGTATTTTGGAATAGTAACAATACTTGGAGAATACTTTTCTACCAAGAGGGGGTATTTTACGAGAACAACTAGGTAGGGGTTTCTAGAAGCCTTCACTGGGAAGGCGATTTGGGCGAGAACTTTAAGAGGAGGGAGAGGGATTTCAAGACTTGGAAATTGCTCAGTGTGGATGAAATAAGTCTTCAACTAAGGGGTATTTATAGGCCAATCAATGGCCAAGATTAAGCCAAGTGGTGGGCAAGTGTAGGGTGAAGATTTGGACAAGTGTTGTGTGGGTCCCACTTACTCATCAACCACACAAATATCACAAAATATCCTACCAACTCCTTGACCAAAAATGAAAGGCACAAAACGTGCCTTGATCGCCAAGATTTCCCACTTGAGGTGACACTTGTCACCCTCTCGTTGGTCCAAAATATTTCATCTCTGAAAAATCCGCAAAAATTATAAATGTTGCGGTAGTATTTTCCCTTCGCAAAGTCCGAAAAAGCGTTTCGTCGGAAAACGATTCTTTTCGCTAGTTGTGCACAAATTTCAACCCTTATGCCTACTTAAGGCTAAAAACTTTTGTACGTACGCCCTCACGTACATACTCTGGAAATACGGGGTATAACACTTAACTAATACAAATCACTAACAATCTTTACCAAATTACTAAATATAATTATATATAATATCACACCCTCGCATACGGGCAAGGTTGTCGTCTGTCTTAAATTGTCCGAAAATTTTCAAACATAATCGCTACGACTGCCCGTTCGTGGATCGTGCCTTACCCGCACCCAAGTAGTCATTCATCGTGAGTAATCGAACATAAAAATAAAACATGAAACAATCAGAAATGAGACACATTTTATCTCGAGAGAAAATCGCTTTCGGCGTATATATAAAACTAAAACTTGAGCAGTTTAATCCTTTTTACAACCCCGCCACAAGATTACATGAGACACTTAAGATTTACAACAACTATGACGGACAGGGCCCGCCATACCTCGAATGTACAAGAACCTACAACTCGAGGAACACATACCAAAAGATAAGCCTCGGAAGGAAGGAGCTTCCCGTCACGAAAGGTGATCCTAAAAGGGATCGACAAACGATGTACTTACCGCGGCATGAACGCGGCCCGAGGCGAGGTCAAGATAACAGTACCAAGTATGTGAAATCGAAAATCTGCGATTAAATCATAACGATATATAAAGCGGGAGACATGTATGATAACCAAAATACGATCACGATAAACAAGCGATCATGTAAGTCGTGACTCACGCTCAAAGTCGTCACTCAAATATAACTATAGGTCTCACTCCCACAACATCAATCATGTTCGCATCGCGCCACATGCCCCGGACTGCAGACGGTGTACATGTCCGTGATGCAACAATAATAATGCCGCGCGCCACGCCCCGGACTGCAGACGGTGTAGACACGTCCATGTAACATCAACAACAATATATCGGGTGATCAACTGCCGCACGCCACATGCCCCGGTTCTGACGGTGTAGACATGTCCATGTAACCACAAGAATAATATATCGGGTAATCAACCCTGCCGCACGCCACATGCCCCGGACTGCGTCGGTGTAGACATGTCCATGTATAAGTTCTCAACAAGTCAACCGCCTCCAACGAGGCGCGGTAGTATAGAAACACAATTCTACAACAAAGGCTATCACAACAAGCATAGGCAAGTTACACAACAACAAGCGTAGGCGAGTTATACACAACTCGAGGTACTTCCATTTTATATCAAAGTCCGGTTTTAACCTAAAGTACTACGTGCGTTAAATTCCTTTTAAAGAGATCCATTCCTTTTATAGAAGTCACCCAATACGTAGTATAAAATAGAGTGACTCACATTTTTAGCAAACCAAAACACTTCTCTTATTAAAGCCAAGTTATCACATTAAAACCAATGATAAAACCCTTCTTTGTTTTCATAAAGTCGTTATAACTAACTTCCCATAAAGTTGTTATAACACTTTATGTTTTAAACCAATTTAAGACATAATGATGCCTTTCTTTTCCTAAAGTTCGGTTTGCCTAATTCCGATTACTCAAGTCTCTTTTTAGAAAAGTTTCATAGTTCAATGTCTTAATCTCTTTTAAAACAATTGAATAACATATGCCATATGTGTGAGTAGTTTATTTTATAACCATCTTTATTAAAGCGCCATGATCTATGAAATGTAATATCATTTTGTCTCATCTTAGCTTCATGCAGATGGAGGTTTCTCTGGTTTTAATAATACTTCATTATTCATTACATTTTCCTTTATTAACGCTGCAGGTGGTTTGTCGATACTCATTCGATTTCCAAATCAAGAAACATTATTCCCTTTTAAAAACCAAGTACTCATTACTCACGAATGAGGTTTCACACAAACTCATATTAATTCATTTAAGTTAAGTCTCTTATCTTATAAGATCAAGTCTCTTAACTTCTAACATCAATAAACCATTTTCTTTACCTCTCTTGAGACGTTATACCTAACTCCCATAAAGCTAGTATAACTCTTTTTAAAACCCTTAAAACCAAGTGTTACTCTTCTTTCAAAAATGGTTTCTTAACTCTTTTGACATACTTCAAGTTTCTTATTATTGGGCTTAAGTCAAAAGACATTGCTGTATAACCACGTTCAATTAGCACGTATGCGTCTACCGTATTATATATTATTCGGGCTTAAGTCAAAAGACATTGCCGCATAACTACGTTCAATTAGCACGTATGCGTCACCGTATTATATATTATTCGGGCTTAAGTCAAAAGACATTCGTGCATAACCACGTTCGATTAGCACGTATGCGTCTACCGTATTATATATTATTCAGCTTAAGTCAAAAGACATTGTCGTACTATATATATCTTCCTTTAAAATATCATGCTCGAGTATAGGAAGAATCACATACCTCGCGACGATTATCGACTATAAGCAAACGCTCACGGCTATAACCCGCTTAGCCTGGTTCACCTTCTAAGTAGCCCGTACTTGCGAACATTCAACCGATAAAGGTTATCGATCATCTGTATATACGATCCTATGTAAGTACGATTTAACTTCTACTTATATTCTTCAAGTGATTTGATTCAAGTCTTTTACGTAATATCCTTCTATTACGATTCAATTCTCTTCTTATGAATCTTATATTCATTTCTATACTACTATAGTATGTAATTTCCAATTCTGTAGAAGAAGATAGTATTTACCTCGATAAGCCCCAAAATTATCCGAGTTTAATGTCGCTTCCATGTGACGTTTAGCTCCTACTCCGAGTGCTCCAACCGCTCCAACAACCCTTAGAAGTTCTACGCAACTTCTACTTAACACTTCAACCGACTATGAAGGTTTTCCTTAGGTTTCGTTTTTGTGAGTGAGGAAGTATAATAGTATTTAGGCTTTTGTAAAAGTGTAACCTTGGGAATACTACAAGGTATTTGGGCCAAGGTATTTGGGCATTATAACAATACTAGGAGAATATTTCTATACCACAAAAATGGGTATTATACGAAAACAACTAGGCTAGGGGAGAGACCTCTCGGCCAAGCTTCTCACAAGGGGGGGGAACTTTTTGGACGAGATACTACACTCAAGGGAGGAGGAAGAGAGCTTTCAAGACTTAGAAAGATTTTAGGATGAAGAAGTCTTCCAAAGGGGGGGTATTTATAGGTCAAGAAATGGCCAACCAATGGCCAAGATTCACCCAAGTGTTAGGCAAGTGTAGGGCTAGGATTCCACCATGTGTACCTTATCCATCTACCACACAACTTGCACAAAAATATCCTACCTAACCCCTCCTCCAATCGTCCAAGTTACCAAACGTGCTCCAATTAGAGGGTGACAAGTGTCGCCTCTCGTTGATCCAAACTGTTTCGTCTCTCGGAAAAATCCGCAAAAATTAGAAATGACATAGTCGGAATTTTCCCTTCGCAAGTTTAGTAAAGCGTTTAGTCAACGACTCTTTTCGCACTTGTGCCCAAATTTGAACCTAGCCTAACTTTAAGGCTTAAATTTAATCGTCACCCTCACGTACACACTGGAAATACGGTATAACAATCTCCTCTTAGAAACATTCGTCGAATGTTCCTTCTCAAGCGGATAATGATGAAGTTCCTCGCAAGTTGCCAATGCCACGGCAGCGCGGAATAACACACGCGTTCCTTCCTTCCTTACTCGTGCCGCTTCTCGAACACTTGAACTCTTCTAGTATATTACCACACTTCATCGCTTGGTTTCCAAAACTTTGAGTCACCACCTCAAACTTGGTCATCTCGCTAGCCGCTTCCTTTAAGGCCATTCCCGGCCTTCGCGAACCGATTCGTCGACGCGTCCACGAACTTATACGATGGTTATCTAAACTTGGGCCTAGCACCCTCGTGACCTACCGCTGGCGGGACCACCTGCAGCTGACCTACCTCTAAACAGCCGCGGGTTGGCCCTCAACATGGCCCCAACCCGACCTACTTAATGTCACGCTCTTGTTCCCGCTCCGAACAATCTTACCTCTACAGGTCATGAAAGCTACCACTTCCATTTCACACTACCCAGGGACTTATCACACAATACATTCTAGGCATAAATGCTTTCCGACAAGGATTACTTGCAAAATCCTGTACTCAAGACGGCCTTACATCTAAGGTCTCAATTGTAATATTCTAAGGTTCATCATTTCCTCACCCCCAGGCTTACCCGTTTACACTAACCAGGTTTCTAAATCACATTTTAGCACAAGCTATCCGAACATAACACTTAACACATTATCATAGCATCAATACATACAAGTCTCTAGAGGGTTAAGGATATACCTGTCTCTACCGCTTTCTAATCACGATCACGCCTGCAGGCGTAAATGAAGGCGATGAACCCATCGATCTCGAAGGTGATCGTAACATCCGTGCTACCCTTGGTCGGACGATTCCTAAAATGGCCTGTTGTCGCAAAATAACAAGCTCCTTGGCACCACGACATTCCCAAAATGCGGTCTACTGCATCGACCACCGAGGTAGGGGTGGTGCGCTGGCAACACCCTACTCGCGGAAACTTGAACCCACGGAGCTCGACCGCTCCCGAATACTCTGGATGCCCGAAGGTTGTGGAGGACCACTGCATCAGCGGAGGTACAAAACTAGAGTTCTTCTTGGCGGTCCGCCTCGAAAGTCACCAGGACCTGCTGTTCGCCTCTTCTGCGATCTCGGTCGTTCCGTGATTTCTCCGCTCACATCCAAGTGCATAAGCTGCGTGCGGCAATGTCCGTGCGGTGAAGGGCACCCAACAACTCTCGCTAGGTAATCATCAAGCCACTGTAATATATCGGTGCACTCGATCCTCCATATTAGCTACTAATGCGAGAACATACCGGCGATGAGTCGAACTCACATTGTACTCGGTATGCGCGTTCGCCTCAACATCAAAAATCGCCGGCGAGCCCTCTCATCTGTGGCAAGAAATGTGCCGGAAGGCCCGAAAACTCGTCCCCAAAGCGGTGGAAGTGCATTCTCTGCGGGGCGGCTCGCGAATCAAACGATCATGCGGTATCACGGCCGTCACGAACCTAAGACCACCGACTCGGTCTCCAAGCCTTGATCACTCTCGCGATCCAGCTGAATCCGGATGAACTCCTGCGGATCATCCTCGTGCCTCGACCGTAGAACTCGCGGGCTACATCTCGAGAAAGTCCTGTAGCCTCAAACTATCCGATCTAGGGTGAACCACGGGCGCTCTTCGGGCTGCTGCGTCCGGCTATCCTCATATCGCCACGACCGCGGCGATGGCCATCTCCTTGTAACCATCTCTTACGCCCCTGGACCTTGGGGTGAGGCTCGATCGTAGTCTCGGCAGCCAACTGCTGCGTCTAAACTCTCTGGTCTTTGCGGCGTCGCGAAACTCGCCGTCGGAAGCTTGTCTCGTCTTGGCCAGGGCTGCGCCTCGTACTCCTCTGTATCCACTAATAGCTCCTCATTGCCTTGCCCGTACGGGCACAGGGTGCACTACGCGGAGGCATAGCGGTAAAGGAAAGGAATACGTCGGAGGGTCCAACTTATCCACACTCTAAGGCACGATCTCGGAATGAGAAGAAATGGAAACCAATCCTAAATGTCCTGACCTCGATTATAGATGTGGTGCGCACACCGATAATCAAGACTCTACTGACACGATGCAGACACTTTCCGAGATTAATCGCTCGATACCACTTATCGCGACCGTTCGGGGCCCGTGGTAGTGTCTTACCCGCACCCAAGTAGTCATACATCGAGTAATCGGAACATAAAAATAAAACATGAAACAAGCAGAAATGAGACACATTTTATCTGAGAGAAAATAGTCTTTCGGCGTATATATAAAACTAAAACTTGAGCAGTTTAATCCTTTTTACAACCACAACTGTGATCCTCTGCACCTTAAGATTTACAACAACTATGACGGACGGGGCCCGCCATACCACGAATGTACAAGAACCTACAACTCGAGGAACACATACCGAAAGATAAGCCTCAGAAGGAACGAGCTTCCGTCTGTTGAAAGGTGATCCTAAAAGCGGGGATCGACAACCAATGTACTTACTGCGGCGTGAGCGGCCCCGAAGGAGGTCGATCTGACAACGGTGCAGTATGTGGCGAAAATCTGCAGATTAAATCATAACGATCATATAAAGCGAGACATGTATGATAACCAAAATACGATTCACGATAAACAAGCGATCGTAAGTCGTGACTCACGCCCTCAAAGTCGTCGCTCAAATATAACTATGGGTCTCACTCCCACAACATCAATCATGTTCGCGCATCGGCCACATGCCGGTCTGCATCGGTGTAGGCGTGTCATGATGCAACAATAATAATAACAATGCGCGTAGCCACGTGCCGGTCTGCGCCGGTGTAGACATGTCCATATAACATCAACAACAATATATCGGGTGATCAACCTGCGCCGTAGCCACATGCCCCGACTGCGTCGGTGTAGACATGTCCATGTAACCACGATAACAATATATCGGGTAATCAACCCCGCCGCGTGGCCACATGCCCCTGAGTCTGCGTATCCTCGGCGAGGCGCGGTAGTATAGAAACACAATTCTACAACAAAGGCTATCACAACAAGCATAGGCAAGTTACACAACAACAAGCGTAGGCAAGTTATACACAACTCGAGTACTTCCATTTTATATCAAAGTCCGGTTTTAACCCTAAAGATTACTACGTCGTTAAATTCCTTTTAAAGAGATCCATTCCTTTTATAGAAGTCACCCAATACGTAGTATAAAATAGAGTGACTCACATTTTTAGCAAACCAAAACACTTCTCTTATTAAAGCCAAGTTATCACATTAAAACCAATGATAAAACCCTTCTTTTGTTTTCATAAAGTCGTTATAACTAACTTCCCATAAAGTTGTTATAACACTTTATGTTTTAAACCAATTTAAGACATAACAATGCCTTTCTTTTCCTAAAGTTCGGTTTGCCTAATTCGATTACTCAAGTCTCTTTTTAGAAAAGTTTCATAGTTGATGTCTTAATCTCTTTTAAAACAATTGAATAACATATGCCATATGTGTGAGTAGTTTATTTTATAACCATCTTTATTAAAGCGGCCGTGATCATGAAATGTAATATCATTTTGTCTCATCTTAGCTTCATGCGGATGGAGGTTTCTCTAGTTTTAATAATACTTCATTATTCATTACATTTTCCTTTATTAACGCTGCGGTGGTTTGTCGATACTCATTCGATTTCAAATCAAGAAACATTATTCCTTTTAAAACCAAGTACTCATTACTCGAATGAGGTTTCACACAAAACTCATATTAATTCATTTAAGTTAAGTCTCTTATCTTATAAGATCAAGTCTCTTAACTTCTAACATCGATAAACCATTTTCTTTACCTCTCTTGAGGCGTTATACCTAACTCCCATAAAGCTAGTATAACTCTTTTTAAAACCCTTAAAACCAAGTGTTACTCTTTCTTTCAAAAATGGTTTCTTAACTCTTTTGACATACTTCAAGTTTCTTATTATTCGGGCTTAAGTCAAAAGACATTTGCACAACTACGTTCAATTAGCACGTATGCGTCACCGTATTATATATTATTCAGCTTAAGTCAAAAGACATTGCCGTCTAACCACGTTCAATTAGCACGTATGCGTCCGTATTATATATTATTGGGCTTAAGTCAAAAGACATTGCCGCATGACTACGTTCAATTAGCACGTATGCGTCTACCGTATTATATATTATTCGCATAAGTCAAAAGACATTGCCGTACTATATATATCTTCCTTTAAAATACCATGCTCAAGAGTATAGGAAGAATCACATACCTCGCGACGATTATATACTATAAGCAAAACGCTCGCGGCTATAACCCTGCTTTGGTCCACCTTCTAAGTAGCCCGTACTCTTGCGAACATTCAACCAATAAAGGTTATCGATCACTTCATATATACATCTATGTAAGTACAGTTTAACTTCTACTTATATTCTTCTCAAGTGATTTGATTCAAGTCTTTTACGTAATATCCTTCTATTACGTTCAATTCTCTTCTTATGAATCTTATATTCATTTCATACTACTATAGTATGTAATTTCCAATTACACTAGAAGGGCGATAGTATTTTCCTCGATAAGCCCCTATATTATCCGAGTTTAATGTCTCTCCTTAGCTACGTTTATCTCCTACTGCGATTGCTCCAATGCGCTCCAAACAACCCTTAGAAGTTCTACGCAACTTCTACTTAACACTTCAACCGACTATGAAGGTTTTCCTTAGGGTTTCGTTTTTGTGGTGAGGAAGTATAATAGTATTTCTGGCTTTTGTAAAAGTGTAACCTTGGGAATACTACAAGGTATTTGGGCAGTATTTGGGCATTATAACAATACTAGAGAGTATTTCTATACCACAAAAATGGGTATTATCTGAAAACAACTAGGCAGTGGGGAGAGACCTCTCGCCAAGCTTCTCACAAGGGGACTTTTGGACGAGATACTACACTCGAGGGGAGGAGAAGAGAGCTTTCAAGACTTAGAAAGATTTTAGGATGAAGAAGTCTTCCAAGGGGAGGGTATTTATAGGTCAAGAAATGGCCAACCAACGCCAAGATTCACCCAAGTGTTAGGCAAGTGTAGGGCTAGGATTCCACCATGTGTACCTTATCCATCTACCACACAACTTGCACAAAAATATCCTACCTAACCCCTCCTCCAATCGTCAAGTTCACGCCCAACGTGCTCCATTGAGGTGACAAGTGTCGCCCTCTTGTTGGTCCAAAATGTTTTGTCTCTCGGAAAAATCCGCAAAAATTAGAAATGACATAGCCGGAATTTTCCCTTCGCAAGTTTAGTAAAACGTTTCGTCGAAAAACGACTCTTTTCGGCACTTGTGCCCAAATTTCGAACCTAGCCTAACTTTAAGGCTTAAATTTAATACGTACGCCCTCACGTACACGCTCTGGAAATACGGGGTATAACAATAACCAAGGGAAGATCTTTAGTTAAGATATCAACAATCTGATAACATGAAGGGATATGTAAGACACTTACTTGTCCACGAGTAACTTTTTCGCGAACAAAGTGAATATCCATCTCGATATGTTTAGTGCGCTGATGTTGTACATGATTACCCGAGAGATATATCGCACTAACATTATCGCAGTAGACCAATGTAGCTTTTAGAATATGAGAATGAAGCTCTAAGAGGAGGTTACGCAACAAACAAGACACATACACCAAATTGGCGACCCCTCGATATTCGGCCTCCGTGCTAGAGTGCGATAAAGTAGCATGACGTTAGCCGATCAAGAGATTAATTTATCACCGAGAAACTCACAATAATTATATGTCAAACGTTTGGTATTTGGAGATCCACCCCAATCAGCATCTGTATAAGAAATGAGAGTAGATACCGATGATGGATATATGTGTAAGCCATGATAAAGAGTACCATAATGTAGCGCACAATGAGTTTAAGAGCGTGCATTTGTTCTTCCCTCGGATCATGCATGAATAAACACACATGTTGCACTGCATATGTCATATTGGGCCTCGTAAAAGTGAGATTATCACGACCCGTTCCCGGGCCCGTGACTGGTGCCTTACCCGGGCACCCAAGTAGATATACATCAGAGTAACCAGCGGAATATAAACTTACAAACATAGAACAGTTGTAAAATGATAAATCTAATCACACGACCCAGGCATGGCGGTGCCCTACACAGGCACCCTTAAAACATACAACATAATAAACTGCTGCGGAAAAATAAGTAACACATTTTTTTTTCTTAAAACCAAGGCAAAGCCGATAAGGCTGCCGTAATATAAATCACCCAAAAAGGGCTTACACTATCCAAAAATGTAATTACAATTCTAACCAGTTCAGCCCATATGTGAATACAGACCTCTAATATTTGAACACCTACTATGACGGGACAAGGCCCCGCCGTACCCCTGAATATACATAGCCATGACAACTCCGGAACATTGGAGCCATCTCAAAATGCTGAACCAGGATCCTAATGTTATACCCCGTATTTTCAGAGTATGTACGTGAGGACGTACGTAGAAATTTGAGCCTTAAGTTAGGCAAGTTTCGAAATTTGTACACAACACCCGATTAGAGTCGTTTTTCGACGAAACGTTTGCACAGCTTTTTTTTGGAAAATTCAGGGTATGTCCTTTATAATTTTTGCGGATTTTTCCGAGAGACGAAACATTGTGGACCAACGGGAGGGTGACATGTGTCACCCTCACATTGGAACAAATGGGGCGGCATGGTGGACGAAAAAGAGGGCTTTAGTTGGTAGGATATTTTTTGTGCAAGTTGTGTGGTAGATGGATAAGGTACACATGGTGGAAATCTAACCCTACACTTGCACCACACTTGTCTTCATCTTGGCCATTGGTTGGCCATGGCTTGACCTATAAATACCCCCCTAAGCTTGAAGAGTTCTTCATCCAAAAATGTGCCTAAGTCTTGAAATCTCCCTCCCCTCTCCTTGTAGTAGTCGTCCGCCACACCCCTCCCCCCTTTGAGAAGGCCCCTTGGCCGAAAGTATCCCCCCCCTAGCCTAGTTGTGCTAGTCAAAATACTACCCCCCTTGGTAGTAATGTATTCTACAAGTATCGTTATAATGCCCAAAATACTTTAGCCAAATACCTTGTAGTACTTTCCAAAGTACCACTTTATCTGGCTTGGAAAATACTATTATACTTTCCTTTAGCCACTAAACTAAACCCTAAGGAAAAATCTTCACGTAGTTGAAGTATTAAGTAGAAGTTGTGTAGACACTTCTAAGGGTTTCTTGGAGCGTTTTGGGAGCGCAGCAGTAGGAGCTAAACCTTGTTCAGAACGACATATAAACTCGGATAATTTTGGGCTTATCGAGGTAAACATTCTTGACCTTCGTTGTAATTGGAAATTACATGTTGTTGGAATATATAGTTGAAGTATACTATATATAGAATGAACATTATAAATGTGCGGCAATGTCTTTTGACTTAAGCTGAATAATACTTACGCGATGTCTTGCGACTTAAGCTGAATTTAAAGAAGAGAATGAGCAGTAATTACATAGGGTGTATTAGACTTGTGTAGCATTGCTATATTGTAGAATTACGCAGCGTCAGTCGGGCGTGTTAACCCCACTGGTTGGCTTGGTAGCCGGCCTCGATAGAGGAGGAGATTTACGCTGTTGCGGGGGGGGGGGAGGTGCTGCCGAATTTTCTGTAGAATATTCTACGTCGGGATCTAAAGATATTAATAGGCATTTGTGGCCTTTATAGGTGAAAGTACTAAGAGTAGCGTATTCTACTCGAGGAGTGGAAAGGGCTAGCAAGGTTGTAGTACTTGGAGCTTTTGCTTATTGTCGATAATCGTCGCGAGGTATGTGGACCTCTTCCTATCTCTCTAGCATGATATGTGTGAACTATGTAGTACGGTATCGTCACATGTGCTAAATGTATTTGATTGATTTAAAACATAAAGTGTTATAACGGCTTTATGGGAAGTTGGTTATAATAGCTTTATGTGGATAAGCACATACTTTGTGGTTTTTAAAAGGTAATCGATTTGAATAATAACCGGCTTGATATGTGTTAATAAAGACTTGAAGCATTTCAAAAGATTTATGAATCGTTTTGAAAGAATGAGTATTACTTGGGTTTTGAAAGCTTAAGAGTTATACTAGCTTTATGGGAAGTTAGGTATAACGGCTTAAGAATGTTTTCTTGATTTGAAATCGAATGTGTATCGACAAACCAACTGCGGCGTTAATAAAGGAAAATGTATTGACTAAAGAAGTATTATTAAAACCAGTAGAAACCTCCATCTGCATAGAAGCTAAGATGAGACAAAATGATATTACATTTCCTAGATCATGGCTGCTTAATAAGATTGATTATAAACAAAGAATACCTACTCACATAAGACATAGGTTTCTCAAAACGTTTAAAGGAGAATTATGTTTTAAAGGATTTAAAACTATGAACTACTGAAACCTTTTTCTAAAATGAGAAACTTGAGCATTCGAAATTAGGCAACTCAACGTTTGGAAAATAAGGTTGTCACTTGATTTTACAAAGGAAAGCATTTTGGTTTACTTAACAATGTTAGTCACTCCAATTTTATACTACGTATCGGGTGACCTTTGTAAAAGAAATGGATCTTAAAGGAATTTAACGGACGTAGTACTCTAAGGTTAAAATCCGACGTTGACATAAAATGAAAGTACCTTGAGTCGTGTGTAACTTGCTTATACTTGTTGTTATGAAACTTGACCATGTTACGTGTGATAGCCTTGTTGTAAGCATCGTGTTCTACTCGACTACCGGTTCATCCGAATGTATATCACTTGACTACCGGTCATCCGAATGTATATCACTTGATTACGGTTCATCCGGAATGTATTTCACTCGACTACGGCTCATCCGAATGTGTTTCACTTGACACGGCTCATCCGGAATGTATTTCACTTGAGGACCGGTTCATCCGAATGTATTTCACTTGACTACGGTTCATCCGGAATGTATTCCACTTCGACTACGGTTCATGGACGAACCGGAATGTATTCCACCCTTTTCTATATCGGGTCCATAAGATGGGCCGAGACCTGTTATACGTATCACATGATTTGTACCTAGATCGCCAGCTGGCGGAAGGGAGTTCCACGCACGGAGGATGACTTTGGGCGTGAGTCTCGACTTGACATGATCGCTTCTATATTTGTGGAATCGTAGTTTGGTTATCATACATGTCTCCCGCTTTATATAGACTATTATGATTTCATTTACGATTTTACGCTTCACATACTTGGTACTGTTGTCCTTCGACTCTCCTTCGGGCCGAGTATAAAGAGGCCGCGAGCTCTACCACGAATGCACCGACCGTGGCTCTCAGTATGGCACATCCCGAGCGGCCGTAGGCATGCCTCGAGGATCGCAGTTGTACCATTTTGTCGGGGCCAAGAGGCTCGCGACAAAGTGACAAAAGTGGTATCGAGCGCTTAGTCTCTGAAAGTGTCTACGCATCGTGTTCAGTAGTCTTGATTATCGGTGTGTTGTGCACCACATCTATAATCGTGAGGTCGCAGGACATTTAGGATTGGTTTCCATCCTTCTCATTACGAGATCGTGCCTTAGAGGCGTGTGATAAATGGACCCTCCGACGTATTCCTTTCCTTTACCGCTATGCCTCGCGTAAGGCAACCTGTGCCCAGTGGGCAAGGCGATGAGGAGTGTTAGTGAGATACTGAGGAGTACGAGCGCGCAGCCCGGCCAAGACTGAGACAAGATTCGACGGCGGTTTCGCGACGCCGCCAAAGACCAAAGAGTTTAGAGTCGCAGCAGTTGGCTGCCGAGACTACAATACTGAGCCTCCATCCACACCGAGCCGATGAGATGGGTACAAGGAGATGGCCCGCCATCGCCGGGTCGTGGCCGATATGAGGATAGCCGGATGCAGCAGCCCAAACCCCGAGAGCACCCGTAGTACACCCCGGCGCGCATGGTTTGAGGCTACGTGACTTCTCGAGTTGTAGCCTCCGGTTCTATGGATCGAGAGCCGAGGACGACCCTGAGTTTATCCGACACTGACGGATCATGAGAGTGATCGAGCCTCGAGGCGAGTCGGTGGTATTGGTTCGCATCACCGCGTGATACCGCAGCCGATCGTTTGATTCGCGAGTCGCCCCGGAAGAGCATGCACTTCCAGCGATTTGGGACGAGTTCTCGAGGCATTTCTTGCGCATTTCTTGCCCCCACAGATGAGGAGGGCTCGGCCGACAGATTTTTGACGCCGAGGCGGGATCGGTTAGAGAGTACAATGTGAGTTCGACTCATTAGCTCGGTATGTTCCCGTCAGAGTAGCGGATATGGAGGACAGAGTACACCGCCACGTCACCGGGCGACGATTACGCAGAGGCTTGTACGGTGTAGCTCTTCACCGCATGGACATTGCCCGCATGCAAGCTCACGCACCAGGACGCGAGGCACCGGAGGTCGGCGGAATGGCCGAGATCGCCAGGAAGGCGCGAAGCAGGTCCTTTGGTAACTTTTCGAGGCGACCGCCAAAGTGACTTAGTTATGTACCTCCACCAAGACAGAGTGGTCCCCCCGCCTTCGGGCGCCCAGTATTCGAGCTGGTCGAGCTCGTGGCTTCAGTTCAGTGTATACGTGAGTGCTAGCCAGGGATTCATGTCCCTCAGTGCACGATGTGCAAACATCATCCCGGAATGTCGTCTTTTATCGGTGCTTGTTTCACTGCGCCGCCGTACATGTGACGAGAGACGTGCTTATAGAGAGGTACGGCAGCTTAGCGCACTTAATGGATCGCGCGTGTTCATCGCCTTCATAGCGATGCATACTGCAGGCGCACTTATGATTAGAGTGGAGCGGTAGCTTCAGGTATATCCTTAACCATCTATAGTATTGTTTGTTATGATAATGTCTTCAGTGTTATGTTCGGATAGCTTGGTGCAAAATGTGATTTAGAAACATGCTTAGTGAAAGGGTAAGCCTGGGGGTGAGAAAATGATGAACCTTAGAATATTACAGTTGAGACCTTAGATGTAAGGCCGTCTTGAGTACAAGATTTTGCGAGTGATCCTTGTCAGAGTGCATTTATTGCCTAGAAAGTATTGTGTGATAAGTCCACTGGTTGGGTAAATGAAAGTGGTAGCTTATGATGTGTTTTAGCAAGATTGTTCCGTGTCGGCGAGCGAGAGTTGGCGCGATAATGGTCGGGTTGGGGCCATGTTGCGGGCCAACCCGCGCCCCGCTTCGGGAAAGGTCGGCTATGGGTCCCGCCGGTGGCGTGGTCACGCGGTGCTAGGACCAAGTTTAGATGACCATCTTACGAGTTCGTGGATACGTTCGACCAGAATCAGTTCGTGAAGGCCGAGAGTGGCCTTAGAGGACATCGAGGTTAGTAAGATTACCAAGTTTGGAGGTAGTGACTCCGGGTTGGAAACGTGGCCCGGATCAAGGCGCGTGTATCGGAAGAGTTCGAGTGTTCGAACAGGGTACGACGAGGTAGGGGAGAAGTGAACGAGTGTGATCGTTTCTTTTGTGATAACAGAGGTGATTCCTCGTGGACTTGGGATTTCGTATTTTGTGCATTTGTTATTTCATGGCCAGGTGTGGCATGATTGTTTTCGTACGTATAGCAGTGAAGACTCTACTGGCGCATGTTTGTGTTGAGACTTGAGAAGGAACATTCGGGACGAATGTTTCTAAGGGGGGAAGAATGTTATACCCCGTATTTTCAGAGTATGTACGTGAGGACGTACGTAGAAATTTGAGCCTTAAGTTAGGCAAGTTTCGAAATTTGTACACAACACCCGATTAGAGTCGTTGACTAAACGTTTCACACTTTTGTTGGGAAAATTCGCTATGTCATTTATAATTTTTGCGGATTTTTCCGAGAGGCGAAACATCGTGGATCAACGGAGGGTGACATGTGTCACCTCACATTGGAACAAATGGGCGGCATGGTGGACTAAAAAGAGGGCTTTAGTTGGTAGGATATTTTTGTGCAAGTTGTGTGGTAGATGGATAAGGTACACATGGTGGAAATCTAACCCTACACTTGCACCACACTTGTCTTCATCTTGGCCATTGGTTGGCCATGGCTTGACCTATAAATACACCCCTAAGCTTGAAGAGTTCTTCATCCAAAATGTGCCTAAGTCTTGAAATCTCCCTCCTCTCCTTGTAGTAGTCGTCACACCCCTCCCCCTTCGAGAAGGCCCCTTGGCGAAAGTATCCCCCTAGCCTAGTTGTGCTAGTCAAAATACTACCCCTGGTAGTAATGTATTCTACAAGTATCGTTATAATGCCCAAAATACTTTAGCCAAATACCTTGTAGTACTTTCCAAAGTACCCTTTATCTGAAGCTTGGAAAATACTATTATACTTTCCTTTAGCTACTAAACTAAACCCTAAGGAAAATCTTCACCCGTAGTTGAAGTATTAAGTAGAAGTTGTGTAGACACTTCTAGGGTTTCTTGGAGCGTTTTGGGAGCGCACGGAGTAGGAGCTAAACCTTGTTCAGAACGACATATAAACTCGGATAATTTTGGGCTTATCGAGGTAAACATTCTTGACCTTCGTTGTAATTGGAAATTACATGTTGTTGGAATATATAGTTGAAGTATACTATATATAGAATGAACATTATAAATGCGCAATGTCTTTTGACTTAAGCTGAATAATACTTACGCAATGTCTTGCGACTTAAGCTGAATTTAAAGAAGAGAATGACGTAATTACATGGGGTGTATTACGAGACTTGTGTAGCATTGCTATATTGTAGAATTGTGCGCGTGCAGTCGGCGTGTTAACCCCCACTCGTTGGCTTGCAGCCTCGATAGAGGAGGAGATTTACGCTGTTGTTGCGGGAGGTCTTCTTGCCGAATTTTACGTAGAATATTCGTCGGGATCTAAAGATATTAATAGGCGTTTGTGGCCTTTATAGGTGAAAGTACTAAGAGTAGCGTATTCTACTCGAGGAGTGGAAAGGGCTAGCAAGGTTGTAGTACTTGGAGCTTTTGCTTATTGTCGATAATCGTCGCGAGGTATGTGGACCTCTTCCTATCTCTCTAGCATGATATGTGTGAACTATGTAGTGCGGTATCGTCATGTGCTAAATGTATTTGATTGATTTAAAACATAAAGTGTTATAACGGCTTTATGGGAAGTTGGTTATAATAGCTTTATGTGGATAAGCACATACTTTGTGGTTTTAAAAGGTATGGCGATTTGAATAATAAGCGGCTTGATATGTGTTAATAAAGACTTGAAGCATTTCAAAAGATTTATGAATCGTTTGAAAGAATGAGTATTACTTGGGTTTTGAAAGCTTAAGAGTTATACTAGCTTTATGGGAAGTTAGGTATAACGGCTTAAGAATGTTTCTTGATTTGAAATCGGAATGTGTATCGACAAACCACTGCGGCGTTAATAAAGGAAAATGTATTGACTAAGAAGTATTATTAAAACCAGAAACCTCCATCTGCATAAGCTAAGATGAGACAAAATGATATTACATTTCCTAGATCATGGTCTTAATAAGATTGATTATAAACAAAGAATACCTACTCACTTATAAGACATAGGTTTCTCAAACGCTTAAAGGAGAATTATGTTTTAAAGGATTTAAAACTATGAACTACTGAAACCTTTTCTAAAATGAGAAACTTGAGCATTCGAAATTAGGCAACTTGAACGTTTGGAAAATAAGGTTGTCACTTGATTTTACAAAGGAAAGCATTTTGGTTTACTTAACAATGTTAGTCACTCCAATTTTATACTACGTATCGGGTGACCTTTGTAAAGAAATGGATCTTAAAAGGAATTTAACGGACGTAGTACTCTAAGGTTAAAATCGGACGTTGACATAAAATGAAAGTACCTTGAGTCGTGTGTAACTTGCTTATACTTGTTGTTATGAAACTTGACCATGTTACGTGTGATAGCCTTGTTGTGTAAAGTCGTGTTCTACTCGACTAGGTTCATCCGAATGTATATCACTTGACTACGGGTCATCCGAATGTATATCACTTGATTACCGGTTCATCCGAATGTATTTCACTCGACCTGGTTCATCCGAATGTGTTTCACTTGATTACCGGTTCATCCGGAATGTATTTCACTTGAGGACCAGGTTCATCCGAATGTATTTCACTTGACTCCGGTTCATCAGGAATGTATTCCACTCGACTACCGGGTTCATGGGATGAGCGGAATGTATTCCACCCTTTTCTATATTGGGTCCATAAGATGGGCCGAGACACATTATACGTATCACATGATTTGTACCTAGGCTGGCGGTGAGGAAGGAGTTCCACGGGCGGAGGATGACTTTTAGGCGTGAGTCACGACTTGACATGGCTCGCTTCTATGTTGTGATCGTAGTTTGGTTATCATACATGTCTCCGCTTTATATAGACTATTATGATTTCATTTACTGATTTTCTGATTTCACATACTTGGTACCTGTTATCGACCTCCTTGAAGTGCGTTCATCCGCAGTAAAAGGTACATCGTTGTCGATCCCGCTTTTAGGATCACCTTTCGTATTGGAAGCTCCGTTCCTTGGAGGCTTATCTTTTGGTATGTTACCACGAGTCTGTAGATGCTTATACATTCGTGGTATGGCGGGGCCACCGTCCGCCATAGCTGTTGTAAAATCTTAAGTGCATGCTTTGTTGTGGCGGGGTTTGTAAAAGGATAATCGTTCGTATTTATGTATATATGATGAAGGCAAGCTGTTTTGGTTGCTGTTTATTTATCTTTTCTTTTAATTCATGTTCATGTTTCTATTTCCGCTGATTTTCTCGATGTTGTATCACCAGGTGCCGGTAAGGCACGATCCACGGGCGTTCGTCGTGACACTAAGCTCAGCGGATCCATAATGTGTACCTAAACTCGCGGACATTGAACGGCCCCGAAGAAGTCGATACAACAGTCTGAATATGGAGCTAAATAAAGTCTGATAAATGATCATAATCGTACAAAAGAATGACAGAGCAAGTATAAAAGTACATACGCATCTGCCGTGTCATTACCATTTATGAACTTAATTGCATATCATTATCTTTTCCATTCCATTAGGAGTTATAGCCATATCTTACGTACATACTTAGGAGAAGTCATTAAGTTTATTACCATCTAACTTACTTATCTTTCATAACCTAATCCGCTTCTTTACGGAGGGGCGCTATCTTGCAAATCCAGGCGGGGCGCGATAAAGTCACACGTAGTAGCCACAAAGGTATCTTCGCTTCGCCCGTCTCGGGTCGATAATGTCATATAGTTCGCGTAAAGGTATATCGCCCGCCATCTCTCGGTCGATAATGTCATATAGTCTGCGTAGAATGATAACGCCTACCATCTCTTCGGGTCGATAATGTCATATCGCCTGCGTAAAAGGTATACTGCCCGACCCATCTCTGGGTCGATAATTTCATATAGTCTGCCCGTAAGGTATACCGCCTGCCCATCTCTCGGGTCGATAATGTCATATAAAACCCGAATTTAACCCAACGATTGCACCTCTACTCCTTTAGAAAGACTCTTTTTCAAATAAAACTTCCCAGATACTAACAACCGTAGTATCAAGTCATCTCTACCTTTCAGGACAAGTCACAATACCTTTTTAGAAATACAATTACCGGCTTCTAAATCAAGTGACTTCTTTCTTAAAAACCTTAAGCAATTGGTACCTTTAAAACAATTTGCCCTTCTTTATTTCAAATCATTTCTTGTTTATGCTACTGAAGAAAACCATTCTCTTAACCTCCCATAAAGTTATTATAACCAACTTCCCATAAAGCCGTCATACTAACCTTATGCCTTAAACTAATTCATTCTTTTTATAACCAAGAGACTTATACTTTCAAATCAAATCACATAGCTTTCAAAATACTTCAAGTCTCTTAACTTTTAAGAAAACAAGTTTCAAAGTCTTAGAAACTTCACGTAAACTCTTTTAAATTAAGTAACATATACTTTGGTGCGTTGTGAATAAGTTATACTTATTTATAACGATCTTATTCAAGTAGCCATGATCTAGAAAATGTAATACAATTTTGTCTTATCTTAGCTTCTATGCAGATGGAGAATTCTACTTGTTTTAACATAATTAATTGTCATTACATTTTCCTTTATTAACGCCGCAATGACTTGTTCGATACTTATTCTCATTCGTACGTAAATTAGCCAAGTCAACTCGACTCAAATACTTCCTAACGACTCTTACCAACATCCCCATAAGACTTGGTAAGGACTTAGGATTTCTTAGACGTAGCTTTTACATAGAGTAAATCAACATAACTACCTCTTAACTTCTAAGAGTAGACTAATCATGAAATACTACTACATGTATATTTCATACATAGAATCATGCCAAAGGAAGGAAGAGGTTCACATACCTCGCGACGATTATCGACAAGTAGCAAAAAGCTCCAAAGTACTTCAACCTTGCTAGCTATTCCATCCTTCAAGTAGAATACGCTATACTTGGTACTTCAACCTAAATTGGCCATAATACGTCCATTAACCTCTAGCTTCGAACGTAGAATATTCTAAGTGCTAAGTCACTAAATTCTACGGAAAATCGGACAGCACTTCCTTTGTTTCTACATACTTTGCCACCATTTTCAAGGCCGAATACAATAACCAAACACGCCACATTTAAGGCCCAACAAATCAGCTAACCAAAGGGGATTACACGCCTTAACAGGACGTGTAAAATTCCGCCCCACAAATTACATTAAACTAGTCCACAATACAAATGTCAATTCGGCCAAAAAGTGCAACAACTTATCAACCTTTCCAATTCCTTTTCAATCCAAGTTCTTAGGTCTAGCATGTTATATAGTAATAAACAACTTAACAATTATAACCACCTTAGTCCACTCTTTAAATAACATGCGACGACTAAACTAGTAACTAAATTGAATTACAATCTTAAAGGCTAAATCATGCAACTTTCGGATTCCATCCAACTATTCCATAACACATATCATTCTTCATAATATAATCCACATGATCATTTCTAACTACTACAACATGAAATCTTGAATTATAATAGTAAGACGAGATTAATACCTTCTTAAGCTCAAAATGCTCCAAAACCCTAAGTCGATCCTTAGCAACCCAACTCCTTTTCTTAACGCTCCAATCCGCTATTTCGCACCCTTAAGCTTGTGAAAAACTCCTCTTCTATTTCCAACTTCAAAGTTGAAGAACACCTTAGGGTTTCGCCATTGCGACTAACGTAAAAACGCCGTTTTCCAAATCTTTCTATTGAGATATCCTTACAATACCCTTAGGGACCTTTGGTTTAAGTCTTGTGGCTAATGGACAACATTTGCAAAATTTTTGTGTGAAAAGTTCCTCAAAACCGAGAGCACAAGTTCTTGCACAAGACTAGTTCTTGAAAAATTTCACTAAGTGTAGAATGCTCAAGTATTGCTACTAGTAGTATACTTATAACACAATGGAGGGATTGGATAACAACACTTGTTAAAATTGGAGGGAAGAGATCAAGCCAAATGTCTCTTGACTTGGTCAACTATGTCAAGCTCTAGCAAGACTAATCTTTTACTTTGGTCAATGACCATTATGCCCTTGCATAAATTCGACCAAGCCATGTGGGGAGGTGCCACGTGTCGCCCTCTCATTCGTCCATAAAAATTCCGCAACCCTCGTGGGCCCCACAAAACATAAAATTTCTCGGGTGGGCCCCACGTGACCAAATCCTTAAAAATAGATTTCCATAATATTAATAAGTTTCATACTCTTCAATTAATGCATTTTGAGAACCTAATTCTCACCAACAAACATTTTTCCTTTCCGACGTTCGGAAGATTTTCCGTCGGAAAAACAATTCTTCCTTTCGTACTAATTTCAAGTCTTGAGTTCCTTACGTACATTATCTTAAACATGTCCTGGAGTTACGGGGTGTAACACTAACCAAGAAAAAGTTGTCTTTCAGCATGTATATATATATATATAAAAATCTGACAGTTACATCCTTTACAAACCTCATTTACAGCAGGACTACAGACCTCTAAGAGTTTATAACAACTATGATGGGACAGGGCCCCGCCATACCCCTGAATGTACATAAACCTACAATGACAGGAAAATCATACCAAAAGATAAGCCTCCGGAGAAACGGGGCTTTCCCAAAAGCATAACGGTGATCCTATGAGAGAGGATCAACAACCGGAGTACCTCTACCTGCGGCATGAACGCAGCCCCCCGAAGGAGGTCAGTACAACAGGTACCAAGTATGTGAAACCGTAGCATCAAATGGGGCACCACACCTTTCTTACGGTAAGCTGGAACTAATCAGCCTGGCCGCCCGAGGGTTGAGAGCTTTTGGTTCCGCACTTCCTATCCCGCCACTATTATCAACAAGGTCAGGTCTGCTTTTATTAAATTCTTATGGCGTGGGAAACCACCAAGAGTTGCTTAGGATATCATTTGCCGCCTCAACTGGGGTGGCTTGGGTCTTATGAACATCAAGGAATGGAATCATGCCCGCTATCCGTGACGATTTGGCAAACTCACACGGAAGTCGATTCTCTATGGGTCCAATGGATCAATAGCCACTATTTGAGAGATATTACAACTGGGACTATGAGGTGCGTCCTAGGGACTCCCTTTATTCAAAAAGATTTGTGGGATTCGCGACAAATTTGTTTCTATCTTTAGTAGCCATGGTGATGCTATTGACGGCTTTACAAAATGTTGTACACTGGTATATTTGATTCAAGCTCAGATATGATATCTCATGACTCCAAGCTAAAAAGCCTCGATGTCACAAATTTGGAAAGGATTCATTCCTCCCAAATTCTCTTTTACTATGTGGCTAAATTGCGAGGAAGCGGTTAGCTACAAAGGATACTCTATCATTTCTCAACTTGGAGGATAAATCTTGCGGATTCTGCAAGCAAGCTAATGAAACAAGGAACACCTCTTCTTTGACCGCCTATACACACATGATTTGGAAGAGCATAAAAGATTGGTTGGGTATTAGAAGAGAGATGACAACTGTTGAAAGCTCCTTAAATGGATTAAGAAAGAACACCATGACAAGCATCCGAGCCAAAGCTATTTTGCTTACTTTTTGCATAATGGTTTATGAGATTTGGAGGGCAAGAAACACAATGCTCTTTGAAGGCACAAGCTTGCACGTAAGAGGTCATTGCAAGAATCAAAACAACATCTTATAGAGTTCTCTATGATTTTATCCCCTCTTGTAGTGGCACCTTTTGAGTGACCACCCCTCCCCTCTATCTCTTCTTGTTTGCATTACGTTGAGGCTTGAGATACCTCAACGACTGATTGTAGCCACTTCCTTTTCGTTATTAGTAATAATATTTGCATTTACCTAAAAATTCTCAAATACGTACGAAACAACCCAATTAACCGCACATAGTGCCACAACATAAACAAGAGCAAATAAATGTAACGCAACCGGTCTTTTCTAGGCCGCTAATGATCGAAGCAAGGCCATTCGCCCATAGTATCATTATGCGAGCCTAATCCTGGACTTCCGTAGTCCGCATAGGCCACCTGGGCCCGCATGAGGTACTCCTCGCATCGGGGGTAGCTAACCCGCGACATTTCCTGGACTCCCGCAATCCGCATGGCCACTTGGACCGCATGAGGTATTCCTCGCATCGGCGTAACACACCCGGAGTGATTCCTGGACTACCGTAGCCCGCATAGGTCTCATGGACCCGCATGAGGTATTCCTCGCATCGGGGGTAGCTAACCCGCGGCTCGTAACAAGTCAGGGGGTAAGTGATATAATCATAAGCACAATCAGCTTATCGTAATCAACATAAGCACAACAAGAAACCCCCTTACCACAAGTCATAAGACACTAACACCCGTAGCATCATAACATGTTTACTTATCAAATCGACTTACCACACATTCAGAAATCATTACAAGGCTTTCATAATCAAGTAAGTAAACCGTTCTTTTTATCTTTCTTAAGTCGTTATAACTAACTTCCCATAAAGCTAATATAACACTTAAGCTTTATAATAAGTCAAAACATTCACATTTGTTTGGAAAACCAAAAGGACTTATTCTTTTAAAACCAAGTATTAATTTCCTTCTGAATAATGATTCATCACTTTTTTTTGAAATACTTCAAGATTCTTAATATTTAGAACTCAAGTCAAAAGACATCAAAGTGAAACCAAATTCATTTAACACACGTACGTCTACCGTACTATATATATTTCACAAATATCATGCTCAAGAGGATAGGAAGAATCACATACCTCCTCGGCTAAATCCACCTGCCAAGTCGAATATGTCGCGCGCAGAGTATCAACCTATAATAGTCAAATACGTCTATCAACGTCTAGACTACTTCGTAGAATATTCTAAGCATAAGGTTCCTTATTCTACGGAAAATTGGGCAGCACCTCCCTCCCCGCAATACTACACAAGTCTACTGTAAATACAGTCCAATGTAAATACAGTTCAATTCTCTTCTTTTTATCATCCTTCTAAAAATCTTATACTCAATTCTAAACTACTATAATATGTAATCTCCCATTACAATAGAAGGACAAAGATTATTACCTCGATAAGCCCAAAATTATCCAAGATATAAGTCGATCCTGAGCAACGTTTAACTCTTATTTCTTACGCTCCAAACCGCTCCAAGCAACCCTTAGAAGTTTCTAAACAACTTCTCTTTAACACTTCATCCAACTATGAAGATTTCCTAGGGTTTCATTTTGCGACTAAAGGAATAAAGTAGTATTTTCGGGCTCTTAGTATAGAGATAACTTTGGAATACTACAAGGGATTTAGGCTAAGGTATTTGGGATAGTAACAATACTTGAAGAAATTTTCTACAAAGGGGGTTTTGACGAGAGCTCCAACAAAGGGGGGAAGGATATTTGTGACTTGGAAATTGTTTAAGTGGATGAAGAAGTCTTGCAACTTAAGGGGGTATTTATAGGACATTCAATGGCCAAGATTCAAGCATGTGTATGGTGAAGATTGGGTCCATGTGTGAGTGGATTCTTCCAACCAAATGTCCACCACAACTTTGAGACATATGTCCACCACAACTTTGAGACATATGTCCACCACAAAAATGAGACATGTGGCTAGCCACATGTCTCCTAAAAACGTCCAAGGCCAAGGGTCCCCCTATTTTCGGCCATAGGGCCACATGGGGGTGCCATGTGTCGCCCTCCTACTCGTCCAAAATATTTCATCTTCCGAAAATATCCGTAATGCCAAAAATCTTGAAAATAAAGTGGGCCCCACAAACCGTAAATTCCTCCCGTGGGCCCTACGTGACCAATTCCGGAAAATAAAATCCATAATTCATATAAATTTTTAAAGTCTTAAATACCAAAGTTGAGAATCCAATTCTCAATAATAAACTTTTTTCCTACACGAGGTTCGGAATATTTTCCGTTGGAAATTCCAAAATTTTCATCCTTAACCTAATTAGGGCTATACATTCGTACGTCCTTACATACGTATTCTGGAACTACGGGGTATAACATTCTCTCCCCCTTAGAAACATTCGTCCCGAATGTTCCTTCTACGTTAAATCAAAATAGATATCGACATAGGCCCTCTTAACTATATCCCCCATAACAAGAATGCCATACATAGTCACAATAACACTTAAGCAAATATGTCAATTAAAATTAACAAGTAGGAAAGTGAGTTACCTGGAGGTGTGGGGAATAAGTGAGGATACTTCTGCCTCATGTCCTCCTCTGCTTCCCATGTCATTTCCTCTCTGTTCTCGTTCCGCCATAAGACCTTGACGGAAGCCACATCCTTTGTCCGCAGTCGCCTAACCTGACGATCGAGTATCGCTATGAGACTCTCCTCATACGATAACCCCTCTGTCACCTGGACATCACAAATCGGGTGCACTCTAGATGGATCTCCGATACACTTCCTCAACATAGAAACATGAAAGACTGGATAGACTGCCTCCAGATCGGACGGCAGATCCAACTCATAGGCAACCTTGCCTACCCTATGGACAATTTGATAAGGCCCAATATACCTTGGGCTGAGCTTCCCCTTCTTCCCAAACCTCATCACACCCTGCATGGGTGACACCTTCAGGAAAACCCAATCATCAATCTCAAACTCCAAGTGTCGACGCCGATGATCTGCATACGACTTTTGTCGACTCTGAGCTGACAATAACCGCTCCTGGATAAGCTTCACCTTATCCACCGCCTGCTGAATCAAGTCCGGCCCGACTAACTGAATTTCGCCCACATCAAACCAGCCTATCGGTGACCTGCACTTCCTCCCATATAAGGCCTCATAAGGCGCCATCCGATACTAGAATGGTAGCCGTTGTTATACGCAACTCCACTGAGGCAAATGATCCTCCCAACTACCTCAAATCAATAACACAGCTCGCAGATATCCTCGTTGTCGGATAAGACGCTCTGCTGTCCGCTCGCCCGAGGATGGAATGCGATCGAGGCTCACCTGCCCCTAATCTCTTCTCGAAAGACCTCTAAGTTAGCCGAACCGGGCTCCTCCGTCCGATATGATAGATATAGGGACCCCATGCGTCTCACGATCTCTGATGTAAAGTCTAGCATAATCCTCAGTAAAAGTCGCCCCGACGGAAGAAAGTGGGCTGATTTCGTCAGCCTGTCGACGATAACCCAGATGGAATCATGCTTCCTCTGAGTGCGAGGTAACCCTGTAATAAAATTCATATTGATCACCTCTCACTTCCATGTCGGAATCTTTATCATCTGCAGCAACCCACCAGGCTTCTGGTGCTCCACCTTGACCTGCTGACAACTCGGGCACTGAGCAACAAACTCTGCAACGTCCCTCTTCAGGCCATCCCACCAATATACAGATCTGAGGTCGTGGTACATCTTTGTCGACCCCTGATGGATAGAGTATCGAGCGCTGTGTGCTTCCCTAGAACTCCGCCGAAGTCCTCGCAATATCCGAACACACAACTCGCCAAACCTTAGCACCCCATCAGGTGCTACCTCAAATGGACCCTTCCCCTCTCGAAGAGCCGTATCTTGATACCGTGTCATAATCGGATCCTCATACTGTCGCTTCTTCACCTCCTCGATGATGGAAGACTCGACAACCTCTCTAACCCGAACCCTACTACTATCAGAACCAATCCAACGAACTCCAAGGCTCGCTAGCTGATGTAACTCGCGGACCATGCCCCTTCTCTCTGGCTGCACATCTGACAGACTACCCATCGATCTACGACTAAGGGCATCTGCAACTACACTGGCCTTCCCTGGGTGGTATAGGATATCGACATCATAATCCTTGAGTAGCTCTAACCACCGCCTTCGCTGCAAGTTCGGCTCCCGTCAATATATACCAAGGCTCTTGTGGTCTGTGTAAATATCCACATGAACTCCATACAAATAATGTCTCCAGATCTTCAAGGCATGAATCACTGCTGCCAACTCTAAGTCATGTGTGGGGTAGTTTTTCTCATGCTTCTTGAGCTGTCGAGATGCGTAAGCTATAACCTTGCCCTGCTGCATCAACACACATCCAAGCCCGATACCCGACGCATCACAATAAACCACATAGCCGTCTAGTCCCTCTGGAAGAGTAAGAACCGGGCTGTCAATCTCTCCTTCAGTAACTGGAAGCCCTCCTCACAAGCATCCGTCCACTGAAACTTAGCTGCTTTCTGAGTCAGCTTAGTCAAAGGTGCTGAAATAGAAGCAAACTTCTCCACAAACCTCCGATAATAACCCGCAAGGCCCAGAAAGCTGCGCACCTCTGTCGGTGTAGTAGGTCTAGGCCAAGTCCTGACTGCCTCGATCTTTGTCGTATCCACCCGAATACCATCGGCCCCGACAATGTGCCCTAAGAATGCCACCGAAGCCAACCAAAACTCACACTTCGAAAACTTGGCATACAACCGCCGGTCCTGGAGGACTCTCAGCACCGTCCTCAAATGCTCCGCATGCTCCTGCTCTGAGCGAGAATAAACCAAGATGTCATCAATGAATACTATAACAAACGTATCCAAATATGGCTTGAACACTGTTCATCAAATCAATAAACATCACGAGAATTCGCCAAACCGAAAGACATAACTCAACTCATAGTGCCGTGATCGTCCTAATGCAGTCCTAGGGACATCCGTCTCCCTAACTCGCACATGATGATAACCAGATCGCAGGTCTATTTTGGAGAAACACCTCGCACCCTGCAACTGGTCGAACAAATCATCAATCATGGGGAGGGGGTATCTGTTCTTGATGGTAACCTTATTCAGCTGTCTGTAATCAACACACATGCGCAACATCCCATCTTTCTTCCTCACGAATAATACTGGCGCTCCCCAGGGAGAAACACTAGGCCTGATAAAGCCCTTCTCCAGCAAATCTTTCAGCTGGTCCTTCAACTCTCTCAACTCGGCAGGTGCCATCCTGTATGGCGGAATGGATATAGGCCGAGTGTCTGGCAACACATCAATGCAAAACTCAATCTCTCTCGTGAGGATACCCGAGGTCGTCTGGGAACACGTGCGGGAACTCTCTAACTATCGAACCGATCAAGGTCCGTATCTCGCCTCGAGATCAAATACCCGAATAAGATGGTAGATATACCCCTTCTGCACCATCTTCCTAGCCTTAAGGTAAGAAATAAACCTACCCCTCGGCGACACAGTGTTCCCCTCCCACTCAATAACCGGCTCCCCAGGAAACTGGAACCGTATCAATCTCTCCCTACAGTCTACATTGGCGTAGCAAGAAGCTAACCAATCCATACCCATAATCACATCAAAGTCTGTCATATCCAACTCTATCAAGTCGGCTAGTGGTCCGACGATCGTGATATAGTCACGCAAGCCTTATATACCCGCCACTACCATCGAATCACCATCGCGTAGCTACCTCAAAAGGGTCTATGGTCTCAGGCTCTATCCCTATCCTACCAGCAATAAGAGGAGATATATAGGACAAGGTAGAATCCGGATCTATCAAGGCATATACGTCACAACATGAAACCAATAATGTACCTGTGACGACATCCGGTGACGCCCCGGTCCCGCGGCCGACACGGCATAAACGCGGCTTCAGGACCGGCTGAACCGACCCTTGCCACGACCTGCCGCGACTGCTGGCCCACGAGCACTCGCCTCCGGCGAGTAATCAGAGATGAAGACCGGCGAAGACTCGTAGGCTGAACCCTACCATCTGATCGCCTGCCTGACAGCCTCAATACGACCGCCGCCACAAGTGCAACAAGCTCCTGAGGTATCACCACAACTCCCGTAGTAGGCATACTTTAACAATAGTCTTGTCCACAAGCAAATCAATGTTCGGCAGGGATCTACCACATCGGCCACACCGAGAGGAGGGTGGTCTCGATCGGTTAGTATCCTCGCTTCTCGAAGTCCAAGCCCCGCCCCGACCGCCGAATACTGGATGTCCCCAAGACGGAGGAGCGCTCGAGCCGCCGAGGTGCAAATCTAGTTCTGTTGAGGTCGCCAAGACCGAGCTACCAAAGACCCGCCGCCCCGGCCTTCTCGCGATATATGTCAATCCGCCTCTCACGCTCTCACACCTAAGTGCATAAGCTCGCATGCGGCAATGTCCATGCCCGTGAAGAGCTACACCCGAGCAACCCTCGCCAAATAATCATCGAGCCTCGTGACATACGGTGCACTCGCCCTCCATGTTCATTAAAGCGGGACGCATCGAGCTAACGAGTCAAACTTACGTTGTAATCCCGACCGCCCGCCCGCCTGCCTCAACATCAAATCTATCGCCCGAGCTCTCCTCATCTCGCGGAGGCAAGAAGTGGCTAAGAAACGCCTCGAGAACTCGCTCATACACCGGAAGTGCATGCTCTCCCGACAACTCCTATGAATCAAACTCCGATCGCAGTCACGCAATGCGATGGAACTCAATACTACCACTCGGTCTCCGAGGCCTTGATCACTCTCATGATCCACAGAATCGTTTGATAAACTCCCGAGGATCATCCTCGCCTCGACCCATAGAACTCGTAGGCTGCAACTCAAAAGTCCCAAGTCTCGTTATCGATTCGGGTGAACTACGTACAATCCTAACTGCCTCCGCCTATCTCATGATCGCCACGATCTCAAGCTAATAATCGGGTCATCTCCTTGTAACCCATATTCTCCGCTCTGGCCGCGGGCCGAGGCTCAGAACAAGTGGTCTCGTGAGCTACCATCGCGCGCTCTAAACTCCGCTGGGCCGGTGGCGCATGGAACTCGGGCCGTCAGAAGATCACTCGTAAAGATCGGGCTGTGCCTCGTAACCCTCTGCGTCTACTAGCACCTCCTCACCGCTTGCCTTCGGGCCCGGCCTTGCGTGAGGCATAATCGTACATAAGAATGTGTCAGAAGGAGTCCAACTTATAATACAGCTCTAAGGCACGATCTAAGAGTGAGAAGAATGGAAACCAATCCTAAATATCCTGTAGCCTCCTGATTATAGGTGTGGTGCACAACACACAGATAATCAAGACTCTACTAGATACGGTCTGTAGACACTTTCCGAGGATTAATCGCTCGATACCGCTTTGTCACGACTGCCTCTGCCCGCGATCGTGTCTTACCCGGGCACCCAAGTAGATATACATCAGAGTAACCAGCGAAATATAAACTTACAAACATAGAACAGTTGTAAAATGAGAAACAATCTAACCAAGAAAAAGTTATCTTTCAGCATGTATATATATATAAAAGTCTGACAGTTAGATCCTTTACAAACCCCATTTACAAAGGACTACGCACTTCTAAGAGTTTTTAACAACTATGACGGACAGGCCCCGCCATACCCCGAATGTACATAAACCTACAATGACAGTGGAAATCATACCAAAAGATAAGCCTCCGAGAAACGGGCTTTCCTAAAAGCGTAACTGATCCTATGAGCGAGGATAAACAACCGAGTACTTCTACCCATGCAGATTAACGCACTGGCCGGAGGTCAAGATAACAGTACCAAGTATGTGAAATCAGAAAGATCGAAATGAAATCATAACATTTTAAAACCAATTCACAAATACGCATTTAAACAACCCAATTAACCGCACATAGTGCCACAACATAAACAAGAGCAAATAGATGTAACGCAACCGCCTTTTTCTAGCCGCTAATGATCGAAGCAAGGTCATTCTCCCATAAGATTGGCATTACGCGAGCCTAATCTCGACTACCAGATCGCGATAGTCCTCGACTCGCATGAGGTACTCGCGACGGTAGCTAACCCGCTGCATCTTCCTCGACTCCCGCAATCCACATGGCCACTTGGACCGCATGAGGTATTCTCGTGACGGCGTAACACACCCGAGTGATTCTCGACTACCAGAGCCCGTGATAGGTCTCACGGACTCAAGATGAGGTATTCCTCGACGGGGTAGCTAACCCGCTGCTCAGAACAAGTCGTGGGTAAGTGATATAATCATAAGCACAACCAGCTTATCGTAATCAACATAAGCACAACAAAAAACCCCTTACCACAAGTCATAAGACACTAACACCCGTAGCATCATAACATGTTTACTTATCAAACCGACTTACCACACATTCAGAAATCATTACAAGGCTTTCATAATCAAGTAAGTAAACCGTTCTTTTTATCTTTCTTAAGTCGTTATAACTAACTTCCCATAAAGCTAGTATAACACTTAATCTTTATAATAATTCAAAACATTCACATTTGTTTGGAAAACCAAAAGGACTTATTCTTTTAAAACCAAGTATTAATTTCCTTCTGAATAATGATTCATAACTCTTTTTTGAAATACTTCAAGATTCTTAATATTTAGAACTCAAGTCAAAAGTCATCAAAGAGAAACCAAATTCAGTTAACACACGTACGTATACCGTACTATATATATTTCACAAATATCATGCTCAAGAGGATAGGAAGAATCACATACCTCGCCATATAAATCCACCGCCAAGTCGAATATGTCGCGCAGAGTATCAACCTATAATAGTCAAATACGCCTATCAACGCCTAGACTACTTCAGAATATTCTAAGCATAAGGTTCCTTATTCTGCGGAAAATGCAAAGACCTCCTCGCCGCATACTATACAAGTTTCATCAGAAATACAAATTCAATGTAAATACAGTTCAATTCTCTTCTTTTTATCATCCTTCTAAAAATCTTATACTCAATTCTAAACTACTATAATATGTAATCTCCAATTACAATAGAAGGACAAAGATTATTACCTCGATAAGCCCAAAATTATCCAAGATATAAGTCGATCCTGAGAAACGTTTAGCTCCTATTCCTTACTCCAAACCGCTCCAAGCAACCCTTAGAAGTTTCTAAACACATTCTCTTTAACACTTCATCCAACTATGAAGATTTCCTAGGGTTTCATTTTGCGACTAAAGGAATAAAGTAGTATTTTCGGGCTCTCAGTATAGAGATAACTTTGGAATACTACAAGGGATTTAGGCTAAGGTATTTGGGATAGTAACAATACTTGAAGAAATTTTCTACAAAAGGGGGGGGGGGGGGGGTTTCAGACCGAGCTCCAACAAAGGGGGGAGGATATTTGTGACTTGGAAATTTTTTAAGTGGATGGAGAAGTCTTGCAACTTAAGGGTATTTATAGACATTCAATGGCCAAGATTCAAGTACGTATGGTGAAGATTGGGTCCACGTGTGAGTGGATTCTTCCAACCAAATATTGTTATACCGTATTTCCGAGTATGTACGAGGCGACGATAAAAGTTTAAGCATTAAGTTAAGCAGGACCAAATTTTGGCACAACTAGCTAAAAGAATCGCTTCCGACTTAATCGCTTTTCCGGACTTTCATAAGGAAAATTACTGCCATGTCATTTATAATTTTGAGGATTTTTCCGAGAGATGAAATATTTTGGACCAACGAGAGGCGACACTTGTCACCTCTGCGGGCGCCAAGTCACGAACGGTGCACGCTTGGCCATGTTTGAGGCCTAAACCAGCCGGGTCAATCTTTGGAGTGATTTGAGAGTAGATGGCTAGGGTGAACTTGTGCAAATCTTGACCTACACTTGCCTACCACTTGGCTTGATCTTGGCCATTGATTTCTATAAATACCCCTAACTCAAGGTTTTCTTCATCCCTTAATTCATTTCTAAGTCTTGAAATCCCTTCCCCTTCCTAGTTGTGCTAGCCAAAACCCTCCCCTGTGAGGCTTTGGCCGAGAAATACCCTCCCTTCCTAAACGGTGCTACAAAGTACCCCCTCTTTCCTCGAGTTGTTTTCAGAATACACCCCCTGGTAGAAAGTATTCTCCAAGTATTGTTACTATTCCAAAATACTGCCCAAATACCTTGTAGTATTCCAAGGTTACACCTATACTAAAAGCCCGTAAATACTATTATACTTCCCTTCACAAAACGAAACCCTAAGGAAATCTTCATACTTGGTCATGAGTAGTAAGAAGAGTTTCGTAAACTTCGGTTGTTTGAGCCGGAGTGCACGAGTAGAGCTAAACTCGCTCAGATCAACATTTAAACTGATAATTATGGCTTATCGAGGTAAATATCTTGTCCCCTATTGTAATTAGAGTTTACATACCGTTAAGTATAAGAATTAAGTATAAGTTATATACAAGGAAGGTATATAAGAAAGGAATTGAATCAGATTTACATGGGACTGTATTTACGATAGACTTGTGAAGTTTGACTGCAGGGAAGTCACGCCAATTTTCCGTGAGAATCTTGTATCTAGATTTATTCTACCGAGTAGTCTAGACATTGATAGACTTGTATAACCGTTATAGGTCAAATCGCGAGTAGCGTATTCTACTCGGGCGATGGAAAAGGCTAGCAGGATTACAAGATTGAGCTATTTGCTAATAGTCGATAAATCGTCGCGAGGTACGTGATTCTTCCTATCCTCTGAGCATGATATTTTAAAAGAATATATATAGTACGGTGACGACGTGTGTTAACCGAACGTAGTTTTACGGCAATGTCTTTTGACTTAAGCTGAATAATAAGAATCTTGAAGATTTCAAGAGAATTAAGAACCGCTTTTGAAGAAGAGTAATGCTTGTTTTAAAAGCTTAAGAGTTATACTAGCTTTATGGGAAGTTAGGTATAACGACTTAAGAGAGATAAAAGAATGGTTTATTGATTTTAGAAGTTATGTCACGACCCGACCGGCCGCGACTAGTACCTCATCGGGTACCGCCGTATATGTCGAGAATAGCAATGAACATAACACAACACATAACATCAAAAAAAGTAATACATATCTGCCACCGATAAGGTCGCTTTCCATAAACATACTTAACCAACGATTTATAATACAACCGTTCTTATAGCCCAAAACACATGTGGCCACGCACTTAAAGATAATAATCGTATGACAGGCCCCGCCATACCTCGAATGTACAAAATACCTATAAGATCGTGGAAATATCCGCATTTCAATAAATAAGCTTCCGAGGAATGGAGCTTCGACACCGAATAGTGATCCAAGAACGAGGATCTCAATCGCTACTTACCGCAGATTTAACGCAGCCCCCGGGGAAGGGGGTCAGTACACAATATGTACCAAGTACGTAAAGCTGGGAAAAATACTGTAATATGATATCATAAGTCTAAAAGCAAGCTGGAGTCATGAAAGACGATAAAATACCTTTTACTGTGCCTTACTAACAATGAGAGTGACAAGTATATATGTAGAATACTGCATAAAGTAGGAGGCTCATGATCAAAACAGGGTACCTCGCCCGTAGTATCAATAAAACCATCCTACTCCTGGGACTATTTCACCCGCATGGGTCCCGTGGACCCGCATGAGGTACTCACGTGATCGGTGTACTCACGGCACGGGACTATTTCACCCGCATAAGCCCATAAGGACTCGCATGAGGTATTCTCGCATCACGGGTAGCAAATCCACTAACAGTGGTATAACGATCTCGACTTTCCTCGGATATACTCTTACCCAAGTAGATGGTATAACGATCTGGGCCGTACTTCGATATACTCTACACCGAGCAGATGGTATAACGATCTGGGCTTGCCCTCGATATACTCTACACCGTGCAGATGGTATAACGATCTTCGATCCGCCTCGATATACTCTACACCGAGAAGGTGGTATGACGATCTTGGGGCTTGCCCCTCGCATATACTCTACCCCGAGAAGGTGGTATAACGATCTTGGGGCTTGCCCTCGATATACTCTTACCCTAGCTCAAATCACATCACATCATAATCATAAATAAGTTAAGAAAACTTA
Source organism: Przewalskia tangutica (assembly GCA_029844215.1). Classification (NCBI taxonomy): domain Eukaryota; kingdom Viridiplantae; phylum Streptophyta; class Magnoliopsida; order Solanales; family Solanaceae; genus Przewalskia; species Przewalskia tangutica. Next base: position 492,936 of record JAQGDG010000034.1, read on the forward strand.
TAACTTCTTATTAGTCTTGTTCATATACCCTCTCATTTTAGTTTACTTAAGGCACTTAACCATATCTATAGTAAAGAACACCGGAGTTTAACCCAAGTACTACATACTTCAACTCTTTGAAAATGACTCTTCTTTATACATAAAACCTTTGGGCAATTGATACCTTAAAATCAATTTGCCTCCCATATACTTATCTTATTTAGAGTAAATCTCTTCTCATTAACCTTTTATGAAGCTAATAAACCAACTTCCTATAAAGTTGTTATATTAACTCTTATGCTTTAGTAAAATCATACTTTTCCTTAACTAAGGGAATTATACATTCTTAAAATGAAACAAGTCATTATATGCTTAAAATGAGTAAGAATACCAAATCTTAGACGCCTACCGTACTACATAGTTTAATCTATTCATGCTCAAGAGATAGGAAAACTTCACATACCTCTTTAGTCAATCCACTTGCAGTCCAACTACCGCAAGTAATATTTCAACCTATAATAACCATGATATGTTCATTAACCTCTAATTTCAATGTAGAATAATCTAACTCAAAGCCACTAAATTCTACTTAAAATCGGGCAGCATTTCCTTTGTTTCTACATACTTTGCCACCTTTCTCAAGGCCGAATTTATCATCCAAATGCCTCATTCAAGGCTCAACAATCCAACAATGCAAAGGGGATTACACACCCAAACTAATTCTGCCCCACAAGGTACAATAATTCATTTTAACAAGTTTAAGGTAGTTTTTAGGCTACAACATGCTCACTTGTTATTTTAACCAATCCTTTCATATCCCAACCACATTTCTCACATGCAATCAATCTAAGGGCCTTATTTCCAACTAAAAGTTCTTCCTACTCAACATGCAATACCAAATACCAACTATAAAAGAAGAATGGTTACCTTAGAGCTTTTAGCCAATTTATTCCAACAATTGCTAGCCTCTACTCCAAGAATATCACCACAATAGTCTTCACAAGCTTGTAATAACCTTTCCTTCCTATCACACTTTTCAGATTTTCTTTAGGCTTAGAATTCCTCTTGGAAACTTAGAGAGAAGGGAGAGCTAAAGCTTTAGAGAGAGAGGGAAATTAGAAGATGACCAAGTCTTCAAGACTTGGTCAATATCTGGCAGGCACGAAATCCGAGGGGGGGGGGGACACTTGTCACCCTCCCAAGGTCTTTTAAAAGAAAAATCTGACTTTTCTAAGTTTTTCCAAAAAATGCCCAAACTCTCCGCCGACTTTCGCCGCGCGCCGCTGCCGCCTGCCATGGCGCTGAAACTTCAGTGACCCTCGCATTTTAGGCGCGCCCTGCATCCGGCCGCGCGCCGCTTTGCTCAAACGCATTTCGCCGACCACTACCGAACTTGTAACTCTCATAACTTTCTACCCGACGCCCTATCGATTTAACGGTTGGTTGCGCTGAATCTAGACTCAACGAACTACGCCTAGGCCTTTAAAATACTTAGGAACTCTCAATGAATCGGGTCATAACCCGCCTCAAAGTTGACTAAAACCCGTCCAAATAATCCACAACCTATCCTTTGAAAATTTTAAGTCTTACATGCTTTGCCAGACGCCTCATACGTAGGTCGAACTACTGGGTATAACATTCTCCCTTAGAAACATTCGTCCCGAATGTTCCTTCTAGGCTTACTCAAATCATATCATCGACATAGACCCTCTCAACTACGCTTTTGCAAAATAAGGAAGCTCCACGAGCCACAAATGCATTTGCGAAATTATCAATCAAAACTAACAAGGTGAAAGTAGGTTACCCGAGGTATAGGAATAAGTGAGGATACTTCTTCATCATATCGCCCTCTCGCTTCCCATGTCATTTCTCCTCGCTTGCTCCGCCATAAGACTCGACTAAGCCACATCTTTCGCTCAAGTCGCTTAACTCGACGATCGAGTATCGCTATGGACTCTCTCATACGATAACTCCTCCTCACTGGACATCCCGAACCGTGCACTCTAGATGGATCTCCAATACATTTCCGCAACATAGACACATGAAAAATCGATGCACCGCCCAAATCGGACGGAAGATCTAACTCATAAGCAACCTTGCCTACCCTACGACAATCGACACGCCCAACGTACTCGGGCTAAGCTTCCTTCTTTCCAAATCTCATCACGCCTTCATGGGCGATACTTTTAGAAAAACCCAATCATCTATCTCGACCTGTCGACGCCGATGATCTGATACGACTTTGCCGACTCGAGCCGCTAACAATCGCTCCCGGATAAGCTTCACCTTATCCATCGTCACGAACTAAGTCTGCCCGACTAATCGAACTTCTCCCACCTCAACCACCTATCGGTGACTGCACTTTCTCCCGTATAAGGCCTCATAAGGCGCCATCTGAATACCGGAATGGTAGCCGTTGTAAGCAACCTACAAGAGGCAAATGATCCTCCCAACTACCTCAAATCAATAACACAAGCCCGCAAAGATATCCTCGTTGTCGATAAGGCGCCGCCCGTCTCGCTACCGAGGTGAAACGCCGCATCGAGACTCACTGTGTCCCTAATCCTTCCAAAAGACTCAGTTAGCCGAGAACTGGGCCTCTATCTCGATATAATCGACACCGACTCCGTGCGCCTCACAATCTCTAATATATAATCTGCATAGTCTCACCGAGAACGCTGCTCGATCGAAGAAAATGGGCTGATTTCACACCGTCGATAATCACCCAAATGGAATCATGCTTCCTCCGAGTGGTAGGTAGCCCCGTAATAAAATCCATATTTATCACCTCCCACTTTCAAGTCGGAATATCAATAGCCCGCAATGCCACCGCTTCGTGCTCAATCTTAACATGCCGACACCGCATCGTGCTACGAACTCGCAACGCCCCTCTTAGGCCATCCCACCAATATACGATCCGAGGTCATGGTACATCTTAGTCGACTTCGATGAATAGAATAACGAGCACGCGTGCCTCCCCAAAATCACGACGGTCTCGCTACATCGGAACACACAACCGCCAATCTTAGCACCCCATCAGCGCTACCTCAAATAGACTCTCTATTTCGAACAACGATCTCTGCATCGCATCAAAATCGGATCCTCATATCGCCGCTCTTCACCTCCTCGACGATAGAAGACTCGCAACCTCTCGAATCCGAACTCCATCACTACCGTAATCAACCAAACGAACCCCAAGGCTCGCTATGATGTAACTCTGACCATATCCTCTTCTCCGCTGAACATCGATGCACTACCCATCGACCGCGACTGGCGGCATCTACAACCACATCGCCTTCCCCGTGGTATAGAATATCAACATCGTAATCCCTAAGTAGCTCCAACCACCGCCTCGCTGCAAGTTCAGCTCCTCCGTCAAGATGTCGAGACTTCGTGTGTGTAAATGTCCACGAACTCCATATAAATAATGCCTCCGCATCTTTAAGGTACGAATCACCGCTAACTCTAAGTCACGCGCGGATAGTTCTTCTCATGCTTCCTGCCGCCGAGATGCATAAGCTTATAACTCGCCGTCGCATCAAGACACACCCAAGCCCGACACTGACGCGCTACAATAAACCACATATCCATCTAAGCCCTCAAGAGCAAGAATCGGCGGTCGCCAACTTCTCCTTTAGCAACTGGAAACTTTCTCACAAGTATCCGCCCACTGAACATAGCCGCTTTCTCGCCTTAGTCAAAGGTGAAATAGAAGCAAACTTATCTACAAACCTCCGATAATAACTCAAGTGCCCAAAAAGCGCACTCCGGCAGTAGCTGGTCTCGCAAGTCTTATCGCTAATCTTAGTCAGACAACTCGAATACCGCTGCCCGATGACATGCCCTAAGAAAGCCACCGGTTAACGTAACTCGCACTTCGAGAACTTGACATACAACTATTCGGCCTCGGAGGACTTCAAAACCGCCTCAAATGACCAGATGCCTCGCTTCGCGCGAATACACCAAGATATCATCAATAAACACTATAACGAATATATCCAAGAATGGCTCGAACACCCTATTCATCAAATCCATGAATATCTGGCGCTGTTAACCCGGAAAGACATCACTCAACTCATAGTGCCCATACCGGTCCTGAATGCGCTTTTGGGATATCTATCTCTAACTAGCACTGATGATAACTGCATCGCAGTCTATCTTGGAAAAACACTTTGCACCCTCGCAATCGGTCAAACAAATCGCCAATCCCGGGAGGATATCTGCTTGATAGTTACCTTGTTCACCGTCAGAATCAATACACATACGCAGGCCCCATCCTTCTTCTTTACAAATAACATCGTGCTCCCCATGAGAAACACTTGGCCTAATAAATCCTTTCTCCAAGAAATCTTTCACCGGTCCTTCAACTCCTTCAACTCGGCAAAGCCATCCCAGATGGTGGAATAGATATCGGCCGAGTATCCGCGCCAAGTCAATGCAAACTCAATCTCCTTTCGTGAGGATACCCAAGCTCATCCGAATACATCCGAAACTCTCTCACGACCGGAATCGATCAAGGTCCTAGACTTCTACTTCGGTCGAATACCCAACCATATGATAGATGTACCTTTCCGCACCATCTTCCTAGCCTTGAGGTAAGAAATAAACTTACCTCTACGACGCAGATTCCCTTCCACTGGCAATCGGCCACGAAACCGAACCGAACTAATCTCTCTCATACCACGTTAGCATAGCAAGATGCTAGCCAATCCATACCCATAATCACATCAAAGTTCGCTATATCCAACTCTATCAAGTCGCCAGAGTCCGACGGCCATCTATAGTCACAGACAAGCCTTATACACTCGCCACTACCATCGAATCACTCATCGCGTAGCTACCTCAAAAGGTCTTATGGACTCGCTCTATCCCTATTCTACCGCAATATGAGGAGATATGTAGGACAAGGTAGAACTCGGATCTATCAAAGCATATACATCACAAAGAAGAAACCAATAATGTACTCGGACGGTTACATCCGCGACGCCCCGGTCCCGCCGACCGACATAGCATATATGCGCTCGAGGACCGCTAGAACCGAACCCCTACCACGACCTTCGCGCCTGCTGGCCCATAAGTACCTCGCCTCGGCGCCTAACCATCGAAGATGAAGATCCAAAGAATGCACTTCGCTTGGCCGAATCAGACGTGCTCCCGCCGCCGGGACGGACAACTTTCTTCGATGGCCTCGCCGCCACAAGAGTAACATGATCTCGAACCCATACGCACTTCGCCCGGATGAGACCTACGACGAACGCACCGAGAGGTAGGTGGTCTCGACAGCCGGCCCTCGCCTCGAAACTCGACGCCCCGAGCCCTCGACCGCCTCAATAACCTCACGACGACTCTCCCGCCGAAATCGGAAGGAGCACTCGTGCTGGCCGGAAGGTGGATCTAGTTCGCCGAGGCCGCCGCCAAATCGCTCGAACCCGATGTCTCGCCTCTTGCCGCCCAAATCTAGCCGATCTCGCTTTCTCTCGCCTCAATCTCGCAGACGCTCGCATCTCCGGCAATATCCATCCTCGCCAAGAGCCACCCTAAGCATGCAGTGAATCATGTGACGGTCTAGTCCCATCACGTATCTATGAACTCCCGCCCGCCATATCGCCTACAATGGTGTGTGCATATCCGCCAAGGAGTCAAACCAGCCAGACTTCGATAGTCCTCCGCTCCGTCTCAAGGTCAAGAACCTATCTACGCTGGCTCTCCTCACCTCCGAGGCAAGAAGTGGTCTAGGAACGCCTCGTGAACTCTCCCAATCACCGAGAGCATCCTCACCCTCGACAATACCCATGACTCAAACCGCCAACGCAATATCGCTGTAACCTGGTAAGTTTAGTATAATGCAGACTACCGATGCCCTAAGAACTCGCATGGTCCGTCAGAATCGCGGACAAACTCCCGCGATCCTCATCAAATCTCGAACCATAGAACTCGGTGGCTGACAACCCAAGAAATCCCGAATCCGTAGAATCCGGCTTGGGTCGCCGCCGCTTCGCGCTGCCGCCGCCACTACGCTGGCCAAGAATCAATTGCCTCGTAATCTCTCGTGATCAGTTCGATCGCGGATCGAGGCTCTGCATCACGTCTCGTGAGCCGCCCGCCGCCTCGAACTCGCTGAGGTCGGGCGACGACGTGGAACTCGCCGCCCTAAACATCATCTCCGTAGGATCGGCTCGTGCCTCGTGACTCTCCGCTGCCCCACTAGCAAAGACTCTCACCGCTTTGCCCTTCCGGGCCGCGCTGCCTCATGCGAGGCATAATCATACATAAAGGAAAACATCAGGAGGTTCAACCTATAACTCACTCTATTGCACGATCTTAGAGTGAAAGAATGGGAACCAACTTAAATATCCTGCAGCCTCCCGATTATAGATGTGGTGCACGACACACCGATAATCAAGACTTACTAGACACTGGCCTCAGGACACTTTCCGAGGACTAATCGCTTCGATACCACTTTTGTCACGACGACCGGGCCGCGACTAGTACTCATCGTACTCGCCGTATATGTCGAGAATAGCAATGAACATAACACAACACATAACATCAAAAAAGTAATACATATCCGCCACCGATAAGGTCGCTTCCATAAACATACTTAACCAACGATTTATAATACAACCGGTTCTTATAGCCCAAAACACATAGGTGGCCAGCACTTCTAAAGATAACAATCGTATGACAGGCTTCGCCATACCTCAATGTACAAAATACCTATAGCATCATGGAAATATCCGTACCAATAAATAAGCTTCCTGAGTAATCGAGCTTCGACACCGAATAGTGATCCTAAGAACGAGGATCTCAATCGCTTACCCTTACCGCAGATTTAACGCAGCCCCCGGGGAAGGGGGTCAGTACACAATATGTACCAAGTACGTAAAGCTGGGAAAAATACTGTAATATGATATCATAAGTCAAAAAGCAAGCTGGAGTCATGAAAGACGATAAAATACCTTTTACTGTGCCTTACTAACAATGAGAGGACAAGTATATATGTAGAATATCGCATAAAGTAGGAGGCTCATGATCAAAACAGGTACTCGCCGTAGTATCAATAAAACCATCCTACTCGGGACTATTTCACCTGCACGGGTCCCGCGGACCCGCACGAGGTACTCCTCGTGATCTACTGACCGCCGCACGGGACTATTTCACCCTCATATGACCATAAGGACTGACATGAGGTTTTCCTCTCATCATGGGTAGCAAATCCACTAACAGTGGTATAACGATCTTGGGACTTTCCTCGATATACTCTTACCCCAGGCATGGTATAACGATCTGGGTCAGACTCAAATATACTCTACACCGAGCAGATGGTATAACGATCTGGGGCTTGCCTCGATATACTCTTACACCGTGCGTATGGTATAACGATCTCGATCCGCCTCGATATACTCTACACCGAGAAGGTGGTATGACGATCTTGGGGTTTGCCCCTCAGACATACTCTTACCCTGGAGAAGGTGGTATAACGATCTTGGGGCTTGCCCCTCAGATATACTCTTACCCTAGCTCAAACTGTCATCACATCATAATCATAAATAAGTTAAGAAAACTTATAACTTCTTATTAGTCTTGTTCATATACCCTCTCATTTTAGTTTACTTAAGGCACTTAACCATATCTATAGTAAAAGAACACCTGAGTTTAACCCAAGTACTACATACTTCAACTCTTTTGAAAATGACTCTTCTTTATACATAAAAACCTTTGGGCAATTGATACCTTAAAATCAATTTGCCTCCCCATATATTTATCTTATTTAGAGTAAATCTCTTCTCATTAACCTTTTATGAAGCTAATAAACCAACTTCCTATAAAGTTGTTATATTAACTCTTATGCTTTAGTAAAATCATACTTTTCCCTTAACTAAGGGAATTATACATTCTTAAAATGAAACAAGTCATTATATGCTTAAAATGAGTAAGAATACCAAATCTTAGACGCCTACCGCATTACATAGTTTAATCTATTCATGCTCAAGAGATAGGAAAACTTCACATACCTCTTTAGTCAATCCACTTGCAGTCCAACTACCGCAAGTAATATTTCAACCTATAATAACCATGATATGTTCATTAACCTCTAATTTCAATGTAGAATAATCTAACTCAAAGCCACTAAATTCTACGGAAAATCAAGATTTCCTTTGTTTCTACATACTTTGCCACCTTTCTCAAGGCCGAATTTATCATCCAAATGCCCCATTCAAGGCTCAACAATCCAACAATGCAAAGGGGATTACACACCCAAACTAATTCTGCCCCACAAGGTACAATAATTCATTTTAACAAGTTTAAGGTAGTTTTTAAGCTACAACATGCTCACTTGTTCTTTTAACCAATCCTTTCATATCCCAACCACATTTCTCACATGCAATCAATCTAAGGGCCTTATTTCCAACTAAAAGTTCTTCCTACTCAACATGCAATACCAAATACCAACTATAAAAGAAGAATAATTACCTTAGAGCTTTTAGCCAATTTATTCCAACAATTGCTAGCCTCTACTCCAAGAATATCATCACAATAGTCTTCACAAGCTTGTAATAACCTTTCCTTCCTATCACACTTTTTATATTTTCTTTAGGCTTAGAATTCCTCTTGGAAATTTAGAGAGAAGGGAGAGCTAAATCTTTAGAGAGAGAGGGAAATTAGAAGATGACCAAGTCTTCAAGACTTGGTCAATATATTGCATGCAAGAAATCAGATGGGGGGGGGGGGGACACTTGTCACCCTCCCAAGGTCTTTTAAAAGAAAAATCATAATTTTACTAAATCTTTCCGCCCAAAAAACCCGCCACTGCACGCCACGGCCAGCGCTGAAACCTCCGCGGCTCGACTTTCGCGCGCTCGTTGTCTGGCGCCACGGCTGAAACTTCAGTGACCTCGCATTTAGCGCCATGCGCCCTGCCGCTTTGCTCGAACGCATTCGCCCGATCACGAACTTGTAACTCTCATAACTTTCTACTCCGACGTCCTATCGACGAACGGTTGGTTGCGTTGGAATCTAGACTCAACGAACGACGCCCTAGGCCTTTAAAATACTTAGGAACTCTCAATGAATCGGGTAATAACCCGCCTCAAAGTTGACTAAAACCCGTCCGGAATAATCCGTCAACCTATCCTTTGAAAATTTTAAGTCTTACATGCTTTCGTACGCTCTCATACGTAGGGTCAGAACTACGGGGTATAACATTAAGAGACTTGATCTTAATAGATAAGAGACTTGACTTAATTGAATTAATACGAATTTTGTTAAAAAGTGTGAAACCTCATTCGTGAGTAATGAGTACTTGGTTTTTAAAAGAATAATGTCTTATTGATTTCGGAAATCAGAATAAGTATCGAACAAACCACAGCAGCGCTAATAAAGGGAAATGTTTTGACTAATTAAGTATTATTAAAACCAGTAGAAACCTCCATCCGCATGTAGCTAAGACGACAAAATGATATTACATTTCCTAGATCACGGTCGCTTAATAAGATTGTTATGAACAAGAATAACCTACTCACACATAAGGCATATGTTTCTCAATGGTTTTGAAAGAGAATTATATTATTAAGTGATTAAGACTATGAACTACGAAACCTTTCGAAAATGAGAAACTTGAGCATTTGAAATTAGGCAAACTTGAACGCTTGGAAAATAATGCTGTTACTTGATTTTACAAAAGGAAGTGTTTTAGTTTACTTAAAAAGATAGTCACTCTATTTTATACTACTGTATTGTGTGACTTTTTGTGAAAGAAGCGGATCTTTTAAAGAGTTAATGTATAAAGTACTTTGGGGATAAAACCCGAACTTGTTAACATAAAGTAGAAAGTACCTGTGGAATAACTTGACTATGTTGGTTTGTGATAGCCTTGTAATACCTTCTCGTTGGTTTGATAAATAAACATGTTAGGATGCTACGGTGTTAGTGTCTTGTAATGTTGTGTAAGGGGTTTCTTGATTGTGCTTATGTTGTTTAACGATAAGTCATTATGTTAGTATTATATCACCACCTTGACTTGATCCCGGGGTTAAGTCGCCTCCGACGCGGGTATAGCTCGGTGTCCAGGACCATGATTCAAGAATACCTCACGCGGGTCCAGGGACCTATGCGGAGCTACGAGTTCCAGTTAGTGTGCGGGGTTATACCCCATGTGGCCTACGTCGCGGATCGCGAGTCCGTGACGTTGCCGGGAGTAAGCTACCTCGATGCGGAATACCTCATGCGGGCCTACGTGAGTGCCTATGCGAGTCGCGGAAGTTCCAGACTAGACGCGCACATTAGATATCGCGGCGAGTGGCGATTTGATCATGTGGCGGTCTAGACAGATATCATGATACGCTTTATGACCTTGTTTGCAGACTGTGTTTTAGTATTCGGCTATGCCTTCGCATTTACCCCGTGACGGTTTTATTATGACACGTGGGACTCGTGTTCATGTATTCCTTGGTGCTTTTATATCATAGACTGCCGGCAGTGAGGAAGGTATTCCACGGGCATGATTGATGTTGTGGGCGTGAGACCCATAGTTATATTTGAGTGATGACTTTGAGGGCGTGAGTCCCTGACTTGACATGACTGCTTATTTATCAGGAATCGTAGTTTGTTATCATATATGTCTCCCGCTTTATATAGACTACTATGATTTCATTTACATTTTGATTTTCACATACTTGGTACTTGTAATCGACCTTCGGAGTGCCGCTCATGCCGCAGTAGAGTACACCGATGTTGATCCTCGCCTTAGATCATAGTTCAACGTTTTGGGAAGCTCCGTTTCTCCGAGGCTTATCAATGGTATAGTCCTCCGCTGTAGGTACTTACATTCGTGGTATGGCGGGGCCCTGTCCCGCCATTGTTGTCATATCATTCTTAGAGGTCTGTAGTACTGTTGTGGGCAGAGTTTGTAATAGGGATGTAACTGTTCGGATTCAAGTTATATATATATGCCGTAAGGCAAGTTTTCTCAGATAAACTGTTTTACACTTCATATTATTTCATGTCATGTTTTATATTCCGCTGATTACTCTGATGTATGTCTACTTGGGTGCCGGTAGCACTACCACGGCCCGGTTGGTCGTGACAAAGTGGTATCGAGCGCTTATGTTATACCGTATTTCAAAGTATGTACGTGAGCGCCGTCGTATTATAATTTGAGCCTTAAAGTTGGCTAGTTTCAAATTTGTACACAACACCCGATTAGAGTCGTTTTCTAAACGCTTCCACAAATCGTAGGAAAATTATGGCTATGTCATTAATAATTTTTGCGGATTTTTCCGAGAGAAACATTTTGGATTCAACGAGGGCGACACTTGTCACCTCTAATTGGAAGGAGTGGGCGGACGAAATGGGCATGGTTGGCACGTTTTGTGCCTTCTCCTTAGTCAAGGAGTTGGTAGGATATTTTGTGTGGAAGATGAGAAAGTGGGACCCACAAACACATGGCTTAATCTTGACTACACTTGCATGGCACTTGGCTTGATCTTCGCCATTGGTTGGCCTTTGGTTAGCCTATAAATACTCCCTACTTGAAGACTTTCTTCATCCAAAACTTGAGCAATCTTTCTAAGTCTCAAATACTCCCTCCTCTTGTTTGATCTCGTCCAAAAGCCCTCCCCTTCGAGAAGGCCCTTTGGCCGAGAGCTTCCCACTCCCCCCTGGTGGTGTCTAGCCGTGGGGTACCCCCCCACTAGCCTAGTTGTTTTCGGATAATACCCCTTGTTGTGGTATATAAATAATCTCCTAGTATTGTTATAATGCCCAAAATACTTTAGCCAAATACCTTTTAGTACTTTCCAAAGTACCATTTTTACAAAAAGCCTTAAAATACTATTATACTTCCTCACTACAAAAACGAAACCCTAAGTAAATCTTCACCCGTAGTTGAAGTTTTAAGTAAGTTGGTTAGAACTTCTGGGTTGTTTGGAGCGGTTGGAGCCTTTGAGTAGGAGCTAAACCTTGCTCAGATCGACATATAAACTCGGATAATTTTGGGCTTATCGAGGTAAACATTCTTAACCTTCTTGTAATTGGAAATTACATATTGTAGAGTATATAGTTAAGTATACTATATATAGAATCGAGCATAGTTGTGCGGCAAATGTCTTTTGACTTAAGCTGAATAATACTTACTGCAATGTCTTGCGACTTAAGCTGAATTTTAAGAAGTCGAATCAGAATTACATAGGATCAGACATAGACTTGTGTAGTATTGCTGTGTAGTAGAATTGTACACATCCGGTTAGACGTGTTAACCCCCCCTGGTTGGCTTGGTAGCCGGCCTCGATAGAGAAGGAGATTTACGCCGCCATGTGGGGAGGTCGCCAATTTTCGTAAGATATTCTACATTGAGATCTAAGATGTTAATAGGCACCTTGGCCTCTATAGGTTGAAATACTACGTGTGGCGCCGTCTACTTGGCTTAAGGTGTAGCCGACGTTTGAGGTACTTGGAGCGCTTTGCTATTAGTCGATCGTCGCGAGGTATGTGAACCTCTTCCTATCTGTTCTAGCATGATATGTGTATAACTATGTAGTGCGGTAGACGTACATGTGTTTAATGTATTTTATTGGTTTGAAACATAGAGTGTTATAACGGCTTTATGGGAAGTCGGTTATAACAGCTTTATGTAGGTAAGAAAATGCTTTGTGGTTTCAAAGGGTAACTGATTTGACTTATAACGGATTTGATGGGTAGTAATAAAGAACTTGAAGTGTTTCAAAAAGACCATTGAAAGAAGAGTAATACTTGGCTTTGAAAACATAAGAGTTGTACTAGCTTTATGGAAGTTAGGTATAACGCCTTAAGAATGATAAAGAAGAATGTTTCTTGATTTGGAAATCGAATGAGTATCGACAAACCACCGCAAAGTTAATAAAGGAAAATGTATTGAATAATGAAGTATGGTATTAACACCGTAGAAACCTCCATCTGCATAGATGCTAAGATGAGACAAAATGATATTACATTTCCTAGATCATGGTACGCTAATAAGATTGATTATAAACAAGAATAACCTACTCACATATAAGACATATGTTTCTCAAAACGTTTAAAGGAGAATTATGTTAAAACTATGAACTACGAAACCTTTTCTAAAATGAGAAACTCGAGCATTTGAAATTAGGCAAACTTGAACGCTTGGAAAATAAGGTTGTTACCGGATTTTACAAAGGAAAGCATTTTGGTTTACTTAACAATGTTAGTCACTCTAATTTTATACTACGTATCGTGACCTTTGTAAAGAAATGGATCATAAAAGGAATTTAACGACGTAGTACTTTAGGGTTAAACTCCGACTTTGACATAAAATGAAAGTACCTTGAGTTGTGTATAACTTGCCTATGCTTTTGTTATGAAACTTGACCATGTTACGTGTGATAGCCTTGTTGTGCAAGTATTGTGTTCTACTCGACTACCGGCTCATCCGGAATGTATTTCACTGACTACCGGCTCATCCGAATGTATTTCACTTGACTACCGTTCATCCGAATGTATTTCACTTGACTACCGTTCATCCGAGAATGTATTTCACTTGACTACCGGTTCATCCGAATGTATTTCACTTGACTACCGGCTCATCCGAATGTATTTCACTTGACTACCGGTTCATCCGGAATGTATTCCACACGCTTTCTATATTGGGTCCATAAGATGGGCCGAGACTCATTATACGTATCACATGATTTGTACCTAGATCGCCATAGAAGGAATGAGTTCCACGCATGAGGATGACTTTGAGGCGTGAGTCCCCGACTCGACATGACCGCTTTATGTTGTGAATCGTAGTTTGGTTATCATACATGTCTCCCGCTTTATATAGACTATTATGATTTCATTTACGTGATTTTACGCTTTCACATACTTGGTACTTGCAGATCGACTCTCCTCTGGGCCGCTCATGCCGCAGTAAAGGTACATCGACCGCCGATCCCCGCCATAGGATCACATTTCAGCGTGTGAAGCTCCGTTCTTCCGAGGCTTATCTTTGTATGTTACCCGAGTCCGTAGGTTCTTGTACATTCGTGGTATGGCGGGCCCCGTCCGTCATAGTTGTTGTCACTTCAGAGGTCCAGAGTACCGCCGCGTAGTCCGTAAAGGATAACCGTCGTATTTATGTATATATACCGAAGGCAATCGCTTGGTTGGCCTGCTTACTTATCATGTTCATGTTTTTTATTTCGCTGATTTTCTCTCGATGTTGTATCACTAGGGTGCCCGGTAGGCACCACTACCACGCCCGGTTCGGTCGTGACAAAAGTGGTATCGAGCGCTTAGTCATCGGAAAGTGTCTACGCATCGCGTGTCTAGTAGTAGTCTTGATTATCGGTGTGTTGTGCACCACATCTATAATCGTGAGGCCGCAGGACATTTAGGATTGGTTTCATTCTTCTCATTCCGAGATCGTGCCTTAGTCGCTGTGGATAAATTGGACCCTCCGACGTATTCCTTTCCTTTACCGCTATGCCTCGCGTAGGCAACCCAGCCCGGATGGGCAAGGCAATGAGGGAGTCATAGTGAGATACAGAGGAGTACGAGGCGCAGCCCTGGCCAAGACTGAGACAGTGCTTCCGACGGCGGGTTTCTCGACGCACAAAGACCAAAGAGCTTAGAGCCACAACAGCTGGCCGAGACTACAAGACTGAGCCTCCACCCCACAAATCCGGAGCATGAGATGGGGTACAAGGAGATGGCCCGCCATCGCCGTGGTCGTGGCGATATGAGGACAGTCGACGCAGCAGCTCCAGCCCGAGAGCACCCGTAGTTCACCCCGAGCGCATACTGAGGCTACGTGACTTTCTCGAGTCAGAGCCCGCCAAGATTCTATGGATCGAGAGCCGAGGACGACCGTGAGTTTATCCGACACCTACAATGATCAGCGAGTGATCGAGTCTCGCAGGCGCAGTCGGTGGTATTGGTTCGTGATCACCGCGGATACCGCAGCTGATCGTTTGATTCGCGGAGTTGTCCCGGGAGAGCATGCACTTCCACCGTATGGGACGAAGTTCTCGAGGCTTTTCTTGCACATTTCTTGCCCCCACAAACGAGGAGGGCTCGGGCCGAGATTTTTGACGCTGAGGCAGATCGCGATTGCCAGAGTACAATGTGGAGTTCGACTCATTAGCTCGGTGATGTTCCCGCTGTAGCCGAGCATGGAGGACAGAGTACACCGCCACGCCACCGGCCGATGATTACTTGGCGAGGCTTGTACGGTGTAGCTCTTCACCGCATGGACATTGCCCGCATGCAAGCTCATGCACCAGATGTGAGGCACGGAGAGGTCGACGGAATGACCGAGATCGCAGGAAGAGGCCGTAACAGCAGGTCCTTTGGTAACTTTCGAGGCGGACCGCCGCAGCTAGCCTAGTTATGTACCTCGCCAAGACAGAGTGGTCCTCCCGCCGGACGCTCGTGGTATTCGGAGCCGGCCGAGCTCCGTGGCTTCCGTTCATGTATACGCGAGTGCTAGCCGCCAGGATTCACGCCCCTCACAGACGATGTGGCAAACATCATCCCGGGAATGTCGCTTTTTATCGGTGCTTGTTTCACTGCGCCGTCAGGCCATGTGACGAGATCGTGCTTATAGGAGAGGTACGTGAGTTTCTGCCGCAGCCTACCGCATCGCGCGTGTTCATCGCCTTCTACGCATACACTGCAGGCGCACTTATGATTAGAGTGAAGCGGTAGCTTGTGTATATCCTTAACCTCTAGAGGCTTGTATGTTTTGATGTTATGTTAATGTGTTAAGTGTTATGTTCGGTTAGCTTTGTGCTAAAATGTGATTTAGGAACCTGGTCAGGGGAAAAAGGGTAAGCTCAGGGTGAGAAAATGATTAACCTTAGAATATTACAGTTGAGACCTTAGATGTAAGGCCGCCTTGAGTACAAGATTTTGCGAGTGATCCTTGTCGAGTGCATTTTATGCCTAGAATGTATTGTGTGATAAGTCCTGGTTGGGTAAATGAAAGTGGTATCTTTCATGATGTGATTTAGCAAGATTGTTCCGTCGGCGAGCAAGAGTTGGGCGCGATGGTCGGGTTGGGCCATGTTGCGGGCCAACCCGCACTGCTTCGAGGCTGGGTCAGCTCGGTGGTCCCGCCAGTGGTAGGGTCACGAGGGTGCTAGGCCCAAGTTTAGTGGACCATCGTATGAGTTCGTGTGTGTTCGACCGTAGAGATCGTGAAGGCCGAATGGCCTTGGAAGATTGAGGCTAGTAAGATAACCAAGTTGAGGTGGTGACTCCAAGGGCCGGAAAACGTAAACGCTGACTAAGTGTCGTACGGATACTAGAAAAAGTTCGAGTGTTCGAGAAGGGTACAAAGAGATAGGGGAGAAGTGAACGTGTGTGATCATTTCTTGTAAAGGGAGAAGGTGCGAAGGATGTATATTTTTTTTTTTTTTTTTTTTTTTTTGACCTCAGG
Organism: Przewalskia tangutica; assembly: GCA_029844215.1. Taxonomy (NCBI): domain Eukaryota; kingdom Viridiplantae; phylum Streptophyta; class Magnoliopsida; order Solanales; family Solanaceae; genus Przewalskia; species Przewalskia tangutica. Next base: position 509,338 of record JAQGDG010000034.1, read on the forward strand.
GATCGCATGCAGTCCGGTACCATATGTTGGGTCGCCGGAGTGACACTAGAACCTCGCGGCAAAGTGACAAAAGTTTGTGATGTTAGGTGTTTCCTCGTGGACTTGATATAAGTATTTGCGTGCACGGTTGTTTCGCGGCTGTGGCGTTGGCAACTTATTAGAAGAACCTTATCGTTATCCGTCTGAGAAGGAACATTCGGGACGAATGTTTCTGGCGAGGGGAGAATGTTATACCGTATTTCCAGTATGTACGCCAGCCGCACGTATTATAATTTGAGCCTTAAAGTTGGCTAGTTTCAAATTTGTACACAACACCCGATTAGAGTCGTTTTTCGACGAAACGTTTCCAAAGCTTTGGTAGGGAAAATTACGGCTATGTCATTAATAATTTTTTCGGATTTTTCAAAGAGACGAAACATTTTGGACCAACGAGAGGGCGACACTTGTCACCCTCTAATTGGAAGGAGTGGGCGGACGAAATGGGCATGGTTGGCACATTTTTTGTGCCTTCTCCTTAGTCAAGGAGTTGGTAGGATATTTTGTGTGGAAGATGAGAAAGTGGGACCCACAAACACATGGCTTAATCTTGACCCTACACTTGCATGGCACTTGGCTTGATCTTGGCCATTGGTTGGCCTTTGGTTAGCCTATAAATACTCCCCTTACTTGAAGACTTTCTTCATCCAAAACTTGAGCAATCTTTCTAACTCTCAAATACTCCCTCCCTCTTGTTTGATCTCGTCCAAAATCCCCACTCCGCCATGGACAAGGCCCTTTGGCCGAGAACTTCACCCTCCCCCCCTTGTGGTGTCTAGCCGTGGGGTACCCCCCATAGCATAGTTGTTTTCGTATAATACCCTTGTCAGGTATAGAAATACTCTCCTAGTATTGTTATAATGCCCAAAATACTTTAGCCAAATACCTTGTAGTACTTTCCAAAGTACCTTTTTTACAAAAAGCCCAGAAAATACCATTATACTTCCTCATACAAAACGAAACCCTAAGTAAATCTTCACCCGTAGTTGAAGTTTTAAGTAGAAGTTGGTTAGAACTTCTAAGGGTTGTTTGGAGCGGTTGAGCGCACGGAGTAGAGCTAAACCTTGCTCAGATCGACATATAAACTCGGATAATTTTGGGCTTATCGAGGTAAACATTCTTAACCTTCTGTTGTAATTGGAAATTACATATTGTAGGAGTATATAGTTAAGTATACTATATATAGAACCGAGCATAGTTGTGCGGCAATGTCTTTTGACTTAAGCTCGATAATACTTACGCAATGTCTTGCGACTTAAGCCTAATTTTAAGAAGTGAATCAATCAGTAATTACATAGATCAGACATGAGACTTGTGTAGTATTGCTGTGTAGTAGAATTGTACACATCCGGTTAGACGTGTTAACCCCCCCCCCCCCTGGTTGGCTTGGTAGCCGGCCTCGATAGAGAAGGAGATTTACGCTGCCATGTGGGGAGCCGCCAATTTTCTGTAAGATATTCTACATTGAGATCTAAGATGTTAATAGCGCCGTGGCCTCTATAGGTTGAAATACTACGTGGCGCGTCTACTTGGCTTAAAGTGTAGCCGACGGTTTGAGGTACTGGAGCGCTTTGCTATTAGTCGAATCGCCGCGAGGTATGTGAACCTCTTCCTATCTGCTCTAGCATGATATGTGTATAACTATGTAGCGGTAGACGCATACGTGTTTAATGTATTTGATTGGTTTGAAACATAGAGTGTTATAACGCTTTATGAGAAGTCGGTTATACTTTATGTAGGTAAGAAAATGCTTTGTGGTTTCAAAGTGGTAATCGATTTGACTTATAACGGATTTGATGGGTAGTAATAAAGAACTTGAAGTGTTTCAAAAAGACTGTTGAAAGAAGAGTAATACTTGGCTTGAAAACATAAGAGTTGTACTAGCTTTATGGGAAGTTAGGTATAACGTCTTAAGAATGATAAAGAAGAATGTTTTACTGATTTCGGAAATCAGAATGAGTATCGACAAACCACTGCAGCGTTAATAAAGGAAAATGTATTGAATAATGAAGTATGGTATTAACACCAGTAGAAACCTCCATCCGCATGAAGCTAAGATGACAAAATGATATTACATTTCCTAGATCATGGTCGCTAATAATATTGATTATAAACAAGAATAACCTACTCACATATAAGACATATGTTTCTCAAAACGTTTAAAGGAGAATTATGTTAAAACTATGAACTACGAAACCTTTTCTAAAATGAGAAACTTGAGCATTTGAAATTAGGCAAACTTGAACGTTTGGAAAATAAGGTTGTTACTGGATTTTACAAAGGAAAGCATTTTGGTTTACTTAACAACGTTAGTCACTCTAATTTTATACTACGTATCGGGTGACCTTTGTAAAAGAAATGGATCATAAAGGAATTTAACGACGTAGTACTTTAGGTTAAACTCCGACTTTGACATAAAATGAAAGTACCTTGAGTTGTGTATAACTTGCCTATGCTTTTGTTATGAAACTTGACCATGTTACGTGTGATAGCCTTGTTGTGCAAGTATTGTGTTCTACTCGACTACCGGTTCATCCGGAATGTATTTCACTTGACTACCGGCTCATCCGAATGTATTTCACTTGACTACCGGTTCATCCGAATGTATTTCACTTGACTACCGGTTCATCCGGAATGTATTTCACTTGACTACCGGCTCATCCGGAATGTATTTCACTTGACTACCGTTCATCCGGAATGTATTCCACACGCTTCTATATTGGGTCCATAAGATGGCGAGACACATTATACGTATCACATGATTTGTACCTAGATCGCCGGCGGTGAGGAAGGAGTTCCACGCATGAGGATGACTTTGAGGCGTGAGTCCACGACTTGACGACCGCTTTTATGTTGTGAATTGTAGTTTGGTTATCATACATGTCTCTCGCTTTATATAGACTATTATGATTTCATTTACTGATATTTCTGATTTCACATACTGCACTGGTTATGACCTCCTTCGGGGCCGCGTTCATGCCGCAGTAAAGGTACATCGACCGCCGATCCCCGCTTATAGGATCACATTTCGGGCGTGTTGGAAGCTCCGTTCCTTCGGAGGCTTATCTTTGGTATGTTACCCCGAGTCCGTAGGTTCTTGTACATTCGGGGTATGGCGGCCCGCCCCGTCATAGTTGTTGTCACTTAGAGGTCTTGTAGTACTGTGCGATGCAGTCCAAAAGGATAACTGTTCGTATTTATGTATATATACCAAGGCAATCGCTTTGGTTGCTGTTTACTTATCATGTTCATGTTTTTTTATTTCGCGATTTTCTCGATGTTGTATCACTAGTGCCCGGTTAGACACGATCCACGGGCCCGGTTCGGTCGTGACAAGTTAATCCTCGGAAAGTGTCTACGCACCGTATCTAGTAGAGTCTTGATTATCGGTGTGTGCACCACACCAATAATCGTGAGGCTATAGGATATTTAGGATTGGTTTCCATTCTTCTCACTCTGAGATCGCGCTAGAGTCGTGTTATAAGTTGAACCTCTAACGTATTTCTTTCCTTACCGCTATGCCTCGCGTAAGGCAACCCGCCCGAAGGGCAAGGCGGTAGGAGCTGCGAGTAGAGCAGAGGGTTACGAGGGCACAGCCCAATCATCACCTGGGTGGTGCTTCATTCGGGAGTTCTGCGACGCCGCCAATGAGTTTAGCACCGCGGCAGCGATTCTCTGCGCCATGATATCTGGACCTTCTCGCCCACAACCGTGCGAAAGTATGGGTTGCAAAGAGACGCCTTGTTACTAGCTAGGGATTTAACAACTGCAGAGCATATTATGTATCGATTTATCACGGGTCTTGATGACTATCCGAGAGAGGTTGTGTAAGAGTAGCTCTTCATCGAGAATGAGCATGGCTCACAGACGGGCTTATGCGCAGCAGCCGAGAGACGTAGATCGGCGCATTAATCAAGGGCGAGAAGAGGGCCCGATCGGCGGATCCTTTGGTAACTTTCTGGCGAACCGCCTCAAGAACATATTAGATATGCACCTCCACCAAGGCAGTGGTCCTCCGTGGTTCGAGACATTGAGTATGCCGAGTTGGTCGAGCTCGTGGCTGGTTCTGTGATACACGTAGGTTCTAGCCACCGAGTTCGCTTTTTCCTCGTTGTTCACAGGCGCACGTCATCCCGGGAATGTCGCCTTATTGATGGTGCTTGTTTTACTGCGCGTCGGGCCATGTGTCGAAAGATGTCCTAGTAGGATGGATGCAAGTAGGAGGACTCACTACAGATTAGTTGGATTCGGTGGCTCGGAGGAAGGGTTGTTAGCAGAGGCCACCCCACCTCTGTGGCCGTTGTGGTAGATGTCATTGTGAGTGTCGCATTTCTTCGACAAATTGTTTTGCTATGCGCCCAATAGGCGGGATTGATTAGAACGACAAAGGGAGTGAAGTCAGATCTGGTAGATCCTTAACCTACAGAGATTAGTCCGTATGATAAGATGAGTATACCTTAAATGTTATGTTCACATAGCATTGTGTTAATTGTGATTAGAAATCATGGTTAGTTAACCGGGTAAGATTGGGGATAAGGAAAGTGTGAGCCTTAGAGTTTTATACGTGGAGACCTTAGAGGCGAGGCCATCTTGAGTAAAAGATTTTTGTTATGTTAACCCTCATCGGAGTGCATAGTACACGTGAGATATGTCTGTGTGATAAGTCCCGGGTGGTATGAAATGAAAGAGGGTAGTTGAGCTAAGAAGACCACTAGGTTTTCGTGACTTGATTGTGGGATTGTTCCGGATCGGGGAATAAGAGTTTTGCGCGATAGCGGGTCGGGTTGAGGACCGATCGCGGGTCAACCCGCGGCCTGCATTATGGTGGGCGATTGGCGTGGTCCCGCCAGTGGGGTCACGAAGGTGTTAGGCCCAAGTTTAGTTAACCAGCGTACGAGTTCGTGGATGCGTTCGACCGATGATCGGGCCGATGAGGTCACCATCTAGCCTTTTAGTCAAGACCGTTTACTCGGCAGGTTATGCGAGATGTTATATCAGGAAGGTTGTAAGGCTGCGCGAGGTGCCTACTTTCACCTTATGGCAGGCAGTGGAGCCCGGCACGGTCTTTTTTTTCCGGAAGTTTTACCAGCAGGTTAGGAACTCGGTGAGTCTCGATGATCGCATTCGCCTCGGGCCGCTGTTTGGATTTCGGGGTAGCCGTGAGGATTGTTGCCTCTGTTGAGGAGTGTTTTTATAGCTACCATTTCGGTATTCGAATGTCGCTTTATGGCGCCTTGTAGGGTGGAAGTGTAAGTTGCGGTCGATTGGTTCGATGTTGGCGTTCGGATAGTTGGTTCATACTTGTTTCAGGATGTGGATAGGGTGAAGCTTATACGAAGAGATTGTTGGCATTCGAGTCAAGAGTCGTGCGGATAATCGGCGATGACACTTAGAGCTCAAGTTGACGGTGGGTCTTCTTGAAGGTACCACCCCGGAAAGGGTGTGACGAGTTTTGGAAAACAGAGGAAACTTAGCCCGAGTTACTTTGGGCCTTTTTAGATCATTTGGAAAATAGGCCAAGTTGCCTATAGGTTAGCATTGCCGTCCGACTTAGGAGGCAGTACGTCCGGTCTTTCATGTTGTTATGTTCGGAAAAGTATCGGGGATCCATCCAGAGTGTTCCCAGTTAATGATGATCAAGTTGGAGGTAGTAACCCAAAGATTTTGGAAACAGAAGCAGTAACAGAAATGTGATAAGTTATGAGAAAGAGTTCGAGTGTACGAGAAGGGTACGACGAGTAAGGGAAGAAGCGAGCATGTGTTAAGAGCATAGATGTGATAATTTCTTTTGTAAAGTGAAGGTGCGAAGGGAGTATCTTTTAGCCCTTGGGTGGGAGTTTTTGTGATGTGAGAGGTAATTCCTCATGGACTTGAATTAAGTATTTGTGCGTGTGCTATTTTATGGCCAGGTGTGGCATGATTGTTTTTCGAAAGCATAGTAGTGAAGACTATACTGGCGCATGTATGTTTCGAGACTTAGAAGGAACATTCAGGACGAATGTTTCTAAGGAGGGGAGAATGTTATACCCCGTATTTCCTGAGTATGTACGTGAGGCGTACGTATAAAAGTTTAAGCCTTAAGTTAGGCAAGGACCGAAATTTTGGGCACAACTAGCGAAAAAAATCATTTTCCGACGAAACGTTTTCCGGAATTTGCGAAGGGAAAATTACGGTTATGTCAATTATAATTTTTGCGTATTTTTCCGAGAGATGAAATATTTTGGACCAACGAGAGGGCGACACTTGTCAACCTCTAGTGGGCGGTCAAGTTGGCCGAATGGTGCACGTTTTTGCCATGTTTTGAGGCCTAAACCATGGGTCAATGTTTGGAGTGATTTGAGGAGTAGATGGCTAGGGTGCACTTGTGCAAATCTTGACCCTACACTTGCCTACCACTTGGCTTGATCTTGGCCATTGATTTCCCTATAAATACCCCTAACTCAAGGTTTTCTTCATCCCTTAATTCATTTCTAAGTCTTGAAATCCTTCCCTTCCTAGTTGTGCTGAACCCATCCCCTTTGTGAGGCTTTGGCCGAGAAATACCCTCCCCCTTCCTAAATGGTGCTAGCCGAAAGTACCCTCTTTCCTTGAGTTGTTTTCGTAAATACACCCCTTGGTAGAAAGTATTCTCCAAGTATTATTCTTATTCCAAAATACTGCCCAAATACCTTGTAGTATTCCAAGGTTACACCTATACTAAAAGCCCGAAATACTATTATACTTCCTTCACAAAACGAAACCCTAAGGAAATCTTCATACTTGGTTGAAGTAGTAAGAAGAAGTTGCGTAGAACTTCTAAGGGTTGTTTGGAGCGGGTTGGAGTGCACGGAGTAGGAGCTAAACCTTGCTCAGGATCGACATTTAAACTTGGATAATTATGGGCTTATCGAGGTAAATATCTTGTCCCCCTATTGTAATTAGAGTTTACATACTGTTGAAGTATAAGAATTAAGTATAAGTTATATACAAGAAAGATATATAAGAAAGGAATTGAACTGTCCTTACATAGGACTGTATTTACGATAGACTTGTGAAGTTTGACGGGTAGGGAAGTGCTGCCCAATTTTCCGTAGAATCTTGTATCTAGATTTATTCTACCGAGTAGTCTAGACATTGATAGACTTGTATAACCGTTATAGGTTGAAATCATGAGTAGCGTATTCTACTCGAAGGATGGAAAAGGCTAGCAGGATTACAGTACTTTGGAGCTATTTGCTAATAGTCGATAAATCGTCGCGAGGTATGTGATTCTTCCTATCCTCTTGAGTATGATATTTTAAAAGAATATATATAGTACGGTAGACGTACGTGTGTTAACTGAACGTAGTTTTACGGCAATGTCTTTTGACTTAAGCCTGAATAATAAGAATCTTGAAGTATTTCAAGAGAATTAAGAACCGTTTTTGAAAGAAGAGTAATGCTTAGTTTTAAAAGCTTAAGAGTTATACTAGCTTTATGGGAAGTTAGGTATAACGACTTAAGAGAGATAAAAAGAATGGTTTATTGATTTTAGAAGTTAAGAGACTTGATCTTAAAAGATAAGAGACTTGACTTAATTGAATTAATACGAATTTTGTTAAAAAGTGTGAAACCTCATTCGTGAGTAATGAGTACTTGGTTTTTAAAAGAATAATGTCTTACTGATTTCGGAAATCAGAATAAGTATCGAACAAACCACAACAGCGCTAATAAAGGGAAATGTTTTGACTAATTAAGTATTATTAAAACCAGAAACCTCCATCCGCATGAAGCTAAGATGAGACAAAATGATATTACATTTCCTAGATCATGGCTGCTTTAATAAGATTGTTATGAACAAGAATAACCTACTCACACATAAGGCATATGTTTCTCAATGGTTTTGAAAGAGAATTATATTATTAAGTGATTAAGACTATGAACTACGAAACCTTTCAAAATGAGAAACTTGAGCATTTGAAATTAGGCAAACTTGAACGCTTGGAAAATAATGTTGTTACTTGATTTTACAAAAGGAAGTGTTTTGGTTTACTTAAAAAGATAGTCACTCTATTTTTATACTACGGGTATTGTGTGACTTTTGTGAAAGAAGCGGATCTTTTAAAGAGTTAATGTATAAAGTACTTTGGGGATAAAAACCGAACTTGTTAACATAAAGTAGAAAGTACCTTGTGAATAACTTGACTATGTTGGTTTGTGATAGCCTTGTAATACCTTCTTGTTGGTTTGATAAATAAACACGTTAGGATGCTACGTGTGTTAGTGTCTTGAATGTTGTGTAAGGGGTTTCTCGATTGTGCTTATGTTGTTTAACGATAAGCCGTTATGTTAGTATTATATCACTCACCTTGACTTGATCCCGGGTTAAGCCGCCTCCGACGCGGTATAGCTCGGCGATGCAGGACCATGATTCGAGAATACCTACGGGTCCAGGACCTATGCGGAGCTACGAGAGTTCCGTGTGTTAGCGGGGTTATACCTCACGCGGTCTACGCGCCATGCGGATGCGAGTCCAGGACGTTGCGGAGTAGCTACCCTCGATGCGGGAATACCTCATGCGGGCCTACGTGAGTGGCCTATGCGGAGTCGGGAAGTTCCAGGACTAGACGCGACATTAGATATCGCGGCGAGTGGCCGCCTTCGATCATGTGGCGTTCAGACAGATCTCATGATCTGATTTATGACCTTGTCGATGCATGGGTTTTAGTAGTCGGCTATGCCTTCAGATTTACCCCGTGGTTTTATTATGACACAGTGGGACACGTGTTCATGTATTCCTTGGTGCTTTTATATCATAGTCGCCAGTGAGAAAGGTATTCCACGCATGATTGATGTTGTGGCGTGAGACCCATAGTTATATTTGAGTGATGACTTTGAGGCGTGAGTCCTCGACTGACATGACCGCTATTTATTGTGAATCGTAGTTTGGTTATCATATATGTCTCCCGCTTTATATAGACTACTATGATTTCATTTCTGATTTTCGGCCACATACTTGGTACTTGGCCAGACCGACTCCTTCGGGCTGCGCTCATGCCGCAGTAGGTACACCAGCTGTTGATCCTCGCCTTAGGATCACGGTTGCGTTTGGAAGCTCCGTTTCTCGGAGGCTTATCATGGTATAGTCCCGTCGTTGTAGTACTTACATTCGAGGTATGGCGGGCCCCGCCATTGTTGTCATATCATTCTTAGGTCCGTAGTAAATGCTTGTGGCGAGTTTGTAATAGTGGATGTAATCGCTGGATTCAAGTTATATATATATATGCCGTAAGACAAGTTTTCTCAGATAAACTGTTTTACACTTCATATTATTTCATGTCATGTTTTATATTCCGCTGATTACTCTGATGTATGTCTACTTGGGTGCCCGGGGTAAGGCACCAGTCACGGGCCCGGGTCGTGACAAATGTCCACCACAACTTTGAGACATATGTCCACCACAACTTTGAGACATATGTCCACCACAAAAATGAGACATGTGGCTAGCCACATGTCTCCTAAAAACGTCCAAGGCCAAGGGTCCCCCTATTTTCGGCCATAGGGCCACATGGGGGTGCCATGTGTCGCCCTCCTACTCGTCCAAAATATTTCATCTTCCGAAAATATCCGTAATGCCAAAAATCTTGAAAATAAAGTGGGCCCCACAAACCGTAAATTCCTCCCGTGGGCCCTACGTGACCAATTCCGGAAAATAAAATCCATAATTCATATAAATTTTTAAAGTCTTAAATACCAAAGTTGAGAATCCAATTCTCAATAATAAACTTTTTTCCTACACGAGGTTCGGAATATTTTCCGTTGGAAATTTCAAAATTTTCATCCTTAACCTAATTAGGGCTATACATTCGTACGTACGTTCTTACATACGTATTCTGGAACTACGGGGTATAGCAGAGATATTGAAGAGCCCCGCAAGACTACGATAGTGGGGATCCTCATATGGTGTGCTAGAAGTAGCACTCAGCTTCGGTTTAGTATCACCGGAGTATGTGATGCCTTACAGGCTGTCATGTCAGCCCGTTCAATGATCTCTACTGCATACTTCCTCTGAGATAGAAATAGACCACCTGCATGACGAATGACATTTATACCCAGAAAATAACTCAATGGCCTCAAATCTTTCATAGCAAATTATGAGCTGAGAAAGGATATGATAGACTTGCGAAGTGCTTCAGAGGAAGCAGTCAATATAATATCATCCACATATAAAATAATGTAGGTCATAGAAGTACCGTGACAGTATATGAATAGAGAATGATCAAACTTGTTATGAGAAAACCCAAGAGTAGAAACGTAATCTGTAAATCTCTTGTACCAGGCCCGAGAAGCATGTTTTAGTCAATACAAAGATTTCTTCAGCAAGAACACATGATTAGGATGAGCGGGGTCCCTAAAACCCAAGAGATGATGCATATATACAAGTATGAATGACAGAATGTTGGGAAAGAGAATATTATTTATTCGATCTTCTGAAAAATATGAAAAGTGAATACGTGTTCACATAAATATATAAATATAAACATAATGGATCGGGTTGCACGTCGCAACAAAACGTAAAATGAATATGTGTTCATAAATACGTAAATATAATGGGTCGGGTTGCACGCCGCAACAAAACGTAAAGTGAATACGCGTTCACAAATACGTAAATATAATGGGCCGGGTTGCATGCCGCAACAAAACGTAAAGTGAATACGCGTTCACAAATACGTAAACATAATGGATCGGGTTGCACGCCGCAACAAAACGTAAAGTGAATACGTGTTCACAAATACGTAAATATAATGGATCGGGTTGCACGCCGCAACAAATATGAAAGATGAATACATGTTCACCTATATATAAATATGAAAAGTGAATACGAGTTCACAAATATATAAATGTAACAAACATATGAAAATGCAGGGGAATGTCTTAACGTATAATACGAGATAAAATGAAGTGTTAGTTAAACTGAGAATTTCCTATGAGGTGTTGCTGCATATTTAAAAATGTTGTAACCTGATATGTTTTTGCAATATGCTTATTACGTTATAATGTGATTGCACTTGGAATATTATGGTGTTGCTTTGAATTGCAGGGTAAGGTTCTCACTCAGCCCCAGATGGTAGGACTGACTCTTTATTTAACATGTTTCAGAAAAGCGTGATAGAGGAAAGACTCCACGCCAAGGCTAGCGATCGTCCCGCAGTCTCTTGTCAGACCAAGTCCATTACTTCGGGCTTGGTACTCGTCAGGTTCAGCATGTCAGTTCCAGTGTCTCGGGAAATACCCGTGTGGAATGGTCTCCCTTCCAACTTAGAATAATCTTTGTCAGTATGTCTATGTAGAAACAATATTTGCACGAGCATGGGCTCGCGTTATATTTTTAATAAAGTCATAAACAGATTTCTTTATTGTTATTTGTATTAATAGCTCCGTATTTGAATATAAGTTCAAATTTCTAAATAAAGAGAATTAAATGGTGCTCCTGGTGGGAAATAATTGTACAGGTTCCATCACGCCCTAAGTAAAAGCTTAGGTAAAGTCGGGGCGTGACAGAGTCGCAGCGCCTTCGACGAAGCCCGCTGGGGCCGCGATGCTTTCGACGGATTTTTCTCCACCCCCCCTTATCCGACCTCACCCTCTATTTCGGATCCCCCATTGTCCCACTCACCATATGGAACTCGTGCTAGACACGGGATCTTCAAACTCAAAGTCTAATTTAACCTGTCTGTCCAAACCATCTCTCCATTTCCCAAAAAATCCAAATTGGCCAAACAGGACCCTAATTGGAATGCGACAATGTCTGAGGAATTCAATGCTTTGACTAAACAGCACACATGAGATCTAGTACCTAGACCTGAGGGGGTGAATGTGGTTCTGTTACACCCCGTATTTCCAACAGTTTGAGATAAGAACGTACGTGAGAATTTGAGATTTGAATTTTTGAAAGAATGAAAAATTCCGGAAAAATCTCGGAACCTCGTGAAGGAAAAAAGTTCATTAATTGGAATATGATTCTCAAATTTGGTATGTGGGATTCATAGAATATATTATAATTATGAAATTTTATTTTCAGATTTGGTCATGTGGCCACCCGGGAAATTTTATAATTTTGTGGGGCCCACAAGTTTTTCGATATTTTGGCCAATTATGGACTTTTTGGAGGGTGAAAATATTTTGGACGAATAGGAGGGCGACACGTGTCACCCCGTGTGGACCCATGTGGGGCGATTTGGTGTGGACAAGTGGCAAGACAAGTGTCTTGAGATATTTGTTGGACAAGTGGCTTGTGGGACCCACACACACTTGTCTCTAATCTCAACCACACACTTTCTTTGATCCTAGCCCTTGGTTGTCTTATATATACACACCTTGGGTTGAAGACTTCATCACTTAGAGAATTTTCAAGAACAATACTCCCTCCCTTGATAGAGCTTTCGGCCAACACCCCCCTTAGGCACCCAACTTCTTCAATTGTTGTTGATAAAATCTCAACACTTAAACCAAGTGTTCCTTGTAGTGTTCTAAAGATATCCAACACAAAAATCCCGAAAATACTACGTTAATCCGATAGTCGCAAAGTGAAACCCTAAGGTGATCTTCATATTTTTGGATAAAGTGTTAAGAGAAGTTGGTTAGGACCTTCTAAGGGTTGCTTGGAGTGGATTGGAACGCAATGAATAGGAGCTAAGATTCCTAAGGATCGACTTATAATCTTGGAAATTTTGGGCTTATTGAGGTAATAATCTTTGTCCTTTTAGTGAAGTTGGAAATTACGTATGTTGTTGTATATAATGAGTATATGATATGTGGAAGGAAGATTGAAAATATTTGGACCTTAATAAGATGTTAAAAACCAAAATTGGCATGCTAGCCATTAAAGTTGTAAAAATCGAGAATTGGCATGCTAGCCATTAAAGTTGTAAAAATCGAGAATTGGCATGCTAGCCATTAAAGTGGTTAAAACATTACCTATTACTTGTTGACATGAAGGAATCTTGTTAATAACAAGTTAATATAACTTATACAAAGATTGGAATATAAGTTGGAATATTAAAGAAGTAATGAAACAATATTGACATACTAGCCGAAAACTGGACAGTTTTGATTGTAGTAGTTGGCCAAGAACACCAACTAAAGGACTTGGACTTTGGACTATTTTTACATTGGACTTTGGACTGTTTTTACATTGGACTTTGGACTAGTATTATGGACAGCTTTGGTAGATTAAGGGACTGAATTTTACACGTCCAGTTAGGCGTGTAATCCCCTTTGACTTGATGTATTATTGCGCCTTAAATATGGCAATTGGTTATTGATTTCGGGCCTTGAAAAAGGTGGAAAAGTACATAGAAACAGGGGAAGTGCTGCCTAATTTTTCGTAGAATAAGAGACCTTATGCTTAGAAATACTCTACGAAGAAAACTAGAAGTTGATAGACGTGTTATGGTTATTATAAGTGGATATTCTACGCGCGGCATATTCAACTTGGCAAGTGATTTTAGCCGAGGAGGTATGTGACTCTTCCTATCCTCTTGAGGATGATTGTTGTGAAATATATAGTACGGTAGACGTACCTATGTTAAATGAATTTGGTTTCATTTTGATGTCCTTGACTTGACTTCTAACTCTTAAGAGCCTTGAATTATTCTAAAAAGTTGTGAATCATTATTTGGAAAGAAATTGATACTTGGTTTTAAAAGAATAAGTTCTCTTGGTTTTCCAAATGAATGTAGTTGTTTTGAATTGCTTAAAACATAAGTGTTATAATAGCTTTATGGGAAGTTAGTTATAACGACTTGAGGAGGATACAAGAACGGTTTACTTACTTGATTTTAAAGGCCTTATAATGATTTTCTGAAGGCGTAGTAATTTGGTTTGAAAATAAAACGTGTCTTGATACTATGGGTATTAGTATCGTGTGACTTTTACGTAAAAAGGGATCTTTTTAAAGGAGTTGAAGTACGTAGTACTTTGGGGTTAAAACCCGGATTGTTGACATAAAATGAAAGTACCTTGAGTTATAAAATGGTGAATCCGTTTACATGTTGATGAAAGTCTAGAAGTATGGTAACTTGCCTATGCTTGCTTGTGATAGCCTTGTTGTGCAAATGTTGTATTCTTATGTTACCGCGTCTCTCAATGGAGGGCCGGATATCTCGCTATTTTACTTGGACATACCGACGCTGTTGGAGATTCCACGGGTATGTTTCCACTATGTTTGTTCCATGGACTAGCTCCCCATGAGGTTTTGTGACGCAGGCGGAATCTGGTAGTTGGCTTTCGTACTTGCCCCGTCCGCTTTGTGACGATCTGGATCTCGTAGTCGCCGTGATTGCCCGCCACGCACACTTTAGATACTTGTCCTGGTCATTTCTCATGATACGGCAGGCTCTGGTAGATGGCTTAAGATACTTGCCCCGGTCATATCTCGTGATACGGTAGACTCTGGTACGTTGGCTTTAGATACATGCCCGATCGATTCGTGACGCAGTGGATCCGTAGTTGGCTTTCGCTTGCCCGTTCAGTTTTATGATGCAGCCGGATCGTAGTTGGCTCTCTACTTAGCGGCCGTTTTATGATTCAGGATTCGTGTTCCGGTACACATATTGGTGTTGTATTATATCATGGACTGCAGGCAGTGAGGAAGGAATTCCACGGGCATGATTGTTATTGTGGGCGTGAGACCCATGGTTATATTTGAGTAATGATTTGATGGGCATGCGTCCCTGACTTGACATGACTGCTTATATATTGTGAAATGGTCTTTTAAAAAGATGAAATGTGATTTCATTACAGTACTTTCAGTTTCACATACTTGGTACCTGTTGTACTGACCTCCTTCGGGGGGCTGCGTTCATGCCGCAGGTAGAGGTACACCGGTTGTTGATCCTCGCTCATAGGATCACAGTTTTGCGTATTGGGAAGCTCCGTTTCTCTGGAGGCTTATCTTTTGGTATGGTTCCCTGTCAGTGTAGGTACAGGTACATTCAGGGGTATGGCGGGGCCCTGTCCCGTCATAGTTGTTATGTCAAAAACTCTTAGAGGTCTGTAGTCCTGTTGTGAGTTGAGTTTGTAAAGGATGTAACTGTTCGGGCTTTTGATATATATATATATATATATATATGTTGAAAGACGACCTTATCGGTTATCCTGTTTCTTATTTTACATTGTTCCATGTCTATGAGTTTATTCCGCTGATTTTTTCTGATGTATACCTACTACGGTGCCCGGGTAAGGCACCATACGTGGGCCCGAGGTCGGGTCGTGACAAAAGTGGTATCAGAGCAGTTAGTCCTCGGAAAGTGTCTACAGACCGTATCTAGTAGAGTCTTGATTATCGGCGTGTTGTGCACCACACCTATAATCAGGAGGCTACATGTTATTTAAGATTGGTTTCCATTCTTCTCACTCTGAGATCGTGCAATAGAGCTGTGCTATAGGTTGGACTCCCTCTGACATATTCTTATGTACCAGTTATGCCTCCACGCAAGGCAACCAGGCCCGAAAGGCAAGCGGGAGGAGCTAGTAGAACACATGGGGTTACGAGGGCACAGGCCCAGTCATTACCTGAGGTAGTGCTTCAGACGGCAAGTTCTACGACGCCACTTCCGTAAGAGTTTAGAAAGAAGAAGATCTACTGAGGCCACGGTACCTGAGCCTCCATGTTACACCCCTTAGTTTCAGGGTATGTATATGAGGACCTACGCAAGCGAATGCGACCTTAAGTTTGGAAAGGAAGAAAGATTTCCTTTTTTCTACAGAAAATGTTCCGAACCACGTGAAGGAAAAAAGTTTATTATTGGGAATTGGATTCTCAATTTTGGTAATTGAGACTTACAGAATTTATAAGAATTATGGATTTTATTTCCAGAATTGGTCACGTGGGGCCCATGGGAAAAAATTTACGGTTTTGTGGGGCCCACAATATTTTCGAGATTTTGACCAATATGGATGTTTTTGGGAGATGAAAGTATTTTGGACGAATAGGAGGGCGACATGTGTCACCCCCATGTGGCCATGTTGGCTGAAATATGATGGACAAGTGGACAAGCCAAGTGGCCAAGATATTTGTGTGGACAAGTGGCTTGTGGGACCCACACACACTTGTCCCCAATCTCAACCACACATTTGTTTCAATCCTAGCCCTTGGTTGTCTTATAAATACACCCAAGTAGTGAAGACTTCATCCACACTTAGAATAATTTTCAAGACAAAAATTATACTCCCTCCCTTGTTGAGCTCTTGGCCAAACATCCCTCATTGGAAGAAAATTCTTCAATTGTTGTTGATAAATCCCAACACTTAAACCAAGTGTCCCTAGTAGTGTTCTAAAGATATCCCAACACAAAAATCCCGGAAATACTACGTTAATCCGATAGTCACAAAGTGAAACCCTAAGGTGATCTTCATATTTTTTTGGATGAGGTGTTAAGAGAAGTTGGTTAGAAACTTCTAAGGGTTGCTTGGAGTGGATTGGAATGTAAGGAATTGGAGCTAAGATTCCTAAGGATCGACTTATAATCTTGGAAATTTTGGGCTTATTGAGGTAATAATCTTTGTCCTTTTAGTGAAGTTAGAAATTACATATGTTGTTGTATATATGAGTATATGATATATGGAAGGAAGGTTGAAAAGATTTGGACCGTAATAAGATGTTAAATTGAGAAATTGGCATGCTAGCCTGTCACGACCCGACCTCGGGCCCGTGACTGGTGCCTTACCCCGGGCACCCTAGTGATACAACATCAGAGAAAATCAGCGGAAATAAAAAACTTAAACATGAAACAAGATAAAATAAGAAACAAAGCAATCCAAAACTTACTATATATATATACGAACAGTTATATCCCTTTTACAAACTCCGCCACAACAAGATTACATGCACTTAAGAATGTAACCACAACTCTGACGGACAGGGGCCCATACCCCGAATGTAAGTACCTACAACAACAGGACTATACTAAAGATAAGCCTCGAGAAACGGAGCTTTCGAACGAACGTGATCCTATGGCGAGGATCAACAATCGTGTACCTACTGCGCATTTAACGCGGCCCAAGGAGGTCGATAACAGTACCAAGTATGTGAAACTGAAAAATACTGTAAATGAAATCATAATAGTCTATATAAAGCAGGAGACATGTATGATAACCAAACTACAATACACAAATATACGAGCAAATATGTCGAGTCGTGACTCACGCCCTCAAAGCATCACTCAAAATATAACAATGGGTCTCACGCCCACAACATCAATCATGCCCGTGGAATTCCTTCCTCACTGCCGGCAGTCTATGATATAACAACACCAAGAAGTACACTTGATGTCACGACCCGAACCCGGGCCCGTGACTGGTGCCTTACCCCGGGCACCCTAGTGATACAACATCAGAGAAAATCAGCGGAAATAAAAACTAAAACATGAGTCAAGACATAAAGTATGAAATAAAGCAACTAAAACGGTCACCTTCCAAAATATATACATATATATCAAACCGAACAGTTAAGTCCTTTTTACAAACCCTGCCCACAACAGTACTACAGATCTCTAAGAATGTAACCATAACTATGACGGGACAGGGCCCCGCCATACCCCTGAATGTACAAATATCTACAATGACAGGGGACTATACCAAAGATAAGCCTCCGGAGAAACGGAGCTTCCCAAAACGCTGAACTGTGATCCTATGGGCGAGGATCAACAACCGATGCATGTACCTCTACCGCAGATGAACGCAGCCCGGGAGGTCGATACAATGTACCAAGTATGTGAAACTGAAAATACTGTAGTTAAATCATAATAGTCTATATAAAGCAGGAGACATATATGATAACCAAAATGCAGTACACAACATAAAAGCAGTCATGTCAAGTCAGGGACTCACGCCCTCAAAGTCATCACTCCAATATAACTATGGGTCTCACGCCCACAACATCAATCATGTTCGCATCATGGCCACATGCCCCCGGAATTCTCCATCGGTGTAGACATGTCCAGGATGCAACAATAATAACAATGTACCGGGTAATCAACCCTGCCGCATGGCCACATGCCCCCGGAATTCTCCATCGGTGTAGACATGTCCAGGATGCAACAATAATAACAATGTACCGGGTAATCAACCCTGCCGCATGGCCACATGCCCCCGGAATTCTGCATCGGTGCAGACATGTCCATGTAACAATAATAACAATATACCGGGTAATCAACCCTGCCGCATGGCCACATGCCCCGACTCAGACGGTGCAGACATGTCCATGTAACAATAATAACAAATATACCGGGTGATTAACCCGCCGCATGGCCGCATGCCCCCGGAATTCTGCATCGGTGCAGACATGTCCATGTAACAATAATAACAATATATCGGGTGATTAACCCGCCGCATGGCCGCATGCCCTAATTCGCAGACGGTGCGTATGTCCATGTAACAATAATAACAATATATCGGGTGATCAACCCTGCCGCATGGCCACATGCCCCCGAAATTCTGCATCGGTGCAAACATGTCCATGTAACAATAATAACAATATACCGGGTAATCAACCCTGCCGCATGGCCACATGCCCCGACCGTGATCGTGCGTATATGTCCATGTAACAATAATAACAAATATACCGGCCCTCCGTCGAGAGACGCGGTAGCATAAGAATACAACTGTCACACAACAAGGCTATCACAAGCAAGCACAAGCAAATTACCATACTTCTAGACTCTCATAAAAAGATCCATTCTTTCACAAGAAGTCACTTGATACTAACACTCGTAGTATCCAAAACAGAGTAACTATTATTCTAAGTAAACCAAAATAATTTCCCTTTTTAAAGACAAGTAACAACCTTCTTTTCCAAAAGTTCCAGTTTGCCTAAATTCAAATACTCAAGTCTCTTATTTTCGAAAGGTTTCATAGTTCATAATCTTAATCACTTAACAACATAATTCTCTTTTAAAACAATTTGAGTAACATATGCCTTATGTGTGAGTAGGTTATTCTTGTTTATAACATTCTTATTAAAGCAGCCATGATCTAGGAAATGTAATACAATTTTGTCTTATCTTAGCTTCTATGCAGATGGAGGTTTCTACTGGTTTTAATATAATTAATTATTTGTCAATACACTTTCCTTTATTAACGCTGCAGTGGTTCGTTCGATACTTATTCTCATTTCCGAAATCAGTAAAACATTATTCTTTAAAAACCAAGTACTCATTACTCACGAATGAGGTTTCACACTTTTTAACAAAATTCATATCAAGTCAATTAAGTCAAGTCTCTTATCTTTTAAGATCAAGTCTCTTAACTTCTAAAATCAGTAAACCATTCTTTTACCTACATAAAGTCGTTATAACTAACTTCCCATAAAGCTATTATAACACTTTATGTTTTAAACCAACCAAAACTCATTTAGCTCATGTACGTCTACCGTACTACATAGTTTACAACACATCATGCTAGAAAGGATATGTCACGACCCGAACCCGGGCCCGTGACTGGTGCCTTACCCGGGCACCCAAGTAGACATACATCAGAGTAATCAGCGTAATATAAAACAAGACATGACATAATATGAAATATGAGACAGTTCATCTGAGAAAACTTGCCTTTAGGCATAAACATACATAACAACTAGAACAGTTACATCCCTTTTTTTACAATTCTGCCCACAACAGTGTTACAGACCTCTAAGAATGATATGACAACAATGGCGGGACAGGGCCCCGCCATACCCCTGAATGTAAGTACCTACAACGACAGGGGACTAGACCACTGATAAGCCTCGGAAAACGGAGCTTCCCATACGCCGAATCGTGACCTAAGAGCGAGGATCATCGGTGTACCTCTACTGCGGCGTGAACGCAGCCCGGGCGAGGAGGTCATAACAGTACCAAGTATGTGAAATCAGAATGTGTCTTTTCTAGGCCGCGAATGATCGAAGCAAGGCCAATCGCCCATAGTATCATTATGCGTGCCTAATCTCGACTTCCGCACTCGCATAGTCACACATGCACTGCATGAGGTATTCTCGCGACGGGGTAGCTAACCGCATTCTCCTCGACTCCTGCAGTCCGCATAGTCTCGATAGACCGCATAGTCACACGCACCGCATAGGCATCCCCACATCGTGATAAACACCGGAATGATCAATCTCGAGCATACCGTTGTTCGCATAGTCACATAGACCGCGACAGGCCATATAGACCCGCATCGGGTGGCAAGCCCTGTATAACAAGTCAAGGGGTATGTGATATAATAACATAACGTTATCGTTAAACAACATAAGCACAACAAGGAAACCCTTTACACAAACATCACGAATACTAACACACGTAGCATCCTAACATGTTTACTTATCAAATCAACAAGAAAGTATTACAAGGCTAACACAAACCAACACAATCAAGTTATTCACACAAGGTACTTTCTACTTTATGTTAACAATTTCGGGTTTTTATCCCCAAAGTACTTCATACATTAACTCTTAAAAAGTTCCGCTTCTTTCACAATAGTCACACAATACACGTAGTATTAAAATAGAGTGACTATCTTTTAAACTAAAACGCTTCCTTTTGTAAAATCAGTAACAACATTATTTTCCAAACGCTCAAGTTTGCCTAATTTCAAATGCTCAAGTTTCTCATTTTTGAAAGGTTTCAGTAGTTCGTAGTCTTAATCACTTAATAATATAATTCTCTTTAAAACCATTTGAGAAACATATGCCTTATGTGAGTAGGTTATTCTTGTTCATAACAATATTATTAATGCAGCATGATCTAGGAAATGTAATATCATTTTGTCTCATCTTAGCTTCTATGCGATGGAGGTTTCTACTGGTTTTAATAATACTTTATTAGTCAATACATTTCCCTTTATTAACGCTGCAGTGGTGTGTTCGATACTTATTTTGATTTCCGAAATCAGTAAAACATTATTCCTTTTAAAAACCAAGTACTCATTACTCACGAATGAGGTTTCACACAAAATTCATTTTAATTCATTTAAGTCAAGTCTCTTATCTTTTAAGATCAAGTCTCTTAACTTCTAAAATTTATAAACCATTCTTTTTATCTCTCTTAAGCCGTTATACCTAACTTCCCATAAAGCTAGTATAACTATTAAGCTTTTAAAACCAAGCATTACTCTTCTGTTAAAAAAATGATTCAGTATTCTTTTGAAATGCTTCAAGATCCTTATTATTCAGGCTTAAGTCACAAGACATTGCCGTAAGTATTATTCAGGCTTAAGTCAAAAGACATTGCCGTATTTATTATTCAGTTAACACACGTACGTCTACCGTACTATATATATATTTAAAATATCATGCTCAAGAGTATAGGAAGAATCACATACCTCGCGACGATTATCGACTATTAGCAAAACACTCCACGGCTATAACCCGCTATTTCGCCACCTTTCAAGTAGTACATGCTACTCGCAGATCAATCAACCTATAAGGGTTATACAAGTCTATCAATGCCTAGACTACTCTTGTAGAATATTCTTCTGATGTGACTCCAGTTTAAGTCTATTCTGTAATATCCTTCTATTACAGTTCAAAACTCTTCTATGAATCTTATATTCATTTTAATACAACTACAGTATGTAATTTCCAATTACAATAGAAAGATAGGATTATTTACCTCGGTAAGCCCAAAATTATCCAAGTATAATGTCGATCCTGAGCAACGTTTAGCTTCTACTCCGGATGCTCCCCGCTCCAAACAACCCTTAGAAGTTCTACGGAACTTCTTCCTAATACTTCAACCAACTGTGAAGATTTTCCTTAGGGTTTCGTTTAGTGACTGAAGGGACGTATAATAGTATTTCTGGGCTTTTAGTATAAGTGTAACCTTGGAATACTACAAGGTATTTGGGCCAAGGTATTTTGGAATAGTAACAATACTTGGAGAGTATTTTCTACCAAGGTGGGGTGTATTTTATGAGAACAACTCAAGGTAGAGGGGGTACCCCTCGGCTAGCACCACTAGGAGGGGGGGGTGTACCCCTCGGCCAAAGGCCTACTCAAAGGGGGAGGGCTAGCACAACTAGGAAGGGGTGGTGCTTTGGCCAGAGCTCTCAAGAGAGGGGGGAAAGGATTTCAAGACTTAGAACAATTTGTGGATGAAGAAGATCTTCAACTAAGGGGTGTATTTATAGGGAAATCAATGGCCAAGATCATGCTAAGTAGTAGGCAAGTGTAGGGTGAGGATTCATCCATGTGTACCTTATCCATCTACCACACAAAAATATCACAAATATCCTACCAACTCCAAGAGTTGAATTCGTCCAATTGCCGCCCCACATCCACCAACTTGAGGGTGACAAGTGTCGCCCTCTCGCTGGTCCAAAATATTTCGTCTCTCGGAAAAATCCGCAAAAATTATAAATGACATAGCCGGAATTTTCCCTTCGCAAGTTTTGTAAAACGTTTCGTCGAAAAACGATTCTTTTCGGTAGTTGTGCACAAATATTTTCGGCCCTTGCCTACTTTAAGGCTCAACTTTTCTACGTACGTCCTCACGTACATACTCTGGAAATACGGGGTATAACATTCTCCCCTCTTTAGAAACATTCGTCCCGAATGTTCCTTCTAAGTCTCAAAACAAACATGCGCCAATATAGTCTTCACTGCTATACTTACGAAAACAATCATGCCCCACCTGGCCACAATACCACACGCGCAAATACTTACATCCAAGTCCACGAGGAATCACCTCCATTACTACAAAAGTTACCACCCAAGGGTCTAAAAGATACTCCCTTCGCACCTTCACTTTACAAACGAAATGATCACTTCTATGTTCTTAACACATGCTCGCTTCTTCCCTTACTCGTCGTACCCTTCTCGTACACTCGAACTCTTTCTCATAACTTACCACATTTCTGTTACCGCATCAATTTCAAAAAAAATCTCTGGGTTACTACCTCCAACTTGGTCATCATTAACTGGGATCACTCTGGATGGATCTCCGATACTTTTCCGAATCTAACAACACGAAAGACCGGACGTACTGCCCCCCAAGTCGGACGGCAATGCTAACTTATAGGCAACTTAGCTTATTCTTCTCATAACCTGAAAAGGCCCAAAGTAACTGGGCTAAGTTTCTCTGTTTTCCAAAACTCGCACACCCTTACCAGGTGGTACCTTCAAGAAGACCCACCACAACTGAACTCAAGCGTCGTCGCCGATTATCCGCACGACTTCTGTTGACTCTGAGCTGCCAATAACCTCTCCTGGATAAGCTTCACCCTATCCACATCCTTCCGAAACAAGTATGAACCAACTATCTGAACCTTGCCAACATCGAACCAATCGACCGGCAACTTGAACCTCCGCCCCTACAAGGCTTCATAAGGCGACATACGAATACTGAAATGGTAGCTATAAAACACTCCCTCAACAGGAGACAACAATCCTCACTACCCTCGAAATCCAAACACCGCCCGAGGGTGAATGCACATCGAGACTCACCTGAGTTCCTAACCCTACGGTAAAACCTCGGAGCAGAAATAGCCATAACTGGGCCTTACCATGCATCATAAGGTGAAAGTAGGCACCTCGTGCAGCCTTTACAACCTCCGCGATATAACATCTCGCGTAACCTGCACGAGTAAACGGTTTTGACTAAAAGACAAGATGTGCTGACCTCATCGAACCGACTACTGGTCGAACGCATCCACGATTAAATGCGATGGTTAACTAAACTTGGGCCTAACACCCTCGTGACCTACCACCAAAGGACCACCCTGAACTGACCCTATCACAAAATAGGCTGCGGGTTGACCCGCAACATGGCCTCAACCCGACCCACTTCCGCGCAAAACACTAGCTCCCCGATCCGGAACAATCTCACTAATCATGTTACGAAAACCTAGCGGTCTTCTTAGCTCAACTACCCTCTTTCATTTCACACTACTCAGGGACTTATTACACAAATATATCCCTCTTATACTCTGCACCCTGATAAGGGTCAAACCTAAAAATATAGATCTCTCTCTCGAGATGGCCTTGCCTCTAAGGTCTCCACGTATAAACTCTAAGGCTCACACTTTCCTTATCCCCAATCTTACCCGGTTAACTAACCATGATTTCTAATCACAATTAACATAACATTTAAGGTATACTCATCTTAACATACGAACCAATATTTAGAGGGTTAAGGATATACCTATATCTATTGCTTCACTACCCTTAGTCGTTCTAATCAATCCTGCCCTGTTGGGCGCATAGCTAAGGAAGGTGACGAACTACCCACCGATCCTGAAGGCTGAGTCCTCCTACTTGCATCCCTCCTACTAGGACACCCTTTCGACACCTGGCCCTGACGGCCGTAGGTACAACAAGTACCAACTAAAAATATGACATTCCCCGGGATGACGTCTGTCACACTGTGAACACTGGGAAAATCAATCCATTGGCCGAACCTACGTATAGCTGCGAACCAGAAGCCCTGGAGTTCTGACCAACTCCTGCATACTCCGAATGTCCTGAAGTCTGTGGAGAACCACTGCGACCGTGGATGTGCATATCTAATCCGAGGCGGTTTGCCACGAAGTTACCAAAGGATCCCGCCGATCGGGCCTCTTCGCAGCCTGATTAGTCCGCCGATCTCACGCTTTCTGCCACGGCGCATAAGCCCGTACACAGGCCATGATCAAGCCTAACTGAAGAGCTACTCTTGCACAACCCTTTCTTAGATAATCATCAAGACCCGTGATAAATCGGTACATCGTATACTCTCTGGTAGCTACATCCTTAGCTAGTAACAGGGTCGTCCCTTTGCAAACTATACTTTCGCCATCGTCGTGGAACTGAAGGTGTAAATGTCATGGCCGCAGTAGGAACTGCTGCCGCCGTGCTAAACTCTGCTGGAGCTGGCGATGTCGCAGAACTCCCCGAATGAAGCACCATATCAGGTGATGATTGGGCCTGTGCCCTCGTATCCCTCTGTACTCAACTCGCAGCTCCCTCTGCTGCCTTGCCCTTCGGGCCTGCCGCCTTACGCGAAGCATAACGGTAGGGAAAGAAATACGTTAGAGGTCCAACTTATAACACGACTTCTAAGGCACGATCTCGAGTGAGAAGAATGGAAACCAATCCTAAATATCCTATAGCCTCTCGATTATTGGTGGTGCACAACACACCGATAATCAAGACTTACTAGATACGGTCAGACACTTTCCGAGGATTAATCGCTCACGATACCACTTTTGTCACGACCAACCTCGCCCGTGACTGGTGCCTTACCCGGGCACCCAAGTAGACATACATCAGAGTAATCAGCGGAATATAAAACAAGACATGACATAATATGAAATATGAGATAGTTCATCTGAGAAAACTTGCCTTTCGGCATAAACATACATAACAACTAGAACAGTTACATCCCTTTTTTACAACTCTGCCCACAACAGTGTTACAGACCTCTAAGAATGATATGACAACAATGGCGGGACAGGGCCCCGCCATACCTCTGAATGTAAGTACCTACAACGACAGGACTATACGATCGATAAGCCTCCGAAACGGAGCTTCCCATACGCTGAATCGTGACCCTAGAGCGAGGATCATCACCGGTGTACCTCTACCGCGGCATGAACGCAGCCAAGGAGGTCGACAACAGTACCAAGTATGTGAAATCAGCATCAAGTAAAATCAAAGTATTTAAAACCATTTGCAAATACAACCAGTTCAACTGCACATAGTGCCACATCATAAACAAGAGCAAGGTAGATAAACTGTAACAGGTCTTTTCTAGGCCGCGAATGATCGAAGCAAGGCCAATCGCCCATAGTATCATGCGTGCCTAATCCTCGACTTCCGCAGCCCGCATAAGTCACACAGACCCGCATGAGGTATTCCTCGACGGGGTAGCTAACCTCGGTACCTCCCGACTCCCGCACCGCATAGCCTCAATAGACCGCATAGTCACACAGACCGCATAGGGCATCCCCCGCATCGGGATAAACACCCGGAATGATCAATCCTAGAGCATACCGCTGCTCTGCATAGTCACATAGACCTCATAGGCCCTATAGACCCGCATCAAGGGTGGCAAGCCCTCGGTATAACAAGTCAAGGGGGTATGTGATATAATAACATAACAGCTTATCGTTAAACAACATAAGCACAACAAGGGGAACCCCTTTACACAAACATCACCAGATACTAACACACGTAGCATCCTAACATGTTTACTTATCAAATCAACAAGAAAGTATTACAAGGCTAACACAAACCAACACAATCAAGTTATTCACACAAGGTACTTTCTACTTTATGTTAACAATTTCGGGTTTTTATCCCCAAAGTACTTCATACATTAACTCTTTAAAAGATCCGTTTCTTTCACAAAAGTCACACAATACCCGTAGTATTAAAATAGAGTGACTATCTTTTTAAACCAAAACGCTTCCTTTTGTAAAATCAGGTAACAACATTATTTTCCAAACGTTCAAGTTTGCCTAATTTCAAATGCTCAAGTTTCTCATTTTTGAAAGGTTTCGTAGTTCGTAGTCTTAATCACTTAATAATATAATTCTCTTTTAAAACCATTTGAGAAACATATGCCTTATGTGTGAGTAGGTTATTCTTGTTCATAACAATATTATTAATGCAGCCATGATCTAGGAAATGTAATATCATTTTGTCTCATCTTAACTTCTATGCAGATGGAGGTTTCTACTGGTTTTAATAATACTTTATTAGTCAATACATTTTCCTTTATTAACGCTGCAGTGATGTGTTCGATACTTATTCTGA
The DNA here is from genome assembly GCA_029844215.1 of Przewalskia tangutica. NCBI lineage: Eukaryota > Viridiplantae > Streptophyta > Magnoliopsida > Solanales > Solanaceae > Przewalskia > Przewalskia tangutica. The sequence goes on from JAQGDG010000034.1 coordinate 536,102, forward strand.
TTTCCGAAATCAGTAAAACATTATTCCTTTTAAAAACCAAGTACTCATTACTCACGAATGAGGTTTCACACAAAATTCATTTTAATTCATTTAAGTCAAGTCTCTTATCTTTTAAGATCAAGTCTCTTAACTTCTAAAATTTATAAACCATTCTTTTTATCTCTCTTAAGCCGTTATACCTAACTTCCCATAAAGCTAGTATAACTCTTAAGCTTTTAAAACCAAGCATTACTCTTCTGTTAAAAAAATGATTCAGTATTCTTTTGAAATGCTTCAAGATCCTTATTATTCAGGCTTAAGTCACAAGACATTGCCGTAAGTATTATTCAGGCTTAAGTCAAAAGACATTGCCGTATTTATTATTCAGTTAACACACATACGTCTACCGTACTATATATATATTTAAAATATCATGCTCAAGAGTATAGGAAGAATCACATACCTCGCGACGATTATCGACTATTAGCAAAACGCTCCACGGCTATAACCCGGCTAGCTTCGCCCACCTTTTCAAGTAGTACATGCTACTCGCAGATCAATCAACCTATAAGGGTTATACAAATCTATCAATGCCTAGACTACTCTTGTAGAATATTCTTCTGATGTGACTCCAGTTTAAGTCTATTCTGTAATATCCTTCTATTACAGTTCAAATCTCTTCTATGAATCTTATATTCATTTTAATACAACTACAGTATGTAATTTCCAATTACAATAGAAGGATAGGATTATTTACCTCGGTAAGCCCAAAATTATCCAAGTATAATGTCGATCCTGAGCAACGTTTATCTCCTACTCCGGGTGCTCCAACCCGCTCCAAACAACCCTTAGAAGTTCTACGGAACTTCTTCCTAATACTTCAACCAACTGTGAAGATTTTCCTTAGGGTTTCGTTTAGTGACTGAAGGGACGTATAATAGTATTTCTGGGCTTTTAGTATAAGTGTAACCTTGGAATACTACAAGGTATTTCAGCTAAGGTATTTTGGAATAGTAACAATACTGAGAGTATTTTCTACCAAGGTGGGTGTATTTTATGAGAACAACTCAAGGTAGGGGTACCTCGGCCAAAGGCCTACTCAAAGGGAGGCTAGCACAACTAGGAAGGGGGTGGTGCTCTCAGAGCTCTCAAGAGAGGAAAGGATTTCAAGACTTAGAACAATTTGTGGATGAAGAAGATCTTCAACTAAGGGGGGTATTTATAGGGAAATCAATGGCCAAGATCATGCCAAGTAATAGGCAAGTGTAGGGTGAGGATTCATCCATGTGTACCTTATCCATCTACCACACAAAAATATCACAAATATCCTACCAACTCCAAGAGTTGAATTCGTCCAATTGCCGCCCACATCCACCAACTCGAGGTGACAAGTGTCGCTCTCGTTGGTCCAAAATATTTCGTCTCTAAAAATCCGCAAAAATTATAAATGACATAGCCGGAATTTTCCTTCGCAAGTTTTGTAAAACGCGTTTAAAAAGCGATTCTTTTCGGTAGTTGTGCACAAATATTTTCGGCCCTTGCCTACTTTAAGGCTCAACTTTTCTACGTACGTCCTCACGTACATACTCTGGAAATACGGGGTATAACAGGATAGGAACAGGTTCACATACCTCGCGACGATTATCGACAATTAGCAAAACGCTCCACAGTACTGTAACCCTGCTAGCCTTTTCCACTCTTCAAGTAGAATACGCTACTCGTAGTACTGCAACCTATAAAGGTCACAAAACGCCTATCAACCCTAGACCTCTTCGTAGAATATTCTAAATGCAAGATTCCTTATTCTACAGAAAATTGAAGACCCCCGTAACCACATAAATCTCCTCCTCTACTCAGCCCGCTTGTGCCAACAACTCGGGTTTACACGCCTAACCTGACGTGTTCAATTCTACTGCAATAATACTACACAAGTCTACTCAGAATACACCCAATGTAATTATTCGATTCTCTTCTTTACAAAATTCATTCTATATATAGTATACTCAACTATATATTACTACAACATGTAATTTCCAATTACAATAGGGGGATAAAGATCATTACCTCGATAAGCCCAAAATTATCCAAGATTATATGTCGATCCCGAGCAACGCTTAGCTCCACCTTACGCTCCAACCCGCTCCAGCAACCCTTAGAAGTTTCTAAACAACTTCTATTAACACTTCAACTCTAAAATGTGAAGAACACTTAGGCTATAATTTTGGCAACTCTCGGCCAAGGGGGTATATTTAGGCTAAGGGTGTGAAATATTTTCTAACTTTTGGTTACTAATCTTCCTAATACACTAAGGAAAAACACTTAAGACTTTAAGAATTTTTGGACAACTTTGGCTAAGGGGAAGGGCTTAAAAACGAGAACAATCAAGAGGAGAGGAGGAACTTTTCAAGACTTGGAAACTCTCAAAGTGTGGATGAAATAAGTCTTCAACTAAGGGGTATTTATAGGACATTCAAGGGCTAGGATCTATGCAAGTGTGTGGCCAAGATTGAGCCATGTGTGTGGGTCCCACCTATCCATCTACTCCACAAATATCCTACCAAACCTTGACCAAACATTTTAAGCCTTTAAAAGATGAAAACGTGCCAATCCTTGTCCAATTTTTCGTCAACCTTGCCACCTAAGGGTGACACATGTCGCCCTCCTATTGGTCCAAAATATTTCATCTCTGGAAAAATCCAAAATAAATAATTTCTTGAAAACGTAAAATTCCTTTACAAGGTTCGGAAAATTTTCCGGAAAAACAAATCCTACATCCTTGTCCTACTTAAGGCTTGTATTTTCGCACGACGCCCTCACATACATACTGAAATACGGTATAACACTTGAACACCGTGTCCCACTGTGTCATAAAACCGTGACGGGCAAGTACGGCTAACTACCGATACCAAAGCCGATCCTCAATCGACCGGGCAAGTACGAAAGCCAACTACCGATACCAAAGCCGTACCAACAAATCTACATAACCATACCACGGTGACCAGGAAAGTACGAAGCCAACTACCGATACCACCGCGCCACGTGGTCGGCGGCAAGGACGAAGACTAACTACCAAATACCAAGACGGAATCACGAGACTTTGTCACAAAACCGAACGGGCAAGTACGGGGCTAACTACCGATACTGTCGAATCAGCCACGACTCGGGCAAGTACGAGCCAACTACCGGATACCAAGCCGAATCCAAGAAAACCTCATGGAGAGCTAGTCCATGGAATAATAATCACGTAAGCGCACTGCGGAATGCTCCGCCACCGCCAGACGCCCAAGTAAGATCATAACAAATCAGCCGCCCTCCATCGAGACGCGTGGTATAGAAATACAATACTAGCACGACAAAGCTATCACACGCAAACATAGGCAAGTTACACACAACTCAAGGTACTTTCATTTTATGCCAAAGTCCGGGTTTTAACCCCAAAGTACTACATACTTTAATCCTTTCAAAAAGATCTCTTTTTACGTAAAATAACTCGATACTATTATCCGTAGTACCAAACACGCTCATGTTAAATCACGACTTTATACTTTTTAAACCAAGTGGCTTACACTTTTAAAACAACGTCAAGTATACTTTTAAAACCCAAGTAACTAACTCTTTTAAGATCAAGGTACTCCTACCTTTTAAAACTAAGCCACTTATACTTTTCCATCAAGAAAAGTTCGATATTTGAAAACAAGTTACTTATACCAAGAAACTCAAGTTACTTCTCTTTTCCCAAAATCAAGTTACCATTTTAAATCCAATACTAAAACCATTCTTTTGTTTTCATAAAGTCGTTATAACTAACTTCCCATAAAGCTATTATAACACTTTATGTTTTAAACCAATTTAAGACAAAACCATGTCTTTCTTTAAACCAAAACACTTCAAAATCTTAAGTATCTTTTCTTTTAGAAATCAAGTTCCTTACTTTGGAATTTAAGAAAACAATACTTGTTTATAATGATTCTTATTAAAGTAGCCATGATCTATAAAATGTAATACAATTTTGTCTTATCTTAGCTTCTATGCAGATGGAGGTTTCTAACGGTTTTAATAATAATTAATTATTTGTCATTACATTTTCCTTTATTAACGCCGCAATGGCTTGTTCGATAGTTATTCCCATTTCCAAATCAAGTAAAACTTTATTCTTTTAAAGACCAAGTACTCATTACTCACGAATGAGGTTTTACCACTTTTTAACCCAATTAAAGTTCTTCACATTTCATATCAAGTCCAATATAAGTCAAGTCTCTTATCTTTTAAAAATTCAACAAACTATTCTTTACCTACATAAAGTTGTTATAACAAACTTCCCATAAAGCCGTTATAACACTTTATGTTTTAAACCAACCAAATTTGTTTAGCACACGTACGTCTACCGTACTACATAGTTCACAACCATCATGCTAGAAAAGATAGGAAGAGTTTCACATACCTCGCGACGATTATCGACAATAAGCAAAACGCACCAAGTACTATAACCTTGCTAGCCTTTTCCACCCTTCAAGTAGAATACGCTACTCGTAGTACTTCCACCTATAAAGGCCACAAGACGTCTATTAACTTCTCGATTTCTTCGTAGAACAATTCTAAGTACAAGGCTCCTTATTCTACGGAAAATTCGCAAAGACTCTCCCTGCAACCACATAAATCTCATCCTCTATCAAGGCCCGCTACCAAGCCAACAACTCCAAGGGGGTTACACGTCTAACCGGACGTGTACAACACTTCCCCACAATAATACTACAAGTCTACTGTAAATACAGTCCAATGTAAATACAGTTCAATTCTTTATAAACATCCTTCCAATATATATATCTTATACTCAATTCTAAACTACTACAATATGTAATATCCAATTGCAATAGGGGGACAAAGATCATTACCTCGATAAGCCCAAAATTATCCAAGATTAATAAGTCGATCCTGAGCAACGCTTAGCTCCAATTCCTTACGCTCCAACCCGCTCCAAGCAACCCTTAGAAGTTTCTACAAAACTTCTAAACACTTCAACCATCTATGAAGATTTCCTGTGGTTTCACTTTGCGACTATCGAATAAAGTAGTATTTCTGCTCTTATGTTGGGATTACTTTAGGATACTACAAGGGATTTAGGCTAAGGTATTTGGAATAATAACAACATTGAAGAATTTCTACACAAGGTGGGGTTTGGACGAGAGCTTTACTAAGGGGAGGGAGAATTATTTTTGCCTTGGAAACTTTCTAAGTGGATGAATAAAGTCTTGCACTAAAGGGTCTATTTATAGAGAAATCAATGAGCAAGATCTAGGCAAGTGTGTGGTGTATATTGGGGACATGTGGGTGTGGATTCTACCAACCACATGTCCACCACAAAAATGACAGCCACTTGTCGACAAAAAAATGCCCCAATGACACTTGTCCAACTCCAATCGGTCAACATGGCCACATGGGGGTGACACGTGTCGCCCCCCTACTCGTCCAAAATATTTCATCTTCCAAAAAAATATCCGTAATGCCAAAAATCCGAAAATAAAGTGGGCCCCACAAACCGTAAATTTTCCCCGTGGGCCCCACGTGACCAATTCCGGAAATAAAATTCCATAATTCTCAAATATTCCAAAAAGTCCGAATACCGAATCCGGGAATCCAATTCCCTTTAACGAACCTTTTTCCTTCACAAAATCCGGAAACTTTTCCGTCGAAAAATCACATCTTTCTTCCTTTCTAATTTAAATGTCGTATTCTCGTACGTACGTCCTCACATACATACCCTGGAACTACGGGGTGTAACACATTAAAGTGGTTAAAACATTACATATTACTTGTTGACATGAAGGAATCTTGTTAATAACAAGTTAATGTAACTTATATAAAGATTGGAATATAAGTTGAAATATTAAAGAAGTAATGAAACAAGTATTGGCATACGCTAGCGAAAATCTGATCGTTTTGATTGTAGTAGTTGGCCAAGAACACCAACTAAAGGACTGAACTAATGGACTGTATTTACATTGGACTATGGACTGTATTTACATTAGACTATTTTTACATTGGACTGTTTTTACATTGGACTATGGACTAGTATAATTGACAGTTTTGGTAAAATTAGGGGCTGAATTTTACACGTTCAATTAGGCGTGTAATCCCCTTTGACTTGCTATATTATTGCGCCTTAAATGTGGCAATTGGTTATTGATTTCGGGCCTTGAAAAAGGTGGAAAAGTGCGTAGAAACAGGGGAAGTGCTGCCCAATTTTTCGTAGAATAAGAGACCTTATGCTTAGAAATACTCTACGAAGAAAACTAGAAGTTGATAGACGTGTTATGGTTATTATAGGTGGAGATTCTACGCGCGGCATATTCGACTTGGCAAGTGGATTAAGCCGAGGAGGTATGTGATTCTTCCTATCCTCCTGAGCATGATTGTTGTGAAATATATAGTACGGTAGACGTACATGTGTTAAATGAATTTGGTTTCATTTTTGATGTCCTTGACTTGACTTTTAAATCTTAGGAGCCTTGAATTATTCTAAAAAGTTGTGAATCATTATTTGGAAAGAAATTGATACTTGGTTTTAAAAAGAATAAGTTCTTTTGGTTGTCCAAATGAATGTAGTTGTTTTGAATTGCTTAAAACATAAGTGTTATAATAGCTTTATGAGAAGTTAGTTATAACGACTTGAGAAAGATAAAAGAACGGTTTACTTACTTGATTTTAAAGGCCTTATAATGATTTTCTTAAGGCGTAGTAATTTGGTTTGAAAAGAAAACGTGTCTTGATACTACGGGTATTAGTATCGTGTGGATTTTACGTAAAAAAGGATCTTTCTAAAAGAGTTAAAGTATATAGTACTTTGGGGTTAAAACCCGGATTGTTGGCATAAAAAGAAAGTACCTTGAGTTTATAAAATGGTGAATCAGTTCACATGTTAATTAAAGTCTAGAAGTATGGTAACTTGCTTATACTTGCTTGTGATAGCCTTGTTGGCAAAGTTGTCGATTTTTATGCTACCGCGTCTCTCGATGGAGGGCCGGTCATCTTGTTATTTACTTGGACATACCGATACTGCTGGATGGTCCACGAGTATGCTTCCACTATGATTGTCATCTTGTTATTTACTTGGACATACCGACACTGCTGGATGGTCCACGGGTATGCTTCCACTATGATTGTCATCTTGTTATTTACTTGGACATACCGACAATGCTGGATGGTCCACGGGTATGCTTCCACTATGATTGTCATATTGTTATTTACTAGGACATACCGACACTGCTGGATGGTCCACGGGTATGCTTCCACTATGATTGTTATCTTGTTATTTACTTGGACATACCGACACTGTTGGATGGTCCATGGGTATGCTTCTAATATGATTGTTCCATGGACATGCTTGCACCGATGAGAGATTCCGGGGGCATGCGGCCATGGTGCGGGTTCAATTCCCGGGTGATGTTATTACTCCATGGACTAACTATCCATGAAGCTTGCCGCAGTGATGAGTGGTCACAGGCTTGATTTGTATATGTGGATACAGGCACACTTTAGATACTCGTCCTGGTCATATCTCGTGAATCGGTAGGCTCTGGTACGTTGGCTTCCGTACTTGGCCCGGTCAGTTTTATGACGCAGGCGGGATCTGGTATTCAGGTACACATATGGGTGTTATTTTATATCATGGATCGCAAGCGGCGAAGGAATTCCACGGGCATGATTGATATCAGGCGTGAGACCCATGGTTATATTCGAGCAATGATTTTGAGGCATGCGTCCCGATTTGACATGATCGCTATATATTGTGAAATGGTCTTTTAAAAATGAAATGTGATTTCATTATGCATTTCAGCCACATACTGCAATTGTAGATCGACCTCCTTCGAGGTTGCGTTCACGCCGCAGGTAGAGGTACACCGGTTGTTGATCCTCGCTCATAGGATCACGGTTCTGCGTTTTGGGAAGCTCCATTTCTCCGGAGGCTTATTTTTTGGTATGGTTCCCTGTCATTGTAGGTACATGTACATTCAGGGGTATGGCGGGCCCTGTTCCGTCATAGTTGTTATGTCACAAACTCTTAGAGGTCTGTAGTCCTATTGTGAGTTGGGTTGTGTAAAGGATAATTGTTCGGGTTTTGATATATATATATATATATATGCAGAAGTCATGTTAAGGAACTTAATGGAATGTCATGTTAATAGATTAAGCTACGTAGTAGGATTAAAAGATTTGTATGGATGAGATCCGTATGGAGTAAGTAATGGTTGTTGTGATCAATACAACACGATTATGGTAGTATGAGAAGTTATTGTACCCGTTTACGGGGGGACTGGTAAGGTTGGCTTGGAGCATGGATGTCACGACATGACCCCAGGCCGCGACTGGTGCCCTACCTGGGCACCCCGTTCAGGTATACGTCAGAGAATAGCAGCGGAACATACACAACATATACACATGTGTAAAATAATATACAACCCAGGCTAGCCGATAAGGCCGCCTTCCATAATATAAACATGGTCAAAAGTACAACTTTACAACTCAGTTCTTATAGCCCAACCACATATGTGAATACAGACCTCTAGGGATAACAATCAGATGACAGGCCCGCCATACCCCGAATGTACATAATCTACAACATCGTGACAAGACGTACTAAAAAGAAAGACAAGCCTCCGAGAATGGAGCTCCGACGTCCGATAAGTGATCCTAAGAATGTGGATCTCGCCACTGCTACTCTTTCTCGCAGATGAACGCACCCGGCGAAGGGGTCGACACAATATGTACCAAGTATGTAAAACTGGAAAGTACTGTAATTACAACATAAGTTTAACAGAAAGCCGGAGACATGTATGATAACAAAATTACAGTACACAGTGCCTTACTAACAATGAGAGTAACAATAGGTGTATACTTACAACGAAAAATAGGATTGGAATCCTACTCCTGGGACTATTTCACCCGCATAGGTCCAGTGGACCTGCGTGAGGTATTCCTCGCATGGGACTATTTCACCCGCATAAGCCCTTATGACTCGCATGAGGTATTCCTCGATAGGTCGGACTCGCCCGCACGGGACTATTTCACCCGCATAAGCCCTTACACTGCATGAGGTATTCCTCGCATCGTGGTTAGCAAATCCACTAAATATACAATGCCACAATCCGGGAATGACCGCAACGAATAATATATCATTAGCCCAACCGCTATCACACATAACATAAGCTCTATCGACTTATCATGCAATATATAATCAAGTTAAGAAATCCCCTAACTTCTTACTATTCTTGTTCATATACACTCTCATTTTAGTTTACCTAAGGCACTATCATGTCTTTTATAAAAATCCGGGAATTTAACCCAAAGTACTACGTACTTCTATGCTTTTAAAATGACTCATTTCATTATAAAACTTCCAAGATACTAATAGCCGTAGTATCAAGTGACAATTTCTTTTCAAGACAAGTCACAATACTTTTAGAAATAAAATATGGCTTCTAAATCAAGTGACTCGTGTCTTATAAAACCTTAGGCAAATGATGCCTTAAAATCGAATTGCCTTCCATTAAATCAAGTCATTTATCTTTCCATAAAGTCAATATAACTGACTCCCCATAAAGTCGTTATATTCACTTTATACCTTAGTCATGTACAATTTCCTATCCAAGGACTTATACGCTTTAAAACGACACAAGTATTACATACTTTAAAATTCTTCAAGTCCCTTATCTTTAACAAGACTTAAGACATCTTTAATATTCTCAAAGAAGTGAGTTAAATCTCCTAACTCACCCGACTTGGCATTTCAGAAACAAGTAAAGTATGTCAAAGTCTCAGACGCTCACTGCACTATATACGTGAAACTAGTCATGCTCAAAGATAGGAAAAGTTCTACATACCTTGTCGGGTCAAACCACTTGCCAAGTACAAAGTCCCGCCAGTAGTATAACAACCTATAATATTCACAATACGCCTATTAAGGCCTTACTTCAATCGTAGAATATCATAAGTGTTAAGTCTCTATATTCTACGGAAAATCTGACAAAGACCTCCTTTGTTTTTACTTACTTTGCCACCTTTTTCAAGGCCGAAATACAATAACCAAACAGCCCCAATTGGCTCACAATTTATAGAAGGTAATCCAATACAAATGAATAACTAAACAGCCCCAATTGGCTCACAATTATATGTAGGTAGTCCAATACAAATGAATAACTAAATACCCCAATTGGGTCACAATTATATGTATGTAGTCCAATACAAATGAATAACTAAACTAATACGACTACAAGTCCACAATCGCTACCTTGAGTTCAACAATACCAACTCTTGTCCAATTTCCATTTCAATCCAAATTTGTAGCATAACTTGATATCAAGTCGCATTTGATTATAACAAACATAATCTTTAAGTCAATGACATGCGACGATTCTAACAACGATTAAATTGTAATTCAACTTAGTCATGACTTACATTACATTTCGGATTTCCAAGGCTATAATCAATCCATAATCCTTATAACCTCAATATAACAACTTCATGCTCGCAACATACAAAGCTATCAACAATAATATAAATATGTAATCTTGTAACACCTTTAAAAGACAAGATTATACCTTCACGAATATGAAACCAACTCCAATCCAAGTCGCTTCCTTAGTAGTTTAGAACCTCTCCAAGACACTTCAATCCGCTTTGAGACCCTTAGAACAACACTAACAATTATTCTTCAAATCTCCAAACAAAACCTAGAAAGACCATTAGGTTTTCGCCATGACTAACCCAAAACTATCTTTTCCAAGATGTTTCTATTGAGACTTGCTTACAATACACATAAGAACCTTGGTTTAAAGTGGGGAGCTAAATGGATCACAAACAAAGTTTTTTTTTTTTTTAAGGAACCCGAGAGCACATAGCCTATGTTCTTCAATTTGTGTAAATTATTCTAAGTGTTAAGCTCTCCCTCTACTAGTAGTAATATATGTAGCACCTTGGAGGGTTAGGATACAAACAAATGGTTGGTTTGGATGTAGTCTTGCTAAATATCAAGACAAAGGTGGGACCTTTGACTTAGTCAATGTTCTCATGCTACAAGTTGCAAGACTTTAGCCTTAGAAGACTTATGGTCAATGACCATATTGGCCATGCCATTTCGTCCAAGGCATGGCTAAGGGGGGGTGACACGTGTCGCCCTCCCATTTGACACGACACTACGCTTTCTCGACAATTTCATAATTTCCGATAAATTTTTACAAGACTCAAATCCTTTAAAATTGTGAGTTCTTACTTACGCCTAAGACATGTCCTCGTAATTACGGTGTAACATTCTTCCCCCCTTAGAAACATTCGTCCCCGAATGTTCTTTCGGAGTCAAACTTAATTAGCGACATAGTTTCCTTTCACAACCCCGACATACCAAAAATGCCACACATGGCCACATAATAACATTTAAGCAAAAGAGATACTTCAATTTAAAACTTGACAAGTAAGGGAAGCTGAATTACCTGAAGGTATAGGAAATAAGTGAGGATACTTCTCAACATGTCTTCCTCCGCCTCCCAAGTCATCTCCTCTCGTTATCATTCCTCCACAGACTTTGACTAAGCTACATCCTGGTCCGCAGTCGACTGGCGATCGAGTATCGCTATGGGACTCTCTCATACGATAACCCTCTCACACCGACCTCACCGTAGGAAAACTCACCGATCACCGATACACTTCCGCAACATGAGACATGGAAGACCGGATGTACCGCCTCTAACTCGATGGCAGATCCAACTCGTAGGCAACCTTGCCCACCCGATTTAACGATCTGGTAGGGCTCAATGTACCTTGGGCCGAAGTTTCTTCATCAATCTCATCACACCCTTCATGGGTGACACCTTCAAGAAGACCCAATCGCTTACCCGAACTCCAAATGCCGCCGCCGATTGTCCGCATATGACTTCGCCGACTCGAGCCGCTATGAGCCTTCTCCCGGATAAGCTTCACCTTATCCACACCTCTGAACTAAGTCCGCCAACTAATCATTTGCCCACGTCGAACCAACCAATCGGCGATCTACATTTCCGCCCATATAAAGCCTCGTATGGCGCCATCTGTAAACTGGAATGGTAGCGGTTATTATAAGCAAACTACAAGAGGCAAATGATCCTCCAGTACCATCGAAATCAATCACGCAGCTCGCAGATATCCTCGCGGTTCGGATAGTACGCCCGCCGCCGTCGACCGAGGATGAAATCTTGACTGAGACTCACTGTGTCCCCAAACCCTTCGGAAAGACCTCCAGTTAGCGTAACTGGCTCCCCTATAAGAAATAATCGACACTGGGACACCGTGCAGCCTCACAATCTCCCTGATGTACAATCTGGCATAGTCCTCAGCTGAAAACGTCGTCCTGACTGGAAGGAAATGGGCTGATTTCGTCCACCACAACAATAACCCAAATGGAGTCGCATTTCCTCGAGTACGAGGTAATCCTGTAACAAAGTCCATGTTGATCATCTCCCACTTCCAAGTCGGAATCTCAATAGACTGCAATAATCCACTGGGCCTCTGGTGCTCGATCTTAACTCGGCAATTAGGACATCAGGCAACAAAACTCGCCACGCCCTCTTCGTGCCATCCCACCAATACAAACATCGAGGTCATGGTACATCTTGGTCGACCGGATGAATAGAATAACGAGCACCGCGTGCCTCCCGAGAATCTGCCGAGTCTGCGCATCGGGAACACACAACCGCCCTCAAATCTCGGCACCCATCAGCGCTACCTCGAATAGACTCTTCTCCTCCCAAGAGCTGCATCTCGATACCGCACCAACACCGGGTCCTCAAACCGTCTCTTCACCTCATCAACGATGGAAGACTCGCAACCTCGCGAACCCGCACTCACTATCGTCGGCATCGATCAATCGAACCCCAAGGCTCGCTAATCGGTGGATCGACGGACTATGTCCGCCTCTCTGGTGCACTCGATAGGCTCCCATCGACCTCGACTCAAGGCATCAAGAATTACGTTGGCCTTCCCGGATGGTATAGAATATCAACATCATAATCTTTCAGCAATTCTAACCACCGCCTCTCTCAAGTTCACTCCATGCCTAAGATATACTTTGAGGCTCTTGTGGTCTGTATAAATATCCACATGAACCCCGTACAAATAGTGTCTCCAAATCTTCAAGGCATGTATAATTGCGGCCAACTCTAAGTCATGGGTAGGGTAATTCCTCTCATGCTTCCATAACTGCCGGGAAGCATAGGCTATAACCTTGCCGTCCGCATCAAAATACACCTAGCCCGATACCCGAGGCATCACAATAGATCACGTACCCATCTAACCCTCCTAAGAGTAAGAACTGAGGCAGAGTCAACCTTTCCTTCAAAGAATCGGAAACCCTTCTCGCAAGCCTCGTCGCTCGAACTTGGCGCCTACGAGTCACCTAGTCAGCGGTCTTTGAAATCAAGCAACCGCTTCCACAAACTCGCGATAATAACGCCACCTAAGAAATCTGCGCCTCGGTCGGAGTAGTAGGTCTCGGCCAAGACTTATCGCTTCGATCTTTGTCGTATCCACGCGAACACCATCACCCAATAATATGCCCCAGAATGCCACCGAGGCCAACCAAAACTCACACTTGGAGAACTTGGCGAATAGCGCCGGCCCGAGAATCCCAAGCACCGTCGCCGATGATCCGCATGCTCTGCTCTGTCGCGAATAAACCAGATGTCATCAATGAATACAATCACAAATGTATCAAGAATGACTTGAACACCGGCTCATCAAATCTATAAATACTACTGAGCGTTGGTCAAACCTAAAGACATAACCTCAACTCATAGTGCCCATACCAGTCTCGAATGCGCTTTGGGATATCGCCTCTCGAACTCGAACGATGATAACTGCATCGCATGTCTATCTTGAGAAACACCTCGCACTCGAATCGTCAAATAAATCATCAATCACGGGAGTGGGTACCTATTCTTAATGGTTACCTTATTCACCTCAGTCAACACACATACGCAGCTGGCCCCATCCTTCTTCTTTACAAACAATCTGGCGCTCCCGGGAGATACACTAGGCCTCGATAAAGCCTTTTCCAAAGAAATCTTTCATTGGTCCTTCACTCCTCAACTCAAAGGTGACATCCTGTATGGCGTAATGGAAATAGGTCGAGTGTCGCAACGTGTCAATACAAAACTCAATCTCCTCTCGGGAGGATACTCAAGATCATCTGGAACACATCGAAACTCCTAACCATCGCATCGATCAAGAATCGAACCTCACCTGCGTATCGAATACGAACCGGATGATATATGTACCCTTTCGCACCATCTTCCTAGCCTTGAGGTAAGAAATAAACCTACCTCTCGGCGTCTTTGTGTTGCCCTCCACTGATAATCGCTCGCCAGAATGAAAACCGAACCAACCTGTCCTACGGTCACGTTGGCATAACGAAGCCACGGTCTCGGCTATCAAGTTCGCGGTGCGACGATCAGAATAAATACCGGACAACCTCTATACACCCGCTCGGCTAACACCGAATCACCCGGCGTAGCTACCTCAAACGGCTCTATCGACACGCTCTATCCCGATTCTACCCGCATGATAAGAGGGGACACATAGGACAAGGTAGAACACGGATCTATCAATGCATAAACATCACACGAAATCGATAATGTACGCCGCGGCGTGGAAGCCTCACGATCTGGCGGTGGCTAGAGAATATGTGCGGTTCGGGACCGCTAGAATCGAACCACCACCACGACCTCTACCGGCTGCGTCGTGATACCACGCCCGGGCGCATAACCACGAAGGAGAAAGACCCAGAATCGATCCGTCGGTGTGTTGTACCACCCGTCTTTGCCTCTGACGGACAATCTCTCTTCAAGTGGCCCGGTGGCCACAAGAGTAACAACCTCCTGCAGAACACGACACTCGCACTGGGTGAGATCTGCGACGAGCACCGAGGTGTGGGTGGTCTCGATCGGCGAGAATCTCTGCCTCGCGAAATCCGAAGACTGGAGCCACGACCGCTTATCGACCTGCTGATCGGACCTCGCGGAAAACCGTGACGAGCACTCTGTCTTGGCGGAAAAGTGGACCCGATCTGCACGTGAGGCTGTCGCCTCGAACCGCCACGAGACCACGATGTCACAGCCTCTTGGGTGGCTCGTCAATCTGGTCCTCCCTTTCTCTATCCTCTATCCCCTGAGCATAGGCCTGCATCCTAGCAATGTCCATACCGGGCTGAAGAGCCACCCCCAAATATGTTGTAATCATATGACGGTCTCGCCCCATCACATAACGATGAACTCTATCCGCCATGCTAGCTACAATAGTATGAGCATGCCTGGCCAAGGAGTCAAACTCCAGGCTGTACTCCCTAATAGTCCTTCCGTTCTGCCGCAAGGTCAAAAATCTGTCTACCCGGGCTCTCCTCATCTCGGGAGGTAAAAAGTGATCCATAAAGGCCTCTGTAAACTCCTCCCAAACAGCTGGAAGAGCATCATCACCTCTTGAAAGCAACCACGACTCAAACCAGTTCAACGCAATATCGCGCAACCGGTAAGAGGCTAGTGTAACAGACTCTGTCTCTGAAGCCCTAAGGACCTGCATGGTCCGCTGTCGAACGAACTCCTGCGGATCCTCATAAGACCTCGAACCATAAAACTCAGGTGGATGACATCCCAGAAAATCCCTAATCCGCAAAGCGTCGGCTCACAGGGTGGCTGCTCTGTCGTGACTGCCAGGCTACTATCTTGGTCAACAATCGAATCTGCTCCCGTAGTATCTATACTCGCAATGGTGTGGAATCGAGGCTCGCACGGAACTCTGGAGCTCTGCCGCTCTGGCTCTCTAAAAGCTGCAGCGTGGTGAACTCGCCCGACCGCCTACTACCTCGTGCATAGTCTGTGCTCGAGCCGTGTAACCCTCTGAGTACCGAAGCAGCCTCCTTTGCGCCTTGCCCTCAGGCCTGGTAGCTTTCCGTGGAGGCATTTGTTTCATAAGAAGAGGTCGAGAGGATTCAACCTAATAAGACACTCTCTTGCCACGATCTCGGAGAGAAGAATGGAAACTAATCCTAAATGTCTGTAGCCTCACGATTATAGATGTGGTGCACAACACACGATAATCAAGACTTACTAGACACGGTGCATAGACACTTTCCGAGACTAATCGCTCGATACCACTTTTGTCACGACCCAGGCCGCGGCGGTGCCCTACCCGGGCACCCGTTCTGTATACGTCGGAGAATAGCGGCGGAACATACACAACATATACGTGTGTAAATAATATACAACCCGTGCTGGCCGATAAGGCCGCCTTCCATAATATAAACATGGTCAAAAGTACAACTTTACAACTCAGTTCTTATAGCCCAACCACATATGTGAATACAGACCTCTAGGGATAACAACTGTAGCGGGACAGGGCCCCGCCATACCCTGAATGTACATAATCTACAACATCGTGGACAAGATCGTACCAAAGAAAGACAAGCCTCGAGAATGGAGCTTAGACGTCCGATAAGTGATCCTAAGAATGTGGATCTGCCCACCTTACCCTTTCTGCGGCATTTGACGCACGGCCCAGGAAGGGGTGCACAATATGTACCAAGTATGTAAAAGCGGAAAATGCGTAATTACAACATAAGTTTAACGAAGCGAGACATGTATGATAACAAAATTACGACACGATTGCCTTACTAACAATAGAGTAACAATAGGTGTATACTTACAACGAAAAATAGGATTGGAATCCTACTCGCGGGACTATTTCACCGCGTAGGTCGGTGGACTGCGTGAGGTATTCCTCGCGTGGGACTATTTCACCCGCATAAGCCCTTACGGACTCGCGTGAGGTATTCCTCGCATCGTGGTTAGCAAATCCACGGAAATATACAATGCCACAATCCGGAATGACCATGACGAATAATATATCATTAGCCCAAATCCGGCTATCACACATAACATAAGCTCTATCGACATCATGCAATATATAATCAAGTTAAGAAATCCCCTAACTTCTTACTATTCTTGTTCATATACACTTCTCATTTTAGTTTACCTAAGGCACTATCATGTCTTTTATAAAAATCCGGGAATTTAACCCAAAGTACTACGTACTTCTATGCTTTTAAAATGACTCATTTCATTATAAAACTTCCAAGATACTAATAGCCGTAGTATCAAGTGACAATTTCTTTTCAAGAGAAGTCACAATACTTTTAGAAATAAAATATGACTTCTAAATCAAGTGACTCGTGTCTTATAAAACCTTAGGCAAATGATGCCTTAAAATCGAATTGCCTTCCATTAAATCAAGTCATTTATCTTTCCATAAAGTCAATATAACCGACTCCCCATAAAGTCGTTATATTCACTTTATACCTTAGTCATGTACAATTTCCTATCCAAGGGACTTATACGTTTTTAAAACGACACAAGTATTACATACTTTAAAATTCTTCAAGTCCCTTATCTTTAACAAGACTTAAGACATCTTTAATATTCTCAAAGAAGTGAGTTAAATCTCTAACTCACCGACTTGGCATTTCGTAAAACAAGTAAAGTATGTCAAAGTCTTGTCGTCTGCAAATACTATATCGTGAAACTAGTCATGCTCAAAGATAGGAAAAGTTCTACATACCTTGTCGGGTCAAACCACTTGCCAAGTACAAAGTCCCGCTTGAGTATAACAACCTATAATATTCACAATACGTCTATTAAGGCCTTACTTCAATCGTAGAATATCATAAGTGTTAAGTCTCTATATTCTACGGAAAATCGGACAACACCTCCTTTGTTTTTACTTACTTTGCCACCTTTTTCAAGGCCGAAATACAATAACCAAACAGCCCCAATTGGCTCACAATTTATAGAAGGTAATCCAATACAAATGAATAACTAAACAACCCCAATTGGCTCACAATTATATAGAAGGTAGTCCAATACAAATGAATAACTAAACAGCCCCAATTGGCTCACAATTATATAGAAGGTAGTCCAATACAAATGAATAACTAAACTAATACGACTACAAGTCCACAATCGGCTACCTTGAGTTCAACAATACCAACTCTTGTCCAATTTCCATTTCAATCCAAATTTGTAGCATAACTTGATATCAAGTCGCATTTGATTATAACAAACATAATCTTTAAGTCAATGACATGCGACGATTCTAACAACGATTAAATTGTAATTCAACTTAGTCATGGCTTACATTACATTTCGGATTTCCAAGGCTATAATCAATCCATAATCCTTATAACCTCAATATAACAACTTCATGCTCGCAACATACAAAGCTATCAACAACAATATAAATATGTAATCTTGTAACACCTTTAAAAGACAAGATTATACCTTCACGAATATGAAACCAACTCGATCAAGTCGCTCTTAGTAGTTTAAAACCTCTCCAAGACACTTCAATCCGCTTGAGACCTTAGAACAACACCAACAATTATTCTTCAAATCTCCAAACAAAACCTAGAAAGACCATTAGGTTTTCGCTGCGACTAACCGAAAACTATCTTTTTCCAAGATGTTTCTATTGAGACTTGCTTACAATACACATAAGAACCTTGGTTTAAAGTGGGGAGCTAAATGGATCACAAACAAAGATTTTTTTTTTTTTTTTAAGGAACCCGAGAGCACATAGCCTATGTTCTTCAATTTGTGTAAATTATTCTAAGTGTTAAGCTCTCCCTCTACTAGTAGTAATATATGTAGCACCTTGGAGGGTTAGGATACAAACAAATGGTTGGTTTGGATGTAGTTTTGCTAAATATCAAGACAAAGGTGGGACCTTTGACTTAGTCAATGTTCTCATGCTACAAGTTGCAAGACTTTAGCCTTAGAAGACTTATGGTCAATGACCATATTGGCCATGCCATTTCGTCCAAGGCATGGCTAAGGGGGGGGGGGGGTGACACGTGTCGCCCTCCCATTCGACACGACACTACGTTTTCTGACAATTTCATAATTTCCGATAAATTTTTACAAGTCTCAAATCCTTAACATTTGTGAGTTCTTACTTACGTTCTTAAGACATGTCATGTAATTACGGGGTGTAACAATGGAAATTGTGAGCCTAAGAATATTGATAACCGCCGAGACCTTAGGTATATAAGGCTTTCTCGGGCAATAAGATTTTATTCAGACTAAGGGTAAGAGTTAAGTGCGACGGTGGGTCGGGTTGAGGACCTAGTACGGGTCGCCCCATAGCCTGAAATGGAGTGAGATCAGTTGGTAGTAGTTCCGCTACGTGGAGTCACGAGTGCGAGGCCCAAGTCTAGTTAATTGTTTCTGGGTTCGTGGACGCGTTCCACCTAACCAGTTGTGAGTCTTAAATGGCCTTATATTGTTTAATAGAGTGACTCCAAAGATTGGAGGCCGAATCGTATGGAGGTTATGTAAGTATGCTAGTATAAGTTGGAGGTACGGAAAGAATACAACCATGAAGGTGTTGAATCGCGATTGGTTGGTTCCACGTGGCGAGTTGAGATAATTGGCGCACTTGATTGTGGTCGTGGATAAGGCGAAGCTTATCCAGGGAAGATTATTAGTAAGCTAAGAGTCAGCAGAAACTTTATGCAGATGAACGACGTCGACACTTGGAGTTCAGGTAGACGTTTTAGTATGAGTATTGTTATGTGGCCGTGGGTGACATATGTTGTATGAAGGGTGTAGTAAAAAGAGACTATGTCGCTATCTAATTAGATTGGACTCCGAAAGAACATTCGGGGACGAATGTTTCTAAGGGGGGGAAGAATGTTACACCCCGTAATTCCAAGACATGTGTTTAAGAGAATGTACGTGAGAAGATACGACTTTAAGTTTGATACGAAAGAAGGATTGCTTTTTCCTACGGAAAATGATTTCGAGCCTCGGGAAAGATTAATGTTTGTAAATTGAGACTCGTAAAATTTATCGAAATTATGGAAATATCGGGAAATGAAGTGTATGGACGAATGGTATGGCGACACGTGTCACCTCCTACAATAGGCTTGGACGAAATGTTCATGAGAATTGGTCAAGTCTTGAACAAGCCAAGACTTGACATTATTGACTTAGTCAACTTGCCAACTTGACATTAGATCTTTTAACCCCAATGAATCTAGGCCACACAAGTGTTCTAATCTTGACCATTGGAAGTAGTATATCATCACACTAGTAGCAAGACATTCTACACTTAGAAAAATTAGCCAAGAACTTGTTGTTCTTTTATGAAGCTCTCGGGTTTGAGCAATAAGGAACAAGAAATTTTTTCAATTGTTGTCCATAATTCACAAGACATTAACCCAAGGTTCCTAGGGGTATTGTAAGGATATCTGAATAGAAAGATCCCAGAAAAACGACGTTTTCACGTTAGTCGCAAGGCAAAAACCTAAGGTGTTCTTCAACTTTGAAGATGGAACTTGAAGAGGAGTTCTTCATGAGCTTCTAAGGAGTGCTTGGAGCGGATTGGAACATAAGAAGAGGAGCTAAAAGTTTCTAAGGATCGACTTTTACGCTTGGACATTATTAGGGCTTATTGAGGTAAAATCTTCATCTTCTTAATGCAATTAAAGATTACATGTTATAGTAGTTAAGAAATGAGCATGTGGTATATAGAATGAAGTTTGAAAAGATTTGGATCATGTCAACATGTTAAAACCGAAAATGGACAAGTTAGCCATTTATGTTGTAATCAATTTGGTCGATAGTTACAATCGTCGCATGTTAAGGAAGAAAGGATTTAATTGTTGTAATTGTTATTATGTATATAACATGTTGGAATAACAAATTGGATTGAAAAAGGAAATTGAAAGACAATTGATATTGTTATGGATAGTGTTATTGCCGAGAATGTGCCTTAAGGAGTGGACAATTTTATATTGATTGTGGGGCAGAATTTTACACGTCCTATTAGGCGTGTAATCCCCTTTGTATTTGCTGAATTGTTGGGCCTTAAATGTGGCGTTTGGTTATTGAATTCGGGCCTTGAAAAAGGTGGAAAAGTACGTAGAAACAAAGGAAGTGCTGTCCGATTTTCCGTAGAATTTGGTGACTTTACACTTAGTATGATTCTACGTTAAGAAGTGAGGAGTTGATAGACATGTTATGATTAATATAGGTTAAAGTACTACGAGTAGCGTATTCTACTTAAAGGATGGAATAGCTATCAAGGTTGAAGTACTTTGGAGCATTTTGCTACTTGTCGATAATCGTCGCGAGGTATGTGAACCTCTTCCTTCTTTTGGCATGATTCTATGTAAGAAATATACATGTGGTGTTATTTCATGGTTCCTTCTACTCTTAGAAGTTAAGAGGTATGTATGTTGATTTACTCTATGTAAAAGGTAGGTCTAAGTTATCCTAAGTTCTTACCAAGTCTTATGGGGGATGTTGGTTAGAGTCGTTCAAGAAGTATTTGGAGTCGAGTTGACTTTGCTAATTTACTGCACGAATGAGAATAAGTATCGAACAAGCCATTGCAGCGTTAATAAAAGAAAATGTATCGACAATCAATTATATTAAATTGAGTAGAATTCTCCATCTGCATAGAAACTAAGATAAGACAAAATTGTATTACATTTTCTAGATCATGGCTGCTTTAATAAGATCGTTATAAACGAGTATAACCTATTCACAACGCATAAAAGTATATGTTACTTAATTTAAAGAGTTTACGTTATGAAGTTTTAAGACTATGAACCTTGAATTCTTAAAAGGTTAAGAGACTTTATTTTTCAAGTTATGAGACTTGATTATTAAAGGAAGGAATGACTTGATTTAAAAGTATAGAATACTTGATTTGGGAAAAGCATTGATAACTTGATATTCTAAGTTAAGAAACTTGATTTCTTAAAAGTTAAGAGACTTGAAGTATTTTGAAAGCTATGTAACTTGATTTGAAAGTTTAAGCCTCTTGGTTATAAAAATAATGAATTTGTCTAAGACATAAAGAGTTATAACGCCTTTATGGGAAGTTGGTTATAACAACTTTATGGAAGGTTAAAAGAATGGTTTTCTTTAGTAAAGTAAACAAAGAAATGACTTGAAATAAAGAAGGGCAATTTGATTTAAAGGTACCAATTGCTTAAAGTTTTAAAGTAAGGGTCACTTGATTTAGAAGCCTAGAAATGTAGTTCTAAAAATGTAGTGACTTGTTTGAAATGTAGACATGCCTTGATACTACGGGTGTTAGTACCTTGGGTTTTTTATATGAAAATGAGTCTTCTGAAAAGAATGGAGGTACATAATACCTTGGGTTAAATCCCCGGATTTTTAATGACATGTTAGTGCCTTAAGTTTGAATAAAATGAGAATGCTTAATAATTAAGGCTAATAAGAAGTTAAGGGATTTCTTAACTTGCTGATATTTATGATAAGCCGGTGGTGCTTATGTTATGTATGATAAGCCGGTGGTGCTTATGTTATGTATGATAGTCGGTTGTGCTAGTGATGTATGGTTTCATTACGGGGTCATTCCCCGGGCTTGTTGCATTTGCATATTCCATGGATTTGCTCCCCACGATGCGAGGAATACCTCATGCGAGTCCGTAGGGCTTATGCGGGTGAAATAGTCATATGCGGAGCGGACCAGTCCTATGCGAGGAGATTACCTCATGCGGGGCCATACGACCTATGCAGACGAATACAGTCTATGCGAGGAAATTACCTCATGCGGGTCCATACGGCCTATGCGGGTGAAATAGTCTCAGGAGTAGGATTGCCAAATGATACTATGGGCAGGTGGCCCTAAGTTGATCATAAGCTTCCTATTTTTATGCAGTATACCTTTATGGGCAGACTTATGTGACTTTATCGCGTCCCAGATTGGGTCGGGCAGTATACCTTTATGGGCAGACTTATGTGACCTTATCGCGTCCCAGATTGGGCCGGACAGTATACCTTTATGGGCAGACTTATGTGACTTTATCGCGTCCCAGAATGGGCCGGGAAGTATACCTTCGTGGGAAGGATTTTGTATGACTTCGTCGTGTCCCGCAAATGGGCCGGGTTACGTTATTACGTAGGGATAATCAAAGTGAATTCCAAAATAAGGCGTCCCTCCATAAAGGGCCGGATTATGTTATGCAAGATAAGTAAGTTATATGGTTATGAACTTGATGATTTTTCCTAAGTATGTACGTAAGAATTTGACTATAACTCTTATTGAAAAATGGGAAAAGATAATGATGTACGATTAAGTTCATGAGTTGTAATGGCATGGTAGGATCTGGTATTTACTTTTTATACTTTCCCCTGTCATTCTTTTGTACAATTATGATCTGTTTACTGTACCTTATTTTCGTTCCATATTCGGTACATGTCTGACGCCCTTGCGTTCATGTCGCGAGTTTAGGTACGATTGTGGATCCACGCTTAGGATCTGGTTGATTTGAGATGGCTCCAATAATCCGGAGCTTGTCATAATGGCTATGTATATTCAGGGGTACGGCGGGGCCTTGTTGTTACACCCCGTAAGTCCAGGGCATGTATAAGAGAATGAATGTAAGGAATCAAGACTTGGAAATTAGTACGAAAGGAAGAATTGTTTTTCCGACGGAAAATCTTCCGAACGTCGGAAAGGAAAAATGTTCGTTGTTGATAATTGGATTCTCAAAATGCATTATTTGAAGAGTATGAAACTTATTAACCTAATGGAAATTTATTTTTACGGATTTTGTCATGTGGGGCCCACCCGAGGAATTTTACGTTTTGTGGGGCCCACGAGGGTTACGGAATTTTATGGACGAATGAGAGGGCGACACGTGGCACCCCCCACATATGGTCTTGGACGAATTAGAGGAAGGGTAAAGCGGTCATTGACCATCTTGGAAGATAAGTCTTCAAAGCTTGATATTATTGACCAAGTCAACTTGCCACTTGGGCTTGATCCTAGTGAAACTCATCTTAGCCACCCATTTGTTTAAGTCTTGGCCCTCCAATGTGTTATATAAGCATACTACTAGTGCAAGACAAGGTCTTCAACACTTAGAAAATATCACAACATTTCTTGTCTCCTTAAGTGCTCTCGGCTTTAGTGCAAGTTCCACACAAAAAAAATTAGTTTGTGATCCATTATTCACAAGACTTAAACCCAATGTCCCTAAGGGTATTGTAAGGATATCTCAATAGAAATATTTCGGAAAAACGACGTTTTCGTATTAGTCGCAAGGCGGAAACTTAAGGAGTTCTTCAACTTTGAAGTTGGAACTTGAAGATGGGTTCTTCATAGGCTTCTATGGAGTGCTTGGAGCGGATTGGAACCTAAGGAAAGGATCTAAGAATTTGCTAAGGAGCGACTTTGAATCTTGGAATTTTTAAGGGCTTATAAAGGTATAAATCTTGTCGTTTTAGCAATTAAGGTTTACTTATCATTGTAGTTGTGGATATTAGCAAGCATGAGATGTTTAGTATGAAGTTTGATATGTATATAGGCTATTGGAACCCTAATCCGAAAACTAGCATGTTAGCCTTAAGATTACAATTCAAGTTGATTATTAGTTTGAGTCGTCGCATGTTGTATAAGAAGGAAATTGTAGTTGTTGAAGTTGTTTATGACTATATAACATGTTAGACCTTAGAACTTGGAATTGGAAAAGGATTGGAAAAGACTTAGTGTTGTTGGTTATAAGTTGGCCGAGAATGGCTTGGATTTTTAAACTACTTGGTACGAATTGTGGGGCGGAATTTTACACGTATTGTAAGGCGTGTAATCCCCTTTGTTTGGTTGTTGTTTTGATCCTTAAATGTGGCGTGTTGGTTATTGTATTCGGCCTTGAAAAAGGTGGCAAAGTGAGTAGAAACAAAGGAAGTGCTGCCCGATTTTCCGTAGAATTAGAGACCGTATACTTAGTATTATTCTACGTTAGAGACTAGAAGTTGATAGTATTGTTGTGACCATTATAGGTTGACACTTCTACGTACGGCGTATTCGGCTTAGCTTGTGGATTTAGCCGAAAAGGTATGTGAACTATCTCCTCTTCTAGCATGATTCCTTAAGATAAAGAAAGTATGTCCTACTCCTTAAATGATCCATTCCTTGGTTTTATTTGGATTGCCTACAATAGAATTCGTTCTATGTACTCCCTTGATTGTACTTTGATGTTTAAATTGTAAGTTGTATAATCCATTTCCTTAGTGAAGTTTGGATTCTTAAAAGTGAAAGTATTTTACTTAAAGTACATAGAGTCTTGAAAAGGAAGTGGTTTCCAAACCTTTTGGCTAGTGCCTTAGTTCCAAAACCTAAAGGTCATTATAATGACTTTAGGGGAGTTAAATGAGTGATTTACTTAATTGTTTTAAGAGAGGAGAAATGACATGATTTAAGAGAAGTAACTTGTTTTAAAGGTGTGAGTTACTTGAGATTTAAAAGTAGAAGAAACTTGTTTTCTAAATATTAAGAGACTTGTGGTATTTTGAAAGTTAAGAAACTTGATTTGTAAGTATGTGATACTTGGTTTTAAGTATAAGTCTCTTGGTTATAAAAAGGAATGAATATGTCTAAAACCATAAAGGGTTATAACGGCTTTATGGGAAGTTGGTTATAACGGCTTTATGGAAGGTTAAGAAAGTTGTCTATTTTGATTATTAGAGATAATTTGCCTAGTTTGTGAAAATTTGAAGTTACTTGATTTCAAGCTTTGAAATGAGTTTCCTAAAAGTATAGTAACTTACTTTGAAAAATAGACACACCTTGATACTACGGGTGTTAGTATCTTGGGGTTTACATAAAAAGGAGTCTTTTGAAAAGAATGTACGTACGTAGTACTTTGGCTGGTATAATTGAGAATTATTCTATGTGTGCCTTGATAAGTACTTTGGCTTGCTTAATTGAGAATTGCCAATATGTGCTGGTGATAGCATTTGAGTACAAGTATTATGTTTTATTACGTTGCCGCGACTCTCGGTTGGAGAATTTTGCCTTGTTGTAAGTTTACTTGGACGTCACAAGCGGTGAGGTGGGATTCCACGTATGCTTCCATTATTTGTGTTACCCTATGGTCATGCTTATACGATGTGGGATTCCGGCACGCGACCACGAGGATACTCGGACACGCTTATACGATGTGGGATTAGGCACGTGACCGAGGCGGGTTAGATTCCCGGTTGTTTGTATTACCCATGGTCATGCTTATACGATGTGGGATTCCGGCACGCGATCACGAGGATACTCCCGACATGCTTATACGATGTAGGATTCCGGCGTGTGACTAGGAGCGAGTTAGATTCGAATTTGTTTGTATTACCCCCGGTCATGCTTATACGATGTGGTATTCCGGGCACGCGACCACGAGGATATTGTTATATCATGGATCGGCGGTGAGAAAGGATTCCACGGGCATGGTTGATATTATGGCGTGAGACCCATAGTTATATTTGAGTAGTGACTTTGAGGCACGCGTCCACGACTTGATATGCTTATGTATTGTGTCAGTAGGTTGGCTATCATACATGTCTCTTGTTTTGTTTAGATCTTATGATTTCATTACTGATTTCATTTCACATACTTGGTACATTCTTCGTCTTGACCTCCTTGGAGAGGCTGCGTTCATCTGCCGAGTTTAGGTACGCTGTTTGGTGATCGGCAGTGTAGGACCGCTCGAGTTTTTGGATAGCTCTTACATTGAGGAGTTTATCTTTTTGGTATAAGTTCTTTCGATGTGCTTTTTATGCGATTATAGATGCGGCGGGGCCTTGTCCGTCATAGTTCAGTAAATCTCTTAGAGGTCTGTATTCATATGTGGGATTGGACCAATGTACGGTGTAGTGTCTTTTGTTTATGTATATTATATGGCAGCCTTGTCGGCTTTGCCCTTGTGTGTAAGAGCTTTACAGGACATGTTTTAAGAACGTACGTAAGAACTCACAAGTGTTAAGATTTGAGACTTGAAAAATTTATCGGAATTATGAAATTTGTCGGAAAACGTTTTGTTGTGACGAATGGGAGGGAGACACGTGTCACCCCCCCTTAAATGATGCCTTGGACGAAATAGGCATGGCCAAAATGGTCATTGACCATAGTCTTAAGATGACAAAGTCTTGCAAGTGTGAGCTTGAGAAAATTGACCAAAGTCAAAGGTCCCACAAGTCTTGATATTTAATAAGAGATCATCCAAACCACCCAATTGTTTGCATCTTGACCCTTCATTACACTATATAATACTAGTAGTAGTAAACAAGCTTAAACACTTAGCCAAATTTCACAAAAATTGGAAGAACCCATAGTAGAGCTCTCGGGTTTGCCCCTCTCTTCACAAAAAGAATTTTTGTTTCTTGTCAATAAGCCCCACACTTTAAACCAAGGTTCCTATGTGTATTGTAGGCATATCTCAATAGAAAAATCTCGGAAAAAATAGTTTTCGGGTTAGTCGCAAAGCGAAAACCTAGTGGCTTTCTAGGTTTTGGATTGGAGGTTTGAAGGAAAGTTGTTGGTGTGGTTCTAAGGGTCTCAAGGAGCGGATTGAGGTGTCTTGATGAGGCTCTAGGTTGCTAAGGAGCAACTTCGGTTTTGAAGATTGGATTACAATTGTTGAGGTATAATCTTGTTCTTTGAAAGTGTTACAAGATTATTTATATTGTTGTTATTAGCTTTACATGTTGCTAGCATGAAGTTGTTAAGTTGAAGTTAATAAGTATTATGGATTACTTGTAGCTTAAGTTCGAAATGAAAAGTAAGTCATGTTAAGTTGGAATACAATTTGATCGTTACTAGAATCGCCGCATGTAATTGACTTGAAGATTATAGTAGTTATATTTAGTTGAGACTAGCTATCATGTGATGCTACCAAGTTGGATTGAAATGGAAATTGGATAAGAATTAGTATTGTTGAACTCAAGGTGGCCGAATTTGGACTTGTAGTTTGTATTAGTTTGTTATTCATTTGTATTGGACTACCTTCTATATTGTTGTGAGCCAATTGGGGCTGTTTGGTTATTGTATTCGGCCTTGAAAAAGGTGGCAAAGTGAATAGAAACAAAGGAGGTCTTTGTCCGATTTTCCGTAGAATTTAGCGACTAAGCACCTAGAATATTCTACGTTTGAAGTAAGAGGTTAATGGGACGATTGTGACCATTATAGGTTGAAGTACTAAGTATAGCGTATCCTACTTGAAGGATGGATTAGCTATCAAGATTGAAGTACTTTGGAGCATTTTGCTACGTGTCGATAATCGTCGCGGTATGTGAACCCCTTCTTCCTTTGGCATGATCCTACGTATGAAATATCCATGTGATAGTATTTTCATGATTCCTTCTACTCTTAGAAGTTAAGAAGTATTCACATTGTTGATCCTAAGTTAAAAGTATGTTAAATTGTCCTAAGTCCTTACCAAGTCTTATGAGATGTTGGTAAGAATGGTTAGGAAATTATGAGATTTGATTTAAAGCTATGTGTCTTGATTTATTTAAAGTAAGTAAGTGGATTTTATGTTCGAAAATGACTTGAATTTATATGTGAAAAGGGGATTGATTTTAAAAGTGGGAGTTATATGATTTTAAGAGAATAAGTTACTTGGTTTTGGAAGTGTATGGAACTTTATATTTTTATAAGTATAAGTAAATGGACTTTAAAGAATGTATGTTATGAAGTTTTAAGACTATGAACTTTGGTTGTCTTTGAAGGATTTTGAAACTTTATTTTTCAAGTTATGGGACTTGATTTCTAAAGTATTGATGACATGATTTTATAAGTATAAGCGACATGATTTTAAAGAGTGTATGCTACGAGGTGTTAAGACTATAAGCCTTGATTTTATAAGTGGAAATGACTTAATTTTACAAAGTATGGCTTCTTAATTTATTTCAAAAGTTAAGAAGATGGCTTCCAAAAGAGTATGTGACTTGAGCTTTAAAAAGAAAGGAGTTCTATGATTCTTTTCAAGTATGTATGTACGTAGTATTTTGGATCTAGTTTTCCTAATGTTGTAAGAATAAAAGTGTCTTAAGTTCTCTAAAATGAAAGGTTGTTATAACAGCTTTATGGGAAGTTGTTATGACGACTTAAGAAGTAGTAATAAGACGGGTTAAAATGTTATGTAAGGAAGGATACACCGAGCCTACAAATAGGCCGGATTACGTTATGAGATACACCGAGCCTACAAATAGGCCGGATTACGTTATGAGATACACCGAGCCTACAAATAGGCCGGATTACGTTATGAGATACACCGAGCCTACAAATAGGCCGGATTACGTTATGAGATACACCGAGCCTACACATAGGCCGGATTACGCCATATTACCCCGAGCCTACACATAGGCCGGGTTACGTCATCGTACACCGAGCCCCACAGGCGGGCCGGATTATGCTACATGATTCCACAGTACACCGAGCCCCACAGGCGGGCCGGATTATGCTACATGATTCCACAGTACACCGAGCCCCACAGGCGGGCCGGATTATGTCACATGATTCATCAGTACACCGTGTCCCGCAAATGGGCCGGATTATGTTATGTAAGATATGTAAGTTATGTGAAAAAGACTGGATTAAACTCTTAAGTATGTATGTAAGAATATGAGGTTAATTCTTATTGAAAGAAGGAAAGGAACGGTTAATATACGATTGATTTCGGGAGTTAAAATGACATTCTTTTGTACAGTCATGATCTGCATCGTGCGTTATTTCGCTCCATATCGGTAACTGTTGTATCGACTTTCCGGGCTGCGTTCATGCCGCAGTTTTAGGTACCCATTGGTGATCCTTGCTCATGGATCTCGGTTGATTTGAGAAAAGCTCCATTTGCTCCGAGGCTTATCTCTTAGTACAGTTTCCCGAGGTAGTAGATTCATGTATATTCGTGGGTATGGCGGGCCTGTCCCGCCACGCTGTTCGATTGATATTCCTAAGGTCCGTATTCACATACGTGGTCAGTAAGAACCGAGATGTACTTTTGATTATGTTTTTACTATGGAAGCGGCTGATCGGCTAGCCCGGACGCTTTTACTTACTCGTGTTTATGTTGTGTATGTTCCATGCTATTCTCGATGTATATGCAGGCAGGTGCCCGGGTAGGGCACGCGCCCGGTCGGTCGTGACAATTATTCTACGTTAGAGACTAGAAGTTGATAGTCTTGTTGTGACCATTATAGGTTGACACTTCTACGTACGGCGTATTCGGCTTAGCTTGTGGATTTAGCCGAAATGGTATGTGAACTATCTCCTCTTCTAGCATGATTCCTTAAGATAAAGAAAGTATGTCCTACTCCTTAAATGATCCATTCCTTGGTTGTATTTGGATTGCCTACAATAGAATTCGTTACATGTACTCCTTGATTGTACTTTGATGTTTAAATTGTAAGTTGTATAATCCATTTCCTTAGTGAAGTTTGGATTCTTAAAAGTGAAAGTATTTTACTTAAAGTACATAGAGTCTTGAAAAGGAAGTGGTTTCCAAACCTTTTGGCTAGTGCCTTAGTTCCAAAACCTAAAGGTCATTATAATGACTTTAGGGGAGTTAAAAGAGTGATTTACTTAATTGTTTTAAGAGAGGAGAAATGACATGATTTAAGAGAAGTAACTTGTTTTAAAGGTGTGAGTTACTTGAGGTTTAAAAGTAGAAGAAACTTGTTTTCTAAATATTAAGAGACTTGTGGTATTTTGAAAGTTAAGAAACTTGATTTGTAAGTATGTGATACTTGGTTTTAAGTATAAGTCTCTTGGTTATAAAAAGGAATGAATATGTCTAAAACCATAAAGGGTTATAACGGCTTTATGGGAAGTTGGTTATAACGGCTTTATGGAAGGTTAAGAAAGTTGTCTATTTTGATTATTAGAGATAATTTGCCTAGTTTGTGAAAATTTGAAGTTACTTGATTTCAAGCTTTGAAATGAGTTTCCTAAAAGTATAGTAACTTACTTTGAAAAATAGACACACATTGATACTACGGGTGTTAGTATCTTGGGGTTTACATAAAAAAGGAGTCTTTTGAAAAGAATGTACGTACGTAGTACTTTGGCTGGTATAATTGAGAATTATTCTATGTGTGCCTTGATAAGTACTTTGGCTTGCTTAATTGAGAATTGCCAATATGTGCTGGTGATAGCATTTGAGTACAAGTATTATGTTTTATTACGTTGCGACTCGGTTGGAGGTGGCGCCTTGTAAGTTTACTTGGGCGTCGACGGTGAGGTGGGATTCCACGGTATGCTTTGTTATACCCGTATTTCCAGTATATGCGTGAGGCGTCGATTATAATTTAAGCCTTAAGGATTGGCTAGTTTCGAATATTGTACACAACTACCGTTAGAGTCGTTTTTCGAAACGCGTTTCCACACTTTTGTAGGAAAATTCCGGCTATGTCATTTATAATTTTTGCGGATTTTTCCGAGACGAACATTTTGGACCAACGGGAGGGTGACATGTGTCACCCTCACATTCGATGAAGTGGGCGGTAATGCTTGGCGATTGGGTCTTGTGTAGTTGGTAGGATATTTTGTGCAAGTTGTGTGGTAGATGGATAAGGTACACATGGTGGAAATCTAGCCCTACACTTGCACCACACTTGTCTTCATCTTGGCCATTGGTTGGCCTTCACTGACCTATAAATACCCCTTAGTTGATGAACTTTCTTCATCCAAAATTGAGCAATCTACCTAAGTCTCAAAATACTCCCTCCTCTTGTGGTTCTCGTCCAAAGCCTCTCCCCTCCCCTCCTAGTGGCCTTTGGCCGAGAGCCCCCTCCCCTTTGTGGTGTTTGGCACGTGGTACCCCTAGCCTAGTTGTCTCGTATAAATACCCTTGTAGTGGTATAGAAATACTCTCTAGTATTGTTGTTATGTCCAAATACCTTGGCCCAAATACCTTATAGTATTCCCAAGGTTACACTTATACTAGCCCAGAAAATACCATTATACTTTCCCTCAGTCGCTAAAACGAAACCCTAAGTAAATCTTCACCCGTAGTTGAAGTTATAAGTAGAAGTTGGTTAGAACTTCTAAGGGTTGGTTGGAGCGCCTGAGCGCACTGAGTAGAGCTAAACCTTGCTCAGGATCGACATATAAACTCGGATAATTTTGGGCTTATCGAGGTAAACACTCTTGACCTTCTATTGTAATTGGGAATTACATGTTGTAGGAATATATAGTTGAAGTATACTATATATAGAACTGATTATAATTGTGGCAATGTCTTGCGACTTAAGCCTGAATACTACTTATGGCAATGTCTTGCGACTTAAGCCTGAATTTAAAGAAGTGAACTGAACTGTAACTACATAGGACTGTATTACAGTAGACTTGTGTAGTATTGCTGTAAGTAGAATTGTACATGTCCGGTTAGACGTGCAAACCCCCCCCCCCCTGGTTGGCTTGGTAGCCGGCCTCGTTAAAGGAGGAGATTAACGCATTTGTGGGGGAGGTCTTCTTAGAATTTTACGTAGAATATGGAACGATGAGATCTAGATGTTAATAAGCGCCTTGTGGCCTTATAGGTTGAAGTACTACGTGTGGTGCGATCTACGTGGCTTAAGGAGTAGCCGGTTTGAAGTACTTGGGCGTTTTGCTATTAGTCGACTCGTCGCGAGGTATGTGAACCTCTTCCTATCTCTTCTAGCATGATATGTGTGAACTATGTAGTACGGTGACGTCATGTGTTAAGCGTGTTTGATTGTTTTTAAAACATATAGTGTTATAACGGCTTTATGGAAGTTGGTTATATGACTTTATGTAGGTAAGAAAATACTTTATGGTTTTAAAAGGTAATCGATGTGAATTATAAGCGGCTAGTTATAATAAAGAACTTGATGTATTTCAAAAGAGTTATAAATCGTTTTGAAGGGAGTAACACTTGGTTTTAAAGGTTTTAAAAAGAGTTGTACTAGCTTATGGGAAGTTAGGTATAATGTCTTAAGAAAGGTAAAGAAAATGGTTTCTTGATGTTAGAAGTTAAAAGACTTGATCTTATAAGATAAGAGACTTAACTTAATTGTTTTAATGTGTATGTTTGTGTGAAACCTCATTCGTGAGTAATTAGTACTTGGTTTTACTTAAAGGGATAATGTTTCTTGATTTGGAAATCGTAATGTGTATCGACAGCACCCTGCGGCGTTAATAAAGGAGAATGTATTGAATAATGAAGTATTGTATTAAAACCGGTAGAAACCTCCATCCGCATGAAGCTAAGATGAGACAAAATGATATTACATATCCTAGATCATGGGCTTAATAAGATCGATTATAAACAAGAATAAACTACCCACATATAAGGCATACGTTTCTCAAATCATTAAAGGAGAATTATGTTTTAAAGGATTAAAACTAGAACTACGAAACCTTTTCTAAAAATGAGAAACTTGAGCATTTGAAATTAGGCAAACTTGAACGTTTGGAAAATAAGGTTGTTACTTGATTTTACAAAGGAAAGCCTTTTGTTTACTTAACAATGTTCGTCACTCTATTTTTATACTACGGACATCGGGTGACTTTTATAAAAGGAATGGATCTCTTTAAAAGGAATTTAACGTACGTAGTACTTTAGGTTAAAAACCGCTTTGGCAAAAATGGAAGTAACTTGAGTTGTGTAACTTGCCTATGCATGTGTTGTGTAACTTGCCTATACTGGTTGTTGTGTAACTTGCCTATGCTTGTTGTTGCGTAACTTGCTTATGCTTGTGGTGATAGCCTTGGTTGTGCAAGAATGGTTATTTTATGGACTAGCTCTCCATGAGGTTTCTTACTGTTCGGCCTTGGTCCCGGTGGTCGGCCTCGTACTTGCCCGCCTCATGGCCGATTCGGCCTTGGTACGTGAGTCACCCTCGCGCTTGCCCGTTCAGTGTAGTGCGAAGTCTCGTGATACGACCTTGGTCCTGGTGGTCAGCCCTCGTACTTGCCCGGTCGCCACGTGGCCGGCCTTGGTATCCGATGGTCGGCTCGCACTTGCCGTGACGGCCGTGTTTTGGTTGCATTATATTATTGACGGTCGGATCTGGTAGTTATACTTGTCCTATACGGTTTTATGACACAGTGGGACTCGTGTTCATGTATACTCCGTATTGTCATATCATAAAGCTAAGCGGTGAGGAAGAATTCCACGCACGAGTGATAATTTGGGCGTGAGTCCTCGACTTGATGTAACTAGTTATATGTTATGTAATCGTAGTTTGGTCATCATACATGTCTCCGCTTTATATAGACTATTATGATTTCATTTCAGATATTCTGATTTCACATACTTGGTACTGTTATCGACCTCCTTGGGCTGCGTTCATGCCGCGGTAGAAGTACATCGGCCGTCGATCCCGCTCTTAGGATCACCTTTCACGCATTGGGAAGCCCGTTCCTTGAGGCTTATCTTTTGGCATGTGTTCCCGAGTTGTAGGTTCTTGTACATCTGTGGTATGGCGGGCCCTGTCCGTCATAGTTGTTGTAAATCTTAGAGTGCAGGTCCTTTGTGTGGGCGTGGTTTTGTAAAAAGGTTTAAACTGTTCGTTCGAAAGAGTTGTTTATATATATTTTATTGGAAGGTAACCGCTTGGTTGGCTGCTTTATTATCTTGTCTCATGTTCATGTTTAAGTTTTTATTTCATTGGTGTTCTCGATGTTGTATCACCAGGGTGCGGTAAGGCACGATCCGGGCCGGATCGGTCGTGACAAAAGTGGTATCGAGCGCTTAGTCCTCGGAAAGTGTCATGAATCGTGTCTAGCAGAGTCTTGATTATCGATGTGTTGTGCACCACATCTATAATCGTGAGGTCGCAGAGACATTTAGGATTGGTTTCCATTCTTCTCATTCGAGATCGTGCCTTAGAGTGTGTGATAAGATCGACCCTCGACATACTTCGTTTTACGATTATGCCTCGCGTAAGAACCGGGCCCGTGAAGGGCAAAGCGTGAGAGGAGTCGCGAGTAGAGCGGCGCGAGACCACGATACGAGCCTCGATCCGCGATGCGGAGGCGAGAGAGATGAGTTACAAAGTGGGCGATTAATGGCGTGGTTGTGGCGAACTTGAGGATAGTGGACGCAGCGGTTCGAGCACCGATGGTTCACCCTAGATCGAGATAGTTCGAGGCTACGGGATTTTCTCGAGTTGTAGGCCGCGAGTTTTATGGGTCGAGGCTCGAGGATGATCCGCAGGAGTTCATCCGAAGCGATTCTGAGATCATGAGTGATCAAGGCATCGGAGACCGAGTCGGTGGTCCTAGGTTCGCATCACCGCGTGATACCGCATGATCGGTAGTTTGATTCGTGAGCTGTCGGGAGAGCATGCACTTCCGACTTTATGGGACGAGTTCTCGCAGGCCTTTCTTGCACATTTCTTGCCTCGCGAGATGAGGAGGGCTCGGCGACAGATTTTTGGTATTACGACGAAGCGGGCGTCTGATTCGGAAGTACAATGTGGAGTTCGACTCATTGGCGGACGTCCGCGTTGGTAGCTAGTATGGAGGATCGAGTGCACCGATTTGTTCTGAGGGCTCGATGATCACCTAGCGAAGTTGTTGGTGTAGCTCTTCACCGCATGGACATTGCCCGCATCGCAGCTTATGCACCGGGATGTGAGAGAGGATAATCGACGGAATGACCGGTCGGCGAAGAAGGCCGAGCAGCGGGGTCCTTTGGTGACTTTCGAGGCGGACCGCCTCAGAAGAGTCGCTTATGCGCCTCCACCAAGACAGAGTGGTCCTCGCGGCCTTCGGGACGCCGAGATATTCGTGAGCGGTCGTGGCTCCTGTGTTTCAGATTTTCGGGAAGCGAGTGCTCGCGGATGAGGTTGCCCTTGTCTCGGTGTGGCGTTGTGGAAAGCTTCATAAAGGAGAGTGTCGTACTAACTCGGGAGATTGTTATTTTTGCGGCCAACAGGCCATCTCGGCAGAAGGCCCGACAGGGAGTAGCTTGGTAGGATAGCATGGACTACTAGAGCGATGCGGGTTCTTCACCTTCCATAGCGAGCAGATGTTCATACACCGTGGCAGCCGGTAGAGGTCGCGGTGGAAGTTCCTGTTTAGCGGTCCTTTGAACCGCCTATTTTCAGTATATCCTTAACCCTTTAAAGATTTGTATGCATGATATGATGACCTTATTATTGTGTGCTACGTTCGGATAAGCGTTATGATGGTTATGAGTTAGAAAGCTTGGCTAGTTGAAAGGATTTGTATGGGGCATGGAAAGTGTGAACTTTAGAATATTCATGTTGAGACCTTAGATGTAAGGTCGCCTTGAGTACCAGTTTTGCAAGTGATCCTTGTCGAATACATTTTATGCCTAGAATGTGTTGTGTGATAATTTTCTTGAGTAGTGTTAAATGGAAGTGGTAGCTTTCATGACCTGTTGAGGTAATATTGTTCCGGGTCGGGGAACAAGAGCGTGATGCGTTAGTGGATCGGGTTGGGGCCATGTTGAGGGCCAACCCGCGGCCGGTTTCAAAGTGGGGTCAGCTCTGGGTGGTCCCGCCAGGTGGTAGGGTCACGAGGGTGCTAGGCCCAAGTTTAGATGACCATCGTATGAGTTCGTGGGTATGTTCGACCAGAATCGGTTCGTGAAGGCCGGGAATGGCCTTAGAAAAGAAGTGAAGCTAGTAAGATGACCAAGTTTGGAGGTAGTGGCTCCAAGGGTTGGAAATGAGCGTTGACTAAAGTGTGGTACGATACTAGAAGAGTTCAAGTGTTCGAGAAGAGTACGACGAGTAAGGGCAGAGCGAGCATGTATTGCGAGCATAGATATGATCAGTTCTTGTGAAGAGAGAAGGTCGATGGATGTATATTTTAGACCTCGTGAATCGCATGCGGCCGTACCATTTGTTGGGTCACGAGTGACACTAGAACCTCGCGCAAAGTGACAAAAGTTTGTGATGTTAGAGGTGTTTCCTCGTGGACTTGGATGTAAGCATTTACGCGGGTGTTTCGTGGCCAGTTGTGGCGTTGGCAACTTATTAGAAGAACTCTATCATTATCCGTCTTGAGAAAGAACATTCGGACGAATGTTTCTAAGGAGGAGAATGTTATACCGTATTTCCGCAGTATGCGTGAGGCGTGCGTATTATAATTTAAGCCTTAAGATTGGCTAGTTTGAATATTGTACACAACTACCGTTAGGAGTCGTTTTTCGATAAACGTTTCCACGCCTTTTGTAGGGAAAATTCGGCTATGTCATTTATAATTTTTGCGGATTTTTCCGGAGACTAAACATTTTGGATTAACGGAGGGTGGCATGTGTCACCTCACATCGATGAAGTGGCGGTAATGCTTGGCGATTGGGTCTTGTGTAGTTGGTAGGATATTTTGTGCAAGTTGTGTGGTAGATGGATAAGGTACACATGGTGGAAATCTAGCCCTACACTTGCACCACACTTGTCTTCATCTTGGCCATTGGTTGGCCTTCACTTGACCTATAAATACCCCCTTAGTTGATGAACTTTCTTCATCCAAAAATCGAGCAATCTACCTAAGTCTCAAAATACTCCCTCCTCTTGTGGTTCTCGTCCAAAGCCTCTCCTCCCCTCCTAGTGGCCTTTGGCGAGAGCCCCCTCCCTTTGTGGTGTTTGGTAATGGGGTACCCCTAGCCTAGTTGTCTCGTATAAATACCCTTGTAGTGGTATAGAAATACTCTCCTAGTATTGTTGTTATGTCCAAATACCTTGGCCCCAAATACCTTATAGTATTCCCAAGGTTACACTTATACTAGCTTAAAATACCATTATACTTTCCTCGCCGCTAAAACGAAACCCTAAGTAAATCTTCACCCGTAGTTGAAGTTATAAGTAGAAGTTGGTTAGAACTTCTAAGGGTTGGTTGGAGCGGCCTGAGCGCTGAGTAGAGCTAAACCTTGCTCGTGATCGACATATAAACTCGGATAATTTTGGGCTTATCGAGGTAAACACTCTTGACCTTCTATTGTAATTGGGAATTACATGTTGTAGGAATATATAGTTGAAGTATACTATATATAGAACTGATTATAATTGTGGCAATGTCTTGCGACTTAAGCCTGAATACTACTTATGGCAATGTCTTGCGACTTAAGCCTGAATTTAAAGAAGTGAATCAATCAGAATTACATAGGTGTATTCAGATGAACTTGTGTAGTATTCTTTGTGAGTAGAATTGTACATGTCGGTTAGACGTGCAAATTACCCCCCCGGTTGGCTTGGTAGCGGCCTCGTTAAAGGAGAGATTAACGCTGCGGGGAGGTCTGAATTTTCTGTAGAATATGGAACGATGAGATCTAGATGTTAATAAGAGCCTTGTGGCCTTATAGGTTGAAGTACTACGTGTGGTGCGATCTACGTGGCTTAAGGAGTAGCCGACGGTTTGAAGTACTTGGAGCGTTTTGCTATTAGTCGGCACTCGTCGCGAGGTATGTGAACCTCTTCCTATCTCTTCTAGCATGATATGTGTGAACTATGTAGTACGGTAGACGTACGTGTTAATCGTGTTTGATTGTTTTAAAACATAAAGTGTTATAACGGCTTTATGGAAGTTGGTTATAACGACTTTATGTAGAGAAAATACTTTATGGTTTTAAAAGGTAATCGATGTGAATTATAATCGCTAGTTATAATAAAGAACTTGATGTATTTCAAAAGAGTTATAAATCGTTTTGAAGGAGAGTAACACTTGGTTTTAAAGGTTTTAAAAGAGTTGTACTAGCTTATGGGAAGTTAGGTATAATGTCTTAAGAAAGGTAAAGAAAATGGTTTACTGATGTTAGAAGTTAAAAGACTTGATCTTATAAGATAAGAGACTTAACTTAATTGTTTTAATGTGGATGTTTGTGTGAAACCTCATTCGTGAGTAATGAGTACTTGGTTTTACTTAAAGGGATAATGTTTCTTGATTTCGAAATCGTAATGTGTATCGACGCACCACAGCAGCGTTAATAAATGAGAAAGTATTGAATAATGAAGTATTGTATTAAAACCAGAAGAAACCTCCATCTGCATAGAAGCTAAGATTGAGACAAAATGATATTACATATCCTAGATCATGGGCTTAATAAGATCGATTATAAACAAGAATAAACTACCCACATATAAGGCATACGTTTCTCAAATCATTAAAGGAGAATTATGTTTTAAAGGATTAAAACTAGGAACTACGAAACCTTTTCTAAAAATGAGAAACTTGAGCATTTGAAATTAGGCAAACTTGAACGTTTGGAAAATAAGGTTGTTACTTGATTTTACAAAGGAAAGCCTTTTGTTTACTTAACAATGTTCGTCACTCTATTTTTATACTACGGACATCGGGTGACTTTTATAAAAGGAATGGATCTCTTTAAAAGGAATTTAACGTACGTAGTACTTTAGGGTTAAAAACCCGGGCTTTGGCAAAAAAAATGGAAGTAACTTGAGTTGTGTAACTTGCCTATGTGTTGTGTAACTTGCCTATCTTAACTTGGTTGTTGTGTAACTTGCCTATGCTTGTTGTTGCGTAACTTGCTTATGCTTGTGGTGATAGCCTTGGTTGTGCAAGAATGGTTATTTTATGGACTAGCTCTCCACGAGGTTTCTTCTTGTTCGGCCTTGGTCCCCGTGGTGGCCTCGTACTTGCCGTCTCATGGCCGATTCGGCCTTGGTACCTGGTGAGTCACCCTCGCACTTGCCCGCTCGGTGTAGTAGTGAAGTCTCGTGTCTGACCTTGGTCCGGTGGTCACCCTCGACTTGCCCGGTCGCCACGTGGCCGGCCTTGGTATCCTGATCGGCTCTCGCACTTGCCGTGACGGCCGTGTTTTGGTTGCATTATATTATTGGTGCGGTCGGATCTCGTAGTTATACTTGTCCTATACGGTTTTTATGACACAGTGGGACCGTGTTCATGTATACTCCTTGGTATTGTCATATCATAAACCGCTGGCGGTGAGGAAGGAATTCCCGCACGAGTGATAATTTGGAGGCGTGAGTCCACGACTTGATGTAACTAGTTATATGTTATGTAATCGTAGTTTGGTCATCATACATGTCTCCGCTTTATATAGACTATTATGATTTCATTTCGTATTCTGATTTCACATACTTGGTACTGTTGTCTTGACCTCCTTCTGGGCTGCGTTCACGCCGCAGTAGAAGTACATTGGTTGTCGATCCGCTCTTAGGATCACCTTTGGTAGCATTGGGAAGCCCGTTCCTTCCGAGGCTTATCTTTTGGTATGTGTTCCCGAGTTGTAGGTTCTTGTACATTCGGGGTATGGCGGGCCCTGTCCGTCATAGTTGTTGTAAATCTTAAGTGCAGCCTTTGTGTGGCGTGGTTTTGTAAAAAGGTTTAAACTGTTCGTTCTGAAAGAGTTGTTTATATATATTTTATTGGAAGGTAACCGTTTGGTTGGCCTGTTTTATTATCTTGTCTCATGTTCATGTTTAAGTTTTTATTTCCGCTGGTGTTCTCTGATGTTGTATCACTAGGGTGCCCGGGGTAAGGCACCAGTCACGGGCCCGGGATCGGGTCGTGACATGCTTCCATTATTTGTGTTACCCTATGGTCATGCTTATACGATGTGGGATTCCGGGGCATGCGACCACGAGGGATACTCCTTGGACATGCTTATACGATGTGGGATTCCGGGGCATGTGACCAGGAGCGGGTTAGATTTCCGGATTTGATTGTATTACCCCATGGTCATGCTTATACAATATGGGATTCCGGGGCATGCGACCACGAGAGATACTCCTTGGACATGCTTATACGATGTGGGATTCCGGGGCATGTGACCAGGAGCGGATTAGATTCCCGGATTTGTTTGTATTACCCCATGGTCATGCTTATAGGATGTGGGATTCCGTGGCATGCGACCACGAGGGATACTCCTTGGACATGCTTATACGATGTGGGATTCCGGGGCATGTGACCAGGAGCGGGTTAGATTCCCGTATTTGTTTGTATTACCCCATGGTCATGCTTATACGATGTGGGATTCCGGCACGCGACCACGAGGATATTGTTATATCATGGATCGGCGGTGAGAAAGGATTCCACGCATGGTTGATATTATGGGCGTGAGACCCATAGTTATATTTGAGTAGTGACTTTGAGGCACGTCCTCGACTTGATATGATCGCTTATGTATTGTGTATCGTAGGTTGGCTATCATACATGTCTCTGTTTGTTTAGATTATGATTTCATTACGCATTTCATCGTTTCATATACTTGGTACGTTCTTCGTACTGACCTCCTTCGGGGGGCTGCGTTCATGCCGCAGGTTTAGGTACGCTGTTTGGTGATTTGCAGGTGTAGGACCACCTCGAGTTTTGGATAGCTCCTTCATTGGGAGTTTATCTTTTTGGTATAAGTTCTTTCAAGATGCTTTATGCGATTATGGGTACGGCGGGGCCTTGTCCCGTCATAGTTCAGTAAAACTCTTAGAGGTCTGTATTCATATGTGGGATTGAACCAATGTACGGTGTAGTGTCTTTTGTTTATGTATATTATAAGGCGTAAGTTGGTTTTAAAAAAAAAAGAGGTGTTATTTAATTTCCGCAGTTTACTTAGTTGTTAAGGTAGAAGGTGCCTGTGTAGGCACCGATCCACGCCCTGGTTCGGCGTGACAGTGGTATCGAGCGATCGATCCTGAATGTCTGCATCGTGTCTAGTAGAAGTCTTGATTATCGGTGTGTTGCGCGCCACACCCATAAACAAGAGGCTACAGGACATTTAGAGTTGGTTTCTATTCTTCTCACTCTACGATCGTGCCATAGAGTCGTGTTAGTAAGATAATTCCTCTCGACGTAATTTTGTACATTATGCCTCCAAGGAAGGCAACAAACGCCTGAAGTGGCAAAGGAGTAGCAGAGCTACTAGTCGACTGAGAGTTGATAGGGCTTATGCCGTGGTATACCGGATGTTGGCCGCATGGCGAGTTCTTCTCGCGCCAGTTTTGAGACCCGACACGAGCCTCCGGTTTCGGTTAGGAGAAGACTATAGGTCATGAGGAAGCCATTATGTTATTGACCAAGATAGCGGTGCTATAGTTTCATCAGCAGGAGGTTATTCGGCCAGTACAGACAGGTGTACAGAGGGTAGAGGGCCAACGCGGAGATCAGCGTAAGAGGGCTAGACCGGTTGGTTATCCCGGTGAGTTTTTGAACGAGCTGCCTCAGCAGCGAGTGAGATATTCGTCCCAGCCTACCCAGTACATACCCCCGCAGCTCACAGGTGGGAGATTGGACCCCACGAGGTATTTAGGAGCCGGTCCAAGCTCCAGGGGTCGAGGTTCTCAGAGGAGCAGAGGACTTTCTCGGTCGAGGCCACCTATTCCTCAGTGTTTCAGATTTGGTAAGCGTCATTCTATAATAAGAGGTCAAGGATCGAGTCGTCTGTTCATAGTTGAACTTGCCATTATGGCACATATGTTTGTTATTATTGTGACCGTCCGGGCCACAAGAAGTGGGAATGTCCTGTTAGAAAGAGCACCGGTAAGGTGGCTCAGCCTATGAGGCCGATGGTTGGTTACCTTTCCTCCACAGCTGTGCGTCCCCCAGGGCAGGGTGTTCAGATGTCAGCCAGTCGTGGTAGAGGTCAGGGTGGAGTTTATGGTTTTGGCGGTCCTTCGAACCGCATAGATGACGTTACTACTGGACAGGATCAGGAGGCGACATCGCATGGGGTTACAGGTATATCTCGATTCTTTTGAATCATACATGCATTGTTAGATTCAGATTTCACCCTAGCGTATATGTTTTCCCTTTAATGCTAGCAGTTGTAAGTGATAGTACCCCCAGAGGTAGGAATACTTTGATTAGTAAAGTGAAAAGTTAAGAATGTTGA
This sequence comes from Przewalskia tangutica, assembly GCA_029844215.1. NCBI lineage: Eukaryota > Viridiplantae > Streptophyta > Magnoliopsida > Solanales > Solanaceae > Przewalskia > Przewalskia tangutica. The sequence continues at coordinate 578,757 of JAQGDG010000034.1, forward strand.
CAAGAGTGGTAAGTGAACTGAGACTATAGTTGTGTAGAGTTCACAAGTGGTAATTATCCCGTAACAGTGTAAGACCAATAGGGAAGATTGTACAGTAGAAATACTTTGGCTTATGTGACAAACCTCTAGTGAATAGGGGGATAGGGTGAGAAGTACCTTGAGATAAGAGAAAGATTTATTTCAGACTAAAGAATGAGAAGTTAAGTGTGACGATGGGTCGGGTTATGGACTCATTTCGGGTCAACCGGTAGTATGGAATGGGGTGATGTCAGTTAGAAATGGTCCCGTTATGTGATAGGGTCCCGAGGATGCAAGGCCCATGTTTAGTTAATCGTTGTACGAGTTCGTGGATGCGTTCCACCGGAACTAGGTCGTAAGGACCAAGAAGAGCCTTAGCGGAAATCTAAGTAGCATATGGCCAAGTTTGGTTAGTAAATCCAAGGATTGGGGAACAATATTTGAAATTTTGTACGTATGCTAAATAAGTTTGGAAGTACGAGAAAGTATGACCAGTAAGAGAATAAAGGAACCTCTAAGGATCCCGCGTTTTAGAAGACTGTAACCTTCGAGTAGTGTGAGAAGGGACCACGGACGGAAGGTCCATTGATATGTTTACGTATGTTATGTGGTGGCCATGTGTGGCGTCGTTGGTCTTGTGCAGTTTTGATTGATAGGCATAGTATAGAGTTTATGCCGGAGTTTGTATAGCTTGGCAACCGACTAAGAACATTCGGGGACGAATGTTTCTAAGGGGGGAAGAATGTTACACCCCGTAAGTCCAGGGCATGTATAAGAGAATGTATGTAAGGAATCAAGACATGGAAATTAGTACGAAAGGAAGAATTGTTTTTCCGACGGAAAATCTTCCGAACGTCGGAAAGTAAAAATGTTCGTAGTTGATAATTGGATTCTCAAAATGCATTATTTGAAGAGTATGGAACTTATTAACCTAATGGAAATTTATTTTTACGGATTTGGTCATGTGGGGCCCACCCGAGGAATTTTACGTTTTGTGGGGCCCACGAGGGTTACGAAATTTTATGGACGAATGAGAGGGCGACACGTGACACCCCCATATATGGTCTTGGACGAATTAGAGGAAGGGTAAAGTGGTCATTGACCATCTTGGAAGATAAGTCTTCAAAGCTTGATATTATTGACCAAGTCAACTTGCCACTTGGGCTTGATCCTAGTGAAACTCATCTTAGCCACCCATTTGTTTAAGTCTTGGCCCTCCAATGTGTTATATAAGCATACTACTAGTGCAAGACAAGGTCTTCAACACTTAGAAAATATCACAACATTTCTTGTCTCCTTAAGTGCTCTCGGCTTTAGTGCAAGTTCCACACAAATTTTTTTAGTTTGTGATCCATTATTCACAAGACTTAAACCCAATGTCCCTAAGGGTATTGTAAGGATATCTCAATAGAAAGATTTCGGAAAAACGGCGTTTTCGTATTAGTCGTAAGGCGGAAACTTAAGGAGTTCTTCAACTTTGAAGTTGGAACTTGAAGATGGGTTCTTCATAGGCTTCTAAGGAGTGCTTGGAGCGGATTGGAACCTAAGGAAAGGATCTAAGAATTTGCTAAGGAGCGACTTTGAATCTTGGAATTTTTAAGGGCTTATAAAGGTATAAATCTTGTCGTTTTAGCAATTAAGGTTTACTTATCATTGTAGTTGTGGATATTAGCAAGCATGAGATGTTTAGTATGAAGTTTGATATGTATATAGGCTATTGGAACCCTAATCCGAAAACTAGCATGTTAGCCTTAAGATTACAATTCAAGTTGATTATTAGTTTGAGTCGTCGCATGTTGTATAAGAAGGAAATTGTAGTTGTTGAAGTTGTTTATGACTATATAACATGTTAGACCTTAGAACTTGGAATTGGAAAAGGATTGGAAAAGACTTAGTGTTGTTGGTTATAAGTTGGCCGAGAATGGCTTGGATTTTTAAACTACTTGGTACGAATTGTGGGGCGGAATTTTACACGTATTGTAAGGCGTGTAATCCCCTTTGTTTGGTTGTTGTTTTGATCCTTAAATGTGGCGTGTTGGTTATTGTATTCGGCCTTGAAAAAGGTGGCAAAGTGAGTAGAAACAAAGGAAGTGCTGCCCGATTTTCCGTAGAATTAGAGACCGTATACTTAGTATTATTCTACGTTAGAGACTAGAAGTTGATAGTATTGTTGTGACCATTATAGGTTGACACTTCTACGCACGCGTATTCGGCAGCTTGTGGATTTAGCCGAAAGGTATGTGAACTATCTCTTCTAGCATGATTCCTTAAGATAAAGAAAGTATGTCCTACTCTTAAATGATCCATTCCTTGGTTTTATTTGGATTGCCTCTGATAGAATTCGTTCTATGTACTCCCTTGATTGTACTTTGATGTTTAAATTGTAAGTTGTATAATCCATTTCCTTAGTGAAGTTTGGATTCTTAAAAGTGAAAGTATTTTACTTAAAGTACATAGAGTCTTGAAAAGGAAGTGGTTTCCAAACCTTTTGGCTAGTGCCTTAGTTCCAAAACCTAAAGGTCATTATAATGACTTTAGGGGAGTTAAAAGAGTGATTTACTTAATTGTTTTAAGAGAGGAGAAATGACATGATTTAAGAGAAGTAACTTGTTTTAAAGGTGTGAGTTACTTGAGATTTAAAAGTAGAAGAAACTTGTTTTCTAAATATTAAGAGACTTGTGGTATTTTGAAAGTTAAGAAACTTGATTTGTAAGTATGTGATACTTGGTTTTAAGTATAAGTCTCTTGGTTATAAAAAGGAATGAATATGTCTAAAACCATAAAGGGTTATAACGGCTTTATGGGAAGTTGGTTATAACGGCTTTATGGAAGGTTAAGAAAGTTGTCTATTTTGATTATTAGAGATAATTTGCCTAGTTTGTGAAAATTTGAAGTTACTTGATTTCAAGCTTTGAAATGAGTTTCCTAAAAGTATAGTAACTTACTTTGAAAAATAGACACACCTTGATACTACGGGTGTTAGTATCTTGGGGTTTACATAAAAGGAGTCTTTTGAAAAGAATGCGCACGTAGTACTTTGGTAGTATAATTGAGAATTATTCTATGTGTGCCTTGATAAGTACTTTGGCTTGCTTAATTGAGAATTGCCAATATGTCTTTGGTGATAGCATTTGAGTACAAGTATTATGTTTTATTACGTTCTTGCGACTCTCGGTTGGAGTGGTCTGCCTTGTTGTAAGTTTACTTGGACGTCTGAAGCGGTGAGGTGGGATTCCACCGTATGCTTCCATTATTTGTGTTACCCATGGTCATGCTTATACGATGTGGGATTCCGGCACGCGACCACGAGGATACTCCTTCGACACGCTTATACGATGTGGGATTCCGGCATGTGACCGAGGCGGGTTAGATTCGGTTGTTTGTATTACCCACGGTCATGCTTATACGATGTGGGATTCCGGGGCATGCGACCACGAGGGATACTCCTTGGACATGCTTATACGATGTGGGATTCCGGGGCATGTGACTAGGAGCGAGTTAGATTCCCGAATTTGTTTGTATTACCCCATGGTCATGCTTATACGATGTGGTATTCCGGGGCATGCGACCACGAGGGATATTGTTATATCATGGGATGGCGGAGAAAGGATTCCACGCATGGTTGATATTATGGGCGTGAGACCCATAGTTATATTTGAGTAGTGACTTTGAGGCATGCGTCCACGACTTGATATGATCGCTATGTATTGTATCGTAGGTTGGCTATCATACATGTCTCTTGTTTTGTTTAGATATTATGATTTCATTACAGATTTCATCGCTTCACATACTTGGTACATTCTTCGTCCTGACCTCCTTCGTAGGGCTGCGTTCATGCCGCAGGTGTCGGTACGCCGTTTGGTGATCGGCAGGTGTAGGACCGCCGTAGTTTTGGATAGCTCCTTACATTGAGTTTATCTTTTGGTATAAGTTCTTTCAAGATGTGCTTTTGTACGATTATGGGTACGGGGCCTTGTCCGTCATAGTTCGATATAACTCTTAGAGGTCTGTATTCATATGTGGGATTGGACCAATGTACGGTGTAGTGTCTTTTGTTTATGTATATTATATGGCAGCCTTGTCGGCTTTGCCCTTGTGCGTAAGTTGGTTTAAAAAAAAAAGAGGTGTTATTTAATTTCCGCAGTTTACTTAGTTGTTAAGGTAGAAGGTGCCTGTAGGGCACCGATCCTGAGCCCGGTTCGGGCGTGACACTTGTCGTCATATTATTTGTCCAAAACCTTAAGTGCAGTATTCATACGTAATGGGTGGCTAGAGTTGTAATTACATTATTGAGTAATGTAGGCCCTTTTGGGTGATTTATATTATGGCAGCCTTATCGGCTTTGCCTTTGTTTAAAAAAAAATGTGTTACTTATCTTCCGCGGTTATTTTGTATTTTATGAATAGAAGGGTGCCCAGGTAGGGCACCAGTTGCGGGCCCGGGGTCGGGTCGTGACAAAAGTGGTATCAGAGCAGTTAGTCCTCGGAAAGTGTCTACAGACCGTATCTAGTAGAGTCTTGATTATCGGTGTGTTGTGCACCACATCTTTAATCAGGAGGCTGCAGGACATTTAGGATTGGTTTCCATTCTTCTCACTCTGAGATCGTGCTATAGAGCTGTGTTGTTAGGGTCGTCTCTCCCTAACGAGTTATGTTGATTGCAGCTATGAGAAAGCGTGATGACCGGGAAGGGCTATGTGGATTGCGTATCGTGTTGGTAATAATTGTTATGCAGTTGGTATTATGACATACAACTATACCGAGTTATGTATGAGTCGACGCATGTTGCCTAGAATGATTTTAGATTACCAGGATTTGGTAAGGACTAAATAGATACCGGGAAGGTATGAAACAGTTAATGAATTCTAGCCAAGGTCTTATGTTTTATTTTGAGATAATTGGGAAAGGATGAGATGTCTGATAGGGTAGCGAACTCTTGAGAAGTCATGTTAAGGAACTTAATGGAATGTCATGTTAATAGATTAAGCTACGTGGTAGGCTTAAGAGAATTGTATGGATGAGATCCGTATGGAGTAAGTAATGGTTGTTGTGATCAAGACAACACGATTATGGTAGTATGAGAAGTTATTGTACCCGTTTACGGGGGGACTGGTAAGGTAGGCTTGGAGCATGGAAATTGCGAGCCTAAGAATATTGATAACCGCCGAGACCTTAGGTATATAAGGCCTTCTCGGGCAATAAGATTTTATTCAGACTAATGGTAAGAGTTATGTGCGATGGTGGGTCGGGTTGAGGACCTAGTACGGGTCACCCCATAGCCTGAAATGGAGTGAGATCAGTTGGTAGTAGTTCCGCTACGTGACAGGGTCACGAGGGTGTAGGGCCCAAGTCAAGTTAATTGTTTTACGGGTTCGTGGACGCGTTCCACCGGAACCTGGTTGTGAGAGCCGGAAATGGCCTTATATTGTTTAATAGAGTGACTCCAAAGATTGATGGCCAGAATCGGTATGGAGGTTATGTAAGTATGCTAGTATAAGTTGGAGGTACGAAAAGAATACAACCAGTAAGAGGGTGTTGAATCTTCGATTGGTTGGTTCCACGTAGGCGAGGTTCAGATAATTGGCCCAGACTTGATTCAGCGGGCTGTGGATAAGGCGAAACTTATCCAGGGAAGATTATTAGTAAGCTCAGAGTCAGCAGAAACTTTATGCAGATGAACGACGTCGACACTTGGAGTTCAGGTTGACATTTTAGTATGAGTATTGTTATGTGGCCGTGGGTGGCATATGTTGTATGAAGGGTGTAGTAAAAGGAGACTATGTCGCTATCTAATTAGATTGGACTCCAAAAGAACATTCGGGGACGAATGTTTCTAAGGGGGGAAGAATGTTACACCCCGTAATTCCAGGACATGTGTTTAAGAGAATGTACGTGAGAAGATACGACTTTAAGTTTGATACGAAAGAATGATTGTTTTTTCCTACGGAAAATGATTTCGAGTCTCGGGAAAGATTAATGTTTGTAAATTGAGACTCGTAAAATTTATCGGAATTATGGAAATGTAGGGAAACGAAGTGTATGGACGAATGGGAGGGAGAAACGTGTCACCCCCTACAATAGGCTTGGACGAAATGGTCATGAGAATTGGTCAAGTCTTGAATAAGCCAAGGCTTGACATTATTGACTTAGTCAACTTGCCAACTTGACATTAGATCTTTTAACCCCAATGAATCTAGGCTACACAAGTGTTCCAATCTTGACCATTGGAAGTAGTATATCATCACACTAGTAGCAAGACATTCTACACTTAGAAAAATTAGCCAAGAACTTGTTGTTCTTTTATGAAGCTCTCGGGTTTGAGCAATAAGGAACAAGAAATTTTTTCAATTGTTGTCCATAATTCACAAGACTTTAACCAAGGTTCCTAGGGGTATTGTAAGGATATCTGAATAGAAAGATCCCGGAAAAACGACGTTTTCACGTTAATCGCAAGGCGAAAACCTAAGGTGTTCTTCAACTTTGAAGATGGAACTTGAAGAGGAGTTCTTCATGAGCTTCTAAGGAGTGCTTGGAGAGGATTAGAACATAAGAAGAGGAGCTAAAAGTTGCTAAGGATCGACTTTTACGCTTGAACATTATTAGGGCTTATTGAGGTAAAATCTTCATCTTCTTAATGTAATTAAAGATTACATGTTATAGTAGTTAAGAAATGAGCATGTGGTATATAGAATGAAGTTTGAAAAGATTTGGATCATGTCAACATGTTAAAACCGAAAATGGACAAGTTAGCCATTTATGTTGTAATCAATTTGGTCGATAGTTACAATCGTCGCATGTTAAGGAAGAAAGGATTTATAGTTGTTGTAATTGTTATTATGTATATAACATGTTGGAATAACAAATTGGATTGAAAAAGGAAATTGAAAGACAATTGATATTATTATGGATAGTGTTATTGCCGAGAATGTGCCTTAAGGAATGAACAGTTTTATATTGATTGTGGGGCAGAATTTTACACGTCCTATTAGGCGTGTAATCCCCTTTGTATTTGCTGAATTGTTGGGCCTTAAATGTGGCGTTTGATTATAGAATTCGGGCCTTGAAAAAGGTTGAAAGTACGTAGAAACAAAGGAAGTGTTGTCCGATTTTCCGTAGAATTTGGTGACTTTACACTTAGTATGATTCTACGTTAAGAAGTGAGGAGTTGATAGACATGTTATGATTAATATATGTTGAAGTACTACGAGTAGCGTATTCTACTTAAAGGATGGAATATCTATCAAGGTTGAAGTACTTTGGAGCATTTTGCTACTTGTCGATAATCGTCGCGAGATATGTGAACCTCTTCCTTCTTTTGGCATGATTCTATGTAAGAAATATACATGTGGTGTTATTTCATGATTCCTTCTACTCTTAGAAGTTAAGAGGTATGTATGTTGATTTACTCTATGTAAAAGGTAGGTCTTACCATGTCTTATGGGGGATGTTGGTAAGAGTCGTTAGGAAGTATTTGGAGTCGAGTTGACTTTGTTAATTTACTGCACGAAGGGGAATAAGTATAGAACAAGCCATTGCAGCGTTAATAAAAGAAAATGTATCGATAATCAATTATATTAAATGAGTAGAATTCTCCATCTGCATAGAAACGAAGATAAGAAAAAATTGTATTACATTTTCTAGATCATGTCTGCTTTAATAAGATCGTTATAAACGAGTATAACCTATTCACAACGCATAAAAGTATATGTTACTTAATTTAAAGAGTTTACGTTATGAAGTTTTAAGACTATGAACCTTGAATTCTTAAAAGGTTAAGAGACTTTATTTTTTTCAAGTTATGGGACTTGATTCTTAAAGGAAGGAATGACTTGATTTAAAAGTATAGAATACTTGATTTGGGAAAAGCATTGATAACTTGATATTATAAGTTAAGAAACTTGATTTCTTAAAAGTTAAGAGACTTGAAGTATTTTGAAAGCTATGTAACTTGATTTGAAAGTATAAGCCTCTTGGTTATAAAAATAATGAATTTGTCTAAGACATAAAGAGTTATAACGGCTTTATGGGAAGTTGGTTATAACAACTTTATGGAAGGTGAAAAGAATGGTTTTCTCTAGTAATGTAAACAAAGAAATGACTTGAAATAAAGAAGGGCAATTTGATTTAAAGGTACCAATTGCTTAAAGTTTTAAAGTAAGGGTCACTTGATTTAGAAGCCTAGAAATGTAGTTCTAAAAATGTAGACATGCCTTGATACTACGGGTGTTAGTATCTTGGGGTTTTTATATGAAAAAGAGTCTTCTGAAAAGAATGGAGGTACATAATACTTTGGGTTAAATCCGCGGATTTTTAATGACATGTTAGTGCCTTAAGTTTGAATAAAATGAGAATGCTTAATAATTAAGGCTAATAAGAAGTTAAGGGATTTCTTAACTTGCTGATATTTATGATAAGCCGGTGGTGCTTATGTTATGTATGATAAGCCGGTGGTGCTTATGTTATGTATGATAGCCGGTTGTGCTAGTGATGTATGGTTTCATTACGGGGTCATTCCCCGGGCTTGTTGCATTTGTATATTCCGTGGATTTGCTCACCACGATGCGAGGAATACCTCATGCGAGTCCGTAGGGCTTATGCGGGTGAAATAGTCCTATGCGGGGCGGACCAGTCCTATGCGAGGAGATTACCTCATGCGGGTCCATACGACCTATGCGGGCGGATACAGTCTATGCGAGGAAATTACCTCATGCGGGTATGTAACACCCCATTTTAAACCGGAGTCGAAAACGGGATTCTAGCGAACCCTGCTTGAATAAAAGTGTTAGAAAATAAATAAAAATGTTAAATGTTAAAAGAATACTAAAATTTAAAAGGATTGCTAGGAGTCGCCACCTAATTAATTTGGGTGAATTAGGACACCTAAATGTTAACTAGTTTAAAGTAAACATTAACTCCATTTAATGGTCTGCTAAACTTAATGAGATTCTGGTTAAGGGTTCTTTATTATCCTAAAGGGAAGGGGTTAGGCACCCTAAAGGATCCGCTAACTTGCGGTTGTCCGTTCAAACCTAGGGTTAGTTATGCTAAAAAAATGCGTGTTTTGAAAATATAAAAGATGCTTCAAAATATTTTATACAAAATGAAGTATGTTGATAAAAGTTTGTAAGACTAATGCTATAAAAATAAAATTTCACGGTATGCATTTATATTGTTTATAGATATATGCCATGTTGATTAATGATCAAAGATAAGCCTTTAAAATCAAATATATATGACGTAGTGCAGAAGGTGATTATTTTGTAATTTTATGATAAGAAGGTTATTCAACATAAATTATTCATATTATGCTAATAAAAGAACTTATGGGAAAAATCAATTCATTTTATCCTGAATTTTATAAGAAGTAGTACGTTAGTTGCGAGTTAAATTGTTAGTTAAGTTTAGACATGCATGACAAGCCCTTAAAATAAGTAATTTAAAAGTGTATTTCTGATTTTAAAACTACCCGCCCAATTTATTTATTCCAAGACTAATCGTTCTATGCCTCCTATTAGTTACAAAGTTAGCTAATTAAATTTCAACAAATAAGCAAACAAATATATATAAGACGTAAGAGATTAAGAGGCCAAAAGGATGCTCTTTGGGGGGATGACAACCCCTTTTGTTTGGGAATTCTGAGGCGGAATGCGGTGTACACAGATGCGGGCACTCATGCGGTGTGGCTTGTGAAGAGTCTCGTAATGAGATTGCTCCAATGCATTTTCATGTAAAACAAGAGAAGAAAAGGATTAGTATATACCCTAAACATTTAGCAATAAATAAGCATTTTAGCAAACATATTTCCTATCAAACCCAGTGTATCCATGGAAAGAACAATGGAATCGTGAAAGAGCAGACATGAGCAACGAGAAGCAAGCAAGGACTTAAACCAGATATATGTATAATTGTTATTATATTACTTCCAAAACGAAACAGACATTCCAAAGTAAAGTCAAAATACCCAAACATTTTAAATAAGAACCAGGCTTTAAAATGCATACAGAGTAGAGAAAACATGAGACTTGAACATGCAATGAATACATATACTTATGCTTGTACTCTTGTACATCCAGGAGATGTATCCTCCCAGATTTAAAGCAAACAGGCTAAGTATGCACTAACATATTCAATTTTAAAACCAAAGAACCAAACAACTACATGATATTCAAAACAAACACCTACTTCATATCCTTTTTAAGCATATTGGGTGACATACTAAATATTCAGGCAGGGTATTCGCTCGATATATGGAGTATGTGTACTTGATACACAATCCTTTTATCTTATGACTTCAGAAACTGAGACAAGGGAACTTCCAGCAAACTGATGCAATACAGCCTATGTATACCATACAAATCTTCAAAGAACTATCTCTATAGGACTCATTTATTCAAACTGCATTGATTCTTTTAAAACAGACATGTGAATCAAATGAGATGGATTAGAGCAAGCAGGCAAAGGCTATCATCACTTCTAATTAACATGAAATTCATAGACAAGCATTTTAGGACCAGAACAGAAACATATGTGCCTATTCTCTGACAGTTTAGGCGATCAGACACAATCCGGTAGATCAAACCAGTGGCTATGCAACATGTATTAAGTAAAACAAGTTGCAGGCTACTATGGTAGAATTATTATTTAGCATATACAGTCTTCATGGTGATCTTAAATGAGTTCCATATTCACATAATTGACTTAATGCATATACCAATAAACTCAAACTTGTCATGTTTAGGACACCGCAATTTCGACATAGCCCAAATACATTAACACAAGCTGTAAAAGAGTAGTACAACTTCATATTAGGCTCGGAATAGTCATTTCACATACCAAGCTTCTTATCATGTTTCCCTATTATCAACTAGTTAACCGGGACATAAAGAGACGTTATTCGTCGGATCATATCACAGAGCATGCATATTCAAATCCATAAGGAAACGAAGAATCCAAGGCATGTAAAAGGAACAAAACCACAACTGCAAATCGAAATCCGACAATCACAGGTTGTGACTCTCAAAGAAACAAGAATAACCAGTCCTTAGGCCAAACTATCTAGACCATGGTCTTTACTACACCAGTATCCGGATGGCGTATTAATCCCATAATATAATCCTAACCCAGTATCCTACCTGTTTAACAGTCAGATAAACATGGTCGACACACCACAAAATAGCAGCGAATATGAATTTAATCGATAACTTGAGATGCAAAGGTACCTCAGTGATTAAATAGTTTGTCATATTGATTAATGCAATAATATAGACAGACTACCACATATGTCACGAAAACATAGAAATGCCGAGATGCAACGAAATCAATAAGGAATGGGATTTACCTTCTCCGGCGTGACCGGCAACGCGTATCAAGTCGTCGGTCCACTCGGGTTATGGGTTTGCGATGCAAATAATGAGGCGAGTTTGTTTGCTGATTTTGGCTGGAATTGAAATAAGGGGACTCGAACTACCTATTCTTGCGATGCTAATGGTCTAGGTGCTGAGCCATAACTCCCGATGCTCTGCTGTTCTCGATTCTTCCCCTGGCTGAGTTCTGTCATCTGTGCTCTATCGGACTGCTGCCGTCTGTGCTCTTGTCCCCACTGCACTCTGCCCCCTTTGCATGATGACAAGCTTCTGTATTTATAGCTAATAACCTGGGTAATCAAGGCTGATTCTGTGAATTGATTCGTGCTTGATTTGTTACTGATTTCGCGCGATTCGAAACGATTTGGAAGGATTTGCTTAGTTATGGTAAGAGGAGCTGGCTAGGGTGCGTGGGTAAAGGGAAAGGAAAGTCGCCGGATTTTCCACCCTGAAAATCCGGCGAGATTTGCGGGTGAAGGGGAGAGGAGTAGGCGGCGGGTGAGTTCTCTCTTTAGGTTAAGTCTTCAGGGGATGAAGATGGGCGAAGGGTAATAGGAAAACTGAGGGCTGCTGGGCTGAGGAAATAAAGGCGTGGGTCGGGGCGACGGGTTTGGGCCTGGGCGACGGGTAGAGGGGAATTGGGCCTGCGCTGGGCGTGGGTAATGGGTAATTGGGCTGGGTAGAATTAATTAGTTTTAGGCTAGTTAATTAATGATAAGTTAATTAATTAATTGTGATTAAATTATCTAAAATAAATGCGGGCGTGCTATTTAATTAGTGTTTAATGTTTTAGACTGCGGCGCTATTATTTAAAATTATTTATTTATGCCTGTATTTATGTTTTATCGCTGCATTTTATTATAAAAAATCATAAAAAATTATTTTGCAAAATTAGTGTAATTTTATAGCTAATGACTGCACGAGAGGGTCAAAATTGGGTGTCAACAGTTGTCCCTCTTTGTATGGAGATGATGGAAGAATCTTCGGACAACGATTGTTGACTCATAGCCAATTTTGTCTCGATCCTCAGAATTGAAAGGTTTGGGAAAAAGACAAGGCTGACGCAAAATTTAAAAAATTGTCCCAGTGTCGAGTTATGACGACACTGGGGTTACCATGGTCAAAATACCAAGGCGGGCTAACGCGGACTCAAAATTTGTCCGGTGTCGAGTTATGGCGACACTGGGCTACCATGGTCCAAATACCAAGGCGGGATAACGCGGACTCAAAATTTGTCCCAGTGTCGAGTTATGACGACACTGGGCTGTGATGCTAAAAGAAAATAAGAATAACCGGCTTGAACCTGGGGTGTACTGCTCTCGACTTATGATCTTTGGGTTTTATGGTGATGTGGAGCAGTGGACCGACGCTGAGGCTTACGCCATTTGTTGGGAAGGTTGGCCCCAACAAATTGCCCGTCATTTGTAGAGAAAATCACGTTGTGCTCCATCTTTTGCGATTCCTGTAGATTGAAGCTAAGATAGAAGCATTAGTGCATAAATCAAAACAAAACAATGTAAGAATGTGAATTTTGTGTTGTGGTTGTAGTCAAATGAAATGGTGTGATGATACGCCGCCTTGTATGGCGAGATGTAGATGACGCCTTGTATGGGCGGAATCGTCTTGTATGGACGAAAAATGCAAATGTTAAATCGTTGTATAAACGAATGCAAAATGACGCCTTGTATGGCGTTGTCGTCGTTAATAGACGAAATGCAAATGTTAAATCGTTGTATGGACGAGATGCAAATGACGCCTCCTAGGGCATAGATAAAAATGGTTCTATATATGGAGTTGTGTCGTAATTCACGCGTAATCAAAACTAGATGAATTAAAGTGTAAATGATGTAGCTTGTGGTTTTTGCACGATGTATTTGATGTAGACTTGTTGCGCTTGACTTTGTGGCGAATGCATTGTGTTGGAATGTTGCTATTGGCGTCGTTTTCGACTTGTCGCTGTTTTTGGACGTGTTGTGTTGATGACGTCGTTGCCTGGATGTGTTGTGTTGATGACGTCGTTGCCTTTGGATTTGTTGTTGCTGCCCCTGTAGACTAAAGCTCAAAAAAGAGTTAGTGCATGCGCTAAGACAGAATAATAATAAAGCATAAAATGAGAAAAAGCGAAATTTTGAAACAGAAAATCGTCCTGCGTAGATGTGATATGTTGATGATGGGTCGTTTCGGACTTGGCGTCGTTTTGGACATGGCGTCGTTTTGGACTTGTCGTTTTGGACGTGGCATCGTTTTGGACTCGGCGCCGTTTTGGTGGCGTCGTTTTGGACGTGGCGTCGTTTGGACGTGGCGTCGTTTTGGGCCGATCGTTTCGGACTGAGTCATTTGGACCGGCGCCGTTTTGGGCGTGGTGTCGTTTTGGACTTAAGCGTCGTTTTGGGCGTGGCGTCGTTTTGGGCGTGGCGTCGTTTTGGACGAGTCGTTTTGGACTGAGTCATTTTCTGACTCGACGCCGCTTTGGGCGTGGTGTCGTTTGGACTTAGCGTCGTTTTGGGCGTGGCGTCGTTTCGGACCAGTCGTTTGGACTGAGTCGTTTTCGACTCGGCGTCGTTTTTGGGCGTGGTGTCGTTTCGGACTTAGCGTCGTTTTGGGCGTGGCGTCGTTTTGACGCAGAGTCGCTTTGGACTCTGAGTCGTTTCGGACTCGGCGTCGTCGTTTTCGGACTTGTCGTCGTTTTCGGACTTCGCGTCGTTTTCGGACGTGGCGTCGTTTTCGGACTTAGCGTCGTTTTCGGACGTGGCGTCGTTTTCGGACGCGGAGTCGTTTTCGGACCCGGAGTCGGTTTGGACCGGCGTCGTTTGGCGTGTCGCTTTGACTCGGAGTCGTTTTGGACGTGTTCTTTGATGCTCGCAGATAATAAATGTTCCTGCAAGCTAAGCTTGAGAAAAAATTAGTGTATAAGCGGTAAAACAAGATGATAAATATATGAAATGCAATTACGTGAATAAGGATGTCCTCCGTATGATATGTGGGGTGTTGTGAATCTTTGAGCGTTGTCCTTCGCGGACATCTTTGGATCTTTGCCGACGAATTGTCATGATGCCTTTATTGTGATGCATTTGTGAACCGTGTGGATTGTCATGATGTCTTTGTTGTGCGTTTGTGCTGCATGATTCTGCATTTGACTCTAGGCAGCCGATGCGCTATAATTTGTTGCGGGATTTGAACTCGATTGTTGATGTTTATGCCGCTTACGCTTCAAGAATTTTGTTGTATTTTACTTACGCTAGTATCACGAGAACTTGTTGTACATACGCTAATATGAAGGACTGCGCTCGAAAAATTTGTGAGTTTGAGGCGGTTGATTCGCGTTGACCGCGCCTTGTTCTTTGATATCTGCGTGCACGGCTTTGTTTGGACTTGCAACCCGCACAGTTTCCTACATTGTCTCGCTTTGAATACGCAAAGGCGTTTTGGCCTAAGTGGGTCTTAATGGAGTTGCTTGTATGTTATGTGTATTCTGTTATTTTTAGAACAAAGGAAAGTTTCTAATGGTGTGGCCAAGCGATTTAGGCGCCACGTATCCCAGCGGGAATCGGTCATGACGTAGTTCATTACAAGCGAATATTGGGTAAAATTCTAAAGGTGGGACCGAGGCCGACGTGGCGCCACGTATCCGCCAAGAGGAATCGAGTCAGCGTAGTTCGATTACAAGCAAAAGAAATTGGGATTTTTCTAAAAGGTGGGACCGGCCGATGTGCGCTACGATCCGCCGAGGAATCAGTCACACGTAGTTCAATTACAAGCAAAGGAGAAATTGGGATTTTTCTAAAAGGTGGGACCGGCCGATGTGGCGCCACGATCCGCCAAGGAATCAGTCACACGAGTTCCACCATTACAAGCGAGAAATTGGGATTTTTCTAAAAGGTGGGGCCGAAGCCGTGCGCTACGATCCGCGAGGAATCGGGTCACACGTAGTTCCAATTACAAGCAAAGGAGAAATTGGGATTTTTCTAAAGGTGGGACCGGCGATGTGGCGCCACGTATCCATGAGGAATCGTGTCACACGTAGTTCGATTACAAGCAAAGGAGAAATTGAGATTTTTCTAAAAGGTGGGACCGGCCCGATGTGGCGCCACGATCCGCCATGAGGAATCAGTCACACGTAGTTCCATTACATATGAAGGGCAAAAATATATTAAACTAACTATTTTAGGACTCGGCGGGCCAAAGCGAGGCATGAGTCCACTTCTTCGCTTCGTGTCTTAGAGGCGGGTCTTGACGGATCATACCGATCACATTGTATTTATGTTTCCTTTCAAAGAACGAAAGCACTTTAGAGCCTTTCCACGCAGTTTGTATCTTTTCTTTTGATTTCTGCGAAGTGCATGTTTTGATGAATGGTAGTTCAGGTATGTGCTCTAGCCAGGAGCATTTCTCTTCATTTGGAGATTGATTGATGATTCAACGATCCTTCCGCTTGTTTTGTTCAACAATCATGTTCACATAGCATCATCGTGGTGCAGTAAGTGGTTGTTGTTTATATTGGGGAAAACTTATTTAAGTTGGATGACTCCATCTTTGATCAATTCCTCGATTTTGTCTTTGAGGTATAACAATTTTCGTGTCGTGTCCTCTCGCGGAGTGGTATGCACAATGTTTAGTTTTATCGTCCCTCCGGGAGGTAGGCACAGGGTATTTAGGGAATTGGGTGGAGTATTCCTGCGGCTTTGACTTCTCATACACTTGGGCTATGGGTTCGCCTAAAGGTGTATATGTTTTTTTTGGTTTTCTTTCGGCATCTATGCGGTGTTTGTGTCCGTTTGGTGTGCGTGTTAGTGTTTGTGGTGAGTATTTTGGATATGCTGGTTGGGTATGGTAAGCGTGATATGGGGCGTAGTCTTGATAATGTGGATTTTGAGTGTTTTGGTTATAGTAAGGAGGCGGTGGATTGTGATACACCGGATGTTGTTCGCCTATGCTCACGAATGACCATGATGAGGGTGATGCATCTCTTCTCCTCTGAGGTACCTCATGGAATCGATCGCATTGCCACGCTAGTTGCTTGTAGAAATTGTCAAGTTTGTAATTCTGCTGTCTTAATGTCTTCTTCCACGAAGTCGCCATTCTTACGACTTCGCAAAACTTCGCCAATTACACCGATCATTCTTTCATAATATGTCGCGTCTTTCAATGATCGCACAAACAAAGTGGTCATTTCTCTGCCATTGGAGGTTGGACGCCGCTTCGACCGCCACCTCAGGGCGTATTCCCTGAAAGTTTCTGTGGATTTCTTTTCAAGATTCATAAGATAAAATCTGTCCAGGACAGTGTCAGTGTTGAATCTAAATATATCCATGAAATCTTGTGCCATGGCATTCAATGCCCCATTTTCGGGGTCTGCATGTGTACGATCCAGCGCCTCGCGGTTAGACTCCTGATGAATAGCTTCATGATGACTGCTTGATTTTTACCAACTCCAATCAATTTATCGCAATATGACCTTAGATGAGCTCGAGGATTCCCTTTTCCATCGAACATGTCAAATTTGGGCACCTTGTACCCCACAGGTAATTCAACGTCGGGGTGCATGCATAAGTTTTCATATTCCAAACCTTCTTCCGCTTTGTTCATTTGAATGCTTTTGAATGCCTCTTTCAAGCTACAGATTTCTTTTGCCATATTTTCATCAGCCCTAGCTCGAGTCTGCTGCTCCATTTCCTTGTATTGATCTGTCTTTGGAGCGGATGTATGCATAATAAATGGTTGGCTTTCGATCGGATGTGCTAATCCCTCATATTGTTTGTGTGTCATCTGCTCGTATTGGGTGGCTTGGCAATTTGGGTTGAGTGGGGAGATATAAGTAGGTGGTGGTTGAGATGTGTATGTAGTGAACGGATCATTTTGGAGGTCGACTTGCAAATTGACCGGGCGAGTGACATTTTGGTGTGAGCTGGTATGTTGCGGCCTCTGCGAGGAGCTTTGGGGAAGTGGAGGCTCAAGGGCTTGTGACATGATTGCATTTGTCCTTTTCTCTGGGAGTGGTGCATTCAAACTAATAGACAGGTTTGTGATATTTCGGAGCCTTTCTATTTCGGCTTGCATGATTTCCATTTGCTGCAATAGTGTGGCGAGGTGTTGATCATTGGTGTTTCTCATTTCTAACGCCTCTGCATCCTCTCCGGGAACGGGGATGAGTCCTAAGTTGTTTCGTTCCGGTGCCTCTGGATTAGTCATTTATTGGATGATTGTGCTTCTACCAGTCAACGCGAATCAACCTTTTGGGGATAAGCTGTTATACCCCGTAGTTGCAGGGTAGGTATGTGAGGACGTACGTACGAGAGTACGGCAGAAATTTTTGAAAAGAAAGAAAGATATGAGTTTTCGACGGAAAAGTTTCCGGTTATTTGTGAAGAAAAAGGTTCGTTAATGGGAATTGGATTCCCAGATTTGGTATTTGGACTTCATAGATTATATTAGAATTTTGAGATTTTATTTTCGGAAATGGTCACGTGGGGCCCACGGGAGAAATTTACGGTTTTGTGGGGCCCGCTTTTTGAGATTTCCGTATTTTGGATATTTTAAGACGAAATATTACGGCGAATTGGGGGGCGACACGTGTCACCCCCATGTGGCACCCTTGGCCGAATTTACATTTGTGCACAACACCCGGTTGTAGTCGTTTTTAATAAACGCGTTTTGCGTAACTGCGAAGGAAAATTCCGGCTATGTCGTTTTGTATTTTTTGCGGATTTTTCCGAGAAGCGAACATTTTGGACCAACGGGAGGGTGGCATGTGTCACCTCGCATTGGAAGCTAGGTGAGGCGTGACTTGGGCGATTAAGTGTCAGTGGGTAGATATTTTTGGTAGATATTTGTGAGGGTTTTAAGGAGTAGGGACTAGGGCACTTGGGCATATCTTGGCCTTACACTTGTGTAGCACTTGGCTAGATCTTGGCCATTGGTTGGCCTTTGGCTTTGCTATAAATACCCTCCTGTTGAAGACTTCATCATCCAAATGTGTTCTAAGTCTTGCAATCCTTCCTCTCTTCTTGTTACTCTCGCCCCAAGCCTTCCCCTCCCCTTTGAGTGGCCTTGTGGCGAGAGCCTCCTCCCTGTGGTGCCTTGGCCGTGGTACCCCACTGCTAGTTGTTTTCGTATAATACCCCTTGTTGTGGTATAGAAATACTCCCCTAGTATTGTTATAATGCCCAAAATACCTTAGCCTTGTGCCTTGTAGTATTCCAAAGATACCTCTTTACGTAGAGTCCGGAAATACTACCTTTCGTCCTTTTAGTCTCAAACCAAACCAGGAAATCTTCGTTGGTTGAAGTATGTGAGTAGAAGTTGGTTAGAACTTCTAAGGGTTGTTTGGAGTGGTTTGGAGCGCGCGGAGTGGAGCTAAACCTTGCTCAGGAGCGACTTTAAACTCGGATAATTTTTGGGCTTATCGAGGTAAATATCTTGTCCCCCTATTGTAATTGGAAATTACATAAGTGTTGAATATATAGTGTTATATACTATATATAGAACTGAACTTAGTATTATGGCAATGTCTTTTGACTTAAGCGAAGATTGAAGAATTGAGCGATAATCACATGAAGGTTAATAAAGAAGAAGCGAATCGTAATTACCTAGGGTTGTATTCTGAGACTTATGCGACATTCTTGTGTAGTAGAATTGTACGCGTCCGGTTAGGCGTGTTAACCCACGGTTGGCTTGGTAGCCACCTAGATGAAGGAGAGATTTACTGTGTTGCGGGGAGAGTCTTTGAATTTTACGTAGAAAGATGGGAGCGTGTGTTTAAGATTTTAATAGGCGTTTGTGGCCTTTATAGGTGAAAGTACTAGGAGTAGCGTATTACTCGAGGAGTGGAAAGGGCTAGCAAGGGTGTAGTACTTGGAGCATTTTGCTTGTTGTCGTTAAATCGTCGCGAGGTATGTGAACCTCTTCCTATCTCTTCTAGCATGATATGTGTGAACTATGTAGTGCGGTGAGACGTACGTGTTAAGCGTGTTTGATTGTTCTTAAAACATAAAGTGTTATAACGGCTTTATGGGAAGTTGGTTATAATGACTTTATGTAGGTAAGAAAATACTTTGTGGTTTTAAAAGGTAACTGATGTGAATTATAACTGGCTAGTTATAATAAAGAACTTGATGTATTTCAAAAGATTTCTAAATCGTTTTGAAGGGAGAGTAACACTTGGTTTTAAAGGTTTTAAAAAGAGTTATACTAGCTTGATGGGAGTTAGGTATAATGTCTTAAGAGAGGTAAAGAAAATGGTTTACTGATGTTAGAAGTTAAGAGACTTGATCTTATAAGATAAGAGACTTAACTTATTTGTTTTAAAAGTGGATGTTTATGTGAAACCTCATTCGTGAGTAATGAGTACTTGGTTTTATTTAAAGGATAATGTTTCTTGATTTGGAAATCGAATGTGTATCGACAGGACCAACTGCAGCGTTAATAAAGGAAAATGTATTGAATAATGATGAATTGTATTAAAACCATTAGAAACCTCATCTGCATAGAAACTAAGATGAGACAAAATGATATTACATTTTCTAGATCATGGTCATTGTAATAAGAATGTTGTAAACAAGAATAACCTACTCTCGGTGAGACATATATTACTCAATTGTTCTAAAACTAATCAAGTGATTAAGTTTATGAACTATGAAACCATTTGAAAATGAGAAGCTTGAGTAATTGAAACTAGGCAAACTGGAACTTAGGAAAAGAATGTTGTTACTTGATTTTGAAAAGGAATGTGGGTTGGTCATTCTAATACTACGGGTATCGGGTGACTTTTATAAAAGTAATGGATCTCTTTTAAAAGAACTTAACGTATGTAGTACTTTGGGGTTAAAAACCCGGACTTTGGCATAAAATGAAAGTACTTTGAGTTGTGTGAAACTTGCCTATGCTTGTGATGATAGCCTTTGTTGTGCAAGTGTGGTGTTTCTGTGTTACCGCGTCTCTCGATAGAGGGCCGGTTGACTGGTTGAGGTTTCTTACTGTTCGGCCTGGGTATCTGGTGGTCGGCTCTCGTACTTGCCCCGTCTCGTGACTGATTCGGCCTTGGTATCTGGTAGTCAGCCCTCGCACTTGCCCTGCTCGAGATAGTGACGAAGTTTCGTGATCTGACCTTGGTCCCCGTGGTCGACCCTCGTCTTGCCGGTCACCGCGTGGCCGCCTTGGTATCCGATGAGTCGGCTCTGACTTGCCCCGTATCGGCTTCGTGTTTTGGTTGCATTGTATTATTGGTACGGTCGGATCTGGTAGTTATACTTGTCCTGTACGGTTTTTATAACACAGGTGGGACATGGTGTTCATGTATAATCCTTGGTATGGTTATATCATAAATCGCTACAGCTGAGGAAGAAATTCCACGCACGCAGTGATAATTTGGAGGCGTGAGTCCTGTCTTGATGTAATCGTTATATGTTATATCTTTGTAGTTTGGTCATCATACATGTCTCTGCTTTATAGACTATTATGATTTCATTTACTGATTTACTGATTTCACATACTTGGTACTGTTATCGACCTCTCCCGGTGAGCGTATAAAGAGGCCAGAGCCTCTCACTCGGGAACAAGCCCGAACCGTGGCTCTCCGTATGGCACATCCTGAGAAGGGCCGTTGGGCATGCCTCAGGGATCGCAAGCGCCCGTACACTTTGTAGGGTCGCGAGAAGGTTAATGCCTCGAGCGGCTTCGCACGATTACAAAGTGGCATCGAGCGATTAATCCTGGAAAGTGTCTACGCCGTGTCTAGTAGAGTCTTGATTATCGGTGTGTTGCACCACATCTATAATCGCGAGGCTATAGGACATTTAGGATTGGTTTCCATTCTTCTCATTCGAGATCGTGCCTTAGAGGTGTGATAAGATTGGACCCTCCGACGTGTTTCGCTTTTTTACCGCTATGCCTGCGAAAAACCGCGGCGGAAGGCAAAGCGGCGAGGATCTGCGAGTAGCAACGGCGAAGACCACGACCTGAGCCTCCATCCCCGATGCAGGCGGGAGATGAGTTACAAGGAGCTGGCCCGATTAATGGCGTGGTTGTGGCGAACTTGAGGATAGTGGGCGCAGCAGTTCAGAGCACCGATGGTTCACCCTAGATCGGATAGTTCGAGGCTACGGGATTTTCCCGAGTTGTAGGCCGCCCAGTTTTATGGGTCGAGGCACGAGGATGATCCGCGGGAGTTCATCCGAAGCGATTCTGGATCGTGAGAGTGATCAAGGCATCGGAGATCGAGTCGGTGGCCACAGGTTCACATCAATGCGTGATACCGCAATGATCGGGTTTGATTCTTGGGAGCTGTCGGGAGAGCATGCACTTCCAGCGGTATGGAACGAGTTCTCGAGGCCTTTCTTGCACATTTCTTGCCTCCCGGATGAGAGGGCTCGGCCGACAGATTTTTGGTGTTCTGACGAGCAGGCGTGCGGTTCGGGAGTACAATGTGGAGTTCGACTCATTGGCGATGCGTCCGCGTTAGTAGCCGATATGGAGGATCGAGTGCACCGATATGTTCTGAGGCTCGATGATTGCCTTGCGAAGTTGTTCGTGTAGCTCTTGGGCATGGACATTGCCGCGTGCAGCGTATACACTTGGATGTGAGGAACGGATAAATCGGACGGAATGACCAAAGTCGCGAAGAGGGCGAGCAGCAGGTCCTTTGGTGACTTTCGAGGCGGACCGCCTCACTAGACTATGTACCTCGTCGATCTGAGTGGTCCTCCGGCTTCGGGACCTTGGGATATTCGGGAAGCGGTCGGGGCTCCCGTGTTTCAGATTTTCGGGAGAGCGAGTGCTCGCGGATGAGGTTGCCCTTGTCTCAGGTGTGGCGTTGTGGAAAGCTTCATAAGGAGGTGTCGTACTAACTCGGAGATTGTTATTTTTTGCGGCCAGCGGGGCCGTCGGCAAGAAGCTGTCCGAGGTAGCACTGGTAGGATAGCAAGGACTACTAGAGCAGTTGCGGGTTCTTCACCTTCCGTAACCAGGCAGGATGTTCGTACACCGGAAGGCCCCGGTAGAGGTCGCGGTGGGGTTCCAGTTTAGCGGTCCTTGAACCGCCTAGTTTAGTATATCCTTAACCTCTGAGTTTTGTTTATGTTGTTGATGTGTTTAATGTTATGTTTGGATAGCTTTGTGCTAAAATGTGATTTAGAAACACAGTTAGTGAAAAGGGTAAGTCCAGGTAGTGTGAGATGGAAGTGGTAGCTTTCGTGATGTGAAATAGTAAGATTGATTCGGATCGGGAACAAGAGTTGGCGCGGTTGAAGTCGGGTTGAGGACCATTTGCGGGTCAACCCAGTAACCGGTTTGGGGTGGGGTCGATTAGGTGGTCGCCAGTGGTAGGGTCACGAGGGTGCTAGGCCCAGTTTAGATGACCATCGTATGAGTTCGTGGATGCGTTCGATCGAGAATCGGTTCGTGGCGGGAATGGCCTCGTGGAAATCGAGGTTAGTAAGATGACCAAGTTTGGAGGTAGTGACTCGCAGATTTTGAGAGCGAAGTAATGACCAAGTATGGTGCGTCTTGGGAGAGTTCAAGCGTTCGAGAAGGCACGGCGAGTAAGGAAAGAAGAGGGCGTATGTTATTTCGTGGCGGTGTGGCATTGGCAACTTGTTAGAGGAACTTTATCGTTATTCGACTTGAGAAGGAACATTCGGACGAATGTTTCTAAGGAGGAGAATGTTATACCCGTAGTTGCGGGGTAGGTATGTGAGGACGTGCGTGCAGTACGGCGAAATTTTGAAAAGAAAGAAAGATATGAGTTTTCGACGGAAAAGTTTCGGTTATTTGTGAAGAAAAAGGTTCGTTAATGGGAATTGGATTCCCAGTTTGGTATTTGGACTTCATAGATTATATTAGAATTTTGAGATTTTATTTTGGAAATGGTCACGTGGGGCCCACGGAGAAATTTCACAGTTTTGTGGGGCCCGCCGTTTTTGAGATTTCGGTATTTTGGATATTTTCGAAGACGAAATATTCAGGCGAATTGGGGCGACACGTGTCACCCCATGTGGCACCCTTGGCGAATTTACATTTGTGCGCACCCGGTTGGAGTCGTTTTTACGAAGCGTTTTCGTAACTGCGAAGGAAAATTCCGGCTATGTCGTTTTGTATTTTTGCGGATTTTTAGAGGCGGAACATTTTGGACCAACGGAGGGTGGCGTATGTCACCTCACATTGGAAGCTAGGTGGGGCGCACTTGGGCGATTAAGTGTCAGTGGGTAGATATTTTTGGTAGATATTTGTGAGGTTTTAAGGAGTAGGGACTAGGGGCACTTGGGCATATCTTGGCCTTACACTTGTGTAGCACTTGGCTAGATCTTGGCCGTTGGTTGGCCTTTGGCTTTGCTTATAAATACCCCTCACTTTGTTGAAGACTTCATCATCCAAATGTGTTCTAAGTCTTGCAATCCTTCCCTCTCTTCTTGTTACTCTCGTCCTAAGCCTTCCACTCCCCCTTTGAGTGGCCTTGTGGCAGAGCCTCCTCCTTTGTGGTGCCTTGGCGTGGGGTACCCACTGCCTAGTTGTTTTTCGTATAATACCCCTTGTTGTGGTATAGAAATACTCCCTAGTATTGTTATAATGCCCAAAATACCTTAGCCTTGTGCCTTGTAGTATTCAAAGATACCTCTTTCGTAGAGTCAGGAAATACTACCTTTCGTCCTTTTAGTCTCAAACCGAAACCCTAAGGAAATCTTCATCGTTGGTTGAAGTATGTGAGTAGAAGTTGGTTAGAACTTCTAAGGGTTGTTTGGAGTGGTTTGGGCGCATGAGTGGAGCTAAACCTTGCTCGGGAAGCGACTTTAAACTCGGATAATTTTGGGCTTATCGAGGTAAATATCTTGTCCCTATTGTAATTGGAAATTACATAAGTGTTGAATATATAGTGTTATATACTATATATAGAATCGAACTTAGTATTATGGCAATGTCTTTTGACTTAAGCTGAAGATTGAAGAATTGAGCGATGTCACATAGAAGGTTAATAAAGAGAAGAAGCTGAACAGTAATTACCTAGGGTTGTATTCTGATGAACTTATGCAGCATTCTTGTGTAGTAGAATTATGCAGCGTCAGGTTAGGCGTGTTAACCCCCCTGGTTGGCTTGGTGGCCAGGCACAGATGAAGGAGGAGATTTCTGTTGTTGCGGGGAGGTCTTTGCCAATTTTACGTAGAAAGATGGGAGCGTGTGTTTAAGATTTTAATAGACGTTTGTGGCCTTTATAGGTGAAAGTACTAGGAGTAGCGTATTCTACTCGAGAGTGGAAAGAGCTAGCAAGGTTGTAGTACTTGGAGCATTTTGCTTGTTGTCGTTAAATCGTCGCGAGGTATGTGAACCTCTTCCTATCTCTTCTAGCATGATATGTGTGAACTATGTAGTGCGGTGAGCGTACGTGTTAATCGTGTTTGATTGTTCTTAAAACATAAAGTGTTATAACGGCTTTATGGGAAGTTGGTTATAACGACTTTATGTAGGTAAGAAAATACTTTGTGGTTTTAAAAGGTAGCGATGTGAATTATAAGCGGCTAGTTATAATAAAGAACTTGATGTATTTCAAAAGATTTCTAAATCGTTTTGAAGGAGAGTAACACTTGGTTTTAAAGGTTTTAAAAGAGTTATACTAGCTTGATGGGGAGTTAGGTATAATGTCTTAAGAGAGGTAAAGAAAATGGTTTACTGATGTTAGAAGTTAAGAGACTTGATCTTATAAGATAAGAGACTTAACTTATTTGTTTTAAAAGTGGATGTTTATGTGAAACCTCATTCGTGAGTAATGAGTACTTGGTTTTATTTAAAGGATAATGTTTCTTGATTTGAATCGGAATGTGTATCGACAGACCACTGCAGCGTTAATAAAGGAAAATGTATTGAATAATGATGAATTGTATTAAAACCAGTAGAAACCTCCATCTGCATAGAAACTAAGATGAGACAAAATGATATTACATTTTCTAGATCATGGCTGCTGTAATAAGAATGTTGTAAACAAGAATAACCTACTCTCAGGTGAGACATATATTACTCAATTGTTCTAAAACGGAATCAAGTGATTAAGTTTATGAACTATGAAACCATTTGAAAATGAGAAGCTTGAGTAATTGAAACTAGGCAAACTGGAACTTAGGAAAAGAATGTTGTTACTTGATTTTGAAAAGGAATGGGGGTTGGTCATTCTAATACTACGGGTATCGGGTGACTTTTATAAAAGTAATGGATCTCTTTTAAAAGAACTTAACGTATGTAGTACTTTGGGGTTAAAAACCCGGACTTTGGCATAAAATGAAAGTACTCTGAGTTGTGTGAAACTTGCCTATGCTTGTGATGATAGCCTTTGTTGTGCAAGTGTGGTGTTTCTGTTCTGCGCGTCTCGATAGAGGCGGTTGGTGGTTGAGGTTTCTTCTTGCTCGGCTGGGTATCGGTGGTCGGCTCGTGCTTGCCGCCTCGTGTTGATTCGGCCTTGGTATCGGTAGTCACCCTCGCGCTTGCCGCTCGGTATAGTGAAGTTTCGTGATCTGACCTTGGTCCCGTGGTCGACCCTCGTGCTGCCCGGTCAATTGCGTGACCGGCCTTGTATCCGATGAGTCGGCTCTGCACTTGCCGTGACGGCCGTGTTTTGGTTGCATTGTATTATTAGTGCAGTCGGATCTGGTAGTTATACTTGTCTGCATGCGGTTTTATAACACAGTGGGACATGGTGTTCATGTATAATCCTTGGTATGGTTATATCATAAATCGCGGTGATGAGGAAGAAATTCCACGCACGAGTGATAATTTGGAGGCGTGAGTCCTGTCTTGATGTATCGGTTATATGTTATATATCAGTAGTTTGGTCATCATACATGTCTCCGCTTTATAGACTATTATGATTTCATTTCTGATTTACGATTTCACATACTTAGTACTGTTGTCTTGACCTCCCGGGAATGCGTTAAACGCCGGTAGAGGTACATTACCGCCGATCCCCGCGTTTAGGATCTCATTTCAGCGTTTTGGGAAGCTCCGTTCCGTCGGAGGCTTATCTTTGGTATGTTACCCTGAGTCTGTAAGTTCTTGTACGTTCAGGGGTATGGCGGGGCCCTGTCCCGTCATAGTTGTTGTATAAATCTTAAGTGCAATGTAGTTGTGGCGGGGTTGAAAAAGGATTAAAGCTGCTCGTGTATTATGTATATACTGAAGGCAACTGTTTTGGTTGGCCTGTTTATTTATTATATCTCTTGTTTCATGATTCATGTTTTATTTTCCGCTGGTTTTCTCTGATGTTGTATCACTAGGGTGCCCGGGGTAAGGCACCAGTAACGGGCCCGGGTTCGGGGCGTTACATAAGCTAGGCAAAAATAATCCTTTAACAAATGAAGCAAACCAAGTTAGTATAATATGCAAAAAGTTGCAGGCAATATATACTAATAAGCAAATTGCAAATCAAGTGCGTGTTCTAATATGTTTGGGACCTCTTTATGCCAGAGGTAGGCCTAAACGTCACATATGCGAGGTTATGATGGATCTGTCCAGGCCGCCCAACTGTAATGCTTTCGTTGGAAATGGCGACCAAATGACGGTGCACTTTTCCCAATTTTGGCATGTCATGATTAGGTTTGGATTTGTCTATCATTGTCACGCTACACATAGTATGCTGGTTGGTCGTTGGGTTGAGAAACCCGTCGACAAGTTTGGTGTCTTCCTAATTGTGGTGTCAATGCCAAGGATTGACCCACCTAAGGTAAATGCATGCATGCCCTAAAACAAAGGGTGGTATATGTCTATCTTAAGTTTAGAAGATTTTGCTTTTCTAGGCAAGGTTCGGCGGACAACTCGAGTGAGAAGGCTACGCGACTGATCAGACGAACCGATCTAACTCCGTGCAGGCGCCAACTCTTCTAAAATTTGGATATTTTGAAAGAAATTTGCGGGTGCGCGGAGCACACCAGCGTGTGAGTGTGTGATTTGTGTGAATTTTCTAGAATGAAAGAAATATGAGCGGAATGCCAGTTTAAGGAAAGCAGTAAAGCAGGTAGCAATAAAAATAAACAAAACCAAATACAGCACACAAAATGCAAAAAGTAATGCCAAATAATAACCCTAGGTTTGTTGTGGTTAAGAACCTAAATTCCCCAGTGGAGTCGCCATCTGTAACACCCCATTTTAAACCGGAGTCGAAAACGGGATTCTAGCGAACCCTGCTTGAATAAAAGTGTTAGAAAATAAATAAAAGTGTTAAATGTTAAAAGAATACTAAAATTTAAAAGGATTGCTAGGAGTCGCCACCTAATTAATTTGGGTGAATTAGGACACCTAAATGTTAACTAGTTTAAAGTAAACATTAACTCCATTTAATGGTCTGCTAAACTTAATGAGATTACGGTTAGGGTTCTTTATTATCCTAAAGGGAAGGGTTAGGCACCCTAAAGGATCCGCTAACTTGCGGTTGTCCGTTCAAACCTAGGGTTAGTTATGCTAAAAAATGCGTGTTTTGAAAATATAAAAGATGCTTCAAAATATTTTATAAAAAATGAAGTATGTTGATAAAAGTTTGTAAGACTAATGCTATAAAAATAAAATTTCACGGTATGCATTTATATTGTTTATAGATATATGCCATGTTGATTAATGATCAAAGATAAGCCTTTAAAATCAAATATATATGACGTAGTGCAGAAGGTGATTATTTTGTAATTTTATGATAAGAAGGTTATTCAACATAAATTATTCATATTATGCTAATAAAAGAACTTATGGGAAAAATCAATTCATTTTATCCTGAATTTTATAAGAAGTAGTACGTTAGTTGCGAGTTAAATTGTTAGTTAAGTTTAGACATGCATGACAAGCCCTTAAAATAAGTAATTTAAAAGTGTATTTCTGATTTTAAAACTACCCGCCCAATTTATTTATTCCAAGACTAATCGTTCTATGCCTCCTATTAATTACAAAGTTAGCTAATTAAATTTCAACAAATAAGCAAACAAATATATATAAGACGTAAGAGATTAAGAGGCCAAAAGGATGCTCTTTGGGGGGATGACAACCCCTTTTGTTTGGGAATTACGAGGCGAATGCGGTGTACAGACGGCACTCATGCGGTGTGGCTTGTGAAGAGTCTCGTAATGAGATTGCTCCAATGCATTTTCATGTAAAACAAGAGAAGAAAAGGATTAGTACATACCCTAAACATTTAGCAATAAATAAGCATTTTAGCAAACATATTTCCTATCAAACCCAGTGTATCCATGGAAAGAACAATAGAATCGATGAGCAAAGCAGACGGTGAGCAACGAGAAGCAAGCGAAGGACTTAAACCAGATATATGTATAATTGTTATTATATTACTTCCAAAACGAAACAGACATTCCAAAGAAGAAAGTCAAAACAGTCCAAACATTTTAAATAAGAACCAGGCTTTAAAATGCATACAGAGTAGAGAAAACATGAGACTTGAACATGCAATGAATACATATACTTATGCTTGTACTCTTGTACATCCAGGAGATGTATCCTCCCAGATTTAAAGCAAACAGGCTAAGTATGCACTAACATATTCAATTTTAAAACCAAAGAACCAAACAACTACATGATATTCAAAACAAACACCTACTTCATATCCTTTTTAGGCATATTGGGTGACATACTAAATATTCGAGTGGTATTCGCTCGATATATGGAGTATGTGTACTTGATACACAATCCTTTATCTTATGACTTGAAAGCGAGACAAGGGAACTTCCAAAGAACCGATGCACATACGACCTATGTATACCATACAAATCTTCAAAGAACTATCTCTATAGGACTCATTTATTCAAAGCGCATTGATTCTTTTAAAGCAGACGTGAATCAAATGAGATGGATTAAACAAGGTGCAAAGGCTATCATCACTTCTAATTAACATGAAATTCATAGACAAGCATTTTAGGACCGAAGCGAAACATATGTGCCTATTCTCCGACGGTTTAGCGATCGACACAATCCGTGGATCAAACCGGTGGCTATGCAACATGTATTAAGTAAAACAAGTTGCTACTATGGTAGAATTATTATTTAGCATTTACGATCTTGTGGTGATCTTAAATGAGTTCCATATTCACATAATTGACTTAATGCATATACCAATAAACTCAAACTTGTCATGTTTAGGACACCGCAATTTCGACATAGCCCAAATACATTAACACAAGCTGTAAAAGAGTAGTACAACTTCATATTAGGCTCGGAATAGTCATTTCACATACCAAGCTTCTTATCATGTTTCCCTATTATCAACTAGTTAAGGGACATGACGTTATTCGTCGGATCATATCACGAGCATCGTATTCAAATCCATAAGGAAAGGAAGAATCCAAGGCATGTAAAAGGAACAAAACCACAATCGCAAATCGAATCCGACAATCACAGTTGTGACTCTCAAAGAAACAAGAATAACCAGTCCTTAGGCCAAACTATCTAGACCATGGTCTTTACTACACCAGTATCCGGATGGCGTATTAATCCCATAATATAATCCTAACCCAGTATCCTACCTGTTTAACAGTCAGATAAACATGGTCGACACCACAAAATAGCAAAATGAATATGAATTTAATCGATAACTTAAGATGCAAAGGTGCCTCAGTTGATTAAATAGTTTGTCATATTGATTAATGCAATAATACAGACAGACTACCACATATGTCACGAAAACATAGAAATGCCGAGATGCAACGAAATCAATAAGGAATGGGATTTACCTTCTCCGGGCAGCGAACCGGGGCAACGTATCAAGTCGTCGGTCCACTCGGGTTATGGGTTTGCGATGCGAATAACAGGGGCGAGGTTTGTTTGCTGATTTTGGCTGGAATTGAAATAAGGGGACTCGAACTACCTATTCTTGCGATGCTAATGGTCTAGGTGCTGAGCCATAACTCCCGATGCTCTGCTGTTCTCGATTCTTCCCCTGGCGTTACGAATCGTGCTCTGTCAGTTTCATAACTGTCGTCTGTGCTCTTGTCCCCACTGCACTCTGCCCCCTTTGCATGATGACAAGCTTCTGTATTTATAGCTAATAACCTGGGTAATCAAGGTTGATTCTGTGAATTGATTCGTGCTTGATTTGTTACTGATTTCGCGCGATTCGAAACGATTTGGAAGGATTTTCTTAGTTATGGTAAGAGGAGCTGGCTAGGGTGCGTGGGTAAAGGGAAAGGAAAGTCGCCGGATTTTCCACCCCAAAATCCGCGAGATTTTGCGTGAAGGGGAGAGAGTAGGCGGCGAAGTTCTCTCTTTAGGTTAAGTCTTGACGGATGAAGATGGGCGAAGGGTAATAGGAAAACCGGCGGTCATTTGAGGAAATAAAGCGTGGAGTCGAGCGACGGGTTTGGGCACAGGCGACGCAGGGAATTGGGCTGCCGGGCGTGGGTAATGGGTAATTGGGCTGGGTAGAATTAATTAGTTTTAGGCTAGTTAATTAATGATAAGTTAATTAATTAATTGTGATTAAATTATCTAAAATAAATGCGGGCGTGCTATTTAATTAGTGTTTAATGTTTTAGACTGCGGCGCTATTATTTAAAATTATTTATTTATGCCTGTATTTATGTTTTATCGCTGCATTTTATTATAAAAAATCATAAAAAATTATTTTGCAAAATTAGTGTAATTTTATAGCTAATGACTGCACGAGAGGGTCAAAATTGGGTGTCAACAGGGTACATACGGCCTATGCGGGCGGATACAGTCTATGCGAGAAAATTACCTCAGGAGTTCATCAGACAGATGCAACGGATCATGAAAGTGATTAAGGCCTCAGAGGCCGAGTCAGTGGTATTGGGTTCTCATCGGCTGCGTGATATTGCAGTCAACTGGTATGATTCATGGGAACTGTCCCGGGGGGAGGATGCGCTTCCAGCTGTTTGGGGCGAGTTCTCAGAGGCATTTCTTAACCACTTCTTGCCTCCACAGATGAGGAGAGCCCGAGTGGATATGTCACGACCCGACCTCGGGCCCGCAACTGGTGCCTTACCCCGGGCACCTTAGTGATAATACATCAGAAAAAACCAGCGGAATAAAACTCATAGACATGGAACAATATAAAATAAGAAACTGGCTAATCAATAAGGTCACATTTCTGCATATATATATCAAAACCCGAACTGTTACATCCTTTACAAACCCAACTCACAACAGGACTACAGACCTCTAAGAGTTTGACATAATAACTATGACGGCACAGGGCCCCTCCATACCCCTGAATGTACAAGTACCTACAATGACAGGGAACCATACCAAAAGATAAGCTTCCGGAGAAACGGAGCTTCCCAATACGCAAAACCGTGATCCTATGAGCGAGGATCAATAACCGGTGTACCTCACCGCGGCGTGAACGCGGCCGCGAGGTCGATAACAAGTACCAAGTATGTGGAAATCGAAATGCGTAATGAAATCACATTTCACCCTTTTTAAAAGACCATTTCACAATATATAAACAGTGATGTCAAGTCAGGGACGTATGCCCTCAAAATCATTACTCACATATAACCATGGGTCTCACGCCCACAATATCAATCATGCCCGTGGAACTCCTTCATCACTGCCGGCAGTCGGCAGTCCATGATGTAAAATAACACCCATATATGTACCTGAACACTAGATCCCGCCTGCGTCATAAAACCGATCGGGCCAAGTAGAAGAGCCAACTACGGATCCGGCTGCGTCATAAAACTTAACGGGCCAAGTACGGAAGCCAACTACCAGATCCAACCTGCGTCACACAACTGACCGGGGCAAGTATCTTAAGCCAACGTACCAGAGCCTACCGTATCACGAGATATGACCGGGGCAAGTATCTTAAGCTATCTACCAGAGCCTACCGTATCACGAGATATGACCGGGGCAAGTATCTTAAGCTATCTACCAGAGCCTGCCGATACACGAGAAATGACCAGGACAAGTATTTAAAGTGTGCCTGTAACCTAATGTACAAATCAAGCCCGGACCACTCATCACTGCGGCAAACTTCATGGATAGCTAGTCCATGGACTAATAACATGACCCGAGAATTGAACCCGCACCATGGCCGCATGCCCCCGGAATCTCTCATCGGTGTAAGCATGGCCATGGAACAATCATAGTGGACGCATACCCGTGGGCCTCCCAACAGTGTCGGTATGTCTAAGTAAATAACAAGATAATAATCATAATGGAAGCATACCCGTGGACCATCCAGCAGTGTCGGTATGTCCAAGTAAATAACAGGATGACCGGTCCTCCATCGAGAGACGCGGTAACATAAGAATACAACACTTGCACAACAAGGCTATCACAAGCAAGCATAGGCAAGTTACCATACTTCTCAACTTTCATTTTATGCCAACAATCCGGGTTTTAACCCCAAAGTACTACATACTTTAATTCTTTCAAAAAGATCATTTTTTATGTAAAAGCCACATGATACTAATACCCGTAGTATCAAAACACGTTTTTTTTTTCAAACCAAATTACTACACATTCAGAAAGTCTTTACAAGGCCTTTTAAATCAAGTAAGTAAACCGTTCTTTTATCCTCCTCAAGTCGTTATAACTAACTTCCCATAAAGCTATTATAACACTTTTTTTTTATCAATTCAAAACCACTA
Organism: Przewalskia tangutica; assembly: GCA_029844215.1. Classification (NCBI taxonomy): domain Eukaryota; kingdom Viridiplantae; phylum Streptophyta; class Magnoliopsida; order Solanales; family Solanaceae; genus Przewalskia; species Przewalskia tangutica. The sequence continues at coordinate 611,715 of JAQGDG010000034.1, forward strand.
CAATCATTTGGAAAACCAAGACAACTTATTCTTTTAAAACCAAGTATCAATTTCTTTCCAAATAATGATTCACAACTTTTTAGAATAATTCAAGGCCCTTAAGATTTAGAAGTCAAGTCAAGGACATCAAAAATGAAACCAAATTCATTTAACACACGTACGTCTACCGTACTATATATTTCACAACAATCATGCTCAAGAGGATAAGAAGAATCACATACCTCCTCAGCTAAATCCACTTGCCAAGTCGAATATGCCGCGCGTAGAATATCCACCTATAATAACCATAACACATCTATCAACTTCTAGTTTTCTTCGTAGAATATTTCTAAGTATAAGGTCTCTTATTCTACGAAAAATTGGGCAGCACTTCCCCTGTTTCTACGTACTTTTCCACATTTTTCAAGGCCCGAAATCAATAGCCAACATGCCACATTTAAGGCACAATAAATCAGCAACTCAAAGGGGATTACACGCCTAACTGGACGTGTAAAATTCTGCCCCACAATATACAAAAACAGTTCATTAGTCCAAAGTAAAAACAGTCATGTTAATTCTTGATTTAACAACTTTATTAAGGTCCAATTCTTTTCAATCTTCCTTCCACATATCATATACTCAATTATATACTACTACAACATGTAATCTCCAATTACAATAGAAGGACAAAGATCATTACCTCGATAAGCCCAAAATTTTCCAATGATTAAAAGTCGATCCTTAGGAATCTTAGCTCCAATTACTTACGTTCCAATCCACTCCAAGCAACCCTTAGAAGTTCCTAACCAACTTCTCTTCAAGATCCAACTTCAAAAAGTGAAGAACACTTTAGGTTCCAAACCTTGTAGATTTCGGCCAAGGGGTGATTTTTAGGCTAGGGGTGTGAAATATTGTATAACACTTGGTTAATAACATTCCTAACACATAAAGGAAGAACACTTAAGAGTTTAAGAATTTTTGGACAACCTTTGGTCAAGAACCTTGGCCATTGCCGAGAGCACTGGGAAGGGAGGGAGTATTTTCAAGTCTTGGAAATTATTCTAAGTGTGGATGAAGTCTTGCTACAAGGGTGTATTGATAAGATAACCAAGGGCTAGGATCAAAGCAAGTGTGTGGATGAGATTGGAGACAAGTGTGTGTGGGTCCCACAAACCACTTGTCCAACACAAGACTTGGGACACTTGGCTTGTCCACTTGCCCTCTCATTTCGGCCAACATGCCACCTAAGGGGGTGACACGTGTCTCCCTCCTATTCGTCCAAAATATTTTCATCTCCAAAAAACATCCATAATGGCCAAAATCTCGAAAATAATGTGGGCCCCACAAAATCGTAAATTTTTACCGTGGGCCCCACGTGACCAATTCTGGAAATAAAATTCCATAATCCTATTATATTCCAAGAAGTCCAAATACCAAAATTGAGAATCCAATTCCAAATAATAAACATTTTTCCTTCACGATATTCGGAATATTTTTCGTTGGAAAAACAAATCTTTCTTCCTTTTCGAACTTAATGTTGTATTCTCGTACGTACGTCCTCACATACATACCCTGGAACTACGGGGTGTAACAGGATAAGTTTATGATGTTGAGACAGAATGGGCGGACGGTTCGGGAGTACAACATAGAGTTCGACTCATTAGCTCGGTATGCCCCCACTCTAGTGGCAGACATGGAGGATAGAGTGCACCGATATGTCACGGGACTTGATGATTACCTAGCAGAGGGTTGTACGGGAGTAGCTCTTCAGCCGGGTATGGACATTGCCCGCATGCAGGCTTATGCACGTGGGTGAGGCGTGAGGTCGATCTGATGGCCGTGATCGCATAGATCAAGACAGCAGGGTCCTTTGGTAACTTTCGAGGCGGACCGCCTCAGCATCAGGCTAGTTATGCGCCTCTGCCAGTACAGAGTGGTCCTCCACAGTCTTCAGAACGTCCGGGATATTCATGAGCAGGTCAGGGCTCTAAGGGTTCAGGTTTTCAGGGGAGTAGGGGTGTTAGCTAGATGAAGCCACCCCTACCTCGGTGTGGCCAATGTGGTAGACTCCACGCTGGGGAGTGTCATGGTGTTCAGGGAGCTTGTTTTATATGCGGCCGGCAGGGCCATTTTGCGAGGAATTGCCCGACCAGAGGTAGCGCAGATGTTAAGACTCAGCCTTCGGGATCGGTGGCTGGTTTATCGCCTTCTATAGCTATGCGCCCTGCAGGGCAGGATTATGATTAGAGCGACAAAGGGAAAATGAAGCAAGTTACAGGTATATCTTTAACCCTTTAGAGACTAGTATGCGTTGATAAGATGGTTATATGTTAAGTGTTATGTACGGGTAATATTGTGTAAATTGTGATTAAGACAACCTGATTAGAAGGAAAGGTAAGTTTGGGGACATGGGAATAGTGAGCCTTAGAATATTGTTAACCGTTGAGACCTTAGATACAAGGCCGTCTTGAGTAAAGGATTTTACGGTTGACCTTGGTCGAAGTACATAATATACGCGAAGTATATTAGTGTGATAATTCCATGGGTGGTGTGAAATGAAAGTGGGTAGTCAAGCTAAGAAGACCACTAGACTTTCATGACTTGAATAGTAAGATTTGTTCCGGACGAGGAATGAGGATTTAGTGCGATTATGGGTCGGGTTGAGGACCAATCGCGGGTCAACCCGCAACCCGAAATGGAGTGGGGTCAGTTTGAGGTAGTCCCGCTAGGTGTTAGGGTCACGAGGGTGCAAGGCCCAAGTCTGGTTAATCGTTGTACTGTTCGTGGATGCGTTCAACCAGGACCAGGTCGTGAAGGCCGAGAATGGCCTTAAAGGAAATTGAAGCTTGTATAATGACCAAGTTTAGAGATAGTAACTCCAGGGTTTTGAGAAATGAAGCAATGACTGAAATGTGGTGCGTGTACTAGAAAGAGTTCGGTTGTACGAGGAGAGTACGACGAGTAAGAAAAGAAGTGAATATGTGTTAAAAGAATGAAAGTGATTATATATGTGAAATGAAGGTACGAAGGGAGTATTCTTTTTAGACCATGAATGAGAGTTAGTAGTGATGTTATACACTTTAGAGGTGATTCCTCGTTGGCTTGGATTTGTATATATGCGCGTGTGTTATTATGGCCATATGTGGCATAATTGGTTTTGTGAGTATAGTAGTGAAGACTATACCGGTGCATGTGTTGTTGGAAACTCGGAAGGAACATTCGGGACTAATGTTTCTAAGGGGGGAAGAATGTTACACCCCGTAGTTTCAGGGTATGTATATGAGGACCTACGCAAGCGAGTGCTACCTTAAGTTTGGAAAGGAAGAAAGTTTTCCTTTTTTCTACGGAAAATGTTCCGAACCACGTGAAGGAAAAAAGTTTATTATTGGGAATTGGATTCTCAATTTTGGTAATTGAGACTTACATAATTTATAAGAATTATGGATTTTATTTCCAGAATTGGTCACGTGGGGCCCACGGGAAAAAAATTACGGTTTTGTGGGGCCCACAATATTTTCGAAATTTTGGCCAATATGGATGTTTTTGGGAGATGAAAATATTTTGGACGAATAGGAGGGCGACATGTGTCACCCCCATGTGGCCATGTTGGCCGAAATATGATGGACAAGTGGACAAGCCAAGTGGCCAAGATATTTGTGTGGACAAGTGGCTTGTGGGACCCACACACACTTGTCCCCAATATCAACCACACATTTGTTTCAATCCTAGCCCTTGGTTGTCTTATAAATACACCCAAGTAGTGAAGACTTCATCCACACTTAGAATAATTTCCATGACAAAAATTATACTCCCTCCCTTGTTGAGCTCTCGGCCAAACATCCCTTATGTGAAGAAAAATCTTCAATTGTTGTTGATAAATCCCAAAACTAAAACCAAGTGTCCCTAGTAGTGTTCTAAAGATATCCCGGAAATACTACGTTAATCCGATAGACGCAAAGTGAAACCCTAAGCTGATCTTCATATTTTTTTGGATGAGGTGTTAAGAGAAGTTGGTTAGGAACTTCTAAGGGTTGCTTGGAGTGGATTGGAACGTAAGGAATTGGAGCTAAGATTCCTAAGGATCGACTTATAATCTTGGAAATTTTGGGCTTATTGAGGTAATAATCTTTGTCCTTTTAGTGAAGTTAGAAATTACATATGTTGTTGTATATATGAGTATATGATATATGGAAGGAAGGTTGAAAAGATTTGGACCTTAATAAAATGTTAAATTGAGAAATTGGCATGCTATCCATTAAAGTGGTTAAAACATTACCTATTACTTGATGACAGGAAGGAATCTTGTTAATAACAAGTTAATGTAACTTATATAAAGATTGGAATATAAGTTGGAATATTAAAGAAGTAATGAAACAAGTATTGGCATGCTAGCCGAAGAACTGGACAGTTTTGATTGTAGTAGTTGGCCAAGAACACCAACTAAAGGACTGAACTAATGGACTGTATTTACATTGGACTGTTTTTACATTGGACTGTTTTTACATTGGACTATGGACTAGTATAATGAACAATTTTGGTAAAATTAGGGGCTGAATTTTACACGTCCAATTAGGCGTGTAATCCCCTTTGACTTGCTATATTATTGCGCCTTAAATGTGGCAATTGGTTATTGATTTCGGGCCTTGAGGTGGAAAAGTACGTAGAAACAGGGGAAGTGCTGCCCATTTTTTTGTAGAATAAGAGACCTTATGCTTAGAAATACTCTACGAAGAAAACTAGAAGTTGATAGACGTGTTATGGTTACTATAGGTGGAGATTCTACGCGCGGCATATTCGACTTGGCAAGTGGATTAAGCCAAGGAGGTATGTGATTCTTCCTATCCTCTTGAGCATAATTGTTGTGAAATATATAGTACGGTAGACGTACGTGTGTTAAATGAATTTGGTTTCATTTTTGATGTCCTTGACTTGACTTCTAAATCTTAAGAGCCTTGAATTATTCTAAAAAGTTGTGGATCATTATTTGGAAAGAAATTGATACTTGATTTAAAAAAGAATAAGTTCTTTTGGTTGTCCAAATGAATGTAGTTGTTTTGAATTTCTTAAAACATAAGTGTTGTACTAGCTTTATGGGAAGTTAGTTATAACGACTTGAGAAGGATAAAAGAACGGTTTACTTACTTGATTTTAAAGGCCTTATAATGATTTTCTGAAGGCGTAGTAATTTGGTTTGAAAAGAAAACGTGTCTTGATACTACGAGTATTAGTATCGTGTGGCTTTTACGTAAAAAGGGATCTTTTTAAAAGAGTTAAAGTATGTAGTACTTTGGGGTTAAAACCCGGATTATTGGCATAAAATGAAAGTACCTTGAGTTTATAAAATGGTGAATCAGTTCACATGTTAATTAAAGTTTAGAAGTATGGTAACTTGCTTTATGCTTGCTTGTGATAGCCTTGTTGTGCAAGTGCCGTATTCTTATGCTACCGCGTCTCTCGATGGAGGGCCGGTCATCTTGTTATTTACTTGGACATACCGACACTGCTCGATGGTCCATGAGTATGCTTCCACTATGATTGTTATCTTGTTATTTACTTGGACATCACGACAGCGATGGATGGTCCACGAGTATGCTTCCACTATGATTGTCATCTTGTTATTTACTTGGACATACCGACACTGCTGGATGGTCCACGGGTATGCTTCCACTATGATTGTCATCTTGTTATTTACTTGGACATACCGACACTGCTGGATGGTCCACGGGTATGCTTCCACTATGATTGTTATCTTGTTATTTACTTGGACATACCGACACTGTTGGATGGTCCACGGGTATGCTTCCAATATGATTGTTCCATGGACATGCTTGCACCGATGAGAGATTAGGCGTGCGGCCGTAGTGCGAGTTGATTCGGTGATGTTATTACTCCATGGACTAACTATCCATGAAGCTTGCTGCAGTGATGAGTGGTCACGGGCTTATTTTGTATATGTGGATATAGACACACTTTAGATACTCGTCCTGGTCATCTCTCGTGAATCGGTAGGCTTTGGTACGTTGGCTTTCGTACTTGGCCCGGTCAGTTTTATGACGCAGGCGGGATCTGGTGTTCCGGTACACATATTAGTGTTGTATTATATCATGGACTGCCGACAGTGAGGAAGGAATTCCACGGGCATGATTGATATTGTGGGCGTGAGACCCATGGTTATATTTGAGTAATGATTTTGAGGGCATGCGTCCCTGACTTGACATGACTGCTTATATATTGTGAAATGGTCTTTTAAAAGATGAAATGTGATTTCATTCTGATGCTCGATTTCACATACTTGGTACTGTTATCGACCCTTGGGGATGCGTTAAATGCGCGGTAAGTACACCGATTGTTGATCCTCGCTCATAGGATCACGGTTCTGCGTATTGGGAAGCAACGTTTCTCCGGAGGCTTATCTTTTGGTATGGTTCCCTGTCAATGTAAGTACAGGTATATTCAGGGGTATGGCGGGGCCCTGTCCCGTCATAGTTGTTATGTCAAACATTCTTAGAGGTTTGTAGTCCTGTTGTGAGTTGGATTTGTAAAGGATGTAACTGTTCGGGCTTTTGATATATATATATATATATATATATATATATATATATGTTGAAAAGCGACTTATCGGTTAGCATGTTTCTTATTTTACATTGTTCCGTATACATGAGTTTATTATTGATTTTCTCGATGTATACCTACTAGGGTGCGGGTAAGACACGATCGCGGGCAGGCGTCGTGACAAAAGTGGTATCGAGCGATTAGTCCTCGGAAAGTGTCTGAGGCCGTATCTAGTAGAGTCTTGATTATCGGCGTGTTGTGCACCACACCTATAATCAGGAGGCTACAGGATATTTAAGATTGGTTTCCATTCTTCTCACTCTGAGATCGTGCAATAGAGTTGTGCTATAGGTTGGACTCCCTCTGACATATTGTTATGTACCAGTTATGCCTCCACGCAAGGCAACCAGGACCCAGAAGGGCAAGACAGCAGATGGAGCTGCTAGTAGAACACAGGGGGTTACGAGGGCACAAGCCCAGTCATTACCTGAGGTAGTGCTTCAGACGGCAAGTTCTACGACGCTGCCAGCCCCAGAAGAGTTTAGAGAAACAACAGTATCTACTGAGGACACGGTACCTGAGCCTCCAGTCCAACGGACAGGAGCAGATGATATGGATTACAAAGAGATGGCCCAGTTACTAGCTAGGATCGTGGCAAGACATGAGGACAGACGGGAGCCGGTATTACCGGTGGTGCACCCCAAAACAGATAGTTTGAGGCTTCGGGACTTCTTGAGTTGTAATTCACCAGAGTTATATGGATCGGCGAGGATGATCCTCGGAGTTCATCGACAGTCTGGCAGATCATGAAAGTGATTAAGGCCTCGAGGCCGAGTCGGTGGTATTAGGTTCTCATTTGCGTGATATTGCGATCAGTGGTATGATTCATGGAGGCATGCGGGAGGATGCGCTTCCATATGTTTGGGGCGAGTTCTCAGAGGCATTTCTTAACCACTTATTGCCTCCACAGATGAGGAGAGCCCGGGTGGATAGGTTTATGATGTTGAGACAGAATGGGCGGACGGTTCGGGAGTACAACATAGAGTTCGACTCATTAGCTCGGTATGCCCCCACTCTAGTGGAAGACATAGAGGATAGAGTGCACCGATATGTCACGGGACTTGATGATTATCTAGCGAGAGGTTGTGCGAGTAACTCTTGGTGGGCATGGACATTGCCGCATGCGAGCTTATGCGAGGGCGAGAGCGTAAGTCGGCCTTGATAGCGAGATCGGCGTAAGAGGCGAGGCAGCGAGGTCCTTTGGTAACTTTGAGGCGGACCGCCTCGGCGTGAACTAGTTATACGCCTCGCCCGATCTGATTGGTCCTCCGATCCTCGGGGCGTCAGGTATTCACGGCGGTCGAGCTCGAGTTTGAGTTTTGAGGCGAGATGTTAGTCAGATGAGGCCACCCCTACCTCGGTGTGGCCAATGTGGTAGACTCCATGCTGGGGAGTGTCATGGTGTTCAGAGATCTTGTTTTACTGCGGTGGCAGGCCATTTCTGAGGAATTGTCCGGTAGAGGTAGCGCAGATGTTAATACTCGACGCCGGGATCGGTGGTGGTTCGCCTATACATGGCTATCGCCTGCGAGGATTATGATTAGAGCGACAAAGGGAAAATGAAACAATAGTTACAGGTATATCTTTAACCCTTTATAGACTAGTATGCGTTGATAAGATGGTTATATGTTAAGTGTTATGTACGGGTAGTATTGTGTAAATTGTGATTAAGACAACCTGGTTAGAAGGAAAGTTAAGTTTGGGGACATGGAAATTGTGAGCCTTAGAATATTGATAACCACCGATACCTTAGATGTATAAGGCTTCTCGGGTAGCAAGAGTTAATTCAGACGAAGAATGAGAGTTAAGTGTGACGATGGGTCGGGTTGTGGGCCACTTGCAGGTCAACCCGTAACCCGGGACGAAGTGGGGTCAGTTCGAGGTGGTCCTGCCATGTGATAGGGTCACGAGGGTGCAAGGCCCTAGTCTAGTTAATCGTTGTACGGGTTTGTGGATGCGTTCCACCAGGACCGGGTCGTGAGGGCCGAGAATGACCTTAAAAGAAATTAAATCTAGTATTATGACCTTAAATTGTTGGATGTAGTAATTCCAAGGTTTGGAAAACTGAAGAAGTGTTTGAAATTATGTACGTGTACTAGGAAGAGTTTGGAAGCACGAGAAGAGTATGACGAGTAAGAAAAGAAGCGAACATGTGTTAAAAGATTGAAATGTTTATAGTATGGGAAGTGAAGGTACGAAGAGAGTATCCTTTTAGGCCATGAAGGGGAGTTAATAGTGATGTTATACACTTTAGATTTAATTCCTTGGTTGGCTTATGATTTATGTATATGCAGGTATGATGCATTGTGTCCATGTGTGGCATAGTTGTTTGAGTGGGTATAGTTAAAAAGGACTGCCATAATCCGTTTAGACTTAACCTGGAAGGAACATTCGAGACGAATGTTTCTAAGGGGGGAAGAATGTTACACCCCGTATTTCCAACAGTTTGAGATAAGAACGTACGTGAGAATTTGGGATTTGAATTTTTGAAAGAATGAAAAATTCCGAAAAAATCTCGGAACCTCGTGAAGGAAAAAGGTTCATTAATTGGAATATGATTCTCAAATTTGGTATGTGGGATTCATAGAATATATTATAATTATGTAATTTTATTTTCGGATTTGGTCATGTGGGGCACACCCGAGAAATTTTATAATTTTGTGGGGCCCACAAGTTTTTCGATATTTTGGCCAATTATGGACTTTTTGGAGGGTGAAAATATGTTGGACGAATAGGAGGGCGACACGTGTCACCTCGTGTGGGCCCATGTGGGGCGATTTGGTGTGGACAAGTGGCAAGACAAGTGGCTTGTGGGACCCACACACACTTGTCCCCAATCTCAACCACACAATTGCTTTGATCCTAGCCCTTGGTTGTCTTATATATACACACCTTGGGTTGAAGACTTCATCAGAGAATTTTCAAGAACAATACTCACTCATGATAGAGCTCTCGGCACCCCTTAGGCACCCAACAATTGTTGTTGATAAATCCCAACACTTAAACCAAGTGTCCTTGTAGTGTTCTAAAGATATCCCAACACAAAAATCCCAAAATACTACGTTAATCCGATAGTCGCAAGTGAAACCCTAAGGTGATCTTCGTATTTTTGGATAAAGTGTTAAGAGAAGTTGGTTAGGAACTTCAGGGTTGTGAAGTGGATTGAAGCGTAAGGAATATAAGCTAAGATTCTGAGGATCGACTTATAATCTTGGAAATTTTGGGCTTATTGAGGTAATAATCTTTGTCCTTTTAGTGAAGTTGGAAATTACATATGTTGTTGTATATAATGAGTATATGATATGTGGAAGGAAGATTGAAAAGATTTGGACCTTAATAAGATGTTAAAAACCGAAATTGGCATGCTAACCATTAAAGTTGTAAAAATTGAGAATTGACATGCTAGCCATTAAAGTGGTTAAAACATTACCTATTACTTGTTGACATGAAGGAATCTTGTTAATAACAAGTTAATATAACTTATATAAAGATTGTAATATAAGTTGGAATATTAAAGAAGTAACGAAACAAGTATTGGCATGCTAGCCGAAAGCAGACGATTTGATTGTAGTAGTTGGCGAACACCAACTAAAGGACTTGTACTTTGGGATTTTTACATTGGACTTTGGACTAGTATTATGGGCGACTTTGGTAGATTAAGGGCTGAATTTTACGTCGATTAGGCGTGTAATCCCTGACTTTGTTGTATTATTAGCGCTTAATATGGCGATTGGTTATTGATTTGGGCCTTGAGAAAGGTGGAAAAATCGTAGAACCGGGGAAGTCTGCGATTTTACGTAGAATAAGAGACCTTATGCTTAGAAATACTCTACAAAGAAAACTAGAAGTTGATATACGTGTTATGGTTATTATAGGTGGATATTCTACGTGCGGCATATTCGACTTGGCAAGTGATTTTAGCCGACGAGGTATGTGACTCTTCTATCCTCTTGAGCATGATTGTTGTGAAATATATGATGCGGTGAGCGTCGTATGTTAAATGAATTTGGTTTCATTTTGATGTCCTTGACTTGACTTCTAAATCTTAAGAGCCTTGAATTATTCTAAAAAGTTGTGAATCATTATTTGGAAAGAAATTGATACTTGGTTTTAAAAGAATAAGTTCTCTTGGTTTTCCAAATGAATGTAGTTGTTTTGAATTGCTTAAAACATAAGTGTTATAATAGCTTTATGAGAAGTTAGTTATAACGACTTGAGGAGGATAAAAGAACGGTTTACTTACTTGATTTTAAAGGCCTTATAATGATTTTATGAAGGCGTAGTAATTTGGTTTGAAAAGAAAACGTGTCTTGATACTACGGGTATTAGTATCGTGTGGCTTTTACGTAAAAAAAGATCTTTTTAAAGGAGTTGAAGTACGTAGTACTTTGGGGTTAAAACCCGGATTGCTGGCATAAAATGAAAGTACCTTGAGTTATAAAATGGTGAATCAGTTTACATGTTGATGAAAGTCTTGAAGTATGGTAACTTGCCTATGCTTGCTTGTGATAGCCTTGTTGTGCAAGTGTTGTATTCTTATGTTACCGCGTCTCTCAATGGAGGGTCGGATATCTCGCTATTTTACTTGGACATACCGACGCTGTTGGAGATTCCACGGGTATGCTTCCACTATGTTTGTTCCATGGACTAGCTCCCCATGCGGTTTTGTGATGCAGGCGGAATCTGGTAGTTGGCTTTCGTACTTTCCCCGGTCAGCGTTGTAGCCGGTGGATCTGATAGTTGGCGCCCGTACTTGCCGATCCGCACTTTAGATCTTGTCACGATAATTTCGTGATCTGGCGGACTATGGTAGATGGCTTAAGATACTTGCCGATCGTATCTCGTGATACGATAGGCTCTGTACGTTGATTTAGATACGTACCGGTCGATTCGTGGCCGAAGTGGATCGTAGTTAACCGTGCTTCCAGCGTTTAGTTTTATGATGCGGTGGATCGATAGTTGGCTCTCTACTTGGCGATCAGTTTATAGCAGGCGGGATCTGGTGTTCCGGTACACATATTGGTGTTGTATTATATCATGGACTGCCGGCAGTGAGGAAGGAATTCCACGGGCATGATTGATATTGTGGGCGTGAGACCCATAGTTATATTTGAGTAATGATTTTGAGGGCATGCGTCCCTGACTTGACATGACTGCTTATATATTGTGAAATGATCTTTTAAAAAGATGAAATGTGATTTCATTCTGATACTGATTTCCACTTGGTACTGTTATCTTGACCTCGCCCGAAGCTGCGTTCATCTGCGCGAGTAAAGGTACACCGGTTGTTGATCCTCGCTCATAGGATCACGGTTCTGCGTATTGGGAAGCTTTGTTTCTCCGGAGGCTTATCTTTGGTATGGTTCCCTGTCAGTGTAGGTACAGGTACATTCAGGGGTATGGCGGGCCCTGTCCCGTCATAGTTGTTATGTCAAAAACTCTTAGAGGTTTGTAGTTCTGTTGTGAGTTGGGTTTGTAAAAGATGTAACTGTTCGGGCTTTTGATATATATATGTTGAAAGGCGACCTTATCGGTTAGCCTGTTTCTTATTTTACATTGTTTCATGTCTATGAATTTATTCCGCTGATTTTCTCTGATGTATACCTACTAGGGTGCCCGGGTAAGGCACCAATCGCGGGCCCGAGGTCGGGTCGTGACAGGTTCGTTGTATGTGACTATTTTGTCACAAATTTAGAGACAATGGGGATCTTGAGAGGTATAAAGCACGTCTTGCGGCTAATGGCATGAATCAACAAGAGGGCATTGATTGTGGTAAGACATTTAGCCCGGTTGTCAAACCGACTACCATTCGCACATTTTTGTTCATAGTTATGGGCAGACACTGGCCGATACATCAACTTGATGTGAAGAATGCATTTCTACATGGGGACCTGAGAGAGGCGATCTGCGTCGTCAGTAATCTGAGTTCACATCCTGCGATCCCTACATTATGTGTGTCATCTTCGTAAGTCACTATATCGCCTGAAACAGGCCCCCGTGCGTGGTATGATCGCTTTGCCAAGTATATCTTGCAGATTGAGTTTGTATGCAACAAGAGTGATACACCACTCTTCATTTTTCATCGAGGTAGTAGCATTGCTTACTTATTACTTTACGTGGATGATATTGTTCTTACTGCCTCATCCGATGGGTTGAAAAATGAGATTATTGCCTTACTTAAGATCGAATTTTCAATGACTGATATGGGAAAGTTGAGTTATTTCTTGGGGATATCAGTGACCAGGTATGCCAACCATATGTTCTTGTGTCAGTGTAAGTATGCAGATGAGATTGTGTCTGAGGCTAAGATGGCCATTGCAAAGTTATGCCTACTCTAGTTGATTGAAATCTAAGCTCGATCTTATGGATGGTGCTCGATCTCGATCATACTCTATAGGAGCCTTGCGGTGCACTTGATATCTCGCATTCTGAGGCCAAACATTGCTTATGTTGTTCGTGGTATGCTTATTTATGCATGCCCCAGAGTCTCATTCCACTACCGTAGCGTATCATCCGATACATTAAAACACACGATTATGGTTTGCACTATACCTCTGCACGAAAAATTTGCTCTCATATACGGATGCAGTTAGGCGAGTGTCCGGACACCTGACGCTCCGCTCGGTTTTGTGTTTTTAGGGACAATCGATTTCATGAGTACGCGGCGGCAGACCACCTATCGTTCGATCTGAGGCCCGAGTGCAGGCGTTGCAAATGTAGTAGTGAGATTTGTTGGCTCGAAATTTCTTATTAGAACTTGTCGCTGCGTTAGGCATCTATTGTGTACTGTGATAACATCTCTGCAATCTACCTTTCTCACAATCCGGTTCAACATCAACGAACCAAGCACATTGAGATGGACATACATTTCGTTCGTGAGAAAGTTGCGCTAGGCCATGTCAGAGTGTTACATGTTCCTCATCATATCAGTATGCATATATATTTACCAAATGACTTCCCAGACAGTTGTTTCTTGACTTGATTCGATCTGACATCAGGCCTCCTCAGCTCCGCGAGGGTGTGTAAACGTGTATAGTAGTATAATAATATCCCTACCCATAATTAGAATATTTGTGTAAATATAATTATGGTAAGACTAGAATTCCTCTTGTATATGAGACTAAGATTCTATTGTAATTATGATGAATATTATAAACTATATATATTGATATTAATGAAAAAGACTCTCCAACACAGATTAATATATATTATCTTATGTATAATTCAAACCAACTCATTTTAAGATTTTGACAGAAAAAGGAACTAAACATTCTGGCGTACCAAATAGTGGGAGGCAGCAAGAGACGTGTTCCTCATGCCTAGGTGATAGAGGCACATTATTTTATGATAACATCCTTATATCAATCAAATTTAGAGACATATTCAGTCTGAAAGTCCCAAATTTTAGTTTTGATATTGTCCTAAATTTTAGTGTTGAAAATTATCGTATTTGTTTGGAAATTTAGTTTATGTAAAATTCATTAGAATTCATGTGTACTCAAACTAAAGTATGGATCAACGTTCTTTTAGGCTTTTGGTTTAAGAAGTATATCCAAAAAGAAATAGGCTACATTCTAATGTTTACTATTCCAATTATGTCATTTCCTTGTGAGTTCGTGTGTTAAAAAAGAAATAGGATTAGAACTTATGGGTATAAAATTTATTCAATATTTGAAGGATATTTTGGTCAACTAACATTTATATTCATGTTTTTAAAATTATATAGATAGATGTAGACTAGTCTCTATGAATGTACCTCGCACATTATCCCGTCAATCATAACAAATGTTAGATTATATTATTTGAAAATATATAATATCTATTTTATAAGTTACAAAAAGAGTATTTGATCCTACGCCGCAGAAGTATCAGTACAAGTGCGTTTTCCATGAGAAATTAATAGTTCTTGCCAATGACAACATAACATATTTAGTATAGATTATTTTTTGGTTTTTGGTGTTTATTTATTCTTTAAAAATTTAAGTTTATCTCAATAACTAATATTAATAATTTAAAACTAATTGAACTGCCTCTTTTAAACAATTCCTGCTGTAATTATTTCATCTACACGCAAGCTTCTTCTAATTCTAAAAAGGATGGGAACCATTTTTAATTAATGTGACTTTATTATTTAAAATTCAAGTAACCCACCCAGCAGTATAGTAGTATTAGAACACTTCATGGTATACGGATTGCCAGCAAATTTGAATTGGAATGAGGCTTAGATATTACAATCTTACTCAACAAGTAATTATTTTTGATAATGTATACTGGTATAAAAGTCAGTTTAATATTTAAAGAATATTTTGGTCAACCAATATTTATATATCATGCTTTTATAATAATATAAACAGATATAGATAGATATATATATATAAAGATTAATTCAAATTCCCATAGAAAATTTTAAATTTAGAAATACAGAGCTTCGTAATAATAACATCTATTTAACACGTGATAATTTAATTTGTTCTTAAGCCATATGCCAATTTAGTGAGTAATTCAAATTATAACAACATTGCAAATGATAAGTGTACATATAAAACCTATAAGATTCTTTCTATCAATTAATATTTATATTCAGTTATTTCTTGCTCCATATTAAAAACGAGAAAAAGATAATAAAGACAGAATTCAACCTTCTTACAGAATAATTTGTTGTCAAAACTAATGGTAATAGTAGTGCTAAAGAATGCTTAATAATGAAAATGTAAGTCATGCAAAGTACATGACGAAAAGAGTAATGTTAGTTAGCAGAAACGAACATGTTGACCTACTAAATTAGGAGCATGTTTGGAAAGCCATCATGTATTGGTTTTAGGTGTAATTACATAATTTTGACGTGTTTATCTGACCAAGTAAATGAGGACTAATTACAATATTCAATTCATGAGTTTTAAAAAAAAAAAAAATTAAATTTCGTCCACTTGGATCATTTTATTAATAATTAAAAGAATCCAAATAAAACAACCAATCCAAAGTGAAAATGAAAAGGGAAGATCCACAATCAGTTGTTGTCCTCGACATTGAAGTCTCTTGGATCTGTAGCTGAAGATGAAGTATCGACGTTGTAAAGTTCCGATTTTTGTTGTTTGTGCTTCCTTCTCAGGTAACTTCAATGTCCCCTCAGTGCTTCGAATTTTGTTGTATCTTCTTTGTCGTTTCTTTGTGATTTATCTGTTTTGTTGTTGTATAACTCTGTTCACCATTAGATTCGTTGTTTTATGCCTCCACATGTGTGTATTTCGCCTTCTTGACCTCAAACTTCTATAAAAATGTACTCGGTTCTCGTTGTTGTAGTGCATGCTCAAGATCTGTGTACTTGCATTCATCCTTTTGTTGTGTTTAAGCCTGGTGTATGAACATTGAAGCTTATCTCCATTGATTAACTTTTTTTCCTTCACTTTCCAACTGATGAAAGCTGTTGTATTCCACATTTCATTTATCCTGTGCTGTATTTGCTAGATAATCCACCATTTTATTCCCTTCCCTCATTATATGTGATCTAAAATTGTTGTCTTTCCATTATGCTTTTAATCTCTTCAATCCATATCACAATTTGTCATGGTAGTTTTCAAACTCCCTGTAGCACTTTTGTAGCAGCAAAGAGTCTGTTTGTATCATTACCTGAGTGTATCTCATCATGTCACAATATCTACATGCCTCCAATATAGCTGCTACTTCAGCTTCTGTATTGGCGGTGCTATGAATTTTCTTGGCTTCGGCATAAATAAAATCTATCTTTCCATCCCTGAGACAATAATCATAGGAACTCCTTCCTGAGTTACCCCTTGATGCACCATCAGTGTTGCATTTGTAATAACCTATGAGAGGAAGTTCCCATAGTACTTTGACTATTGTGACCTTAGGTGCATAATTCTTCAGGCATCTCAACATATCTGGCCGTTTATTAGGATAGTTCTGCAATGATGGCCTTCTAACTTTGAGTAACATCTGCATATTGTTTGTCACTTGGTAAATGATTCTGTGAAGTGAATGTCTTTATCTTTATGTTTCTTCTGATTTCTTCTTCTCCAAATCTTTCTAAAATTACGCATGGTATGGACTGAAAGTAAGCCTTCATACTCTTTCTGAATGATATTGTCCACCATGTGAGAATTATTTCTCTAAGGTGCATGCTTTCAATGTTTATACCTGCAAAAGAAGAGAAATAGGACCAAGTCATGTTAGTTGTGTAAGAGTATAAGAATAAGTGTGCCATTGTCTCCTGCTTAGGTTTAGTGCATCACCAACATATGGATGGTAATGCAATGTCCATAACATCATCACTAGGGATCTTAAATTTCCACATCCTCCATGTGAAGAAAGACATCTTGAATGGTAGGTCTTTAATCCATATGTGTGTGAACAAAGAATTTGTCTTTTCTTTTTGTCTCACATATTTCCAAGCACTCTTTACTGTGAAATTTTCTTTTGTGCTTAGCATCCACCATGCTTTATCTTTTTCCAGATTGCCTCTTGGGGAAGTACTTCATGAATGATATGATGAATCAACTAAGAGGGAAGCAACCTATTTAGTTTATGTTCATTCCACCTCCCTTCAATAATCACTTTCTCCACCGTCTTGGTATCTTCATCATAACAGAACTTCTTAGGGGTAGCATGGTACAATGCTCCTATTCTAGTCCAGTTGTCAAACCAGAACTGAGCAGATCCTCTATTTAACTGCTACCAAATTTGATGTTCTACTTTATCTCTTGCCTCCAACATCTTCTTCCATATCTGAGAGTTCCCTGTTTTCCAAGGTACAATCACTTCATTCTCCTTCTTGCAATATTTGTTCTTCATGTACTTCATATATATGGTTTTGTTCTGTAATTCCACAACTTACAAAACAATGCCATAGAGACATAATGCACGATCTAAATCCTAATCATCCTTCATTCATGGGTAAACACAACTTCTACCAAGATGCTCATTGCCTATTCTTCACTATGAAAACTGATCAAATAGCTTATACAATTGATCTGTTACATTTTTGGGAGGATTGACTGTTGACAATTGATGATATGAATACTTTGCAATACTTATTTTATCAAAAAAGCCCTCCCCCAAAGGATAACAATTTACCCTAACATGCTTGCAATTCGTTACTAACCTTGGTGATCATCTCCTTGTAATACTCCTTCCTCTCTCATATGGAAAATAGGACATCCAAGATATGTAAAAGTAAATTGTTTTCTTCCAATGCCAGTTACCACTTCTGCTGTCACCACAATATCCATAGTCACATTACTATGTAGGTATATAACACTTTTTTCCTTGTTAATCTTCTGCCCTAAAATCTTCTCATATTTGCTTAATACATCCATCACCAACTGTAGAGTTCATATATCAGCATAACTAAAAATAATCACATCATCAGCATAAGCTAAATGATTTAGCTTAGAGCTTCCTCTAGTCATCACATAGCCATAGAAGTACAAATTACCATATAGTTCATGTATATATCTAGAGAGAAATTCAAATGAAATGATAAACAATATGGGATAAAGGATCTCCTTGTTTTACACTGTAGATGCACTAAAGAAACCATGAGGTTGACCATTTATTAGAATTGAGTAGATGTTGGTCCAATGATTCTATACATCAATTAGCCTTTTATTAAATCTCACTGTCCTGAGCACATTGGTGGGAAATAACCATGATACCCTATCATATGCTTTTGCCACGTCTAGTTTAATCACTTTATTATCAGCTTTGTCCCTTTACCTAATATCTAGTTCCTATACCCGAAGAACATTTTCAACTACACTTCTTCCATTTACAAACCCGTGATTGTAACACCTCGTACCTCAAGCTAAACCTTACCCATGATTGAGTTTAGAAAACCAAGGCGGGATTGTAAGTTTAAAATATATTTGATTCGAGATTCATGTTTTATGTCGAGCTATACGGACCATACAAAGTTATGCAGGTAGTAGAAGTTGCCGTCTGACAAGCAGCGGATCCCTTTGTTCACACTTGATTGAACAAGCGTGATTTTCGCGATGCTATTTTCCATTTTGAACAAGCACATCATCCTCATTCCCTTATACAACGTGATTTTTTTCGAACAACGGCTTCTAACGGCGTAGATCCATGGCTGCGTACAAAGGCTGTGAAGACGATGAAATCATGGCTTTGTGGGTTGTAGAAAGTTATATGGGCCGCTTTTGTATCGTAGAATGACCCCCAATTTTGATACTCGGAAATTGACAACCTATTATGATGCTTTTAGGCGGATGTACAAGTTATCGACTGTCTTCTCACCGTACTGATTCAACCGTAAAAAGGCAGATGACTAAATATATATCATAATCAGTTCTAAAATTCAATTTCTCAACTCTTCCAAACCTAGTGCAATTTCCTCTCTCAAACATTCTCTACATCAAGGTAAGCCTTTTTGTGCAATTTCAAGTGATTCTAACATCATTCACATGAACTCTAAGTGAAATCCCTTGTTCTTAACACACGATTTTTAAGAAAACTCATCTCAAGGAATTAAGTTCAGGCTTTTAGAAATTCTTTATCAAGTTTAGATTTTTATTACAAGATTAGGAGTGAAAAGGTATGTGTACACATGTGGGAATATTATTGTTCTTCCCCAAGCCACATTAATCCATGAAAACCGTAGAAGTTAAAGGTTATGTCTCAGTTCATGATAAACCTTTAAAAATAAGTTGTATATGTTTATTGTATGTATTGTTAAAACCAATCATCATGTTTTCGTTATTGTATTCATGAATATCACGATTATCATGAGTTAAATCAGTAATCCGTGAATACACGTGTTTTTAATTATATGAATTCTTAAATCTGAGTCATAAATCATTATTACCTAATCCATGAAATTATACATGTTTTCATGTTTCATACATACTATATTATGTATCTACTTACATTCTAAACTATTCTTACAAATCATGTTTACAAGTTATGTTTATGAAATCCATAGGTTTTTAAGTGAATATATTCGTATTCGTGTTTGGGAGTTACACAAATTATCGAGAAGACTTAGACATTCTGAAACTATGTATGCCAACATAGGTTAAAGATCACTCCCGATTAGGATGATTCCTTGGAGTGTAAGTGCGGAGGGTGAGTGAGGAGTAAATGAAATTTGAGTTCGGAAGAGAACAATTTGACGCGAAAACAAGACAAAGTGAGGGTTCTTGGTTCTCGGCTATTGCCGGATAATGGGTAGTTGGAGGCTGTTTCGGGTGGATTCAAGGGGAGTTGGGTCAGGGAATTTTGTGGGGGTTATTGTGGACACCTAGAGGGTTGTTATGGTGGTTGGGGTTCAGGGAGTTGATGGTGGCAAGGCCACGAGAGAAGGCTGAAATAATGAGTCCCGGTGAGGGTGTTTAGTGGACTATTTCGTGTTATCGGGTTAGGATGTGAAGATATGGGTGGTTCCGGTGCTTGGTCTTTATTGTGGCTATTTGTAAGGTACTGTGGGATGCGATGGTGAAAGGAATTAGGTCATTTGAATGAGGTATGGACACGGGATGCTAGGTGCAAACCTGAGTACAAACCAAGCACAATCGGTCGATAAGTTAAGGATAATGACAAAGGATTTTTAATGCCCAAGTCGACACCTTGATGGAGTGACCAATTTAACAAGGTCTAGTCCGAGGTTTCTAAGTGCAATGCTCGTAAACAAGCCAAGTGATGGTGGTCGGAAAACCTTATGATAGACCCTTGGTTTGGGTTTGGTTGGACCACACAGTTTCAATGTCTACCTATGCCTAGGGGGTTCCTTAAGATTGGATATGATTAGGTCACATAGTCCTAATCAAGACTTACACCGAAGGGAAACCTTAGCCTGAGTTCAACTAAGTCACACAGTCTTAGCTAAACTTACACCAAGAGGTTTGCCTCACTGAGAACCAAAGGTACTCCCGAGCACCCTAAGAATATCGATCGGATCGAAAGACTTAGCAAAATGAGTAAACACTTAAGTTTTATATTCAACAAACTCTCTCCATTTTATAATGGCATAAGGCCTCTGTTATAGTACAAAATGGACACGTAAAACTAGAACCCATTCGGGCTAGTGTGGAAGAGTTTGGGTTGACTTAGTGGCCAGGTGTTTTGACCACCTCTTATATTACATAGGCCAAGATTGAGGTCTCCCATGTAACCATATTCATGAATTTGTTAGCTCATAAATTCTTCCAACAACCTCATCTTCCTGGAATATGTTGGAAGCTTCTATTCTTGGTATTTGTTTTGATGATCATTTTGGTCAACTTTTCTCCTCTTGGACGACTTCAATATAGCTAAATTTATGAACTTGTTAGTCCATAAATTCTCTCTTTGAAATTCCCATCTTCTAGATGTCCATTGTCCTTGACACCTTATCATTCTTGGCTTTGTCACTTCATTACATAGCCTAGTTGTCCATTTCTATTACATAGCATATTGATTGTGTATTAATGAGAGCTAGGAGTTATGTACATGTTACACTTCTAAGTTAAGAAATAAAGACAAGCTAAAAGAAAAGCATGGTCTCGGCCAAGACCAAACAAGAAGGCCGATAATACAAAGCTTCTTAAATCTTCACGTCACAACTCCAACTCCATTCCATTTTCCTTGTCATGTTAGAAATCTAAGTGTAGAATGACGTGCCATTATTGGCAATCTTAGTAAAGCTCTTCCCAATTTATGTTGGAAGTTTAAGTTCACGTGATTTACATCACTTTCGTATTACTATCGGGTTATTGGATCCGTCCACGTTGTTACACCGTAGTTCAGGACATGTTTAAGAGAATGTATGTAAGGAACACAAGACTTGAAAAGTGCGAAATGAAGAATTGTTTTTAAACGGAAAATCTTAGAAACGTCGGAAAGGAAAAATGTTAGTTGGTGAAATTAAATTCTCAATATGCATTAATTGAAGAGTATGGAACTTATTATCATTTTGGAAATTTAATTTCTGGATTTGGTTGTGGGGCCCACAGGAATTTTACATTTGTGGGACCCATGAGGGTTCTGAAATTTTATGGACGAATGGGAGGCGACACGTGGCATCCCAGCGTGGTGTTGGACGAAATTACAAGGTTAAGATGGCCGTTGACCGTTGAAGAAGATTAGTCTTGCTAGCGTGATATTATTGACGAAATCAACTTGCTTGTGTATGATCAGTGCTTTTCATCCTAGCCACCGTATGTGAATATCTTGACCCTCCATTGTTTTATATATACCCGTCTAGTGCAAGACTAGCTCTTTTAACACTTAGAAAAAATTACACATTTGTGTTGTCATGTAGAAGCTCTGGCTTTAGTGTAGTTCCCACACAAATTTTTGTAGTTTTGATCCATTAGCCCAAGACTTTAACCCAGGTCCTAAGGGTATTGTAAGGTTATCTCGATAGAAAGATCGGAAAAACCGCATTTTTACGTTAGTCATGGCGGAAACTTAAGGAGTTCTTGACTTTAAAGTTGGAACTTGAAGATGAGTTCTTCATAGGCTAGGAGTGCTTGGGCGGATTGGAACATAAGGAAAGGAGCTAAGAATTGCTAAGGGCGACTTTGAATCTTGGAAAGATTAAGGGCTTGTAAAGGTATAATTCTTGCGTTTTAGTAATTAAGATTACTTATTGTTGTAGCTATGGATATTAGCAAGCATGAGGTATTTAGTATGAAGTTTGATAAGTGTATTGATTGTTGGAACCTAATCAGAAAACTAGTATGTTAGCCACTTAAGATTTTAATTCAAGTTGGTTACTAGTTAAGTTGTCATATGTTATATAAAGAAGGAAATTGTAGTTGTTGAAGTTGTTTTTGACTATATAACATGTTGACCCAAGAACTTGGATTGGAAAAGAATTGGAAGACTTTTGTTGTAGCACTTTTAGCGAGAATGACATGGAAATTATTGGATTGTTTTGTATTGTTGTGGGCGGAATTTTACGTATTGTAAGGCGTGTAATCCCCTTTGTATTCTTTGAATTGATTTGAGCCTTAAATGTGGCGTTTGGTTATTGAATTCGGCCTTGAAAAAGGTGGCAAAGTATGTAGAAACAAAGGAAGTGCTGTCCGATTTTCCGTAGAATTTAGTGACCTTGTACTTAGAATATTGTACGTTCGGAGCTAGAGGTTAATAGACATTTTATGACCATTATAGGTCGAAGTACTACGAGTAGCGTATTCTACTTGAAGGATGGAATAACTATCAAGGTTGAAGTACTTTGAAGCATTTTGCTATTTGTCGATAATCGTCGCGAGGTATGTGAACCTCTTCCTTCTTTTGACATGATTCTATGAATGGAATATACATGTAGTACTATTTCATGATTCCTTCTACTCTTAGAAATTAAGAGGTATGTATGTTGATTTACTCCACGTAAGGGTTATGTCTAAGTTATCCTAAGTTCTTACCAAGTCTTATGAGGGATGTTGGTAAGAGTCGTTAGGAGGTATTTTGGAGCCAAATTGACTTGGCTAAGTTACGGCACAAATGAGAATAAGTATCGAACAAGCCACTGCAACGTTAATAAAGGAAAATGTAATGACAATCAATTAAGTTAAAACAAGTAGAATTCTCCATCTGCATAGAAGCTAAGATAAGACAAAATTGTATTACATTTTCTAGATCATGGCTACTTGATTAAGATCGTTATAAATAAGTATAACTTATTCCTGACGCTTTGAGGTATATGTTACTTAATTTATAAGAATTTACGTATGAGGTTTTAAGACTATGAACCTCAAATTCTTAAAAGGTTAAGAGACTTTATTTTTTCAAGTTATGGGACTTGATTCTTAAAGGAAGAAATGAATTGATTTAAAAGCATAGAATACTTGATTTGGAAAGTATTGATTTCTTGCCATTCTAAAGTTAAGAAACTGGTTTTCTTAAAAGTTAAGAGACTTGAAGTATTTTGAAAGTTATGTAATTAGATTTGAAAGTATAAGTCTCTTGGTTATAAAAAGAATGAAATTGTCTAAAACCATAAAGGGTTATAATGGCTTTATGGGAAGTTGGTTATAACGACTTTATGGAAGATTAAAAGAATGGTTTTCTTCAGTAATGTAAGCAAAGAAATGACTTGAAATAAAGAAGGGCAAATTGCTTTAAAGGTACCAATTGCTTAAAGTTTTAAAATAAGGGTCACTTGATTTAGAAAGTAGAAGCGTATTTCTAAAAGTGTAGTGACTTATGTGAAATGTAAACAAGCCTTGATACTACGGGTGTTAGTATCTTGGGGTTTTATATGAAAAGGAACCTTTTGAAAAGAATGGAAATCGTAGTACTTTGGGTTAAATTCGGATTTTTATGTGTGAAGCGAAAGTGCCATGAGTTTATAAAAATGGAAGTCTAAAGGTTTAATGAACTTGCCTCGTTTGCTTGTGATAGCTTTGAGTGCAAGTATTATATGTTTACGTTATCGTGACTCTCGGTTGGAGAAGGATGTCTTGTTGTAAGTTTACTTGGAGCGTCACAAGCGGTGATGTGGGATTCCACGGGTATGCTTCCATTATGATTGATCCTTGGACATCTTATCGATGTAGGATTAGGGGCATGTGACCGGGGCGGGTTAGATTCGGTTGTTTTATTACCCGTAGCGTGCTTATGCTCGATGAGGATTAGGCGTGCGACTATCTATGTCGATTATTACTCCGTGGGCTAGCTCCCGTGAAGACATGTACCAGCGATGAGGATTAGGGGCGTGTTATATTATTACTCCATGGGCTAGCTCCCATGAGACTGCGCCTATGATGAGGATCAGAGAGCACGTTATGGCCATCTTTATACGATGAGGATTAGGGCATGCGGCACGTTATATATATATATATATATATATATATATATATATATATATATATATATTATATGTGTAAGCGGTGAGTAGGATGCCAGGCGCGTCACGTAGTTATATGTTACACCTACGGTGTCGGCGATGATGTGGGATTCCAGGCGGGAGATATATATATGTATTGTGTATGTATGCAGCGGCGGTGAGGTAGGATGCCGCAGGCGCGTCACGTGAGTATGATTTATGTCAGGCTAAATGCGATGATGAGAAGGAATTCCGCAGACGCGCTTTGATATTTGTGTGACTTGATCGCGTCCCAGTTATGCGGGTAGTATATGTGTCCCTCGTAAAGGGCGGATTATGTTATGAAAGATAAGTAAGTTATATGGTAATGAACTTGCGATTTTCCTAAGTATATGCGTAAGAAAGTGACTATAACTTTTATTGAAATGAGAAAAGATAATAAAGTGCGATTAAGTTCATGAGTGGTAATGACACGGCGAGGATCAGTATGTACTTTTATACTTGCCCTGTCATTCTTTTATCTGATTATGATACATTTCTTGTACTTTATTTCCGTTTCATATTAAATTTTTGTTATGCTTGACCTCTTGAAGTGCGTTAAATGTCATGAGTTTAGGTACGATTGTGGATCATGAGCTTAGGATCTGGTTGGCATTTGAGATGGCTCGATGTTAGGAGTTGTCATGGCTATGTATATTGAAGTGCAGCGGGACCTTGTCCGTCATAGTATTTGTTCAAATCTTAGAGTGCGTATTCACGTGTAAATTTGGGTAGTTAGAGTTGTAATTACATTTTTGGATAGTGTAATCCCTTTTTGGGTGATTTATATAATGGCAGCCTTATCTGCTTTGCCTTTGGTTTTTAAAAAAAAATTTGTTACTTATTTACAGCAGTTGTTTTGTTGTTGTATGATTGGAAGGGTGCGGGTAGGGCACGATGTGACTTAGTCGGGTCGTGACACGTCATGTCGTTCATATCTCATTACCCGACAAAATCACGAGATGGCTTAGATGATTGGATAGAGATCAAACGCCACGTTCTAGCATGGTGGTTTCATGTCGGTTATACTAAAGCTTTCACATTTCAATAAGTTATCATGTTTAATTATATTCATATCAGATATTATACATTCTTATGCTCAGGTTACAGTTTTAGTTTCAATTCCTACTATTTCATGTGCATGCTTATTCTTTCAATTGCTTATTCCTTCAGTTGCTTTACATATAGTACAGTTCAAATGTCCCTTTTGCCTCGGGCTTATACTTCACAGCGGAGGTGTGGAGTTTCAGGACAACAGACCAGTTCACTAGGATTTCTACTATCTCAACTATTGGTGAGCCCTACCTCATTCAGGGTGTTAGTCTATTTATTTTACACATCAGATTATGCAGTAAATGCATGCCAGGGCCTTGTCCTGGTAAATAATTTGTGATCGGACTCATGTTTAGAGGTTTCATAGACTAGTTTTAGCATGCCATGTCAGATATTTAGATTTACTAAATTTTTCCAGAAATATATATTTCAGACTACATTTATAGTATTCAACTTTACATGTTTTAACTATTGATATTCCATGTTTTGATTCTAATGTTGACTTAGCAAGCCATGTGATTCGCTCGATCACTTGAGTCAGGCACCGAGTGTCGTGTTCCACCCAAGCCATGGTTCGGGCATGACAAAGCTTGTTCTAGGGAGATAATTGAAGGTAGTTAATGCACCATTTTTTCATGAACCAACCTTGAGAAAACTTATTCACAAAATTACTTAGGCTGATTGATCTCATATCAACAAAAGTACCAACATTCTATTTCTTTGGGAGCAACACCAGATTTGTATGAGTAATAAATTTTGGTAACTCTGCACCCCCAAAAAAAATTAGGGTCATATTAGTGATATCATCCGCTATTATATGTCAGGCTGCTTGAAAGAAAAGCCATGTGAAACCACCACCCCCTGCACTATCAACATTTAGGCTAAACACCACCAATTTAACCTCTTCGTTAGTAGGGACTTTTACCACTGCATTTTTTTCCTCAGCAATCAACTTAGGCACATTATTAAGCAAACCAATATTTGTAAGATCAATTTCTTTACTAAATTGATTCCTATAGAATCTGATTGCTTCTTCAGCAATATCATCCAGTGAGTCTAGTCATTCCCCTTCTTCATTCTGAATTCTTTTCAGCTACAATATACTTTTTCTGCCCTTCACATTTGTATGAAAGAACTTTATATTTCTTTCCCATCTTTGAGCTAATTCATGCAAGTGTTTTGCCTCAAGAATTGCTCCTCCAAATATAATTGTCTATTCGGATTTGCTCCTTTAAGGGTAGGTTATGGACTAAGTAAAGTTCCAATTTTTACGAAAAATTGGGCAGCACTTCCTTTGTTTCTACGTACTTTTCCATCTTTTCCAAGGCCCAATTTCAACAATAACCAAGCCCCGACTAAGGGCACAATAAATACAACAATAAAGGGGAATCACACCCCTACTTCACACGTTAAAAACAGTCCATAAACTACATTAAAACAGCCCGCAACAACCCTTAGAAACTGTCGGGCGGAATGTGAGGTCTTTCAACGCCTTTCCACACCCTTATTCTTTCGGGACTTTCATTAGCTAGCTACTACATTAAACATGCAATAGAGCTACTAAATTTCCAGCATATAATCACGTCCAAAACAGTCCCAAAACTGCCCACAATACCCAACAATTTCTAGCCCATTCTCGGCCAACAACAACTACATATCCAAAGCCCTTTTCCACAATTCCTTATAATCCAATTCACATTTCAACATGTTATATAAATCATATAAACTATCAACAACAATATTTCCTTCATTATATAACATGAAACAAGTGAAAATGACAACAAAAACGACCAACAATCCCAAGACTCGAATCTTATCACTCGCGTGACCCACATAAATTGTCCAAACACTTTTTAATCTTCATTCTTTTTAGTACAAGCTCATCTATACATACCAACAATAAGTAATATCCAATTAATTTAAAAGAAGAAGAACCATTACTTTATTTTTAGCCCAAATATTGCCCAAAACAATCCGGGGAAGATTGACCCGCAGTTTTCGTTTTGCTCCACTTCTTCAAGTTCCAATCACATATACGTAACCCCTATAAGCTTATGATCAAATTACCTTCACGTTTCAACACCAAAAAGTCGAAGGAAAACCCTAGGGTCTCAAACCCTCTCACGGCCCAAATGGAGTTTTTGGAGGTTAATTGTGTTTTATCTTGACTTAATGCTTGGTTAGGGTTCTTGGTCTTGTATCAACAAGTTAATAATGGAAGATTAAAGGATCTTGTTCTTCATTTCTTGGCTATGGCCGAAAGAGAGAGAGATATATATCTTATGTGAAATTTGTCAAAGTGTAGAACAAGTCTTGCAAGCTTGTATAGATATATACAAATATCTCAAGCCAAGTGGATGGACAAGTGGAATGGGACCCACTTGTCCACTTATCTCAAAATATCTAAAGTCCAAGTCAATTACAAGTGGAGGGGTGACACGTGTCACCGTCCTATTGATCCAAAATAATTTGTATACTTGACCAAAATATCTAAAAATATTGTGGGCCCACAAAATTGTAAAATTTCCGTGGGCCCATGACCAAATCGAGATTTCAAAATCCAAAACTAATTAGTAACTCGATTAGGAGAATTGAACTCAGAGTAAACAAATTGTCGTCTTCACATTTTGAATTATTTCCTTATGAAAATGTAGTTATACTTTCTTCAGCGTTGAGTTTTACTTCTTCACTTACGTTCTCACATTCGTGTCTTGGAACTATGTGGTGTAACATTTTCCCCAGAAACATTAGTCCTCGAATGTTCATCCAATGTCTCAAGTTATACAAACTTCGCATAGTTTCCTTTAATTATACTATCGACGATACTGCGTTAGTGTATGCCGCGTGTCGGCGTCACCGCGATTCGAAATTCTTGCAACTCTCGAAGTTTCATTGCCGCCGATCCTTTGCACGCGGTCTGGTGCACAATTTCACGGCCGCATATTTTTCCACTTAATCTTTTTTACAAGCGACAATACTCATGAAACCCAAATGTCACGACCCGAGCCTCGGGCATGGCTGGTGCCTTACCGGGCACCCTAGTGATAATACATCGAGAAAATCAGCGGAATAACATAAACATGTAACAATGTAAAATAGGAAGCAGACCAGATAGGTCACCTTTCGGCGTATATATATAAAACGACGATTTATCCTTTCTGATTGACTGCACAATCTTACGGACCTCTAAGATTTTGTATAACAACTATGGCCGGGACGGGGCCCCCGTACCCCTGAATGTACAAGAACCTGCGATGTCGAGAACCGTACAAAGATAAGCCTCGGAGAAAGCGGAACTTCCCAAAAATCACGGGCGCGACCACAGGCGAGGATCAACAATGGTGTACCTCTGCGGCATGAGCGGCCACGAAGGTCGATGCAACATGTACCAAGTATGTGAAACTAAAAATCAGTAATGAAATCATAGATTTATATAAAGCAGAGACTTATATGATAACCAAACTACAATACCTGATATATAGCGATGCATGTCAAGTCGGGCGGATGCCTCAAAGTCGTACTGAATATAACCGTGAGTCTCACGCCCATAATATCAATCATGCGTGAAATTCCTTCCATCGCTGGCGATCCATGATATAATACCACGCGATATGTATACATGAACACGAGTCCCGCGTGTGTCATAAAAGCATGCGGGCAGTAGGAAAGCCACCGGATCGGCTGCGTCGTAAAACTAGCAGGCACGGAAGCCGTCTACCATAGTCTGCCGTATCAAGCGTGCCAAGGCAAGTCGAAAGCCAACTACGAGATCCGTCTGCGTCGAATGGCCGGGGCAAGTATGGAATCTAACTACGGATCACACTGCGTCGCTAAACCTTATGAAGAGCTAGTCCGTGGAATAACAATATCGTTGGGAATTGCACGCGTCACGCGCGTGCCGGAACCTTCGGCCGTCTGGCGGCATGCCCATGTATCGATAATAGTGAAGCATGCAGTGGACCATCGATGTGTCGGTATGTCGAAGAGCGATATAGTGGAAGCATACTGCGTGGGCGCTGACGTGTCGATAAGTCGAGGCGATATAGTAGAAGCGTACGTGGACCATCCAGCGTGTCGGTATGTCCAAGCGAATGATATAGTGGAAGCATGCGTGGGCTGACGTGTCGGTATGTCCGAGCGATATAGTGGAAGCATGCGTGGACCGTCGGCGTGTCGGTATGTCCAAAGGCGATATAGTGGAAGCATACGCGGGCCACCCAGCGTGTCGGTATGTCGAGGCGATATAGTGGTAACAAAAGAATACAACACTAGCACAACAAGGCTATCACAAGCAAGCGTATGCAAGTTACCATCTTCTAGACTTTCAATTTTTATGTCAACAATGGGTCTTAAACCCAGTACTACGTCTTGACTCTTTTAAAAGATCCTTTTTATGTAAAAAAGCGATACTAATACGTAGTATCAGAACCGTCTACTTTTCAAACCAATTTACTACACCTTGAGAAAATCATTTCAAGGCTTTTCAAACTCAAGTACCTTATGTTTTTAAACCAAGTGGCTTACACTTTTAAAACCAAGTCAGTACACTTTTAAACTCAAGTAACTCACACCTTTTAAAATCAAGTTACCAGTTTAAACCAAATAAATAATTCATTCTTTTGTCTTCATAAAGTCGTTATAACTAACTTCCCATAAAGCCATTATAACACTTTATGTTTTAAACAAACCAAAGACCACTACACTCCTTTCTAAAACCAAGAGAACTTTATTCTTTAAAGACCAAGTATCAATTACTTTCAAGTAAGGTTTCACAATTTTTAGAACAATTCAAGTCTCTTAACATTCATAATTCAAGCCAAGGACATCATAATGAAACCAAATTCATTTAACACACGTACGTCTACTGTACTATATATTTCACAACAATCATGCTCAAGAGGATAGGAAGAATCACATACCTCTTCGGCTAATCCACTTGCCAAGTCGAATATGCCTCGCGTAGAATATCAACCTATAATAATCAAATACGTCTATCAACGTCTAGACTTCTTCGTAGAATATTTCTAAGTATGTAGTCTCTTATTCTATGGAAAATCGGGCAGCACTTCCCCTGTTTTTACGTACTTTTCCACCTTTTTCAAGGCTCGAAATTCAATAACCAACATGCCACGTTTAATGCACAATAATACAACAATACTAAAGGGGATTACACGCTGTGGACGTGTAAAATTCTGCCCCTTAATCTACAAAAACTGTCCACTAACTAGTCCATAGTCCAAAGTAAAAACAAAGTAAAAACAGTCCATTAGTCCACTAATACAATCCATTAGTCCATTAGTTGGTGTTCTTGACCAACTACTACAATCAAACTTATCGATTTTATTTCGCGTGCGAATTACTTCTTTAATCGTCGACTTATATTCCAATCTTTATATAAGTTACTTTAACTTGTTATCAACAAGATTTCTTCATGTCAACAAGTAATAGGTAATATTTTTACCATTTTAATGGCTAGCATGCCAATTTCTCGATTTTAGCAACTTAACAAGGTCCAAATCTTTTCCATCTTCCTTCCATGTATCACATACTCATTTATATACTCTGAGCGTATATAATATCCAACTTCACAAAGATGACAAAGTTCATTACCTCAAAAAGCCCAAAATAATTCAGGAACTAAAAGTCGATCCGTAGCAAGTTTAGCTCCTATTCCTTACGTTCCAATCCGCTCCAAGCAACCCTTAGAAGCTCCTAACCAACTCCTCTTCAAGATCCAACTTCAAAAAGTGAAGAACACTTTAGGTTCCAAACCTTGTAGGTTTCGGCCAAGGGGTGATTTTTAGGCTAGGGGTGTGAAATCTTGTCTAACACTTGGTTAATAACCTTCCTAACATATCAAGGAAGAACACTTAAGAGTTTAAGAATTTTTGGACAACTCTTGGTCAAGGATCTTGGCCATTCTTGGAAACTCAGTTCGAGGGAGAGTTTTTGTTGTCTTGAAATAATTCTAAGTGTGAGATGATTTCATCCTACTAGTGTGATGATATAACACCACCAAGAGTTAGGATTAAAACATGTGTGTGGTTGAGATTAGGGACAAGTGTGTGTGGGTCCCACTTGTCCAACAAATATCTTGCCTGAGACATCAACTTTGACACTTACGCATGACATGGGCCCGGCAGGGTGACACGTGTCGCCTCCTATTGATCCAAAATATTTCATCTCCCCAAAATCTCAAGAATTGGTCAAATCTCGAAAACCTTGTGGGCCCCACAAAAACGTAAAATTTCGCGGGTGGGCCCCACATGACCAAATTTGGAAATAAAATTTCATAATTCTAATATATTCCCAGAAGTCAAATCTAAATTGGGAATCAATTCCCAATAACAAACCTTTTCCTTCACGAGGTTCGAATATTTTAGTCGGAAACTCAAAATTTTCTCCCTTTTCGAACTTAGTGGTGTATTCTCGTACGTACGTCCTCACATACATACTATGGAACTACGGGGTGTAACATTCTTCCCCCCTTAGAAACATTCGTCCCGAATGTTCCTTCTAAATCTTCATCTACACGTATGCGGTATAGTCTTCACTCTTATACTTACGAAACCCGTAATGCCTATGTAATGCAAAACCCTCGCATCAACCACAAGTTAAGCGAGAATTTACACCTCGAGGGTAATCACTACTTATCAACTCTCATTCTAGCATCCTTGGAGTTACTATATCCAGCTTAGGGTGTACCGGTCCTCGACCGGTTACGGTGGAGCAGCGTCTGAACTCGTATAATGGTTATCTAAACTTAGGCCTTGCATCCTCGTGACCTTATCACATGGCGGGACTACCTCCAATGACCCACTCCATTTCGGGATACGGGTTGACGTGGCTGGTCCCAACCCGACCTCGTTGCACTCGACTCTCGTTCTTCGTCAGATTAACTCTTGTTGCAGAAGGCCTTATATATCTAAGGTATCGGCGGTTATCAATATTCTAAGGCTCACAATTTCGAGCACCCAAACTTACCTTTCCTTCTAACGGTGTCTTAAACACAATTTACACAATACTTATCGAGCATAACACTTAACGTATAATCATCTTATCAGCGCATACTAGTCTCAGAGGTTAAAGATA
The DNA here is from genome assembly GCA_029844215.1 of Przewalskia tangutica. NCBI lineage: Eukaryota > Viridiplantae > Streptophyta > Magnoliopsida > Solanales > Solanaceae > Przewalskia > Przewalskia tangutica. The sequence goes on from JAQGDG010000034.1 coordinate 644,278, forward strand.
TACACGTAACTATTGCTTTACTTTCCGCCGTCGCTCTAATCATAGTCACGCCTGCGGCGCAGCTAGAAAGGCGATGAACCGACAATGATCGAAGGATGAGTCTTAACATCCGCTACCTCGGTCGGACAATCCCTCCATAAAATGGCCTGTCGACCGACTAAAACAAGCTCCCGAACAACATGACACTCACGGCATAGAGTCTACCACAATGGCCACAGGGTAGGGGTGGCCCGTCTGACTAACATCCTGCTCCCGAAACACGAAACCTTGGAGCCACGACCTCACGAATACCTCGGGCGTCTGAAGGCGTGAATGAGTACTCTGCGGCTGGTGAAGTGCATATCTAACTTTCTTCTTGAGGCTGTCGCCTCGAAAGTTACCAAAGGACCTGCCGTCTTAGCCTCTTATGCTGATCTCGGTCATTTAAATGCGACCTCTACGTTCTTGATCCACGTATAAGCTGCGTGCGGTCGATGTCCATGCAGTGAAGAGCTACTCTGTACAACCTCTTCTAGATAATCATCAAGTCCGTGATATAACGGTGCACTCTATCCTCCGTATGTTTGCCGCTAGAGTGGTGGCATACCGAAACTAATGAGTCAAACTACATGTTGTACTCCCGAATCGTCGCCCGTTCTGTCTCGACATCGCGAACCTATCCACGGGCTCTTCTCATGCAGAGGCGAAGTGGTTAAGCGCCTCGAGAACTTCGTCGACCGGAAATGATGCTCCCCGGGGGCGGTTCCGTAAATCAAACGATTGATTATGATATCCGCGATCGATAAGAACCCAGTACCACTGACTCGGCCTCTGATGCCTTAATCACTCTCATGATCCGCTACAGCTGTCGAATAAACTCTCGAGGATCATCCTCAGCTCTCGATCCATAAAACTCTGGTGGATTGCAACTCAAGAAGTCCCGAAGCCTCAAACTATCGGTTCTTAGGTGAACTACCGGTACTGCCGGAACCACCGACTCCCGTCTGTCCTCATGCCTCGCCACGATCCTAGCTAGTAACTGGGCCATATCTTTGTAACCCATATCCTCGGCTCGCAGTGGTGGGCGGAGGCTCGTGTATCGTGGCCTCTGTGGCTCTTGCATTGCTCTAAACTCTGATGGGGCCGACGTCGTCGTAGAACTCGCCGTATGCAGCACTACCTCAGGTAATGACTGGGCCTGTGCTGTTATACCCTATAGTTCTGGTCATGCGTATGATAACGTACGAAAGGGATTAAGACTTAAAATTTTAGAAAGATAGGTTGACAGATTGTTTCAGACGAGTTTTTAGTCAACTTTGAGGCGGTTTATGTCCAGTTGCATTACGAGTTCCTAGGTGTTTCAAAGGCCTGATGCGTAGTTCGTTGAGTCTAGTTCCCAGCGCAACCGTTCGTCGATAGGACATCGGAATAGAAAGTTATGGGAGTTACAAGTTCGGTCTTGTGATCGGACATAAAAATATTTCGATCGAGAGCCACGGGGCAGCGGAAGTTACGAGAGGTTGCGGAGGTTTCAGTCTTGTGGCGCGGCTGCGAGGGCAGCGCGGCGCGGTTCTGCGAGGTGGGTGGAAAAATCGAAGCTGTTTTGTTTTAAAAAGGCCATGGGAGGGTGACAAGTGTCCCCCATGATTTTGCATGTCCTATTTATTGACCAAGTCTTGAAGACTTGGTCATTCTTCAAGCTCTTCTCTCTCTCTAAAAAAAATAAATTAAAAACTCTCCCTTCTCTCTAGAAAATCAAGAGAAAATCAAGGCTTGAGAAAAATCTGAAAAAGGTGGCAAGAAGGAAACTTGTTGGCAAACTTGTAGGAGTTTTGTGGTGGTGATTGTGGAAAGGAGGCTAGTGAATTTGTTGGATTAATTTGGGTAAGCTCTAAGGTAACAATCCTTTCTCTTTTGCTAGTTTATTGTGTTGCATGTGAAGAAGAAAAGACTTGTAATTGTCAATATTGCTCTTAGATACATTGCATGTAGGAAATATGGATTGGATATGAAAGCATTGGATAAGAATGATATGTAAGCATGTTATAGCCAAGATACTACCTTTAACTTATTGATTTAGTTAATATGCATTGTGGGACAGAATTTTACACATCCAAGATTAGGTGTGTAATCCCCTTTGTATTGATTGGATTGTTGGGCCTTAAAAGTGGCGTTTGGATGTTGAATTCGGCCTTGAAAAAGGTGGCAAAGTATGTAGAAACAAAGAAGTCTTTGTCGATTTTTCGTAGAATTTAGTGACTTTGCACTTGGAATATTCTACGTTGAAGCTAGAGGTTAATAAACGTATTATGGTCATTATAGGTTGACGTACTACGTGCGGTATATTGGACTTAGCAAGTGGATTGACCCGAAGAGGTTTGTGGAACTTTCCTATCTCTTGAGCATGACTAGTTGCACTTATGTAGTACGGTGGACGTACAAGGTTTTGATATCCCTTACTTGTTTTAAGGATGACCAAGTTTGGTGAGTAAGGGGGATTAACTCATTTCTTTAAAAGTATTAAGGATGTCTTGAGTTTTCAAAGTTAAGGGACTTGATGTGTTTAACTATATGATTCTTGTTTCTTTTTAAAAAAGTGTAAGTCCCTTGGGTTTAGGGAAATGTATTTGACTAATGTATAACGTTAATATAATGACTTTATGGGAAGTTGGTTATATTAGCGTTATGGAAGGTTAACAAAGGAAGATTTACTCTAAGAAAAATGAGTACGGATAAATGATTTGAAGTTATGAAAGGCAAATTGATTTTAAGGCATTAATTGCCTAAGGTTTTAAAAGAGTAGAAGTACATAGTACTTTGGGTTAAATTCCCGGATTTCATAAAGACATGTTAGTGCCTTAAGTAAACTAAAATGAGAATGTATGTGAACAAGACTAATAAGAAGTTAGAGGATTTCTTAACTTTCTTATATTATGTATGATAGCCGGTTTGTGCTAGTGATATATTATTATTTATTACGGGGTCATTCCCCGGGTTGTGGCATTTGCATATTCCGAGGATTTGCTACCCACGATGCAAGGAATACCTCATGCGAGTCCGTAGGGCTCATGCGGGTGAAATAGTCCCATGCGGTAGTCTGACCTATCGAGGAATACCTCATGCGGGTCCTTGCGACCCGTGCGGGTGAAATAGTCCCAGGAGTAGGGTTGCTTAATGATACTGCGGGTGGGTGACCTTGCTTTGATCATGAGCTTCCTATTTTCATGCAGTATAATATATGCTTGATATTCTCATTATTAGTAAGACACAGTGTTCTGTAAACTGATTATCATACATGTCTCCAGTTATTTTAGACTTATGAGGTATTTTGGTATTTTCGATTTCGCATACTTAGTACATATTGTGTCGCGATGTCACGACCGAACCGGGCGTGGTAGTGCCTACCGGACACCCAAGTAGCCATACATCAGAGTAATCAGCGGAACATAAAACAAGACATGAAAATATTATGAAGTAAACGATGTCGAGAAAAACTTGCCTTTCGGCGTATATATAAATCGATTTAAAGCCGAGCGATTACATCCTTATTACAACTCGCCTGCGATTACTCTGGACCTCCAGAATGATACGACAACAATGGCGGGGCGGGGCCGCCATACCCACGAATGTAAATACCTACAACGAGGACTATACCTGATGAGCCTCGGAGAAAGCGGAGCTTTCCCAACGACTGTGACCCTAAGAGCGAGGATCAATGGCGGTGTACCTTTACTGCGGCATGAGCGGCCCCGAAGGAGGTCGATGACAGTGCAGTATGTGAAACGAAATAAATCGTAAATGAAATCATAGTAGTCTATATAAAGCAAGAGACATGTATGATAACGAACTACGATTCGCGATAAATAGCGATCGTATCAAGTCGAGGACTCACGCCATGATCATCACTCGAATATAACTATGGGTCTCGCCCACCACATCAATCATGCGTGGAATACCTTCCTCACCGCCTGGCGATCTATGATATAAAAGCATCAAGGAATACACATGAACACGGTCCCACGTGTCCTAATAAAACCGTGCAGGTAAATGCGAAGGCATAGCCGACTACTAAAACCACCGATACCAACAAGGTCATAAAGCGTATCATGAGATCTGTCTGAGGCGTCACATGATCAAAGCGGCCACTCGCCGCGATATCTAATGTGCGCGTCTAGCCACGGAACTCTCCGCAGACTCGCATAGGCCAAACTCATAGGCCCGCGTGAGGTATAACCACGCATCGGTAGCTACTCCGGCGTCCGATGGACTCGCGGTCGCGTGGCCACATGACGCATGACCATAAAGGCCGCACACTAACACGGAACTCTCGTAGCTCGCATAGGCCCACAGGACCGCGTGAGGTATCCTCGAATCATAGGTCACCTGGACACTTTGAGTACCGCGTCGGAGGCGGCAACCTCGGAAACAAGTCAAGGTGAGTGGTACAATACCAACATAACGGCTGATAGTTAAACAACTTAAACGCAGTCGAGGGGAAACCCCTTTACACAAACATCACAAGATACTAACACACGTAGCATCCTAGCATGTTTACTTAACAAATCAACAAGAAGGTATTACAAGGCTAACACAAACCAACATAATCAAGTTATACACACAAGGTACTTTCTACTATATGATTAATAAGATCGGGGTTTTATCCCCAAAGTACTTCATACATTAACTCTTTTAAAGATCGTTACTTTCAAAGGTCACACAATACCCGTAGTATATGAAAATAGAGTTATTATCTTTTGAAGTAAATCAAAACACTTCTCTTTGTAAAATCAAGTAACAACATTCTTTTCCAAACGTTTCAAGTTTGCCTAATTTCAATTACTCAAGTTTCTCATTTTCGAAAGGTTTCGTAGTTCATAGTTTTAATCCTTTAAAACAATTTGAGAAACATATGTCTTATATGTGAGTAGGTTATTCTTGTTCATAATCAATCTTATTAAGCAGCCATGATCTAGGAAATGTAATATCATTTTGTCTCATCTTAGCTTCTATGCAGATGGAGGTATCTACTGGTTTTAATAATACTTCATTAATCAAAACATTTCCCTTTATTAACGCTATGATGGTTTGTCTATACTCATTCGATTTCAAATCAAGAAACATTATTCCTTTTAAAACCAAGTACTCATTATTCACGAATGAGGTTTCACACGTAATTCATATTAATTTAATTAAGTCAAGTCTCTTATCTTTTAAGATCAAGTCTCTTAACTTTTAAAATCAATAAATCATTCATTTTATCTCTTAAGCCGTTATACCTAAATAAAGCTATTATAACTCTTAAGTTTTTAAAACCACAAAGCATTTTCTTACTACATAAAGTCGTTATAACCAACTTCCCATAAAGCCGTTATAACACTTTATGTTTTAAACCAATCAAATATATTTAACACACGTACGCTTCACCGTACTACATAGTTATACACATATCATGCTAGAAAAGATAGGAAGAGGTTCACATACCTCGCGACGATTATCGACTAATAGCAAAACGCTCAAGTACCTCAAACCGCTGGCTACTCCTTAAGCCAAGTAGATCGCGCCACACATAGTACTTCAACCTATAAGGCCACAAGGCGCTTATTAACATCTAGATCTTATCGTAGAACTTTCTACAGAAAATTCGGCAGCACCTCCCCCCCCGCAACCGCGTAAATCTCCTCCTCTATCGAGGCCGGCTATCAAGCCAACCAGGGGGGGGGTTTATACATCTAACCGGACGTATACAATTCTACTTCACAGAAAAGCTACACAAGTCTCTTTATGTCTGATCTATGTAATTACAGTTCAGTTCTCTTTCTTTAAATTCAGGCTTAAGTCAAAAGACATTGCCGCAAAGCTATGTTCAGTTCTATATATAGTATACTTCAACTATATATTCCTACAACATGTAATTTCCAATTACAATAGGGGGACAAGATTATTTACCTCGATAAGCCCAAAATTATCCGAGATAAAAGTCGATCCTGAGCAAGGTTTAGCTCCAACTCCGTGCGCTCCAATTCGCTCCAAACAACCCTTAGAAGTTCTAACCAACTTCTACTTAATACTCCAACTAACTATGGAGATTTTCCTTAGGTTTCGTTTTGTGGTCGACGGAAAGTATAATAGTATTTCTGGGCTTTTCGTATAGGTATAACCTTGGAATACTACAAGGTATTAGGGCCAAGGTAATTTGGGTATAGTAACAATACTATGGAGAGTATTTCTACCAAGAGGGGGGGTATATTTATACGAGACAACACCACAAGGGGGGGTGTATACCCCTCGGCCTACCCCACTAGGAGTGGGGGTACTCTCGGCGAGGGCCTTCAAGGGAGAGGGGTGTTGACGAAACACAACACAAAGGGAGGGAGGAATTTTAGACTTAGGAAATTATTTGGATGAAGAAGTCTTCAAAGGGGGGGGGGGTATTTATAGGACAAGCCAAGGCCAACCAATGGCCAAGATCATGCCAAGTGCAAGGCAAGTGTAGGGCCAAGATCATGCCAACTGCACCTTATCCATCTACCACAAAAAATCCTACCAACCCTTGACCAAACAAGGCCAAATCGTCCCACCTTTTCCGCCATTGGCGTGCTCAATGAGAGGGTGACAAGTGTCGCCCTCTCGTTGATCCAAAATGTTCGTCTCTCGGAAAAATCCGCAAAAATTAGAAATGACATAGCGAATTTTCCCTTCGCAATTCTTGTAAAACGTTTCGTCGAAAAACGACTCTAATCGGGTGTTGTGCACAAAATAAATCGGCCAAGCCTACTTTAAAGCCCAAACTTTTCTACGTACGTCCTTACGTACATACTCTGGAAATACGGGGTATAACATTCTCCCCTCCTTAGAAACATTCGTCCCGAATGTTCCTTCTAAGTCTCAAAACAAACGTCTTGAGATAGTCTTCACTACTATACTTACGAGAACAATCCTGCCACACCTGGCCACAGAAAAACCTGCGCAAAATACTTACATCCAAGTCCATGAGGAAACACCTCTAACATCACAAAAGCCCTTATCCGAGGTCTAAAATATAAACTTCCTTCGCACCTTCTCCTTACAAAAGAAATGATCACATCTATGCTCGCCATACATGCTCGCTTCTTCCTTTACGTGTCGTACCCTTCTCGTACACTCGAACTCTTTCTCATAACTTACCATGTTTCTGTTACTGCATCAATTTCAAAAAAAGTCTCTGGGTTACTGCCTCCAACTTGATCATCATAACTGGGAAAACTCTGGATGGATCTCCGATACTTTTCCGAACCTAACAACATGAAGGACCGGACATACTGCCTCCCAAGTCGGACGGCAAAAGCTAATATATAGGCAACCTGGCCTACTCTTCGCATGACCTAAAAAGGCCCAAAGTAACTCGGGCTAAGTTTCCTCTGTTTTCCAAAACTCGTCACGCCCATTCCGGGGTGGTACCTTCAAGAAGACCCACCGTCAACCTGAACTCCAAGCGTTGTCGCAGATTATCCGCACGACTTCTGTTGACTCTGAGTTGCCAATAACCTCTTCTGGATAAGCTTCACCCCATCCACATCCTGCTGAATACGTATGAACCCACTATCTGAACCTTTCCAACGTCGAACCAATCGACCGGCAACATACACTTCCGCCCCTACCAGGCGTCACAAGGCGATATCCGAACACTGAAATGGTAGCTATAAAACATTTCCCCAACAGGAGACAACAATCCTCACAACCTGAAATCAAAACAACGGCGGGGCGAATACGATCTGAGACTACTGAGTTCCTAACCTGCGGTAAAACTTCCGAACGAAAAATAGGCGTAACAGGCTCCACGCGACGCATAGGTGAAAGCGGGCACCTCGTGCAGCCATACAACCTTCACGTCGATCATCTCGCGCAACCCTCTGCCGAGTAAGCGGTCACGACTAAAAGACCGGATGGTGACCATCGGCGGACTCTTGGTCGATCGCATCCACGAACTTGCGTTGGTTAAGCGAACTTGGGCCTAACACCCTCGTGACCTACCACAAGCGAGACCACCACAAACCGACCCGCACCATACGGGCGCGGGTTGACGTAATATGGCCCTGACCGACCGGCGGCGCGAAACACTAGCTCCCGAAGAACAATCTCACTAATCACGTTACGAAAACCTGGCGGTCTTCTTAGCTCAACTACCCTCTTTCATTCCACACTACTCGGGGACTTATCCCACAACATAGCTCACGTGCACTATGCACTCAGATAAAGGTTAAACACAAATGTAATCTTTTACTCAAGATTACCACACTTTATAAGGTCTCGCGTATAAAGCTCTAAGGCTTACACTTTTCCTATCCCTCAATCTTTCCCGGTTACTAACCATGATCTCTAATCACAATTAACACACTGCTATCAGAACATAGCACTTAAGATATACTTATCTTATCACACTAATCTCTAGAGGGTTAAAGATATGCCTGAATCTCTTGCCGCTTTGTCGTTCTAATCAAACACGCCTGCAGTGCGTAGCATGTAGGGAAGGTAACGAACTACCCACCGATCCTGAAGGCTGAGTCCTCCCACTTGCATCCTTCCTACTAGGACATCCTTTCGACACATGGCCCTGTCGGCCGCAGGTAAAACAAGTACCAACTAAAAGACGACATTCCCCGGAATGGCGCTGTCATGTTGTGAATCCGGGAAAAACTAAATCCGGTGTGGAACCTACCGTGGCGTGAGCAGGAAACTCGAGCTCGACCAACTCTGCATAGTCGAACGTCCTGAACCCCGTGGAGGACCATTCTGCACTGGTGGAGGTGCATATCTAATCTGCTGGAGATGCGACTCGCCTCGAAAGATACCAAAGGACCTTCATTACGGCCTCTTCTCGCTCTCCTCGTTAACCCGTCGATCTCTACGTTTCTCGGCTTGCTGCGCATAAGCCCGTACATAGGCCATGCTCAAGCCTAACTAAAGAATTACTCTTGTACAACCCTCTCTTAGATAGTCATCAAGACTCGCGGTACATCGGTATACACTCTGGCAGCCAAATCCATAGCTAGTAACAGGGTCGCCTTCTTGCAATCTATATTCTCTGTCCCCGGTCGTGGGACTGAAGGTTCAAATGTCATGGCCGCAGTAGGAACTGCCGCCACCGTGCTAAAATTCTGCTGGGGCTAGTGACGTCGCAGAACTCCCCGAATGAAGCACCTAACTTAGGTGATGGTTGGGCCTGTGCCCGCGTAACCCTCTGTACTCTACTCGCAGCTCCCTCGGCTGCCTTGCCCTCCTGGGCCCGGCTTTGCCCTACGCGGAGGCATAACGGTAAGGGAAAAAAATACGTTAGAGGGTCCAACTTACAACACAGCTCTAAGGCACGATCTCAGAGTGAGAAGAATAGAAACCAATCCTAAATATCCTATAGCCTCTCACGATTATTGGTGTGGTGCACAACACACCGATAATCAAGACTTCATCGATACGGTGCGTAGACACTTTCCGAGATTAATTGCTCGATACCACTTTGTCACGACCGAACCGGGCGTGGTAGTGCCTTACTGGACACCCAGTAGCCATACATCGAGTAATCGAACATAAAACAAGACATGGAAATATTATGAAGTAAAGCGATGTCGAGAAAAACTTGCCTTTCGGCATATATATAAATCGATTTAAAATCGACGGTTACATCCTTATTACAACTCGCCTGCAAGATTACTACGGACCTCTAAGAATGATACGACAACAATGGCGGGGACGGGCCCCGCCATACCACGAATGTAAATACCTACAACGACGGGGACTATACGTGATGAGCCTCGGAGAAAGCGGAGCTTTCCCAACGCAATCGTGACCCTAAGAGCGAGGATCGATGGCGGTGTACCTTTACTGCGGCATGAACGCAGCCCGAAGGAGGTCGATCTGACAGTGCAGAGTATGTGGCGAAAATAAATCAGTAAATGAAATCATAGTAGTCTATATAAAGCGGGAGACATGTATGATAACCAAACTACGATTCACAATAAATAGCGGTCATGTCAAGTCGGGGACTCACGCCTCACAATCATCACTCAAATATAACTATGGGTCTCACGCCACATCAATCATGCGTGGAATACCTTCACTGCCGGCCTATGATATAAAAGCATCAAGGAATACACATGAACACGTGTCCCACGTGTCCTAATAAACCGTCACGGGGTAAATGCGAAGGCATAGCCGACTACTAAAACCCAGTACCAACAAGGTCATAAAGCGTATCATGAGATCTGTCTGCATCATTACATGATCAAAGGCCACTGCGCGCGATATCTAATGTGCGCGTCTAGCCACAGAACTCTCATGACTCGCGTAGGCCAAACTCGTAGGCCGCGTGAGGTATAACCCGCATCGAGGTAGCTACTCCCGACATCCGGACTCGCGATCGCGTAGCCGCGTAGGCCGCGTGACCGTAAAGGCGCACTAACCGGAACTCTCGTAGCTCGCGTAGGCCCACAGGACCCGCGTAGGTATCCTCGAATCATAGGTCACACAGACACTTTGAGTCTACCCGCGTCGGAGGCGCCAACCTCCGAAACAAGTCAAGGTGAGTGGTACAATACCAACATAACGGCTGATAGTTAAACAACTTAAACGCAGTCGAGGGGAAACCCCTTTACACAAACATCACAAGATACTAACACACGTAGCATCCTAGCATGTTTACTTAACAAATCAACAAGAAGGTATTACAAGGCTAACACAAACCAACATAATCAAGTTATACACACAAGGTACTTTCTACTATATGATTAATAAGATCGGGGTTTTATCCCCAAAGTACTTCATACATTAACTCTTTTAAAGATACGTTACTTTCACAAAGGTCACACAATACCCGTAGTATATGAAAATAGAGTTATTATCTTTTGAAGTAAATCAAAACACTTCTCTTTGTAAAATCAAGTAACAACATTCTTTTCCAAACGTTTCAAGTTTGCCTAATTTCAATTACTCAAGTTTTCATTTTGAAAGGTTTCGTAGTTCATAGTTTTAATCCTTTAAAACAATTTGAGAAACATATGTCTTATATGTGAGTAGGTTATTCTTGTTCATAATCAATCTTATTAAGCAGCCATGATCTAGGAAATGTAATATCATTTTGTCTCATCTTAGCTTCTATGCAGATGGAGGTTTCTACTGGTTTTAATAATACTTCATTAATCAAAACATTTCCCTTTATTAACGCTGCAGTGGTTTGTCTATACTCATTCGATTTCAAATCAAGAAACATTATTCCTTTTAAAAACCAAGTACTCATTACTCACGAATGAGGTTTCACACAGAATTCATATTAATTTAATTAAGTCAAGTCTCTTATCTTTTAAAATCAAGTCTCTTAACTTTTTAAAATCAATAAATCATTCATTTTATCTCTCTTAAGCCGTTATACCTAACTTCCCATAAAGCTATTATAACTCTTAAGTTTTTAAAACCACAAAGCATTTTCTTACCTACATAAAGCTGTTATAACCAACTTCCCATAAAGCCGTTATAACACTTTTATGTTTTAAACCAATCAAATATATTTAACACATGTACGTCTACCGTACTACATAGTTATACACATATCATGCTAGAAAAGATAGGAAGAGGTTCACATACCTCGCGATGATTATCGACTAATAGCAAAACGCTCCAAGTACCTCAAACCGTCGGCTACTCCTTAAGCCAAGTAGATCGCGCCACACATAGTACTTCAACCTATAAGGCCACAAGGCGCTTATTAACATCTAGATCTTATCGTAGAACTTTCTACAGAAAATTGGCACCTCCCCAAACCGCGTAAATCTCCTCCTCTATCGAGGCCGGCTATCAAGCCAACCAGGGGGGGGGGGGTTTATACATCTAACCGGACGTACACAATTCTACTTCACAGAAAAGCTACACAAGTCTCATGTCTGATCTATGTAATTACAGTTCAGTTCTCTTTCTTTAAATTCAGGCTTAAGTCAAAAGACATTGCCGCAAAGCTATGTTCAGTTCTATATATAGTATACTTCAACTATATATTCCTACAACATGTAATTTCCAATTACAATAGGGGGACAAGATTATTTACCTCGATAAGCCCAAAATTATCCGAGATAAAAGTCGATCCTGAGCAAGGTTTAGCTCCAACTCCGTGCGCTCCAATTCGCTCCAAACAACCCTTAGAAGTTCTAACCAACTTCTACTTAATACTCCAACTAACTATGGAGATTTTCCTTAGGGTTTCGTTTTTGTGACTGACGGAAAGTATAATAATATTTCTGGGCTTTTCGTTTAGGTATAACCTTGGAATACTACAAGGTATTAGGGCCAAGGTAATTTGGGTATAGTAACAATACTATGGAGAGTATTTCTACCAAGAGGGGGTATATTTATACGAGACAACACCACAAGGGGTGTATACCTCGGCCTACCCCACTAGGAGGGTACTCTCGACGAGGGCCTTCTAGGGGAGAGGGTGTTGGACGAAACACAACACAAAGGGAGGGAGGAATTTTAGACTTAGGAAATTATTTGGATGAAGAAGTCTTCAAAGGGGGGGGGGGGGGTTATTTATAGGACAAGCCAAGGCCAACCAATGGCCAAGATCATGCCAAGTGCAAGGCAAGTGTAGGGCCAAGATCATGCCAAGTGCACCTTATCCATCTACCACAAAATATCCTACCAACCCCTTGACTAAACAAGGCCAAATCGTCCCACCTTTTCCGCCCACAACGTGCTCCAATGAGAGGGTGACAAGTGTCGCCCTCTCGTTGGTCCAAAATGTTTCGTCTCTCGGAAAAATCCGCAAAAATTAGAAATGACATAGCCGGAATTTTCCCTTCGCAATTCTTGTAAAACGTTTCGTCGAAAAACGACTCTAATCGGGTGTTGTGCACAAAATAAATCGGCCAAGCCTACTTTAAAGCCCAAACTTTTCTACGTACGCCCCACGCATACTCGAAATACGGTATAACCGACCCCCTTCTCGGCCGCGTTCATGCGCGGTAGGGGTAAGCAGGTGGTGGATCCTCATTCTTAGGATCACTGGTCTGGTGTCAGAAGCTCCATTCCTCCGGAGGCTTGTTTTGTTGGTACGGTTTTTCCCTGATGCTATAGGTATTATGTACATTCAAGGGTATGGCGGGGCCTTGTCCCGCCACAGTTGTTATTCCTAGAGGTATGTAGTCACGTTTGTGGTTTGACCTGTAAGAACAAAGTTGTACTGTTTTACTTTTGATTAAGTATATTCTATAGGAGGCGACTTTGTCGGCTAGCCAGTGATGTTTACTATCTACAGGTTTATGTGTTATGTATGTTCCGCTGCTATTCTCTGATGTATACCTGACGGGGTGCCCCGGTAGGGCACCGCCGCGGTGCAGTCGTGACAAAAGTGGTATCGAGCGATTAGTCCTCGAAAAGTGTCTGCACGCGTGTCTAGTAAGTCTTGATTATCGGTGTGTTGTGCACCACATCTATAATCGAGGTCGCAGGATATTTAGGATTGGTTTCCATTCTTTCACTCTAAGATCGTGCAATGTAGCCGTGTTATAGGTTGAACTCCTCCGATATTTTCCTTTATGTATCGCTTATGCCTCACGCAGGCAACCGCGGCCCGGAAGGGCAAGGCGGTGAGGCGCTAGTAGGACGCGGAGGTCACGAGGGCACGTGCCCGCCTTACCTAAGATGATGTTTGGCGGCGAAGTTCCACGACGTCGCCCGGCCTCAATGAGTTCGGCAGCAGCCGGCTAATGAGACCGCGGTACAGGAGCCTCCACCCCACGATCGGTGAGTATAGATTACGGGAAGCGATCCGGTTATTGACCAACATAGTAGCGGCGGCGCGCCAACGAGCGAGCGGCCCAACCTAGCCGACGGTTCTGGATTCGGGATTTCTGGGTTGTCATCCACCCGAAGTTCTATGGTTCGAGATCCGGCGAGGATCCTCAAGAGTTTGTTCGGCGATTCTGGTGGACTATGCAGTGCTTAGGGCCTCGGAGACCGAGTCCGTCATGCTAGCCTCTTCTGGGATTCTGCGATATTGCGTTGAACTGGTTTGAGTCATGGGAGTTGTCTAGAGGTGAGGTGCTCTTCCGGTGTTTGAGAGAGGAGTTCACGAGGCCTTCCCGATCACTTTTTGCCTCCGAGATGAGAGAGCCAGCGTGGATAGATTCTTGACCTTGAGGCGTAATGGGAGGACTATCAGAGAGTACAACCTGGAGTTTGACTCATTGGCCAGGTATGCGCACATCATTGTAGCTGACATGTCAGACATGGTTCATCGCTATGTGATGGGGCTGGACCGTCATATGATTACTGCGTGCTTGGGGGTTGGCTCTTCACCGGTATGGATATTGCCGGGATGCAGCGTATGCGAGGATAGAGGACAGAGAGAGGGAGGATCAGCTAGACTCGAGCCAGCCAGAGGCCGGGCAGCAGGTCTCGGGCGATTTCGAGGCGGACAACCTCGGCCAGACTAGGTCCACATTTCAGCCCGGCCAGAGTGCTCCTTCTCGGTTTTTACGGCGGAAGGTCGATCACCGGTCATTTAGGAGCGGTCGTGGCTCCGGGACTTCGGGTTTTAGGGTGGCGGACCGTCGCGTCGAGACCACCCATCTCGGTGTGCTCGATGTGGTAGGTCTCACCCAGGCGAGTGTCGTGTTCCTCCAGGAGCTTGTTACTCTTGTGGCCAGCAGGGCCATTTGAAGAGAGATTGCCTGACCAGAGGTGGCGGGAGTGTTATGGTTCACCGGCGGTCGATTCTTTGGATCTTCGCTCGACGGTTATGCGCCCGAGGCGAGTGTTCACGGGCCAGCAGCGCGGCGGTCGTGGTGGGGTCCCGATTCAGCGGTCCTCGAAACCGCATTTATGCAATGTCCGATCGTCGTGACCGGAGGCGTCACGGATGTCGCAGTGTACATTATTGGTTTCATGCTGTGATGTATATGCTTTGATAGATCCAGGTTCTACATTGTCCTATATATCTCCTCATATTGCCGGTAGAATATGGATAGAGCCCGAGTCCATAAAACCTTTTGAGGTGGCTACGCCAGTAGGTGATTCGGTGGTAGCCGAACGGGTATATAAGGCTTGCCCAGTGACTATATACGGTCGTCAGACTCTAGACGAATTGATAGAGTTGGATATGACGGACTTTGATGTGATTATGGGTATGGATTGGCTAGCATCTTTCTATGCCAATGTGGACTGTAGAGAGAGAGATTGAGTGCGGTTCGGTTTCTGGTGGCCGGTTGCTCGAGTGGAAGGGAATCTGCGTCGTAGGGGTAGGTTTATTTCTTACCTCAAGGCTAGAAAGATGGTGCGGAAGGGTATATCTACCATATGGTTCGGGTATACGATACTGAGACCGAAATACCAGACCTTCAGTCAGTTCCGATTGTTAGAGAGTTTCGCACGTATTCCCGCACGAGCTTCGGTATCCTCCTGAGAGGGAGATTGAGTTTTGCATTGATATGACGCCAGACACTCGACCGATATTTATTCCACCATACAGGATGACACCTGCTGAGTTGAGGGAATTGAAAGACCAGCTGAAGGACTTGCTGGAAAAAAGGTTTTATCAGGCCAAGTGTTTCTCCCTGGAGAGCGCCAGTGTTATTTGTAAAGAAGAAGGATGGGACGCTGCGTATGTGTGTTGATTACAGACAGCTGAATAAGGTAACTATTAAGAACAGATATCCTCCCGTGATTGATGATTTGTTTGACCGATTCTGCGGCGAGATGTTTTTCAAGATAGACACTGATGCAGTTATCATCAAAAGTGCGAGTTAGAGACAGATATCCCAAAGACTGCATTCAGGACCCGGTATGGGCACTATGAGTTCAGGGTGATGTCTTTCGGGTTGACCAACGCCCCAACAGTATTCATGGATTTGATGAACAGGGTGTTCAAGCCATTCTTGGATATGTTCGTTATAGTATTCATTGATGATATCCTAGTGTATTCGCGCACAAAACAGGATCATGCGAATCATTTGAGGGCGATCGAGTCCTCCGACCGGCAATTGTATGCAAGTTCTCGAAATGTGAGTTTTGGTTGGCCGATGGCTTTCTTAGGGCATGTTATCGGGGCTGATGGCATTCGGGTTGATACAACAAAGATTGAGGCAGTCAAGACTTGGCCTAGACCCACTACACCGACGGAGGTACGCAGCTTTTTGGGCCTTGCGGGTTATTATCAGAGATTTGTGGAGAAGTTTGCTTCCATTTCATCACCTTTGACTAGGCTGACTCAGAAAGCAGCTATGTTCCGGTGGACGGATGCTTGTGAGGAGAGTTTCCGATTCTTGAAGGAGAAATTGACGGCCTTGATTCTTACTCTACCGCAGGTTTAGACGGATATGTGGTTTATTGTGATGCGTCGGGTGTCGGGCTCGGATGCGTACTGATGCAACACGGCAAAGTTATAGCTTACGCATCTCGACAGCTCAGGAAACATGAGAAGAACTATCCCACACATGACTTAGAGTTGGCGTGATGATTAAATGCGTTGAAGATCCGAGACATTATTTGTATGGAGTTCATGTGGATATTTACACAGACCACAAGAGCCTCCAGTATATCTTCAGCCAGAGGGAGCTGAACTTACGACAGAGACGGTGGTTGGAGCTACTTAAGGATTATGATGTCGATATTCTATACCACCCAGGGAAGGCCAATGTAGTTGCAGATGCCCTTAGCCGCAGATCGATGGGTAGCCTGTTAGGTGTGCAACCAGAGAAAAGGGGCATGGTCCGCGAGTTACATCAGCTAGCGAGCCTTGGGGTTCATTTGGTTGGTTCAGATAGTAGTAGGGTTCGGGTTCGAGAGGTCGCCGAGTCTTCCATCGTCGAGGAGGTGAAGAGGCGACAGTATGAGGATCCGACTATGGTGCGGTATCGAGATGCAGCTCTTCAGGAACAGAATAGTCTATTTGAGGTAGCGCCTGAGGAGGTGCTAATATTTGAGGGCCGGTTGTGTGTTCCCGATGTGACAGGACTTCGTCAGCAGATTTTGGGGGAGGCACACAGTGCTCATTATTCTATTCACATGGGGTCGACTAAGATGTACCATGACCTCAGGTGTATCTATTGGTGGGATGGCCTGAAGAGGGACGTTGCAGAGTTTGTGGCGCGATGTCCGGTGTTAGCGGTCAAGTTGAGCACGAAGCGGTGGGCTATTCCAGGCTATTGATATTCCGATGTGGAAGTGGGAGGTGATCAATATGGACTTTATTACAGGGTTACCTCACACTCAGAGGAAGCATGATTCCATCTGGGCTATTGTCGACAGGCTGACGAAATCAACCCACTTTCTACCAGTCAGGACGACTTTTTCGGCCGAGGATTATGCTAGATTGTATATCAGAGAGATTGTGAGACTGCACGGAGTGCTATATCGATCATTTGAGGGGATCGGTTCTCGGCTAACCGGAGGTCTTTCGAGAAAGGGTTAGGGACAGTGAGTCTCGATCGCATTTCATCCTCGAGCCAAGCGGACAGCCGAACGCACTATCCGGACAACGAGGATATCTTTGCGGGCTTGTGTTATTGATTTCAGGGGTAGCTGGGAGGATCATTTACCTCTTGTGGAGTTTGCATATAACAACAACTACCATTCTAGTATCCAGATGACGCCTTATGAGGCCTTATACGGGAGGAAGTGCAGGTCACCGATAGGCTAGTTTGAGGTGAGAGAAGTTCAGTTGGTCGGTCCAGACTTGATTCAGCAGGCAGTGGATAAGGTGAAGCTTATCCAGGAGCGATTATGGTTAGCTCAGAGTCGACAGAAGTCGTATGCAGATCATCGACGTCGACACTTGGAGTTTGAGGTAGATGATTGGGTCTTCCTGAAGGTATCACCCATGAAGGGCGTGATGAGGTTTGGGAAGAAGGGGAAACTTAGCCCAAGGTACATTGGACCTTATCAGATTGTCCGTAGGGTAGGCAAGGTTGCCTATGAGTTGGATCTGCCGTCCGATATGGAGGCAGTACATCCAGTTTTTCATGTGTCTATATTGCGGAAGTGTATCGGAGATCCATCTAGAGTGCACCCGATTCGTGATGTCCAGGTGACAGAGGGGTTATCATATGAGGAGAATCCCATAGCGATACTCGATCGCCAGGTTAGACGACTGCGGACAAAGGATGTGGCTTCCGTCAAGGTCTTATGGCGGAACGAGAACAGGGAAGAAATGACATGGGAAGCAGAGGAGGACATGATGAAGAAGTATCCTCACTTGTTCCCTACACCTTCAGGTAACCCACCTTCCTACTTATTAGTTTTAATTTGGCAATTATGCTTAAGTATTGTTGTACATAGAAGGAACATTCGGGACGAATGTTTCTAAGGGGGGGAGAATGTTATACCCCGTAGTTCTGGTCATGCGTATGAGAACATACGAAAGGGATTAAGACTTAAAATTTTAGAAAGATAGGTTGACGGATTATTTCGGACGGGTTTTTAGTCAACTTTGAGGCGGTTTATGTCCAGTTGCATTACGATTTCCTAGGTGTTTCAAAGGCCTAGTACGTAGTTCGTTGAGTCTAGTTCCCAACGCAACCAACCGTTCGTCGATAGGACATCGGAGTAGAAAGTTATGGGAGTTACAAGTTCAGTGCGCAGTCGGACAGAAAAATATTTCGGTCAGGAGCCACGAGACATGGCCGGAAAGCGTGGCGCGTAAAGTTCTGAGAGGTTGCAGAGGTTTCAGAAAAATATTTCGATCAGAACTGTTTTGTTTTAAAAAAGGCCATGAGAGGGTGACAAGTGTCCCCCCCTCCCATCTGATTTTGCATGTCCTATTTATTGACCAAGTCTTGAAGACTTGGTCATTCTTCAAGCTCTTCTCTCTCTCTAAAAAAAAATTAAAAGCTCTCCCTTCTCTCTAGAAAATCAAGAGAAAATCAAGGCTTGAGAAAAATCTGAAAAAGGTGGCAAGAAGGAAACTTGTTGGCAAACTTGTAGGAGTTTTGTGATGGTGATTGTGGAAAAGAGGCTAGTGAATTTGTTGGATTAATTTGGGTAAGCTCTAAGGTAACAATCCTTTCTCTTTTGCTAGTTTATTGTGTTGCATGTGAAGAAGAAAGGACTTGTAGTTGTCAATATTGCTCTTAGATACATTGGATGTAGAAAATATGGGTTGGATATGAAAGCATTGGATAAGAATGATATGTAAGCATGTTATAGCCAAGATACTACCTTTAACTTATTGATTTAGTTAACATGCATTGTGGGACAAAATTTTACACATCCAAGATTAGGTGTGTAATCCCCTTTGTATTGATTGGATTGTTGGGCCTTAAAAGTGGCGTTTGGATGTTGAATTCGGCCTTGAAAAAGGTGGCAAAGTATGTAGAAACAAAGGAAGTGTTGTCCAATTTTTCGTAGAATTTAGTGACTTTGCACTTGGAATATTCTACGTTGAAGCTAGAGGTTAATAAACGTATTATGGTCATTATAGGTTGACGTACTACGTGCGGTATATTGGACTTAGCAAGTGGATTGACCCGAAGAGGTATGTGTAACTTTTCTATCTCTTGAGCATGACTAGTTGCACTTATGTAGTACGGTGGACGTACAAGGTTTTGATATCCCTTACTTGTTTTAAGGATGACCAAGTTTGGTGAGTAAGGGGGATTAACTCATTTCTTTAAAAGTATTAAGGATGTCTTGAGTTTTCAAAGTTAAGGGACTTGATGTGTTTAAGTATATGATTCTTGTTTCTTTTTAAAAAAGTGTAAGTCCCTTGGGTTTAGGGAAACGTATTTGACTAATGTATAACGTTAATATAATGACTTTATGGGAAGTTGGTTATATTAGCTTTATGGAAGGTTAACAAAGGAAGATTTACTCTAAGAAAAATGAGTACGGATAAATGATTTGAAGTTATGAAAGGCAAATAGATTTTTAAGGCATTAATTGCCTAAGGTTTTAAAAGAGTAGAAGTACATAGTATTTTGAGTTAAATTCCCGGATTTCATAAAGACATGTTAGTGCCTTAAGTAAACTAAAATGAGAATGTATGTGAACAAGACTAATAAGAAGTTAGGGGATTTCTTAACTTGCTTATATTATGTATGATAGCCGGTTTGTGCTAGTGATATATTATTATTTATTACGGGGTCATTCCCCGGGTTGTGGCATTTGCATATTCCGTGGATTTGCTACCCACGATGCGAGGAATACCTCATGCGAGTCCGTAGGGCTCATGCGGGTGAAATAGTCCCATGCGGGCGGGTACAACCTATGCGAGGAATACCTCATGCGGGTC
The DNA here is from genome assembly GCA_029844215.1 of Przewalskia tangutica. Taxonomy (NCBI): domain Eukaryota; kingdom Viridiplantae; phylum Streptophyta; class Magnoliopsida; order Solanales; family Solanaceae; genus Przewalskia; species Przewalskia tangutica. The sequence continues at coordinate 664,505 of JAQGDG010000034.1, forward strand.
CACACGACCGGGGCAAGTACAGAAGCTAACTACCAGATCCTGCCTGCGTCACTAAACCTTATGAAGAGCTAGTCCATGGAATAACAATATCATTCGGGAATTGCACCCGCATCCTGGCCGCATGCCCCCGGAACCTTCATCGGTGCAGGCATGCCCATGGATCAATAATAGTGGAAGCATACCCGTGGACCATCCAATGTGTCAGTATGTCCAAAGGAACGATATAGTGGAAGCATACCCGTGGGCCACCCAACGTGTCAGTATGTCCAAGGAACGATATAGTGGAAGCATACCCGTGGACCATCCAACGTGTCAGTATGTCCAAAGGAACGATATAGTGGAAGCATACCCGTGGGCCACCCAACGTGTCAGTATGTCCAAGGAACGATATAGTGGAAGCATACCCGTGGACCATCCAACGTGTCAGTATGTCCAAAGGAACGATATAGTGGAAGCATACCCGCGGGCCACCCAACGTGTCAGTATGTCCAAGGAACGATATAGTGGTAGCATAAGAATACAACACTAGCACAACAAGGCTATCACAAGCAAGCATATGCAAGTTACCATACTTCTAGACTTTCAATTTTTATGTCAACAATCTGGGTCTTAAACCCAAAGTACTACGTACTTCAACTCTTTTAAAAAGATCCCTTTTTATGTAAAAGCCACACGATACTAATACCCGTAGTATCAAGACACGTCTACTTTTCAAACCAATTTACTACACCTTCAGAAAATCATTTCAAGGCTTTTAAAACTCAAGTACCTTATGTTTTTTTTAAACCAAGTGGCTTACACTTTTAAAACCAAGTCAAGTACACTTTTAAACTCAAGTAACTCACACCTTTTAAAATCAAGTTACCAGTTTAAACCAAATAAATAATTCATTCTTTTGTCTTCATAAAGTCGTTATAACTAACTTCCCATAAAGCCATTATAACACTTTATGTTTTAAACCAACCAAAGACCACTACACTCCTTTCTAAAACCAAGAGAACTTTATTCTTTAAAGACCAAGTATCAATTACTTTCAAGTAAGGTTTCACAATTTTTAGAACAATTCAAGTCTCTTAACATTCATAATTCAAGCCAAGGACATCATAATGAAACTAAATTCATTTAACACACGTACGTCTACTGTACTATATATTTCACAACAATCATGCTCAAGAGGATAGGAAGAATCACATACCTCCACGGCTAATCTACTTGCCAAGTCGAATATGCCGCGCGTAGAATATCAACCTATAATAATCAAATACGTCTATCAACGTCTAGACTTCTTCGTAGAATATTTCTAAGTATGGAGTCTCTTATTCTATGGAAAATCGGGCAGCACTTCCCCTGTTTTTACGTACTTTTCCACCTTTTTAAAGGATCGAAATTCAATAACCAACATGCCACGTTTAAGGCACAATAATACAACAATACTAAAGGGGATTACACGCCTAACCGGACGTATAAAATTCTGCCCCTTAATCTACAAAAACCGTCCACTAACTAGTCCATAGTCCAAAGTAAAAACAGTCCATTGTCCAAAGTAAAAACAGTCCATTAGTCCATTAGTCCACTAATACAATCCATTAGTACATTAGTTGGTGTTCTTGACCATGTCACGACCCGAACCCGGGCCCGTGACTGGTGCCTTACCCCGGGCACCCAAGTAGACATACATCAGAGTAATCAGCGGAACATAAAACAAGACATGGAATAACAAGAAGTGTAAAGCGATGTCTGAGAAAACTTGCCCTTCGGCATATATATAAATCAACTTAAAACCGAACAGTTACATCCCATTACAACTCTGCCCACAACAGTACTACAGACCTCTAAGAATGAGATGACAACAATGGCGGGACAGGGCCCCGCCATACCCCTGAATGTAAATACCTACAACGACAGGGGACTTTACCACTGATAAGCCTCGGAAAGCGGAGCTTCCCAAAACGCTGAATCGCGATCCTAAGAGCGAGGATCAACACCGGTGTACCTCTACTGCGGCGTGAGCGGCCCGGGGAGGTCGATCTAACAGTACCAAGTATGTGGCGAAAAATCGTAAATGAAATCATAGTAGTCTATATAAAGCAGAGACATGTATGATAACCAAACTACGATTCCTGATAAATAAGCGATCATGTCAAGTCGGTGACTCACGCCTCAAAGTCATCACTCGAATATCGTTATGGGTCTCACGCCATAACATCAATCATGCCCGTGGAATACCTTCCTCACCGCTGGCGATCTATGATATCAAAGCACGAGGAATACACATGAACACCGTGTCCCACGTGTCATAATAAAACCGTCTGCGGGGTAATGCGAAGGCATAGCCGACTACTAACACCAGCGATTAACAAGGTCATAAATCAGATCATGAGATCTGTCTGCAGCCGCCATGATCGGCGCCACACGCGCGCGGTATCAAATGTCGCGTCTAGCCCGAACTTCCCGCACTCGCGATAGGCCAACCTCATAGGCCGCGTGAGGTATTCCCGCGTCGGTAGCTACTCCCGGCATCCGCTGGACTCGCATCCGCGTGACACATAGACGCATGACCATAAAGGCGCACACTAACTGGAACTCGTAGCTCGCGCATAGGTCCGGGACCCGCGTGAGGTATCCTCGAATCATAGTCACACATCGCACGAGTATTACCGCGTGGAGGCGGCAACCTCGGGATCATGTCGGGGTGAGTGGTACAATACCAACATAACGGTGATCGTTAAACAACTTAAGCGCAATCGAGAAACCCCTTTACACAATCATCACAAGATACTAACACGTAGCATCCTAGCATGATTACTTATCAAATCAACAAGAAAGTATTACAAGACTATCACAAACCAACACAATCAAGTTATTCACATAAGGTACTTTCTACTATATGATTAACAAGAACGGGTTTTTATCCCCAAAGTACTTCATACATTAACTCTTTAAAAGATCTGCTTCTTTCTCAAAAGTCACACAATACCCGTAGTATAAGAATAGAGTGACTATCTTTTGAAGTAAATCAAAACACTTTTCTTTGTAAAATCAAGTAACAACATTCTTTTCCAAACGTTCAAGTTTGCCTAATTTCCATTACTCAAGTTTCTCATTTTCGAAAGGTTTCGTAGTTCATAGTATTAATCACTTAATGATATAATTCTCCTTTAAAACAATTTGAGAAACATATGCCTTATATGTGAGTAGGTTATTCTTGTTTATAACAATCTTATTAAAGCAGCCATGATCTAGAAATGTAATATCATTTTGTCTCATCTTAGCTTCTATGCGGATGGAGGTTTCTCTTGGTTTTAATAATACTTTAATAGTCAATACATTTCCCCTTTATTAGCGCTGCTGTGGTTTGTTCGATACTTATTCTGATTTCCGAAATCAGTAAAACATTACTCCTTTTAAAAAAACCAAGTACTCATTACTCATGAATGAGGTTTCACACTTTTTTAACAAAATTCAATTAAGTCAAGTCTCTTATCTTTTAAGATCAAGTCTCTTAACTTCTTAAATCAATAAATCATTCTTTTTATCTCTCTTAAGCCGTTATACCTAACTTCCCATAAAGCTAGTATAACTCTTAAGCTTTTAAAACCAAGTATTACTCTTCTGTTAAAAATGATTCAGTATTCTTTTGAAATACTTCAAGATTATTCAGGCTTAAGTCAAAAGACATTGCGTAATTATTATTCGTGCTTAAGTCAAAAGACATTGCCGTAATTATTATTCGATTAACACACGTCGTCACCGTACTATATATATTTTAAAATATCATGCTCAAGAGTATAGGAAGAATCACATACCTCGCGACGATTATCGACTATTAGCAAAGCGCTCACGGTATAACCCTAGCCTTGTCCACCTTTCAAGTAGAACATGCTACTTGCGAACTTTCAACCTATAAAGGTTATACATGTCTATCAACGTCTAGACTACTCGGTAGAATAAATCTAGATACAAGTTTCTACGGAAAATTGGGCGAGACTTCCTACCACAAACTTCACCGATCTACTATAAATACAATCCTTTGTAAATGCGGTTCATTACCCTTCTTATATACCTTCCTTGTATATAACTTATACTTAAATCTTAAACTACAATAGTATGCAAAATCAATTACAATATGGAGACAATAAATTTACCTCGGTAAGACCATAATTATCCAAGTTAAAATGTCGATCTGAGCAACGTTTAGCTCATACTGGGTGCTCCAACCCGCTCCAAACAACCCTTAGAAGTTCTCTACGCTTCTTCTTAATAATTCAACCAACTGTGAAGATTTTCCTTAGGGTTTCGTTTGAGACATAAATGACATATGGTAGTTTTTCCGGGCTCTACGTATAGAGGTTTCTTTGGAATAATACAAGGTATACGGCTAAGGTATTTTTGTTTAGTAACAATAATTTGGAGAGTATTTTCTTCCAAGAGGGGGTGTATTTTATGAGAACAACTCAAGGTAGGGGGGGGGTGTACCCCTCGGCCAAGGCTACTAGGAAGGGGGGTGTTTCTCGGCCACACCACAAGGAGGGGGGGATATCTCTCGGCCAAGGGGGCCTCACGAAATGGGGGCGGGGCTTTCAAGACTTGAAGACTTGTGGAATGGATGAAGAAGTCTTCAAAGAGGGGTATTTATAGGAAACCAATGACCATGATCTAGCCAAGTGGGGGCAATTGGAGGGCAAGATTTGCCCAGTGCCCCCAGTCCTACTCCACAATTCCCTCACAAATATCCTACCAACTATTGACCCCCAAATCGTGCAAGGGACGCCCACATTGTCGTCCACTTTGAGGGTGACAAGTGTCACCCTCCTGTTGGTCCAAAACATTTCGTCTCTCGGAAAAATCCGCAAAAAAATATAAATGACATAGCCGGAATTTTCCCTTCACAAGTTTTGTAAAACGTTTCGTCGAAAAACGATTCTAATCGGGGGTTGTGAACAAAATTTCGGTCCTATGCCTAACTTAAGGCTCAAACTTTCGTACGTACGTCCTTACGTACATACTCTGGAAATACGGGGTATAACATTCTCCCCTCCTTAGAAACATTCGTCCCGAATGTTCCTTCCAAGTCTCGAAACACACATGCGCCAGTATAGTCTTCACTGCTATACTTACGAAAACAATTATGCCACACCTGGCCACAATACAACACGCGCAAATACTTACATCCAAGTCCACGAGGAATCACCTCCATCACTACAAAAGCTCCCACCCAAGGGTTAAGAGATACTCCCTTCGCATCTTCGCTTTACAAAAGCAATGATCACATCTATGTTCTTAACACATGCTCGCTTCTCCCCTTACTCGTCGTACCCTTCTCGTACATTTGAACTCTTTCCCATAACTTACTACATTTCTGTTACTGCTTCAGTTTCCAAAATCTCGGGTTACTACCTCCAACTTGGTCATCATTACTGGGAACATTATGGATGGATCTCCGATACTTTCTCGAACATAACAACACGAAAGACTGGACGCACTACCTCCCGCGTTGGACGACAATGCCAACTATAGGCAACCTGGCCTATCCTCCAAAGGATCTGAAAACGCTCCAAGTACCTCAGGCTAAGTTTCCTCGGTTTTCCAAAACTCGTCACACCTTAGCCACCTTCTGCTGAAACAGGTATGAACCAACAATCTGAACGCAACATCGAACCAATCGGCCAAGACTTACACTTCCGCCCTACAAGGCTTCATAAGGCGACATCCAAAGCGAAATGGTAGCTATAAAACACTCCTCAACAGAGACAACAATCCTCACGGCTACCCCGAAATCCCAACATCGGCAGAAGCGAATGCGGTCTGAGACTCACCGAGTTCCTAACCTGCTGGTAAAACCTCCTAGAAAAAGCAGTAGTAACACAGGCTCCACTGCGTCATAAGGTGAAGGTAGGCACCTCGTGCGACCTTACAACCTTCCCGATATAAACATCTCGCATAACTTACTACCGAGTACACGGTTTGACTAAAAGATAAGGCGGGTGACCCATCGCCCGACTCTTGTCGAATCATCCACGAACTCGTCTGTTTGGTTAACTAAAATTGGGCCTAACACCCTCGTGACCCTACCACTTGGCGGGACCACCCCGAACTGACCCCACCATAAAACAGGCCACGGGTTGACCCTCATCGGTCCCAACCCGACCCATTATCACATGAAAACTCTTGTTCTCCGATCCGGAACAATCTCATAATCAAGTCACAAAAACCTAGTGGCCTTCTTAGATCAACTACCCTCATTCATTTCACACTACTCAGGAACTTATCACACAAATATATCTCACGTGCACTATGCACTCCGATAAGGGTCAAACATAAACTAAATCTTTTACTAGAGATGGTCTTGCCTCTAAGGTCTCCACGTATAAAACTCTAAGGCTCACACTTTCCCTTATCCCCAATCTTACCCTTTTAACTAACCATGATTTCTAATCACAATTATCACACATACAATCTCTAGAGGGTTAAGGATATACCTGTGTCTAGTGCTTCACTCCCCTTAGTCGTTCTAATCAAACACGCCGTAGAGCGTAGCTAGGAAGATGATGGGCGGTCACGATCATGAAAGGCGAGTCCTCCTACTTACATCCCTCCTACTAGGACATCCTTTCGACCACGTGGCCCGACGGCGCAGTAAAACAAGTACCAACTAAAGACGACATTCCCGGGATGGCGCTGTCATGTGAACAACGGGAAAAAGCGAATCCGGGTTTGGAACCTCGTGTAGCCGTGAGCGAAAGCTCGGAGCTCGACCAACTCCGGCTTTTCCCCAACGTCCTGAACTCCGTGGAGGACCACTCTGCACTGGTGGATGTGCATATCTAATCCGCTGCTGAGGTGGTTCACCTCGAAAGTTACCAAAGGACCTTGGTGTTCTGGCCCTCTTCTGCTGTCCTTGGTTAACCCGTCGATCTCCACGTTTCTCGGCCTGCTGTGCATAAGCCCGTACGTGCCATGCTCGCCTAATCAAGAATTACTCTGCGACCTCTCTTAGATATTCATCAAGACTCGCGGTACATCGGTATACTCTGCGTAGCCAAATCCATAGCTAATGTGGTCGCCTCTGCGATCTATATTCTCCGTTCGGTCGTGGGCGAAGGTTCATATATCATGGTCGCGATGAGCCGCTGCCGCCGTGCTAAACTCTGGGGCTGGTGGCGTGGCAGAACTCCCGAATGAAACACCACCCGGTGATGATTGGGCTGTGCCTAGTAACCTCATGCTCTGCTCATGACTCCTGCCGCCTTGCCCTCCCGGGCGGGTTGCCTTACGCGGAGGCATAACGGTAAGGGAAAAATTACGTTAGAGGGGTCCAACTTTTAACACAGCTCTAAGGCACGATCTCGTGAGAAGAATGGAAACTAATCCTAAATATCCTATAGCCTCACGATTATTGGTGTGGTGCACAACATACCGATAATCAAGACTCTCTTGGATCTGATGCTCAGACACTTTCCGAGGATTAATCGCTTTGATACCACTTTTGTCACGACCGAACCGGGCAGTGGTGGTGCCTACCGGGCACCCAGTAGACATACATCGAGTAATCGAACATAAAACAAGACATGGAATAACGAAGTGTAAAGCGATGTCTGAGAAAACTTGCCGCCCGGCGTATATATAAATCAACTTAAAACCGAGCGATTTACATCCCATTACAACTCACGCCACAAAGATTACTACGCACCTCTAAGAATGATATGACAACAATGGCGGAACGGGGCCCGCCATACCCTAAATGTAAATACCTACAACGGCGGACTATACGGCGATAAGCCTCGGAGAAACGGAGCTTCCCAAAACGCCGAATGCGATCCTAAGGCGAGGATCAACACCGGTGTACCTCTACCTGCGGCATGAGCAGAACCGAAGGAGGTCGATGCAACAGTACCAAGTATGTGAATCAAAAAATCGTAAATGAAATCATAGTAGTCTATATAAAGCGGAGACATGTATGATAACCAAACTACGATTCATAATAAATAGCGATCGTGTCAAGTCGGGACTCACGCCATCAAAGTCATCACTCAAATATCACTATGGGTCTCACGCCCATAACATCAATCATGCGTGGAATACCTTCTCATCGCGATCATGATATCAAAGCACAAGGAATACACAAGAACACGTGTCCACTGTGTCATAATAAAACCGTCACGGGGTAAGTGCGAAGGCATAGCCGACTACTAACACCAGCGGTACTAACAAGGTCATAAATCGTATCATGAGATCTGTCTGGACCGCCACATGATCGGGCGGCCACGCGCGCGGTATCAAATGTCGCGTCTAGCCACGGAACTTCCCGCAGACTCGCGTAGGCCAACCTCATAGGCCGCATGAGGTATTCCTCGCGTCGAGGGTAGCTACTCCCGGCATCCGCTGGACTCGCGATCCGCGTAGCCACATAGACCGCATGACCATAAAGGCGCGACACTAACGGAACTCTCGTAGCTCGCGCATAGGTCCCGGGACCGCGTGAGGTATCCTCGAATCATAGTCACACTGATCGCTGAGTATTACCCGCGTCGGAGGCGGCTTAACCTCGGGATCATGTCGAGGTGAGTGGTACAATACCAACATAACGGCTGATCGTTAAACAACTTAAGCGCAATCGAGGAAACCCCTTTACACAATCATCACAAGATACTAACACGTAGATCCTAGCATGATTACTTATCAAATCAACAAGAAAGTATTACAAGACTATCACAAACCAACACAATCAAGTTATTCACACAAGGTACTTTCTACTATATGATTAACAAGATCGGGTTTTTATCCCCAAAGTACTTCATACATTAACTCTTTAAAAGATATGCTTCTTTCTCAAAAGTCACACAATACCCGTAGTATAAAAATAGAGTGACTATCTTTTGAAGTAAATCAAAACACTTTTCTTTGTAAAATCAAGTAACAACATTCTTTTCCAAACGTTCAAGTTTGCCTAATTTCATTACTCAAGTTTCTCATTTTCGAAAGGTTTCGTAGTTCATAGTATTAATCACTTAATGATATAATTCTCCTTTAAAACAATTTGAGAAACATATGCCTTATATGTGAGTAGGTTATTCTTGTTTATAACAATCTTATTAAAGCAGCCATGATCTAGGAAATGTAATATCATTTTGTCTCTTAGCTTATGCGGATGGAGGTTTCTACTGGTTTTAATAATACTTTAATAGTCAATACATTTCCCTTTATTAAGCTATGTGGTTTGTTCGATACTTATTCGATTTCAAATCGGAAACATTATTCCTTTTTTTAAAAAAACCAAGTACTCATTACTCATAAATGAGGTTTCACACTTTTTAACAAAATTCAATTAAGTCAAGTCTCTTATCTTTTAAGATCAAGTCTCTTAACTTCTTAAATCAATAAATCATTCTTTTTATCTCTCTTAAGCCGTTATACCTAACTTTCCATAAAGCTAGTATAACTCTTAAGCTTTTAAAACCAAGTATTACTCTTCTGTTAAAAATGATTCAGTATTCTTTTGAAATACTTCAAGATTATTCGGGCTTAAGTCAAAAGACATTGCCGTAATTATTATTCAGGCTTAAGTCAAAAGACATTGCCGTAATTATTATTCAGTTAACACACGTACGTCTACCGTACTATATATATTTTAAAATATCATGCTCAAGAGTATAGGAAGAATCACATACCTCGCGACGATTATCGACTATTAGCAAAATGCTCCACGGTATAACAGCTAGCCTTGTCCACCTTTCAAGTAGAACATGCTACTTGCAGAACTTTCAACCTATAAAGGTTATACAAGTCTATCAACGTCTAGACTACTCGGTAGAATAAATCTAGATACAAGTTTCTACGGAAAATTGGGCAGCACTTCCCTACCCGTCAAACTTCACCAGTCTACTGTAAATACAGTCCTTTGTAAGTACAGTTCATTACCCTTCTTATATACCTTCCTTGTATACAACTTATACTTATTCTTATACTTCAATAGCATGTAAACTCAATTACAATAGGGAGACAAGATATTTACCTCGATAAGCCCATAATTATCCAAGTTAAAATGTCGATCCTGAGCAACGTTTAGCTCCTACTCTGGGTGCTCCAACCCGCTCCAAACAACCCTTAGAAGTTCTACGCAACTTCTTCTTAATACTTCAACCAACTGTGAAGATTTTCCTTAGGGTTTCGTTTTGAGAAAAAAAGGACATAAGGTAGTATTTTCGGGCTCTACGTATAGAGGTATCTTTGGAATACTACAAGGTATAAGGCTAAGGTATTTTGGTATAGTAACAATACTTTGGAGAGTATTTTCTACCAAGAGGGGGGGTGTATTTTATGAGAACAACTCAAGGTAGGGGGGGTGTACCCCTCGGCCAAGGCCACTAGGAAGGGGGTGTATCTCGGCCCACACCACAAGGAGGGGATATCTCGGCGAGGGCCTCACGAAATGGGGGAGGGGCTTTCAAGACTTGAAGACTTGTGGAATGGATGAAGAAGTCTTCAAAGGGGGGAGGGGTATTTATAGGGAAACCAATGGCCATGATCTAGCCAAGTGGGGGGCAAGTGGAGGGCCAAGATTTGCCCAAGTGCCCCCTAGTCCCTACTCCACAATTCCCTCACAAATATCCTACCAACTATTGACCCCCAAATCGTGCAAGGGACGCCCACATTGCCGTCCACTTTGAGGGTGACAAGTGTCACCCTCCCGTTGGTCCAAAACATTTCGTCTCTCGGAAAAATCCGCAAAAAATATAAATGACATAGCCGGAATTTTCCCTTCGCAAGTTTTGTAAAACGTTTCGTCGAAAAACGATTCTAATCGGGGGTTGTGAACAAAATTTCGGTCCTATGCCTAACTTAAGGCTCAAACTTTCGTACGTACGTCCTTACGTACATACTCTGGAAATACGGGGTATAACAGACCAACTACTACAATCAAACTTATCCAATTTTCGGCTAGCATGCCCGAATTACTTCTTTAATCTTCCAACTTATATTCCAATCTTTATATAAGTTACTTTAACTTGTTACCAATAAGATTTCTTCATGTCAACAAGTAATAGGTAACGTTTTTACCATTTTAATGGCTAGCATGCCAATTTCTCGATTTTAGCAACTTAACAAGGTCCAAATCTTTTCCATCTTCCTTCCATGTATCACATACTCATTTATATACTACCAACATATATAATATCCAACTTCACAAAGAGGACAAAGTTCATTACCTCAAAAAGCCCAAAATAATCCAAGAACTAAAAGTCGATCCGTAGCAAGTTTAGCTCCTATTCCTTACGTTCCAATCTGCTCCAAGCAACCCTTAGAAACTCCTAACCAACTCCTCTTCAAGATCCAACTTCAAAAAGTGAAGAACACTTTAGGTTCCAAACCTTGTAGGTTTCGGCCAAGGGATGATTTTTAGGCTAGGGGTGTGAAATATTGTCTAACACTTGGTTAATAACCTTCCTAACACATCAAGGAAGAACACTTAAGAGTTTAAGAATTTTTGGACAACTCTTGGTCAAGGATCTTGGCCATTGCCGAGAGCTCCATTCAAGGGAGAAAGTTTTTGTTGTCTTGAAATAATTATAAGTGTGAGATGATTTCATCCTACTAGTGTGATGATATAACACCACCAAGAGATAGGATTAAAACATGTGTGTGGTTGAGATTAGAGACAAGTGTGTGTGGGTCCCACTTGTCCACTTGTCCAACAAATATCTTGCACAAGACTTGTCAACTTTGACACCTTACACGCCCAACATGGGCCCACTTGGGGTGACACGTGTCGCCCTCCTATTGGTCCAAAATATTTCATCTCCCCAAAATCTCAAGAATTGGTCAAATCTCGAAAACCTTGTGGGCCCCACAAAACATAAAATTTCCCAGGTGAGCCCCACATGACCAAATCTGAAAATAAAATTCCATAATTCTAATATATTCCCAGAAGTCCTAATACCGAAATTAGGAATCCAATTCCCAATAACAAACCTTTTTCCTTCACGAGGTTCGGAATATTTTCCGTCGGAAACTCAAAATTTTCTCCCTTTTCGAACTTAGTGTTGTATTCTCGTACGTACGTCCTCACATACACTCTGAAACTACGGGGTGTAACACCAAAGATGCCTCACATGGCCACCATATAACACATAGTCTCATTCTACTTCGGATAGTCCTTAGCACATTGTACTTCCTTTGAAATCAAAGTCACATTCCTAAGGTCCTATTACAATTCCTTAAAATTGATAATACCATTTGTAATCGGCTCAACAATCATCCACATCAATCACAAGTGGTTTATACTCAAACCAAGGAATCGTCACCTCCTAAATATTCCAAATTAGCACATATATAACCTTGATGTGGATTCATTAAACTGTTTCACACCTTCTGTCACGACCCGAACCCGGGCCCGTGGATCGTGCCTACCCGCACCCAGTAGCCATACATCGAGTAATCAGCGAATATAAAACAAGAAATGAATAAAGTGAAGTGTAAAACAGTTATTCGAGAAAAGTTGCCTTTTCGCATAAATATATAACAACTAGAACGATTACATCCTTTACAATTGCCACAACAAGATTACTGCACCTCTAAGAATGATATGACAACAATGGGACGGGGCCGCCATACCCTGAATGTAAGCACTTACAACGGCAGGGACTATACCATGATAAGCCTCCAAGAAACGGAGCTTCCCAAACGCTGAATCGTGACCCTAAGAGCGAGGATCAACACTGGTGTACTCTACCGCGGCATGAACGCAACCCCCGGGCGAGGTCGATAACAGTACCAAGTATGTGAAATCAAAATATCGTAAATGAAATCATAGTAGTCTATATAAATCAGAGACATGTATGATAACCAAACTACAATTCACAATAAATAAGCAGTCATGTCAAGTCAGGGACTCACGCCCTCAAAGTCATCACTCAAATACAACTATGGGTCTCACGCCCACAACATCAATCATGCCCGTGGAATATCTTCCTCACTGCCGGCAGTCTATGATATAAAAGCACCAAGGAATACACATGAACACCAGGTCCTACCTGTGTCATAATAAAACCGTACGGGGTAAGTACGAAGGCATAACCGACTACTAAAACCCACAGTACCAACAAGGTCATAAACTGTATCATGAGATCTGTCTAGACCGCCACATGATCGGCCGCCACTCGCCCGCAGTATCTAATGTGCGCGTCTAGTCCTGGAACTTCCCGCAGCTCCGCATAAGCCACTCCGATGGCCCGCATGAGGTATTCCCCGCATCGAGGGTAGCTACTCCCCGACAACGTCCTGGACTCGCAGTCCGCATGGCCACATAGACCGCATGACCATAAAGGCCGCACACTAACCTGGAACTCTCGTAGCTCCGCATAGGTCACACAGACCCGCATGAGGTATTCTCGAATCATAGGTCACACAGACTGCCGAGTCTACCCCGCGACGGAGGCGCAACCCCTAATCATGTCAAGAGTGAGTGATATAATACTAACATAACTTATCGTTAAACAACATAAGCACAACAAGGGAAACCCCTTTATACAAACATCACAAGACACTAACACACGTAGCATCCTAACATGTCTACTTATCAAACCATCTTACTACACTTTCCAGAATCAATACAAGACTTTCATAAAAAAATAAAAAATAATAAGTAAACCGTTCCTTCTATCTTCCTTAAGTCGTTATACCTAACTTCCCATAAAGCTAGTATAACACTTAAGCTTTTAAAACCAAGTATTTCTTTTCTTTCAAAAATGGTTAATAACTCTTTTGAAATACTTCCAGATTCTTATTATTTAAACTCAAGTCAAAAGACATCAAAGTAAAACCAAAACAATTTCCATACCTTCTTTTAAAACAAAGGCACTTCTCCTTTAAAAGTCAAGTAGCAATATACTTTTTAAACCAAGTGTCTTACTCTTTTAAAAACAAGTAACCTATACCTTTAAATCAAATTACTTCTCCTTTCCCAAAATCAAGTTGTTTATAAGTCAAGTTATCATTTTAAATCCAATGATAAAACCATTCTTATTTTCGAAATCAAGATAACTTTATTCTTTAAAAGACCACACACCCATTAATCATGAGTGAGATTTTACAACTTTTTAACATAATTCAAGTCCTTAATGTTTCATAACAAGTCACTTAACTTTGGAATCAAGTCAAGGACACAAAAGGAAAATCAACTTCCTTTAAACACATGTGCGTCTACCGCACTAAATATATTTCACAAATATCATGCTAGAAAGGATAGGAAGAGGTTCACATACCTCGCGGCGATTATCGACAATTAGCAAAACGCTCCAAAGTACTCTAACCTTGCTCGCCTTTTCCACCCTTCAAGTAGAATACGTTACTCGTAGTACTTCAACCTATAAAGGCCACAAAACGTCTATCAACCTCTAGCTCTCTTCGTAGAATAATTCTAGATACAAGATTCCTTATTCTACGGAAAATTCAGCAGCACCTCCCCCCCGCAACCACATAAAACTCCTCCTCAAACGAGGCCTGCTACCAAACCAACAATTCCAGGGGGGTTACACGTCTAACCGGACGTGTACAATTCTACTCCACAATAATACTACAAGTCTACTGCAAATACAGTCCAATGTAAATACAGTTCAATTTCTTATAATTATACTTCCAATATATCTTATACTCAATGATTAACTACTACAACATGTAATTTCCAATTACAATAGGGGGACATAGATCATTACCTCGATAAGCCCAAAATTATCCAAGATTATAAGTCGATCCTGAGCAACGTTTAGCTCCAATTCCTGACGCTCCAACCCGCTCCAAGCAACCCTTAGAAGTTTCCAAATAACTTCTCTTAACACTTCATCTAAGCTATGAAGATTTTTCTAGGGCTTCGTTTTTGCGACTAAAGGAATAAAGTAGAATTTCCTGCTCCTAGTATTGAAATAACTTGGAATACAACTAGGGATACTAGGCTAAGGTATTTGGGACTATATCAACACTTGAAGAATTTTTCCTACACCAAGGGGGAGAGTAGGACGAGAACCTCAACAAAGGGGGAGTATTTTGTTACTTAGAATCTCAACGTGTGGATGAAATAAGTCTTGAAACAATGGGGTATTTATAGGAAAATCAATGGCCAAGATCTAGGCAAGTGTGTGGTGAGGATGGGGTACATGTGTGTGGGTAGTTGGCCAACCATTTGGCTACCACAAAAATGGGACAAGTGACCACCACAAAATGGGCCACTTGTCCACCTAAAAACGCCCCACTCGCCTTCTCCACCCGGCCAACATGGCCACACGGGGTGACACGTGTCGCCCCTACTCGCCCAAAATATTTCATCTTCCAAAATATCCGCAATGCCAAAAATCCGAAAATAAAGTGGGCCCCACAAAACGTAAATTCTCCGTGGGCCCCACGTGACCAATTTCGGAAATAAAATTCCATAATTCTCAAATATTCCAAAAGTCCGAATACCAAATCGGGAATCCATCCCATTAACGAACATTTTTCCTTCTCAAAATTCAAAACTTTTCCGAAAAATCACATCTTTCTTCCTTTCCAATTTTAATGTCGATTTACGCACGCACGCCCTCATATACATACACCGAACTACGGGTGTAACATTCTCCTCCTTAGAAACATTCGTCGAATGTTCCTTCTCAAGACAGATAACGATCAAGTTCCTCATAGCTTAACCGTTTGCAAATGCCACACACGCCACGAAAACACCCGCAAATACTTACATCAAAGTCCACGAGAATCACCTCTAACATCACAAAACTCCCACCCAAGGGCTAAAAGATACTCCTTCGCACCTTCACTTTACAAACGAAATGATCACAACTATGTTCTTAACACATGCTCGCTTCTTCCCTTACTGTCGCACTTTCTCGCACACTCGAACTCTTTCTCACAACTTACCACATTTCGCCATCGCTCAGCTTTCCAAATCTCGTCATACCGCTTTCCGAGGTGGTACCTTCAAGAAGGCCCACCGTCAACCTGAACTCTAAGTGTCGCCGACTATCCGCACGACTTCGCTGACTCGAGCTGCCAAAATCTCTTACGGATAAGCTTCACCTTATCCACATCCCGCCAAACAAGTATGAACCAACTATCCGAACTTTGCCAACATCGAACCAATCGACGGCAACTTACACTTCCGCCTCTACAAGGCGCCATAAGGCGATATCCGAATCGAAATGGTAGCTATAAAACACTCCTCAACGGAGGCAACAATCCTCACAATACCACTCAAATCCAAACACCGGCCCGAGGCGAATGCGATACTAAGACTCACCGAGTTCCTAACCCCGCTGGTAAAACCTCCGAAAAGAAACAGTAGTAAACTAGGCTCCACCGTCATAAGGTGAAAGTAGGCACCTCGTGCAACCTTACAACCTTCCCGATATAACATCTCGCATAACCTTCGCCGAGTAAACGGTCCCGATCGAAAGACAAGACGGGTGACCTCATCGGCCCGACCATCGGTCGGCTTCCACGAACTCGTACGATGGTTAACTAAACTTGGGCCTAACACCCTCGTGACCCTATCATCTAGCGGGACCACCTCAAACTGACCCCACCACTTTCCGGGCTGCGGGTTGACTCGCGATATGGCCTCAACCCGACCCACTTCGTACTAAACTCGCTCCCGATCCGAACAATATTACCAATTCACGTCATGAAAGCTACCACTTTCATCTCACACTACCCATGGAATTATCCCATAAATACACCACGTATACCGAGTACTTCGACAAAGACCAACCGTAAAATCATCCACTCAGGACGGCCTTGCATCCAAGGTCCCAACTGTTATAAATTCTAAGGCTCCCCATTTTCTCGTCCCCAGACTTACCCTTTACAACTACCCATGTTTTCTAATCACAATTAACACAATGCTATCAGAACATAACACTTAATGTCACGACCCGAATCTGGGCCCGTGACTGGTGCCTTACCCCGGGCACCCTAGTGATACAACATCAGAGTAATCAGCGGAACATAAAACACATACATGAAACAAATGAAGTACAAAACAGTAATCTGAGGAAAACTTGTCTTTCTAAGATATATAAATAACAACTCCTACAAATGAACAGTTTAATCCTTTTTACAACCCTGCCCACAACAGTACCACAGACCTCTAAGAAATGATACGACAACAATGGCGGAACAGGGCCCCGCCATACCCCTGAATGTAAATACCTACAACGACAGGGACTATACCAAGATAAGCCTCCGGAGAAACGGAGCTTTCCCAAACGCTGAACTGTGACCCTAAGAGCGAGGATCAACGACTGGTGTACCTTTACCTGCGGCATGAACGCAGCCTCGGGCGAGGTCGACAACAGTACCAAGTATGTGAAATCAAAATAAATATCAGAATGAAATCATAGTAGTCTATGTAAAGCAAGAGACATGTATGATAACCAAACTACGATTCACAATAAATAAGCGATATGTCAAGTCGTGACTCACGCCTCAAAGTTATCACAATAAAACCGTGACGGGCAAGTACGAAGGCATAGCCGACTACTAAGACCCACGCACCAAAAATACCACAAACCGTATCCCGAGGTCTTTCTAGACCGCACTACATGATCGCCGCCACTCGCCCGCAATATCAATGCGCTGCCTATCCTCGAACTCTCGCACCCGCATAGGTCACCCAGCACCGCATGAGGTATTCTCGAATCATGGTCCTGCATCACTCGAGGTATACCTCGCATCGGCGACTAACCCTCGGCATCCGCCTAGGCTCCCGCAGCCCGCATAGTCTCAAAAGACCGCATAGTCTCAACAGACCGCATAGGGAATCCCCCGCATCAGGCTAAACACCCGGAATGATCAATCCTGAAGCTACCGCACTCCGCATAGTCACAAGGATCGCATAGCCGTAGAGACCCGCATCGGGTGGCAAGCCCTGTATAATACGTCAAGGGGGTATGTGATACAATAACAGTTCAACGGGCTTATCGTTTGACAACGTAAGCACAACAAGAGTGACCCCCTTAGACAATAATCACAAGATACTAACACACGTAGCATCCTAACATGCTTACTTATCAAATCAACAAGAAAGTATTACAAGGCTATCACAAACCAATACAATCAAGTTATTCACACAAGGTACTTTCTACTAACAAGTTCGGGTACCTATCCCCAAAGTACTTCATACATTAAATCTTTAAAAGATACGTTACTTCACAAAACCACACAATACCCGTAGTATATGAAAATAGAGTGATTATCTTTTTAAAGTAAATCAATTACTTCTCTTTGTAAAATCAAGTAGCAACATTCTTTTCCAATGTTCAAGTTTGCCTAATTTTCAAGTTTGCCTAATTAGAAAGGTTTCGTAGTTCATAGTCTTATTCATTTAAGAATATAATTCTCATTTAAACAATCTGAGAAACATAAGCCTTATATGTGAGTAGGATATTCTTGTTTATAACAATCTTATTACAGCAGCCATGATCTAGGAAATATCATTTTGTCTCATCTTAGCTTCTATGCAGATGGAAGTTTCTACTGGTTTTAATAATACTTAATCACAAAACATTTCCTTTTATTAACGCCGCAGGTGGTTTGTCGATACACATTCTCGATTTCAAATCAAGAAACATTCTTAAGCGTTATTACCTAACTTCCCATAAAGCTAATATAACTCTTAAGTTTTAAAACCAAGTATTACTTCTTCCTTCAAAATGATTCAAAACCTTTTGAAATACTTCAAGTTTTTTATTAACACATAACAAGCCAGTTATAGTTCAAATCAGTTACCTTTTAAAACCACAAGTATTTTCTTACCAACATAAAGCTGTTATAACCAACTTCCCATAAAGCCGTTATAACACTTTATGTTTTAAACCAATCAAATACATTTAGCACATGTACGTCTACCGTACTACATAGTTCACACATATCATGCTAGAAGAGATAGGAAGAGGTTCACATACCTCGCGACGATTATCGACTAATAGCAAAACGCTCCAAGTACCTCAAACCGTCGGCTACTCCTTAAGCCAAGTAGATCGCGCCACGCCTCGTACTCAACCTATAAGGCCACAGCGCTTATTAATATTTAGATCCCTTAGAACATTCTACGTAAAATTCGACACCTCCCCGCAAACAGTAAATCTCCTCCTCTATCGGGCCGCTACCAAGCCAACCAGGGGTTATACGCCTAAACCGGACGCACAATTCTACCTCACGTAAAAGCTACACAAGTCTATCAGAATACGCCCTATGTAAATACGCTCAAGATTCTTCTTTCGAAAAGGTTTCTTATTATTCAGGCTTAAGTCAAAAGACATTGCCGATAACTACGTTCAGTTCTATATATAGTATACTCCAACTATATAGTCTAACAATCATGTAATTTCCAATTACAATAGAGGGACAAGATATTTACCTCGATAAGCCCATAATTATCCGAGTTTAAATGTCGATCCTGAGCAAGGTTTAGCTCCTACTCCGCGCTCACCAGCCTCCAAACAACCCTTAGAAGTTCTAACCAACTCCTACTTACTACTTCAACTATGGGTGAAGATTTACTTAGGGTTTCGGTTTTGTGACTGAAGGTAAGTATAATAGTATTTCTGGGCTTTTTGTAAAGGTACAACCTTAGAATACTACAAGGTATAAGGCTAAGGTAATTTGGGCATTATAACAATACTTTGAGAGTATTTCTAACAAGAGGGGGGTATTATACGAAAGCAACTAGGCTAGGGGGGGTGTATACCCCTCGGCCTACCCCACTGGGGGCTCGCCAAGGAGGGAGGACGAGAACAACTCTTTCAAGGGAGGAGGATTTCTAACACTTAGGAAATATTTGGAATGGATGAAGAAGTCATCCTAAGTATTTATAGCACAAGCCAAGGCCAACCAATGGCCAAGATCTAGCAGTGCATAGCAAGTGTAGGCCAAGATTCACCCATGTTTCCTTAACCAACTAACACACAAAATATCCTACCAACTCCCTCTTCAATTCGTCCAATCCGCCTCTTACGCCCGCCAATGGAGGGTGCCAAGTGGCGCCCTCTTGTTGGCCCAACACGCTTCGTCTCGGAAAAATCCGTAAAAATTAAAAATGACATAGCCGAATTTTCCCTACGAAAGTCGTGGAAAACGTTTTCAAAAACGACTCTAAACGGGTGTTGTGAACAAAAATTAATTCGCCAAGCCTAATACAAGTTCAAATTTTCTACGCACGCCCCACGTAAATACTCGAAATACGGTATAACATTCTCCCCTCCTTAGAAACATTCGTCCCGAATGTTCCTTCTAAGTCTCAAAACAAACGTGCGCCAGTATAGTCTTCACTACTATACTTACGAGAATCAATCCTGCCACACCTGGCCACAGAAACAACTTGCGCAAAATGCTTACATCCAAGTCCACGAGGAAACACCTCTAACATCACCAAAATGATACCACTTTTGTCACTTTGCCTGAGGCATTAACCTTCTCAAGCGACCCAACAAATGGCACCGCCGCACGCGATCACCAAGTTCGCCGTGACATTCGAACTCTTACCACATTTAAATCGTCGGATCCAAAACTCGGGTTATAATCTTCAACTTGGTCATCATTAGTCGGGAACACTGCGGATGGATCTCCAATTTCCTTCTCGAACATAACACGAAGATCGACGACCGCCTCCTAAGTCGGACGGCAAATGCTAACATATAGGCAACCTGGCCTATTCTTCACATGAACTCAAAGGCCCAAAGTAACTCGGGCTAAGTTCCCTCTGTATTTCAAAACTCGTCACACCCAACCCGGGGTGGTACTTTCAAGAAGACCGACCGTCAACCTGAACTCTAAGCGTCGTCGCCGTTTATCCGCACGATTTCTCCGAGCCGCCGTAACCTCTTCTAGACAAGCTTTACTCTAACCACACCGGAACAAGCTCTCGAACCAACTATCTCAATCCCGCCAACATCGAACAAATCGACCGGGGACTCACACATCCGCCCCTACAAGGCTTCATAAGGCGACATCCGAACACTGAAATGGTAGCTTAAACACTCCTTCAACAGGAGACAACAATCCTCACAACTACCCCTGAAATCCACACACTGGCCCGAGGGCGAATGTGATTCTGAGACTTACTTGAGTTCCTAACCTTGCCTGGTAAAACCTCCAGAAAAGAAACAGCAACTGGCTCCACTGTGCGACATAAGGTGAAGGTAGGCACCTCGCAGCCTTACAACCTTTACGATATATCAACATCGCGAGTGAACGGTCCCGATCAAGAACACGATGGGCTGCCCCCATCGGCCCGACCACTGGTCGAACGCATCCACGAACTCGTACGCTGGTTAACTAAACTTGGGCCTAACACCCTCACAACCCTAACACAAGGCGGGACCACCACAACCTGACCCCACCACCAAAACTACCGCGGGTTAACCCGCAACGGGGCCTCCACCCGACCCGGCAACGCGCATAATACTAGCTCCCCGAAGGAAAACTCTCACTAATCACGTTACGAAAACCTATCGGTCTTCTTAGCTCAACTACCCTCTTTCATTCCACACTACTCAGGGACTAATCCCACAAACATAACTCACGTGCACTATGCACTCCTATAAGGGTCAAACATAAACAATACATCTTTTTCTCGAGATGGCCTTACCTCTAAGGTCTCTACGTATAAAACTGTAAGGCTCACACCTTCTCTATCCCCCAAATCTTACTTGGTTAACTAACCAAGATTTCTAATCACCATTTACACAATGCTATCAGAATATAACACTTAAGGTATACTCACCTTATCAGACATACTAAACCCTAGAGGGTTAAAGATCTATCTCAGATCTCCGCTTCACTCCTTAGTCGTTCTAATCAAACACGCCTGTAGGGCATAGCTAAGGAAGGTGACGAACTACCCACCGACCACGAAGGCTAAGTCCTCCTACAAGACACTCTTCGACACTAGACTCGACGGTCATAGGTACAACAAGTACCAACCAAAGACGACATTCCTCGATGGCGTCACACCGCAATGAACCGGAAACCCCGAGTTCTCACCAACTCCTGCATACCCCGAACGCCCCGAACCACATGGAGGACCTTCGCACCGTGGATGTGCATAATCTAATCTGCCGCGAGGCGACTCGCCTCGCAAGTTACCAAAGGACCTTGCTACTCCGCCTCTTACTCGCCCTGGTTAACCCGTCGATCTCTACGCTTCTCGGCAGGCATAAGCCCGCATACGTGCCATGCTCAAGCTTCAATCAAGAACTTACTCTTGCACAACCTTCTCGTTGATAATCATCAAGACTCGCGGTACATCGGTATACTCTCTGGTAGTCAAATCCATAGTTAGTAACAGGGTCGCCTCCTTGCAATCTATATTCACTATTCTCGGTCGTGGAACTGAAGGTTCAAATATCATGGCCGCAGTAGGAACTGCCGCCGCCGTGCTAAACTCTGCT
This sequence comes from Przewalskia tangutica, assembly GCA_029844215.1. Classification (NCBI taxonomy): domain Eukaryota; kingdom Viridiplantae; phylum Streptophyta; class Magnoliopsida; order Solanales; family Solanaceae; genus Przewalskia; species Przewalskia tangutica. The sequence continues at coordinate 686,935 of JAQGDG010000034.1, forward strand.
GGGGCTAGTGACGTCGCAAAACTCCCCGAATGAAGCACCACCCCAGGTGATGATTGGGCCTGTGCCCACGTAACCCTCTGTACTCTACTCGCAGCTCCCTCGGCTGCCTTGCCCTCCTGGGCCCGGTTGCCCTACGCGGAGGCATAACGGTAAGGGAAAGAAATACGTTAGAGGGTCCAACTTACAACACAGCTCTAAGGCACGATCTCAGAGTGAGAAGAATAGAAACCAATCCTACATATCCTATAGCCTCACGATTATTGGTGCACAACACACCGATAATCAAGAGTTCATCGATACGGTGCAGACACCTTCCGAAGATTAATCGCTCACGATACCACTTTTGTCACGACGAATCGGGCGTGATCGTGCCTTACCCTGCACCCTGGTGATACAACATCGAGTAATCAATGGAACATAAAACACATACATGAAACAAATGAAGTACAAAACGATGTCGAGGAAAACTTGTCTTTCGTATATATAAATAACAACTCCTACAAATGAACAGTTTAATCCTTTTTACAACCCCGCCACAACAAGATTTACATGCACTCTGCAGAAATGATACGACAACAATGGCGGACAGGGCCCGCCATACCCGAATGTAAATACCTACAACGACAGGGGACTATACCAAGATAAGCCTCCGGAGAACCGGAGCTTTCCCAAACGCTGAACAGTGACCCTAAGAGCGAGGATCAATGACTGGTGTACCTTCACATGCGGCATGAACGCAGGCCTCAAGGAGGTCGACAACATGTACCAAGTATGTGGCGAAAATAAATCAGTAAATGAAATCATAATAGTCTATGTAAAGCGGGAGACATGTATGATAACCAAACTACGATTCACAATAAATAAGCGAATATGTCAAGTCGTGGACTCACGCCTCAAAGTTATCACAATAAAATCGTGACGGCAAGTACAAGGCATAGCCGACTACTAAGACCCACGACCAAAAATACCACAAAATGTATCCCGAGGTCTTTCTGCATCGCACTACATGTCGGCCGCCACTCGCCCGCAATATCAATGTCGCGCGTCTATCCTCGAACTCTCGCACTCGCATAGGTCACCCACGGACGCATGAGGTATTCTCGAATCATGGTCCTGCATCACCGAGGTATACCTCGCGTCGGCGCAGCTTAACCTCGGCATCCGCCTAGGCTCCGCTGACCGCATAGTCTCAAAAGACCGCATAGTCTCAACAGACCGCATAGAATCCCGCGTCGGGCTAAACACCCGAATGATCAATCCCGGCTACCGTGACTCGCGATAGTCACAAGGATCGTGCATAGCCGTAGAGACCCGCATCGCGGTGGCAAGCCCTCGGTATAATAAGTCAAGGGGGTATGTGATACAATAACAGTACAACGGGCTTAACGTTTGACAACGTAAGCACAACAAGAGTGACCCCCTTACACAATAATCACAAGATACTAACACACGTAGCATCCTAACATGCTTACTTATCAAATCAACAAGAAAGTATTACAAGGCTATCACAAACCAATACAATCAAGTTATTCACACAAGGTACTTTCTACTAACAAGTTCGGGTACCTATCCCCAAAGTACTTCATACATTAAATCTTTAAAAGATACGTTACTTCACAAAAACTACACAATACCCGTAGTATATGAAAATAGAGTGATTATCTTTTTAAAGTAAATCAATTACTTCTCTTTGTAAAATCAAGTAGCAACATTCTTTTCCAATGTTCAAGTTTGCCTAATTTTCAAGTTTGCCTAATTAGAAAGGTTTCGTAGTTCATAGTCTTATTCATTTAAGAATATAATTCTCCTTTAAAAAATCTGAGAAACATAAGCCTTATATGTGAGTAGGATATTCTTGTTTATAACAATCTTATTACAGCAGCCATGATCTAGGAAATATCATTTTGTCTCATCTTAGCTTGTATGCAGATGGAAGTTTCTACTGGTTTTAATAATAATTAATCTGTCAAAACATTTCCTTTTATTAACGCTGCAGTGGTTTGTCGATACACATTCTGATTTCCGAAATCAGTAAAACATTCTTAAGCCGTTATTACCTAACTTCCCATAAAGCTAATATAACTCTTAAGTTTTAAAAACCAAGTATTACTTCTTCCTTCAAAATGATTCAAAAACCTTTTGAAATACTTCAAGTTCTTTATTAACACATAACAAGCCAGTTATAGTTCAAATCAGTTACCTTTTAAAAACCACAAGTATTTTCTTACCAACATAAAGCTGTTATAACCAACTTCCCATAAAGCCGTTATAACACTTTATGTTTTAATCCAATCAAATACATTTAGCATTACATGCGTCACGTACTACATAGTTCACACATATCATGCTAGAAGAGATAGGAAGAGGTTCACATACCTCGCGACGATTATCGACTAATAGCAAAACGCCCAAGTACCTCAAACCGTCGGCTACTCCTTAAGCCGAGATCGCGCCACGCGTAGTACTCAACCTATAAGGCCACGCGCTATTAATATTTAGATCCCTTCAGAACATTCTACGAAAATTCGGCAAAGACTCTCCCCGCAACAGCGTAAATCTCCTCCTCTATCGGGGCCGGCTACCAAGCCAACCAGGGGGGGTTATACGTCTAAACCGGACGCGCACAATTCTACCTCACAGAAAAGCTACACAAGTCTACTGTAATACAGTCCTATGTAAATACAGTTCAGTACTCTTCTTTCGAAAAGGTTTCTTATTATTCAGGCTTAAGTCAAAAGACATTGCCGATAACTACGTTCAGTTCTATATATAGTATACTCCAACTATATAGTCTAACAATCATGTAATTTCCAATTACAATAGAGGGACAAGATATTTACCTCGATAAGCCCATAATTATCCGAGTTTAAATGTCGATCCTGAGCAAGGTTTAGCTCCTACTCCGTGCGCTCCGACCCGCTCCAAACAACCCTTAGAAGTTCTAACCAACTTCTACTTACTACTTCAACTACGGGTGAAGATTTACTTAGGGTTTCGGTTTTGTGACTGAAGGTAAGTATAATAGTATTTCTGGGCTTTTTGTAAAGGTATAACCTTAGAATACTACAAGGTATAAGGCTAAGGTAATTTGGGCATTATAACAATACTTTGAGAGTATTTCTAACAAGAGGGGGGTATTATACGAAAGCAACTAGGCTAGGGGGGGTGTATACCTCTACCTACCCACTCAGTGGGGCTCTCGACGAGGAGAGGAGGGCGAGAACAACTCTTTCAAGGGAGGGAGGATTTCTAACACTTAGGAAATATTTGGAATGGATGAAGAAGTCATCCTAAGGGTGTTATAGCACACAAGCGAAACCAAGGCCAACCAATGGCCAAGATCTAGCTGTGCATAGCAAGTGTAGGCAAAGATTCACCCACGTGTCCTTAACCAACTAACACACAAAATATCCTACCAACTCCGCCTCTTCAATTCGTCAATCCGCCCCTTACGTCTCGCCAATGGGAGGTGCCAAGTGGCGCCTCTTGTTGCCCAACACGTTCGTCTCTCGGAAAAATCCGTAAAAATTAAAAATGACATAGCCGAATTTTCCTACGAAAGCTGGAAAACGTTTAAAAACGACTCTAAACGGGTGTTGTGAACAAAAATTAATTCGGCCAAGCCTAATACAAGTTCAAATTTTCTACGTACGTCCTTACGTAAATACTCTGGAAATACGGGGTATAACACTTAAGGTATACTCATCTTATCACACATACAAATCTCTAGAGGGTTAAGGATATACCTGCATCTACTGCTTCACTTCCCTTTGTCGTTCTAATCAATCACCCTTTGTTGGGCGATAGCTAGGAAGATGATGAATTAGCCATCGATCACGGCGTGAGTCTCTACATCCGCGCCACATCTGGTCGGACAATTTCGCAAGATGGCCTGTGGCCGAGAGCAAAACAAGCCGCCGGGTTAAGTACGACACTCTCCACAATGGCCACATCGAGGTGGGGGTGGCCTCCTCTGGCTAACACCCCTTCCTCTCTGAACCACTGAATCCGCAACTGACCTGGTAGGCTAAGTCATCCCACCTGTATCCCTCCTACTAGGACATTCTCTCCTCACATGGCCCTCGACCCACCGTAAAACAAGCGTTAGTAAAAGACGACATTTCACGGGATGGCGTCTACCACATAGTGAACATAGAGGGAAAATCGAATGCGGGCCGAGCCTATATAAATCGTGAACTAAACCCTGGAGTTCTGACCAACTCCTAAATACCCCGAACGTCCTGAAGTCTGTGGAGGACCACTCTGTACTGGCGGAGGCGCATAACCAGTCTGCTGCTGAGAAGGTCCGCCTCGAAAGTTACCAAAGGACCCTGCTATTCTGGCCCTCTTCTGCTGATCTTGGTTAGTCCGTCGATCTCTACGCTCGATGCGCTGCGTAAGCATGTACGCGCAATGTCCATGTCTGACTGAAGAGCTACTCTTGTACAACTCTGCTAGATAATCGTCAGGTCCTGTGACATATCGGTGCACTCTATCCTCCATGTCTGCCACTAAAGCGGGGACATAACGAGCGATAAGTCAAACTCTATATCAGATTCCCGAACCGTTCGCCCGTTCTGCCTCAACCTCATAAATCTATCTGCCCGAGCTCTCCTCATCAGCGAGGGCAAAAAGTGTGTAAGAAATGCCTCTGAGGTCTCGATCACTTTCATGATCCGCTGCAACTGTCGAATAAACTCCTGATGATCTTCCTCAGTCCTCAATCCATAGAACTCGGTGGATCGCAACTCGAAGCCCCGATGCCTCGAAACTATCGGATCTAGGGTGAACTCTATCGTATCGGAACCACCGCTCCCGTCCGTCTCATTCCAACCACCGGACTAGCTAGTAATCGCCATCTCCTTGTAACTCATATCCTTTGTTCTGGCCGGGACTAGAGGCTCAGTATCGTGGTCTCGTAGCTACCGCCATCGCTTCTAAACTCTCACAGGGATAGCGGCGCCGCAATTCCCGAATGAAGCGCTGTCTCGGATAATGAATGGGCCCGTGCACGTAACCTTCTCGTGCTCTACTCGCGGCTCCTCTCGCCGCTTGCCTTCGGGCTCGGGTTTGCTTGCGTAGAGGCATAACGGTGAAAAGAATACGTCGGAGGAGTCCAACTTATAACATAGCTCTAAGGCACGATCTCGAGTGAGAAGAATGGAAACCAATCCTAAATATCTCGACCTCCTCGATTATAGGTGTGGTTTACAACACACCGATAATCAAGACTCTACTAGATACGATCTGTAGACACTTTCCGAGGATTAACTGCTCTGATACCACTTTTGTCACGACCCGAACCCGGGCCCGTGACTGGTGCCTTACCCCGGGCACCCAAGTAGCCATACATCAGAGTAATCAGCGGAATATAAAACAAGAAATGAATAAAGTGAAGTGTAAAACAGTTATCTGAGAAAAGTTGCCTTTCGGCATAAATATATAACAACTAGAGCGATTCATCCCTTTTACAATTCTGCCACAAGATTACTGACCTCTAAGAATGATATGACAACAATGGCGGATGGGTTCGCCATACCCCTGAATGTAAACATTTACAACGACAGGGAACTATACCACTGATAAGCCTCCGGAGAAACGGAGCTTCTCAAACGCTGAACTGTGACCCTAAGAGCGAGGATCAACACTGGTGTACCTCTACCGGCATGAACGCAACCCCAAGGAGGTCGATTACAATGTACCAAGTATGTGAAATCAAAATACGTAAATGAAATCATAGTAGTCTATATAAATCAGAGACATGTATGATAACCAAACTACGATTCAATAAATAAGCGATCATGTCAAGTCGGGACTCACGCCTCAAAGTCATCACTCAAATACAACTATGGGTCTCACGCCCACAACATCAATCAGGCCCGTGGAATATCTTCCTCACTGCCGGCAGTTTAAGATATAAAAGCACCAAGGAATACACATGAACACCGTGTCCTACCGTGTCATAATAAAACCGTGACGGTAAGTACGAAATCATATCCGACTACTAAAACCCACAGAACTAACAAGGTCATAAAGCGTATCATGAGATCTGTCTGCACCGCCACATGATCGGCCGCCACTCGCCGCAGATCTAATGTGCGCGTCTAGTCCCGAACTTCCCGCAGCTCCGCATAAGCCACTCCGATGGCCCGCATGAGGTATTCCCGCATCGAGGGTAGCTACTCCCGCAACGCCCCGACTCGCACCGCGTAGCCACATAGACCGCATGACCATAAAGGCCGCACACTAACACGGAACTCTCGTAGCTCGCGCATAGGTCACACAAACCCGCATGAGGTATTCTCGAATCATAGGTCACAGACACTTTGAGTCTACCCCGCGTCGGAGGCGACTTAACCCCTAATCATGTCAAGAGGTGAGTGATATAATACTAACATAACGACTTATCGTTAAACAACATAAGCACAACAAGGAAACCCTTTATACAAACATCACAAGACACTAACACACGTAGCATCCTAACATGTCTACTTATCAAACCATCTTACTACACTTTCCGTAATCAATACAAGACTTTCATAAAAAAATAAGTAAACTGTTCTTCTATCTTCCTTAAGTCGTTATATCTAACTTCCCATAAAGCTAGTATAACACTTAAGCTTTTAAAACCAAGTATTTCTTTTCTTTCAAAAATGGTTAATAACTCTTTGAAATACTTCCATTCTTATTATTTAAACTCAAGTCAAAAGACATCAAAGTAAAACCAAAACAATTTCCATACCTTCTTTTAAAACAAAGGCACTTCTCCTTTAAAAGTCAAGTAGCAATATACTTTTTAAACCAAGTGTCTTACTCTTTTAAAAACAAGTAACCTATACCTTTAAATCAAATTACTTCTCCTTTCCCAAAATCAAGTTGTTTATAAGTCAAGTTATGATTTTAAATCCAATGATAAAACCATTCTTATTTTGAAATCAAGATAACTTTATTCTTTAAAGACCACACACCCATTAATCATGGTGAGATTTTACAACTTTTAACATAATTCAAGTCCTTAATGTTTCATAACAAGTCACTTAACTTTGGAATCAAGTCAAGGACACAAAAGGAAAATCAACTTCCTTTAAAACACACGCGTCTACCGCACTAAATATATTTCACAAATATCATGCTAGAAAGGATAGGAAGAGGTTCACATACCTCGCGACGATTATCGACAATTAGCAAAACGCTCAAATTACTCTAACCTTGCTCGCCTTTTCCACCCTTCAAGTAGAATACGCTACTCGTAGTACTTCAACCTATAAAGGCCACAAAACGCCTATCAACCTCTAGCTCTCTTCAGAATAATTCTAGATACAAGATTCCTTATTCTACGGAAAATTCAGAAGACTCCCCCGCAACCACATAAAACTCCTCCTCAAACGAGGCCCGCTACCAAACCAACAATTCCAGTGGGTTACACGCCTAACCGGACGTGTACAATTCTACTCCACAATAATACTACAAGTCTACTGCAAATACAGTCCAATGTAAATACAGTTCAATTTCTTATAATTATACTTCCAATATATCTTATACTCAATGATTAACTACTACAACATGTAATTTCCAATTACAATAGGGGGACATAGATCATTACCTCGATAAGCCCAAAATTATCCAAGATTATAAGTCGATCCTGAGCAACGCTTAGCTCCAATTCGACGCCCAACCCGCTCCAAGCAACCCTTAGAAGTTTCCAAATAACTTCTCTTAACACTTCATCTAAGCTATGAAGATTTTCTAGGGCTTCGTTTTTGCGACTAAAGGAATAAAGTAGAATTTCCGGGCTCCTAGTATTGAAATAACTTGAAATACAACTAGGGATACTAGGCTAAGGTATTTGGGACTATATCAACACTTGAAGAATTTTTCCTACACCAAGGGGGAGAGTAGGACGAGAACCTCAACAAAGGGGGAGTATTTTGTTACTTAGAATCTCAACGTGTGGATGAAATAAGTCTTGAAACAATGGGGGTATTTATAGGAAAATCAATGTCCAAGATCTAGGCAAGTGTGTGGTGAGGATGGGGTACATGTGTGTGGGTAGTTGGCCAACCATTTGGCTACCACAAAAATGGGACAAGTGGCCACCACAAAAATGGGCCACTTGTCCACCTAAAACGCCCCATTGGCCTTCTCCACCCGCCAACATGGCGCACGGGGTGACACGTGTCGCCCCTACTGCCCAAAATATTTCATCTTCCAAAATATCCGCAATGCCAAAAATCCGAAAATAAAGTGGCCCCACAAAATCAGAATTCTCCCGTGGCCCCACGTGACCAATTTCGAAATAAAATTCCATAATTCTCAAATATTCCAAAAAGTCCGAATACCAAATCTGGGAATCCAATTCCCATTAACGAACATTTTTCCTTCTCAAAATTCGAAAACTTTTCCATCGAAAAATCACATCTTTCTTCCTTTCCAATTTTAATGTCGTATTTACGTACGTACGTCCTCATATACATACACTGGAACTACGGGGTGTAACACTTTCCAAGCAATTTATAAAGCTTAACCATCACATGATAACCCACAATTTCTTCAGACAACACACACATGGCCCCAAATAAATATGTCCGCATAGATTTACCTCATCATACCAAATATACAACAATTTTATCAACCTGGATACCAAGTCCAAATATTCCTTTCTGGGCCGCTGTCGCTTTCTTTGGAACCATAGCTGCAACCACAATAACTGTTAGAGAGGGACCATCCTAATGACATAGCTCTATCGCACGACCTTAGAGTAAGAAGAATAGAAACCAATCCTAAATGTCCTGCAGCCTCCTGCGTATAAGTATGGTGCACAACATACTCATACACAAGACTCTACTAGACACGGTCTGCAGACACATTTCGAGGACTAACTGCTCTGATACCACTCTTGTCACGCCCTGAACCCCGGGCCCTCGACTGGAGCCCTACCTGGGCACCCTTCTACTCATACATCACATGTAACCCGCGAAAGCTAAAGAAAACTCATCATCATTTTTTGTCTTTAAATAAAGGCAATGAAATAGGCAAAGCCGACAAGACCACCATTATATATAAAACAACCAAAATGAACTACAACGGTACCATTTACGCAAGTCCAGCCCACATATGAATACAACCTCTAAGAGTTTGATAACAACCTGTGATGGGACAAGGCCCCGCCGTACCCTGAATATACACAAGTCTAACATCAAGACTCTACCAAAATGACAACTCCGGAACAATGGAGCTATCTAAAAAGTGAAGCAATGACCCTAAGCACGCGGATCACCAAACTGAGTACCTATACCAGCGGGCATGAACGCAGCCCCACGAAGGGGGTCAGTACAACATGTACCAAGTATGTAAACATGAAGTACATTAAACAAGATCATAACTGTACAAAAGAATGACATGGACAAGTATGAAAATCAAATACCAGATCCAACCGTGCCATAATAAATAAAAGCCAACTGTACCTTGTATCACTGTACTACTATAACACTGAGAGTCAACTGTGCCATTTTAAAAAAAAATATAACATCAACTGCATCTTTTCAAAATGAGAGTCACATCAAAGACAGGGATACCTGCCCACGAATCAATATGTATATCTTTTTCATGGGAATCGAACCTGCATAGGTATTTATACCCGCATGAGTATCTCTACTCGCATCATGGAAGCACATCCATGGAGCAAATATACACAAATACCGTCATGAAATAAAACCAAGGTACCAACATATCATATACAAAATATTAAAATAAACTTTCTTTTTAGAAATGCCAAGGTAAATATGAGAGCCATGTCAAAATCAGGGACTCCTACCCTCAGCATATGATATCACGGGACTCGAACCCGCACAAGTATAACGATATCATGGGACTCGAACCCACACAATGTATAATGATATCATATGACTCGAACCCACGCAATGAACAAATGGTAACCTGGGATTTGAACCCATATCATGGAGAGCTAATCCATATAATGATATGATGTCATGGGACTCGAACCCACCATACATCGAGAGTGGTCCATGGAATGATATGATGTCATGAGACTCGAACCCACCATACATCGAGAGTGGTCCATGGAATGATATGATGTCATGAGACTCGAACCCACCATACATCGATAATGTTACCGCCCCTTTAGTGAGGGACACGGTGATATAGGAATACAACACTTGCACGAAAGACTATCATGAGCAAACATATGCAAGTTAAAATACTCTTTGACTCTCATTAAAACACGTAGAATGAACTATCATTTTATAAACTTAAGGCATTTCCCTTTCATGTAAACTTAAGGACTTGAACCCCAAAAGTACTACGTACATCTATTCTTTATATAGAGAATCATTTCATGCAATATTAGGGACTTGAACCCCAAAGTACTACGAACACTCATTCTTGTAAAAAGAATCCTATTGTGTAATAATCCCAAGATACTAACACTCGTAGTATCAAGGCACTTCCTCTTTTAAAATCAAGTTACTACACTTTTTAAATTCAACTCAAGGCTTTAAAATAAAGTAACTCATCCTTTTCCAATAAAGTCACTCCTATCTTTTAAAATCAACTAAACTTGTACATTTCAAATCAAGTACTATAATGAATCCGATTTCATTTAAAACATGTACGTCCACCGTACTACACATTTTATAAGGTTCATGCTCAAAGAAAGATAGGAAGAGTTCCACATACAATAACTTTCATTTTAGAAATCCCAAGGTACTATCACGTCGTGCATCAATAAGGATTAAGATCCAATAACTCAATGTACGTCCGCCATACAATCTTTCCTTTATAAAAACTCAAGACACTAAAACTTGTAGCATCAAGGTACTTTCACTTTTAAAATCAAATTACTTATTCTTCCCAAATCAAGTAACCCAAACTTTTCAAATCGAATTACCTATACTCTTCAAATCAAGTAACCTATACTTTTCAACTCCATTAAGAGGAACTTCCCTTTTAGAAATCCAAGGTACTATGTATAGAGTACATCACTAAGTACTATCAATGAATATATAGACAACTTCCATTTTGGAAACTCCAAAGTACTATCTAGGGAATATATATTACAACTTCCATTTTGGAGACCCCAAAGTACTATCTAGGGAATATGTCATTTATACCCCAATAACAAGGCAAGTATACTTCAAGAAACAAGTCATGTATACTCCAATAACAAGGCAAGTATACCTCAAGAAACAAGTCATGTATACTCCAATAACAAGGCAAGTATAGTTCAAGAAACAAGTCATGTATACTCCAATAACAAGGCGAGTATACTTTAAGAAACAAGTCATGTATACTCCAATAACAAGGCAAGTATACTTCAAGAAACAAGTCATGCCGATAGAAGGAAGTAGTTCACATATCTTATCGTTCTTCTACCAATCCGTTAAGTGGAATACGCCGCACGTAGCTTCTACCAATATGCTAAGCGGAATACACCTCACGTAGCACTTCAACCTATAATGATAATAGCATGTCTATAAACTATATGCCTTTAAGGGTAGGTTATGGACTAAGTAAAAATTTCAAAAATAACCAAGCCCCGACTAAGGGCACAATCAATACAACAATAAAGGGGAATCACACCCCTACTTCACACGTTAAAAACAGTCCATAAACTACATCAAAACAGCCCGCAACAACCCTTAGAAATTGTCCAATATTCAACTATAAAGAGGGCGGAATGTGAGGTCTTTCAACGCCTTTCCACACCCTTATTCTTTTGGGACTTTCATTAGCTAGCTACTACATTAAACATGAAATAAAGCTACTAAATTTCCAGCATATAAACACGTTCAAAACAGTCCCAAAACTGCCCACAATACCCAACAATTTCAAGCCCATTCTCAGCCAACAACAACTACATATCCAAAGCCCTTTTTCCACAATTCCTTATAATCCAATTCACATTTCAACATGTTATATAAATCATATAAACTATCAACAACAATATTTCCTTCATTATATAACATGCAACAAGTGAAAATGACAAAAAAACGACCAACAATCCCAAGACCCGAATCTTCATCACTCACGGCCCAACCCCTAAAAATTGACCAAACACTTTTTAATCTTCATTCTTTTTAGTACAAGCTCATATATACATACCAACAATAAGTAATATCCAATTACTTTAAAAGAAGAAGAACCATTACCTTATTTTTAGCCCAAAAATCGCCCAAACCAATCCAGAGAAGATTGGCCCGCAATTTTCGTTTTGCTCCACTTATTCAAGTTTCAATTACATATACGTAACCCCTATAAGCTTATGATCAAATTCCCTTCACGTTTCAACACCAAAAATTCGAAGGAAAACCCTAGGGTCTCAAACCCTCTCACGGCCCAAATGGAGTTTTTGGAGGTTAATGGTGTTTTATCTTGGCTTAATGCTTGGTTAGGGTTCTTGGTCTTGTATCAACAAGTTAATAATGGAAGATTAAAGGATCTTGTTCTTCATTTCTTGGCTATGGCCGAAAGAGAGAGAGAGATATATCTTATGTGAAATTTGTCAAAGTGTAGAACAAGTCTTGCAAGCTTGTATAGATATATACAAATATCTCAAGCCAAATGGATGGACAAGTGGAGTGGGACTCACTTGTCCACTTGTCTTAAAATATCTAAAGTCCAAGTCAATGACAAGTGGAGGGGTGACACGTGTCACACTCCTATTTTCTTCCAAAATAATTCTTTACCAAAATAATTTCTATATTCAAAATATCTAAAAATCTCGAGGGCCCCACAAAATTGTAAAATTTCCCGTGGGCTCCACATGACCAAATCCGAGATTTCAAAATCCAAAACTAATTCCGTAACTCCAATTAGGAGAATTGAGCTCAGAGTAAACAAATTGTCGTCTTCACATTTTCGAATTATTTCCTTATGAAAATGTAGTTATACTTTCCTTCCAACGTTCAAGTTTTACTTCTTCACTTATGTTCTCACATTCATGTCTTGGAACTACGGGGTGTAACATCCTTCCCCCCTTAGAAACATTCGTCCTCGAATGTTCATCCAAGGTCTCAAGTTATACAAACTTCGGCATAGTCTCCTTTAACTATACCTATCAACCAATACAAGTTGGTGTAAGCCCCGCACGTCGACACCGTGCACTAGAATTCCCGCAACTCTCGAAGTTTCAAGACCGCGATCACGTCCTTTGCACGCGATGCCGTACTGGAAATTTCACAGCACGCATTTTTCCACTTATTTTTTTTTTACAAGTTTCAACAATACTCCGCAAACCCAAAGATGCCTCACATGGCCACCATATAACACATAGTCTCATTCTACTTCGGATAGTCCTTAGCACATTGTACTTTCTTTGAAATCAAAGTCACATTCCTAAGGTCCTATTACAGTTCCTTAAAATCGATAATACCATTTCTAATCGGCTCAACAATCATCAACATCAATCACAAGTGGTTTATACTTAAACCAAGGAATCGTCACCTCCTAAATATTCCAAATTAGCACATATATAACCTTGATGTGGATTTATTAAACTGTTTCACACCTTTCAAGCAATTTATAAAGCTTAACCATCACATGATAACCCACAATTTCTTCAGACAACACACACATGGCCCCAAATAAATATGTCCGCATAGATGTACATCATCATACCAACTATACAACAATTTTACTAACCTGGATACCAAGTCCAAATATTCCTTTCTGGGCCGCTGTCGCTTTCTTTGGAGCCATAGCAGCAACCACAATAACTGTTAGGGAGGGACCATCCTAACGACATAGCTCTATCGCACAACCTTAGAGTAAGAAGAATAGAAACCAATCCTAAATGTCCTGTAGCCTCCTGCGTATAAGTGTCACGACCCGAACCCCGGGCCCGCGACTGGTGCCCTACCTAGGCACCCTTCTACCCATATAACAAAAGTAACCCTCAGAAGCTAAATAACACTCATTTTTTTCCTTTTAACAAACAAAGGCAAAGCCGACAAGGCTGCCATAATATATAATACCCGAATGGGACTACGACTGTACAACAATATAAATACAACTCACGCAAGTCCAGCCCACATATGAATACAGACCTCTAAGAGTTTAACAACAACTATGACGGGACAAGGCCCCATGCACTCGAAATACACAGCAGTCTAAACCAGCCGTACGATGGTATGCTCCGAACAAGAAAGCTTCCTCAAAAGTGAACAAGATTCCACACACGGATCACCCAATCGAACCTAAACTCGCGGCATGAACGCAACTCCCGAAGAAGTCGACAACAAGTACTAAGTATAGAAACGAAAATAAAGTCTGATATTAAAATCATTCTTGACCAAGAAATGGCGGGGACAAGTAAAATAATCAAATACGGATCCAACCGTGTCAAAAATAAAAGCCAACGATTGTATCACTATACCCCGCATAATCGCATCGTCGCTACTATATCACTGTACTACGCATTTTACTATATCACTGTATCACTGTATAACTTTTCAAGATATGCAATTCATGTCAAAATCAGGGACACCTGCCCTCAGAATCATTATGCAATTCTAACCATGGGTCTTAAACCCGCAATATAATAGCATGTCCGTGGAATTCCTCCATCACTGTCAGCATGTAACAAGTGTAATATATAGCCAGTATCAAGGAAGCATGCCCGTGGAATTCCTCCATCACTGTCAGCATGTCTGTTACACCCCGTAATACCAGGGCTACTAATTGAGAACGTGATTAAGGATTTAAGATTTGAATTTTGGAAGGAAAGAATAATTACATTTTCTTAAGGAAAATTTCGAAAAAAATGTGACGACGGAAAAATTATTAACTTGGAGTATAATACTTCTAATTGGATTTATGGACTTAGTATTGGATTATAAGGTGTTGGAATTGATAATATGGGGTCCGCTGAGAATTTCACAATTTCGTAGGGACCTTCGAAAAATTATAATAGTTTGGACCAATCGGAGGGCGACACATGACACCCATCCACTTGTCTTGCTAAGATGACAACAAAATATATATATTTTGAGAGGGGACAAGTGTCACGACCCGAACCCGGGCCCGTGACTGGTGCCTTACCCGGGCACCCAAGTAGACATACATCAGAGTAATCAGCGGAATATAAAACACAACATGAAACAATGTAAAAGAGACACAATTTATCTGAGGAAAAGTTGCCTTTCGGCATAAATATATATAAAACACGAACACGAAGCGATTCATCCTTTTACAACTTTGCCCACAATAGTACTACAGACCTCTAAGAATGTTATAACAAAAATGGCGGGACAGGGCCCCGCCATACCCCTGAATGTAAGTACCTACAACGACAGAGGACTATACCACTAATAAGCCTCCGGAGAAACGAAGCTTCCCAAACGCTGAACTGTGACCCTATGAGCGAGGATCAACACTGGTGTACCTCTACTGCGGCATGAGCGCACCCCGGGAGAGGTCGATAACAGTACCAAGTATGTGAAACCGAAAATCTCAGAAATGAAATCATAAGAGTCTATATAAAACAGAAGACATATATGATAACCAAACTACAGTTCACCATAAATAAGCAGTCATGTCAAGTCAGGGACTCACGCCCTCAAAGTCATCACTCAAATATAACTATGGGTCTCACGCCCACAACATCAATCATGCCCGTGGAATACCTTCCTCACCGCCGGCATGATATAAAAACACCAAGGAATACACATGAACACCGGTCCCACGTGTCATAATAAAACCGTCGGGGTAAATGCGAAGGCATAGCCGACTACTAAAACCCACGGTACCAACAAAGTCATAAATCGTATCACGAGGTCTGCTGGACCGACACATGATCGGCCGCCACTCGCCCGCAGATCAAATGTGCGCGTCTAATCACGGAACTTCCCAGACTCGCGTAGGCCACACACATAGGCGCGTGAGGTATTCCCCGCATCGGGGGTAGCTACTCCGCGGCATCATCCTGGACTCGCAGTCCGCATGGCCACATAGACCGCATGGCCATATAGACCGCACACTAACCTGGAACTCTCGTAGCTCCGCATAGGCCACCTGGACCCGCATGAGGTATCTCGAATCATAGTCACGCGCATTGCTCGAGTGTACCTCGCGTCGAAGCGCTTAACCCCCGGTATATCATGTCAAGAGGTGAGTGATATAATACTAGCACAACGGCTTATCGTTAAACAACATAAGCACAATAAGAATAACCTCTTACACAAACATCACAAGACACTAACACACGTAGCATCCTAACATGTTTACTTATCAAACCAAATCAAGAAAGTATTACAAGGCTATCACAAACCAAACATAGTCAAGTTATTCACACAAGGTACTTTCTATTTTATGCCAACAAGTTCGGGTTTTTATCCCCAAAGTACTACGTACATTAATTCTTTAAAGAGATCCATTTCTTTCACAAAAGTCACACGATATCCGTAGTATCAAAAATAGAGTGACAAACCAAAACAATTTCCCTTTTTAAAGACAAGTAACAACCTTCTTTTCCAAAAGTTCAAGTTTGCCCAAGTTCAAATACTTAAGTCTCTTATTTTCGAAAGGTTTCGTAGTTCATAGTCTTAATCACTTAATAATATAATTCTCTTTTTAAAACAATTTGAGAAACATATGCCTTATGTGTGAGTAGGTTATTCTTGTTTATAACAATCTTATTAAAGCAGCCATGATCTAGGAAATGTAATATCATTTTGTCTCATCTTAGCTTCTATGCAGATGGAGGTTTCTACTGGTTTTAATAATACTTAATTAGTCAATACATTTCCCTTTATTAGCGCTGCAGTGGTTTGTTCGATACTTATTCTCATTTCCGAAATCAACACAAGGCTTTCATAAACAATTAAGTAAATCGTTCCTTTTATTTCTCTTAAGTCGTTATACCTAACTTCCCATAAAGCTAGTATAACTCTTAAGCTTTTTTAAAACCAAGTATTACTCTTCTTTCAAAAGCGATTCTTAATTCTTTTGAAATACTTCAAGATTCTTATTATTTAGACTCAAGTCAAAAGACATCGCAGTAAAACCACGTTCAGTTAACACACGTACGTCTACCGTACTATATATATTCTTTTAAAATATCATGCTCAAGAGGATAGGAAGAATCACATACCTCGCGACGATTATCGACAATTAGCAAAACGCTCCACGGCTATAACCCGGCTAGCCTTGTCCATCATTCAAGTAGAACATGCTACTCGCAGAACATTCAACCTATAAAGGCCATATACGTCTATCAACGTCTAGACTACTATGTAGAATATTCTAAGCAGGGGGTTCTCTATTCTACGGAAAATCGGGCAGCACTTCCCTACCCGTTAAACTACACAAGTCTACTGTAAATACAGTCCTATGTAAGTACAGTTTAATCTTCTTCTTTAATATTCTTCTGATGTGATTTCAATTCAATTCTCTTCTCTTATACCATCCTTCTATGTATCTTATACTCATTTCTATACTACTACAGTATGTAATCTCCAATTACACTAGAAGGATAGGATTATTTACCTCGATAAGCCCAAAATTATCCAAGTTTAAATGTCGATCCTGAGCAAGGTTTAGCTCCTACTCCGTGCGCTCCAACCCGCTCCAAACAACCCTTAGAAGTTCTACGCAACTTCTTCTTAATACTTCAACCCATTTGAAGATTTTCCTTAGGGTTTCGTTTTTGTGACTGAAGGGAAGTATAATAGTATTTCTGGGCTTTTAGTATAGGGGTAACCTTGGAATACTACAAGGTATTTGGGCCAAGGTATTTTAGAATAGTAACAATAGTTTGGAGAATACTTTTCTACCAAGGAGGGGGGGGGTGTATTTGGACGAGAGCAACTCAAGGTAGGGGGGGGGTACTTTCGGCCAAGGGCCTTCTCAAGGGGGAGGGTGCTCTTGGGCGAGAGCTATACTAAAGGGGAGAGGGATTTCAAGACTTGGGAATTATTTTGTGGATGAAGAAGTCTTCAACTAAGGGGTATTTATAGGAAATCAATGGCCAAGATTAAGACAAGTGGGGGCAAGTGGAGGTGAGGATTTGGGCAAGTGTACTTATCCATCTACCACACAAAATATCACAAATATCCTACCAACTCCTTGACCAAAGTTTTAGCACAAAAAACGTGCCAACACAAGCCCTTTGCCGTCCACTTTGAGGGTGACACATGTCACCATCCCGCTGGTCCAAAATATTTCATCTCTCGGAAAAATCCGCAAAAATTATTAATGTTGCAACCCTAATTTTCCCTTCGCAAAGTTTGGAAAACGTTTCGTCGGAAAACAATTCTTTCGGGTTGTGCACAAATTTCGTCCTTGCCTAACTTAAGGCTTAAACTTTTATCGCACGTCCTCACGTACATACTCGGAAATACTGTATAACATTCTCCTCTCTTAGAAACATTCGTCCGAATGTTCCTTCTAAGTCTCAAAACAAACATGCGCCAAGATAGTCTTCACCGCTATACTTACGAAACAATCATGCCACACTGGCCACAATACAACACGCGAATACTTACATCCAAGTCCACGAGGAATCACCTCCATCACTACAAAAGCTCCCACCCGAGGTCTAAAATATACCCCCTTCGCACCTTCACTTTACAAAAGAAATGATCACATCTATGTTCTTAACACATGCTCGCTTCTTCCCTTACTCGTCGTACCCTTCTCGTACACTCGAACTCTTTCTCATAACTTACCACATTTCATTCGCTTGATTCCAAAATCTCGGGTTACTATCTTCAACTAGGTCATCATTAAGCGGGAACACTGGATGGATCTCCGATACTTTTCCGCATAGCAACGGAAGGCGGACATATCGCTTCCTACGTCGGACGACAGTGCTAACCTATAGGCAACTTGGCCTATTTTCCAAATGATCTGAAAACGCTCAAAATACCTCGGGCTAAGTTTCCTCTGTTTTCCAAAACTCGTCACACCCTTTCCGGGGTGGTACCTTCAAGAAGACCCACCGTCAACCTGAACTCCAAGCATCGTCGCAGATTATCCGCACGACTTCTGTTGACTCTGAGCTGCCAATAAACTCTTCTGGATAAGCTTCACCATATCCACATCCTGCCGAAACAAGTATGATCCAACTATCTGAACCTTGCCAACATCGAACCAATCGACCGGCAACCTACACTACCGCCCATACAAGGTTTCATAAGGCGACATCCGAATACTGAAATGGTAGCTATAAAACACTCCCTCAACAGGAGACAACAATCCTCGCAGCTACCCCTGAAATCCAACACTGGCCCGAGGGCGAATGCGATACTGAGACTCACCTGAGTTCCTAACCCTGCCTGGTAAAACCTCCAGAAAAGAAACAGCCGTAACCTGGGCTCCACTGTCTGCCATAAGGTGAAAGTAGGCACCTCGTGCAGCCTTACAACCTTCCTGATATATATAACATCTCGCATAACCCTCTGCCGAGTAAACAGTCCTGACTGAAAGACAAGATGGGATGACCTCATCGGCCCGACTACTGGTCGAACGCATCCACGAACTCGTACGATGGTTAACAAAACTTGGGCCTAACACCCTCGTGACCCCACCACCTGGCGGGACCACCTCGAACTGACCCCACCACATTACAGGCCGCGGGTTGACCCGCGATCGGTCCTCAACCCGACCCGCTATTGCACAAAACTCTTGTTCCCCCGATCCGGAATAATCTCACTAATCAAGTTATGAAAACCTAGCGGTCATTCTTAGCTCAACTACCCTCTTTCACTTCATACCACTCAGGGACTTATCACACAAACATATCTCACGTGTACTATGCACTCCGATAAGGGTCAAACATAAAATAAATCTTTTACTCGAGATGGCCTTGCCTCTAAGGTTTCCACGTATAACATTCTAAGGCTCACACTTTCCCTATCCCCAATCTTACCCTTTTAACTAACCATGATTTCTAATCACAATTAACACAATGCTATCTGAACATAACACTTAAGATATACTCATCTTATCACACATACAAATCTCTAGAGGGTTAAGGATATACCAGATTCATCGCTTCACTACCCTTTGTCGTTCTAATCAATCCTGCCCTGCTGGGCGCATAGCTAGGAAAGGTGATGAACTAGCCGCTGATCCTGAAGGCTGAGTCTCTACATCCGCGCCACCTCTGGTCGGACAATTTCTCGCAAAATGGCCCTGCTGGCCGCAAGCAAAACAAGCTGTCGAAGAAGCACGACACTCCCCATAATGACATCTACAACAACGCCACACCGTGGTGGCCTCCTCAGCTAACACCCTTCCTCTCCGACCATCAACCGCAATCGATCGTAGGTTGAGTCCTCCTACTTGCATCCTCCTACTAGGACACCCTTTCGACACACGGCTCACGGCCGCAGGTAAAACAAGCACCAACAACTAGACGACATTCCCCGGGATGACGCCTTCCACACTGTGAATACTGAGGGAAAACTGAATCCGACTGGCTGGAACCTACGTGTATCTGTGCACTGAAGCCACGGAGCTCACCAACTCCGCATACCCCGAACGTCACGAATCACTGCGGAGGACCACTGCTGATCGGGCGAGGCGCATAACTCTGCTCTGAGAAGGTCCGCCTCGATAGTTACCAAAGGACCTGCTGCTCGCCCTCTTCGCCGATCTTGGTAAACGCGTCGATCACTACGCTTTCGGCTGCGCATAAGCTCGCACGCGTGCCATGCTCAAGCGATCAAGAGCTACTTCTGCACAACCTTCCTTAGATAATCATCAAGGCCCGCGATAAATCGATCATAAAATATACTGTTGCTAAATCCATAGCTAGTAATGTGGTCGTCTCTTTGCAATCCATACTTCGCCATCGTCATGGAATCGAAGGTGTAAATATCATGGCCGCAGAGGAACTGCCGCCGTGCTAAACTCTCTTTGAAGTGGCGATGTCGCAGAACTCCCGAATGAGCACCACCTAGGTGATGATTGGGCTGTGCCTCGTAACCCTCGTGTTTCTACTCGCGACTCCTCGCTTCCTTGCCCTTCGGGTTGCCTTACGCGAGGCATAGCGGTAAGGGAAAGAAATACGTTAGAGGTCCAACTTATAACACGACTCTGCACGATCTCGAGTGAGAAGAATGGAAACCAATCCTAAATATCCTATAGCCTCACGATTATTGGTGTGGTACAACACACCGATAATCAAGACTCTACTAGATACGGTCTGTAGACACTTTCCGAGGATTAACTGCTCTGATACCACTTTTGTCACGACCCGAACCCGGGCCCGTGACTGGTGTCTTACCCGGGCACCCAAGTAGACATACATCAGAGTAATCAGCGGAATATAAAACACAATATGAAACAATGTAAAAGAGACACAGTTTATCTGAGGAAAAGTTGCCTTTCGGCATAAATATATATAAAAACCTGAACACGAACAGTTACATCCTTTTTACAACTTTGCCCACAATAGTACTACAGACCTCTAAGAATGTTATAACAAAAATGGCGGGACAGGGCCCCGCCATACCCCTGAATGTAAGTACCTACAACGACAGGGGACTATACCACTAATAAGCCTCCGGAGAAACGGAGCTTCCCAAACGCTGAATCGCGTGACCATGGCGAGGATCAACATCGGTGTACCTCTACTGCGGCATGAACGCAGCCCCAAGGAGGTCGACAACAGTACCAAGTATGTGAAACTGAAAATACTGTAAATGAAATCATAATAGTCTATATAAAACAGAAGACATATATGATAACCAAACTACAGTTCACCATAAATAAATAGTCATGTCAAGTCAGGGACTCACGCCCTCAAAGTCATCACTCAAATATATCTATGGGTCTCACGCCCACAACATCAATCATGCCCGTGGAATACCTTCCTCACCGCGGCATTCATGATATAAAAGCACCGAGGAATACATGAACACGGGTCCCACTGTGTCATAATAAAACCGTCTGGGTAAGTGCGAAGGCATAGCCAGACTACTAATGTCACGACCGACCGGGCCCGCGCGGTGCCCTACACAGGCACCGCCGGTATACATCGGAGAATAGCAAATGAACATACACAAAAACTTAGACAAGAACAACAACGGTCTGGCCGATAAGGCCGTCTTCCGTAAAAATATACTCGATCCAAAAATAGAACGAGACATTTTTTTTCTTTACAACCCAATCCACAATGTGACTACGGACCTCTAAGAATAACAACTCTGGCGGGACGGGCCGCCATACCACTGAATGTACAACAACCGACAATACCGAGGATAAGCCTCCGAAATGAAGGGGGCTTCTCAGCGGTGAGCGGTGATCCTAAGAGCGAGGATCGACCTTTGTACTTACATGCGGCGTGAGCGCGGCCCGAAGGAGGTCGATAACATGTACCAAATATGTGGGAAAGTGCATAATGAAATCATGAGTCTATAATAAAATTGGAGACATGTATGATAGCTCGATAAGCGATGCTGTGCCTTGCTAACAATGAGAGTAAATAGGAGTATTCTTACAATATAAAGTAGGAAGCTCACGATCAAACAGGACCACCCGCCCGCAGTATCATTAAGCAACCCTACTCACGGGACTATCTCACCCGTAGATCACGTGGACCCGAGTGAGGTATTCCTCGCGGGACTATTTCACACGCGTAAGCCGCTACGGACTCGCATGAGGTATTCCTCGCATAGGTGGACCCGCGCGCACGGGACTATTTCACCCGCGTAAGCCCTACGGACTGCACGAGGTATTCCTCGTGGGTAGCAAATCCACGGAAAATGCAATGCCACAAACCCGGAATGACCCAACGAATAATATATGACTAGCACAAATCCGCCATTACACATAAGATAAGCACTACCGGCTTATCATTCAATACATAAGCAAGTTAAGAAATCCCCTAACTTCTTATTATTCTTGTTTATATACACTTGTTGACACCCAATTTTGACCCTCCCGTCCAGTCATTAGCTATAAAACTAGACTAATTTTGTAAAATAATTTTTTATGATTTTTTATAATAAAATGCAGCGATAAAACATAAATACAGGCATAAATAAACAATTTAATAATGGCACCGCGTCTTACGTAGAGTTTTAAGCACTTAGAGTCCTGCGCCCGCATTAATTAATTTCAAAGCCCTGTCACGATTCTTAATTAATAATAAATACATAAAATAAATAATTTAGCAAAGACGAATAGCATAGCCGCATTTATTAATATGCAAAGCAATTTCATAATCATTGTAGCACCTGAAGTCATATTAGGATAATTTAATTTTAGCTTAAAGAATAATAAATAATGCAATAAATAAGATTTTAAGTCTAGTACCGCATTCTAAAAAATTAAGCACTAATTAAATAGCACGCCCGCATTTATTTTTATAACAATTAGATAATTTAAGCACAATTTATTAAATTAATTTATCACTAATTAACTAATAATACACCTAAAGAATTAAATACCTAATTAAAACTAATACCCTAATTTAACTACCCAAATTTCAAACCTTTTCCTCATTTCCGACCATGGCCCACCCAAGCCCTCTCCCTTATCAGCCCATCACCCCACGACCCAGCCTTCACTTCCCTTACTATAGCCCATCGATTTTCCCTTCATCCTCGTCTTCCCCACACCCCTCAAAACAAAACCTAAAGAAACCTAACCAAAAGCCCGCCGCATACTCCTCTTTAGCCGCGAATCTAGGATTTTCGTGGTGGAAAATCCGGCGACTTTCCTTTCCCTTCTCCAACGATTTCCTTACCATAATCTATTCAAATCACACGAAATTAGTACAAATCTCGTCGAATCAAGCACAAGTCTCAGCCTTAATTACTTACCAACATTAGAACCTAGAGTTAGGCTATATAACGCACATGCAATACACATTCGGAGGGGGGAAGAGCACAGTAGAGCATATACGAGAGAGCTCAGGGAGAGATTCAGAAATCGGGGGGCACCCAAAACCGATAGGCATCGATTTGCATCCCCTAGCAGCAGTCATCGATTCAGAGCACAGTAGGGCAGAACATCCGAAAACAATAGAAGAACCAGCAGTGATACACATTTCAGAATAAAAGCACAATTTTAGTAGCCAACCATTCTCGCAAAACCCTTCCTTTTCCACTGCATTAGCAAGCCTTTCGAGCGGACCGACGACTTGATACGCTGCCTCGGTTCGCTGTCCGGAGAAGGTAAAATTATCCCCTTCGTCTAAGATTCGTTTGATGTCGATGGAGTGCGATGTGAATTTTCTGTGCATGTGTTGATGACTGCTTATGTTTATTAAGTCAATTACTGGACGGTCTTCTTGGTAATATTAATCGTCATTGATGTTTGCGATTATGGTTGTCGATATGCCTGATAATTGGTTGTATGACTAAATGAAGTAGTTATCTTTTGGGGTCTGTTGAGGTGTATGCGTAGATTCAGTCCATTTCTGCAGTTGGCTAGGTTCAGCGAATACGACTTATGGTATATGGAAATACAGACTCTGGTATATACCAGTTGTATACCGAAATCCTGTCCTAATGTTCTCTGTATCACCAGGAAGACCTATGTGTATGTGATAGCATGCCTCATCCTCATTCAATTCATGTATACCCCTAGTTGTGCAGATTATTTTCTCCACGATTTGAGTTAAACTGGTCATATATGCCTATAGTTCATCAGGTTGTATGTATGTTCGTCTTGCGATGCGAAACCTATACATGTCTGATGGATACTTTTCTCCCTGATTTCCTGCATATGTCGCTAGATATTCCACTGGGATGTTCTGAGATATATGCGACAGGGAGGTTTAGATATACAACCTGAATATAATGGTGCGCTCAGCCTAGGGGAGATGATTCTACCTACTGAAATGTTAGTTGGTTTTTGCCTGCCTACTTCTGTGTCACTACACACAGTGCACATCAATATATATGCAAGCACATTTAGTCTTAAGTCAATTGGTTATGTATGTCTAAATGCCATCTCCTTGTGATTACTTGTTTATCTCTCGCCCTCATGCTTGTCAAAATAATTGCATTTGCATGTTTAAGTGTCGAAAGGGTCTAAGATAGCATATAATGCCTTTTCTTATGCTATGATAATCTGTTAAGTTGAACCAACTGTTATCCCAAATTGCCGGAACAAAAATGATTCAAATATGTCAAATGATGGTCCCTCCCCCTTTTCGTATTGTTTTAATATATCGCGATATATAACTGGTATGGAAAATATGTTTAATATTATGGGGTATGCATATATCACTTATGAAGGCTGTTCATGGATGATTTTGGGTCTGCCTATTCTTCCTTGAAAAAAAGAAAAGTATCTGAAATCACTGGTTGGATTTTATACCACTTTGGGACTAATTTACATTCTTTTAAAGTTTGATAATTGTTAGTTGGGCCTGTTTGCTTTTTCAGTTATTGGGATTTATCATTCTTGGTTCGCTATGGTTGCTAAGGACTAAAATATACCTGTTAAATGTACCTGAACATTCCACCTATTTGCATCATTAAATTTTGAGCGGATACTAATCCTTATCTTTCGTTATTTTTACATGAAATGCATTGGAGCAAAATGAGGAGTCTCACGGCGAGACTCATCACGAGCTACTTCAAATGGCAACCCGCGTCTATGTGCATCCGCGTTCGCATTCCCGCTTCAGGAATTCCTAGAAAAACAAATAGGACGTCGTCATCCGTCGTAAAGAGCATTCTTAAATCCCATCTTCTCTCGTTACTTGCTATTCATTCATTTAGTTGTTTATTGTAATTTAATTACTCTATTTCTGTAATATTTAGGATATCTAGAACAATTAAGTTTCAAACATATAAGGTGGGAAAGTAATTCATAATTAGAAACGCATTTCTACTTTACGCGTCTTTTACGATTGTTATGCATGTCTAAATTTTACCAAAGTAATCTAAATGATTTAACTTGCATCGTAAAATCAACAATTTGTTTCTTATTAAACCCGTAACAAATTTCCTCCTAAACTCTCAATTAGCTAGCAGTATACATAACTAGTCCGTAAATAACCTTTGCATGAACACATAATTAGTCCATAAAGCACCCTCTTAGCATTCTTTAGCATTTCTAGCCCTTTTAGCACTTTTAATCACCCCTTGGCGTTTAATACCTTTAGCATTTTAGCATTTAGCACCCTTTTTAACATCTTTAAGCCTTTTTTTTAAAATTAACATTTTAGCACCCTTGTTAAGCATCTTTAACCCTTAATATTTTAGCACCTCTTAGCATTCTTTTGCATATAGCACCTTTTTCCCTTTTTAGACTTAAGCACCTTTCAACATTTTAACATTTTAGCATTTATTTTATTTCCTAACATTTTATTAAGCAAGAGGAGCTTTTATTTTGCATTTTTCTTAAATATAACAATTACCCTAGGTTTGGCAGGACAACCGCAAGTTAGCGGATCTTAGAGGGTGCCTAACCCCTTCCCTCTAGATTAATAAAGAACCCTTACCCAGAATCTCATTAAGTTTAGCAGACCATTAAAATGGAGTTAAATGTTTACTTTAAACTAGTTAACATTTAGGTGTCCTAATTCACCCAAATTAATTAGGTGGCGACTCCGCGAACCCTAGCACTGCCTTTAGCATTTCTAGCCCCTTTTACTTTTAAACTTTAGCACCCTTTGGCATTTAGCACACTTTTAATATTTAATCACCCTTTAAACACTCTTTTAAACATTTAGCATTTATTATTTATTCTCTAACATTTTTATTTAAGCAGGAGATTCGATAAGAAAAATGTCGCGGTCGAAAAAGGGCGTGACAACACTCTCATTTTAGTTTACCTAAGGCACTAACATGTCTTTTATAAAAATCCGGGAATTTAACCCAAAGTACTACGTACTTCTATTCTTTTAAAATGACGCATTTCATTATAAAGCTTCCAAGACACTAATAAACGTAGTATCAAGTTACAATTTCTTTTCAAGACAAGTCACAATACTTTTAGAAATAAAATTGGGCTTCTAAATCAAGTGACTTCTTTTCTCGTAAAAACCTTTGGCGATTGATGCCTTTAAATCAAATTGCCTTTCAATATATCAAGCCATTTATCTTTCCATAAAGCCAATATAACCAACTCCCCATAAAGTCGTTATATTCACTTTATACCTTAGTCAAGTACAATTTCCTATCCAAGGGACTTATACGTTTAAAACGAAACAAGTATTACATACTTTAAAACTCTTCAAGTCCCTTAACATACTTAAATTACTTAGAGTAAACCACTCTTTAAACTTTCCATAAAGCTATTATAACCAACTTCCCATAAAGCCGTTATACTAGCCTTATACATTAGCAACTTGCATTTTTCCTTATAACCAAGAGACTTAAACTTTCCAACAAAACAAGTATCAAAATACTTTCAAGATACTTAAAGTCTCTTAACTTTTGAAAACCAAGATATCCTTAATATTTAAACAAGTGAGTTAATTCCCTAACTCAAACAACTTGAACATTCTCAAAATAAGCCACGGATATCAAATAGACTAGATTGTCAAAATCTTGTACGTCTACCGTACTATACATTTACAACTTAATCATGCTCAAGAGATAAGAAAGTTCCACATACCTCTTCGGTTTAATCCACTTGCTAAGTCCAATCGCCGTACGTAGTATGCCAACCTATAATGACCATAGTACGTCTATTAACTTCTAGTTTCAACGAATATTCCATGTGCAAGTCAAGAATTCTACGGAAAATCGACAAAGACTTCCTTTGTTTCTACTCACTTTGCCACCTTTTTCAAGGTCGAATTCAATAACCAAACACGCCACATTTAAGGCCCAACGAAGTAGTTAACAATAGGGGATTACATGCTTAAACAAGACATGTAAAATTTCGCCCCACAATGTAAAACAACTAGTCAAAACTACAATGTCCATTCGGCTAAACATAGGGACAACAATACAAATCGTTTCCAATCCCTTTTCAATCCAAGTGGTTTAGTATAACATGATATCAAGCCGCAATCGACATAACTACTACAATCCTCAAGTAGGTAAACATGCGACGATTCTAATTAACGACAAAATTGTATTTCAATTTCAAAAGGCTAATCATGCCATTTCGGTTTTGGGCTCCTAAAATTCCATAACACTTATCAAACTTCATAATACATATCACATGATCGTTTCTAACTTATAATAACATGGAATCTTCAATTACAAAAGTAAGACGAAGATTATACCTCATTTAGCCCAAATATGATCCAAGATTACAAGTCGATCCTTAGCAACTTTAGCTCCTCCTTTCGACGTTCCAATCCACTCCAAGCAACCCTTAGAAGCTTATGAATCACTCATCTTCAAGTTCCAACTTCAAAGTTGAATAACCCCTTAGGTTTTCGCCATGACTAATACGAAAACACCATTTTTCCGGTCTTTCTATAGAGATACACTTACAATACCCTTAGGAACCTTGGTTTAAAGTGGGGAGATTATTGGACAAGAATTGAAAGTTTTCATCTTGAAAATCCCCTCAAAGCCGAGAGCTTCATAGTGTTCTTCAAGGTTTTCTTTGAAAATTTAACTAAGTGTTAAAAAGCCTTGTATTGCTACTTGCACACATATATAATACTATGGAGGGTCAAGATCTACACAAATGGTTGGCCTAGATGAGTTTCATGGATCCAGCTGTGGCCCTGGACTTTTAGTCAACAATGTCAAGCTAAGCCATTTGCAAGACTTGGTCATCTCACTAATGGTCAAATGACCCTTGTGCCCATGGTAAATTTCGTCCAAGACACTAAGGGGGGGGGGGTGACACGTGTCACCCTCCCGCTCGTCGCAATATTTCGCTTTCGAAAATTTCCAAAATTCCGCTAATTTATAACACGCCTCAAATCTTAACATTTCGAAGTTCTTACGCACGCTCTATAAACATATCCTGAAATTCCGGGGTATAACATTCTTCCCCCCTTAGAAACATTCGTCCCCGAATGTTCTTTCGGGAGTCAAACTTAAAGATATCGACATAGTCTTCTTACAACCCCTACGTACCAATAATGCCACACGTGGCCACATAACAATACTCATACCAAAATGTCAAACCGAACCCCACGTGTCAACATCGGTTATCTGCATAAAGCTTCGGCTGACTCTAAGCTTACTAATAATCTTTCCCGGATAAGCTTTGCCTTATCCACAGCCCGCTGAATCAAGTCTGGACCAAATAACTGAACCTCGCCTATGTCGAACCATCCAACCGACGAGCTACACTTACTTACAAATAAGGCCTCATACAGGGCCATCCGAAAGCGGAAGGGTATTCATATCGTGACGCAACACGACAAGAGGCAATCAACCTTCCCGCTATTCCTCGAATCAAAAACACGCCCGCAACCTATCCTCGTGCACGGATAGTACGCTCGCTGACCGCTGGCCTCGAGGGTGTAATGCATCACCGAGACTCACCGTGTCCCTAATCCCTTCTGAAAAGCCTCCAGAAGTTATCCGTAACCGAGCTCATCTGTCTGTCATCATAAACGTAGGAACCCTGTGCAGTCTCACAATTTCTCTGCTATACAAGCTAGTATAAACCTCAACCGAGTAAGTGGTCCCAACAGGAAGAACACGACTGGTTTCTCCAGCACATTTACCATGACCCCCAGGGAGTCGCACTTCCTCCGAGTACGATGCCATCCTGTAACAAGATCCATATTAAATATTGCCCCTGCCTAAGTCGGGGTCTAAATCTCCTGTAATAGCCCACTGGCTCCTGATGTTCAACCATGACCTGCTACTAATTCGGATATTAAGCAACAACTCGCTCATCCCTTTTCCGGTCATCTTACCCATACATACATCCGAGGTCACAACACAACTTAGTCGACCTCGACAAGGCGAGCAATGCACCGTATGCCTCCCTAAACTCGCCGACTAGTCCTGTAGTACCGCACACGCAATCTATCCTCATCTCACAGCACCTCATCCGGTGCTACTCAAACAGGCTCTTCTCTTCTCGGAGCCGTATCTCGATATCAGATCATAATCGATCTCATATCGCCGCTCCTTTCCTCCTCAACGACGGAAGACTCGGCAACCTCTTGGATCTAAACTTTGTTAACTCGAAACAAATAATCGAACCCCTAGGCTCGTTAATCAAGGATCTCACGACCATCTCTCGCTTATCTGTCGCCATCCGCGGACTACCCTTAGTCCACGACAAAGAGTATTCAGAATCGTCTTGGCTTTCCCGGATGGTATAGGATATCAATAACACAATCCTTGCATAACTCTAACCACCATCGCTGTCGCAAATTCTACTGCCTCCGTCTGCAGGTATACCGGAGGCTTTTGTGGTCTGCACAAATATCCATATGAAGTCTAATATACGTCATGCCCCCAAATCTTCAAGGCATGATTTAAGCCGCCACTTCTAAATCGTGAGTGGCGTACTTCTTTCCCGCTTCCTAACTACCGGAAAACATAGGCTCTATCTCATCGTCATGCAAGACACAACCTAGCCTAACACCCAACGTGTTATCATAATAACCTAACCTCTAGTCTCACAGAGGGGTTAGAATCAGAGTCGTGGTCAACTTATCTTTCAATAATCAAAGCCTTTCTCATTTCCTCGAAATATTCGGGTATCCTTAATCTTACTTATGGTTCCTGTTTCCTTTCTCTCATTGCAACCAAACTTGGTCACTAAACTTAGATTTGATTCCTTTGCTTGCCTCACGGATAAGACTTATGTCAATCACATTTTTGGGGATTTCCTTGATCTCACACGTAGTAACCTGATTTTTCCTTCCCAATTCAGAGCCTATAGCTAGGTGTTACCACATTTCCTCGAAATGTTCTTACTTCCCATTATTTACTACCGGTCTTTACACTAGTCTGGGGTAATCATATCTCGTGCAACCTATATTTATATCTTTACGACACTTCCTCGACCAATTAAACGTGCTCTTAATTACCCTAACACAACACTTTTCCCACTGGTTATCTACAATCAGAACCTATGGTACGCGATACCAAGACCTTACGACCTTATATCCTTCGTCTAATAACATGGGTACACGCAACCCCATAATTCGCAAAACTGTCCTTTTACGTGGGGAAAAGAACTTATCTCCCTTTCTTAAACTTTCCTTGGAGTCACAACCCTAATCACAGGGTCCTCTTGCGGTCCAGTAATTAGCTAATCATCACGCACCGCCCTTAAGTTCGTGTAGATTTTTCCAACCTACCAAAGATGCCCTCAGCTTTCCGCCGGCAGCACCCGTACTTATTTTATCCTAGCCTTGCACATTTTCCTGAAATTATCCGGGAGGTCGTGGTCCTGACCGCCACACCAAACCAACCCCAAGTACCTGCTAGGGCACTTAACATAAATTCCTTCAAATTCATTTATTACTTACTTTCTGCATTAGTTTTACCTCAAATGAACAAGTCACACAGACTTATTAAAATCAACAATGTCAAAGAAGGAAGGATAATTCACTGGTTACCACCACTTCTCTTCCTTTCTACTCGATAACCGACTTACGTAAAACGGAATCGAGCCAATCTCTCTGCACAACGCTGGCATAACAAGAGGCCAACTAGTCCGAACTCATAATGACCTCAATGTCATAACACTGCTAGGTCTGCTAGGGTCCAACGATCGACGTTACCGAATTATTATCTACCCGCCACTACCACCCAACACCCACGGTGTAGTCTCCTCGAAAGGTTCTCATGGATTCAGGATTTATTTCTTTTCACTTGGTTGCTCTCTTTTTCACTGGTCGTACTCTTCCCGTACTCCCAAACTTATTTTAGCGTACGTACATAGCCTTCATATCGATCCGTCTCAATCTTTGAGTTACTAGATTAAACAATACAAGGCCCATTCCGGCTCACAACTGGTTCCGGTGGAACACGCCCACGAACCCGTAAAATGGTTAACTAAACTTGCCTCGCACCGTGACTGCCACGTAGCGGGACTACTACCAACTAATCCCATTTCATTTCAAGCTGGGCGACCCTTAATAGATCCTCAACCCGACTCGGCGTCGATTTAACTCTTTCCTTGGTCCGTCTTAACCTTTACTACCCGAGAAGTCCTTATATATCTAAGGTCCTTGGTTATCAACATTCTTAGGCTCGCAATTTCCATGCTCCAAGCCTATCTTATCACCTTCAGAATCGTACAAAACTTCTCGTAATACCATAATCGTGTTGTCTTGACCACAACAACCATACTTTCTTCGTCCTGATCTCGCCCAGACAATTCCCTTAAGCATACCACGTGGCTTAAGTTACTAACATAGTCTTCCAATTAGTCTCTTAATAATAACTTCTTAAGGTCCACTACCTTTTCCGATAACTCATCATTTCCTAATTATCTCAAATTAGCACGTAAAACTTTGAGAATTCATTAAATCGCTTCATACCTTCCGATTTATTTAGTCCTTACCAAATCTCGGTAATCTAAAATCATCCTAGGCAACACGCTGCCCATTCTCATACATAAATCCGCATAGTCGTATGTCACAATACCAACTACAACCATTACCAACCCGATACGCACTCCACATAATCCTTCCCGGGTCATCACGCCTTCCTCGTATGCAAACAATCATAACTTGTTGTGAGAGACGACCCTAACCATACAAACTCTATCGCACGATCTTAGAGTGAGAAGAATGGAAACTAATCCTAAATGTCCTGCACCTCCGATTATAGATGTGGTGCACAACACACCGATAATCAAGACTCTACTAGGCAGGTATGTAGACACTTTCCGAGGACTAATCGCTCGATACCACTTTTGTCACGACCACTCCGGACAAGGATCGGTGCCCTACCCGCACCCCGCGGTATACATCAGAGAATAGCAGCGGAACATACACAAAAACTTAGACAGTAAACAACAACAGGCTAGCCGATAAGGCCATTTTCCGTAAAAATATACTCAATCCAAAAATAGAACAGTACATTTTTTTTTTCTTTACAACCCAATCCACAATGTGACTATAGACCTCTAAGAATAACAACTCTGGCGGGACAGGGCCCCGCCATACCCCTGAATGTACAACAACCGACAATACCAGGGATAAGCCTCCGAATGAAGGGCTTCTCAACAAATGACAGTGATCCTAAGAGCGAGGATCAAGAATCAGACTTTACTCGCAGATTTAACGCACCCGGGAGGTCAAGACAACATGTACCAAATATGTGGAACTGGAAGTACTGTAATGAAATCATGAGTCTATAATAAAACTGGAGACATGTATGATAGCTCAATAAAGCGATAATCGCGGCCTTGCTAACAATGAGAGTAAATAGGAGTATACTTACAATATAAAGTAGGAAGCTCACGATCAAGCAGGACCACCCGCCCGCAGTATCATTAAGCAACCCTACTCCTGGGACTATCTCACCCGCATAGATCACGTGGACCCGCGTGAGGTATTCCTCGCATGGGACTATTTCACCCGCATAAGCCCTTACGGACTCGCATGAGGTATTCTCGCGATAGGTGGACCCGCCCGCATGGGACTATTTCACCCGCATAAGCCCTACGGACTCGCATGAGGTATTCCTCGCATCGTGGGTAGCAAATCCACGGAAAATGCAATGCCACAAACCCGGGGAATGACCCCGCAACGAATAATATATGACTAGCACAAATCCGGCTACCACACATAACATAAGCACTACCGGCTTATCATTCAATACATAAGCAAGTTAAGAAATCCCCTAACTTCTTATTATTCTTGTTTATATACACTCTCATTTTAGTTTACCTAAGGCACTAACATGTCTTTTATAAAAATCCGGGAATTTAACCCAAAGTACTACGTACTTCTATTCTTTTAAAATGACTCATTTCATTATAAAGCTTCCAAGACACTAATAACCGTAGTATCAAGTTACAATTTCTTTTCAAGACAAGTCACAATACTTTTAGAAATAAAATTGGGCTTCTAAATCAAGTGACTTCTTTTCTCGTAAAAACCTTTGGCGATTGATGCCTTTAAATCAAATTGCCTTTCAATAAATCAAGCCATTTATCTTTCCATAAAGCCAATATAACCAACTCCCCATAAAGTCGTTATATTCACTTTATACCTTAATCAAGTACAATTTCCTATCCAAGAGACTTATACGTTTAAAACGAAACAAGTATTACATACTTTAAAACTCTTCAAGTCCCTTAACATACTTAAATTACTTAGAGTAAACCACTCTTTAAACTTTCCATAAAGCTATTATAACCAACTTCCCATAAAGCCGTTATACTAGCCTTATACATTAGCAACTTGCATTTTTCCTTATAACCAAGAGACTTAAACTTTCCAACAAAACAAGTATCAAAATACTTTCAAGATACTTAAAGTCTCTTAACTTTTGAAAACCAAGATATCCTTAATATTTAAACAAGTGAGTTAATTCCCTAACTCAAACAACTTGAACATTCTCAAAATAAGCCAAGGATATCAAATAGACTAGATTGTCAAAATCTTCAGACGCCTACCGCATTCATACATTTACAACTTAATCATGCTCAAGAGATAAGAAAGTTCCACATACCTCTTCGTTTAATCCACTTGCTAAGTCCAATCGCCAGACGTAGTATGCCAACCTATAATGACCATAGTACGCCTATTAACTTCTAGTTTCGAGCGTAGAATATTCCAAGTGCAAGTCAAGAAATTCACGAAAATCGGACAAGACTTCCTTTGTTTCTACTCACTTTACCACCTTTTCAAGGTCGAATTCAATAACCAAACACGCCACATTTAAGGCCCAACAAAGTAGTTAACAATAGGGGATTACATGCTTAAACAAGACATGTAAAATTCCGCCCCACAATGTAAAACAACTAGTCAAAACTACAATGTCCATTCTACAAACATAGGACAACAATACAAATCGTTTCCAATCCCTTTTCAATCCAAGTGGTTTAGTATAACATGATATCAAGCCGCAATCGATTACAACTACTACAATCCTCAAGTAGGTAAACATGCGACAATTCTAATTAACGACCAAAATTGTATTTCAATTTCAAAAGGCTAATCATGCCATTTCGGTTTTGGGCTCCTAAAATTCCATAACACTTATACAAACTTCATAATACATATCACATGATCGTTTCTAACTTATAATAACATGGAATCTTCAATTACAAAAGTAAGACGAAGATTATACCTCATTTAGCCCAAATATGATCCAAGATTACAAGTCGATCCTTAGCAACTTTAGCTCCTCCTTTCACGCTCCGTTCCCAAAGCAACCCTTTCTTATGAATCACTCATCTTCAAGTTCCAACTTCATCTTGAATCCTCAATAACCTTAGGTTTTCGCATGACTAATACTAAAAACACCATTTTTCCTTTTCCGGGTCTTTCTATAGAGATACACTTACAATACCCTTAGGAACCTCAAGCTTAAGTGGGTGATATTGAATCGATGTGAATTGAAAAATTCTACTAAATCCCTCAAAGCAGAGAGCTTCATAGTTTGCTCAAGGTTTTCTTTGAAAATTTAACTAAGTGTTAAAAGCCTTGTCTTGCTACTTGCACACATATAATATATTATAGAGTGGAGATCTACAAATGGTTGGCCTAGATGAGTTTCACATGGATCTCAGCCAAGTGGCCCTTGGACTTTTAGTCAACAATGTCAAGCTAAGCCATTTGCAAGACTTGGTCATCTCACTAATGGTCAAATGACCCTTTTGCCCATGGTAAATTTCGCCCAAGACACTAAGGGGTGACACGTGTCGCTCATCGTCGCAATATTTCGCTTTCCGAAAATTTCCAAAATTCCGCTAATTTATAACACGCCTCAAATCTTAACATTTCGAAGTTCTTACGACGCTCTTATAAACATATCCTCAAATTCCGGTATAACATTCTTCCCCTTAGAAACATTCGCCCCCGAATGTTCTTTCGAGTCAAACTTAAAGATATCGACATAGTCTTCTTTACAACCCCTACGTACCAATAATGCCACACGTGGCCACATAACAATAATCATACTAAAATGTCAAACTGAACCCCACGTGTCAACATCGGTTATTCGCATAAAGCTTGGTGACTCTAAGCTTACTAATAATCTTTCCTGATAAGCTTTGCTTATCCACGCCTGAATCAAGTCCGACCAAATAACGAATCCTCGCCGTCGAACCATCCAACCGACGAGCTACACTTACTTACAAATAAGGCCTCATACAGGCCATCCGA
The DNA here is from genome assembly GCA_029844215.1 of Przewalskia tangutica. Classification (NCBI taxonomy): domain Eukaryota; kingdom Viridiplantae; phylum Streptophyta; class Magnoliopsida; order Solanales; family Solanaceae; genus Przewalskia; species Przewalskia tangutica. Next base: position 723,092 of record JAQGDG010000034.1, read on the forward strand.
AATCGGAGCGGTATCTGTTATCGTGACGCAACACGCATAAGAGGCAATCAACCTTCCCGCTATTCCCGGAATCAAAACACGATCCGCAACCTATCCTCGTGCCTTGTTATACCCTCGTATTTCGAGTATGTACGTAAAGGAATACGAAAAAAGTTTGGTCTTAAAGTTAGGCCTTGGGCGATTTTTGGGCACAACTCACAAAGCGAATAGTTTTCCGACGAAACGTTTCCACGCCGTAGGTAAATTCGCTATGCCATTTCTAATTTTTGCGGATTTTTCCGAGAGACGAAACATTTTGACTAACGGAGGGCGACACTGTCACCCTCCAATTGATGGATGTGAGGCTCATATGTCCGATTGAGTTGCCAACTGGTCAAGTTGTTGATAAGATATTTGTGCAAGTTGGCTAGGTACACTTGCCCTAATCTTGACCTTACACTTGCCTAGCACTTACAAATCTTGGCCATTGGTCCATCCCTTGACCTATAAATACCCCTTAAGATGAAGAGTTCTTCATCCACAAATTACTTTCCAAGTCTTGAAAATCCTCCTTCTCCTGTTAGCCATTTCGTCCAAGCCCTCTTCCCTCTAGCCTAAGTGACTGCCGAGGCTTACTCCCCTAGCCCAGAAATCTACCCCCTCCTCGTAGAAAAGTTGCCTTCTAGTATTGTTATAATGCCCAAAATACCCTAGCCCAAATCCCTTAGTCCTTAGTAGAAGTTGTGAAGAACTTCTATGCTCTCGAACTATCTGGGCTCAACTTAGAGCTAAACCTTGCTTCAGCGCCGACTTTTATCTTGGATATTATGGGCTACCGAGGTAAATAAACTTACCTTCTTTATAATTAGAGAATATATAATCTAGAAGTATAAGAATAAGTATAAATACTTAGACGAATATTACGTAATAGAATTGAATCATATCACAGTAGGGTTTAAAAGAATAATTGAATCAGATCACATACTGCTTTAATAAAGAGACTCATATAACTCACTGTAGGGTCATGCTGCCCGACTTTCCGAATTGTGAACCCTCTGCTTAGAATGACCTTCGAGTAGTCTAGACTTTGATAGATGTCGTGACTATTATAGGTTGATTTTCTCAGCGCGACTTATTCAACTCGCGTAAGGTTTTCACGAAGGTATGTGATTCTTCCTAAAGCATGATATTTTAAATATATATAGTACGGTAGACGATACGTGTTAATCGAATAATAACTACGCAATGTCTTTCACTTAAGCCCGAATAATACTTACTAAGAATGTCTTGCGACTTAAGCCCTAATAATAAAGATCTTAAAAAGTCTTTCAAAAGAATTATAACACGCTTTGAAAGAAGAAGAATAGTTTTTTTTAAATGTTAGCTAAGGGTTATACTAGCTTTACGGAAGTTAAGTATAACGCTTAAGCTTTATAAAAAAAGGAACAATTTACTTATGTGTTTGATAAAAGACTTGTATTGATTTCAAAGGTATAATAAGATAGTTTTGGTGAGTAGATATATTGTGACCCTACGTGTTAGTATCTTGTAACGCAGTGTAAAGAGGTCAGTTTACTTATGCTTATGTTGTTTGAACTATAAGTTGTTGTGTTAGTACTATATCACTCACCTCTTGAGATGATACCGGGTTGTCGCCGACGCGGTAGACTAAAGCGTCCAGGACCATGATTCGAGAATACCTCACGGGTCCGTGGGCGCGAGCTACGAGAGTTCCGTGTTAGTATGCGGGGTTATGCCTCACGCGGTCTATGCTGGCCGCGACAACGAGTCCAGATCGATGCCGAGGAGTAGCTACCGACGCGGGTCATACCTCACGCGCCCACGTGAGTGGCCTCACGCGACTCGAGTCTGTGATTAGGCTAGCGAATGATGCGGGCGAGTGGCCCTGCTTCGATCATTCACACTAGACAAGACCTATTACCTACCTATTGTTGCTCTTGTTTGTGATGTGGCACTATGCGCGGCTTTCTTGGTTGTTTCACACATATTTGTAAACCGGTTTTAAAATGATATGTTTTCATTTATACCTTAGCTGCATACTTAGTACTTGTATCGCCACGACTGCCCGGGGCGTGGATCGTGCCTCATCGGCACCCAAGTAGTCATACATCGAGTAATCACGAAACATAAAGCAAGACATGAAATGTTTATAAAATAAGACACAAATTATGTGAGAAAACATCGCTTTCTAAGATATATATATAATCATGTTTTAGCGATACATCCAACACTGCATAACATGACTACGCACTTCTAAGGAAATATACAACTATGGCGGACAGGCCCCGCCATACCCTCGATCAGACAAAAACTATCTACAACAGAGATCATACCAAAAAGTAGAGCCTCCAAGAGATGGAGCTCCGACACCAACGTAGATCCTAAGGATGCGGATCTAGCACTGCCGCTCTTACCGCAGATGAACGCACTTCAAGGAGGTCGCATAACAGTACTAAGTATGCGAAATCAGAAGTACTTAAATGAAAACATATCATTTTAAAACCGCTTTACAAATATGTGTGAAACAACCAAGGAAACCGCACATAGTGCCACATCACAAACAAGAGCAACAATAGGTAAATCAGAATACGCCTTGTCTAGGCCGCGAATGATCGAAACAGGCCACTCGCCACATCCTCATTCCGCAAGCCTAATCTCGACTCCCGAGTCCGCATAGGCCACTCGCGTGGGCCCGCATGAGGTATAACCCCGCATCGAGGTAGCTACCTCGGCATCGCCCCGACTCGCTGGTCCGCATGGCCACATAGGCCATGAGGCATAACCCCACATACTAACCTGAACTCTCGTGAGCTCGCATAGGCCCCTCGACCCGCATGAGGTATTCTCGAATCATGGTCCTGCATCACCGAGTCTACCCCAGACGGAGGGCGTTTAACCTCCAGATCATCTCAAGAGGTGAGTGATAGTACACTAACATAATGACTTATCTTTAAACAACATAAGTACAACAAGGATACTCACTTATACAAACGTTACAAGGTACTAACACACATAGCAACATGTCATGTCTACTTATCGAACCATCTTATTATTCTTTTCACAATTTCATATAAGTCTGTTAGAAATACATAGGCAACTTGTTTCTTTTATCAATCTTAAGTGGTTATACTTAACTTCCCATAAAGCTAGTTTAACTCTTAAGCTTCGCTTAAGAAACCAATTAGTTCTCTTCTCAGAAATGGTTCGAGAGTCCTTTGAAATGTTTTCGCTTCTTATTATTCGTGCTTAAGCCGAGGCATTGCCGCACGATTATTCAGCTTAAGCCGTGAGGCATTGCCGGTATTATTCATTAACACATGTACGTCACCGCACTATATACATATTGTAAAATATCATGCTTTAGGAAGAATCACATACCTTCTCAATAAAACCACCGCCAAGTCAATATGTCGCGCTGAGAGTCAGCTTATAATAGTCACAGATATCTATTAAAGACTACCTCAAGGTCATTCTAAACAGAGGGTTCACAATTCTATGGAAAGTCACAAGACAACCCTACCCTGAGCTATATGAGTCCACCGTGAAAACAAATTCTACGCGAGTAGCCCAATTCTATTCTGGGATATTCTTCTAAGTATTTATACTTATTCTTATTCTACAACAAGAAGTATTCTCTAATTCAAAAGAGGGTTAGGATTAGTTACCTCTTAAGCCCAATAATATCCTAGAAAAGTCGCTACCGAGCAAGGTTTTTGCTCCTAAGTTGTATGCTCCAAGAAACCTTAGAAGTTCTTCACAACTTCTACTAAGTACTAAGGTATTTGGGCTAGGTATTTTGGGCATTATAACAATACAAGAAGACAACTTTTCTACCAAGGAGGGGTAGGTTTCTGCCAGCTAGGGTGGGTAGCCTCGCCAAGCTTCGCTTTATGGGGTGTGTCGACGAATTGCTTACAAAGGGAGAGGAAGGATTTTTAGACTTGAAAGCTTTGTGGATGAAGAACTCTTCATCTCAAGAGGTATTTATAGGTCAAGGATGGCCAACCAATGGCCAAGATGAAGACAAGTGCAAGGCAAGTGGTCAAGATTTGGGCATGTCAGCCAACTTGCACACAAAATATCTTACCAACAACTTGACTTTGGCAACTCCACCGCCATATGGACGCCACATCCATCAATTGAGGGTGACAAGTGTTGCCTCCCGCTGGTCCAAAATGTTTCGCCTCTGAAAATCCGCAAAATTAGAAATGGCATAGCCGAATTTATTCTACGAAAGTCGTGGAAACGCTTCGCCTGAAATCGCTTTGTGAGTCAGGCCTAAAAATCGCCCAAGGCCTAACTTTAAGACCAAACTTTTGACGTATTCCTTTACGCACATACTGAAATACGGTATAACATTCTCCTCCTTAGAAACATTCGTCCCGAATGTTCCTTCCCAAGACAGATAACGATAAGGTTCTTCAAAACTTAAACAGCTTGCAAAGCCACACACGGCCATAAACAACACTTAGGCATAAACGATAATGAAGATTTACAAGTAGGAAAGTGAATTACCCGAGGCGGGAACAGTGAGGATACTTCGCCTCATGTCCTCCTGGCTTCCCACGTCATCTCCTCCCCGAGCTCGTTCCGCCACAAGACTTGACGAAGCCACGCCCTTCGTCCACAGACGCCTAACTCGACGATCGACATCGCTATGGAATCTCCTCATACGATAACCCCTGGTCACCTAGACATCGTCAATCGGATGTACCCTAGATGGATCCCCGATACATCTCCTCAAAGATAGAACGTGAAACACCGGATGCACCGCTTCAGACGGACGGCAGATTCAACTCATAGGCAACCTTGCTTACCTCGCGACAATCAAACGCCCAATGTACTGGCCGAAGCTTCCTTCTTCCCGAATCTCATCACACCCTTCATGGGTGACACCTTCAGAAAACCCAATCATCAATCGAACTCCGGATGTCGACGACGATGATCTGCATACGACTTGCCGACTCGAGTCCAATAGCCGCCTTGATAAGCTTCACCTTATCCATCGCCGCCGCACCAACCGTCTCACTAGCCGCACTCGCCACCTCGAACCAACCTATAGGCGACCGCATTTCCTCCCATACAAGGCCTCATAAGGCGCCATCTCAATATCGGAGTGGTAGCTATTATTATACGCGAACTCAACCAGAGGCAAATGATCCTCCCAACTACCATCGGTCAATAACACAAAGCTCGCAACATATCCTCAAGAGTTCGATAGTGCGCTCGCTCGCCGTTGCTCGTGGATGAAATGCAGACTCGTGCTCACTCGTCCCCTAAACCCTCTCGAAGGACTCAGGTTGCCGCCAGAATCGCTCCTCGTTCGATATGATCGATAGGGACAGGATCACGCACCGACGATCTCTGATGTAAAGTTCGCATAATCCTCACTAAAAGTCGCCCGACGGAAGAAAGTGGGCTGATTTCGCACCGCCGACGATAACCCATATAGAATCATGTCTCTCCGAGCGCGAGGTAATCCGTGATGAAGTCCATGTTGATTACCTCCCACTTCCGTGTCGATCTCTATCGTCAGAAACAAACCACCGTGTCTCCGTGCTCTACCTTCACTCCGACAACACGGCACCGAGCTACGAACTCGCAACGCCCTCTTCAAGCCATCCCACCAATACACGCATCTAAGGTCGTGGTACATCTTCGTCGACCTCGATGGATAGAGTAACGCTACCGCAGGCTTCCCCAAGAACTCACAAGTCCTCAAACATCCGAACACACAACTCGCTCTCAAACCTTAGCACCCCATCAGTACTCGTGCGACTTGCCTCACGTAAGAGTCAGATCACGATATCGAATCAAAGCCGATCTCGAATCGTTGCTCTTCACCTCGACGATGGAAGACTCGCAACCTCACGAACTCTAACCCCATTGCTATCGAATCAATCAAACGGACACCAAGGCTCGCTAATCGTGCAAATTACGAACCATGTCCTTCTCTCTAGCCGCACATCCGATAGGCTCCCATCGACCTACGACTAGGGCATTCGCCACAACATCGCCTTGCCGTGGTACAGATGTCCACATCGTATCCTTAAGCAACTCTAACCACCGCCTCGCCGTAAGTTCACTCCTCCGTCGAAGATATACCGAGGCTCTGTGGTCCGTAAAATATCCACGCAACCCCATACAAATAGTGCCTCCAGATCTTCAAAGCGTGAATCATACCGCTAACTCCAAATCATGGGGGTAGTTCCTCGTGTTTCTTCACCGCCGGATGCATATGCTATAACTCGCCATGCCGCATCAACACACATCCCAACCCGATGCCCGACGCATCACAATACACGACATAACCATCCGACTCCGGAAGAGTAAGAACGGGCGGCTGCCGCCTCTTTCAAGAATCGAAACCCCGCCACAAGCATCACCATCAAACTTGGTCGCTTCTCGAGTCACCTAGTCAATGTGCGTAGATAGAAGCAAACTTCTCCACGAACCGCCCGATAATACTCGCAAGGCCCAAAATCGCGAACCTCGGCTGAGTAGTAGTTCAGGCCAAGTCCGATCGCCGATCTCGCCGACAACTCGAATGCCATCACCCGACAATATGCCTAAGAAACGCCATCAAGTCAACCAAAACTCACATTTGGAAAACTTGGCGCATAATCGCTGTCTCGAGAATCACAAGATATTCTCAAATGCTCCGCATGCTCTCGCCTGAGCGAATAAACCAAGATATCATCAATGAACACTATCACAAACGTGTTCAAAATGGTTTGAACACTGTTCATCAAATCCATGAATACCGCCGAGCATTCGTCAACCCAAAGACATGACTGAACTCATAATGCCCGCATCGTCCGAATGCAATCTAGGACATCCACCTCTCGACTACTGATGATAGCCCGATCGCAGATCAATCTTGAGAAACATCTCGCACTCGCAATCGGTCAACAAATCATCAATCCTGAAGCGGGGTATTCGTTTAATGGTCACCTTGTTCACCGCTCAGATCAACACACATGCGCAGCTGGCCCCGCCCTTCTTCTTCACGAACATACCGCGCTTCCCTGTGAGAAACACTAGCCTAATGAAGCCCTTCTCTAGCAAATCCCTAAGCCGATCCTTCAACTCTCTCAACTCGGCAGTGCCATTACGTATGGCGGAATGGAAATAGCCGAGTATCCGCAACACATCTATACAAAACTCGATCTCCTCTCGTGAGGATACCCGGAGGTCATCCGAAACACGTCGGGAACTCACGACCATCGAATCGACGAAAATCTGGTACCGCAGCCTTCGTGATCAAACACCCGAACGAGATGGTAGATATACCCTTCTCGCACCATCTTCCTAGCCTGAGGTAGGAAATAAACCTACCTCGCGATACCGCGCTCTCCCACTCAACAACCGGCCTCAGAAACCGAACCGCATTATTCTCTCTCTCAGCTTACATTGGCGTAGCAGAAGTTAGCCAATCCATCCCCATGATCACGCGGTCAATCATCTCCAACTCTATCAAGTCGCCGGTGTCCGACGATCAGAATGGTCACAGACAAGCTCTATATACCCGCCGAAGCTACCACCGAATCACCCATCGCGTAGCTACCTCGAAGCGGTCTATGGGCTCAGCTCATCCCTATCCTACTAGCAACAAGTGGGAGATATATAGGACAGAGTAGAACCCGATCTATCAAAGCATACACATCAAACCTAATCGATAAGGTACTGCGACGACATCGCCAGGCCTCCGTCCCGCTTACCGACAAAGCATAAATGCGGTTCGAGGACCGCTAGAATCGACCCGAGCCACGGCCTCGCCGCGACTGGCCGACCCATGAGCACCTCGCCCGGCGAGTAATCGTAGGAGATGACGCGCAATGTAACTCGGCCGAGCCCTACCACCGCCACGCTCGGCCTGACAGCTTCGCAGTGACCGCTGGCCACAATCGTAACAAGCTCCAAAGTAGTACCACACTTCCCGTGAATGGATCTACCGACGGCCACACTGGGTGGTCCCGACGCCGCACTCGCTACCCTCGACGCCCAAGCCCCTGGCCTCGTCCGCCTCAAAACTCGCCGTCAGGCCGAGGACTGCAGAGTGCTCAGGCCGCCGTGGTGCGACCCAGATCGCCGCCGAGGCCGCCACCACGATAACCACCAAGACCTCCCGCCCCGCCTTCTTCTCGCTGTCCCACCGTCGACCTGCCGACTCGCCTCGCATCCGCGGCGTGAGCTCGCACGCGGTAATGTCCATACCCGGCCGAGAAACCCCGCACATAACTCGGCCATAGTCGCTTCAGCCTCGTGACATAGCGGTGCACCCTATCCTCCATATTCGCTACCAATGCCGACATATCGAGCCAATGAATCAAACTCGACATTGTACTTCGACAAAGGCCCTCTCCGCCTCGCAGTAAAATCTATCACCCGCGCCTCCTCATCCGCGAGGCAAGAAGGAGTGAGGAAAGCCTCCGAGAACTCATCCAAGTAGCTGGGACGCTGCTCTCCCGGATAACTCCCATGAATCAACCAACCAATCGATGCGTATCACGCCTATGTGAACCAAAGATCACGACTCGGTCTCCGACGCCCGATCACTCAAAATCCTTCCGGCCGACGGATGAACTCTCGCGATCATCCTCCGCCTCGACCCATAAAACTCCGCGGCTACCAAGAAGTCTCAGAGCCTCAAACTCTCGCCTCGTGAACAACGGTGCGACTGCCAGAGCCGAATCGAATCGCCGCATCCAGCCTCTCTCAGACGGGCCACAACCTTAGCTAAAAGCCGGGCCATCTCTCAGTATTTAACTCTCCGCCCTGCATCGCGGGAGGCGAGGTACTGTGGTCTCGCCTGGGCGGCGTCATAGAACTCGCCGTCTCGTATAGATCGGCTCGAGCCTCGTGACTGGGTGTCTCGCTAGCGCCTCTGGCCGCCTTGCCTTCGCCCGGTTGCCTTACGAGGCATAATCACATAGAAAGGAATACGTTAGAGGGGTCCAACCTATAACACATCTCTAAAGCACGATCTCGTAATGAGAAGAACGGAAACCAATCCTAAATATCCTATAGCCTCCTCGACATCGCGTGGTGCACAACACACCGATAATCAAGACTTACTAGATACGTCAGTAGACACTTTCCGAGGATTAATCGCTCGATACCACTTTTGTCACGACTCGCCCGGCCCGGATCGTGCCTTACCGGCACCCAAGTAGTCATACATCGAGTAATCACGAAACATAAAGCAAGACATGAAATGCTTTATAAAATAAGACATGACATGTGAGAAAACATCGCTTTCTAAGATATATATATAATCATGTTTTAGCAAGCTACATCCAACACCGCATAAATACATGACTACAGCACTTAAGGAAATATATAACTATGGCGGACAGTATTCCCGCCATACCCTCGATCAGACAAAAACTATCTACAACAGGAGATCATACCAAAAAGTAGAGCCTCCGAAGAGACGAGCTCCCGACACCAACGTAGAGATCCTAAGGATGCGGATCTAGCACTCGCTGCCCTTACTGCGGATGAACGCAGCCCTCAAGGAGGTCAAGACAACAGTACTAAGTATGCGAAATCAGAAGTACTTAAATGAAAACATATCATTTTTAAAACCGGTTTACAAATACGTGTGAAACAACCATGAAACCGCATATAGTGCCACATCACAAACAAGAGCAACAATAGGTAATCAGAATACGCCTTGTCTAGGCCGCGAATGATCGAAACAGGCCACTCGCCACATCCTCATTCTCGCAGCCTAATCTCGACTCCCGAGTCCGCATAGGCCACTCGCACGGGCCCGCATGAGGTATAACCCCGCATCGGTGTAGCTACTCTCGATCGCCCCGACTCGCTGTCCGCATGGCCACATAGACCGCATGAGGCATAACCCCGCATACTAACTCGAACTCTCGTAGCTCCGCATAGCCCCCGACCCGCATGAGGTATTCTCGAATCACGGTCCTGCATCACCTCGAGTCTACCCCGCATCGGAGGGCAGCTTAACCTCCGATATCATCTCAAGAGGTGAGTGATAGTACACTAACATAATGACTTATCTTTAAACAGCATAAGTACAACAAGGATACTCACTTATACAAACGTTACAAGGTACTAACACACATAGCAACATGTCATGTCTACTTATCGAACCATCTTATTATTCTTTTCACAATTTCATATAAGTCTGTTAGAAATACATAGGCAACTTGTTTCTTCAATCTTAAGTGGTTATACTTAACTTCCCATAAAGCTAGTTTAACTCTTAAGCTTCGCTTAAGAAACCAATTAGTTCTCTTCAGAAAATGGTTCAAGAGTCCTTTGAAATGTTTTCGCTTCTTTATTATTCAGCTTAAGCCGTGAGGCATTGCCGCACGTATTATTCAGCTTAAGCCGTGAGGCATTGCCGTAAGTATTATTCGCTTAACACATGTACGCTCACCGTACTATATACATATTGTAAAATATCATGCTTTAGGAAGAATCACATACCTTCTCAAATAAAACCACCGCCAAGTCAATATGTCGCAAGCAGAGTCACCATAATAGTCACAGATATCTATTAAAGACTACCTCAAGGTCATTCTAAACAGAGGGTTCACAATTCTATGGAAAGTCAGCATAACCCTACCCTGAGCTATATAAGTCCACCGTGAAAACAAATTCTACGCGAGTACACTCAATTCTATTCGGGATATTCTTCTAAGTATTTATACTTATTCTTATTCTACAACAATGAAGTATTCTCTAATTCAAAAGAGGGTTAGGATTAGTTACCTCGGTAAGCCCAATAATATCCTAGAAAAGTCGCACTGAGCAAGGTTTTGCTCCTAAGTTGTATGCTCCATGAAACCTTAGAAGTTCTTCACAACTTCTACTAAGTACGAAGGTATTTTGGCTAGGGTATTTTGGGCATTATAACAATACAAGAAGGCAACTTTTCTACCAAGTGAGGGGGTAGGTTTCACAGGGCTGGGGGGTGGGGTAGCCTCGCCAAGCTTCTTAAGGGGAGGGGTGTTTGGACATTGCTTACAAAGGAGAGGGAAGGATTTTTAGACTTGAAAGCTTTTGTGGATGAAGAACTCTTCATCTCAAGAGGGTATTTATAGGTCAAGGGATGGCCAACCAATGGCCAAGATGAAGACAAGTGCAAGGCAAGTGTAGGGTCAAGATTTGGGCAAGTGTACCTAGCCAACTTGCACACAAAATATCTTACCAACAACTTGACCAAGTTGGCAACTCCAATCGGCCATATGGACGCTTCACATCCATCAATTGGAGGTGACAAGTGTTGCTCCCGCTGGTCCAAAAATGTTTCGCCTCTAAAAATCCGCAAAATTAGAAATGGCATAGCCGGAATTTATTCTACGAAAGTCGGGAAACGCTTCGCCGGAAAAACTTTGTGGTTGTGCTCAAAAATCGCCCAAGGCCTAACTTTAAGACCAAACTTTTCAGACGTATTCCTTTACGCATTCTCCGAAATACGGTATAACATGTACCGACCTCCTTCGGCCGCGTCACGCCGCAGTGGGCAAGCGTGCTAGATCCACATCCTTAGGATCTCTTTGCAGACGTGTCGTGAGCTCCATCTTCTCCTGAGGCTCTACTTTTGCATGATCTCCTCAGACAGTAGGTAGTTTTGTACAGTGGTATGGCGGGCCCCGTCCCGCCATAGTTATTTACTTCCTTAGAGGTCAGTAGTACTATTATACTGGGATGTAATCGCAAAACTTGAGTTATATATATTTTGCCGAAAGGCAGCTTTCATCGATAAATCAAGCTGCTTTTACTCGCTTCGCCTGTTTTATATTTCCGCCGGTTACTCGATATATGACTACTTGGGTGCCCTTGCAAGGCACCACGCCCCGAACGGGTCGTGACAAAAGTGGTATCGAGCGCTTAATCCTCTGAAAGTGTCTACGCACCGTATCTAGTAGTCTTGATTATCGTGTTGTGCACCACACCAATAATCGTGAGGCTATAGGATATTTAGGATCGTTTCCATTCTTCTCATTCTCGAGATCGTGCTTTAGAGCCGTGTTATAGGTCGACCTCTAACGTATTCCTTTCCGTAATGCTTATGCCTCCACGTAAGGCAACCCGGCCCGTATGGCAAGGCACGCGGAGCCGCTAGCAGACACCCGTGAGTCACGAGGGCTCGTGCCCGCCTATACCGTAGACGGCGAGTTCTATGACGCCGCCGCCCCAAAGAGACCACAAGCACCCACACCTCCCGCCCCACACTGGGCGAGGAGTTAGGTACAAGGAGATGGCCCACTATTGGCTAGAGTTGTGGCCGATACGGCGAGAGGCCGACGCGCCTGGCCCAGCCCAGCCTCCGGCCGCACTGTGGTACACCCGAGGCGTATAGTTTGAGATCGCGAGATTTCTTGAGTCAGAGCCCGCCGAGTTTTACGGTCGAGGCCGAGGATGATCCGCAGGAGTTCATCCGCCGCCTTCAGAGATCACGCGTGATCAAGGCCTCAGAGACAGTCTCGTGACCTTGATTCAGACGGCCGCGTGATACCGCACGATTGGTTTGATCTACGGAGTTATCCCGGAGAGCACGCCCCTGTGCCTACTGGGATGAGTTCTCGCAGGCTTTCCTCACTCACTTCTGCCTCCACAGATGGCGAGGGCGCGGCCGATAGATTTTTACCGCTAAGGCGTAGAGGACGCACCGTCGTGAGTACAATGTCGAGTTTGATTCATTGGCTCGATATGTCCCAAGATTGCAGCAGATATGAGGATAGGGTGCACCGCTACGCCACCGCTAGATGATTATATGGCCGAGTCATGTGCGGGTGTTTCTCTCCACCGTATGGACATTACCCAGATGCAGCTCACGCCTGGATGCGGCGAGCGCAGAGGTCGACGAGTGACAGACAGCAGCAGGTTAAGGCCAGACGAGGGTCTTCGTGGCTATCGTGGTGGCGGCCTCAAGTTAGCCTAGATTTGCACCACGCCACCAGAGCACTCGCACCGCCCTCAAGACACAGAGTATTCGAGAGCGCACTGTGGCCCTGTGGCTTGACGCCCAGAGTAGCAGAGGTATCGCCGATCGACCACCCCGCAGGCCGATGCAGATCCCATTACGGAAGTGAGTGCATGTTTGGAGCTTGTTACGCTTGGGCCAGCAGGTCACTTTGCGAGGATCGTCCGACCGGGGCACGCGGTAGGCTCACCTTCGTGTTCTGCTGCCGCTTCATCATCTCCTACGATTTCGCCCCGAGGGCAGGTACATACGGGTCGCAGGTCGCAGCAGGTCGTGGCTCGTCCAGCCTAGCGGTCCTCGTAACCGCATTTATGCTTTGTCCACCGACAGATCGTGAGGCCTCACCGATGTCGCCACAGTACCTTATCGCTCGGGTTTGATGTTTATGCTTTGATAGATCCGGTTCTACTGGCCCCTATATATCTCCCTTGTTGCTAGTAGGATGGTAGAGCCCGAGTCCATAGACCCTTTCGAGGTAGCTACGCCAATGGTGATTCGGTGGTAGCTCTACGGGTATATAGAGCTTGTCCGTGACCATTTACGCCGACTCAGCCGACTTGATAGAGTTGGAAATGATTGACTTCGACGTGATTATGGGGATGGATTGGCTAGCTTGCTACGCCAATGTAGACCGCAGAGAGAGTAGTACGGTTCCAGCTTTCTCGGCGAGCCGTTGTTGAGGGAGGAGCACTCAGACGCCGGTGGTAGGTTTATTTCCTACCAAGGCTGGGAAGATGGTGCGTAACGGGTATATCTACCATCTCGCTCAGTGTTTGATACCGAGGCAGCATCAGATTTTCACCACCCGTGAGTCGAGAGTTCCCGCACGTGTTTCCGCACGACCTCGGGTATCCTCCCGAGAGGAGATTGAGTTTTGTATAGACACATTGCGCACACTGACCTATTTCCATTCCGCCATACGTAATGGCACCGCCGAGTTGAGAGAGTCAAGGATCAGCTTAGGGATTTGGCCGAGAAGCGGCTTCATCGTGCCTAGTGTTTCACCCGGGAGCGCCAGATTGTTCGTGAAGAAGAAGGACGGACGCCGCGCACGTGTGTCGACTACAGCACCAACAAGGTGACCATTAAGAATGTATACCCTTCCCGTGATTGATGATTTGTTCGACCACCAGGTGGCGCGAGATGTTTTTCCAAGATTGATCTACGGCCGCTATCATCAAAGTAGTCGAGAGCGGATGTCCCTAGATCGCATTCAGACCCTAGACGCATTATGAGTTCAGTGGTCATGTCTTTGGTTGACCAATGCTCCGCGTATTCATGGATTTGATGAACCGAGTGTTCAAACCATTTTGGACACGCTTGTAATAGTGTTCATTGATGATATCTTGGTTTATTCTCGCCAGAGCAGAGCACGCGAGCATTTGGCGATCGCGGCCGACAGCTTCTCGATCAGCTTGTACGCCAAGTTTTCCAAACGTGAGTTTTGCTGACTTCTGGCATGCTTTCTGGCATATTGCTCGGGCCGATGGCATTCGAGGATACGCCAAGGTCGAGGCAAGACTTGGCCTAGACCTACTACTCCGGCTGCAGGTTCGCAGCTCGGGCCTCATGATATTATCGGTTCGTGGAGAAGTTTGCTTCTATCTCGCACCATTGACCAGCCGACTCGTAAGGCAGCCAAGTTTCGGATCGATGCTTGAGCGGTGGTTTCGAGCTGTTGAAAGAGATCGACGATCGCCTCGCTCTTACTTCTTCCGCAGGTCCAGACGGTTATGTTGGTATTGTGACGCGCCGCATCGGCCGATGTGTGTTGATGCAAAGATGGTAGAGTTATAGCACGCATCCCGACACTTAAGAAACACGGAGGAACTACCCCACCCATGATTTGGAATCGCGCAGCGATTCACGCCAAGATCCGAGGCACTATTTGTACGGGTTCACGTGGATATTTATACGCACTCACGAGAGCCTCCAAGATATCTTCACTGCAGGAGTCGAACTTACGGCGCAGACGGTGGTTAGAGTTGCTTAAGGATTACGATGTTGATATCCTGTACCACCCGGGAAGGCCAATGTCAGGCGCGTATGCCTTAGTCGTAGGTCGGGGAGCCTATCGACGCGCAGAGAGCAGGCGGACATGGTTCGTGATTTGCACCGCTTAGCGAGCCTCGTGTCCGCTTGATTGATTCTCGATAGCAGCGGATTAGAGTTCGTGAGGTTGCCGAGTCTTCCATCGCCGAGGAGGTGAAGAGGCAATAGCCGAGGATCCACTTTGATTCGATATCGCGATACGCCTCTTCGCGAGGCGCGGTCCTTGAGGTAGCACCACGGGTGCTAAGGTTTGAGGGCGTGTTGTGTGTTCCAGATATTTCGTGACTTCGCAGCAGGTTCTGGGAAGCACACAAAGCGCGTACTCTATCCATCCGTGGTCGACCAAGATGTACCACGACCTTAGATCGTGTATCGCGGATGGCTTCAAGAGGACGCTGCAGTAGTTCGTAGCTCAGGCCCGTGTTGTCGCAGTGAAGGTAGAGCACCGCAGAGACCTGGTGGTTTGTTGCAGCGATAGAGATACCGACCGAAGTGGAGGTAATCAACATGGACTTCATCACAGGATTACCTCGCACTCGCAGGAGACATGATTCTATATGGGTTATCGCCGATAAAGTCGACGAAATCAGCCCACTTTCTTCCCGTCAGACGACTTTTTCACCGAGGATTATGCCGACTTTACATCCGAGATCGCCGATCGCATGGAGTCCCTACTTCGATCATATCGCATGCAGGAGCCCGCCACGCCAACTTCCTGAGGTCCTTCCGCAGGGTTTAGGACGCAGTGAGCCCGAGTAATCGCATTTCATCCACGCATGCACGGACAGCAGAACGCACTATCCGCACTTCGAGGATATGTCGCGAGCCCGTGTTATTGACTTCAGTGGTAGTTGGGAGGATCATTTGCCTCTAGTTGAGTTCACAGATAATAATAGCTACCACCCAAAGATTCGATGGCGCCTTACGAGGCCTTGTATGGGAGGAAGTGCGATCGCCTATAGGTTGGTTCGAGGTGGGCGAGGTGCGCAATAGTGGGACCAGATTTGCGCAGCAGTGATGGATAAGGTGAAGATTATCCGAGAGCGCTATCGATACCGTAGTCGATGGTCGATGCAGATCATCGCCGCCGACATCCGAGTTCGCAGCTGATGATTGGTTTTCTCGCGTCACCCATGGCGGTGTGATGAGATTCGGAAGAGGAAACTCACCAAGGTACATCGGGCCGCTTCATTGTCCGCAGGTAGGCAAGGTTGCCTATGAGTTGGATCGCCGTCCGATCCGAGGCAAAGGCATCCGGTGTTTCACGCTTACGCCGGCGAGATGTACGGATCCATCTAGTACATCCGATTGACGATGTCCGTGTGACCGAGGGGTTATCGATGAGGAGATTCCCATAGCGATAATCGATCGTCGTTAGGCGCCTACGACGAAGGACGTGGCTTCCACAAAGTCTTGGCGAACGAGCTCGCGAGGAGATGACGGGAAGCCGAGAGGACATGAGGCGTAAGTATCCTCACCTATTCCCCACACCTCCGTGTAATTCACTTTCCTACTTGTAAATCTTCATTATCGCTATGCCTAAGTGTTGTTTTACGGTCGCGTGTGGCTTTTGTAAACCGCTTAAGTTTTGAAGAACCTTATCGTTATATGTCTGGAAGGAACATTCGGGACGAATGTTTCTACGAGGGGAGAATGTTATACCAGTATTTCGAGTATGTACGTAGGAATACGCATAAAAACTTTGGTCTTAAAGTTAGGCTCGACGATTTTTTGGGCACAACTCACAAAGCTTAATAGTTTTCCGACGAAACGCTTCCACACTTCGTAGGTAAATTCCGCTATGCCATTTCTAATTTTTGCGGATTTTTCCGAGAGACGAAACATTTTGGACCAACGGAGGGCGACACTTGTCACCTCCAATGATGGATGTGAGGCGCTCATATGGCCGATTGAGTCGCCAACTTGGTCAAGTTGTTGATAAGATATTTTGTGTGCAAGTTGGCTAGGTACACTTGCCCTAATCTTGACCTTACACTTGCCTAGCACTTGGCTAAATCTTGGCCATTGGTTGGCCATCCCTTGACCTATAAATACTCCCTTAAGATGAAGAGTTCTTCATCCACAAATTACTTTCCAAGTCTTGAAAATCCTCCCTTCTCCCTTGTTAGCCATTTCCCGTCCAAGCCCTCTTCCCTCTAGCCTAAGTGACCCTCGCCGAGGCTTACTCCCTAGCCTAGCCGAAATCTACCCCTCCCTTGGTAGAAAAGTTGCCTTCTAGTATTGTTATAATGCCCAAAATACCCTAGCCCAAATCCCTTAGTCCTTAGTAGAAGTTGTGAAGAACTTCTAAGGTTTCTCTGGAACTATCTGAGCTGCTCAACTTAGAGCTAAACCTGCTCAAGCGCGACTTTTATCTTGGATATTATTGGGCTTACCGAGGTAAATAAACTTACCCTTCTTTATAATTAGAGAATATATACTGTAGAAGTATAAGAATAAGTATAAATACTTGGCGAATATTACGTATCGAATTGAATGCTATCACAGTAGGGGTTTAAAAGAAGAATAATTGAATCTGACTCACATAGATCGCATACGAGACTCATATAACTCACCGTAGGGTCACGCCCGACTTTCCGTAGAATTGTGAACCCTCTGTTTAGAATGACCTTCAGAGTAGTCTAGACTTTGATAGATGTCTGTGACTATTATAGGCTGATTTTCTGTGCGCGACTTATTCAACTTGGCAGAAGGTTTTCGCCGAGAAGGTATGTGATTCTTCCTAAAGCATGATATTTTAAATATATATAGTACTAGACGATACGTGTTAATCGAATAATAACTACGGCAATGTCTTTCGACTTAAGCCCGAATAATACTTACTGCAATGTCTTCATGACTTAAGCCCTAATAATAAAGATCTTAAAAAGTCTTTCAAAAGAATTATAACACAGTTTTGAAAGAAGAAGAATAGTTGTTTTTTTAAAACAAGAAGCTTAAGGGTTATACTAGCTTTATGGGAAGTTAAGTATAACGCTTAAGCTTTATAAAAAAAGGAACAGTTTACTTATGTGTTTGATAAAAGACTTGTATTGATTTGAAAGGTATAATAAGATAGTTTTGGTGAGTAGATATATTGTGACCCTATGTGTTAGTATCTTGTAACGCCAGGTAAAGAGGTCCTTACTTATGCTTATGTTGTTTGAACTATAAGTGTGTTAGTACTATATCACTCACCTCGAGATGATACGGGTTAAGCCGTCCACGCGGGTAGACTCAAAGTGTGCAGGACCATGATTCGAGAATACCTACGCGGTCCGTGGGCCTACGCGAGCTACGAGTTCCAGTTAGTATGCGGGTTATGCCTCATGCGGTCTATGCGCCATGCGACAACGAGTCCAGACGACGCCGAGTAGCTACCCTCGACGCGGTCATACCTCACGCGCCCACGCGAGTGGCCTCATGCGACTCGAGTCCAGGATTAGGCTAGCAGAATGATGATGTGGGCGAGTGGCCCTGTTTCGATCATTCGCAGCCTAGACAAGACCTATTACGCCTACCTATTGTTGCTCTTGTTTGTGATGTGCACTATGCGCGGCTTCTCGTTGTTTCACACATATTTGTAAACCGGTTTTAAAATGATATGTTTTCATTTAAGTACCTTACGCTGCATACTTAGTACTGTTGTGATCGACTCCTTCGGGCCGCTCATGCCGCAGGTGGCAAGTGTGCTAGATCCACATCCTTAGGATCTCTTTCATTGGTGTCGTGAGCTCCATCTTCTCCGAGGCTATACTTTGGTATGATCTCCCGTATTGTAGTTTTGTACTGTGGTATGGCGGGCCCCGCCCCGCCATAGTTATTTACTTCCTTAGAGGTCCAGTAGTACTATTGTACTGGGATGTAATCGCAAAACTTGAGTTATATATATTTGCCGAAGGCAAGCTTTTCATCGATAAACTGCTTCGCTTTTACTCGCTTCGCCTTGTTTTATATTTCACGTTACTCGATATATGAATACTGGTGCCCTTAAGGCACTACCACGGGCCCCGAACGGTCGTGACATGCCTGGATAGTACGCTCTCGACCGCTGGCCGCCCGAGGGTGTAATGCATCACCGAGACTCACCGTGTCCCTAATCCCTTCCGAAAAGCCTCCGTGTTATCCGTAATCGAGCTCATCCGCTCGCTATCATAAACGTAGGAACCCCGTGCGCCTCACAATTTCTCGCTATACAAGCTAGTATAAACCTCAACCGGTAAGTGGTCCCAACAGAAGAACACGATCGTTTCTCCAAAGACATTTACTATGACTTCTGCGAGTCGCACTTCCTCCGAGTACGATGCCATCCTCGTAACAAGATCCATATTAAATATTGCCCCGCCTAAGTCGGGTCTAAATCGCTCGTAATAGCCCATCGCTCTCGATGTTCAACCATGACTCGCTACTAATTCGGATATTAAGCAACAACTCGCTACGCCCCTTTTTCCTGGCCATCTTACCCATACATACATCCGAGGTCACAACACAACTTAGTCGACTTAACAAAGGCGAGCAATATGCACCGTATGCCTCCCTAAACTCGCTGACTAGTCCCGTAGTACCGTACACGCAATCTATCCTCATCTCACAAAGACTCATCCGGCTACTCAAACAGTGCTCTTCCTTCTCAGAGCCGTATCTCGATATCAGATTATAATCGATCTCATCCTGCCGCCTCCTTTCCTCCTCAATGACTAAGACTCGGCAACCTCTTGGATCTAAACTTTGTTAACCTTGAAACAAATAATCGAACCCCTAGGCTCGCAATCAAGGATCTCACGGACCATCTCCTCGCCTATCCGCTGCCCATCCGCGGACTACCCTTAGTCCACGACAAAGAGTATTCAGAATCGCTTCGCTTTCCGGATGGTATAGATATCAATATCACAATCCTTGAATAACTCTAACCACCATCGCTGTCGCAAATTCTATTGCCTCCGCCTCGCAGTATACCGAGGCTTTTGTGGTCCGCATAAATATCCATACGAAGTCTAATATACGCCATGCCCCAAATCTTCAAGGCATGATTTAATCGCCACAAAGACTAAATCGTGAGTGGCGTAATTTCTTTCCTGCTTCCCTAACTACCGGAAAACATAGGCTCTATCCTTATCGGGTCATACAAGACACAACCTAGCCCAACACCCAACGTGTTATCATAATAACCTAACCTCTAGTCTCACAAGAGGTTAGAATCAGAGTCGTGGTCAACTTATCTTTCAATAATCGAAAGCCTTTCTCATTTCCTCGAAATATTCGTATCCTTAATCTTACTTATGGTTCCTGCTTTCCTTTCTCTCAAGCAACCAAACTTGGTCACTAAACTTAGATTTGATTCCTTTGCTTGCCTCACGACTAAGACTTCATCACAATCACATTTGGGGGGATTTCTTGATCTCGTCACGTAGTAACCTGATTTTTCCTTCCCCAGTTGCAGAGCCTATAGCTAGTTGTTACCACATTTCCTCGAAATGTTCTTACTTCCCATTATTTACTACCTGTCTTTACACTAGTCCGTAATCATATCTCGTAACCTACATTTATATCTTTACGACACTTCCTCAATTCAGACGCCGCTCTTAATTACCCCAACACAACACTTTTCCCACTGCTATCTACAATCAGAACCTATGGCATGACGATACCAAGACCTTACTACTTTATATCCTTCGTCTAATAACATGGGTACACGCAACCCCATAATTCGCAAACCGTCCTTTTACGTGGGAAAAGAACTTATCTCCTTTCTTAAACTTTCTCGAGTCACAACCCTAATCACGAGGTCCTCATGCGGTCCAAGAATTAGCTAATCATCACGCACCGCCTTAAGTTCGTGTAGATTTTTCCAACCTACCAAAGATGCCCTCGCCTTTCACGCAAAGACTGCACTTATTTTATCCTAGCCTTGCACATTTTCCCCGAAATTATCCGAGGTCGTGGTCCCGACCGCCACACCAAACCAACCCCAAGTACTGCTAGGCACTTAACATAAATTCCTTCAAATTCATTTATTACTTACTTTCGCATTAGTTTTACCTCAAATGAACAAGTCACACGCACTTATTAAAATCAACAATGTCAAAGAAGGAAGGATAATCCATCGTTACCACCACTTCTCTTCCTTTCTACTCGATAACCGACTTTACGTAAAACCGAATCGAGCCAATCTTCTCGCCAACGCTGGCATAACAAGAGGCCAACTAGTCCGAACTCATAATGACCTCAATGTCCGCATAACAGCTCGCTAGGTCCGCTAGTGGTCCAACGATCAGATCGTTACGATAATTATTATCTACCCGCCACTACCACCCAACACCCACTGGTGTAGTCTCCTCGAAAGGTTCTCATGGATTCAGCTTTATTTCTTTACACTTGGTTGCTCTTTTCATCGGTCGTATCTTCCGTACTCCCAAACTTATTTTAGCGCATTTATAGCCTTCATATCGATCCGGTCTCCAATCTTTGAGTTACTAGATTAAACAATACAAGGCCCATTCTCGCTCTCACAACTGTTCCGGTGGAACACGCCCACGAACCCGTAAAATGGTTAACTAAACTTGGGCCTCGCACCGTGACTCGCCACGAGCTGACTACTACCAACTAATCCCATTTCATTTCAAGCTACATGACCCTTAATAGATCCCCAACCCGACTCGGCCGTATTTAACTCTTTCCTCGTCCGTCTTAACTCCTTTACTACCCGAGAAGTCCTTATATATCTAAGGTCTCTGGTTATCAACATTCTTAGGCTCGCAATTTCCATGCTCCAAGCCTATCTTATCACCTCGTGAACCGGTACAAAAACTTCTCGTAATACCATAATCGTGTTGTCTCGACCACAACAACCATACTTTCTTCGTCCGATCTCGCCAGATAATTCCCTTTAAGCATACCACGAGCTTAAGTTACTAACATAGTCTTCCAATTAGTCTCTTAATAATAACTTCTAAGGGTCCACTACCTTTTCCGATAACTCATCATTTCCTAATTATCTCAAATTAGCACGTAAAACTTTGATGAGAATTCATTAAACTGCTTCATACCTTCCCAGATTTATTTAGTCCTTACCAAATCTCGTAATCTAAAATCATCCTAGGCAACACGCTGCCCGACCCTCATACATAAATCCGCATAGTCGTATGTCACAATACCAACTACAACCATTACTAACCCGATACGCACTCCACGTAATCCTTCACGGGTCACCGCTTTCCTCGTAGAATGCAAACAATCATAACTTGTTAGGAGAGACGACTTAACCATACAACTCTATCGCACGATCTTAGAGTTAGAAGAATGGAAACTAATCCTAAATGTCCCGCAGCCTCCTCGATTATAGATGTGGTGCACAACACACCGATAATCAAGACTCTACTAGACACTGGTCAGACACTTTCCGAGGACTAATCGCTCGATACCACTTTTGTCACGACCGACCCTGCCCGCATCGTGCCCTACCGGGCACCCCGCTGTATACATCGAGAATAGCAATGAACATACACAAAAACTTAGACAAGAACAACAACAAAGCAGCCGATAAGGCCATTTTCCGTAAAATATACTCAATCCAAAAATAACAAGACATTTTTTTTCTTTACAACCCAATCCACAATGTGACTACGCACTTAAGAATAATAACTCAAGTGACAGGCCCCGCCATACCCTGAATGTACAACAACCGACAATACCGTGGATAAGCCTCCAAATGAAGGGGCTTTCAACAAATAACAAAGGATCCTAAGAGCGAGGATCAAGAACTCAGACTTCTACCGCGCATTAACGCAGCCCGGAGGTCGAAGACAACATGTACCAAATATGTGGAACCGAAGTATCAGAATGAAATCATGAGTCTATAATAAACCGAGACATGTATGATAGCTCAATAAACAAGATAATCGTGCCTTGCTAACAATGAGAGTAAATAGAGTATACTTACAATATAAAGTAGAAAGCTCACGATCAAGCAGACCACCCGCCCGCAGATCATTACAACCCTACTCCCTGACTATTTCACCCGCATAGATCCAGTGGACCCGCGTGAGGTATTCCTCGCATGGAACTATTTCACCCGCATAAGCCCTTACGGACTCGCATGAGGTATTCTTCTCATAGGCTGGACCCGCCCGCAAGGGACTATTTCACCCGCATAAGCCCTACGGACTCGCATTTAGGTATTCCTCGACGCGGTAGCAAATCCACTAAAATGCAATGCCACAAACCCGGAATGACCCGCAATGAATAATATATGACTAGCACAAATCCGCTACACACATAACATAAGCACTACCGGCTTATCATTCAATACATAAGCAAGTTAAGAAATCCCCTAACTTCTTATTATTCTTGTTTATATACACTCTCATTTTAGTTTACCTAAGGCACTAACATGTCTTTTATAAAAATCCGGGAATTTAACCCAAAGTACTACGTACTTCTATTCTTTTAAAATGACTCATTTCATTATAAAGCTTCCAAGACACTAATAACCGTAGTATCAAGTTACAATTTCTTTTCAAGACAAGTCACAATACTTTTAGAAATAAAATTGGGCTTCTAAATCAAGTGACTTCTTTTCTCAGAAAAACCTTTAGCGATTGATGCCTTTAAATCAAATTGCCTTTCAATAAATCAAGCCATTTATCTTTCCATAAAGCCAATATAACCAACTCCCATAAAGTCGTTATATTCACTTTATACCTTAGTCAAGTACAATTTCCTATCCAAGGACTTATACGTTTAAAACGAAACAAGTATTACATACTTTAAAACTCTTCAAGTCCCTTAACATACTTAAATTACTTAGAGTAAACCACTTTAAACTTTCCATAAAGCTATTATAACCAACTTCCCATAAAGCCGTTATACTAGCCTTATACATTAGCAACTTGCATTTTTCCTTATAACCAAGAGACTTAAACTTTCCAACAAAACAAGTATCAAAATACTTTCAAGATACTTAAAGACTCTAAACATATTAAAACAAAGATATACTTAATATTTAAACAAGTGAGTTAATTCCCTAACTCAAACAACTTGAACATTCTCAAAATAAGCCAAGGATATCAAATAGACTAGATTGTCAAAATCTTGTACGTCTACCGTACTATACATTTACAACTTAATCATGCTCAAGAGATAAGAAAGTTCCACATACCTCTTCGGTTTAATCCACTTGCTAAGTCCAATCGCCGTACGTAGTATGCCAACCTATAATGACCATAGTACGTCTATTAACTTCTAGTTTCGAACGTAGAATATTCCAAGTGCAAGTCAGTAAATTCTACGGAAAATCGGACAGCACTTCCTTTGTTTCTACTCACTTTGCCACCTTTTTCAAGGTCGAATTCAATAACCAAACATGCCACATTTAAGGTCCAACAAAGTAGTTAACAATAGGGGATTACATGCTTAAACAAGACATGTAAAATTCCGCCCCACAATGTAAAACAACTAGTCAAAACTACAATGTCCATTCGGCTAAACATAGGGACAACAATACAAATCGTTTCCAATCCCTTTTCAATCCAAGTGGTTTAGTATAACATGATATCAAGCCGCAATCGATTATAACTACTACAATCCTCAAGTAGGTAAACATGCGACGATTCTAATTAACGACCAAAATTGTATTTCAATTTCAAAAGGCTAATCATGCCATTTCGGTTTTGGGCTCCTAAAATTCCATAACACTTATCAAACTTCATAATACATATCACATGATCATTTCTAACTTATAATAACATGGAATCTTCAATTACAAAAGTAAGACGAAGATTATACCTCATTTAGCCCAAATATGATCCAAGATTACAAGTCGATCCTTAGCAACTTTAGCTCCTCCTTTCGACGTTCCAATCCACTCCAAGCAACCCTTAGAAGCTTATGAATCACTCATCTTCAAGTTCCAACTTCAAAGTTGAATAACCCTTAGGTTTTCGCCATGACTAATACGAAAACACCATTTTTCCGGGGTATTTCTATAGAGATACACTTACAATACCCTTAGGAACCTTGGTTTAAAGTGGGGAGATTATTGGACAAGAATTGAAAATTTTCATCTTGAAAATCCCCTCAAAGCCGAGAGCTTCATAGTGCTCTTCAAGGTTTTCTTTGAAAATTTAACTAAGTGTTAAAAAGCCTTGTCTTGCTACTTGCACACATATATAATACTATGGAGGGTCAAGATCTACACAAATGGTTGGCCTAGATGAGTTTCACATGGATCCTAGCCAAGTGGCCCTTGGACTTTTAGTCAACAATGTCAAGCTAAGCCATTTGCAAGACTTGGTCATCTCACTAATGGTCAAATGACCCTTTTGCCCATGGTAAATTTCGTCCAAGACACTAAGGGGGGGGGGGTGACACGTGTCGCACTCCCGTTCGTCGCAATATTTCGTTTCCCGAAAATTTCCAAAATTCCGCTAATTTATAACACGTCTCAAATCTTAACATTTCTGAGTTCTTACGTACGTTCTTATAAACATATCCTGAAATTCCGGGGTGTAACAACTAAAACCCACAGTACCAACAAAGTCATAAACTGTATCACGAGGTCTGTCTAGACCGCCATATGATCGGCCGCCACGCTCGCGAGATCAAATGCGCGTCTAATCTCGAACTTCCCGCACTCCGCATAGGCCACACATAGACCGCATGAGGTATTCCCGCGACGGGGTAGCTACTCCCGCGTCGCCCCGACTCGCATCCGCATGGCCACATAGACCGCATGGCCATATAGACCGCACACTAACACCGAACTCGTAGCTCGCATAGGCCACCTGGACCCGCATGAGGTATCTCGAATCATAGTCACACAGACTGCCTGAGGTGTACTCGGGGGGGCAGCTTAACCCCCGGTATTTCATGTCAAGAGGTGAGTGATATAATACTAGCACAACGGCTTATCGTTAAACAACATAAGCACAATAAGAATAACCTCTTACACAAACATCACAAGACACTAACACACGTAGC
Organism: Przewalskia tangutica; assembly: GCA_029844215.1. Taxonomy (NCBI): domain Eukaryota; kingdom Viridiplantae; phylum Streptophyta; class Magnoliopsida; order Solanales; family Solanaceae; genus Przewalskia; species Przewalskia tangutica. The sequence continues at coordinate 749,094 of JAQGDG010000034.1, forward strand.
ATCCTAACATGTTTACTTATCAAACCAAATTAAGAAAGTATTACAAGGCTATCACAAACCAAACATAGTCAAGTTATTCACACAAGGTACTTTCTATTTTATGCCAACAAGTTCGGGTTTTTATCCCCAAAGTACTACGTACATTAATTCTTTAAAGAGATCCGTTTCTTTCACAAAAGTCACACGATACCCGTAGTATCAAAAATAGAGTGACAAACCAAAACAATTTCCCTTTTTAAAGACAAGTAACAACCTTCTTTTCCAAAAGTTCAAGTTTGCCCAAGTTCAAATACTTAAGTCTCTTATTTTCGAAAGGTTTCGTAGTTCATAGTCTTAATCACTTAATAATATAATTCTCTTTTTAAAACAATTTGAGAAACATATGCCTTATGTGTGAGTAGGTTATTCTTGTTTATAACAATCTTATTAAAGCAGCCATGATCTAGGAAATGTAATATCATTTTGTCTCATCTTAGCTTCTATGCAGATGGAGGTTTCTACTGGTTTTAATAATACTTAATTAGTCAATACATTTCCCTTTATTAGCGCTGCAGTGGTTTGTTCGATACTTATTCTCATTTCCGAAATCAACACAAGGCTTTCATAAACAATTAAGTAAACCGTTCCTTTTATTTCTCTTAAGTCGTTATACCTAACTTCCCATAAAGCTAGTATAACTCTTAAGCTTTTTAAAACCAAGTATTACTCTTCTTTCAAAAACGATTCTTAATTCTTTTGAAATACTTCAAGATTCTTATTATTTAGACTCAAGTCAAAAGACATCGCAGTAAAACCACGCTCGCTTAACACACGACGCTCACCGTACTATATATATTCTTTTAAAATATCATGCTCAAGAGGATAGGAAGAATCACATACCTCGCGACGATTATCGACAATTAGCAAAACGCTCCACGACTATAACCCGGCTAGCCTTGTCCACCATTCAAGTAGAACATGCTACTCGCAGAACATTCAACCTATAAAGGCCATATACGTCTATCAACGTCTAGAATACTATGTAGAATATTCTAAGCAGGGGGTTCTCTATTCTACGGAAAATCGGGCAGCACTTCCCTACCCGTTAAACTACACAAGTCTCATCAGAAATACAAATCCTATGTAAGTACAGTTTAATCTTCTTCTTTAATATTCTTCTGATGTGATTTCAATTCAATTCCCTTCTCTTATACCATCCTTCTATGTATCTTATACTCATTTATATACTACTACAGTATGTAATCTCCAATTACACTAGAAGGATAAGATTATTTACCTCGATAAGCCCAAAATTATCCAAGTTTAAATGTCGATCCTGAGCAAGGTTTAGCTCCTACTCCGTGCGCTCCAACCCGCTCCAAACAACCCTTAGAAGTTCTACGCAACTTATTCTTAATACTTCAACCCATTTGAAGATTTTCCTTAGGGTTTCGTTTTGTGACTGAAGGGAAGTATAATAGTATTTCTGGGCTTTTAGTATAGGGGTAACCTTGGAATACTACAAGGTATTTGGGTCAAGGTATTTTGGAATAGTAACAATACTTTGGAGAATACTTTTCTACCAAGGGGTGTATTTGGACGAGCAACTCAAGGTAGGGGGGGGGTACTTTCGGCCAAGGGCCTTCTCAAGGGGGAGGGGTGCTCTTGGACGAGAGCTATACTAAAGGGGGGAGAGGGATTTCAAGACTTGGGAATTATTTTGTGGATGAAGAAGTCTTCAACTAAGGGGGGTATTTATAGGGAAATCAATGGCCAAGATTAAGACAAGTGGGGGGCAAGTGGAGGGTGAGGATTTGGGCAAGTGTACCTTATCCATCTACCACACAAAATATCACAAATATCCTACCAACTCCTTGACCAAAGTTTTAGCACAAAAAACGTGCCAACACAAGCCCTTTGCCGTCCACTTTGAGGGTGACACATGTCACCCTCCCGTTGGTCCAAAATATTTCATCTCTCGGAAAAATCCGCAAAAATTATTAATGTTGCAACCGTAATTTTCCCTTCGCAAAGTTTGGAAAACGTTTCGTCGGAAAACAATTCTTTTCGGGGGTTGTGCACAAATTTCGTCCCTTGCCTAACTTAAGGCTTAAACTTTTGTACGTACGTCCTCACGTACATACTCTGGAAATACGGGGTATATTGTTATTATGTATGGATGAACTTGTGTTAGAAAAGAATGAAGAATAATAAGCTTTTGAGCCATTTTTGGGGCTAAAACCGATTTGGGACAGATTTGGTGCCAATGGAATTCGTTGGTTATTGTCGTTGTTATCTTCACCTATTGCATGTTATAGTGGATTAATATTGTTTTTAATAAGTTGTTATAACTTATGTAGAAGTTTTGGAACTCGAATTGGAATAAAATGGATTAAGGAGCGAGTTATCGGGTTGTAGTTGTTGTGGCCGAGAAACTGACCAAAACGGTTAGACGTTGTTGTGTCGTTTAGTGGAATGTTTTGAGGTATTAAATGCTGGAAATTTAGTTGTTGTTATGCATGTTTAAGTGTAGTAGTTGCTAATGAAAGTCCTAAGGGAATAAGGGTGTGGAAAGGCATTAAAAGGCCTCACATTTTACCCTCGTTATGGTTGGATTGCGGACTGTTTTTATGGGCTGATTTGTGGACTATTTTGTATAACTGTGGGGCAGAATTTTACACGTCCAGTTAGACGTGTAATCCCCTTTGGCTAACTGTTGGTTGTGCCTTAAATGTGGCTTGTTGGTTGATGAATACGGGCCTTGGAAAAGGTGGAAAAATACGTAGAAACAAAGGAAGTGCTGCCCAATTTTCCGTAGAATTAGAGGGCCATTATTTGGTATAAGTCCTACACTTGATAGCTTGTAGTTGATAGAAGTGCTATTGTCATTTTAGGTTGAAGTACTATTTGTAGCACATTCTACTTGGCGTGTGGAATAGCCAATAAGGTTGAAGTACATTGGAGCGTATTGCTACTTGTCATTTGGGTTAGTCGCCAACGAGGTATGTGAACTTCTTCTTTCCTTTGACATGATTATTTGGTAAGTCTATGTGACTAAATTTTAGTGAGTCTATGTGACTTGATTTGGTAAGTCTATGCGACTTAATTCATTTGAAGTAAGTAAGTGGATTTTGGAAATATATGAGTCTTGATTATGAAAGTATGAGTGGCTTAGTCAAAATTGTATAAGTTACGTGAAGTACTTTAAAGTTAAGAGATTTGATTTAAAGTTATGAGACTTGATTTCTTTACAAGTTATGAGACTTTATTTTTCAAGATATGGGACTTGATTTCTAAAGTTAAGATATTTGATTTAAAGTTATGAGACTTGATTTCTTTACAAGTTATGAGACTTTATTTTTCAAGATACGGGACTTGATTTCTAAAGTTAAGAGATTTGATTTAAAGTTATGAGACTTGATTTCTTTACAAGTTATGAGACTTTCTTTTTCAAGATATGGGACTTGATTTCTAAAGTTAAGAGATTTGATTTAAAGTTATGAGACTTGATTTCTTTACAAGTTATGAGACTTTATTTTTCAAGATATGAGACTTGATTTCTAAAGTTAAGAGATTTGATTTAAAGTTATGAGACTTGATTTCTTTACAAGTTATGAGACTTTCTTTTTCAAGATATGGGACTTGATTTCTAAAGTTAAGAGATTTGATTTAAAGTTATGAGACTTGATTTCTTTACAAGTTATGAGACTTTATTTTTCAAGATATGAGACTTGATTTCTAAAGTTAAGAGATTTGATTTAAAGTTATGAGACTTGATTTCTTTACAAGTTATGAGACTTTATTTTTCAAGATATGGGACTTGATTTCTAAAGTTAAGAGATTTGATTTAAAGTTATGAGACTTGATTTCTTTACAAGTTATGAGACTTTATTTTTCAAGATATGGGTTACTTGATTTACTTCTAAAGTTAAGAGGCTTGATTTCAAAAGAGTATGTGACTTGAGTTTTAAAAGTATACGTTTATTGATTTAAAGAGAAGAAGTTTTATGATTCTTTTTAAGTATGTATGTACGTAGTATTTTTGGGTTTAGTTTCCCTAATGTTGCAAGAATAAAAATGTCTTAAGTTCTCTAAAATGAAAGGTTGTTATAATAGCTTTATGGGAAGTTGTTATAACGACTTAAGAAGAAGTGAAACGATGGTTTAAAAATGTTATGTAAGGAAAATCACACCGAGCCTACAAATAGGCCGGATTATGTTATGAGATACACCGAGCCTACAAATAGGTCGGATTATGTTATGAGATACACCGAGCCTACAAATAGGCCTGACATTCGCCATATTACCCCGAGCCTACACATAGGCCGTTACTATCTTACACCGAGCCCCACAGGCGGGCCGGATTATTCTACATGATTCCACAGTACACCGAGCCCCACAGGCGGGCCGGATTATGCTACATGATTCCACAGTACACCGAGCCCCACAGGCGGGCCGGATTATGCCACATGATTCATCAGTACACCGTGTCCCGCAAATGGGCGGACACGTTATCACGTATGGATAATCAAAGTAAGCTCCTAAATAAGAAGTCCTCCATAAAGGGGTCGGATTATGTTATGTAAGATATGTAAGTTATGTGGAAAACTTGATTGAATTCTTAAGTATGTATGTAAGAATATGATGTTAATTCTTATTGAAAGAAGGAAAAGAATGATTAATGTACGATTGATTTCATGAGTTAAAATGGCACAGTAGGATCCGTATTTTAATTTTTATACTTGCCCTGTCATTCTTTTGTACGCTTATGATCTTGTTTAATGTACTTTATTTTCGCTCCATACTTAGTACTTGTTGCATCGACTTCTTGTGGGGCCGTTCATGTCCGCAGGTCTAGGTACACAGTTGTGGATCCGCGAGCTTAGGATCCTTGTTCAGCATTTTGAGATGGCTCCAAATTCCGGAGTTTGTCATTATGGCTAGGTACATTCAGGGGTACGGCGGGGCCTTGTCCCGTCACAGTTGTCACCTTCTTAGAGGTCCAGATTCATATGTGGGCTAGACCGGTGTAAGTTGTATTTACATTGTTGTATAAGCGTAGACTTTTCGGTGATTTATATTTATACGAAGCCTTTCCGCTTTGCCTTTGTTTTAAAAAAAAAGTGCTATTTATCTTCCGCAGCTTATTTATGTTGTATGGGTAGAAGGTGCCGTGTAGGCACCGCCACGCCCGGATTTGGGCGTGACAGAGTGGTATCGAGCGATTAGTCCTCGGCATGTCTACTGCATCGTATAATAGAGTCTTGTTTATCGATGTGTTGCACTACATCTATAAACAGGAGGCTATAGTACATTTAGGATTGGTTTCTTCTCACTCGAGATCGCGATAGAGTATGTTGTTGTGGTAGTCTCTCCTAACGTGTTATTTTGATTGCGAGAGATGAGAAAGGCAACAGTGACCCATAAAAGATTATATGGACTTCGTATCCAGGTTGGTAAAACTATTGTACAGTTGGTATAATGATGATGTGTATCTGTACGAGCGTATTTATTTGGGGTCATATGTGCGTTGCCTAGAATGATTATGAGTTACCATGAGTTGGTTAAGCCTTAATAATTACTTGGAAGGTGTGAAACAGTTTATTGAATCCACACCTAGGCTTTATATATGTACTTATTTGGAATAGTCAAAAGGTAATTAACTGACTAAGATTGTGATAGACTCTTGAAAGATCAGGTTTAATTTACTTATGGACATACCATGTTATTAGATTAAGCTGTGTTGTATGCTTAAGTGAGATGCACGAATAATATTTTTATGGAGTAAATATGGTTGTTGTGATTAGGACAACATGATATTGAGATTATGAGAAACTATCTTACCCGTATGAGGGGAGAGATGATGTAAGATTGGGACATGGAATAATCGAGAATCGTGGAATACTAGCTAACTATTGAGACCTTAGATGAACATTCGAGGACGAATGTTTCTAAGGGGGGAAGGATGTTACACCCCATAATACCAGGGCTACTAATTGAGAACGTGATTAAAGATTTAAGATTTGAATTTTGGAAGGAAAGAATAATTACATTTTCTTAAGAAAAATTTCGAAAAACATGTGACGACGGAAAAATTATTAACTTGGAGTATAATACTTCTAATTGGATTTATGGACTTAGTATTGGATTATAAGGTCTTGGAATTGATAATATGGGGTCCGCTGAGAATTTCACAATTTCGTAGGGACCTTCGAAAAATTATAATAGTTTGGACCAATCGGAGGGCGACACGTGGCACCCCTCCACTTGTCTTGCTAAGATGACAACAAAATAGATATTTTGAGAGGGGACAAGTGGACATGGGTCCCACTCCACTTGGCTATACATATCCAAGTCTTGCAAGACTTGGATCACTTTACACTTAGACAAAAAAATAAGCTCTCATCTTCTCCTTTAGCTCCATAATTTCGAGAGCCCTCGCTAAGAACAACCATTGTTGATCAATTTATTTTTCCAAGATTAAGCCCTTAAACCAAGTGCTAAGCCTAGATTAATATTCTACACGTTTTTACTTGTCTTGGCCGAAAGTTGATGCCAAAACCCTAGGGGTTCCGTCGACTTTTTGTAAGTGAGATTCAAAGAGAAGTTGCTCCTAAGGTTGTAGGGGGTACATATATGTGATTGGAACTTGAAGAAGTGGAGCGAAACGAAAACTGCGCACCAATAAAGACCGGACTGTTTTGGGGCGTTTTTGGGCAATAAATGAGGTAAAAGTCCTTCTTCTTTTAAAGTAATTGGATATTACTTATTGTTATTATGTATGGATGAACTTGTGTTAGAAAAGAATGAAGAATAATAAGCTTTTGAGCCATTTTTGGGGCTAAAACCGATTTGGGACAGATTTGGTGCCAATGGAATTCGTTGGTTATTGTCGTTGTTATCTTCACCTATTGCATGTTATAATGGATTAATATTGTTTTTAATAAGTTGTTATAACTTATGTAGAAGTTTTGGAACTAGAATTGGAATAAAATGGATTAAGGAGCGAGTTATCGGGTTGTAGTTGTTGTGGCCGAGAAACTGACCAAAACGGTTAGACGTTGTTGTGTCGTTTAGTGGACTGTTTTGAGGTATTAAATGCTGGAAATTTAGTTGTTGTTATGCATGTTTAAGTGTAGTAGTTGCTAATGAAAGTCCTAAGGGAATAAGGGTGTGGAAAGGCATTAAAAGGCCTCACATTTTACCCTCGTTAGGGTTGGATTGCGGACTGTTTTTATGGGCTGATTTGTGGACTATTTTGTATAACTGTGGGGCAGAAATTTACACGTCCAGTTAGGCGTGTAATCCCCTTTGGCTAACTGTTGGTTGTGCCTTAAATGTGGCTTGTTGGTTGATGAATACGGGCCTTGGAAAAGGTGGAAAAGTACGTAGAAACAAAGGAAGTGCTGCCCAATTTTCCGTAGAATTAGAGGGCCATTATTTGGTATAAGTCCTACACTTGATAGCTTGTAGTTGATAGAAGTGCTATTGTCATTTTAGGTTGAAGTACTACGTGTAGCACATTCTACTTGGCTTGTGGAATAGCCAATAAGGTTGAAGTACATTGGAGCGTATTGCTACTTGTCGTTTGGGTTAGTCGCCAACGAGGTATGTGAACTTCTTCCTTCCTTTGACATGATTATTTGGTAAGTCTATGTGACTAAATTTTAGTGAGTCTATGTGACTTGATTTGGTAAGTCTATGCGACTTAATTCATTTGAAGTAAGTAAGTGGATTTTGGAAATATATGAGTCTTGATTATGAAAGTATGAGTGGCTTAGTCAAAATTGTATAAGTTACGTGAAGTACTTTAAAGTTAAGAGATTTGATTTAAAGTTATGAGACTTGATTTCTTTACAAGTTATGAGACTTTATTTTTCAAGATATAGGACTTGATTTCTAAAGTTAAGAGATTTGATTTAAAGTTATTGTCACGACCCGTTCCGGGGCTCGTGACTGGTGTCTTACCCGGGCACCCAAGTAGTCATACATCAGAGTAATCAGCGGAACATAAAAACAAGACATGAAACAACTGTAAAATGAAACACATTTTCTGAGAGGAAGTCGCCTTTCGGCATATATATAAATACAAAGTTTGAACAGTTTAATCCTTTTTACAAACCCTGCCCACACAGTACTACAGACCTCTAAGAATGTAACGACAACTATGGCGGGACAGGGCCCCGCCATACCCCTGAATGTACAAGAACCTACAGACTCAGGGTAACATACCAAAAGATAAGCCTCCGGAGAAACGGAGCTTCCCAATACGCTGATTTGTGATCCTAGAAGCGGGGATCGACGACCGATGTACCTCTACCTGCGACATGAACGCAGCCCCCCGAAGGAGGTCAGTACAACAGGTACCAAGTATGTGAAACTGAAAATACTGTAAATGAAATCATAGTAGTCTAAAACAAAACAGGAGACATGTATGATAACAAAACTACAGTTCATAATATAAAGCGATATGTCAAGTCGTGACTCACGCCTCAAAGTCATCACTCAAATATAACCCGCACAACGGCCGCATGCCCCGACATCTTACCTCGGTATAAGCATGGCCATGGAACCATCCTAATGGAAGCATACCCGTGGGCCACCCATCGTGTCAGTATCTCCAAAGGAAATAACAAGATAACCATCAGAATGGAAGTATACTCGTGGGCCACCCATCGTGTCAGTATGTCCAAGCCGATAACAAGATAACTCTCCTAATGGAAGCATACCCGTGGGCCACCCATCGCCGTGATGTCCAAAAGGAAATAACAAGATAACCATCGAATGGAAGCATACTCGTGGCCACCCATCGTGGCGATGTCCAAGCCAATAACAAGATAACTCTCCTAATGGAAGCATACCCGGCCACCCATCGTGTCGATGTCCAAAAGGAAATAACAAGATAACCATCGAATGGAAGCATACTCGGCCACCCATCGTGTCGCATGTCCAAGCCGATAACAAGATAACTCTCCTAATGGAAGCATACCCGTGGGCCACCCATCGTGTCAGTATGTCCAAAAGGAAATAACAAGATAACCATCAGAATGGAAGCATACTCGTGGGCCACTCATCGTGTCGATGTCCAAGCCGATAACAAGATTACTCTCCTAATGGAAGCATACCCTGGCCACCCATTGTGTCGATGTCCAAAAGGATCGACAGTGGAAGCATACTCGGCCACCCATCGTGTCGATATGTCCATCAATCAATCGGGATAGACGGCCTCCAACGAGACGCCAGAGTACGTAAATACAACACTTGCACAACAAAGACTAATCACCACAAGCATAGGCAAGTTTAATCATACTCACAGACATTTATTTTATTACAACCAATCCGGTTTTAACCCCAAAGTACTACATACATTTATCCTTTCAAAAGACCTCTTTACGTAAAAACAACTCGATACTATTATCCGTAGTACCAAATATGTTCATGTTTTAAAATCAAGTAACAACATTCTTTCCGAAAGTTCCAGCTTGCCTAATTTCGATACTCGAGTCTTTTAGTTTCAAAGATTTCATAGTTCATAGTCTTAATCAAATAACGTACTATCTTTTAAACAATCGAGTAATGTATGCCTTATGTGTGAGTAGGTTGTTCTTGTTTATAACAATCTTATTAAAGCGACCATGATCTAGGAAATGTAATATCATTTTGTCTCATCTTAGCTTCTATGCAGATGGAGGTTTCTACTGGTTTTAATAATACTTAATTATTCAATACATTTCCTTTATTAGCGCCGCAGTTGGTTTGTTCGATACTTATTCGATTCAAATCAAGAAACATATTCCTTTTAAAATTCAAGTACTCATTTCTCACGAAATGAGGTTTTACACTTTTAACAAAATTCATATTAATTCAATTAAGTCAAGTCTCTTATCTTCTACAATCAATAAACCATTCTTTTTATCTCTTAAGTCGTTATACCTAACTTCCCATAAAGCTAGTATAACTCTTAAGCTTTCAAAACCAAGTATTACTCTTTCAAAACGATTCTTAATTCTTTTGAAATACTTCAAGATTCTTATTATTCAGCTTAAGTCAAAGACATTGCCGTAGAACTACGCTCGCTTAACACACGACGTCTACCGTACTATATATATATTCTTTAAAATATCATGCTCAAGAGGATAGGAAGAATCACATACCTTGGCGATTATCGACTATTAGCAAATAGCTCCAAAGTACTGTAATCCTGCTAGCCTTTTCCACCCTTCGAGTAGAATACGCTACTCGCAGTACTTCAACCTATAACGGTTATACAAGTCTATCAATGTCTAGACTACACTGTAGAATAATTCTACGGAAAATTGGGCAGCACTTCCCTACCCGCCAAACTACACAAGTCTCATCAGAATACACCCATATGTAAGTACAGTTCAATCTTCTTCTTTAATATCCTTCTGATGTGATTTCAGTTCAATATTCTTCTGTAATATCCTTCTATTACAGTTCAATTCTCTTCTATGTATCTTATATACATTTCTATACTACTACAGTATGTAATTTCCAATTACACTAGAAGGATAGGATTATTTACCTCGATAAGCCCAAAATTATCCAAGATTAATTGTCGATCCTGAGCAACGTTTAGCTCCGATTTTGAACGCTCCAATTCGCTCCAAGAAATCCTTAGAAGTTCTACACAACTTCTACTTAACACTTCAACCGACTATGAAGATTTTTCTTAGGGTTTCGTTTAGTGGCTAAAGGAAGTATAATAGTATTTCTGGGCTTTTAGTATAGGTGTAACCTTGGAATACTACAAGGTATTTGGGCCAAGGTATTTTGGAATAGTAACAACACTTGGAGAATACTTTTCTACCAAGGGGGGGGGGGGTATTTTTCGAAAACTACTAGGCAAGGGGGGGGTATTCGGCCGAGGGCCTCTCTAAGGGGGGAGGGGTGCTCTTGGACGAATACTACACTTAAGGGGGAGGGATTTTCAAGACTTGGAAAATGATTTGTGGATGAAGAAATGTCTTGCATTAGAGGGGTATTTATAGGCCAACCAATGGCCAAGATTAAGACAAGTGGTAGGCAAGTGTAGGGTGGGGATTTGGACATGTGTTTGTGGGTCCCACTTGCTCATCAACTACACAAAATATCCTACCAACTCCTTGACAAAAAAGAGCAAAAAAACGTGCCAAGAAATCCCTTGGATTGCCGTCCACTTGGGTGACAAGTGTCACCCTCTCGTTGGTCCAAAATATTTCATCTCTCGGAAAAATCCGCAAAAATTATAAATGACATAGCCGGAATTTTCCCTTCGCAAAGTTTGGAAAACGTTTCGTCGGAAAACGACTCTTTTCGCTAGTTGTGCACAAATTTCGCCACTTTGCCTACTTAAGGCTTAAACTTTTGTACGTACGCCCTCACGTACATACTCTGGAAATACGGGGTATAACATTCTCCCCTCCTTAGAAACATTCGTCCCGAATGTTCCTTCTCAAGACGGATAACGATAAAGTTCCTCTCAACTTAAACAAGTTGCCAATGCCACACCTGGTCATAAAAATAATACACGCGCTAATATTCAACCCAAGTTCCCGAGAAATCATTCCTACATCACAAAAGATTTCACCCTGGTCTAGAGGATACTCCCTTCGCATCTTCACTTCACAACAAAATGATCTCTTTTATTCTGCTAACCCACGTTCACTTCTTTCCTTACTCGTCGTACTCTTCTTGAACACTTGAAATCTCCCAGTATACGTACCATACTTCAGTCATTACTTCAGTTCCCAAAATTTCTGGAGCCACTACCTCCAAACTTGGTCATCTTACTAGCCTCGATCTTCTTCAAGGCCATCCTCGGCCTTCACGAACCACTTCTGGTCGAACATATCCACTAACTCATACGATGGTCATCTAAACTTGGGCCTAGCACCCTCGTGACCCCACCACTTGGCGGGACCACCCAGAACTGACCCCACCTTATTCAAGCACGGTTGACCCGCACACTACTCAACCCGACCCTCCATCGCCAAACACTTGTTCTCCCGACCCGGAACAATCTTACCTATTCAAGTCCAGAAAGCTACCACTTTCATGTTACACAACCCACGAAATTATCCCACAATACATTTATACGCAAACCAAGTATTTCGACAAAGACTAACCGTAAAATCTTTTATTCAAGCCGGCCTTACATCTAAGGTCTCAACGTGTAATATTCTAAGGTTCATACCTTCCCTATCCCCACACTTATTCTTTCAACTATCCATGTCTCTAAACCACAATTAACACAACGCTATCCGTACATAGCACACAATAAGATTATCATAACAAGCATACAAAACTCTAGAGGGTTAAGGATATACTTGTATCTACCGCTTTACTCTAATCACAGTCCTGCCCTACAGGGCGCATAGCTGTAGAAGGTGATGAACCAGCCATAGATCCCGTAGTCTGTGCTGCCCCACCAGTGCTACCTCCGGTCGGATAGTTTCTCGCAAAATGGCCCTGCTGGCCGCATGTAAAACAAACTCCTGAACTAGCACGACACTCCCCAAAATGGAGTCTACCACATCGGCCACAACGAGGTAGGGTGGCTTCACCGCTAACACCCGCTTCTCGAAAATCTGAACCTCGAGCCCCGACTGCTCCCCGAATACTCTGGATGCCTCAAGATTGTGGAGGACCACTCAGACCGGGCGGAGGCGCATAACTAGTCTGCCGCCGAGGCGGTCCGCCTCGAAGTCGCCAAAAGACCGCTGCCCCGCCTCTCGCGATCTCGCCATTCCGGTCGACCTCTCCGCCTCACATCCCAATTGCATAAGCTCAGATGCGGCAATGTCCATGCCCGGTGAAGAGCTACACCCGAACAAGCCTCGCCAAGTAGTCATCAAGCCCGGACGTGGCGCACTCTGTCCTCCATGTCGGCTACCAATGCGGGACGCGTCGAAGCACGAGTCAAACTCCACATTGTACTCCCGAACCGCACGCCCGACCGCCTCAACGCGTCAAGAATCACCCGAGCCCTTCTCATCCGTGGAGGCAAGAAATGTGCAAGAAATGCCCCGAACTCGTCCCAAATCACTGAAGTGCATGCTCTCCCCGGGACAGCTCCCATGAATCAAACCAGTCGACTGCAGTATCACGCAGCCGATGCGAACCTAAGACCACCGACTCTGTCACGACCCGAACCCGGGCCCGTGACTGGTGCCTTACCCCGGGCACCCTTAGTGATACAACATCAGAGAAAACCAGCGGAAATAAAAACTTAAACATTGAAAAGACATGGATCAAGATGAAAGAAAACAGGCCAACCAAAACGGTTGCCTTTCAGCATATATATATATACATAAACATTTGAACAGTTACAATCCTTACAACCCCGCCACAACAAAGCATGCACTTAAGATTTATACAACAACTATGACGGGACAGGGCCCCGCCATACCCCTGAATGTACAAGGACCTACAGACTCAGGGTAACATACCAAAACATAAAGTTGTTATAATTAAAGTCCCATATAGGAGTTAGAGAGAAGTTTCTCTCACTAAGAAAACGCTCTCAACGTTTCCCCTTAGTTGCTCCTTCAGTTTTTCCTCTTCTTCCCCTTAGATTTTCGTTTGTTTCACAATGGTTTAATTGTTATTGTTCACAATATGAAGAAGTCTAAACGCTACACACGTTCTAGCAATGATTCAGGAGGCTCAGGCAGTTCGGCTAAAACTAGAACAAGGAAGAAAAAAAAGAGTGGAGGCAGTCCAACAATTGCCGAGGAAAATCTTATTCCGGCAATCTCGGACCCGTCTGTCTTGGTTCATGTCACGCCAGACTCGCGATTTCCATTAGATAATGTAGTAGATGATTCTATGCTACAAAGGATACATGAATAGGGCAAAAATATAGAAATTGAAAGCTTGGACATTAGTGAATTTGAAGGCAAAACTTCCGGCAAGCGTTGTCTTTTTCCGATAGCCATTGACGCCTAATGCTTCTATGGTGGTTCACCATTCCACGCCAATTAGTTGGTAATGGGATCATTTCGGAAGAACAAAACAGTCACTCTAGCATTAGTACCCCGTCATTACCTGGAAATTCACTCAGGTTAGCCGGAAAAGGGCTTAATTCTGGGCCTGACATTGCTGTTGGAGGAACAAGGTACGATGGCATTCTTGGGTCTAAACCGGGTCAGGACGTGGGTCAGGAGTTCATGGCGGGTCGGGCAGGTGTTCATGGGTCCAAGAGTAATCGTCTTGCTCGATTCAAAGTCCGTTGAAAGCTTTGAAGGTAGTCCTATACCCAAGAAGTTTAACGCGTGTCAAGAAAAGAAACTTTAATGTCCCGAAACGATGACTCTCCTATTACTGGGGATTGGGTCAGATGGACATGGCGGGTCAGGAGGATATCAATGACACTAGGAATATGAACTCTATGCATGGATCTAGGTCAGACGTGGGTTACCAAGGGGTTTCTACACCCAAGGACTCTAACGTTATTATTGAAGGAGCCGAGGCGTCTTACATTAATGTGGCGGGTACCAAGGATTCACTCACAACCACGGGCCTTTATGATGGCCTGATTTCCAAGACGGGACAGGGGGATAACCTAGGGACATTAACTACTCCCGTTATACAAAGAGTCAAGCCAGTTGAGAGTTCTAACGTTATTATTGAGGGTGCCGAGGCGTCACTCATTAATGCTGCGGGTACCAATGATTCACTCACTAGCACGGGACTTTATGATGGTCTGATTGCCAAGACGGGCCAGGGGCATAACCAAGGGACATTGAATATTCCCGTTATACAAGGAGCCAAGTCAATTGTGAGAAACAAAGCTAAGTCTATTTCCAAGGAGCCTAGGAACTACATGGCCATTAATAACGCAAGAACCGAGGGGTCTGCCTTGAATGATGCGGGCACCCAAGAGTCCTCTCGTGTATTAAGACAACAACCTCTGATTCCTTTTAATGTCACAAATGAAGCCTTCCCTACTTTAGCTAGTTTGCTAAGTGGAGTCAATCTCAAGAACCAAAATAAGCCTTTCGTCTTTAATACTCCCCCAGATTCGAGTAAAGTCTTTAACTTACCCCCTCTCTCATCTAATAACACTTCACTACTTTCAGGAAAACAAAACAATTCACCCTTCTATCTACTCTTCCTTCTTTTCCCGTAAACCCAACACAACTTCCCTTCCTTCCAAATGGCACGCGAATCATCCCTCCTATCGCGCACTAGCTCTTTTCCTTCTTCCCATCCCCATCCGCCTATACCTCCGTAAATACCCACCAATGATTTACACACTAATGCATCTTCTAAACCATATCATATTCCTACCACGGCTACAACCCACAACAACCTTCCCCCAAACCATGGCAAAGGTACCCTCCCTCCCAAAAGGACTTATCTGAGTCTCATGAACCGTGATTGAGGCTAAAGGCATGGTTACAATTTATTGAACAACAAGGGGCTAAGTAGATATAGAAGGCGAGGATGAAGTCCCTTTCATAGAAACTGGGGCTATTGCTTAATAGGATGCTTCACTGTCCTTTCCTGAAGAGAAGCACCGAATACGATTGTGAAAGGACGGGAGTTAAATGTCGATATACCATATGGCAAAGGCTGGATGTTGTTCAAATTCATGACGAGGAGGAGCGCACTAATGTACTTCACGGAGGCCCTTATATGGTCTACGGAAAACCATGATGCTTAAGGCTATCAATAAAGGAGTTCTTATAACGGATGATTTGTTTATGGACATTCCTATTTGGGTCACTTTCCTGACATTCCCCTTTCTATTTGGAGTGCCACGGGCCTTAGTAAGATTGCTTCACGTGTAGGAAAACCTCTTTACACTAACCAATATACTAAGGAAAGGTCTAAAATGAACTATGCAAGAGTTCTAGTGGAAGTGGATGTTAGCAAGGAGCCGATAATGGATTTTGTCGTCAAACTCCCCGATAACAGAAAGTATACTCAAAGGGTTAACTACGAGAATTACCCGGACTTTTGCTATCATTGTGCGGCTTTCGGACACAACCATTTGAAGTGTAGGAAGCTGAGGGATGATGTCAACAATGAAGAAGCTCCAAAAACACGCAATACTGAGGTACCCCCTAACAACAACGATGATTCTACTCGTTTGAAGGTCAACAAAGGTACGGGTGGAACCAACCCTCCTCCCCCTCATCCACCAACTTCTCAACATCCCGTAGATGCTGATAACTTGATGGACATTGAACGAACTGAGCACACAACACCTCCTGGTACCGGAAGCTTGGGAGAAGTATCACATGCCGCGGGTCCTCCGGTTTGGGTCATTCGCCCATCATGTTTCATGGATTCTCTTGCTAATTCCTCACTGCCTAATTCTCACAATGGCAATTCACAACATGTTAGGATGAGGGGTAAGTCAAAACATTCTGATTCTGAAATGCCTATGAACCCGCCACCTTCATTGGAGGAAGTTACATACAACGGTGCTACGGATAAGGCTCAGCTTGTGTCAAGTAACGTTAACTTTGAACGAGGGGAGCATAGCTTGGCTGGTACACAAGTTATGGCTTCCAGCAACAAGGATGATGGATGGCAAGAGGTTTTTCCCAAAAGAATGGGCCAAAGTAGTGGGAAAGCGGCGACTAAGCGCGAGGTGCTAATAAAACCTCCTTTGTTTCCTAATGAAAATACTTTGTTGGAATGTCCGTGGTCTTTGCGACAAAGGGATAGGGCTGCCACGCAAGCTCTAGTGTGTAGTATCACAAAGCAGCATGACGCCGCTATGATTTGTCTATTGGAAACTAAGCTATCTCGGCGAGGACGTAATCTTTCTACCAAAGATTCAAAGGGTGGAAGTTTTGCTCTAACTGAATTCATTGGAGGCTAGAATGCTATTACTTTGGGATCCTTCCAGATTTGTCAAGTGCTTGGTATGGACTCTCGGATATCCATGTCCAAATAAGTTGCAATATAACACAAGTGTCATTCCTTGCCACTTTTGTGTACCCGGTTTATAGCATCTCGGATGAAGGATGCTTTGGCATCACCTTTCTCACTGGGCGTTAGCATCACTAAGCCTTGGATGATTATGGAGATTTCAACACTTACTGCAGCCCTAATGATAAGGTGGGGGGTCCACCTCTCACGCCTTATGCACTTAGGGATCTTGGAGATTTCAGGAATTCTCATGGACTAAGACGCCCTTCTTCCTGCCTTCTACACTGGACGAATGGTTCGATTTGGTCTAAGCTTGATAGAGTGTTGATGAATCAAAATTGGAGTGATTTGAACCTAGAATGCACGCCAATTTCATGCCTATGGAACCTGTCTCGCACCACCGCCCCGTGATAGCCACGATTATTGATCCTATAATGTTGGGAAACGCCTTTCAAGTTCATGAATACGTGGCTTTCACCCCTTTGAGAACATTATGACTTCATGTTGGGGACAAGACATATTGGGAATCGCCAATTCGTCCTTGCTTCCAAATTGAAAGCCTTCAAGCAACCTTTAAGGGCTTTGAACATAAATGACTTTGGAGGTATCGAACAAAGAGCAAAAGGGGCAAACATAGAGTTCAAGGAGGCTATCAATGCACACATGGAAAATCCCTTTGATGAGGTGCTTAAAGCCAAGGTTAAGTCCTCAAGAGCTAGAGCAAACACCTTACTGGAAGCTGAAAGACACTTCATAAGGCAGAAGTCAAGACAGAAGCACTTGATTGGAAGTGATAGATGTTCCAAATACTTTCATAGCTTGATCAAAAGGAGTAATGTCAGGAACTCCATTAACTTTCTTGTTAAAGCTAATGGTACTATCACTACATCACCAGAAGAAGTTAGGAAGTTGCTTGTTGAATTTTACAAGGATCTATTAGGTACTTCCCGACCCACTACCAACTTTGATCCTGAGGTGTTCAACTATGGCCCAAAGCTGAGTGAAGAAGAGAGATTACAGCTTTTGCATTTCATCACCCCAAAGGAGATTTGGGAAGCTCTCTCAGATATAGGCAATGACAAGGCACCTGGACCAGATGGTTATACGACTGCTTTCTTCAAGAATAGATGGAAAGATGTGGGCCATGATGTTGTAAGACGTGTCCGGGAGTTCTTCTCACCGAGTTCTTTGAAGCAGTAAATCATACCATCATTACCGCTACCAAAGACTGATCATGATCCCAAGGTAAATGATTTGTGCCCATCGGATTGACTAATGTGATCTATAAGATCATCACAAAGATTCTAGCTAACAGAATGACATTGATCCTTCCTTCTCTCATTGACAAATCCCAAGGGGCTTTTGTGAAGGGAATAAATATGATGGACAACGTATATGTGGCACAAGAGCTTGTGAGAGGATTTAATAGAGCCAGAGTCTCGCCAAGATGTATGCTTATGGTGGACCTTCGTAAAGCATTCGATACAGTCTCTTGGAGCTTCCTCGAATTGGTACTAAGAAGTCTAAAATTTCCAGACAGATTTACAGGATGGATCATGGAATGTGTTAGCTCAACCTCCTTCTCCCTTTCTATCAATGGTGAGCTACATGGATACTTCAAAGGAAAGCGCGGCCTAAGACAAGGTGATCCCATGTCCCCTACTCTCTTCATCTTGTGCATGGAATACCTCTCAAGGATGCTTAAAATGAAGGCTGAGTCAAGTGCTTTCTCATATTTTCCAAAGTGTAAGAAATTGGGCATTACTCATCTGGCATTCGCGGATGACCTCATGCTTTTTGCCAAAGGAGATATATCTTCAGTTGGGATTCTTATGAATTGTCTGGAAGAGTTGGAGGCTGCCTCAGGATTAACTCTTAACCCTGCTAAATCCTCTGTCTACTTAGCAGGAATGCATTCTACAGTTCGGGACTTGATATTGTCCAGAGTGGGTTTCGCCATTGGAAGCTTTCCGGTACGATACTTGGGGATTCCTTTGTCCCCAATTTCAGTCTCAGTGGATCAATTTGCCCCTTTCATTAGTGCTATTTCGAATTACATTCAAAAATGGGGGCATCACACCCTTTCTTATGCTGGTAAGCTGGAACTAATTAGGTCGGTTGTCCAAGGGGTTGAGAGCTTTTGGTTCCGAGCTCTTCCTATCCCGGCCACTATTATCAACAAGATACGGTCTGCTTGTATTCAGTTCTTATGGGGAGGGAAACCACCAAGAGTTGCTGGATATCATTTGCTTGCCTCAACTGAAGGTGGCTTGGGTCTTATGAACATCAAGGAATGGAATCATGCCTTGCTATCCAGACGATTTGGCAAACTCACACTAAGGCGATTCTCTTTGGGTCCAATGGATCAATAGCCACTATTTGAGAGGTATTACAATTTGGGACTATGAGGCACGCCCTGTGGACTCCCTTATTCAAAAAGATTTGTGGGATTCGCGACAAATTCTTTTCTATCTTTAGTAGCCATGGTGATGCTATTGACGGCTTTACAAAATGTTGTGCCAACGGTATATTTGATTCAAGCTCGTGTATGATATCTTGCGACCGCAGCTAAAAAGCCTTGGATGTCACAAATTTGGAAAGGCTTAATTCTCCCAAATTCTCTTTTAATATGTGGCTGATTTGCGAGCGGTTAGCTACAAAGGATACTTTATCATTTCTCAACTTGGAGGATAAATCTTGCGGGTTCTGCAAGCAGGTGATGAAACAAGTGGAACACTCTTCTTTGATCGCCTATACAAACATGATTTGGAAGAGCATAAAAGATTGGTTGGGTATTAGAAGAGAGATGACAACTATTGAAAGCTCCTTTAAATGGATTAAGAAAGAACACCATGACAAGCATCCGAGCCAAAGCTATTTTGCTTACTTTTTGCATAATGGTTTATGAGATTTGGAGGGCAAGAAACACAATGCTCTTTGAAGGCACAAACTTTCCGGTAGAAGTGGTCATTTCAAGAATCAAAACAACATCTTATAGAGTTCTCTATGATTTTATCCCCTCTTGTAATGGCACCTTTTGAGTGACCACCCCTCCCCTCTATCACTTCTTGTTTGCATTACGTTGAGGCTTGAGATACCTCAATGATTGATTGTAGCCACTTCCTTTTTTCGTTATTAGTAATAATATTTGCATTTACCTAAAAAAAAAAAAGGGTAACATACCAAAGATAAGCCTCCGAAGGGACGGAGCTTCCCAAGACGCTGAAATGAGATCCTAAACGCGGATCGGCAGATGTACTTCTACCGCGGATGAACGCACTTCAAGGAGGTCGATAACAGTACCAAGTATGTGAAATCAGAAAAATCAGAATGAAATCATAATAGTCTATATAAACAGAGACATGTATGATAACCAAACTACGATTCACAACATAAAGCGATTATGTCAAGTCGTGACTCACGCCTCAAAGTCATCCTCACGCCCGTGGAACTTCTTCCTCACCTTGGCGATCTGGTACAAATCATGTGATACGTATATGTCTCGCCCATCTTATGGACCCGAAGATAGAAACGTGTGGGATACATTCCCGATTCATCTCATGAACCGGTAGTCGAGTGAAATACATTCCCGGATGAACCGGTAGTCGAGTGAAATACATTCCCGGATGAACCGGTAGTCGAGTGAAATACATTCCCGGATGAACCGGTAGTCGAGTGAAATACATTCCC
This sequence comes from Przewalskia tangutica, assembly GCA_029844215.1. Lineage (NCBI taxonomy): Eukaryota > Viridiplantae > Streptophyta > Magnoliopsida > Solanales > Solanaceae > Przewalskia > Przewalskia tangutica. Next base: position 769,653 of record JAQGDG010000034.1, read on the forward strand.
GGATGAACTGGTAGTCGAGTGAAATACATTCCTTGCACAACAAGTCTATCACACGCAAACATAGGCAAGTTACACACAACTAAAGTACTTTCATTTAATGACAAAGTCCGGGTTTTAACCCTAAAGTACTACGTACGTTAAATTCCTTTTAAGAGATCCATTCCTTTTATAAAAGTCACCCGATACCCGTAGTATAAAATAGAGTGACTTATGTCTTTTAAGTAAACCAAAACAACTTCCATACTTTCCTTTTTAAAACCAAATTAAGGCAATACCATGCCTTCTTTTTGGACCAAAACACTTTTTTTTTTTTTAAAGTCAAGTTACCACATTAAAACCAATGATAAAACCCTTCTTTTGTTTTCATAAAGTCGTTATAACCCACTTCCCATAAAGTTGTTATAACACTTTATGTTTTAAACCATTTTAAGACAACACAATGCCTTTCTTTTCCCTAAAGTTCCAGTTTGCCTAATTTCAGTTACGCAAGTCTCTTTTTAGAAAAGTTTCATAGTTCAATGGCTTAATCTCTTTTAAAACAATTGAGTAACATATGCCATAAAGTAGTAGGTTATTCTTGTTCATAATCAAATTTGATTAAGCAGCCATGATCTAGAAAATGTAATATCATTTTATCTCATCTTAGCTTCTATGCAGATGGAGGTTTCTACTGGTTTTAATAATACTTAATCATTCAATAAATTTTCCTTTATTAACGCTGCAGTGGTTTGTCGATACACATTCTGATTTCCGAAATCAGTAAAACATTATCCCTTTTTAAAAAACCACGTACTCATTACTCACGAATGAGGTTTCACACAAAACTCATATTAAGTCATTTAAGTTAAGTCTCTTATCTTATAAGATCAAGTCTCTTAACTTCTAAAATCAGTAAACCATTTACCTCTCTTAAGGCGTTATACCTAACTCCCCATAAAACTAGTATAACTCTTTTTAAAACCTTTTAAAACCAAGTGTCACTCTTCTTTCAAAAAATGGTTTCTTAACTCTTTTGAAATACTTCAAAATTCTTATTATTCAGGCTTAAGTCAAAAGACATTGCGCATAACTACGTTCAATTAGCACACGACGTCTACCGTACTATATATTAATCAGCTTAAGTCAAAAGACATTGCATAACCACGCTCAATTAGCACACGACGCTCACCGACTATATATTATTCGGGCTTAAGTCAAAAGACATTGCCACACGTCGCCTACCGTACTATATATTCATGCTCAAGAGTATAGGAAGAATCACATACCTCGCGGCGATTATCGACTATAAGCAAACGCCCACTGGCTATAACCCTGCTAGCCTTGTCCACCTTCTAAGTAGCACATGATACTTGCGTAACATTCAACCAATAAAGGTTATCACCATCAGAATACGATCCTAAGTAAGTACGCTTTAAACTTCTATCTTAATTCTTCGATGTGATTTCGCCGAGTCTATTCTCAGAATATCCTTCTATTACGCTTCAATACTCTTCTATGAATCTTATATTCATTTATATACTACTACGCATGTAATTTCCAATTACAAAAGAAGGATGATAGTATTTACCTCGATGAGCCCAAAATTATCCAAGTATAATGTCGCTCCTGAGCAACGTTTAGCTCCTACTCCGAGTGCTCCAATCCGCTCCAAACAACCCTTAGAAGTTCCACGCAACTTCTACTAAACACTTCAACCGACTATGAAGGTTTTCCTTAGGGTTTCGTTTTGTGGCTAAAGGAAGTATAATAGTATTTTCTGGGCTTTTGTATAAGTGTAACCTTGGGAATACTACAAGGTATATGGGCCAAGGTATTTGGGCATTATAATAATACTAGGAGAGTATTTCTATACCACAACAAGGGGTATTATACGAAAACAACTAGGCTAGGGGGGGAGGGGGTACCCCACGGCTAGACACCACAAGGGGGGAGGGGGAGGCTCTCGGCCAAGGGCCTTTCTCAAAGGGGAGGGCTTTTGACGAGATCAAACAAGAGGGAGGGAGTATTTGAGACTTAGAAAGATTGCTCAAGTTTTGGATGAAGAAAGTCTTCAAGTAAGGGGAGTATTTATAGGCTAACCAAAGGCCAACCAATGGCCAAGATGAAGACAAGTGTGGTGCAAGTGTAGGGCTAGATTTTAACCATGTGTACCTTATCTATCTACCACACAACTTGCACAAAATATCCTACCAACCCTCCCTTGACCCAATCGCCCATTACCGCCCACTCAGCTTCCAATGTGAGGGTGACACATGTCACCCTCCCGTTGGTCCAAAATGTTTCGTCTCGGAAAAATCCGCAAAAATTAGAAATGACATAGCCTAATTTTCCTTCGCAGTTTAGTAAAACGTCATTTAAAAACGACTCTTTTCGGCACTTGTGCCCAAATTTCGAAACTTGTCAATTCTTAAGGCAAAAAATTTAATACGTACGCCCTCACGTACATACTCAGGAAATACGGGGTATAACATTCTCCCCTCCTTAGAAACATTCGTCCCGAATGTTCCTTCTCAAGACGGATAATGATGAAGATCTTCTAACAAGTTGCCAACGCCACGCCTGGCCACGAAATAACACACGTTCTCTTCCTTCCTTACTCGTTGTGCCCTTCTCGAACACTTGAACTCTTCTAGCATACGTGCCCACTTCGCCATCGTCATGCCAAAACTTTGGAGCCACCACCTCCAAACTTGGTCATCTTACTAGCTTCACTTTCCTCTAAGGCCATTCCCGGCCTTCACGATCCGTTTCTGGTCGAACATATCTACGAACTCTTATGATGGTCATCTAAACTTGGGCCTAGCACCCTCGTGACCCTACCACCTGGCGGGACCACCCAGAGCTGACCCCATCTCGAAACAGGCCGCGGGTTGGCCCTCAACATGGCCCCAACCCGACCCACTTACGCATCACGCTCTTGTTCCCCGATCCGGAACAATCTTACCTCCACATGTCATGAAAGCTACCACTTCCATTTCACACAACCCAGGGACTTATTACACAATACTTTCTAGGCATAAAAAAGCACTCCGACAAGGATCACTTGCAAAATCCTGTACTCAAGACGGCCTTACATCTAAGGTCTCAACTGTAATATTCTAAGGTTCATCATAACCACTTTTGTCACTTTGCCGCGAGGTTCTAGTGTCACTCCGGCGACCCAACAAATGGTACCGGGCTGCATGCGATCCCTGAGGCATGAACCTTCTCAGGACATGCCATACGGAGAGCCACGGTTCGGGTCTGTTCCCGTGGTAGAAGCTCTGGCCTCTTTATACGCTCAGCCCCCCCGACTTACCCTTTTTCACTAACCAGGTTTCTAAATCACGTTTTAGCACAACGCTTAACCGAACATAACACTAAAGACATCATCACATACAAAACTCTAGAGGGTTAAGGATATACCTGAATCTACCGCTCCACTCTAATCATAGGCACTGCCGCAGGCGCATAGCGTAGAAAGCGCAATGAACTCGCCATCGATCCCAGGTCGCGCTGCGCGACTCCTCCTATAAGCGCTCTCGTCACATGGCTCGACGGCCGCGGTGAAACAAGCACCGCAAAAAGACGACATTCTCGGGATGGCGTCGCCACATCGTACACCGAGGACATGAATCCTGGGCTAGAACTCGTATACCAACCAAGCCCCGGAGCTCGACCAGCCCCGAATACCCAACGCCCCAAGATCGGAGGACCACTGCATCTTGGCGAGGTACATAACTAGCTCGCCACGAGGCGGTCCGCCTTGAAAGTTACCAAAGGACCCTGCTGTCTTGGCCCTCTTCTGTTGATCTCGGTCATTCCGCCGATCTCTCCGTGCTTCACATCCTAGTGCATGAGCTTGCGTGCGGGCAATGTCCATGCGGTGAAGAGCTACACCTACAAGCCTCGCTAAGTAATCATCTAGCCCGGTGACGTAGCGGTGTACTCGCCCTCCATATCGGCATTACACGGGGACATACCGAGCTAATGAGTCGAACTCCACATTGTACTTTCTAACCGCCCGCCCGCCCCGCCTCAACGTCAAAAACTGCCGCCCGAGCCCTCTCATCTGTGGAGGCAAGAAGTGTGCAAGAAATGCCTTTGAGAACTCGTCCCATATAGCCGGAAGTGCATTCTCTCCCGACAGCTCACGATCAAACCGCCGATCATGGTATCACGCACCGATGCTAACCTAGATCACCGATCGGTCTCCGATGCCTTGATCACTCTTATGACCACAGAATCGCCGGATGAACTCCTGCGGATCATCCTCGTGCCTCACCCATAAAACTCTGGCGGGTTACATCTCAGAAAATCCCGTAGTCTCAAATGCTCGCCGGGGTGAACTACGGGTGCTATCGATCGAATCGCCAGATCCAGCCTATCCTCATATTCGACCACGACCGCGGCGATCGGGCCATCTCCTTGTAACCCATCTCTCCGCCTGCATCGCTGGACCGAGGCTCGTGTATCGAGTCTCAGCAGCCATCGCCGCGCTTCTAAACTCTTTGGCTGGCGTTGCGAAATCCGGGCCAAGCACTGCATCGACCGCTGCGCCGCACTCCTCTCAGATCCCACTAGCGGCTCCTCGGCGCCTTGCCCATCTGGGCTCAGGTTGCCTTACGCGAGGCATAATCGTAAAGGAAAGGAATACGTCGGAGGGTCCAACTTATCACACAACTCTAGGCACGATCTCAGAATGAGAAGAATGGAAACCAATCCTAAATGTCCTATAGCCTCCTGATTATAGATGTGGTGCACAACACACCGATAATCAAGACTCTACTAGACACGGTCAGACACTTTCCGAGACTAATCGCTTCGATACCACTTTTTGTCACGACCGGATCGTGCCTACCCCGCACCCTTAGTGATACAACATCGAGAAAACCAGGAAATAAAACTTAAACATTGAAAAGACATGGATCAAGATGAAAGAAAACAGCAACCAAAACGGTTGCCTTTCAAAGATATATATATATACATAAACATTTGAAAGCGATAATCCTTACAACCCCGCCACAAATACAGCATGCACTTAAGATTTATACAACAACTATGACGGACGGGGCCCCGCCATACCACGAATGTACAAGGACCTCTGCACTCGTGGTAACATACCAAAGATAAGCCTCCGAAGGACGGAGCTTCCCAAGACGCTGAAATGAGATCCTAAACGCGGATCGACATGACGATTTCTACTGCGGATGAACGCACTTCCGGCGAGGTCAAGATAACAGTACCAAGTATGTGAAATCAGAAATATCAGAATGAAATCATAATAGTCTATATAAAACAGAGACATGTATGATAACCAAACTACGATTCACAACATAAAAGCGATTATGTCAAGTCGTGACTCACGCCTCAAAGTCATCCTCACGCCCGTGGAACTTCTTCCTCACCGCCGATGCAGGTACAAATCATGTGATACGTTTAACATGTCTCGCCCATCTTATGGACCCAGATAGAAACGCGTGTGGATACATTCCGTTCATCCCATGAACCGTAGTCGAGTGAAATACATTCGGATGAACCGGAGTCGAGTGAAATACATTCTCATGAACCGGTAGTCGAGTGAAATACATTCCCGGATGAACCGGTAGTCGAGTGAAATACATTCCCGGATGAACCGGTAGTCGAGTGAAATACATTCCTTGCACAACAAGTCTATCACACGCAAACATAGGCAAGTTACACACAACTAAAGTACTTTCATTTTATGACAAAGTCCGGGTTTTAACCCTAAAGTACTACGTACGTTAAATTCCTTTTAAGAGATCCATTCCTTTTATAAAAGTCACCCGATACCCGTAGTATAAAATAGAGTGACTTATGTCTTTTAAGTAAACCAAAACAACTTCCATACTTTCCTTTTTAAAACCAAATTAAGGCAATACCATGCCTTCTTTTTGGACCAAAACACTTCTTCTTTTTTTTAAAGTCAAGTTACCACATTAAAACCAATGATAAAACCCTTCTTTTGTTTTCATAAAGTCGTTATAACCCACTTCCCATAAAGCTGTTATAACACTTTATGTTTTAAACCATTTTAAGACAACACAATGCCTTTCTTTTCCCTAAAGTTCCAGTTTGCCTAATTTCAGTTACGCAAGTCTCTTTTTAGAAAAGTTTCATAGTTCAATGTCTTAATCTCTTTTTAAAACAATTGAGTAACATATGCCATAGGCGAGTAGGTTATTCTTGTTCATAATCAAATTTGATTAAGCAGCCATGATCTAGAAAATGTAATATCATTTTGTCTCATCTTAGCTTCTATGCAGATGGAGGTTTCTACTGGTTTTAATAATACTTAATCATTAAATACATTTTCCTTTATTAACGTTGCAGTGGTTTGTCGATACACATTCTGATTTCCGAAATCAGTAAAACATTATTCCTTTTTAAAAAACCACGTACTCATTACTCACGAATGAGGTTTCACACAAAACTCATATTAAGTCATTTAAGTTAAGTCTCTTATCTTATAAGATCAAGTCTCTTAACTTCTAAAATCAGTAAACCATTTACCTCTCTTAAGGCGTTATACCTAACTCCCCATAAAGCTAGTATAACTCTTTTTAAAACCTTTTAAAACCAAGTGTCACTCTTCTTTCAAAAAATGGTTTCTTAACTCTTTTGAAATACTTCAAAATTCTTATTATTCAGGCTTAAGTCAAAAGACATTGCCGTACAACTACGTTCAATTAGCACACGTACGTCTACCGTACTATATATTATTCAGGCTTAAGTCAAAAGACATTGCCGTACAACTACGTTCAATTAGCACACGTACGTCTACCGTACTATATATTATTCAGGCTTAAGTCAAAAGACATTGCCACACGTACGTCTACCGTACTATATATTCATGCTCAAGAGTATAGGAAGAATCACATACCTCGCGACGATTATCGACTATAAGCAAAACGCTCCACGGCTATAACCCGGTTAGCCTTGTCCACCTTCTAAGTAGCACATGCTACTTGCAGAACATTCAACCAATAAAGGTTATCAGTCTACTGTAAATACAGTCCTAAGTAAGTACAGTTTAAACTTCTATCTTAATTCTTCTGATGTGATTTTAGTTCGAGTCTATTCTGTAATATCCTTCTTTACAGTTCAATACTCTTCTATGAATCTTATATTCATTTATATACTACTACAGTATGTAATTTCCAATTACAAAAGAAGGACAGTAGTATTTACCTCGATGAGCCCAAAATTATCCAAGTATAATGTCGCTCCTGAGCAACGTTTAGCTCCTACTCCGAGTGCTCCAATCCGCTCCAAACAACCCTTAGAAGTTCCACGCAACTTCTACTAAACACTTCAACCGACTATGAAGGTTTTCCTTAGGGTTTCGTTTTGTGGCTAAAGGAAGTATAATAGTATTTTCTGGGCTTTTGTATAAGTGTAACCTTGGGAATACTACAAGGTATATGGGCCAAGGTATTTGGGAATTATAACAATACTAGGAGAGTATTTCTATACCACAACAAGGGGTATTATACGAAAACAACTAGGCTAGTGGGTACCACTACTAGACACCACATGAGGGCGCGGCTCTCGGCCAAGGGCCTTTCACAACGGGGGAGGGGGCTTTTGGACGAGATCAAACAAGAGGGAGGGAGTATTTGAGACTTAGAAAGATTGCTCAAGTTTTGGATGAAGAAAGTCTTCAAGTAAGGGGAGTATTTATAGGCTAACCAAAGGCCAACCAATGGCCAAGATGAAGACAGTGTGTGCAAGTGTAGGGCTAGATTTTAACCATGTGTACCTTATCTATCTACCACACAACTTGCACAAAATATCCTACCAACCTCCCTTGACCCAATCGCCCATTACCGCCCACTCAAGCTTTCCAATGCGAGGTGACACATGCCACCCTCCCGTTGGTCCAAAATGTTTCGCCTCTCGGAAAAATCCGCAAAAATTAGAAATGACATAGCCGAATTTTCCTTCGCAAGTTTAGTAAAACGCTTCGTCGAAAAACGACTCTTTCGCACTTGTGCCCAAATTTCGAAACTTGTCAATTCTTAAGGCAAAATTTAATACGCACGCCTCACGCATATACTCGTGAAATACGGTATAATGCACTTGTCTCTAAAGCCTCGATCACTCACGATCCGTTGTAATCGCTGTCGGATGAACTCACGCGGATCATCCTCGTGCCTCGACCGTAGAACTCGGGCTACAACTCGTAAAGTCCCGTAGCCTCAAACTATCCGATCTCGTGAACCACGGTGCATCGGCATCGGCCAGCCTTTCCTCATGTTCTGCCACGATCCCGCCGAATCGGGCCATCTCTTTGTAACCCATCTCCTCCGCTTCCAGCCGCGGACCGAGGCTCGTGTATCAGGTCTCAGCAGCCACCGCCGCGCTCTAAACTCAATCACGGGCGGCCGCAAAACTCGCCGTCAAGCACTATCTCAGTAAGACCGCTCGCGCTTCGCACTCCCTCAGATCCTACTAGCAGCTCCTCACCGCTTGCCTATCTGCCCGCCGCTTTGGCGCGGAGGCATAATCGTAAGAACGCAATACGTCGGAGGGTCCAACTTATAACACGTTTCTAAGGCACGATCTCGTAATGAGAAGAATGGAAACTAATCCTAAATGTCCTGCAAATTCCTCGATTATAGATGGTGCACAACACACCGATAATCAAGACTTACTGACACGGCTCAGACACTTTCCGATGATTAATCGCTCGATACTACTTTTTGTCACGACCGTTCGGAGCTCGTGGATCGTGCCTTACCCGCACCCAAGTAGTCATACATCGAGTAATCACGAACATAAAAACAAGACATGAAACAATCAGAAATGAAACACATTTTCTCGAGAGGGAGTCGCCTTTCGATATATATAAATACAAAGTTTGAGCAGTTTAATCCTTTTTACAAACTCCCGCCACACAAGACTACATACCTCTAAGAATGTAACGACAACTATGGCGACAGTGGCCCCGCCATACCACAGAATGTACAAGAACCTACTGCACTGTGGTAACATACCAAAAGATAAGCCTCCGAGAAACGAGCTTCCCAATACGCTGATTTGTGATCCTAGGCGGGGATCGACGATCGATGTACCTCTACCGCGGCATGAACGCAGCCCCGAAGGAGGTCGATAACAGTACCAAGTATGTGAAAGCGAAAATATCGTAAATGAAATCATAGTAGTCTAAAACAAAACAGAGACATGTATGATAACAAAACTACGATTCAATATAAAAGAAGCGGTCAAGTCGGGGACTCACGCCTCAAAGTCATCACTCAAATATAACCCGCAACGACCGCATGCCCGCATCTTACCTCGGTATAAGCATGGCCATGGAACCATCCTAATGGAAGCATACCCGCCACCCATCGTGTCAATATGTCCAAAGGAAATAACAAGATAACCATCGAATGGAAGATACTCGTGGCCACCCATCGTGTCGATGTCCAAGCCGATAACAAGATAACTCTCCTAATGGAAGCATACCCGTGGCCACCCATCGTGTCGGTATGTCCAAAAGGAAATAACAAGATAACCATCGAATGGAAGCATACTCGCGGCCACCCATCGTGTCGGTATGTCCAAGCCGATAACAAGATAACTCTCCTAATGGAAGCATACCCGTGGCCACCCATCGTGTCGTATGTCCAAAAGGAAATAACAAGATAACCATCGTAATGGAAGCATACTCGGCCACCCATCGTGTCGGTATGTCCAAGCCGATAACAAGATAACTCTCCTAATGGAAACATACCCGCGGCCACCCATCGTGGTCGATGTCCAAAAGGATCGATTAGTGAAGCATACTCGGCCACCCATCGTCGATGTCCATCAATCAATCGGATAGCCCTCCAACGAGACGCCAGAGTACGTAAATACAACACTTGCACAACAAAGGCTAATCACCACAAGCATGTATGTTTAATCATACTCACGCATTTATTTTATTACAACCAATCCGGTTTTAACCCCAAAGTACTACATACATTTATCCTTTCAAAAGACCTCTTTTACGTAAAAACAACTCGATACTATTATCCGCAGCACCAAATATGTTCATGTTTTAAAATCAAGTAACAACATTCTTTTCCGAAAGTTCGGTTTGCCTAATTTCAGATACTGAGTCTTTTAGTTTGAAAGATTTCATAGTTCATAGTCTTAATCAAATAACGACTCTCTTTTAAACAATTGAGTAATGTATGCCTTATGTGTGAGTAGGTTGTTCTTGTTTATAACAATCTTATTAAAGCGGCCATGATCTAGGAAATGTAATATCATTTTGTCTCATCTTAGTTTCTATGCAGATGGAGGTTTCTCTGGTTTTAATAATACTTAATTATTCAATACATTTCCCTTTATTAGCGCTATGATGGTTTGTTCGATACTTATTCGATTTCCAAATCAAGAAACATATTCCTTTTAAAACCAAGTACTCATTTCTCACTTAAATGAGGTTTTACACTTTTTAACAAAATTCATATTAATTCAATTAAGTCAAGTCTCTTATCTTCTACAATCAATAAACCATTCTTTTTATCTCTCTTAAGTCGTTATACCTAACTTCCCATAAAGCTAGTATAACTCTTAAGCTTTCAAAACCAAGTATTACTCTTTTCAAAACGATTCTTAATTCTTTTGAAATACTTCAAGATTCTTATTATTCAGGCTTAAGTCAAAGACATTGCCGTAGAACTACGTTCAGTTAACACACGTACGTCTACCGTACTATATATATATTCTTTTAAAATATCATGCTCAAGAGGATAGGAAGAATCACATACCTTGCGACGATTATCGACTATTAGCAAATAGCTCCAAAGTACTGTAATCCTGCTAGCCTTTTCCACCCTTCGAGTAGAATACGCTACTCGCAGTACTTCAACCTATAACGGTTATACAAGTCTATCAATGTCTAGACTACACTGTAGAATAATTCTACGGAAAATTGGGCAGCACTTCCCTACCCGCCAAACTACACAAGTCTACTGTAAATACAGTCCTATGTAAGTACAGTTCAATCTTCTTCTTTAATATCCTTCTGATGTGATTTCAGTTCAATATTCTTCTGTAATATCCTTCTATTACAGTTCAATTCTCTTCTATGTATCTTATATACATTTCTATACTACTACAGTATGTAATTTCCAATTACACTAGAAGGATAGGATTATTTACCTCGATAAGCCCAAAATTATCCAAGATTAAATGTCGATCCTGAGCAACGTTTAGCTCCGATTCTGAACGCTCCAATTCGCTCCAAGAAACCCTTAGAAGTTCTACACAACTTCTACTTAACACTTCAACCGACTATGAAGATTTTTCTTAGGGTTTCGTTTAGTGGCTAAAGGAAGTATAATAGTATTTCGGCTTTTAGTATAGGTGTAACTGGAATACTACAAGGTATTTGGGCCAAGGTATTTTGGAATAGTAACAACACTTGGAGAATACTTTTCTACCAAAGGGGGTATTTTTCAAAACTACTAGGCAAGTGGGGGTATTCGTGAGGGCCTCTAAGGGAGGGTGCTCTTGGACGAATACTACACTTAAGGGAGGATTTTCAAGACTTGGAAAATGATTTGTGGATAAAGAAATGTCTTGCATTAGAGAGGTATTTATAGGCCAACCAATGGCCAAGATTAAGACAAGTGGTAGGCAAGTGTAGGGTGGGGATTTGGACATGTGTTTGTGGGTCCCACTTGCTCATCAACTACACAAAATATCCTACCAACTCCTCGACAAAAAGAGCAAAAACGTGCCAAGAAATCCCTTGATTGCCGTCCACTGGGTGACAAGTGTCACCCTCTCGTTGGTCCGAATATTTCATCTCTCGTAAAAATCCGCAAAATTATAAATGACATAACCGGAATTTTCCCTTCGCAAAGTTTGGAAAACGTTTCGTCGGAAAACGACTCTTTTCGCTAGTTGTGCACAAATTTCGCCACTTTGCCTACTTAAGGCTTAAACTTTTGTACGTACGCCCTCACGTACATACTCTGGAAATACAGGGTATAACAGTTATGAGACTTGATTTCTTTACAAGTTATGAGACTTTATTTTTCAAGATACGGGACTTGATTTCTAAAGTTAAGAGATTTGATTACAAGTTATGAGACTTGATTTCTTTACAAGTTATGAGACTTTCTTTTTCAAGATATGGGACTTGATTTCTAAAGTTAAGAGATTTGATTTAAAGTTATGAGACTTGATTTCTTTACAAGTTATGAGACTTTATTTTTCAAGATATGAGACTTGATTTCTAAAGTTAAGAGATTTGATTTAAAGTTATGAGACTTGATTTCTTTACAAGTTATGATACTTTCTTTTTCAAGATATGAGACTTGATTTCTAAAGTTAATAGATTTGATTTAAAGTTATGAGACTTGATTTCTTTACAAGTTATGAGACTTTATTTTTCAAGATATGAGACTTGATTTCTAAAGTTAAGAGATTTGATTTAAAGTTATGAGACTTGATTTCTTTACAAGTTATGAGACTTTATTTTTTCAAGATATGAGACTTGATTTCTAAAGTTAAGAGATTTGATTTAAAGTTATGAGACTTGATTTCTTTACAAGTTATGAGACTTTATTTTTCAAGATATGGGTTACTTGATTTACTTCTAAAGTTAAGAGGCTTGATTTCAAAAGAGTATGTGACTTGAGTTTTAAAAGTATACGTTTATTGATTTAAAGAGAAGAAGTTTTATGATTCTTTTTAAGTATGTATGTACGTAGTATTTTTGGGTTTAGTTTCCCTAATGTTGCAAGAATAAAAGTGTCTTAAGTTCTCTAAAATGAAAGGTTGTTATAATAGCTTTATGGGAAGTTGTTATAACGACTTAAGAAGAAGTGAAACGATGGTTTAAAAATGTTATGTAAGGAAAATCACACCGAGCCTACAAATAGGCCGGATTATGTTATGAGATACACCGAGCCTACAAATAGGTCGGATTATGTTATGAGATACACCGAGCCTACAAATAGGCCGGATTACGCCATATTACCCCGAGCCTACACATAGGCCGGGTTACGTCATCTTACACCGAGCCCCACAGGCGGGCCGGATTATGCTACATGATTCCACAGTACACCGAGCCCCACAGCGGGCCGGATTATGCTACATGATTCCACAGTACACCGAGCCCCACAGCGGGCAGGATTATGCTACATTATTCCACAGTACACCGAGCCCCACAGGCGGGCCGGATTATGCTACATGATTCCACAGTACACCGAGCCCCACAGGCGGGCCGGATTATGCTACATGATTCAACAGTACACCGCGGTCCCGCAATGGGCTGGGACACGTTATCACGTATGGATAATCAAAGTAAGCTCCTAAATAAGTCCTCCATAAAGTAGGATTATGTTATGTAAGATATGTAAGTTATGTGGAAAACTTGATTGAATTCTTAAGTATGTATGTAAGAATATGATGTTAATTCTTATTGAAAGAAGGAAAAGAATGATTAATGTACGATTGATTTCATGAGTTAAAATAGCACGGTAGGATCTGGTATTTTAATTTTTATACTTGCCCCTGTCAGTCTTTTGTGCAGCTTATGATCTTGTTTAATGTACTTTATTTTCGCTCCATACTTAGTACTTGTTGTAATCGACTTCTTGTGGGCCGTTCATGTCCGCTGTCTAGGTACACGTGGAGCCACGAGCTTAGGATCCTTGTTCAGCATTTTGAGATGGCTCCAAATTCCGGAGTTTGTCATTATGGCTAGGTACATTCAGGGGTACGGCGGGGCCTTGTCCCGTCATAGTTGTTGTCACCTTCTTATAGGTCTGTATTCATATGTGGGCTAGACTGGTGTAAGTTGTATTTACATTGTTGTATAGCGTAGACCCTTTCGGGTGATTTATATTTATACGGAAGCCTTTCCGGCTTTGCCTTTGTTTTAAAAAAAAAAAAGTGCTATTTATCTTCCGCAGTTTATTTATGTCAGATGGGTAGAGGTGCCTGTGTAGGCACTCGTCACGGGCCCGGGATTTGGGGCGTGACAATGTCAACCTCACAGAAGCATGCCCGCAGAATTCCAACATCACTGTCAGCACGTCTGTGTTATACTATCAAATCAGCATCACTGGAACATGCCCGTGGAATTCCAACATCACTGTCAACAGTCCATGATATAATATCAAACCAAAGATCACCGAGCATTCCGTGGAATTCCAACAAAGATCACAAGACGTCTGTAGAACAATATATAATCAATATCACAGAAGCATGCCCGTGGAATTCCAACATCACTGTCAGCACGTCTATGGAATAACATATAATCAATATCACATGTATACATATAACCAAGGCCGGCCCCCAAGCGAGGGACTTGGTGAAGTGAAATACAACACTTGCACGAATAACTATCATAAGAAACCATATGCAAGTATAAATCATCTTTTCACTTTACTAGAGGTATATCACGTCTTCTACTTTAGAAAGCCTAAGGCATTATTAAGGCATGAAAGATTAAAGATAGAAGAATCACACATCTTCTACTTAAGAGAGCCTAAGGCGTTATCATGACATGGAAGAGTAAGGGTAGAAGGAATAACACACCTTCTACTTCTAGAAAGCTCAACTATACAACGTACGTCCGCCGTACGTTCCTTCTCTTATAACACCCGAGACACTAACACTTGTTGTCTCAAACACTTTCACTTTCCCACATCAAGTAACTTACAATCTAAAGCCAAGTTACTCATACTTTTTAAATCAATTCACCTACACTTTACAAATCAAGTTACCTATACTCTTCGAATCTATTAAGAGGAACTTCCCTTCTAGAAATCCAAAGTACTATGTATAGAGTACATCACCAAGTACTATCAAGGAATAGATAGACAACTTCCATTTTGGAAACCCCAAAGTACTATCTAGGGAATATATATCACAACTTCCATTTTTGAAAACTCAAAGTACTAACAATAGAGTATATCACTAAGGATTAGGTTCCAATAGAACTCTATAGAGATCAAGTCAAGTATACTTCTAAAATCAAGGCAAGTATACTTCAAGAAACAAGTCATGTATACTCCAATAACAAGACAAGTATACTTCAAGAAACAAGTCATGTATACTCCAATAATAAGGCAAGTATACTTCAAGGAACAAGTAATGTATACTCCAATAACAATCATGTCGATAGAAGGAAGTAGTTCACATACCTTATCGTTCTTCTACCAATCCGTTAAGTGGAATACGCCTCACATAGCTTATACCAATATGCTAAGCGGAATAAACCTCCCGTACTTTAACCTATAATGATAATATCATGTCTATCAACTACATGCCTTTAAGGGAGGGTTATGGACTAAGTAAAGTTTCCATTTCTACAAAAAATTGGGCAGCACTTCCTTTGTTTCTACGTACTTTTCCACCTTTTCCAAGGCCTGAATTCAACAACCAACAAGCCACACATAAGGGCATAACCAACAGTTAACCAAAGGGGATTACACGCCTAACTTGACGTGTAAAATTCTGCCCCACAATCATATCAAAACAGTCCACAATTAATCAATATTAAGGGTACAATGTGAAGCCTTTAACACCCTTATCCATTAGGACTTTCATTAGCCATTTACTACATGCAAGTTGGTGGCTGATTTTCCAGCATATATACACGTCCAAAACAGTCCATAAAACGACACGACGACGTCTAACCGTTTTGGCAGTTTTCGGCCAACAACAACTACAACAATCCAAAGTCCTTTTCCATAATTCTATATAATCCAATTCTCATTTCAACACTTATATATATTCCATATCACATATCAACAACCATATTACTTCATTTTAACATGCGACAAGTGTAAATAACATCAATAAAATCCAACAATTCCAACAACGCCGAAAATGTCTAGTCTCGGCCAACACCAACATCTAACACATACACTTCTTATTTTCCATTTCTTCCTTAACACAAATTCATCCCTTATACATAACAATAAGTAATATTCAATTGGTTTAAATTAAGAAGAAATCTTACCTTAATTTTGCGCAAAGAAACGTCCAAAACAGTCCCAACATCCACTGCACCTTGCTCCACTTTACACCACTTCTTCAAGATCCAATCACAACCATAAATCCTCTACAAGCTTATACTCATCTTCACTTCTTGTTTCACCTCCAAAAAATTGAGGAACAAGCTAGGGTTTTGGCCCAAACTTTCAGCCAAGGCAAGGTTTAAGAGGCTTGGAGAGTTAACTTGGTTTAACACTTGGTTTAGGGGCTTAATATAGGAGTAAGAAACTTGATCAACACTTTGTTCATGGCTAATGAGGCTCTCGGCCAAAGGGCTTGAGGAGAGAAAAGATGGGAGCAATATTTGGTGAAATGTAAATAATAATCCAAGTCTTCCAAGACTTGGATATGTATAGCAAGTGTAATGCCAAGTGGAGTGGGTCCCACATGCCCACTTGTCCTCAAAATATCTATAAAGTTGTTATATTGTCACCCTCCTATTGGTCCAAAATTATTTCTTCATAAAACATTCTATACTTGGCTAAAATATCTCAAAATCTCGTGGGCCCCACAAAAAAGTAAAATTTCCTGTGGCCCCCACATGACCAAATCCGAGACTTAAAAATCCAAAACTTCAATATACTATAATAATTCCATATACAAAATTTGAGAATCAAATTCCAAGTCGTTAACTTTTTCCTTCACAAAATTCAAATCTTAAATCCTTAATCACGTTCTCAATTAGTAGCCCTGGTATTACGGGGTGTAACATTAAGTATGGTGCACAACATACCCATACACAAGACTCTACTAGACACAGTCTGTAGACACATTCCGAGGACTAACTGCTCTGATACCACTCTTGTCACTCCCCGAACCCCGGGCCCGCGACTGGTGCCCTACCTGGGCACCCTTCTACCCATACATCACATGTAACCGACGGAAGCTAAAGAAAACTCATCATCATTGTTTTTTCTTTAAACAAAGGCAATGAAATAGACAAAGTCGACAAGGCCGCCATTATATATAAAACAACTTAAAGGAACTACAACGGTACCACTTACGCAAGTCCAGCCCACATATGAATACATCCTCTAAGAGTTTGATAACAACCTGTGACGGAACAAGGCCCCGCCATACCCTGAATATACACAAGTCTAAAATCAAGACTCTACCAAAATGACAACTCCGGAACAATGGAGCTATCCCAAAAGTGAGCAACGATGACCTAGCGTGGATCACCAAATGAGTACCTATACTGCGGGCATGAACGCACCCGGGCCAGAAGGTCGATAACATGTACCAAGTATGTAAACATGAAGTACAGTAAACAAGATCATAACTGTACAAAAGAATGACATGGACAAGTATGTAAATCAAATACCAGATCCAACCGTGCCATAATAAATAAAAGCTAACTGTACCTTGTATCACTATACTACTGTAACACTGAGAGTCAACTGTGCCTTTTTTTTAAATATAACATGTTACACCCCGTAGTTCCAGGGTATGTATGTGAGGACGTACGTACGAGAATACGACATTAATATTGAAAAGGAAGAAAGATGTGATTTTTCGACAGAAAAGTCTCCGGATTTTGTGAGGAAAAAAGGTTCGTTAATGGGAATTGGATTCCCAGATTTGGTATTTGGACTTCTTGGAATATTAGAGAATTAAGGAATTTTATTTCCGGAATTGGTCACGTGGGGCCCACTTTATTTTCGAGATTTTGGACATTATGGATATTTTCGGAAGATGAAATATTTTGGACGAGTCGGAGGGCGACATGTGTCACCCCCATGTGTCCTTGTGGCCGAAATTGCTTGACAAGTGGCCAAGACAAGTGGCCTTGTCTTGCAAGATATTTTGTGTAGGACAAGTGGCTTGTGGGGCCCACACACACTTGTCCCCAATCTCAACCACACACTTGCTTTCATCCTAGCCCTTGTTTGTCCTATATATGCACCCTTAGTTGATGAAATCTTCCACACTTAGGTTATTTCAAGACTTGAACAATACTATCTCCCTTGCCTTGTGGTTTCGGCCATGACCCTTTTCCTTGACCTAAATTTGTCCAACAATTCTTAAACGTTTAAGTGTTCTTCCTTAAGGTGTTAGGAAGATGGTGAACCAAGAGTTAGACAAGATTTCACACCCCTAGCCTTTGAATCACCCCTTGGCCGAAAGTTGTCTAGATGGAACCCTACGTGTTCTTCACTTTTTGGAGTTGAATCTTGAAGAGAAGTTGGTTAGGAGCTTCTACGGGTTGCTTGTAGCGGATTGGAACGTAAGGATTTGGAGCTAAACTTGCTAAGGAGCGACTTTAAGTTCTTGGATATTTTTGGGCTTTTTGAGGTAATGATCTTAATCCTCTTTGTGAAGTTGGATATTATGTATATTGGAAGTATATATATGAGTATGAGATTTGTGGAATGAAGGTTGGAAATATTTGGAACTTGTTAAGTTGCTAAAATGGAAAATTGGCATGTTAGCCATAAAATTGTAAAAACGTATCTATTACTTGTTGAAAGCTAATAACAAAGTAACTATAACTTATATGAAGATTGGAATATAAGTTGGAGGATTAAAGAAGTAATTATGGCATTCTAGCCGAGAAATTGGATAAAGTATGATTATTATAAGTTGGCCAAGAACACCAACTAATGGACTGTATTTACTTTGGACTGTATTTACATTGGACTGTATTTACATTGGACTGTCTTTACTTTGGACTATGGACTTGTTCCATTTCGGTTTTAAGTTGTTGTGGTTTTAAGGGGAAGATTGTTTAACACGTCCGTTTGGGCGTGTGATCCCCTTCTTTAGTTGTTGAATTGTTGCGCCTTAAATGTGGCATGTTGGTTACTGTTATCAGGCCTTGAAAAAGGTGGGAAAGTATGTAAAAAAAGGGGAAGTGCTGCCCGATTTTTCCGTAGAATTAGAGGGCTATTAATTGGTATAAGCCTTAATTGGTAAGTAAGGTTTGATAGAGGTACTATGGCCATTTTAGGATTGAAGTAAAACATGTGGCGTGATCTACTTGGCTTAAGGAGTAGCCGACGAAGTTGAAGTACTTGGAGCGTTTTGCTATTTGTCGATAATCGTCGCGAGGTATGTGAACCTCTTCCTATCCTTTCTAGCATGATTGTTGTGAACTATGTAGTACGGTAGATGTACGTGTGCTAAACGAATTTGGTTGGTTTAAAACATAAGGTGTTATAATAGCTTTATGGGAAGTTAGTTATAACGACTTTATGTAGGTAAAAGAATGGTTTGTTGATTTTAAAAGGCAAGAGACTTGACTTATATTTGACTTGTTATAATGTTAAGAACTTGAATTGTGTTAAAAAGTTATGAAACCGCATTCTTGAGTAATGAGTATTTGGTCTAAAAAAAGGAATAAGTTATATTGATTTCAGAAATGGGAATAAGTATCGAACAAGCCATTGCAGCGTTAATAAAGGAAAAAGTAATGACAATTAATTATATTAAAACAAGTAGAAACATCCATCTGCATAGAAGCTAAGATAAGACAAAATTGTATTACATTTCCTAGATCATGGCTGCTTTAATAAGATCATTAATAACAAGTATTGATTTTTCTTAAATTCCAAAGTAAGGAACTTGATTTCTAAAAGAAAAGAGACTTGAGGAATTGAAGTGTTTTGGTTTAAAAGAAAGGCATGGTTGTGTCGTAAATTGGTTTAAAAGGAAGGCATGATTTTGTCTTAAGTTGGTTTAAAAAGAATGTATGGAAATTGTTTTGGTTTACTTAAAAAGATAGTTACTCTATTTTGATACTACGGGTATCGTGTGACTTTTGTGAAAGAAATAGATCTTTTTAAAAGAGTTAAAGTATGTAGTACTTTGGGGTTAAAACCCAGATTTTTGGCATAAAATGAAAGTACCTTGAGTTGTGAGTAACTTGCCTATGTTTGCTTGTGATAGCCTTGTTGTGCAAGTGTTGTATCCTTATGTTACCACGTCTCTCGGTAGAGGACCGGTTATCTTGTCGTTACATTGACATGTTTACACCGATGAAGAATACCGGGGGCATGCGGCTATGCGGCGGGTTAAACTCCCGGTCGTGTTATTCTTGATCATTTTGGACATACTGACACGATGGGAGGCCCACGGGTATGCTTCCACTATGATGGTCCATGGGCATACTGACTCGATGGATGGTCCACGGGTATGCTGCCATGATGAGGGTTCGTTTCCCTATCTGATAGTGTTATTCCATGGACTAGCTCTCCATGGGGTTTTACTGATTTGGCTTTGGTATCTGGTAGTTGGCTCTCGTGCTTCCCCCGGTCGTGGCTGATTCGGCTTTGGTATCTGGTAGTTAGCCTTCGTACTTGCCCCGTTCAGTTTAGTGGCGAAGTCTCGTGATCCGGCTTTGGTATCTGGTAGTTGGTCTTAATTACTTGCCCGCGACGTGACGTGATACAGTGGTATCCGGTAGTTGGTCTTCGTACTTGCCCGGTCGACCGTGGTATGGTTATATAGTATTGTTGATACGACTTTGGTATCCGTAGTTGGCTTCGTACTTGCCTGGTCGATGGATGATGCGTTGGTTCTGGTAGCTATGCCTTCGTCTTGCCGTCACGGTTCTTATGACAGTGGGACTCGTGTTCATGTGTACTCCTTGGTGTTGTTATATCATAGGATCAGCGGTGAGGAAGGAATTCCACCGCATGATTGATGTTGTGGCGTGAGACCCATGGTTATATTTGAGTGATGACTTTGAGGCGTGAGTCCACGACTTGACATGTTGCTTATATATGTGGATCGTAGTTTGGTTATCATACATGTCTCCTGCTTTATATAATCGTTATGATTTCATTTACGATATTTTCGCCACATACTTGGTACTGTTATCGACCTCCTTCGGGGGGCTGCGTTCATGCCGCAGGTAGAGGTACACCGGTCGTTGATCCTCGCTCATAGGATCACAGTTCAGCGTTTTGGGAAGCTCCGTTTCTCCGGAGGCTTATCTGTTGGTATGATTCCCTAAGATTGTAGGTTCTTATACATTCAGGGGTATGGCGGGGCCGTCCGTCGTTGTTGTTATAAAACTCTTAGAAGTCATGTAGTAATCGCTAGGCGGTGGTTTGTAAAGGATGTAACTGTTCGATTATATATATATATATATATGCAGAAAGGTGACCGTTTTGGTTAGCCTGTTTCTTTTCATATTGTTCATATCTTTGAGTTTTTATTTCCGCTGATTTTCTCTGATGTTGTATCACTAGGGTGCCCGGGGTAAGACACCAGTCGCGGGCCCGAGGTCGGGTCGTGACATAACATCAACTGCATCTTTTCAAAATGAAAGTCACATCTAAGACAGGGACACCTGCCCACGAATCAATATATATATCTTTTTCATGGGAATCGAACCCGCATGGGTATTTATACCCGCATGAGTATCTCCACTCACATCATGGAAGCACATCCATGGAGAAAATATACACAAATATAGTCATGGAATAAAACCAAGTTACCAACACATCATATACAAAATATTAAAATAAACTTTCTTTTTAGAAATGCCAAGGTATTTATGAGAGCCATGTCAAAATCAGGGACTCCTACCCTCAGAATATGATATCATGGACTCGAACCCGCACAAGTATAACGATATCATGGGACTCGAACCCACGTAATGTATAACGATATCATGGGACTCGAACCAACGCAATGTACAAATGGTAACCTGGGATTTGAACCCACATCATGGAGAGCTAATCCATGGAATGATATGATGTCATGGGACTCGAACCCACCATACATCGAGAGTGGTCCATGGAATGATATGATGTCATGGGACTCGAACCCACCATACATCGAGAGATAGTCTATGGAATGATATGATGTCATGAGACTCGAACCCACCATACATCGATAATGTTACCTCCCCTTTAGTGAGGGACACGGTGATATAGGAATAAAACACTTGCACGAAAATGTTACACCCCGTAAATTCAAGAGAATAAGATAAGAACGTACGAAAGGAAATAAGGTTTGAATTTGGAAAGATGAGTTGGCAAAAATGTTGTAGGCAAATTTTCAGTGAACTTTGGAGCGGTATATCTCCTAGTTCATTAGGAGTTTTTAGGTGTTTCAAAAACCTAGTATGAAGTTCGTCGAGTCTAGTTTCCAACGCAACAAACCTCTCGTCGATAGGACATCATAGTAAAAAGTTATGGACGTTAGAAGTTCTATTGACGGAGGAGAAAGAAAGCTTCAGTCAGGCGCCACAGCGCCACGGCGCCGGCAGCAGGGCCGCGGCGCCGAAAGCCCTGAAGTGTTCTGAAGTTGCAGCGCCGCGGCGCCGAGGCGGGATTTTTCGCGAAAAAGGGGGAAAAATCAGAAGATATTTGTGTAAAGGCCTATGGGAGGGTGACAAGTGTCCCTCCCATCTTTTTGACCAAGAGAAAGTCTTATATTATGACCAAGTCTTGAAGACTTGGTCATTTTGCAAAGGTTCTTCCTAAAAGAAAATCCTCTTCTCTTCTCTCTAAAAATTGATGAACCCCAAGTGTGATGAAATTTCTGGAAAGGCAACAAGAAGGAAATATGTTGGCAAGCTTGTAGAGGGTTCGTGTGGGTGATTTTAACGTGAAGAAGAATTTCGGAAAAAGGGCTTATTGAGGTAAAATCTTCACCTTCTTTGTGATTGAAGATTACATGTTATAGTAGTTAAGAAATGATCATGTGGTATATATATTAAAGTTTGAAAAGATTTGAATCATGTTGACTTGTTGAAAACCGAAAATAGGCATGTTAGTCACTAATGTTGTAATCAATTCGGTTGTTAGCTTAAATCGTTACATGTTATATATAGAAGGGTATATCGTTGTTATAATTGGTTATGACTTATATAACATGTTGGAATAACGAGTTGGATTGAAAGGATTTGAAAAGGATGATATGTGAGCATGTTGTAGCCGAGGAGTTGCCTTAACTAATTGGATTGTTTAATAGGAATTGTGGGGCAGAATTTTACACGTCCGGTTAGGCGTGTAATCCCATTTGTATTGCCGAATTGTTGGGCCTTAAATGTGGCATTTGGTTATTGAATTCGGGCCTTGAAAAAGGTGGAAAAATACGTAGAAACAAAGGAAGTACTGTCCAATTTTCCGTAGAATAAGGGACTTTACAATTAGAATATTCTACGTTGAAGCTAGATGCTAATAAACGTATTATGGTCATTATAGGTTGACATACTACGGACGGCATATTGGACTTGGCAAGTGGATTAAGCCGGAGAGGTATGTGGAAACTTTCTTATCTCTTGAGCATGAGTAGTTATAAATGTATAGTACGATAGACGTACGTGATTTAAATGAAGTCAGCTCATTTGATATACATGACTTATTTTAAGAATGTCTAAGTTGGTTGAGTTAGAGAATTAACTCACTTGTTCTTAAGGAAAGGATAAAAGAATGGTTTATTCTAATAAGGTAGACAATGATTTCTTGACATGAAAAAGTATAGAATACTTGATTTGGAAAATATTGATTCTTGAACTATTCTAAAGATAAGAGACCTGATTTCTAAGTTAAGAAACTTGTTTTCTAAAGTTAAGAGACTTGAAGTATTTTGAAAGTTGTGTAACTTGATTTGAATGTATAAGTCTCTTGGTCATAAAAAGAATGATTTTGTCTAAGACATAAAGAGTTATAACGGCTTTATGAGAAGTTAGTTATGACGGCTTTATGAAAGGATAAGGATGTCTTAGTTTCTAAAGCATAAAGTTAGTATAACGGCTTTATGAGAAGTTGGTTATAACAACTTTATGGAAGGTTAAAGGAATGGTTTTCTCGAGTAGGGTAAACAAAGATGAATGACTTGAAATTAAGAAGGGCAATTTGATTTAAAGGCATCAATTGCTTAAAGTTTAAAGTAAGGGTCACTTGATTTAGAAGCCAAAAATATATTTCTAAAAGTGTAGCGACTTGTTTGAAATGTAGACAAGCCTTGATACTACGGGTGTTAGTATCTTGGGGTTTTATGTAAAAAAGAATCTTTTGAAAAAATAGAAATACATAGTACTTTGGGTTAAATTCCCAGAATTATTGTGTGATATGAGAGTGCCTTAAGGTTATAAAGTGAGATCCATTTTGTATGTTAATGAAAGTCTAAAGATTTTATGAACTTGCCTATACTCGCTTGTGATAGCCTTGGAGTGCAAGTATTATGTTGTTACGCTGCCGTGACTCTCAGTTGGAGGGTCGGCTATCTTGTTGTGAAATTATTTGGACGTACCGAAAGTGATGGAGGATTCCACGGGTATGCTTCCATTGTGATTGATCCATGGACGTGCTTGCGATGGAGGATTCCGGGGCATGCTACCATGATGCGGGTTAAATTCCCGGATACTATTATTACTTCATGGATTAGCTCTCCATGAAGACATGTACCCGAGATGAGGGATTCCACATATATGTTATATACTATTATTACTCCATGGAGTAGCTCTCCATGAAGACATGTACCCGAGATGAGGGATTCCACGGGCATGTGATATACGATTATTACCCCATGGATTAGCTCTCCATGAAGTCATGTACCCGAGATGAGGGATTCCACGGGCATGAGATATATATATATATATATATATATATATTGTATGTGTGTACGCCGACAGTGAGTAGGATGCCACGGGCGCGTCACATGGTTATATTTTACGCTTACGACTGTCGGCAGTGATGGGGGATTCCACAGGCACGCTTGATATTTGAGGGCTTGTGTCCCTAGCTACGGTGTGACTATTGTTCATGTGTTGAAATAGTCTTTAAAAGGTAAAAACTGACTTCATTACTTTCATTTCGGCAAGGCACGGTTGTTCTGTTAATTTGGTTATCATACATGTCTACAGCTTTATTTTAGACTATATATGATTTAAATTACGATGCTTTCATTTACATACTTGGTACATATTTTGTCTCGACCTCCTTGAGGCTAAGTTCATGCCGCAGTTGAGGTACATAGCTTGCGATCCGCACTCTGAGATCACCGTCGATTCTTGAAAGCTCCATTTCTCCGGAGGCTTTGTCTTTTGGTACGGTTCCCTGAGGTTGTAGATTTATGTACATTCAGGGGTATGGCGGGGCCCTGTCCCGTCACAGTTGTTATGTCAAAACTCTTAGAGGTCTGTAGTCATATCTTGTGGGTCCCTTTGAAAAAAAAATGAGGTAACTGCTTTTGGATTTATATATATCCAGGGAGGTAGCCTTATCGGCTAACCTATTATTTATTTCTTGTTAGGTTTATGTATGTTCCGCTGATTATCTCTGATGTATACCTGTAAGGGTGCCCAGGTAGGGCACCAGTCGCGGGCCCGGGGTCGGGTCGTGACAGAAAGGCTATCATGAGCAAATATTCAAGTTAAAATACTCTTTGACTCTCATTAAAACACGTAGAATGAACTATCATTTTATAAACTCAAGGCATTTTCCTTTCATGTAAAATTAAGGACTTGAACCCCAAAAGTACTACGTACATCTATTCTTTATAAAGAGAATCATTTCATGCAATATTAGAGAGTTGAACCCCAAAGTACTACGAACACTCATTCTTGTAAAAAGAATCCTTTTGTGTAATAACCCCAAGATACTAACACTCGTAGTATCAAGACACTTCCTCTTTTAAAATCAAGTTACTACACTTTTTAAATTCAACTCAAGTCTTTAAAATCAAGTAACTCATCCTTTTCCAATAAAGTCACTCCTATCTTTTAAAATTAAGTTGTCACGACCCGTTCCGGGGCCCATGACTGGTGCCTTACCCGGGCACCCAAGTAGTCATACATCAGAGTAATCAGCGGAATATAAAACAAGACATGAAACAATTGTAAATGAGACACAGTTTATCTGAGAAAAGGGCGCCTTTCGGCATATATATATATAACCAAAATCTGGCAGTTACATCCCAACTGTACAATAGGACTACAGACCTCTAAGAAAGTGAATAACTATGGAGGGACAGGGCCCCGCCATACCCTGAATGTACATATATCTACAACACCAGGGAGAACCATACCAAAAGTCGAGCCTCCGGAGAAGATGGAGCTCCTGACACCAAAGCAAAGATCCTAAGGATGCGGATCTAGCACCTGCTTTCCCTTACCTGCGGCATGAGCATGCCCGAGGTCGATCAACAGTACCAAGTATGTGAAAGCAGAAGTACTTAAAATGAAATCATTATCATTTTAAAACCAATTTTACAAATATGTACGAAACAACCAAGGTAACCGCACATAGTGCCACATCATAAACAAGAGCAACAATAGGTAAACTGTAACAGGTCTTTTCTAGGTCGCGAATGATCGAAGCAAGGCCAATCGCCCATAGTATCATTATGCATGCCTAATCACGGACTCCGTAGTCGCGTAGGCCACCTAGGCCCGCATGAGGTATTCCCGCATCGGGGTAGCTACTCCCGCATCGCCTGGACTCGTAGTCGCGTAGCCACATGGACCGCGTAGCCACATGGACCGCACACTAACTGGAACTCTCGTAGCTCCGCATAGTCCCCGACCCGCATGAGGTATTCTCGTATGATAGTCACACATCGCCGAGGTATACCGCGTGAGCGACTTAACCCCGGTATATCATGTCAAGAGGTGAGTGATGTAATACTAACATAACGGCTTATCGTTAAACAACATAAGCACAATAAGAATAACCTCTTTACACAAACGTTACAAGATACTAACACACATAGCATCACAATATGTCTACTCAACAAACCATCTTACTATACCTTCCAGAAATCAATACAAGTCTTTATAAACACATAAGTAAACCGTTCCTTTTATCTTTCTTAAGTCATTATACCTAACTTTCCATAAACTTAAGCTTTTGTTTAAAACCAAGTATTACTCTTCTTTCAAAAATGATTCATAATTCTTTTGAAATACTTCAAGATTCTTATTATTTAGACTCAAGTCAAAAGACGTCAAGTAAAACCATGTTCAGTTAACACACGTACGTCTACCGTACTATATATATATTTTAAAATATCATGCTCAAGAGGATAGGGAGAATCACATACCTTCTCGGCGAAATCCACCTGCCAAGTCGAATATGTCGCGCGCAGAGTATCAACCTATAATAGTCAAATACGTCTATCAATGTATAAACTACTCTCTAGGACATTCTAAGCAGAGGGTTCTCTATTCTATGGAAAATCGGGCAGCACTTCCCTACCCGGTAAACTATACAAGTCTCAGAATACAAATTCTATGTAAGTACAGTTCAATTCTCTTCTTTAATATCCTTCTATGTATTTTATACTTATTTCTATACTTCTACAGTATGTATTCTCCAATTACAATAGAAGGATAAGATTATTATTTACCTCGATAAGCCCAAAATTATCCAAGATATAAGTCGATCCTGAGCAAGGTTTAGCTCCTAATCTTGTCACGACCCGTTCCGGGGCCCGTGACTGGTGCCTTACCCGGGCACCCAAGTAGTCATACATCAGAGTAATCAGCGGAACATAAAAACAAGACATGAAACAATTGTAAAATGAGACACATTTTATCTGAGAGAAAGTCGTCTTTCGGCATATATATATATATACAAAGTTTGAACAGTTACATCCTTTACAACCCTGCCCACAACAGTGCTACAGACCTCTAAGAATGTGACAACAACTATGACGGGACAGGGCCCCGCCATACCCCTGAATGTACAAGAACCTACAACTCAGGGAACATACCAAAAGATAAGCCTCGAGAAAGCGGAGCTTCCCAATACTGGACGGTAATCCTAAGAGCGAGGATCAACAACCGATGTATCTCTACTGCGGCATGACGCAGCCCCGAGGAGGTCGATCTGACAGTACCAAGTATGTGAAATCAAAATCGAAAATGAAATCATAATAGTCCATATAAAACAGGAGACATGTATGATAACCAGGCTACAATTCACAACATAAAAGAAGTCATGTCAAGTCAGGGACTCACGCCCTCAAAGTCATCACTCAAATGTAACCCGAGTTTAACTCGCTGACGCCGCGTGCCGGCATCTTACCTCGGTATAAGCATGGCCATGGAACCATCATAATAGAAGCATACCCGTGGGCCACCCATCGTGTCAGTATGTCCAAAGGAAATAACAAGATAACAAACAAGAATGGAAGCATACTCGTGGGCCACTCATCGTGTCAGTATGTCCAAAGCAAATAACAAGATCATACTCCTAATGGAAGCATACCCGCCACCCATCGTGTCAGTATGTCCAAAAGGAAATAACCAGATAACAATCAAAATGGAAACATACTCGTGGGCCACCCATCGTGTCAGTATGTCCAAAGCAAATAACAAGATAACACTCCTAATGGAAGCATACCCGTGGGCCACCCATCGTGTCAGTATGTCCAAAAGGATCGATTAGTGGAAGCATACCCGTGGGCCACCCATCGTGTCGATATGTCCATCAATCACCGGATAGCCACTCCAACGAGACGCGGTACGTAAATACAACATTTGCACAACAAAAGTTATCACCACAAGCATAAGCAAGTTCAACAATCGGGTTTTAACCCCCAAGTACTACATACATTAACTCTTTAAAAGATCCGTTTCTTTCACAAAAGTAACACAATACCCGTAGTATAAAAATAGAGTGACTATCTTTTTAAGTAAACCAAAACACTTCCCTTTTGTAAAATCAAGTAACAACATTATTTTCCAAACGTTGAGGTTTGCCAAATTTCAATTGCTCAAGTTTCTCATTTTGAAGGTTTAAGTAGTTCATAGTTTTAATCACTTAATAATATAATTCTCCTTCAAAACAAATTGAGAAACATATGCCTTATGTGTGAGTAGGTTTATTCTTGTTTATAACAATCTTATTAAAGCTACCATGATCTAGGAAATGTAATATCATTTTGTCTCATCTTAGGCTATGCGGATGGAGGTTTACTCTTGTTTTTAATAACACTTTATTAGTCAATACATTTCCCTTTATTAAGCGCTACTTTGTGGTTTGTTCGATACTTATTCTCGATTTCAAATCGATAAAACATTATTCCTTTTAAAAACCAAGTACTCATTACTCACGAATGAGGTTTCACTCTTTTTAACAAAATTCATATTAATTCAATTAAGTCAGGTCTCTTATCTTTTAAGATCAAGTCTCTTAACTTCTTTAAAATCAATAAACCATTCTTTTTATCTCTCTTAAGTAGTATGCCTAACTTCCCATAAAGCTAGTATAACTCTTGAGCTTTTAAAACCAAGTATTACTCTTCTTTCAAAACGATTCTTAATTCTTTTGAAATACTTCAAGATTCTTATTATTCAGGCTTAAGTCAAAAGACATTGCCGTAAAACTACGTTCAGTTAACACACGTACGTCTACCGTACTATATATATATTCTTTTAAAATATCATGCTCAAGAGGATAGGAAGAATCACATACCTCGCGACGATTATCGACTATTAGCAAATAGCTCCAGAAATCGTGTCCAGCTAGCCTTTTCCACCCTTCTAGTAGAATACGCTACTTGCAGTACTTCAACCTATAACGGTCATACAAGTCTATCAGCGTCTAGACTACTTTGTAGAATAATTCTAGATACAGATTCCTTATTCTACGGAAAAATTGGGCGTGACTTCCCTAGTCAAACTACACAATTCTCAGAATAAATTCACATGTAAATCTGATTCACTCTTCTTCTTTAATATTCTTCTGATGTGATTTCAATTCAATTCTCTTCTTTTATACCATCCTTATATACATCTTATACTCACTTCTATACAACTACAGTATGTAATTTCCAATTACAATAGAAGGACAAGATTATTTACCTCGATAAGCCCAAAATTATCCAAGTTTATATGTCGATCTTGAGCAACGTTTAGCTCCTATTCTGAACGCTCCAACCCGCTCCAAACAACCCTTAGAAGTTCTACGCAACTTCTTCTTAATACTTCAACCCGATATGAAGATTTTCTTTAGGGTTTCGTTTTTGTGACTGAAGGGAAGTATAATAGTATTTCTGGGATTTTAGTATAGGTGTAACCTTGGAATACTACAAGGTATTTGGGCCAAGGTATTTTGGTATAGCAACACTACTTGGAGACAACTATTCTACCAAGGGGTATTTTATGAAAACAACTAGGCAAGGGGGTTTTGAGGGCCTCTCAAGGGGAGGGAGGCTTTGGGCGAAAACTACACAAAGGGAGGAGTATTTTCCTTGGAATTTCACAAGTGTGGATGAAGAAATGGTCTTGCATTAGAGGGTATTTATAGGACATTCAATGGCCAAGATTGAGCCAAATGGGGGCAAGTGGAGGTCAAGATTTGGACAAGTGTTTGTGGGTCCCACTTGCTCATCTACTACACAAAATATCCTACCAACTCCTTGACTAGAAACAAGGCCAAAACGCCCACAAAATCATCCAGAGGGTGACAAGTGTCGCCTCTCGTTGGTCCAAAATATTTCATCTCTCGGAAAAATCCATAAAAATAATAAATGACATAGCCGTAATTTTCCCTTCGAAGTCCGGAAAGCGTTTAGTCGGAAAAGCGATTCTTTTGCTAGTTGTGCACAAAATTTCGTCCTTAGTCTTCTTTAAGGCTTAAACTTTTGACGTGCGCCCTCACGTACATACTGCGGAAATACGGTATAACATTCTCCTCCTAGAAACATTTGTCCCGAATGTTCCTTCTCAAGACGATAACGATAAAGTTCCTCTTAACAAGTTGCAATGCCACACTGCCACAAAATAACACACGCGCAATTACTTAACCCAGTCAACGAGGAATCACCTCTAGCATTACAAAAGCTTCCACCCCGGTCTAAAAGATATTCCTTCGCACCTTTACTTCACAAAAGTAATGATCATTTCTATTCTCTCGGCATATGTTCACTTCTTTCCTTACTCATCGTGCTTTTCTCGAACAACTTGAACTCTTCTAGTATCGTACCATACTTGATCATTACTTGATTCCCAAAATTTACGGAGTCACTACTCCAAACTTGGTCATCTTACTAGCCTCGATCTTCTTTAAGGCCATTCCGCCTTGGATCGATTCAGTCGAACATATCCATGAACTCATACGATGGTCATCTAAAATTGGGCCTAGCACCCTCGTGACCCTACCACCCGGCGGGACCACCGAGCGACCTGCGCAATGTCAGGCGCGGGTTGACCGCGACGGTACTCAACCCGACCATTATCGCGCAAACACTTGTTCCCGATGCGGAACAATCTTACTAATTCACGTCATGAAAGCTACCACTTCCATCTCACACTACCCGTGGACTTATCATGCTAATACACCCTAGGCATATAGAGCACTCGACAAGGATCATTTGCAAAATCCTTTACTCGAGACGACTACATCTAAGGTCTCAACATGTAATATTCTAAGGTTCATACCTTCACTGTCCGCATACTTATCACTTTCATCTAACCTTTTTTTCTAACTAACAATTAACACAATGCTATCCGTACATAGCACACAATAATAAGATCATCATCTCAAGCATACAAAACTCTAGAGGGTTAAGGATATACCTGTATCTACCGCTTCACTCTAATCATAGGCACGCCTGCGCAGTAGGCTGTATGAAGGTGATGAACCAGCCATAGATCCGTAGTCATGCTATCCACGATGCTACCTCCGATCGGACAGTTTCTGCGAAATGGCCTGCGCTGTCGCATGTAAAACAAACTCCGAACTAGCACGACACTCACTATTATGGAGTCTACCACAACGGCCACAACGAGGTAGGGTGGCTTGGTACAGCTAACACCCTGCTCCACGAAAATCTGAATCCTCGAGCCACGACGCTCACAATACTCTGGATGCCACGAAGATTGTGGAGGACCACTCTGTCTTGGCGGAGGCGCATAACTAGTCTGTTGCTGAGGCGGTCCGCCTCGAAAGTCGCCAAAAGACCCTGTTGTTCTGGCGCTCTTCTGCTGATCTCGGTCATTCCGTTGACCTCTCCGCTCCTCACATCCCAGTGCATAAGCCTGTATGCGGGCAATGTCCATGCCCGGCTGAAGAGCTACACCCGAACAAGCCTCGCCAGTAGTCATCAAGCGGTGGCGTAGCGGTGCACTCGTCCTCCATGTCGGCTACCAATGCGGGGCGTACCTGGCTAATGAGTCAAACTCACATTGTACTCCCGAATCCGTCGCGGCACGCCTCAGCGTCAAGAATCTACGGCGAGCCCTTCTCATCGTGAGGCAAGAAATGTGCAAGAAATGCCACGAGAACTCGTCCCCAAACTGCTGGAAGTGCATACTCTCCGGGGACAACTCCGCGAATCAAACCCGATCATTGCAGTATCACGTAGCCGATGCGAACCTAAGACCACCGACTCGGTCTCTGAAGCCTTGATCACTCTCATGATCCGCTATAACTATCGGATGAACTCCTGTGGATCATCCTCAGGCCTCGACCCGTAGAACTCTGGCGGGCTACAACTCAGAAAGTCCCGTAGCCTCAAACTATCCGATCTCGGGTGAACCATGGGTACTACTGGAACCGGAATCATTGCATCCAGCTTATCCTCGTGCCATTCCACTATCCTGGCCAATAACTGGGCCATCTCGCATAACCCGTCTCTCTGCTCGGTGTGGGGATGGAGGTTCAGTCTTGTGGTCTCGGCAGCTGCTGCGGCTCTAAACTCTCTTTGGTGGCGGCGTCGCAAAACTCGCCGTCAAGCACTATCTCGGTAATGGCCGGCTGCGCCCTCGTACTCCTCTGCTCTACTAGCGGCTCCTGGCCGCCTTGCCCATCTGGGCCGGGTTGCACTAGCGGAGGCATAACTGTAAAATGAGATCGTCGAGAGGGTCCAACTTATAACACGGCTCTGAGGCGATCTCGGAATGAGAAGAATGGAAACCAATCCTAAATGTCCTGCGACCTCACGATTATAGATGTGGTGCACAACACATCGATAATCAGAACTCTACTGACGCGGTGCGTAGACACTTTCCGAGATTAATCGCTCGATACCACTTTTGTCACGAACCGTTCGGGGCGTGGTGAGTGCCTTACCCGGGCACCCAAGTAGTCATACATCAGAGTAATCAGCGGAACATAAAAACAAGACATGAAACAATTGTAAAATGAGACACATTTTATCTGAGAGAAAGTCGCCTTTCGGCATATATATATATACAAAGTTTGAACAGTTACATCCTTTACAACCCTGCCCACAACAGTGCTACAGACCTCTAAG
This sequence comes from Przewalskia tangutica, assembly GCA_029844215.1. Lineage (NCBI taxonomy): Eukaryota > Viridiplantae > Streptophyta > Magnoliopsida > Solanales > Solanaceae > Przewalskia > Przewalskia tangutica. The sequence continues at coordinate 802,833 of JAQGDG010000034.1, forward strand.
AATGTGACAACAACTATGACGGGACAGGGCCCCGCCATACCCCTGAATGTACAAGAACCTACAACTCAGGGAACATACCAAAAGATAAGCCTCCGGAGAAACGGAGCTTCCCAATACGCTGGACGGTAATCCTAAGAGCGAGGATCAACAACCGATGTATCTCTACCTGCGGCATGAACGCAGCCCCGGGAGAGGTCGATAACAGTACCAAGTATGTGAAATCAAAATAAAATGAAATCATAATAGTCCATATAAAATAGGAGACATGTATGATAACCAGGCTACAGTTCACAACATAAAAGCAGTCATGTCAAGTCAGGGACTCACGCCCTCAAAGTCATCACTCAAATGTAACCCGGGAGTTTAACCCGCACAACGGCCGCATGCCCCGGCATCTTACCTCGGTATAAGCATGGCCATGGAACCATCCTAATGGAAGCATACCCGTGGGCCACCCATCGTGTCAGTATGTCCAAAGGAAATAACAAGATAACAAACAAGAATGGAAGCATACTCGTGGGTCACCCATCGTGTCAGTATGTCCAAAACAAATAACAAGATCATACTCCTAATGGAAGCATACCCGGGCCACCCATCGTGTCGGTATGTCGAAAAAGAAATAACCGGATAACAATCAAAATGGAAGCGTACTCGTGCCACGCATCGTGTCGGTATGTCCAAAGCAAATAACAAGATAACACTCCTAATGGAAGTATACCCGCCACCCATCGTGTCGATGTCCAAAAGGATCGATTAGTGGAAGCATACCTGGGCCACCCATCGTGTCGATATGTCCATCAATCAGCGGATAGCCGCCCTCCAACGAGACGCGGTAGCACGTAAATACAACATTTGCACAACAAAGGTTATCACCATAAGCATAGGCAAGTTCAACAAATCCGGTTTTAACCCCAAAGTACTACATACATTAACTCTTTAAAAGATCCGCTTTTTCACAAAAGTCACACAATACGTAGTATAAAAATAGTGACTATCTTTTAAGTAAACTAAAACACTTACCTTTGTAAAATCAAGTAACAACATTATTTTCCAAACGTTCAGGTTTGCCTAATTTCAAATGCTCAAGTTTCTCATTTTCGAAAGGTTTCGTAGTTCATAGTTTTAATCACTTAATAATATAATTCTCCTTTAAAACAAATTGAGAAACATATGCCTTATGTGTGAGTAGGTTTATTCTTCTACAGACCGCATCTAGTAGAGTCTTGATTATCGGTGTGTTGTGCACCATACCAATAATCAGGAGGCTATAGGATATTTAGTATTGGTTTCCATTCTTCTCACTCTGAGATCGTGCCTTAGAGCCGTGTTATAAGTCGGACCCCTCTAACGTATTCCTTTTATGTAACAGTTATGCCTCCACGTAAGGCAACCCGGGCCCAGAAGGGCAAGGCAGCCGAGGGAGCTGCTAGTAGGACAAAGAGTCATGAGGCTCGAACCGATCTATACCCGAGACGCGAGTTCCACGACGCCGCCGCCAACGAGGTTTAGGTCGCGGCGGTGGCCGATGAGACCATTACCGCACCTCCATCCACGGCTGGAGCAGATGAGAGATTACGAGAGATGGCGATTCTGCCATCGCCGAGATCGTGGCGAACATGAGATAGGTTGGATCGGATTCAGTTCAGCCCAAATGCGTCGCGTTCACCCGAGATCGGACGATTTGAGGCTACTGGATTTTACGAGTTGTAGCGCCGAGTTCTACGTCGAGGCACGAGGATGATCGCGAGTTCATCCGTTCTGAGAGGATCGTCACGAGTGATCAAGGCTTGAGACCGAGTCCGTGATCTTCGGTTCACATAAGTGCGTGATACCGATCGATTGGTTTGATTCATGGAGTTATCCCGGGAGAGCACGCGTCCCGGCTACTTGGGACCGGTTCTGAGGCTTTTCTCACCCACTTCTTGCCTCCGCATGAGGAGGGCACGGCCGACATATTTTTGTTCTTTGAGCAGAGAGGCGCGCTAGGAGTACAACGTTGAGTTCGATTCGTTGGCTCGATATGTCCCTGCGTTAGTAGCAGATATGGAGGCGGTACACCGCTACGTCACGGGCTAGATGATTATATGGCCGAAGTCTTGTGCGGGTGTTTCTCTTCACCGGGTATGGACATTACGCGCACGAGCTCATGCGCTTGGATGCGAGCGTAAGGGACCGACGGGTTGGCCAAGAAGAAGAGGACCGGCGGCAGGTCCTTGGTAGTTATCGTGGTGGGCGGCCTCGGCGGTCTAGATTCGCACCACGGCCGGCTCGAGCACTCCCGCACCGTCCTCAAGACCCGAGTATTCGGCGGGGCCCCGTGACTTGACTTTCGGTGGCAGAGGTGCTGGCGGTCGGGTCCGCTCAGTGTCCGATGTGGTAGATTCCATTCAGGAGTTGTAGTACTACCGGGAGTTTGCTACACTTGTGGCCGCAGGTCATTGCGAGGCTGTCAGGCCAAGCGGCCCAGTGGTAGAGTCGACCTACAGTGCATTCTTTGGTCTTCATCACCTACGATTACTCGCCCGGGCTGGGGTTCTCGAGGACCAGCAGTCGCGCAGGTCGTGGTGCGGGTCCCAGCTTAGCGCCTCGAACCGCATTTATGCCTTGTCTAGCCGCGGGACCGAGGCGTCGCTGGACGTCCGCAGTACTTTATCGGTTTACGTTGTGATGTGTATGCCTTGATAGATCGGGTTCTACTCTGTCTATATCTCCCTTATTGCTAGTAATATAGGGATAGAGCTGAGTCCATAGACCGCACCGAGGTAGCTACGCCGGTGGTGGTTCGGGTAGCTCGGCGGTATATAGGGCTTGCCCGTGTCTTTATCACGATCGTCGGACCACTAGCCGACTTGATAGAGTTGGACATGGCGATTTCGATGTGATCGTAGGCATGGATTGGTTAGCGTCTTGCTATGCCAATGTAGGCTGCGAGGAGAGAGTGATGCGGTTCGGTTTCTGAGGCCGGTTATTGAGTGAGAGAACACCACGCCGGTGGGTAGGTTTATTTCCTACCTCGAGGCTAGGAAGATGGTGCAGAAGGGGTACATCTACCATCTCATTCGGGTGTTTGATACTGAGGCTGCGGTGCGATTTTGATCGATTCGATAGTCGAGAGTTCCCGGGCGTGTTTCAGACGACCTCCGGTATCCTCACGAGAGGAGATAGAGTTTTGTATCGATGTCTTTGCGGACACTCGGCTATTTCCATTCCGCCATACGTAATGGCACGCCGATTGAGAGAGTTGAAGGACCGGTGAGAGATTTCTTTGGAGAAGGGCTTCATCGAGCCTAGTGTTTCTCCCCGGGAGCGCGGTATTGTTCGTGAAGAAGAAGGATGGGGACGCTGCGCATGTGTGTTGATTCTGACGGTGAACAAGGTGACCATTAAACAGATACCCCTTCCCGGGATTGATGATTTGTTCGATCGATTGCGGTGCGAGATGTTTTTCAAGATTGATCTGCGATCGGGCTATCATCAGTGCAGTCGAGGCGGATGTCCCTAGGTGCATCTGGACGATGCGGGCATTATGAGTTCGAGTCATGTCTTTCGGGTTGACAATGCTCGTGGTATTCATGGATTTGATGAACCGAGTGTTCAAGCCATTTTTGGACACGTTTGTGATAGTGTTCATTGATGACATCTTGGTTTATTCTCGCTCAGAGCAGGAGCATGCGGAGCATTTGAGGACTGTGCTGAGAGTTCTCCAGGACCAGCAGTTATACGCCAAGTTTTCCAAATGTGAGTTTTGGTTGGCTTCGGTGGCATTTCTTGGGCATATTGTAGGGGCTGATGGTATTCAGGTGGATACGACCAAGATCGAGGCAGTCAGGAGTTGGCCTAGACCTACTACTCCGACAGAGGTTCGCAGTTTTCTGGGCCTTGCAGGTTATTATCGGCGGTTCGTAGAGAAGTTTGCTTCTATCTGCGCACGACTAGGCGACTTCGGAGCGGCTAAGTTTGATGGGCGATGCGTGTGGCGGGGTTTCGATTCTTGAAGGAGAGGCGCGGCCGCCACCGTTCTTACTCTTCCAGAGGGTCCAGACGGCTATGTCGTGTATTGTGATGCGTCAGGCATCGGGTTGGGATGTGTGTTGATGCAGCAGGGCAACCCCACCCATGATTTGGAGTTGGCAGCGGTGATTCACGTCTTGAAGATCTGGAGGCACTATTTGTATGGGGTTCATGTGGATATTTATACAGACCACAAGAGCCTCCAGTATATCTTCACCGCAGGAGGCGAACTTCGGCGAATCGGTGGTTAGAGTTGCTTAAGGATTATGATGTCGATATCCTGTACCACCCGGGGAAGGCCAATGTTGTGGCAGATGCCCTTAGTCGTAGGTCTATGGGTAGCCTATCAGATGTGGAGTCCGATTGATTGATTCTGATAGCAGTGGGGTTCGAGTTCGAGAGGTTGCCGAGTCTTCCATCGTCGAGGAGGTGAAGAGGCAACGATTTGAGATCGATTTTGACACGATGTAATCGCGACTCTTCGTGAGGAAGGTCCTTTGAGGTAGCACCTGATGGGGTTCTAAGGTTTGAGGCGAGTTGTGTGTTCGGATATTGCGAGGACTTGGCGGAGTTCTAGGAAGCACACGCGCTGCGTTACTCTATCCATCGAAGTCGACCAAGATGTACCACGACCTTAGATCCGTGTATTGGTGGGATGGCTTGAAGAAGGGCGTTGCATAGTTTGTAGCTCGGTGCGTGTTGTCGGCGGTGAAGGTAGAGCACGGAGGCACGGTGGTTTGTTGCGACGATTGAGATCCCGACACGGAAGTGGGAGGTGATCAACATGGACTTTATCACGAGATTACCTCACACCGGAGGAGACATGATTCTATATGGGTTATCGTCGACGGTGTGAAAATCAGCCCAATTTCTTCCGTCGGGGCGACTTTTTAGTGAGGATTATGCGGACTTTACATCAGAGATCGTCGGTGCATGAGTCCTATTTCGATCTATCGCAGATGAGCCCGGTTTACCTAACACGGAGGTCTTTCGAGAAGGTTTAGGGCAGCAGTGAGCTGAAGTCTGCATTCCATCCACGACAGACGGACAGTGGCGCACTATCGGACTCTTGCGGATATCTTTGCGAGCACGTGTTATTGACTTCGGGGTACCGAGGATCATTTGCCTCTAGTTGAGTTTGCGTATAATAATAACTACCACTCCGATTCGGATGGCGCCTTATGAGGCCTTGTATGTGAGAAGTGCGGATCGCCGATAGTGGTTTGATGTAGGCGAGAGTGCGATTAGTAGGACCAGACTTGGTGCGGCGAGCGATGGATAAGGTGAAGCTTATCCGGAGGCGATTCTTGACGGCTCGAGTCGACAAAAAGTCGTATCACGGATCATCGTCGTCGGCATCCGAGTTCGAGGTTGATGATTGAGTCTTCTGAAGGTGTCACCCATGAAGGGTGTGATGAGATTCGGGAAGAAAGGAAACTTCGGCCAGTACATTGGCGTATCGATTGTCGCGAGGTAGGCAAGGTTTCTATGAGTTGGATCTGCGTCCGATCTGGAGGCAATGCATCCGGTTTTCATGTTTCTATCTTTGAGGAGATGTATCGGGGATCCATCTAGAGTGCACCCGATTGACGATGTCCAGGTGACCGAGGGGTTATCGTATGAGGAGATTCCCATAGCGATAATCGATCGTCAGGTTAGGCGTCTGCGGACCAAGGACGTGGCTTCCGTCAAAGTCTTGTGGCGGAGCAGGCTCGAGGAGAGATGGCGTGGGAAGGCGATGAGGACATGAGGCGAGTATCCTCACCTATTCCCCACACCTCCAGGTAACTCACTTTCCTACTTGTAATTTTTTTTTCATTGATGTATTTGCTTAAGTGTTGTATTATGGCCATGTGAGGCATTTGCAAACTGTTTAAGTTATGAGAAACCTTATCGTTATCTGTCTTGGGAAGGAACATTCGGGACGAATGTTTCTAAGGAGGGGAGAATGTTATACCCCGTATTTCCAGAGTATGTGCGTGGCGTGCGTCTGGTTTAGCCTTAAGAAAGGCACTATGGGCGAAATTTGGGCACAACTCACGAAACGAATGGTTTTCCGACGAAACGTTTTCCAAAACTTGCGTAGGGAAAATTACGGCTATGTCATTTATAATTTTTGCGGATTTTTCCGAGAGATGAAACATTTTGGACCAACGAGAGGGTGACACTTGTCACCCTCAAGTGGACGGCAAAGGGGGCAAATGCCTTGGACGATTGGCATGGTTTTGGGGCCTAAAACTTGGGTCAATGTTTGTTGAGTGATTTGAGGAGTAGGGCTAGGGTGCACTTGTGCAAATCTCCACCTTACACTTGCCTACCACTTGACTTCATCTTGGCCCTTGAAAGCCCTATAAATACCCCCCTTGAGTTGATGAATTCTTCATCCACAAATCAACTTTCCAAGTCTTAAAAACTCCCTCCCCCCAGTTGCTCTCTCGTAAAGCCTTCTCCCCCTCTTGGAAGCCCTAAATAAACACCCCTCTCCCATCTAGCCTAGTGGCTTCTCCGAGTACCGCCCCCCCCTGGTAGAAAGTTGTCTTCCAAGTATAGTTACTATTCCAAAATACCCTAGCCCCAAATCCCTTTTAGGCTTTAAGTCGATGTTGTTAGAAACTTCTAAGGGTTTCTTGGAGCTATCGGAGCGTGCAAATTAGGAACTAAACCTTGCTCAGGATCGACATTTAACTTGGATAATTTTGGGCTTATCGAGGTAAATACTCTTGTCCTTCTATTGTAATTGGATATTACATATAAGAATAGCTAAGACTTGAGTATAATATATAGAAGGATATTAAATAGAATTGAGCTGTAATCACGATGAAGGGTATATGAAGAAGAATTAAAGCAGACTTACATGGATTTGTATTCTGATGAACTTGGGTAGCTTGACGGGTGGGAAGTGCTGCCCAATTTTCCGTGAATAGAGAACCCTCTGCTTAGAACTTTATACAAAATAGTCTAGGCGTTGATAGCGTGTTGACTATTATAGGTTGATACTCTGCGCGACATATTCGACTTGGCGGTGGATTTCGCGAGAAGGTATGTGATTCTTCCTATACCTTGAGCATGATATTTTAAAGTATATATATAGTGCGGTGAGCGTCGTGTGTTAAGCGAACATGGTTTTACTTGAGTCTAATAATAAGAATCTTGAAGTATTTCAAAAGAATTAAGAATCGTTTTTGAAAGAAGAGTAATACTTGGTTTTAAAAGCTTAAGAGTTATACGACTTTGTGGGGAGTTAGGTATAACGACTTAAGAATGATAAAAGGCGATTTACTTATTTGTTTATGAAAGTCTTGTATTGATTTACGAAAAGTATAGTAAGATGCTTTGATAAGTAACCGTGTTATGATGCTACGTGTGTTAGTGTCTTGTGTTGTTGTGTAAGGGGTTATTCTTGTTGTACTTACGTTGTTAAGCGTTAAGACCGTTATCTTGTTATTATATCACATACCCCTGACTTGTTATCTGAGGGCTTGCCGCCCGATGCGGGTCTATATGGCTATGCGGTCTGTGTGACTATGCGGGTGCGGGAGTTCGATTGATCATTCGGGTGTATTATCCGTCGAGGAGTGCCTTATGCGATGCATTGTGACTATGCGGTCTATGTGACTATGCGGTGCGGGAGTCGGGAGATGCAGGGCTAGCTACCCGTCGCGGTCTATCGGCCTATGTGGGTCTATGTGTGACCTATGCGGGCTACGGAAGTCGAGATTAGGCACGCATAATGATACTATGGGCGATTGGCCTTGCCGATCATTAGCGGCCTAGAAAAGACGATTCTGATATATCTATTTTGCTCTTGTTTATTTTGTGGCACTATGTGCGATTTAAGCGATTGTATTTACAAATGGTTTTAGACACTTGATTTCATTTGATGCTACTTTCTGATTTCACATACTTAGTACTGTTATCGACCTCCTTGAGGCTGCGTTAAATCTGCAGTAAGGGAAAGCGATGTCACGACCGAACCGGGCGTGGCGGTGCCTTACCGGGCACCTAGGGATACAACATCGGAGAAATCAGCGGAACATAACACAACAACATGAAATAACGAAGCGTCTGACAATTATCTTTAGAAAACTTGCCGCCGACATAAATAATAATAACAACTCTTTCAAAATGAGCAGTTTAATCTTTTCTTTACAAACCACACACAGCGATTACTACGGACCTCTAAGAAAAGATCGGCGGCAGCAAGGGCGACGGGGCCGTCGTACCCGAATGTAAGCACTGACAACAAGGGGACTATTATGCGCCGAACGGGCGTTCGCAGTGCCTTACCCGGGCACCCTAGTGATACAACATCGAGAAAACCAGCGGAAAATAAAACACGAGTCATGAAACGAGAGATATAATAAATAAGCAGGCCAACCAAAGCAGTTGCCTTGGTATATACATAAAAACCCAAGCGATTATCTCGGCCACCTTGCAGCGATTACTCTGGACCTCTAAGATTTACAACAACTATGGCGGACGGGGCCGCCATACCACAGAATGTACAAGAACCTCTGACTCGAGAAACATACCAAAGATAAGCCTCGAAGGAAGCGGAGCTTTCAACACGCGAAATGAGATCCTAGGCGGGGATCCACGGCCGATGTACCTCTACTGCGGCGTGACGCAGCCCCGAAGGAGGTCGATCTGAGTACAGTATGTGAAAGCGTCAAATCGTAAATGAAATCATAATAGCTTAAAAAGCGGGAGACATGTATGATAACCAAAATACGATGCAACATAAGCGATCAGTCGGGACTCGCGCCTCAAAGTCACCACTCAAATATAACTATGGGTCTCACGCCCACAACATCCATCATGTTCGCGTCATGGCGCGTGCCCCGGAATCTGCATCGGTGTAGACATGTCCATGATGCAACAATAATAACAAGGCGCGTGGCGCGTACCGGAATCTTTGCGCCGGTGTAGACATGCCCATGTAACCTCAATAACAATATCTTTGGGTGGTCAACCTGCGCGTAGCCACATGCCGGAATCTTGCGTCGGTGTAGACACGTCCATGTTGCGATAATAACCATATATCGGGTAATCAACGGCGTGGCCGCGTACCACGAATCTTTGCGTGGTGTAGACATGTCCATGACATCAGCAACAAGCGATAATCAAAATGGAAACATACGTGGAATTCTCGCCCGGCTGCCCGACGTCGAGTAAGTTCTCGACAAGTCAACGGCCTCTGTCGAGAGACACGGTATACGTAAATACCACACTTGCACAACAAAGGCTATCATCACAAGCGTAGGCAAGTTTCACAACAACAAGCATAGGCAAGTTTCACAACAACAAGCATAGGCAAGTTTCACAACAACTCAAAGTACTTTCATTTTATGCCAAAGTCGGGTTTTAACCCCAAAGTACTACATCGTTAAGTTCTTTTAAAGAGATCCATTACTTTTATAAAAGTCACCCGATACCGTAGCCTTAGAATGACCAACCCACATTCCTTTCCAAAATCAAGTAACAACATTCTTTTCCTAAGTTCGGTTTGCCTAGTTTGATTACTCAAGCTTCTCATTTTCAAATGGTTTCATAGTTCATAAACTTAATCACTTGATTTCATTTTTAGAACAATTGAGAAATATATGTCTCGCGTGAGAGTAGGTTATTCTTGTTTACAACATTCTTATTACAATGACCATGATCTAGAAAATGTAATATCATTTTGTCTCATCTTAGTTTCTATGCGGATGGAGGTTTCTCTTGGTTTTAATACGATACATCATTATTCAATACATTTTCCTTTATTAACGCGTTGGTGCATCGATACACATTACGATTTCGAAATCGGTGAAACATTATCCTTTAAATAAAACCAAGTACTCATTACTCACGAATGAGGTTTCACACAAACATTCACTTTAAAACAAATAAGTTAAGTCTCTTATCTTATAAGATCAAGTCTCTTAACTTCTAACATCAGTAAACCATTCTTAAGCCGTTATACCTAACTTCCCATAAAGCTAGTATAACTCTTAAGTTTTCAAAACACAATACTACACTTCGTTCAAAACGATTCATAAATCTTTTGAAATACTTCAAGTTTTATTATAACGCCCCAAGCCAGTTATAAATCAAATCAGTTATCTTTTAAAAACCACAACCCGTTTTCTTACCTACATAAAGCTGTTATAACCAACTTCCCATAAAGCCGTTATAACACTTTATGTTTTACAACAATCAAATATAATTAACACATGTACGTCTACCGTACTACATAGTTCACACATATCATGCTAGAAGAGATAGGAAGAGGTTCACATACCTCGCGACGGTTGTCGACTAATAGCAAAACGCTCCAAGTACCTCAACGTCGGCTACTCCTTAGTCGTAAGATTACGTCACACGTAGCTTCAACCTATAAGGCCACAAGGCGCATTAACATTTAGATCTCATCGTAGAACATTCTACCGAAAATTGGCAAACCTCCCCATGACAGGCGTAAATCTCTCTCTATCGAGGCCGCTACTGCCAACCAGGGGTTATACATCTAACCCTAGCAGTACAATTCTACTCCACGGTACTACTACACAAGTCTCATGTCTGACCTATGTAATTACGATTCGATTCGATTCTTGAGCTTAAGTCGCAAGACATTGCGTAAGTATTATTCGGGCTTAAGTCGCAAGACATTGCCGATAACTACGTTGATTACTATATATAGTATACAACAACTATATATTCAACACTTATGTAATTTCCAATTACAATAGAGGACAAGATAATTACCTCGATAAGCCCAAAATTATCCTAGTTTAAAGTCGCTCACGAGCAGGTTTAGCTCGACTCAGTGCGCTCAACCCGCTCCAAACTACCCTTAGAAGTTCTAACCAACTTCTACTTACAACTTCAACAACGGGTGAAGATTTTCTTAGGGTTTCGTTTTGGTAGTGAGGGAAAGTATAACGGTATTTTACGGGCTTGTATAAGTGTAACCTTGGGAATACTACAAGGTATTTGGGCCAAGGTATTTGGACATTATAACAATACTAGGGGAGTATTTCTATACCACAAAAGGGGGTATTTATACGAGACAACTAGGCTAGGGGGGGGGGATACCCCTCGGCCAAAGCTTCACGAAGGGGGGGGTGTGCTCTCGGCTTAGGGCCTTTCTCAATGGGGAGGGGCTTTGGGATGAAAGCAAGACAAGAGGAGGAGTAGTTTGAGACTTAGATAGATTGCTCAAGTTTAGGATGAAGAATGTCTTCAACTAGAGGTATTTATAGGTCAGTGAAGGCCAACCAATGTCCAAGATGATGACTAGTGCATAGCAAGTGTAAGGCCAATATTTATACATGTGCTACCTTATCCATCTAACACACAACTTGCACAAAATATCCTACCAACTAAAGTAGCCCCAAATCGTCCCAATTGCGTCGAGCCTTCCAATGTGAGGGTGACACATGTCACCCTCCCGTTGGTCCAAAATGTTTCGTCTCTCGGAAAAATCCATAAAAATTATAAATGACATAGCGAATTTTCCCTACGAAAAAGTGGAAAGCGTTTAATCGAAAACGACTCTTTTAGCACTTGTGTACAAATTCGAACCTTGTCTAGTCTTTAAGGCTAAAATTTTATACGTCGCCCTCACGTACATACTGGAAATACGGGTATAACATTCTCCTCTTAGAAACATTCGTCCGAATGTTCCTTCTCAACAGATAACGAAGAAGTTCCTTCTAACAAGTTGTCAAAGCCACGCTGGCCTGAACATAACACACGTTCTCTTCCTCCTTACTCGTAGTGCCTCGCCGAACACTTGAACTCTTCTAGTATCGTACCATACTTGATCATCATTTGATTCCCAAAACTTTGAGTCACTACCTCGAACTTGGTCATCTTACTCGCCTCGATCTTCGCTAAGGCCATTCCGGCCTTCACGATCTACTTACGGTGAGCGTATCCACGAACTCATCTGCTGGTCATTTTAACTTGGGCCTAGCACCCTCGTGACCACCGCCACTGGCGGGACCACCCAGCTGACCGCCGCCGAAGCGGGGCGGGTTGGCCCAACATAGCTGACCCGACCACTGCTCGCGCCAACTCTTGCTCGCCGACGCGGAACAATCTTGCTAAATCACATCATGAAGCTACCACTTTCATTTACTCAACCAGGACTTATCACACAATACATTCTAGGCATAAAATGCACTCGACAAGGATCACTTGCAAAACTTGTACTCAAAGCGGCCTTACATCTAAGGTCTCTCTGTAATATTCTAAGGTTCATCATTTTCTCACCCAGCTTACCCTTTCACTAAGCATGCTTCTAAGTCACATTTTAGCACAAAGCTATCCGAACATAACACTTAACACATTATCATAACATACAAAACTCTAGATGGTTAAGGATATATGCACGAAAGTAGGCGGTTGAAGGACCGCTAGAGCTAGGAACTCCACCGCGACCTCTGGGGCTGTAGGTGTCGAACGATTCCGCACGGCTATGGAAGGTGAAGAACCCATCGCTGCTCGATGGTCTGTGCTATCTACCAGCGCTACCCACAGTCGGACAGTCTCTCGTCATATGGCCTGTTGGCGCAGAATAACAAGCTCGCCCTTGCTACGACACTCCCGAAATGCGGTCTACCATCGACTACACCGAGGTAGGGGTGGCTGCGTCAGCAACACCCTACTCGCGAACATCTGAGCACAGGAGCCTGACTGCTCACGAATATCCCGAGGTCCCGGGCTGCGGGGACCACTCTGCGATGGCGGAGTACATAACTAGTCTTCTTTGGCGGTCCGCCTCGAAAAGTCGCAAAATATCCGCCGTCTTGGCCTTACCTGCTGAAAGCGGTCCGCCGTCGATCTGCGCTCGCCGCGCAGTCGTGAGCACGAATGCGGGCAATGTCCATGCGGTGAAGAGAAACACGAACAACTCTCTGCTAGGTAATCATCGAGCCACCAGCAACATATCGGTGCACTCGATCCTCCATACTAGCTACTAATGCGAGAACATCTGGGACGATGAGTCGAACTCCACATTGTACTCCGGCTATGCGCGGGTGCGCCTCAACATCAAAAATCGCCGGCCGAGCCCTCGCCATTTGTGGAGGCAAGAAATGTGCGAAGGCCCGAAAACTTCGTCCCCAAGCGGTGAGTGAATGCTCCCGGAAAGCTCGCGAGTCAAACCAATCGACTGCGGTATCACGCGGCCGATCACGAACAAATGTCACGGACTCGATCTCTGAAGCCTTGATCACGCGTGATCCTCTGCAGAATCGACGGATGAACTCCTGCGGATCATCCTCGACCTCGACCGTAAAACTCGGGCGGGCTACAACTAAGAAAATCCGTAGCCTCAGTATGCGCCTCGGGTGCCTTCACAGTCTTCTTTGGAGCAGGCTGCTGCGTCCGGCCTATCGCCATGTATCGGCCTGACCACGGCGATAATCGGAGCCATCTCGCTGACCCGTCTCCGCTCGGTGTGGGGTGGAGGCTCAGTCTTGTAGTCTCGGCGACCACTGCTGCGGCTCTAAACTCTCTTTGGTCTTTGGCGCGCAAACTCGCCGTCTGAAGCACTCAGTCTTGGCCGGGCTGCGCCCTCGTACTCCTCGAATCACTAGCGGCTCCTCGCCTTGCCTTCTGGGCCTGGTTGCCTTCGCGAGGCATAAGCGGTAAAAAGCGAAACACGTCGGAGGGTCCGACTTACAACACGACTCTAAGGCACGATCTCGGAATGAGAAGAATGAAACCAATCCTAAATGTCCTATAGCCTCACGATTATAGATGTGGTGCCTGACACACGATAATCAAGACTCTACTGAACGCGGTGCGTAGACACTTTCCAGAGACTAAGCGCTCGATACCACTTTGTAACGCCCGAACCGGGCGTTCGGTGCCTTACCGGGCACCCTAGTGATACAACATCGAGAAAACCGGCGGAAAATAAAACACGAGTCATGAAACGAGAGATATAATAAATAAGCGAGCCAACCAAAGCGATTTGCCTTGGTATATACATAAAAACCCAAGCGGTTATCCTCGCCACCTTGCCACAATTACTCTGGACCTCTAAGATTTACAACAACTATGGCGGGACGGGGCCCACGTACCACAGATGTACAGAACCTCTGACTCAGGGAAACATACAAAGATAAGCCTCGAAGGAACGGAGCTTTCAACACGCTGAAATGAGATCTAGGAGGCGGGGATCCACGGCCGATGTACCTCTACTGCGGCGTGAGCGCCCCGAAGGAGAGTCGATCTGCGGTACAGTATGTGAAATCAAATCACGTAAATGAAATCATAATAGCTTAAAAGCGGGAGGCATGTATGATAACCAAAATCTGATGCAACATAAAAGCGATCAAGTCGGGACTCGCGCCAAAGTCACCACTCGAATATAACTATGGGTCTCGCGCCACGGCATCCATCATGTTCGCGTCGTGGCGCGTGCCGGAATCACGCCGGTGTAGACATGTCCATGATGCAACAATAATAACAAGGCGCGTGGCGTACCGGGAATCTGCGCCGGTGTAGACATGTCCATGATGCGACAATAATAACAAGCCGCGTGGCGCGTACCGGAATCTGTATCGGTGTAGACATGCCCGTAACCTCAATAACAATATCTTTGGGTGGTCAACCACCGCGTAGCCACGTGCCGGAATCTTGCGTCGGTGTAGACCGCGTCCATGTTGCGATAATAACCATATATCGGGTAATCAACGGCGCGTGGCGCGTGCGGAATCTTGCGTGGTGTAGACATGTCCGTGTGACATCAACAAGACGATAATCAAAATGGAAACATACGTGAATTCTCGCCCGCTGCGGCCGCGTCAGTAAGTTCTCGACAAGTCAACGGCCGCCTGTCGAGAACAGGTAACAGAAATACCACACTTGCACAACAAAGGCTATCATCACTGGCGTAGGCAAGTTTCACAACAACAAGCATAGGCAAGTTTCACAACAAGCATAGCAAGTTTCACAACAACTCAAAGTACTTTCATTTTATGCCAAAGTCGGGTTTTAACCCCAAAGTACTACATCGTTAAGTTCTTTTAAAGAGATCCATTACTTTTATAAAAGTCACCCGATACGTAGCCTTAGAATGACCAACCCACATTCCTTTCCAAAATCAAGTATGACATTCTTTTCCTAAGTTCGGTTTGCCTAGTTTGATTACTCAAGCTTCGTTTCAAATGGTTTCATAGTTCATAAACTTAATCACTTGATTTCTTTTTAGAACAATTGAGTAATATATGTCTCACGTGAGTAGGTTATTCTTGTTTACAACATTCTTATTACTGACCATGATCTAGAAAATGTAATATCATTTTGTCTCGTCTTAGTTTCTATGCGGATGGAGGTTTCTCTTGGTTTTAATCGATACATCATTATTCAATACATTTTCCTTTATTAACGCTGCGGTGGTGCAGCCGATACACATTACGATTTCGAAATCGGTAAAACATTATCCTTTAAATAAAACCAAGTACTCATTACTCACGAATGAGGTTTCACACAAACATTCACTTTAAAACAAATAAGTTAAGTCTCTTATCTTATAAGATCAAGTCTCTTAACTTCTAACATGATAAACCATTCTTAAGCCGTTATACCTAACTTCCCATAAAGCTAGTATAACTCTTAAGTTTTCAAAACACAATACTACACCGTTCAAAGCGATTCATAAATCTTTTGAAATACTTCAAGTTTTATTATAACGCCCCAAGCGATTATAAATCAAATCGATTATCTTTTAAAAACCATGACCCATTTTCTTACCTACGTAAAAGTTTATAACCAACTTCCCATAAAGCCGTTATAACACTTTATGTTTTACAACAATCAAATATAATTAACACGTATGCGTCTGCAGTACTACATAGTTCACACATATCATGCTAGAAGAGATAGGAAGAGGTTCACATACCTCGCGACGGTTGTCGACTAATAGCAAAGCGCTCCAAGTACCTCGACCCGTCGGCTACTCCTTAGTCAGAAGATTACGTCACACGTAACTTCAACCTATAAGGCCACGCGACATTAACATTTAGATCTCATCGTAGAACATTCTACCGAAAATTCGTACCTCCCCATGACAGCGTAAATCTCTCTCTATCGGTAGGCTGAAGCCAACCGGGGTTATCATCTAACCTAACGGTACAATTCTACTCCACGGTACTACTACACAAGTCTCTTTGTCTGACCTATGTAATTACTGATTCGATTCGATTCTTGGGCTTAAGTCGCGAGACATTGCGTAAGTATTATTCGGGCTTAAGTCGCGAGACATTGCCGATAACTACGTTCGAGTACTATATATAGTATACAACAACTATATATTCAACACTTATGTAATTTCCAATTACAATAGAGGACAAGATAATTACCTCGATAAGCCCAAAATTATCCTAGTTTAAAGTCGCTCACGAGCAAGGTTTAGCTCAACTCAGTGCGCTCGACCGCTCCAAACTACCCTTAGAAGTTCTAACCAACTTACTTACAACTTCAACAACGGGTGAAGATTTCCTTAGGGTTTCGTTTTAGTGGTGAGGAAAGTATAACGGTATTTTACGGGCTTGTATAAGTGTAACCTTGGGAATACTACAAGGTATTTGGGCGAGTATTTGGACATTATAACAATACTAGGGAGTATTTCTATACCACAACAAGGGTATTTATACGAGACAACTAGGCTAGGGGTACCCTGGGTAACTTCACAAAGGGGTGTGCTCTCGGCAGGGCCTTTCTCAGGGAGGGCTTTGGGGCGAAAGCAAGACAAGAGGAGGAGTAGTTTGAGACTTAGATAGATTGCTCAAGTTTAGGATGAAGAATGTCTTCAACTAGAGGGTATTTATAGGTCAAGTGAAGGCAACCAATGGCGAGATGAAGACAAGTGCATAGCAAGTGTAAGGCCAAGATTTAGCCATGTGCTACCTTATCCATCTACCACAACTTGCACGAAATATCCTACCAACTAAAGTAGCCCCAAATCGTCCCAATTGCGTCAAGCCTTCAATGTGAGGTGACATGTCACCCTCCGTTGATCCAAAATGTTCGTCTCTCGGAAAAATCCATAAAATTATAAATGACATAGCCGAATTTTCCCTACGAAAGCTGTGGAAACGTTCGTCGAAAAACGACTCTTTTCGGCACTTGTGTACAAATTCGAACCTTATGCAGTCTTTAAGGCTAAAATTTTATCGTGCGCCTCACGTACATACTGAAATCTGAGGTATAACAACTATACCACGATAAGCCTCCGAGAAATGGAGCTTTCCCAAACGATTTGTTGTGACCACAGGCGAGGATCAACGACGGTGTACCTTTACTGCGGCGTGACGCGGCCGAAGGAGGTCGATCTGTAGTCTGAGTATGTGAAACTAAAAATAAATCGTAAATGAAATCATAGCGATCATATAAGCGGGAGATATGTATGATAACCAAACTACGATTTACAACAAAGCGATCGTGTCAGTCGGGGACTCGCGCCCTCAGTCATCACTCAGTATAACAATGAGTCTCGGGCCCAACATCAATCATGCGTGGAATACCTTCCCACTGCCGTGATCTATGATATAAAAGCGCGAGAACCTGCATGAACACGAGTCCACGTGTCATAATAAAGCATGCGGGGTAAGTGCGAAGGCATAGCCGACTACTAAAAACCCACGGTACCAACAAGGTCATGAAGCGTATCATAAGATCTGTCTAGGCCGTCACATGATCAAAGGCGGCACTTGCGCGATGATATCGATGTCTGCGTCTAACCTGGAACTCCGCGACTCCGCGTAGGCCAATCTCATCGGCCCGCGTGAGGTATTCCCGCGTCGGTAGCTACTCCGGCGTCGTCACGAACGCGATCCGCGTAGCCCACATGGACGCGTGCCCGTAAAGGGCCACGCTAACACCGGAACTCGTAGCTCGCGTAGGCCCGCAGGACTGCGTGAGGTATTCTCGAATCATAGGTCCATCGACCGCTGAGTCTACCCGCGTGGAGGCGACAACCGGAATCATCTCGAGATGAGTGATGTAAAATACTAACACAACGACTTATCGTTAAGCAACATAAGCCTGACAAAGGAAGACCATTTACAACATCACAAGATACTAACACACGTGGCATCTGGCATGTTTACTTATCAATCAACAAGAAAGTATTACAAGGCTAACACAAACCAAAACAATCAAGTAATAAACACAAGGTACTTTAAGCTAACAAGTTCGGGTATCTACCACTACAGTACATCATACATTAAATCTTTTAAAAGATCCGATGCTGTCAAATAAGTCACAATACCCGTAGTATAAAATAGAGTGGTATCTTTTTAAATAAACCAAAACACTTACCTTTGTAAAATCAAGTAACAACATTATTTTCCAAGCGTCGAGTTTGCCTAATTTCAAATGTTCACGTTTCTTATTTTAGAAAGGTTTCATCACCTTAAACCGGGACGTGGATAGTGCCTTACCGGGCACTTGGTGATACTGATCAGTAATCAGCGGAACATAAAAACATAACATGAGACAACAGAAGTATAAAACAATAATCTGTGAAAACTTGCCTTTCGGCATATATAAACAATCTTGAACAGTTTAATCCTTTTTACAAACCCTGCCCACAACAGTACTACAGACCTCTAAGATTTGCAACAACTATGGCCGGACGGGGCCACATACCACAGATGTAAATACCTACAACGACGGGGACTATACGGCAGATAACTTCCGAGAAAGCGGGCTTTCCCAATCTTTGGCGTGACCACTAAGGCGAGATCATCGCGTGTACCTTTTCTGCGCGGCATGAGCGGCCTCGAAGGAGGTCGATGCAACATGTACCAAGTATGTGAAAAAAGTATCATGCTTGAAATCATAGTAGTCTATATAAAGCGGGAGACATGTATGATAACGAACTCTGATTCCACAACAACTAGCGATCATGTCAAGTCGAGGACTCGCCGCCAAAGTCATCACAATAAGGCCGTGCAGGTAAATGCGAAGGCATAGCCGACTACTAAGACCCCGATACCACAAATGCCCTGGCGTATCACGAGGTCTCTGACCGCACGGAGATCGAAGGCGGCCATGCGCGCGATATCGATGTCGCGTCTATTCTGGAACTCTCGCGACTCGCATAGGTCACACGCGCGAACCGCATAAGGTATTCCTCGAATCACGGTCTGAACCACGAGGTATACCGCGTCGAAGCGGCCTAACCACCGGTATTCGTCACGGACTTCCGCGACCAGCATGCCGCCGAGGACCGCGTAGTCCCTCGAGAGACCGCGTAGGAATCCCCGCATCGGCTAAACACCGGAATGATCGGTCAATCCTGGAGCATACCGCGGCTCCGCGTAGTCTCAAGGACGCGTAAGTATAGACCGCGTCAAGGGTGGCAAGCCCGGTATACGATCGAGGGTAGGTGATATAATAACGATCTGAGGACTTACGCTTTTAATAATGTAAGCCTGAGAATGACCCCGCATAACAATCACAAGATACTAACACAAGTAGCATCCTAACATGTTTACTTATCAAATCAACAAGAAAGTATTACAAGGCTATCACAAACCAATACAATCAAGTTGTTCACACAAGGTACTTTCTACTAACAAGTTCAGTATCTCCCAACTTGCGTGCTTCATACATTAAATCTTTAAAAGATCCGTTCTATCACATAAGTCACCTGATACGTAGTATAAAATAGAGTATTTGTCTTTTAAATAAACCAAAACACTTACCTTTGTAAAATCAAGTAACAACATTATTTTCCAAGCGTTGAGTTTGCCTAATTTCAAATGTTCGGTTCTTATTTTAAAAAGGTTTAGTAGTTCATAGTCTTATTCATTCAAGAATATAATCCTTTTATTAACCAATTGAGAAACATAAGCCTTACATGTAAGTAGGTTATTCTTATTTATAACAATCTTATTACAATGACCGTGATCTAGGAAATATCATTTTGTCTTATCTTAGCTTCTATGCGGATGGAAGTTTCTCTGGTTTTAATCATACTTAATTATTCAAAACATTTCCTTTTTATTAACGCTGCGGTGGTTTGTCGATACATATCCCGATTTCCAAAATCAAGAAACATTCTTAAGCCGTTATACCTAACTTCCCATAAAGCTAGTATAACTCTTAAGTTTTCAAAAATACGTTACTACATATTAACTTTCAAAATGATTTATAAACCTTTTGAAATACTTCAAGTTCTTCATTAACACATAACAAGTCGGTTATAATCAAATCGATTACCTTTCAAAACCACAACCCATTTTCTTACCCACATAAAGTCGTTATAACCAACTTCCCATAAAGCCGTTATAACACTTTATGTTTTACAACAATCAAACACACGTATGCGTCTACCGTACTACATAGTTCACACATATCATGCTAGGAGAGATAGGAAGAGGTTCACATACCTCGCGAGTATCGACTAATAGCAAAACGCTCCAAACGATCGGCTACTCCTAAGCCGAGTGGATCATTCCACACGTAGCACTTCAACCTATAAGGCCACGCGCTTATTAACATCGTAGAACATTCTACGAGAAAATTGGCGACCTCCCCATGACAGCGTAAATCTCTCCTCATCTAGGCTACGAGCCAACCGGGGTTATACATCTAACGAGCGGGTACAATTCTACTTCACGATTACTACACAAGTCTGTCTGTAATACACTATGTAATTATAGTTCGATTCCTTATTCTTGAGCTTAAGTCAAAAGACATTGCCAACAACTACGTTGATTACATATATAGTATACTTCAACTATATATTCTAACAACATGTAACATCCAATTACAATAGGGGACAAGATATTTACCTCGATAAGCCCATAATTATCCAAGTATAAAGTCGATCTGGGCAATCGTTTAGCTCGACTCGGCGCTCCAACCCATCTAAACCACCCAGAAGTTCTAACCAACTTCTACACAACACTCCAACGGACTATGGAGATTTTCCTAGGGTTTCGGTTTGTGGTGACGGGAAGTATAATAGTATTTACGGGCTTTTCAGTAAGGTATAACCTTAGAATACAAAGGTATACGGCTAAGGTAATTTGGGCATTATAACAATACTTTTGAGAGTATTTCTACCGAGAGGGGTATTATATGAAAACAAACTAGGCTGGGGTACCCACGGCCACACCACAAAGGAGGGTGGCTGCCTCGGCCTACCCCACTGTGGGGGAACTCTCGGCCAAGGGCCTGCGAAAGGGGGAAGGCTCTCAAGACTTAGGCATTTTGGATGAAGAAGTCTTCAACCTTAGAGGGTATTTATAGCCTGACCAAGGCCAACCAATGGCCAAGATCTAGCCAAGTGCTAGGCAAGTGTAGGGCCGAGATATGCCCAAGTGCCCCTAGTCCCTACTCCAAAACCTACAAATATCTACACAAATATCTACCCACAACTTGCCCGCAATCGGCCCTAACCACTTGCTTCCGATGAGGGTGACACCTGTCACCCTCCCGTTGGTCCAAAATGTTTCGTTTCTCGGAAAAATCCGCAAAAATAAGAAAAGACATAGCCGGAATTTTCCCCTTGCAAGTTATGTAAAACGTTTCGTCGAAAAACGACTCTAGCAAGTGTTGTGCACAGGCCGTTCGGCCGAGCCACCTAGGCGGGGTGACACGTGTCACCCTTCTATTGGCCCAAAAAAACATCTTCGAAAATATCCACAATGGCCAAAATCTACGAAAACAAAGTGGGCCACAAAATAAATTTCTCCCGTGGGCCCCACGTGACCATTCAGAAAATAAAATTCCATAATTCTCTAATATTCCAGAAGTCCGAATACCAAATCAGGAATCAATTCCCATTAACGAACCTTTTTCCTTCACAAAACCGGAAACTTTTCCGTGGAAAAATCGCCTCTTTCTTCCTTTCCAATCTTTATGCCAGATTCTCAATGCGTCTCGCATACATACCACAGGACTACGGGTATATGATTCGT
Organism: Przewalskia tangutica; assembly: GCA_029844215.1. Lineage (NCBI taxonomy): Eukaryota > Viridiplantae > Streptophyta > Magnoliopsida > Solanales > Solanaceae > Przewalskia > Przewalskia tangutica. The sequence goes on from JAQGDG010000034.1 coordinate 824,777, forward strand.
AGTTCATAGTCTTATTCATTTAAGAATATAATTCCCTTTTAAACAATCAGAAACATAAGTCTTATATGTGAGTAGGATATTCTTGTTTATAACAATCTTATTACGGTAGTGATCTAGGAAATATCATTTTGTCTCATCTTAGCTTCTATGCGGATGGAAGTTTCTACTAGTTTTAATAATACTTAATTAGTCAAAACATTTCCTTTTATTAACGCCGCAGTGGTTTGTCGATACACATTCGATTTAGAAATCGATAAAACATTCTTAAGCCGTTATACCTAACTTCCCATAAAGCTAGTATAACTCTTAAGTTTTCAAAAACCAAGTATTACTTCTTTCAAAATGATTCAAAATCTTTTGAAATACTTCAAGTTCTTTATTAACACATAACAAGTCGGTTATAGTTCAAATCGATTACCTTTTAAAGACCACAAGTATTTTCTTACCCGTAAAATTGTTATAACCAACTTCACAAAGCCGTTATAACACTTTATGTTTTAAATCAATCAAATACGTTTGGCACGTATGCGTCTACCGTACTACATAGTTCACACATATCATGCTAGAAGAGATAGGAAGAGGTTCACATACCTCGCGAGTATCGACTAATAGCAAAACGCTCAAGTACTTTCAAACCGTCGGCTACTCCTTAGCCGATGATCGCGCCATACGTAGTACTTCAACCTATAAGGCCACAAGGCGCTTATTAACATTTAGATCCCTTAGAGAACATTCTGAAAATTGGCACCTCCCATGGCGTAAATCTCTCTCTATCGGCGCCTACCAAGCCAACCAGGGGTTATACGTCTAACCTACAATTCTACAATTCTCCACGGTACTACTACACAAGTCTCTTGTAATACAGCCCTATGTAATTACAGGTATTCTTCTTTAAATTGGGCTTAAGTCGCAAGACATTGCGTAAGTATTATTCGGGCTTAAGTCAAAAGACATTGCGATAACTACGTTCATTCTAAATATATAGTATACTTCAACTATATAGTCTAACAATCATGTAATTTCCAATTACAATAGAGGACAAGATATTTACCTCGATAAGCCCATAATTATCCTAGTTTAAATGTCGGTCTGAGCAAGGTTTAGCTCTACTCGGTGTGCTCCAACCCGCTCCAAACAACCCTTAGAAGTTCTAACCAACTTCTACTAATGACTCAACTAAGCGTGGAGATTTTTCTTAGGGTTTCGGTTTTGTGAAGGGAAGTATAATAGTATTTACGGGCTTTTCAGATAAGTATAACCTTAGAATACTACAAGGTATATGGCTAAGGTAATTTGGGCAGTAGAACCACACTCTCGAGAGTATTTCTACCCAGAGGGGGGGGATATTATACGAGAACAACACCACTAGGAGGGGGGGTGAAGTCTCGGCCACAAGGCCACACAAGGGGGAGGGGCTCTCGGCCAAGGGGAGGGCGAGAACAACAACAGAGAGGGGATTTTAACACTTAGAGATTTGTGGAAAGGATGAAGAATTCATCAAAGGGAGAGGGGTATTTATAGGTCAAGGGATGGCCAACCAAAGGCCAAGATTAAACCATGTGTTAGGCAAGTGTAGGGCTAGGATTTATTACACACAAATATCCTACCAACCCTTGACTTTAGCCAAGGCACAAAAAACGTGCCTTACATAGCCATTTCGTCCAAGTTGGACGATTTCAAACCAATTGGAGGTGCCAAGTGGCGCCTCTTGTTGGTCCAAAATGTTTCGCCTCTCGGAAAAATCCGCAAAAATTAAAAATGACATAGCCGAAATTCCCTACGAAAGGCGTGGAAAGCGTTTCGCAAAAACGACTCTAACCGGGTGTTGTGCACAAAATTAAATCGGCCAAGCCTACTTGAAGTTCGAAATTTCCTACGTACGTCCCTGCGTACATACTCTGGAAATACGGGGTATAACAAGCAGGTGCTAGATCCACATCCTTAGGATCTCTACTTTGGTGTCAGGAGCTCCATCTTCTTCGGAGGCTCGACTTTTGGTATGGTTCTCCCTGTGTTGTAGATATATGTACATTCAGGGTATGGCGGGGCCCTGTCCCGCCATAGTTGTCTACTTCCTTAGAGTGCAGTAGTCCTATTATGCAGTTGGGATGTAAGCGCAAACTTTGATATATATATATAGAAAGGCGACGTTTTCTCAGATAAATGTTTCTTTTCATATTGATTCTGTCTTGTTTTTATATTCTGATTACTACGATGTATGACTACTTGGGTGCCGGGTAGGCACGATCACGAGCCAGGCAGTCGTGACAACTAGGAAAGGGGAAGGGTGTTTGCTAAGCTCTTCATGCGGGAGGGAAAAGAGGGCTTTGGGCGAGAGCTTCTCTCAGGGAAGTTTGGAGACTTGGAAGATGATTTGTGGATGAAGAAGTCTTCAACTCAAGGGGGGTATTTATAGAGCTTTCAAGGGCCAAGATTAAGGCAAGTGAAGGGCAAGTGGAGGGTGTGGATTTGCAAGTGCACCTATCCCTACTCCACAAATCACTCACAAACATTGACCCATGATTTAGGCCTTAAAGTCGTGCCAAGCCATGCCCTCTTTGCCGTCCACTTGAGGGTGACAAGTGTCACCCTCTCGTTGGTCCAAAATATTTCATCTCTCGGAAAAATCCGCAAAAAATATAAATGTCGCAGCCGTAATTTTCCCTTCGCAAGCTTTGGAAGACGTTTCGTCGGAAAACAATTCTTTTCGTGGGTTGTGCACAAATTTTCGTCCTATGCCTTAACTTAAGGCTTGACCTTTTGTACGTACGCCTTCACGTACATACTCTGGAAATACGGGGTATAACATTCTCCCCTCCGTAGAAACATTCGTCCCGAATGTTCCTTCCCAAGACAGATAACGATAAAGTTCCTCATAACCTAAACAGTTTGCAAATGCCACACATGGCCACAATACAGCACTTAAGCAAATATGATAATGAAAATTTACAAGTAGGAAAGTGAGTTACCTGGAGGTGTGGGGAATAGGTGAGATATACGCCTCGTGTCTTCCTCAGCTTCCCACGTCATCTCCTCCCTGAGCTCGTTCCGCCACAAGACTTTGACGGAAGCCACGTCCTTGGTCCGCAGACGCCTAACCTGACGATCGATTATAGCTATGGGAATCTCCTCATACGATAACCCCTCAGTCACTTGGACATCGTCAATCGGGTGTACCCTAGATGGATCCCCAATACATCTCCTCAGCATAGAAACATGAAAAACCGGATGCACTTGTCACGACCCGATCCCGGGCCCGTGACTGGTGCCTTACCCCGGGAACCCTAGTGATAGATACATCAGAGTAATCAGCGGAAATAAAACATAAATATGAAACAAGAGACATGATAAATAAACAGGCCAACCAAAACAGTTGCCTTCGGTATATATAATACATAAAAAAAACCGGAACAGTTTAATCCTTTTTACAATCCTGCCCACAACAGTACTACAGACCTCTAAGAATGTAATGACAACTATGGCGGACGGGCCGCCATACCAGATATGTACAAGGACCTACTGACTCGGGTAACATACCAAAAGATAAGCCTCGGAGAAAGCGGAGCTTCCCAAACGCTGATTTGTGATCCTAGGCGAGGATCGACAACCGATGTACCTCTACTGCGGCGTGACGCGGCCCGAAGGTCGATGCAACGGTACCAAGTATGTGGCGAAAATCTGCAGTTTAATCATAACAGTCTATATAAAGCAGGAGACATATATGATAACCCAAAATACAGTACGCAATCATAAACGCAGTTAAGTCAGGGACTCACGCCCTCAAAGTCATCACTCAAATATAACTATGGGTCTCACGCCCACAACATCAATCATGTTCGCATCTTGGCCACGTACCGGAATTCTCCATCGGTGCGAACATGTCTAGGATGCAACAATAATAATAAGGTAGGGTAATCAACCTGCGCGTGGCCATGCCCGGAATACGAATCGGTGTAGACATGTCCATGTAACAATAATACCAATACACCGGGTGATCAACCCTGCCGCATGGCCGCATGCCCCCGGAATTCTGCATCGGTGCAGACATGTCCATGTAACAACATCACACTCCTAATGGAAGCATACCCGTGGGCCACCCCGTGATGTCGGTATGTCCATCAATCGATCGAATAAGCCGGCCTCCAACGAGAAGCGGTACGTAAATACAACACTTGCACAACAAAGGCTATTACCACAAACATAGGCAAGTTCAACATACTTATAGACTCTTATTTTATTACAACAAATCCGGGTTTTAACCCCAAAGTACTACATGCATTAATCCTTTCAAAAAGACCTCTTTTTACGTAAAAACAACTCGATACTATTATCCGTAGTGCCAAATACGTTCATGTTTTAAAATCAAGTACTTTACACTGTTTTAACCAAGTGGCTTACACTTTCTAGAACAACGTCAAGTAACAACATTCTTTTCCAAAAGTTCAAATTTGCCTAATTTCAGATACTCACGTCTTTTACATTGGAAAGATTTCATAGTTTATAGTCTTAATCAAATAACGTACTCCCCTTTAAAACAATAAGCCTTATGTGTGAGTAGGTTATTCTTTGTTTATAACAATCTTATAAAAGAAGCCATGATCTAGGAAATGTAATATCATTTTGTCTCATCTTAGCTTCTATGCAGATGGAGGTTTCTACTGGTTTTAATAATACTTAATTATTCAATAAATTTCCCTTTATTAGCGCTGCAGTGGTTTGTTCGATACTTACTCTGATTTCCGAAATCAGTAAAACATTATTCCTTCTAAAAACCAAGTACTCATTACTCACGAATGAGGTTTCACACTTTTTAACAAAATTCATATTAATTCAATTAAGTCAAGTCTCTTATCTTTTAAGATCAAGTCTCTTAACTTCTTAAATCAATAAATCATTCATTTTATCTCTTTTAAATCGTTATACCTAACTTCCCATAAAGCTAGTATAACTCTTAAGCTTTCAAACCAAATATTATTCTTCTTTCAAAAAGGATTCTTAATTCCTTTGAAATACTTCCAGATTCTTATTATTCAGGCTTAAGTCAAAAGACATTGCCGTAAAACTACATTCAGTTAACACACGTCTATGTACTATATATATATTCTTTTAAAATATCATGCTCAAGAGGATAGGAAGAATCACATACCTCGCGACGATTATCGACTATTAGCAAAAGCGCTCACGGCTATAACCCTAGCCTTGTCCACCTTCCAAGTAGTACATGCTACTCGCAGAACATTCAACCAATAAAGGTTATAAGTCTACTGTAAATACAGTCCTATGTAAATCTGATTGATCTTCTTTAATATTCTTCTGATGTGATCTATTGAAGTCTTTTCTGTAATATCCTTCTATTACAGTTCAATTCTCTTCTATGAATCTTATATTCATTTCTAATAATACTACAGTATGTAATTTCCAATTACAATATAAGGACAAGAGTATTTACCTCGATAAGCCCAAAATTATCCAAGTTATAAGTCGATCATGAGCAACGTTTTAGCTCCTACTCTGGGCGCTCCAACCCGCTCCAAACAACCCTTAGAAGTTCTACGCAACTTCTTCTTAATACTTCAACCGGCTATGAAGATTTTCCTTAGGGTTTGGTTTTTGTGACTTAAGGGAATATAGTAGTATTTCCGGGCTCTACGTATAGAGGTAACTTTGGAAAGTACCACAAGGTATTTGGGCTAAAGTATTTTGGAATAAAAACAACAATACTTGGAGAAGTATTTTTCTACCAAAGGGGGGTATTTTCGAGAACAACTTTAGGCGGGGAGGGAGTTCTGAGGCCTTCTCGAGGGAGGGGGATTTGGACGAGAGCTTTGAGAGGGAGGGAGAAGGATTTTTGCCTTGGATTTTCACAAGTGTGGATGAAGAAATGTCTTGCATTAGAGGGGTATTTATAGGCCAATCAATGGCCAAGATTAAGCCAAGTGCTAGGCAAGTGTAAGGTGGAGATTTAGGCAAGTGTCCTTATCCATCTACTACACAAAAATATCCTACCAACTCCTTGACAAAACAAGCCACAATTCGTCCCCTTTACCGCCCAATACAACCGCCAATTAGAGGGTGACAAGTGTCGCCCTCTCGTTGGTCCAAAATATTCCATCTCTCGGAAAAATCCGCAAAAATTATAAATGACATAGCCGTATTTTTCCCTTCGCAAAGTCCGGAAAACGTTTCGTCGAAAAACGACTCCTTTCGCTAGTTGTGCCCAAAATTTTTCGGTCCTGACCTACCTTAAGGCTCAAACTTCTCTACGTACGTCCTCACGTACATACTCTGGAAATACGGGGTATAACATTCTCCCCTCCTTAGAAACATTCGTCCCGAATGTTCCTTCTCAAGATGGATAACGATAAAGTTCCTCTAACAAGTTGCCAACGCCGCACCTGCCCACAAAATAACACACGTTCTCTTCCTTCCTTACTCGTCGTACCCTTCTCGAACACTTGAACTCTTCTAGCATACGTACCATACTTCAGTCATCGCCTGGCTTCCAAAATCTCGAGTCACTACCTCCAAACTTGGTCATCTTACTAACCTTAATATCCTTTAAGGCCGTTCCCGGCCTTCACGATCCGATTCTGGTCGAACATATCCACGAACTCATACAATTGTCATCTAAACTTGGGCCTAGCACCCTCGTGACCCTACCACCTGGCGGGACTACCGAATCGACCCACCTTAAAAGTGCTACGGGTTGACCGCGTCGTCCTCAACCCGACCTCCATCGTCTTGAACTTTCTTGTTTCGATCCGAACAATCTTACTAATTCACATCATGAAAGCTATCACTTCCATCTCACACTACCCATGGACTTATCACACTAATACATTCTAGGCATATAATGCACTCCGACAAGGATCATTTGCAAAATCCTTTACTCAAGATGGCCTTACATCTAAGGTCTCAATCGTGAAATAATCTAAGGTTCACACTTTCCATACCCCCATACTTAACTTCTCAACTACCCATGTTCTCTAGATCATACTTTTACACAATGCTATCCAGACATAACACTCAACATAAACTCATCATATCAAGCATACTAACATCTAGAGAGTTAAGGATATACCTGAATCTACCGCTTTACTCTAATCACAGTCCTGCCCTGCAGGGCGCATAGCTAGTGAAGGTGATGAACCAACCACTGATCCTGAAGGCTGAGTCGTAACATCCGTGCTACCCCTGGTCGGGCAGTTCCTCGTAAAATGGCCCTGCTGGCCGCAAAAGTAACAAGCTCCCTTGTGTTACACCCCGGAATTTAAGGATATGTTTATAAGAACGTACGTAAGAACTCAACAATGTTAAGATTTGAGACGAGTAAATGTTTGTCGGAATTTTTGGAATTGGTCGGAAACGAAATATTGCGACGAACGGGAGGGCGACACGTGTCACCCCCCTTATGGTCATGGACGAAATTGTCATGGTTAGAATGGTCATTTGACCATAAATTAAATGACCAAGTCTTGCTAGTCTTGAAGCTTGACAAAGTTGACTAAGTCAAAGGCCACCTAGACTTGATCCATGTGAAACTTATCCAAGCCACACAATTGTGCTAATCTTAACCCTCCATCATGTTATATATTGTATGCTAGTGCAAGACAAGGCTAAACACTTAGAAATTTTCAAGAAAATTTGAGGAGGCTTGAGGAGCTCTCGGCGAGGCTAGGGTTTGAAGGAAATTTTTCAATTGTTGTCCAATAATTCCCACTTTAAACCAAGCTACCTAAGGGTATAGTAAGTGTTTCTCAATAAAAGATCCCGAAATGTGGTGTTTTTCGTATTAGTCATGGCGAAAACCTAAAGGGTTATTCAACTTTGAAGTTGAAACTTGAAGATAGTCTTTTATAAGCTTCTAAGGGTTGCTTGGAGTGGATTGGGCGTCGAAAGGAGGAGCTAAAGTTGCTAGGAGCGACTTGTGATCTTGGATCATAATTGGGCTAATTGAGGTATAATCTTCGTTTTACTTTTGTAATTGAAGATTTCATGTTATGATAAGTTATAAGTGATCATGTGATTTGTGTTATGAAGTTTGATAAGTGACATGGATTGTAGAAGCCTAGAACCGAAAAGGACATGATTAGCCTTTTGAAATTGAAATACAATTTTGGTCGTTTATTAGAATCGTCGCATGTTTACCTACTTGAGGATTGTAGTAGTTGTAATCGATTGCGGCTTGATATCATGTTATACTTAACCACTTGGATTAAAAGGAATTGGAAAGCGATTTGTATTGTTGCCTAATTGCCGAATTGACATTATAGTTTAGACTAGTTTGTTATCGTTTGTGGTGAGCCAATTGGGGCTGTTTGGTTATTCATTTGTATTGAACTACCTTATAAATTGTGGTGAGCCAATTGGGGCTGTTTGGTTATTGTATTCGGCCTTGAAAAGGTGGCAAAGTTAGTAAAAACAAAGGAAGTGCTGTCCGATTTTCCGTAGAATTTAGTGACTTGCACTTGGAATATTCTACGTTTGAAACTAGAAGTTAATAGACGTACTATGGTCATTATAGGTTGGCATACTACGTACGACGATTGGACTTAGCAAGTGGATTAAACCGAAGAGGTATGTGGAACTTCCTTATCTCTTGAGCATGATTAAGTTGTAAATGTATAGTACGGTGACGTCTGAGATTTTGACAATCTAGTCTATTTGATATCCTTGGCTTATTTTAAGAATGCCCAAGTTGTTTGAGTTAGGGAATTAACTCACTTGTTTAATTATTAAGGATATCTTGGTTTTCAAAAGTTAAGAGACTTTAAGTATGTTGAAAGTATTTTGATACTTGTTTTGTTGGAAAGTTTAAGTCTCTTGGTTAAAAAGAAGTATGTAAGTTGCTAATGTATAAAGCTAGTATAACGACTTTATGGGAAGTTGGTTATAATAGCTTTATGGAAAGTTAATAAGAGAATGGTTTACTCTTAAGTAATTTAAGCATGTTAAGGGACTTGAAGAGTTTTAAAGAATGTGACACTTGTTTCGTTTTAAACGTATAAGTCCCTTGGATAGGAAATTGTACTTGACTTAGGTATAAAGTGAATTTAACGACTTTATGGGGAGTTGGTTATATTGGCTTTATGGAAAGATAAATGGCTTGATTTATTTGAAAGGCAATTTGATTTAAAGGCATCAATTGCCTAAGGCTATTACGAGAGAAGAAGTCACTTGATTTAGAAGCCTAATTTTATTTCTAAAAGTATTGTGACTTGTCTTGAAAAAGAAATTGTAACTTGATACTACGGTTATTAGTATCTTGGAAGTTTTATAATGAAATGAGTCATTTTGAAAGAATAGAAGTACGTAGTACTTTGGGTTAAATTCCCGGATTTTTATAAAGAACATGTTAGTGCCTTAAGTAAACTAAAATGAGAGTGTATATGAAACAGAATAATAAGAAGTTAGGGGATTGCTTAACTTGCTTATATATTGTATGATAAGCCGGTAGTGCTTATGTTATGTGTGATAGCCGAATTTGTGCTAGTAGTTCAGTAATAATTGCGGGGTCATTCCCCGGGTTTGTGGCATTGCATATTTCCGTGGATCAACCCACGATGCGAGGAATACCTCATGCGAGTCCGTAGGGCTTATGCGGGTGAAATAGTCCCATGCGGGCGGGTCCAGCCTATGCGAGGAATACCTCATGCGAGTCCGTAAGGGCTTATGCGGGTGAAATAGTCCCATGCGAGGAATACCTCATGCGGGTCCACGCGATCTATGCGGGTGAAATAGTCGGGAATAGGATTGCTTAATGATCTGCGGACAGTGGTCTGTTTTGATCGTGAGCTTCCTACTTTATATTGTAAGTATACACCTATTTACTCTCATTGTTAGTAAGGCCACGATGTCTTTTAATTGAGTATCATACATTTCTCCAGATTGATTATTAGACTTATTATTTCATTCTGATGCTGATTTCACATATTTGGTACATGTTGTCTTGACCTCCTTGGCTGCGTTCATCTGCAGTGAGTACAGATTCTTGATCCTCGCTCTTAGGATCACTGTTCGGTATTGAGAAGCTCCTCATTTCGAGGCTTATCCACGGTATTGTCGGTTGTTGTACATTCGGGGTATGGCGGCGCCTGTCACTTGAATTGTTATTCTTAGAGGTCTGTAGTCACATAGTGGATTGGGTTGTAAAGAAAAAAATGTATTATTTTATTGGTATAAGTTACGGAAGGTGGCCTTATCGGCTAGCCTATTGTTATTTTATGTTTAAGTATTTTATCAGTTGTGTATGTTCATTGCTATTCTCGATGTATGCAAAGGGTGCCCGGTAGGGCACCGATGCGAGCTTGAGGGTGGTCGTGACAAAAGTGGTATCGAAGCGATTAGTCCTCGGAAAGTGTCTACGCACCGTGTCTAGTAGAGTCTTGATTATCGGTGTGTTGTGCACCACATCTATAATCGAGGAGGTGCGGGACATTTAGGATTAGTTTCCATTCTTCTCACTCTAAGATCGTGCGATAGAAATTTGTATGGTTAGAGTCGTCTTTCCTAACAAGTTATGATTGTTTGCGGTAGGAGAAAGCGGTAGTGACCGGGAAGGATTATGTGGATTGCGTATCGGGTTGGTAATGTTTGTAGTATAATTGGTATTGTGACATACAACTATACGGATTTATGTTTGGGGTCACGTGTGTGTTGCCTAGGATGATTTTAGATTACGAGTTGGGTAAGGACTAAATAAATCAGGGAAGGTATGAGCAGTTAAGGAACTCTCATCAAGGTTTTACGTGCTAATTTGAGATAATTAGGTGATGATGAGATGTGTGAGAATGTAATGGACCCTTAAGAAGTTAATTAAGAGACTAAGTGGAAGACTATGTTAGAAACTTAAGCTACGTGGTATGCTTAAGGGAATTGTACGGGCGAGATCCGGACGAAGAAAGTATAGTGTTGTGGTCAAGACAACACGGCTATGATTTTACGAGAAATTTTTGTACCCGGTTACGGGGGGCTGATAAGTTAGGCTTGGAGCATGGAAATTGCGAGCCTGAGAATGTGATAACCGTCGAGACCTTAGGTATATAAGGCCTTCTCGGGTAGTAAAGTTAAGTCAGACCGAGGGTAAGAGTTATGTGCGGCCAGAAGTCGGGTTGAGGATCTATTAAGTCGCCCATAGCTTGAAATGAAATGGGATTAGTTGGTAGTAGTCCACGTGGCGAAGTCACTAGGGTGTAAGGCCAAGTCTAGTTAATCGTTTTATGGGTTCGTGGGCGCATTCCACCGGAACCAGTTGCGAGCCGGAATGGGCCTTGTATTGTTTAATTTAGTAACTCAAGATTGGAGACCGGATCGATATGAAGGCTATGTACGTGCGCTAAAATAAGTTTGGGAGTGCGGGAAAAATGCGACCGTGAAAAGAGAGCAACGAGTGTAAAGAAATAAAGCTGAATCCATGAGAACCTTTGGTGATCACACCCGTGAGTGATGGGTGGTAGGCGGCGAGTAGATAATAATTACGGTAACGTCTGATCGTTGGACCTTAGCGGACCTAGCGGTGTTATGTGACGTTGAGGTCATTATGAGTGCGGACTAGTTGGCCTCTTGTGATGCCAACGTGGACTCTGAGAGATTGATTTGTACGCTTTTCCGATAAGCCGGTTATCGAGTGAAAAGGAAGAGAAGTGGTGGTAACGATGAATTATTCTTCCTTCTTCGACATAATTGTTTTAATAAGTACGTGTGATTTGTTCATTTGAGGTGGATTGAGGCAGAAAGTAGTAATAATTGAATTTGAAGGAATTTATGTTAAATGCCCTTGGAGGTACTTGGAGTTGGTTTGGTGTGGCGGTCAGGGCCACGACCTTCCAGATAATTTCAGGAAATGTGCAAGGCATGAATAAATAAATGCGGTCTTTGCCGTGAAAGTGAGGCATCTTTGGTAGGTTTGAAAATCTACACTACTTTAAGGCGGGCGTGATGATTAGATAATTCTTGGACGCGAGAGGACCCTGTGATTAGGGTTGTGACTCGAGGAAAGTTTAAGAAAGGGAGATAAGTTTTCTCCCACATAAAAGAACGATTTACGAATTATGGGGTTGCGTGTACCCATGTTGTTAGGCGAAGGATATAAGACATGTAAGGTCTTCGGATCGGCGTACCATAGGTTCTGATTGTAGATAACCGTGGGAAAAGTGTTGTCTTTGGGGTAATTAAGAACGGCGTCACGAATTGGTCGGAAGTATCGTAAAGATATTAATGTAAGTTGCAGGTCATGATTACCCAGATGAGTGTAAAGACCATTAGTTGATAATGGGCGTATGAACATTTCAAGAAAATGTGGTAACACCTAGTTATAGGCTCGCAACCGGGAAAGGAAAAGCGGGTTACTACTTGCGAGATCAAGAAACCTCCCCCAAAATGTGATTGTGATGAAGTCTTAGCCATGAGGCAAGCAAAGGAATCAAATCTAAGTTTAGTGACCAAGTTTGGTTGCAGAGAAAGAAGCAGAACCATAAGTGAGATTAAGGATACCGAATATTTCGAGGAATGAGAAAGACTTTCGATTATCGAAAGATAAGTTGACCACGACTACAGTTCTAACCCCTCTGTGAGACTAGAGGTTAGGTTATTATGATAATACGTTGGGTGTTGGGCTAGGTTGTGTCTTGTATGACCGATAAGATAGAGCCTATGTTTTCCGGTAGTTAGGAAGCGGGAGAAGAAATTCGCGCCACTCACGATTTAGAGTGGCGGCGTTAAATCATGCAGAAGATTTGGGGCATGGCGTATATCTGAACTTCATGTGGATAATTATGCGGACCACAAAATCCTCGGTATGTCTGCGAAGCGATAGAATTTGCGACAGATGGTGGTTAGAGTTACTCAAGGATTGTGATATTGGTATCTATACCATCAGGAAAGCCAAGGCGATTCTGAGATACTCTTTGTGGTGGACTGGGGTAGTGCGGATAGGCAGCCGGATAGGCGAGGATATGGTCCGTGAGATCCTTGATTACCGAGCCTGGGGTTCGATTATTTGTTTCAAGGTTAATGAAGTCTAGATCAGAGGTTGCCGAGTCTTCCGTTGTTGGGGAGGTAAGAGCGGCAGTATGAGACCGATTATGATCTGATATCGAGTTACGACTCTCAGGAGACAAGAGCTGTTGAGTAGCACGGATGGGGTGCTATGAGATGAGATAGATTGCGTGTACGGTCTTTGCGAGGACTAGTCGGGAGTTCTAGGGAGGCACGCGATCTTATTGCTCACGATTGTTTGGGGCCGACTAAGTCGTGTCGTGGCCTCGGATGTATGTATGGGTAAGATGACCAGGAAGAGAGACATAGCGGAGTTCTTGCTTAGTGTCAGGAGTTAGTAGCAGTCATGGTTGTGTACGAAGCCCAGTGGGCTATTGCGAGCGATTGAAATCCCAACCTAGATATGAGAGGTAATTATTATGGATCTTGTTCTGAGGTGGCATCGTACTCGGAGGAAGTGCGACTCCACAGGGGTCATGGTAATTAAATTTGGCGAAACCAGTGTGTTCTTTCTGTTAGGACCACTTACTGGTGAGGTTTATACTAGCTTGTATAGCGAGATTGTGAGAGGCCGCGAGGTTCCTACGCTTATGATTCTGAGATAGATGAGCTCGATTGCGGATAACTTCGGAGGTTTTTGAAAGGATTTGGGACACAGTGAGTCTCGGTGTTGCATTACACCCTCGGGCCAAGCGGTCGAGCGGAAGCGTACTATCCAGTGCTTGAGGATGAGTTGCGGGCTGTGTTTTGATTTCGGGAATAGCGGGAAGGTTAATTGCCTCTTGTCTTGTTACGTAACGATATGAATACCCTTTCGGTTTTGGTGGCGATGCGAGGCCTTGTGTATGAAAGTGGAGATCGCCGGTCGGATGGTTCGACATAGGCGAGGTTCAGTTATTTGGTCCAGACTTGACTCAGCGGGCTATGGATAAGGCGAGGCTTATCCGGGGAAGATTGTAGTAAGCTTAGAGTCTGCAGAAGCTTTATGCAGATAACCGATGTTGACACGTGGGGTTCAGTTGATATTTTGGTATGAGTATTGTTATGCGGCCAAGTGTGGCATTATTGGTATGTAGGGGTTGTAAGGAGACTATGTCGCTATCTTAAGTTTGACTCCCGAGAGAACATTCGGGGACGAATGTTTCTAAGGGGGGAAGAATGTTACACCGGAATTTCGGGATATGTTTATAGAACGTGCGTAAGAACTCAACAATGTTAAGATTTGAGACGAGTAAATGTTTGTCGAATTTTTGGAATTGGTGAAGCGAAATATTGCGACGAGCGGGAGGCGACACGTGTCACCCCTATGGTCATGGACGAAATTGTCATGGTTAGAATGGTCATTTGACCATAAATTAAATGACCAAGTCTTGCTAGTCTTGAAGCTTGACAAAGTTGACTAAGTCAAAGGCCACCTAGACTTGATCCATGTGAAACTTATCCAATCCACAATTGTGCTAATCTTAACCCTCCATCATGTTATATATTGTATGCTAGTGCAAGACAAGGCTAAACACTTAGAAATTTTCAAGAAAATTTGAGGGAGGCTTGAGGGAGCTCTCGGCCAAGGGCTAGGGTTTGAAGGAAATTTTTCAATTGTTGTCAATAATTCCCCACTTTAAACCAAGCTACCTAAGGGTATAGTAAGTGTTTCTCAATAAAAGATCCAGGAAATGTGGTGTTTTCGTATTAGTCGCAAGGCGAAAACCTAAAGGTTATTCAACTTTGAAGTTGAAACTTGAAGATGAGTCTTTTATAAGCTTCTAAGGGTTGCTTGGAGTGGATTGGAACGTCGAAAGGAGGAGCTAAAGTTGCTAAGGAGCGACTTGTGATCTTGGATCATAATTGGGCTAATTGAGGTATAATCTTCGTTTTACTTTTGTAATTGAAGATTTCATGTTATGATAAGTTATAAGTGATCATGTGATTTGTGTTATGAAGTTTGATAAGTGACATGGATTGTAGAAGCCTAGGCAGAAAAGGACATGATTAGCCTTTTGAAATTGAAATACAATTTTGGTCGTTTATTAGAATCGTCGCATGTTTACCTACTTGAGGATTGTAGTAGTTGTAATCGATTGCGGCTTGATATCATTTTATACTTAATGTTATACCCCGTATTTCCAGAGTATGTACGTAAGGGCGTACATATTATAATTTGAGCCTTAAAGTTGGCAAGATTCGAAAATTTGAGCGCAGTGCGAAAAGTCGTTTTAAATGACGTTTTACTAAACTGCGAAGGAAAATTCGGCTATGTCATTTATTATTTTGCGGATTTTTCCGAGAGACGAAACATTTTGGACCAACGAGAGGCGACACTTGTCACCTCTAATTGGAAGTGGTGGGCGACAAAGTCGAGGAGTTGGTAGGATATTTGTGCAAGTTAGTCTGGTAGATGGATAAGGTGCACATGGCTTAATCCTAGCCCTACACTTGCCTAACACTTGGATGAATCTTGGCCATTGGTTGGCCATTTCTTGACCTATAAATACCCTTTGGAAGACTTCTTCATCCTAAAATTTTCCTAAGTCTTGAAAGTTCTCTTCCTCCACTCAGTAGTGTTCTGCAGGTACACCCCTAGCCTTGTTGTCTCGTATAAATACCCCCTTTTTGTGGTATAGAAATACTCTCCAAGTATTGTTATAATGCCCAGTACCTTGGCCCAAATACCTTGTAGTATTCCCAGGTTACACTTATACAAAGCCAGAAAATACTATTATACTTCCTCGATCCAAAACGAAACCCTAAGTAAATCTTCACAGTAGTTGAAGTTATAAGTAGAAGTTGGTTAGAACTTCTAAGGGTTGGTTGGAGTCGGAGCGCTCGAGTAGGAACTAAACCTTGCTCGGGATCGACATTTAAACTCGGATAATTTTGGGCTTATCGAGGTAAACATTCTTGACCTTACAGTAATTGGAAATTACATGTTGTAGGAGTATATAGTTAAGTATACTATATATAGAACTGAACATAGTTGTGCGGCAATGTCTTTTGACTTAAGCCTGAATAATACTTACGGCAATGTCTTGCGACTTAAGCCTGAATTTTAAGAAGTGAACTGAACTGTAATTACATAGGACTGTATTACAGTAGACTTGTGTAGTATTACTGTGAGTAGAATTGTACACGTCCGGTTAGACGTGCAAACCCCCCCCCTGGTTGGCTTGGTAGCCGGCCTCGATAGAGGAGGAGATTTACGCTGTTGTTGCGGGGAGGTGCTGCCGAATTTTCTGTAGAATATTCTACATTGAGATCTAAGATGTTAATAGGCGCCTTGTGGCCTCTATAGGTTGAAATACTACGTGTGGCGTGGTCTACTTGGCTTAAGTGTGGCCAAGCGGTTTGAGGTACTTGGAGCGCTTTGCTATTAGTCGGTAATCGTCGCGAGGTATGTGAACCTCTTCCTATCTGTTCTAGCATGATATGTGTATAACTATGTAGTACGGTAGACGTACATGTGTTTAATGTATTTGATTGGTTTGAAACATAAAGTGTTATAACGGCTTTATGGGAAGTTGGTTATAACAGCTTTATGTAGGTAAGAAAATGCTTTGTGGTTTCAAAGGGTAACTGATTTGACTTATAACGGATTTGATGTGTAGGAATAAAGAACTTGAAGTGTTTCAAAAAGATCTTTTTGAAAGAAGAGTAATACTTGGCTTTGAAAACATAAGAGTTGTACTAGCTTTATGGGAAGTTAGGTATAACGTCTTAAGAGTGATAAAAAGAAGGGTTTACTGATATTTTTTTTAGAAGATAAGAGACTTGACTTAATGGTATTGATATGAATTTTGTTAAAAGTGTGAAACCTCATTCGTGAGTAATGAGTACTTGGTTTTAAAAGGAATAATGTTTCTTGATTTGGAAATCAGAATGAGTATCGACAAACCACTGCAGCGTTAATAAAGGAAAATGTATTGAATAATGAAGTATGGTATTAAAACCAGTAGAAACCTCCATCTGCATAGAAGCTAAGATGAGACAAAATGATATTACATTTCCTAGATCATGGCTGCTTAATAAGATTGATTATAAACAAGAATAACCTACTCACATATAAGACATATGTTTCTCAAAAGCGTTTAAAGGAGAATTATGTTTTAAAAGTTAAAACTTTGAACTACGAAACCTTTTCTAAAATGAGAAACTTGAGCATTTGAAATTAGGCAAACTTGAACGTTTGGAAAATAAGGTTGTTACTTGATTTTACAAAGGAAAGCATTTTGGTTTACTTAACAATGTTAGTCACTCTATTTTTTTATATATACTACAGGCGTCGGGTGACCTTTGTAAAGAAATGGATCTTTAAAGGAATTTAACGTCGTAGTACTTTAGGTTAAAACCGGACTTTGGCATAAAATGAAAGTACTTTGAGTTGTGTATAACTTGCCTATGCTTGTTGTCGTGAAGCTTACTATGCTTGTTGTTGTGAAGATTGACTATGCTTGTTTTTGTGAATATTGCATATGCTTGTTGTTATAGAGTTTTTTGTATTTATGTACACCCGCATCTCTCTATGGAGTGCGGTTTGATTTGTTATGAGCGATTCTACAAGGTCCACGAGATGGCGAGGACACGTATTTCATTTGATTATACACCGAGTCACGAGATGGCGAGGACACGTATTCCATCCGATTATACACCGAGTCGCGAGATGGGCGAGGACACGTATTTTATCGATTTTACACCGAGTCCCACGAGATGGCGGGGACACGTATTTTATCGATTTTACATCGAGTCCCACGAGATGGCGGGACACGTATTTCATCCGATTTTACAAAGGTCGAGATGGGCGAGGACACGTATTTCATCCGATTATACACCGAGTCGCGAGATGGCGAGGACCGCGTATTTTATCGATTTTACAAGTCCCGAGATGGCGAGGACACATATTTCATCGATTTTACACCGAGTCCCACGAGATCGGCGAGGACACGTATTTCATCCGATTATACCGAGCCCGGGATGGTAGGACACGTATTTCATCGGTTATCATACATGTCTCTGCTTTATATAGACTAATATGATTTCATTCTGATGCTTTTCTGATTTCACATACTTGGTACTGTTATCGACCTCCTTGAAGTGCGTTCATCTGCAGTGGAAGTACATCGGTTGTGGATCCTCGCTCATAGGATCACGATTGACGTGTCGAAGCCCATTTCTTGGAGGCTTATCTTTTGGTATGTTACCACAGTGCAGTAGATTCTTATACATTCGAGGTATGGCGGGGCCTGTCCGTCATAAACATTGTAAAAGTCTTAAGTGCATGCTTTATTGTGGCGGGGTTTGTAAAAAGGATAAGCTCGAGTATTTATGTATATATGATGAAAGGCAACTGTTTTGGTTGCTTTGTTTATTTATCTTGTCTCTTAATTCATGTTCATGTTTTTATTTCCTGATTTTCTCGATGTTGTATCACTAGGGTGCAGGGTAAGGCACGATCCGGGCGGGTTGGTCGTGTGAGAAGTGGTCGATCAGATTAGTCCTCGGAAAGTGTCTACGCACCGTGTCTAGTAAGTCTTGATTATCGGTGTGTTGTGCACCACATCTATAATCAGGAGGCTATAGGACATTTAGGAATGGTATCCATTCTTCTCATAATGAGATCGTGCCCTGAAGGCATGTGATAAGTTGGACCCTCGACGTATTCCTTTCCTTTACCGATTATGCCTCGCGTAAAACCAGCCCAGATGGGCAAGCGATCGAGGAAAGTAGTGAGATCTGAGAGGAGCATGAGCGCGAGCGGTCGGTGCACGAGCAGTGCTTAAGCGGCGAGTTTAGCGCGCCGCCCGGCACCAGCGAGTTTAGAGCGCGGCGGTGGTCGCTAAGACTCTGATACTGAGCCTCGGTCCACGGCTGGAAGCGGATGAGATAAGTACAAGAGATGGCGATTCTTGGCGAGTCGTGGCGAATATGAGGATAATTTGGATCGGCGATTCGCGCCCAATAGCACCGTAGTTCACCCCGGCGACGGTTTGAGGCTACGTGACATTCGAGTTGTAGCCCGATGTTCTATGGATCGAGAGGCGAGATGACCCTCGTGAGTTTATCAAGCGACAATGGATCATGAGTGATCGAGCCTCGAGGCGGTCGGTGGTATTGGGTTCGCATCACCGCGTGATCTTTGCGATTGGTAGTTTGATTCGTGAGGCTGTCGGGAAGAGCATGCACTTCCAGCGATTTGGGGCGAGTTCTCGAGGCATTTCTTGCACATTTCTTTCCTCCAGATGAGAGGGCTCGGTAAACAGTTTTTAGCGTTGAGGCGGGGCGGGCGGACGGTTAGAAGTACAATGTGGAGTTCGACTCATTAGCTCGGTATGTTCCGGCTAGTAGGCGATATGGAGGGCCGAGTACACCGCTACGTCACCGGTGGGCGATTACTTGGCGAGCATGCGGGTGTAGCTCTTGGCAGGGCATGGACATTGCCGCGTCAAGCTCATGCACTAGGATGTGAGGCACGAAGAGGTCGACGGAATGGCCGAGATCGGCGAAGAGGCGAGCAGCGAGTCCTTTGGTAACTTCGAGGCGGACCGCCTCGGCCAGCGATCTAGTTATGTACCTCGCGATCTGAGTGGTCCCCACGATCGTCGGGGCGTTCGGGGTATTCGATGGTGTGAGCTCGAGCTTCGGTTCACGGATATACATGGGTTCTAGCGATCGGGTTGAGTTTTCCTCGGTGTACGCGATGTGGCGAGCGTCATCGAGAATGTCGTCTTTCTTCGTGCTTGTTTTTCCCGCGGCCGTGAGCCATATGACGAAACCGTCTAGTAGGAAGGATGCAAGCGAATGACTCGACCTAAGTCGTGGCGAGTTCATCGCCTTCTGACTATGCGCCTGCGAGTGCACTTATGATTAGAGTGGAGCGGTAGATTCGGTATATCCTTAACCTCAGAGATTTGTATGCATGATATAATGACGCCTTATTGTGTCTACGTTCGGATAGCGTTATGTTGGTTATGAGTTAGAAAGCATGGTTAGTTGAAAGGATATGTATGGGGGCATGGAAAGTGTGAACCTTAGAATATTTCGTGTTGAGACCTTAGAGGTAAGGTCATCTTGAATAAAAAATTTTTACGGTTAGTCTTTGTTGAGATACTTGGTTTGTGTATAAATGTGTTAGGATAATTCCTTGGGTAGTGTAAAATGGAAGTTGTAGCTTTCATGACTTGTATAGGTAAGATTGTTCCGGATCGGGAAACAAGAGCGTGATGCGTTAAGTGGGTCGGGTTGGGGCCATGTTGCGGGCCAACCCGCGGCTGCTTCGAGGTGGGGTCGATTAGGTGGTCGCCGGTGGTAGGGTCACGAGGTGCTAGGCCCAAGTTTAGTTGACCATCGTATGAGTTCGTGGATGTGTTCAACCGAGCGGACCGTGAAGGCGGGAATGGCCTTAAGGAAGATTGAGGCTAGTAAGATAACCAAGTTGGAGGTGGTGACTCAAGGTTTGGAGAAGCTGACGATGGCGAAGTGTGGTGCGATACTAGAAGAGTTCAAGTGTTCGAGAAGAGTACGACGAGTAAGGGTAGAGGCGAGCATGTATTGCGAGCATAGATATGATCATTTCTTGTAAAGGGAGAAGGTGCGAAGGATGTATATTTTAGACCTCAGGGATCGCATGCGATCGGCACCATTTGTTGGGTCGCGGAGTGACACTAGAACCTCGCGCAAAGTGACAAAAGTTTGTGATGTTAGAGGTGTTTCCTCGTGGACTTGGATGTAAGTATTTGCGCGGTGTTTTACGTGGCCAGGTGTGGCGTTGACAACTTGCTGGAGGAACTTTATCGTTATCCGTCTTGAGAAGTAACATTCGGGACGAATGTTTCTAAGGAGGGGAGAATGTTATACCCCGTATTTCCAGAGTATATGCGTGAGGCGTGCGTATTATAATTTCACCTTAAAGTTGGCAAGATTCGAAAATTTGGGCACAAGTGCGAAAATAGTCGTTTTTAAAGCGTTTTACTAAACTTGCGAAGGGAAAATTCGGCTATGTCATTTATTATTTTTGCGGATTTTTCCGAGAGACAAAACATTTTGGACCAACGAGAGGCGACACTTGTCACCTCTAATTGGAAGTGGTGGGCGGCAAAGGGGTCGAGGAGTTGGTAGGATATTTGTGCAAGTTGGTGTGGTAGATGGATAAGGTGCACATGGCTTAATCCTAGCCTACTTGCCTAACACTTGGATGAATCTTGGCCATTGGTTGGCCATTTCTTGACCTATAAATACCCACTTTGGAAGACTTCTTCATCCTAAAATTTTCCTAAGTCTTGAAAGTTCTCTTCCTCCCCCTTAGTGTTGTATTTCGTCCAAGAGTCCACTCCCCTTTGTTGAGGCCTTTTGGTAGAGAAATACCTCACTTGTAGTGTTCTGCAGAAGTACACCCCCAGCCTTGTTGTCTCGTATAAATACCCCCTTTTTGTGGTATAGAAATACTCTCCAAGTATTGTTATAATGCCCAAATACCTTAGCTCAAATCCCTTATAGTATTCCCAAGGTTACACTTATACAAAGCCCAGAAAATACTATTATACTTCCTCACCACAAAAACGAAACCCTAAGTAAATCTTCACCGTAGTTGAAGTTATAAGTAGAAGTTGGTTAGAACTTCTAAGGGTTGGTTGGAGCGGGTCGGGCGCTCGGAGTAGGAGCTAAACCTTGCTCGGGATCGACATTTAAACTCGGATAATTTTGGTCTTATCGATGTACAAATTCTTTACCTTCTTTTTTAATTGGAAATTACATGTTTTAGTAGTATATTGTTAAATTATACTATATATAGAACTGAACATAGTTGTGCGGCAATGTCTTTTGACTTAAGCCTGAATAATACTTACTGCAATGTCTTGCGACTAAAGCCTGAATTTTAAGAAGTGAATCTGTAATTACATAGGGCGTATTACAGATGACTTGTGTAGTATTCTTGTGAGTAGAATTGTACACGTCAGGTTAGGCGTGCAAACCCCACGGTTGGCTTGGTAGCGGCCTCGATAGAGGAGAGATTTACGCTGTCATGCGGGGAAGTGTTCTTGAATTTTACGTAGAATATTCTACATTGAGATCTAAGATGTTAATAGGCGCCTTGGCCTCTATAGGTTGAAATACTACGTGTGGCGTGGTCTACTTGGCTTAAGGTGTGGCCAAGCGGTTTGAGGTACTTGGGCGCTTTGCTATTAGTCGTGTCGTCGCGAGGTATGTGAACCTCTTCCTATCTGTTCTAGCATGATATGTGTATAACTATGTAGTACGGTAGACGTCACGTGTGTTTAATGTATTTGATTGGTTTGAAACATACAGTGTTATAACGACTTTATGGGAAGTCGGTTATAACAGCTTTATGTAGGTAAGAAAATGCTTTGTGGTTTCAAAGGGTAACTGATTTGACTTATACGGATTTGATGTGTAGTAATAAAGAACTTGAAGTGTTTCAAAAGACCTTTTGAAAGAAGAGTAATACTTGGCTTTGAAAACATAAGAGTTGTACTAGCTTTATGGGAAGTTAGGTATAACGTCTTAAGAGTGATAAAAGAAGGGTTTCTTGATATTTTTAGAAGATAAGAGACTTGACTTAATGGTATTGATATGAATTTTGTTAAAAGTGTGAAACCTCATTCGTGAGTAATGAGTACTTGGTTTTAAAAGGAATAATGTTTCTTGATTTGGAAATCGAATGAGTATCGACAAACCATGCGGCGTTAATAAAGGAAAATGTATTGAATAATGAAGTATGGTATTAAAACCGGTGAAACCTCCATCCGCATGAAGCTAAGATGAGACAAAATGATATTACATTTCCTAGATCATGGTCTTAATAAGATTGATTATAAACAAGAATAACCTACTCACATATAAGACATATGTTTCTCAAAACGTTTAAAGGAGAATTATGTTTAAAAGGATTAAAACTATGAACTACGAAACCTTTTCTAAAATGAGAAACTTGAGCATTTGAAATTAGGCAAACTTGAACGTTTGGAAAATAAGGTTGTTACTTGATTTTACAAAGGAAAGCATTTTGGTTTACTTAACAATGTTAGTCACTCTATTTTTATATATACTACAGCGTCGGGTGACCTTTGTAAAAGAAATGGATCTTTAAAAGGAATTTAACGACGTAGTACTTTAGGAGTTAAAACCCGACTTTGGCATAAAATGAAAGTACTTTGAGTTGTGTATAACTTGCCTATGCTTGTTGTCGTGAAGCTTGCCTATGCTTGTTGTTGTGAAGCTTGCCTATGCTTGTTGGTGTGAAACTTGCCTATGCTTGTTGTGATAGCCTTTGTTGTATTTACCCCGCGTCTCGATGGAGGCGGTTGATTTGTTATGAACGATTCTACACCGAGTACCACGAGATGGGCGAGGACACGATTTC
The DNA here is from genome assembly GCA_029844215.1 of Przewalskia tangutica. Classification (NCBI taxonomy): domain Eukaryota; kingdom Viridiplantae; phylum Streptophyta; class Magnoliopsida; order Solanales; family Solanaceae; genus Przewalskia; species Przewalskia tangutica. The sequence goes on from JAQGDG010000034.1 coordinate 848,142, forward strand.
ATTTGATTATACACCGAGTCCCACGAGATGGCGGGGACACGTATTCCATCCGATTATACACCGAGTCCCACGAGATGGCGAGGACACGTATTTTATCGATTTTACACCGAGTCCCGAGATGGGCGAGGACACGTATTTCATCGATTTTACAGGTCCCACGAGATGGCGGGGACACGTATTTCATCCGATTATCATCGAGTCCACGAGATGGCGAGGACACGTATTTTATCGATTTTACACGAGTCCCATGAGATGGCGGGGACACGTATTTCATCGATTTTACGAGTCCCACGAGATGGCGAGGACACGTATTTCATCCGATTATACCGAGCCCACGGATGGCGGACACGTATTTCATCCGTTATCATACATGTCTCGCTTTATATAGATTATTATGATTTCATTTCTGATGCTTTTACGATTTCACATACTTGGTACTGTTATGACCTCCTTGGCCGCGTTCATGCTGCAGTGGAAGTACATCGGTTGTGGATCTCGCTCATAGGATCACAATTCAGTGTGTCGGAAGCCCCATTTCTTTGGAGGCTTATCTTTTGGTATGTTACCACAGTGCAGATTCTTATACATTCGGGTATGGCGGGGCCCTGTCCGTCATAGTTGTAAAAGTCTTAAGTGCATGCCTTGTTGTGGCGGGGTTTGTAAAAAGGATAAGCTGTTCGGGTATTTATGTATATATGATGAAGGCAACTGTTTATTTATCTTGTCTCTTAATTCATGTTCATGTTTTTATTTCCGCTGATTTTCTCTGATGTTGTATCACTAGGGTGCCCGGGGTAAGGCACCAGTCACGGGCCCGGGTTCGGGTCGTGACACTTAACCACTTGGATTAAAAAGGAATTGGAAACGATTTGTATTGTTGCCTAATTGCCGAATTGACATTATAGTTTAGACTAGTTTGTTATCGTTTGTGGTGAGCCAATTGGGGCTGTTTGGTTATTCCTTTGTATTGAACTACCTTATAAATTGTGGTGAGCGATTGGGGCTGTTTGGTTATTGTATTCGGCCTTGAAAAGGTGGCAAAGTTAGTAAAAACAAAGGAAGTCTTTGTCAGATTTTCCGTAGAATTTAGTGACTTGCACTTGGAATATTCTACGTTTGAAACTAGAAGTTAATAGACGTACTATGGTCATTATAGGTTGGCATACTACGTACGACGATTGGACTTAGCAAGTGGATTAAACCGAAGAGGTATGTGGAACTTCCTTATCTCTTGAGCATGATTAAGTTGTAAATGTATAGTACGGTAGACGTACAAGATTTTGACAATCTAGTCTATTTGATATCCTTGGCTTATTTTAAGAATGCCCAAGTTGTTTGAGTTAGGGAATTAACTCACTTGTTTAATTATTAAGGATATCTTGGTTTTCAAAAGTTAAGAGACTTTAAGTATGTTGAAAGTATTTTGATACTTGTTTTGTTGGAAAGTTTAAGTCTCTTGGTTAAAAAGAAGTATGTAAGTTGCTAATGTATAAAGCTAGTATAACGGCTTTATGGGAAGTTGGTTATAATAGCTTTATGGAAAGTTAATAAGAGAATGGTTTACTCTTAAGTAATTTAAGCATGTTAAGGGACTTGAAGAGTTTTAAAGAATGTGACACTTGTTTCGTTTAAACGTATAAGGCCCTTGGATAGGAAATTGTACTTGACTTAGGTATAAAGTGAATATAACGACTTTATGGGGAGTTGGTTATATTGGATTTATGGAAAGATAAATGGCTTGATTTATTTGAAAGGCAATTTGATTTAAAGGCATCAATTGCCTAAGGCTATTACGAGAGAAGAAGTCACTTGATTTAGAAGCCTAATTTTATTTCTAAAAGTATTGTGACTTGTCTTGAAAAGAAATTGTAACTTGATACTACGGTTATTAGTATCTTGGAAGTTTTATAATGAAATGAGTCATTTTGAAAGAATAGAAGTACGTAGTACTTTGGGTTAAATTCCCGGATTTTTATAAAGAACATGTTAGTGCCTTAAGTAAACTAAAATGAGAGTGTATATGAAACAGAATAATAAGAAGTTAGGGGATTGCTTAACTTGCTTATATATTGTATGATAAGCCGGTAGTGCTTATGTTATGTGTGATAGCCGGATTTGTGCTAGTAGTTCAGTAATAATTGCGGGGTCATTCCCCGGGTTTGTGGCATTGCATATTTCTGTGGATTTGCTACCCACGATGCGAGGAATACCTCATGCGAGTCCGTAGGGCTTATGCGGGTGAAATAGTCCCATGCGGGCGGGTCCAGCCTATGCGAGGAATACCTCATGCGAGTTCGTAAGGGCTTATGCGGGTGAAATAGTCCCATGCGAGGAATACCTCATGCGGGTCCACGCGATCTATGCGGGTGAAATAGTCCCAGGAATAGGATTGCTTAATGATACTGCGGACAGGTGGTCTTGTTTGATCGTGAGCTTCCTACTTTATATTGTAAGTATACACCTATTTACTCTCATTGTTAGTAAGGCACGATGTCGTTAATCGAGTATCATACATGTCTCGGTTTATTATTAGACTTATGATTTCATTCACGTACTTTCGGTTTCACATATTTGGTACATGTTATCGACCTCGCTTGGGCTGCGTTCATGCCGCAGTGAAGTCTGATTCGATCCTCGCTCTTAGGATCACTTTGTTGTTGAGAAGCTCCTCATTTGAGGCTTATCCCTGTATTGTCGGTTGTTGTACATTCGTGGTATGGCGGGGCCCTGTCCGCCTTGATTGTTATTCTTAAGTGCAGTAGTCACATAGTGGATTGGGTTGTAAAGAAAAAAATGTCTTGTTTTATTGGTATAAGTTACGGAAGGTGGCCTTATCGGCTAGCATTGTTATTTTATGTTTAAGTATTTTATCGGTTGTGTATGTTCATTGCTATTCTCGATGTATGCAAAGGGTGCCTGGTAGGGCACGATCAGTGAGCTTCGGGTCGTGACACCTGCACCACGACACTCCGAAATGCGGTCTACCACACCGACACCGAGGTAGGGTGATCGCATCCGCCAACGCCTACTCGAAACTGAACCCGTGGAGCTCGACTGCTCACGAATACCTGAACGCCATAAAGGTTGTGGAGGACCAATGCATCTTGTGCGAAGGTGCATAACTAGCTCTTCTTGGCGGTCCGCCTCGAAAGTCGCCAAAAGACCATTGTTCGGCCTCTTACGCGATCTTGGTCATTTTGTCGACCTCTCCGCTCACACCCAGTGCATAAGCTGCGTGCGGGCAATGTCCGTGCTGAAGATCTACACCGAACAAGCCTCGCCAAGTAGTCATCTAGCCGGTGGCGTGGCGGTGTACTGGCCCTCCATATCGGCTACTACTGGCGGGGCGTACTGTCACGCGACCAGCGAATCGGCCGTGGTGGTGCCTTAACCCGCACCTAGTGATACAACATCGAGAAAATCGTGGAAATAAAACATGAACATGAAATGAGAGATATTATAAATAAAGCAGGCCAACCAAAAGCGGTTGCCTTTCAACATATATATATAAGCGTTTGAGCAGTTACAATCCTTACAACCCGCCACTTGTGCTCTGCACTCTAAGATTTTTACAACAACTATGACGGGACAGGTTCGCCATACCCCGAATGTACAAGAACCTCTGAGGCGTGGTAACATACCAAAGATAAGCCTCCGAAGGAACGGAGCTTCTCAATCTGAAAGGTGATCCTGGCGAGGATCGGCGGTAGATGTACTTACTGCGGCATGAGCGGCCCGAAGGAGGTCGATCTGGCGGTACCAAGTATGTGAAAGCGTAAATCAGTAAATGAAATCATAATAGTCTATATAAAGCGGGAGACATGTATGATAACCAAACTACGATTACACATATAACGATTATATCAAGTCGTGGTCTCACGCCTCGGTCATTTACTCAAATATAATTATGGGTCTCACGCCCACAACATCGCCATCGTGCGTGGAATACCTTCCTCATGCCGGATCTATGATATGATAACATCAAAAGTACACTGAACACCAAGTCCTACCTGATCCCAAAGCGTAATAACAATACAATACAACAAACCACGGCGGCGACACGGCGAGTGCGAGCCGACTACCGGATACAAGGCGGTCACGTGGTGGCCAAGGCAATCTGGTGACCACCGGTACCAAGGCCGTATCGAGACTTCGTCACTACCCTGAACGGGGCAAGTGCGAGGGCTGACTACCAGTACCAAGGCGAATCAGCCACGAAGCGGGGCAAATACGGCCGACCACGGTACCAAGCGAGCGGTAAGAACCTCGGAGAGCTAGTCCGTGGAATAACACTATCAGCGGAGCGTGCGTGGAATTCTCCGTCCTTTGCGGTGCGTCCAAGTAAGTCCTCAACGAGTCAATCGGCCCTCCATCGAGGCAGCGGTAATATAGAACACAATTCTTGCACGACAAAGGCTATCACAACAAGCATAGGCAACTTACAACAACAAGCATAGGCAAGTTATACACAACTCAAGGTACTTTCATTATGTCAAGTCCGGTTTTAACCTAAAGTACTACGTCGTTAAATTCCTTTTAAGAGATTCATTCCTTTTATAAAAGTCACGATACGTAGTATAAAATAGAGTGACTTACATCTTTTAAGTAAACCAAAACAACTTCCATACTTTTCTCTTTTTTTTTAAACGATTAAGGCAATACCATGCCTTCTTTTAGACCAAAACACTTCTCTTTTAAAGTCAAGTTACCACATTAAAACCAATGATAAAAACCCTTCTTTTGTTTTCATAAAGTCGTTATAACCAACTTCCCATAAATTTGTTATAACACTTTATGTTTTAAACCATTTTAAGACAACACAATGCCTTTCTTTACCTTAAAGTTCGGTTTGCCTAATTTCAATTACGCAAGTCTCTTTTTAGAAAAGTTTCATAGTTGATGTCTTAATCTCTTTTTAAAACAATTGAGTAACATATGCCCTGGCGAGTAGGTTATTCTTGTTCATAATCAATCTTATTAAGCGACCATGATCTAGAAAATGTAATCTCATTTGTCTCATCTTAGCTTCTATGCGGATGGAGGTTTCTCTGGTTTTAATAATACTTCATTAGTCATTACATTTTCCTTTATTAAGCGCTGCGATGGTTTGTTCGATACTTATTCGATTTCGAATCAAGAAACATTATTCCTTTTAAAACCAAGTACTCATTACTCACGAATGAGGTTTCACACTAACATCCATATCAAGTCAAGTCTCTTATCTTTTAAGATTAAGTCTCTTAACTTCTAAAAATCAGTAAAACCATTCTCTATTAAGACGTTATACCTAACTTCCCATAAAGCTAGTATAACTCTTATGTTTTCAAAACCAAGTATTACTCTTCTGTTAAAGATGATTCAGCATTCTTTTGAAATACTTCAAGATTCTTTACTATTACACAACAAGTCAGTTATAAGTCAAATCGATTACATTTTAAAACCACAAAGCATTTCCTTACCTACATAAAGTCGTATAACCAACTTCCCATAAAGCTGTTATAACACTTTATGTTTTAAACCAATCAAATACATTTAGCACATGTACGTCTACCGTACTACATAGTTACACACATATCATGCTAGAAAAGATAGGAAGATGTTCACATACCTCGCGACGATTATCGACTAATAGCAAAACGCTCCAAGTACCTCAAACCGTCGGCTACACATTAAGCCAAGTAGACCACGCCACACGCGAGATTTCAACCTATAGAGGCCACAAGGCGCCTATTAAAATCTTAGATATCAATGTAGAATATTATACAGAAAATTCGCGACCTCCCCCATGGCAACGTAAATCTCCTCTCTATCGAGTGGCTACCAAGCCACGGGGTTTGCGCGTCTAACTGATGTGTACAATTCTACTCACGATAATACTACACAAGTCTCATGTCTGATCTATGTAATTACGATTCGATTCTCTTCTTTAAAATTGAGCTTAAGTCAAAAGACATTGCGCACAATTATAATGTTCATTACATATATAGTATACTTCAACTATATATTCCTACATGTAATTTCCAATTACAATAGAAGGTCAAGAGTGTTTACCTCGATAAGCCCAAAATTATCCGAGTTTATATGTCGATCTGAGCAAGGTTTAGCTCTACTCGTGCGCTCCAACCCGCTCCAAATAACCCTTAGAAGTTCTAACCAACTTCTACTCAATTACTTCAACTATCAATGAAGATTTCCTTAGGGTTTCGTTTAGTGGCTAAAGGAAGTATAATAGTATTTTACGGGCTTTTGTATAAGTGTAACCTTGGGAAAACTACAAGGTATTTGGGCGAGGTATTTGGACATTATAACAATACTAGGAGAGTATTTCTATACCACAACAAGGGTATTATACGAAAACAACTAGGCTAGTGGGTACCCACGTGGCCTCACTCAGGGGTTTGCCTCGGCTAGGCTCTCAAAGGGAGGTACTTTCGGCCAAGGGGAGGGGTGTGGTGGGCGAAACTCAAGAGGAGGAGTAGTTTGAGACTTAGAGAAATGCTCAAGTTTTGGATGAAGAATGTCTTCAACTAGAGGGTATTTATAGGTCAAGCAAAGGCCAACCAAGGGCAAGATGAAGACAAGTGCATAGCAAGTGTAAGGCCAAGATTTAGCCATGTGCTACCTTATCCATCTACACAAAATATCCTACCTAACCCTTGACCAAAATTTCAACACAAAAAGCGTGCCAATGGTCAAGCTTTGCCGTCCACTTGCTTCCGATGTGAGGTGACACTTGTCACCTCCCGTTGGTCCAAAATGTTTCGTCTCTCGGAAAAATCCGCAAAAATTATTAATGACATAGCCGGAATTTTCCCTCGTAAGTCGTGGAAGCGTTTCGTCGAAAGCGACTCTTTTCGCACTTGTGCCCAATTTGAACCTTGCCTAATCTTAAGGCTCAAATTCTTATCGTGCGCCCTCACGTACATACTCTGGAAATACGGGGTATAACATTCTCCCCTCCTTAGAAACATTCGTCCCGAATGTTCCTTCTCAAGACAGATAACGATGAAGTTTTTCTAACAAATTGCCAACGCCACATCTGGCCACGAAATAACACACGTTCTCTTCCTTCCTTACTCGTCGTGCCCTTCTTGAACACTTGAGCTCTTCTAGTATACGTACCCCACTTCAGTCATCGCTTCTGTTGCCAAACTTTGGAGTCACCACCTCCAAACTTGGTCATCCTACTAGCTTCACTTTCCTCTAAGGCCATCCCCGGCCTTCACGAACCGATTCTGGTCGAACATAACCCACGAACTCATACGACGGTCATCTAAACTTGGGCCTAGCACCCTCGTGACCCTACCACTGGCGGGACCACCTCGATCCGACCCCTCATTCGGGCTACGGGTTGACACGCACGTCCTCAACCCGAGCCTCTGTCACGCCGACTCTCGTTTCTCGATCCGAACAATCTTACCTATACAGTCATGAAAGCTACCACTTCCATTTACACCACCCGAGGAAATTTTTCCACAATTACACCACGCATACTTACATTCGACAAAGATCCCCGCATGAAATCATGTACTCAGATGGCCTTACATCTAAGGTCTCAACTGTAATATTCTAAGGTTCATCACTTTCTCACCCTTTGAGCTTACCCTTTTTACCAACGTGTTTCTAAATCACATTTTAGCACAAAGCTATCCGAACATAACACTAAACACATCATCATAACATCAATACATACAAAACTCTAGAGGTTAAGGATATACTGAAAATAGGCGGTTCAAAGGACCGCTAAAGCTAGGAACTCCACCGCGACCTCTGGGGCTGTAGGTGTCTGAACATCTGCTGGCTATGGAAGGTGTAGAACCATAGCTTCTACAGTAGTCAGGCTATCCTACCAGCGCTACCACAGTCGGACAGCTCTTGCCGGATGGCCTGTTGGCAAGAATAACAATCTCCCAAGTCGATCTGACACTCTCCCTTATGAAGTTTTCCTGGCCACCGCTGAGACAAGGGCAACCTCATCCGTGACACTCACTACTCCTGAAAATCAAACACAGGAGCCACGACGCTCTGAATATCCCAAAGGTCCCGGAAGGCGTGGAGGACCACTCATGCGGTGGAGCGCATAATCGGCTCTTCTTGAGGCGGTCCACCTCGAAAGTCACCAAAGGACCTGCTGTTCGCCTGCGACCACTCGGTCAGGTCGATTATCCGCTCCTTGCATCCAGTGCATACGCTGCATGCGGCGCAATGTCCATGCCGGTGAAGAGCTACACGAACAACTCTCGGCTAGGTGATCATCGAGCCTGTAACATATCGGTCCACTCGATCCTCCATACTAGCTACCAGCGGGACGTCTGGGCAATGAGTCGAACTCCACATTGTACTCCCGAACCGTGCGCGGATTACGCGCAACACCAAAAATCGTCGGCGAGCCCTCCTCATCCGTGGAGGCAAGAAATGTGCAAGAAAGGCCTCCGAGAACTCGTCCCATAAAGTGGAAGTGCATGCTCTCCCGGGACAGCTCATGAATCAAACCGATCATTGCGGTATCACGCGGCGATGCGAACCTAGGACCACCGACTCGGTCTCCGTGCCTTGATCACTCTCATGATCCAGAATGCGTCGGATGAACTCCTGCGGATCATCCTCGTGCCTCGACCCATAAAACTCTGGCGGCTTCTGACTCGGAAAATCCGTAGCCTCGAACTATCGATCTAGAGTGAACCATCGGTGCTCTGGGCTGCTGCGTCGGCTATCCTCAAGTCGCCTGACCACGGCCGTAATCGCCCGCTCGCGTAACTCATCTCTCTGCTCCGGTGCGGGATCGAGGCTCGGTATTGTGGTCTGCCATTTGCTCTACTCGCGACTCCTCTGCGCCTTGCCATTCAGGCGGGTTGCCTTACGCGGAGGCATAAGCGGTAAAAGCGAAGTATGTCGGAGGTCGATCTTATTACACGGCTCTAAGGCACGATCTCGGAATGAGAAGAATGGAAACCAACCCTAAATGTCCTGCGACCTCACGATTATAGATGTGGTGCCTGACACCGATGTCAAGACTACACTAGAGGCGGTGCAGACACTTTCCGAGGACTAAGCGCTCGATACCACTTTTGTCACGACGCGAATCGGGCGTGTTGGTGCCTTACCGGGCACCCTGGTGATACAACATCGAGAGAAAATCAGCGGAAATAAAACATGAACATGAAATGAGAGATATTATAAATAAGCAGAGCAACAAAGCGATTTGCCTTTCAACATATATATATAAGCGTTTGAAGCGATTACAATCCTTACAACCACACTTGGCGATTGCTACGGACCTCTAAGATTTTACAACAACTATGACGGACAGGGGCCGCCATACCACGAATGTACAAGAACCTCTGACATCGGGTAACATACCAAAGATAAGCCTCGAAGGAACAGAGCTTCAATCTGCTGAAAGGTGATCCTGGCGGGGATCGACAGATGTACTTACTGCGGCGTGACGCAGCCCGAAGGAGGTCGATCTGGCAGTACAGTATGTGGCGTAAATCACGTAAATGAAATCATAATAGTCTATATAAAGCGGGAGACATGTATGATAACCAAACTACGATTACACATATAACGATTATATCAAGTCGGTCTCGCCTCAGGTCATTTACTCAAATATAATTATGGGTCTCGCGCCCAACATCGATCATGCGTGGAATACCTTCGCCATCGCGATCTATGATATGATAACATCAAGAAGTACACACGAACACAAGTCCTACGATCCCAAAGCCGTAATAATACAATACAACCAAACCACGAAGGCGACACGGGGCAAGTGCGAGCCGACTACGGATACCAAGGCGGTCCGCGTGGTGACCGGCAAGTCTGGTGACCACGGTACGAGTGGTATCACGAGACTTCGTCACTCTACTGAACGCGGCAAGTGCGAGGGCTAACTACGGTACAGGCGAATCGACCGCGAAGCGGGGCAAATCTGGCCGACCACGGTACCAAGCGGTAAGAACCCTCGTGGAGAGCTAGTCCATGGAATAACACTATCAGCGAGGCGTGCGTGGAATTCTTCGTCGCTGTAGATGCGTCCAGTAAGTCCTCAACGAGTCAATCGGCCCTCCATCGAGAGACGCGGTAATATAGAACACAATTCTTGCACGACAAAGGCTATCACAACAAGCATAGGCAACTTACACAACAACAAGCATAGGCAAGTTATACACAACTCAAGGTACTTTCAATTATGTCAAGTCCGGGTTTTAACCCTAAAGTACTACGTACGTTAAATTCCTTTTAAGAGATTCATTCCTTTTATAAAAGTCACCCGATACCCGTAGTATAAAATAGAGTGACTTACATCTTTTAAGTAAACCAAAACAACTTCCATACTTTCCTTTTTTTTTTTTTTTTTTAAACCAATTAAGGCAATACCATGCCTTCTTTTTAGACCAAAACACTTCTCTTTTTAAAGTCAAGTTACCACATTAAAACTAGTGATAAAAACCCTTCTTTTGTTTTCATAAAGTCGTTATAACCAACTTCCCATAAGGCTGTTATAACACTTTATGTTTTAAACCATTTTAAGACAACACAATGCCTTTCTTTACCTTAAAGTTCGGTTGCCTAATTTCAATTACGAGTCTCTTTTTAGAAAAGTTTCATAGTTCAATGTCTTAATCTCTTTTTAAAACAATTGAGTAACATATGCCCTGGCGAGTAGGTTATTCTTGTTCATAATCAATCTTATTAAGACCATGATCTAGAAAATGTAATCTCATTTTGTCTCATCTTAGCTTATGCATATGGAGGTTTCTCTTGGTTTTAATAATACTTCATTAGTCATTACATTTTCCTTTATTAGCTATGATGGTTTGTTCGATACTTATTCTGATTTCCGAATCAGTAAAACATTATTCCTTTTACAACCAGGTACTCATTACTCACGAATGAGGTTTCACACTAACATCCATATCAAGTCAAGTCTCTTATCTTTTAAGATTAAGTCTCTTAACTTCTAAAAATCAGTAAAACCATTCTCTCTTAAGACGTTATACCTAACTTCCCATAAAGCTAGTATAACTCTTATGTTTTCAAAACCAAGTATTACTCTTACATTAAAGATGATTGACGTTCTTTTGAAATACTTCAAGATTCTTTACTATTACACAACAAGTCAGTTATAAGTCAAATCAGTTACATTTTTAAAACCACAAAGCATTTCCTTACCTACATAAAGCTGTTATAACCAACTTCCCATAAAGCTGTTATAACACTTTATGTTTTAAACCAATCAAATACATTTAGCACGTATCGTCTCGTACTACATAGTTACACACATATCATGCTAGAAAAGATAGGAAGAGGTTCACATACCTCGCGGCGATTATCGACTAATAGCAAAAGCGCTCCAAGTACCTCAAACCGTCGGCTACACCTTAAGCCAGTAGACCACGCCACACGCGATTTCAACCTATAGAGGCCACGGCGCCTATTAACATCTTAGATCTCGATGTAGAATATTCTACAGAAAATTAGCGGCCTCCCCACACATGACAGCGTAAATCTCCTCTCTATCGAGGCCGCTACCAACGACGGGGGTTTGCACGTCTAACCGGCGTGTACAATTCTACTCACGATAATACTACACAAGTCTCATGTCTGATCCTATGTAATTCTGATTCGATTCTCTTCTTTAAAATTGGGCTTAAGTCAAAAGACATTGCGCACAATTATAATGTTCGATTACATATATAGTATACTTCAACTATATATTCCTACAACATGTAATTTCCAATTACAATAGAAGGTCAAGAGTGTTTACCTCGATAAGCCCAAAATTATCCGAGTTTATATGTCGATCTGAGCAAGGTTTAGCTCTACTCCGTGCGCTCGACCCTCCAAACAACCCTTAGAAGTTCTAACCAACTTCTACTCAATTACTTCAACTATCGATGAATATTTCCTTAGGGTTTAGTTTAGTGGCTAAAGGAAGTATAATAATATTTTAGGCTTTTGTATCAGTGTAACCTTGGGAAAACTACAAGGTATTTGGGCCCGGGTATTGGGACATTATAACAATACTAGGAGAGTATTTATATACCACAACAAGGGGTATGATACGACAACAACTAGGCTAGGGGGGGGTACCCCACGGCCAAGCCTCACTCAAGGGGTTTGCCTCGGCTAGGCTCTCAAAGGGGAGGTACTTTCGCCAAGGGGAGGTGTGGTGGGCCGAAACTCAAGAGGAAGGGAGTATTTTGAGACTTAGAGAAATGCTCAAGTTTTGGATGAAGAAGGTCTTCAACTAGAGGGGTATTTATAGGTCAAGCAAAGGCCAACCAAGGGCCAAGATGAAGACAAATGCATAGCAAGTGTAAGGCCAAGATTTAGCCATGTGCTACCTTATCCATCTACACAAAATATCCTACCTAACCCTTGACCAAAATTTCAACACAAAAAACGTGCCAATGGTGAGCTTTGTCGTCCTTGCTTCCGATGTGAGGTGACACTTGTCACCCTCCCGTTGGTCCAAAAATGTTTTGTCTCTCGGAAAAATCCGCAAAAATTATTAATGACATGGCCGAATTTTCCCTACGTGGCGTGGAAAGCGTTTCGTCGAGCGACTCTTTTCGGCACTTGTGCCCAATTTCGAACCTTGCCTAATCTTAAGGCTCAAATTCTTATACGTACGCCCTCACGTACATACTCTGGAAATATGGGGTATAACAATACCGAGCCAATGAGTCGAACTCCACATTGTACTCGGTATGCGCGTTACGCCTCAACATCAAAAATCTGTCGGCCGAGCCCTCATACGTGGCGGCAAGAAGTGTGCAAGAAATGCCCCTGAGAACTCATCCCAAACGGCCGGAAGTGCATACTCTCCCCGGGACAGCTCCCATGAATCAAACCAGTCGACTGCAGTATCACGCAGCCGATGCGAACCTAAGACCACTGACTCGGTCTCCGAAGCCTTGATTACCCTCATTATCCGCTGTAACTGTCGGATGAACTCCTGCGGATCATCCTCAGGCCTCGACCCGTAGAACTCTGGCGGGCTACAACTCAGGAAGTCCCGTAGCCTCAAACTATCCGATCTTGGGTGAACCATAGGTGCTACCGGAACTGCTGCGTCCAGCCTATCCTCGTATGCCGCCACATCACGGCTAGCAACTGTGCCATCTCCTTGTAACCCAGCTCCTCTGCCCCAGGCTGTGGGGCTGGAGGCTCAGGTACTGTTGTCTCATCAGCCACTGCTGCGGCTCTAAACTCTGCTGGGGCGGCGTCAAAACTTCGCCGTCTGAAGCACAATCTCAGTCTTGGCCAGGGCTGCGCCACCGTACTCCTCAGATCCTACTAGCGACTCCTCGGCCGCCTTGCCCATCTGGGCGGGTTGCACTGCGCGGAGGCATAATCGTAAAAGCGAGATCGTCGGAGGGTCCAACTTACAACTGACTCTAAGGCACGATCTCGAATGAGAAGAATGGAAACCAATCCTAAATGTCTGCGACCTCACGATTATAGATGTGGTGCCTGACACATCGATAATCAAGACTCTACTAGACGCAGTGCATAGACACTTTCCGAGGATTAATCGCTCGATACCACTTTTGTCACGACCCGATCCGGGCGTGGTAGTGCCTACCGGGCACCCTAGTGATACATCGTCAGTAATCGCGGAAATAAAACATAAATATGAAACAAGAGACATGATAAATAAACAGCCAACCAAAGCGGTTGCCTTACGTATATATAATACATAAAAAAACCCGAGCAGTTTAATCCTTTTTACAACTGCCACACTTGTACTACGGACCTCACAGAATGTAATGAAAACTATGGCGGGGGCGGGGCCATACCCACGAAAGTACAAGGACCTGCGGACTCGGGTAACATGCGAAAGATAAGCCTCGAGAAACGGAGCTTCCCAGCCGATTTGTGATCCTAGGCGAGGATCGACAACCGATGTACCTCTACCGCGGCATGAGCGGCCCGAAGGAGGTCGGTAAAGCAGTACCAAGTATGTGGCGAAAATCTGCAGTTAAATCATAACAGTCTATATAAGCAGGAGACATATATGATAACCCAAAATACAGTACGCAATCATAAACGCAGTTAAGTCAGGGACTCACGCCCTCAAAGTCATCACTCAAATATAACTATGGGTCTCACGCCCACAACATCAATCATGTTCGCATCTTGGCCACATGCCCCCGGAATTCTCCATCGGTGCAGACATGTCCAGGATGCAACAATAATAATAAGGTACCGGGTAATCAACCACGCGTGGCCACGTGCCCGGAGTGCGCCGGTGCGAGCGTGTCCATGTAACAATAATACCAATACATCGGTGATCAACCCCGCCTCATGGCCATATGCCCGAATTACGCCAGTGCGACATGTCCATGTAACAACAATAACAATATATCGGGTGATTAACCGCGCGTGACCGCATGCCGGGTGCGTCGGTGCGGACATGTCCATGTAACAACATCACACTCCTAATGGAAGCATACCGTGGGCCACCCGTGTCGGTATGTCCATCAATCACGGATAAGCCGGCCTCCGGCGAGAAGCCGGTAGCACAAAAATACAACACTTGCACAACAAAGGCTATTACCACAAACATAGGCAAGTTCAACATACTTATAGACTCTTATTTTATTACAACAAATCCGGATTTTAACCCCAAAGTACTACATGCATTAATCCTTTCAAAAAGACCTCTTTTTACGTAAAAACAACTCGATACTATTATCCGTAGTGCCAAATACGTTCATGTTTTAAAATCAAGTACTTTACCTTTGTTTTAACCAAGTGGCTTACACTTTCTAGAACAACGTCAAGTAACAACATTCTTTTCCAAAAGTTCAAGTTTGCCTAATTTCAGATACTCACGTCTTTTACTTTGGAAAGATTTCATAGTTTATAGTCTTAATCAAATAACGTACTCCCCTTTAAAATAATAAGCCTTATGTATGAGTAGGTTATTCTTTGTTTATAACAATCTTATAAAAGCAGCCATGATCTAGGAAATGTAATATCATTTTGTCTCATCTTAGCTTCTATGCAGATGGAGGTTTCTACTGGTTTTAATAATACTTAATTATTCAATACATTTCCACTTTATTAAGCTACTGCGATGGTTTGTTCGATACTTATTACGATTTTGAAATCGATGAAACATTATTCCTTCTAAAAACCAAGTACTCATTACTCACGAATGAGGTTTCACACTTTTTAACAAAATTCATATTAACTCAATTAAGTCAAGTCTCTTATCTTTTAAGATCAAGTCTCTTAACTTCTTAAAATCAATAAATCATTCATTTTATCTCTCTTAAGTCGTTATACCTAACTTCCCATAAAGCTAGTATAACTCTTAAGCTTTCAAACCAAATATTATTCTTCTTTCAAAAAGGATTCTTAATTCCTTTGAAATACTTCCAGATTCTTATTATTGGGCTTAAGTCAAAAGACATTGCCGTAAAACTACATTCGATTAACACACGTCGTCGTACTATATATATATTCTTTTAAAATATCATGCTCAAGAGGATAGGAAGAATCACATACCTCGCGACGATTATCGACTATTAGCAAAAGCGCTCACGGCTATAACACTAGCCTTGTCCACCTTCCAGTAGTACGTGTTACTCGCGTAACATTCAACCAATAAAGGTTATAAGTCTATTGTAAATACGATCTATGTAAATCTGATTCGGTCTTCTTCTTTAATATTCTTACGATGTGATCTATTCCAGTCTTTTACGTAATATCCTTCTATTACGATTCAATTCTCTTATGAATCTTATATTCATTTCTAATAATACTACAGTATGTAATTTCCAATTACAATATAAGGACAAGTATTTACCTCGATAAGTCCAAAATTATCCAAGTTATAAGTCGATCTGAGCAACGTTTTAGCTCCTACTCCGGCGCTCAACCCGCTCCAAACAACCCTTAGAAGTTCTACAACTTCTTAATACTTTAACTGGCTATGAATATTTTCCTTGGGTTTCATTTTTGTGACTTAAGGAATATAGTAGTATTTCCTGCTCTACGTATAGAGGTAACTTTGGAAAGTACCACAAGGTATTTGGGCTAAAGTATTTTGGAATAAAAACAACAATACTTGGAGAAGTATTTTTCTACCAAAGGGGTATTTTCGAGAACAACTTTAGGCAGGGGTTAGTGAGGCCTTCTCGAGGGGAGGGTGATTTGGGACGAGCTTTGAGAGGGAGGAGAGAGATTTTGCCTTGGATTTTCACAAGTGTGGATGAAGAAATGTCTTGCATTAGAGGGTATTTATAGGCCAATCAATGGCCAAGATTAAGCCAGTGCTAGGCAAGTGTAAGGTGGAGATTTAGGCAAGTGTCCTTATCCATCTACTACACAAAAATATCCTACCAACTCCTTGACAAAACAAGCCACAATTCGTCCCTTTACCGCCCTTGATACAACCGCAAATTAGAGGGTGACAAGTGTAAGCCCTCTCGTTGTCCAAAATATTCCATCTCTCGGAAAAATCCATAAAAATTATAAATGACATAGTCGTATTTTCCGCCATGAAAGTCCGAAAGCGTTTCATCAAAAACGACTCCTTTCGCTAGTTGTGCCCAAAAATTTTCGGTCCTGGCCTATCTTAAGGATCAAACTTCTCTACGTACGTCCTTACGTACATACTGAAATACGGGTATACAAAGATCGCCTCAAGATCGGACGGCGGATCAACTCATAAGCAACCTTGCCTACCTCGGACAATCGATACGACCCAATGTACCTTGGGTTGAGTTTCCGTTCTTCCGAATCTCATCACACCGCCATGGGTGACACCTTCAGAAAACCCAATCATCGACCTCGAACTCGGATCCGACGACGATGATCTGCGTATGACTGTTGACTCGACGGTATCGATGGCTCTGGATAAGCTTCACCTTATCCACTGCGCTGTCAGTGCGGTCCCAATCGCACCTCGCCTACATCAAACCAGACCTATCGCGATCCGCACTTCCTCCCATACAAGGCCTCATGGCGCCATCTAAATCTTGGAGTGGTAGCTATTATTATACGAAACTCAACTAGAGGCAAATGATCATCCGCTACCCACGAGTCAATAACACGGGCTCGCGGCGTATCCTCGAGAGTGCGGATAGTGCGATCTGCTGTCGTCATGCGAGGATGGAATGCATTACTCGAGCTCACTGCGTCCTAAACCCTTGGAAAGACCTCCAGTTAGCGTAAATGGCCCAGGCTCCCATATGCGATATGATAGAAATAGGACTCCATGCGATCTCACGATCTCTCGGATGTAAAGTCCGCATAATCCTCACCAAAAGTCGTCTGATCCGGAAGAAAGTGGGCTGATTTAAATCGACTGTCGACGATAACCGGATAGAATCATGCTTCATCCGAGTGCGAGGTAATCCTGTGATAAAGTCCATGTTGATCACCTCCACTTCCGGTCGGGATCTCTATCATGCGACAAACCACCGGGCCTGCGGTGCTCTGCCCTTCACTGCGACAACACGGGCCTTTGAGCACAAACTCGCAACGTCCTCTTCAAGCCATCCGCGATACGGATCACGAGGTTGTGGTACATCTTGGTCGACCCGAATGGATAGAGTAACGCGTACGTGTGCTTCCTAGAACTCTTGCGAAGTCTGCAATATATGGAACACAACCGCCTCGACCTTAGCACCCGTCGGTGCTACCTCGAGGACCGCTTCCTCACGAAGAGCGTATCACGGTACAGCGTCAAGCGGATCCTCAACTGTTGCCTCTTGCCTCGCCGACGATGGAAGACTGGCAACCTCTCGAACTCGAACCCAGCTGCTATCGTAATCAATCAATCGGACTCAGGCTCGCTAGCTGATGCAACTCGCGGACCATGCCCTCTCTGCAGGTGTACATCGATAGACTCCCGTCGACCTACGACTAAGGGCATACGCCACAACATTGGCCTTCCGGGTGGTACAGGATGTCGACATCGTAATCCTTGAGCGACTCTAACCACCGTCTGCAGTAAGTTCGGCTCCTCTGGTGAAGATATCTTTGGAGGCTCTTGTGGTGCGTATAAATATCCACATGAACCCCATACAAATAGTGCCTCAGATCTTCAAGGTGTGAATCACCGCCAACTCAAATCATGGGTGGGGTAGTTCTCTCATGCTTCTTAAGCTATCGGGATCGTCTGCTTAACCTTACCAGTGCGTCAACACACATCCAGGCGAAGCCGATGCATCACAATACACTATATAACCGTGCAGACCTGCGGAAGAGTAAACGAGGCGGTCGTCGATCTCTCGCGATGCGGAAACCACGCTCCAAGCATCGGCTGAAACTTAGCGCTTACGAGTCGGCTAGTCAATGGTGCGAAGATAAAGCAAACTTCTCCACGAACCGTCGATAATAACTGCGAGGCCCGAAAGCTGCGCCTCTGCCGGAGTAGTAGGTCTAGGCCAAGTCCTCGACCGCCGATCTTGTCGTATCCACCCGAATACCATCGGCCCCGCAATATGCCCGAAAAGCCACGAAGCCAAAACTCACATTTGGAAAACTTGGCGTATAAGCTGCTGTCTGGAGAACTCTGGCCAGATCCTCAAATGCTCGCGTACTCGCTCTGGCGGGAATAAACCAAGATTTCATCAATGAACACTATCACAAGCGTGTCCAAAAATGGCGAACACTCGGTTCATCAAATCCATGAATATCACGAGCATTGGTCAAACCGAAAGACATAACCACGAACTCATAGTGCGTCTGGTCCGAATGCGATCCTAGGGATATCCGCCTCTCTACTACTTTTGATGATAGCCCGATCGCAGATCAATCTTGAGAAACATCTCGCGCCACCTGGTCGAACAAATCATCAATCACAGGAAGGGTATCATTCTTAATGGTCACCTTGTTTGCTGTAATCAACACACATGCGCGGCGTCCGTCCTTCTTCTTCACGAACAATCTGGCGCTCCCGGGAGAAACACTAGGCGATGAAGCCGCTTCTCCGGCCAAATCTCGGTGGTCCTTGACTCTCAACTCGGCGGTGCCATTACGTATGGCGGAATGGAAATAGCCGATTGTGCAAAGACATCGATACAAAATCTATCTCCTCTCGGGAGGATACGGGAAGGTCGTGCAGAAACACATCAGGAACTCTCGACTCTGGGCGGTAAAATCTGGTACCGCAGCCTCAATATCAAACACTCGAATGAGATGGTAGATATACCCCTTCTGCACCATCTTCCTAGCCTTGAGGTAAGAAATAAACTTACCCCTCGGCGACACAGTGTTCCCCTCCCACTCAACAATGGCTCCTCAGAAAGCTGGAACCATACCACTCTCTCCTGCGGTCTAAATTGGCGTAGCAAGCTAGCCAATCCATACCCATGATCACATCGAAATCAGTCATATCAACTCTACCAAGTCGGCAAGGGTTTGGCGATTGCATATAATCATTTGGACAAGCCCTATATACCCGTAGAGCTACCACCGAATCACCCATTTGGCGTAGCTACCTCGAAAGTGGTCTATGGACTCGTGCTCTATCCCTATCCTACTAGCAACATGGGAGATATATGGGATGAGTAGAACCGGATCTATCAAGGCATACACGTCACAACAAGCCCGATAAAGTACAATGGCGACATCAGTGAGCCTCACGGTCTGCCATGGACAAGGCATATATGCGGTTCGAGGACCGCTAGACCGGGACCGCGCCCACGACCTCCGCGACCTGCTGGCCCATGAGTACCTCGCCCTCGGGCGAGTAAGCGTAGGAGATGAAGAAGACCGGCGAAAGACCACGTGGGTGACCACCTGCCTGCCGCCGCCTTGGTGGACAGCTCTCGCAAAGTGACCACTGCTGGCGCCATCAAACAAACTCGGGCGATTACCTGATTCCCGTAATGGGATCTGCATCGGCCACCTGAGGGAGGGGTGGCTGTGGTGCAAATCTAGGCCTGCTTGGCCGTCCGAAAGCTACCAAAGACCTGCCGTCACGGCCTTTTACTGCTGTTGTCACAACCCGTCGGCCTCTACGCTCTCGCATCCAAGTGCATGAGCTGCGTGCGGGTAATGTTCATGCTCGGTGAAGAGCTACACGCACAAGACTCGGCCATATAATCATCTAGCCGGTGATGTAGCGATGCACCACTGCCCTCCATATCGCAACAACGCAGGACATATCGAGCCAACGAATCGAACTCAACGTTGTACTCCTAGCGTGCGTCCTCTCTGTCTCGGCAACAAAAATCGCCGGCGTGCCCTCGCCATCTGGAGGCATGAAGTGAGTGAGAAAAGCCTCGAGAACTCGTCCCAGTAGGCGGGGATCGTGCTCTCCCGGGACAACTCCACGAGTCAAACCGATCATTGCGGATCACGCAGCCGATGCGAACCGAAGATCATGGACTCGGTCTCCGAAGCCTTGATCACTCGCATGATCCTCTGTAACTGACGGATGAACTCCTGCGGATCATCCTCAGGCCTCGACCCGTAGAACTCTGGCGGGCTACAACTCAGAAAATCCGTAGCCTCAGTATCCGATCTCGGGTGAACCGCAGTGCTGCTTTGGGCTGAGGCTGCTGCATCCAGTCTAGCCTCATTTCTGGCCACTATCCTGGCGAGTAAGTGGCCCATCTCTCTGTATCCCATCTCCTCTGCTCCGGTGTGGGGCGGAGGTGCAGTCTTGTGGTCTCATCGACCGCTGTGGCCCTAAATCTCTTTGGTCGTGGCGTCGTGGAACTCGTCGTCTCGGGTATAGTCGGGCACGAGCCTCGTGACTCTCGGTATCCTACTAGCGCCTCCTCGCTGCCTTGCCGCCACAGGCGGGTTGCCTTACGTGGAGGCATAAGCGTTAAAGAAAATACGTTAGAGGTCAACTTATAACCTGACTCAGGCACGATCTGAGTGAGAAGAATGAAACCAATCCTAAATATCCTATAGCCTCACGATTATTGGTGTGGTGCACACCGATAATCAAACTACTAGATACGATGCGTAGACACTTTCCGAGGATTAATCGCTCGATACCACTTTTGTCACGACCGTTCGGGGCCATGGTAGTGCCTTACCTGCACCCAAGTAGTCATACATCGAGTGTCGGCATAATATAAAACAACACATGAAATAATTGTAAATGAGACCAGTTTATACGAGAAAAGGTCGCCTTTTCGGCATATATATATATAACCAAAATCGCGATTCATCCCAACTGCATAATAGGACTACTGACCTAAGAAAGTGAATAACTATGGCGGGACGGGGGCCCGCCATACCTGAATGTACATATATCTACAACAGGGATAACCATACCAAAAGTCGAGCCTCGGAGAAGATGGAGCTCACGACACCAAGCAAAAGATCCTAAGGATGCGGATCTAGCACTGCTTTCCACCTGCGGCGTGAGCGGCCCAGGAGTCGATCAACAGTACCAAGTATGTGAAATCAGAAAGTACTTAAAATGAAATCATTATCACTTTAAAACCAATTTTACAAATATGTGCGAAACAACCAAGGTAGCACATAGTGCCACATCATAAACAAGAGCAACAATAGGTAATCGCGCGAGGTCTTTTCTAGGTCGCGAATGATCGAAGCGAGGCAATCGCCCATAGTATCATTATGCATGCCTAATCACGGACTCGTAGTCGCGTAGGCCACCTAGGCCGCGTGAGGTATTCCGCGTCGAGGGTAACTACTCGCCGGCATCGCCCCGACTCGTAGTCCGCGTGGCCACATGCACCGCATGGCCACATGGACCGCTAACACGGAACTCTCGTAGCTCGCGTAGGTCCCCGACCCGCGTAGGTATTCTCGAATCATAGTCACCTGTGCACGAGGTATACCCGCGTCGGAGCGACTTAACCCGGTATATCATGTCAAGAGGTGAGTGATGTAATACTAACATAACGGCTTATCGTTAAACAGCATAAGCACAATAAGAATAACCTCTTTACACAAACGTTACAAGATACTAACACACATAGCATCACAATATGTCTACTCAACAAACCATCTTACTATACCTTCCATAAATCAATACAAGTCTTTTATAAACACATAAGTAAACCGTTCCTTTTATCTTTCTTAAGTCGTTATACCTAACTTCCCATAAAGCTAGTATAACTCTTAAGCTTTTGTTTAAAAACCAAGTATTACTCTTCTTTCAAAAATGATTCATAATTCTTTTGAAATACTTCAAGATTCTTATTATTTAGACTCAAGTCAAAAGACGTCAAGCAAAACCATGTTCGGTTAACACGTCGTCTACCGTACTATATATATATTTTAAAATATCATGCTCAAGAGGATAGGGAGAATCACATACCTTCTCGGCGAAATCCACCTGCCAAGTCGAATATGTCGCGCGCAGAGTATCAACCTATAATAGTCAAATACGTCTATCAACCTCTAGACTACTCTGTAGGACATTCTAAACAGAGGGTTCTCTATTCTACGGAAAATCGGGCAAGTTCCCTGCAGTAAACTATACAAGTCTACTGTAAATACAGTCCTATGTAAGTACAGTTCAATTCTCTTCTTTAATATCCTTCTATGTATTTTATACTTATTTTTATACTTCTACAATATGTATTCTCCAATTACAATAGAAGGATAAGATTATTATTTACCTCGATAAACCCAAAATTATCCAAGATATAAGTCGATCCTGAGCAAGGTTTAGCTCCTGTCACATGCGCTCCAATCCGCTCCAAGAAACCCTTAGAAGTTTCTACACAACTTCTACTACTTCAACCAACTATGAAGATTTCCCGGGTTTAGTTTAGTGACTAATGGATATAAGATAGTATTTACGGGCTTTTAGTATAGAGGTGACTTTGGAATACTATAAGATATACGGCTAGGGTATTTTGGGGATAGTAACAATACTTGGAGAGTATTTTCTACCAAGGGGGCTTTGAGACTACTAGGAAAGGGGAAGGGTCTTTCGGCTAAGCTCTTCACAAGGGAGGGGAAAATAGGGCTTTGGACGAGAGCTTCTCTCAAAGGGGAAGTTTGGAGACTTGGAAGATGATTTGTGGATGAAGAAGTCTTCAACTCAAGGGGGGTATTTATAGGGATTTCAAGGGCCAAGATGAAGGCAAGTGGAGGGCAAGTGGAGGGCAAGTGGAGGGTGTGGATTTGCACAAGTGCACCCTATCCCTACTCCACAAATCACTCACAAACATTGACCCATGGTTTAGGCCTTAAAATCGTGCCAAGCCATGCCCTCTTTGCCGTCCACTTGAGGGTGACAAGTGTCACTCTCTCGTTGGTCCAAAATATTTCATCTCTCGGAAAAATCCGCAAAAAATATAAATGTCGCAGCCGTAATTTTCCCTTCGCAAGCTTTGGAAGACGTTTCGTCGGAAAACAATTCTTTTCGTGGGTTGTGCATAAATTTTCGTCCTATGCCTTAACTTAAGGCTTGATCTTTTGTACGTACGCCCTCACGTACATACTCTGGAAATACGGGGTATAACACAAGTAAACTTGTACATTTCAAATCAAGTACTATAATGAATCCGATTTCATTTAAAACATGTACGTCCACCGTACTACACATTTTATAAGGTTCATGCTCAAAGAATGATAGGAAGAGTTCCACATACAATAACATTCCTTTTAGAAATCCCAAGGTACTATCACGTCGTGCATCAATAATGATTAAGATCCAATAACTCAATGTACGTCCGCCGTACAATCTTTCCTTTATAAAAACTCAAGACACTAGAATTTGTAGCATCAAGGTACTTTCACTTTTAAAATCAAGTTACTTATTCTTCCTAAATCAAGTAACCTACACTTTTCAAATCGAATTACCTATACTCTTCAAATAAAGTAACCTATTCTTTTCAACTATATTAAGAGGAACTTCCCTTTTAGAAATCCAAGGTACTATGTTGTCACGCCCAACCCGGGCAGTGGTGGTGCCTACAGGCACCCTTCTACCTTAACAACACAAGTAAACTGCGGAATTTAAATAACACCTCCTTATTTTTTTTTCAAAACCAACATACGTACAAGGGCAAAGCCGACAAGGCTGCCATATAATATACATAATAAAAGACACTACACTGTACATGAGTCCAATCCCACATATGAATACAGACCTCTAAGAGTTTTACTGAAATATGACGACAAGGCCACAGACCCATAACCGCATAAAAGCGCATCAAGGAACTATACCAAAAGATAAACTCTGACAGAGGAGCTATCCAAAAACTCGAGCAGGTCCTACACTGCAGATCACCAAATCACTACCTAAACTCGTGGCATGAACGCACCCCGGGCGAGGCCAAGAATGTACCAAGTATGTGAAGCATGAAATCAGAATGAAATCATAATAGTCTAAACAAAATAGGAGACATGTATGATAGCCAACCTACGATACACAATACATAAGCGGCCATATCAAGTCGTGGACGCGTGCCTCAAAGTCATTACTAAAATATAACCCTGTGTCTCACGACCATAATATCAATCATGCCCGTGGAATCCTTCCTCACTGCCGGCAGTCCATGATATAATATCACACCAATATGCATACATGAACTCCTAATCCCACATGTGTCCTTAAAACCGTCGCGGGCGGTAGGAAAAAGCGAACCACCGATCGGCTGCATCATAAAGCGGCGGGGCAAGTGCGAAAGCAACTACGAGATCCGGCTGCGTCGACAATCGACGGGGCAAATGCAGCTAACTACAGATCCATCCACTGCGTCACGAGATATGGCGGCAAGTCGAAGCTATCTACCGAGTCTCAGTACCAAACTATGCAATAGAACGGCGGGGGCAATGCGAAGCCAACTACGAGATCGGCTGCGTCGACAATCGACGGGGCAAGTACGAATCTATCTACTGGATCCACCGCGTCGCTAAAGCTCATGGAGGGCCAATCATGGAATAAAATATCCCACGTGGTCGCATGCCCCGGAATCCCACATCGTATAAGCATGACCATGGGGTAATACAAACCAAATCCGGGAATCTAACCCGCCTCCTGGTCACATGCCCTGGAATCCCACATCGTATAAGCATGTCCAAGGAGTAACACAAATAATGGAAGCATACCCGTGGAATCCCACATCACCGTCGATGCAGTCAAGTAAACTTACAACAAGATCACGACCTCCAACCGAGAGTCGCGCAACGTAATAAAACATAAGACTTGCACTCAAAAGCTATCACCCGCACACATAGGCAAGTACATAAAATCTTTAGACTTTCATTTTATAAACTCAAGGCACTTATAGAATAATTCTCAATTAAACAAGCCAAAGTACTACGTACGTACATTCTTTTCAAAAGACTCCTTTTTATGTAAAACCCCAAGATATAACACCCGTAGTATCAAGGTGTGTCTATTTTTCAAAGTAAGTTACTACACTTTTAGGAAACTCATTTCAAAGCTTGAAATCAAGTAACTTCAAATTTTCACAATCTAGGCAACTTATGCCCATTAATCAAAATAGACAACTTTCTTAACCTTCCATAAAGCCGTTATAACCAACTTCCCATAAAGCCGTTATAACCCTTTATGGTTTTTGTCACGACCCGAACCCAGGCCCGTGACTGGTGCCTTACTCGGGCACCCAAGTAGACATACATCCGAGTAACCAGCGGAATATAAAACAAGACATGAAATAATATGAAGTGAGAAACAATTTATCTGAGAAAAGTTGCCCTTCGGCATAAATATATATAAACTTGAACAGTTACATCCCTTTTACAAACTCTGCCCACAACAGTACTACAAACCTCTAAGAATGTTATAACAACAATGACGGGACGGGGCCGCCATACCACGAATGTAGTACCTACAACGACAGGGGACTATACCACGTATAAGCCTCCGAGAAACGGAGCTTCCCAAAACGCTAATTGTGACCACATGAGCGAGGATCAACAATCGGTGTACCTCTACTGCGGCATGAACGCAGCTCAAGGAGGTCGATAACAGTACCAAGTATGTGAAATCGAAAATATCAGAAATGAAATCATAATAGTCTATATAAAAGACATATATGATAACCAATTTACGATACACACATATATGCGATATGTCAAGTCGTGGACTCACGCCCTCAAAGTCATCACTCAAATATAACCATGGGTCTCATGCCCACAATATCAATCATGCCCGTGGAATTCCTTCCTCATTGCCGGCAGTCCATGATATAAAAACACCAAGGAATACACATGAACACCAGGTCCCACCTGTGTCATAATAAAGCAGACGGTAAGTAATGAAGGCATAGCCGACTACTAAAACCCACCGTACTCAACAATGCTATCAAATCGCATCACGAGGTCTTTCTAGACCGCCACATGATCGGCCGCCACTCGCCTCGATGATCGATGCGCGTCTAACCCTGGAACTCACCGCAACTCCGCATAGGCCACAAAGGCCCGCATGAGGTACTCCTCGCATCGGGGGTAGCTAACCCGCGGCATCCTCTCGACTCGTAGTCCGTGGCCACATAGACGCGTGAGGTAATTACCCCGCACACTAACCTGAAACTCCCGTAGCTCCGCATAGGTCCCCTGGACCCGCATGAGGCATCCTCGTCGGGGCGCTTAACCCCGGATATCATGTCAAGAGGTGAGTGGTACAATACTAACATAACGACTTATCGTTAAACAACATAAGCACAATCAAGGGAAACCCCTTTACACAAACATCACAAGACACTAACACACGTAGCATCCTAACATGTTTACTTATCAAACCAACAAGAAGTATTACAAGGCTATCACAAACCAACATAGTCAAGTTATTCACACAAGGTACTTTCTATTTTATGTCAACAAGTTCGGGTTTTTATCCCCAAAGTACTTCATACATTAACTCTTTAAAAATATCCGTTTCTTTTACAAGAGTCACACGATACCCGTAGTATAAAAATAGAGTGACTATCTTTTTAAGTAAACCAAAACAATTTCCCTACCTTCTTTTTGAACCAACTTAAGACAAAAGCATGCCTTCCTTTTTAACGAAAACACTTCAAATTTTTAAGTCTTTGTCTTTTATAAAACAAGTCCTTACTTTGAGATTTTAAGAAAATCACACTTGTTTATTAATGATCTGATTAAAGCAGCCATGATCTAGGAAATGTAATACAATTTTGTCTTATCTTAGCTTCTATGCAGATGGAGGTTTCTACTGGTTTTAATGATACTTAATTAGTCAATACATTTTCCTTTATTAGCGCTGCAGTGGTTTGTTCGATACTTATTCTCGTTTCCGAAATCAATACAAGGCTTTCATAAACAATTAAGTAAACCGTTCCTTTTATCTCTCTTAAGTCGTTATACCTAACTTCTCATAAAGCTAGTATAACTCTTAAGCTTTTAAAAACCAAGTAGTACTATTCTTTCAAAAACGATTCTTAATTCTTTTGAAATACTTCAAGATTCTTATTATTTAAAAACTCAAGTCAAAAGACATCGAAGTAAGACCACGTTCAGTTAACACACGTACATCTACCGTACTATATATATTCTTTTAAAATATCATGCTCAAGAGGATAGGAAGAATCACATACCTCCTCGGCGAAATCCACCTGCCAAGTCGAATATGTCGCATGAGTATCAACCTATAATAGTTAAATACGTCTATCAATGTCTAGACTACTCTGTAGAATATTCTAAGCAGAAGGTTCTTATTTCTACGGAAATTTGGGCAGCACTTCCCTACCCGTCAAACTACTCAAGTCTACTGTAAATACAGTCCAATTCTCTTCTCTTATACCATCCTTCTATACATCTTATACTCATTTCTATACTACTACAGTATGTAATTTCCAATTACAGTAGAAGGACAAAGATATTTAGCTCGATGAGCCCAAAATTATCCAAGATTTAATGTCGATCCTGAGCAAGGTTTAGCTCATATTCTGTACGCTCCAATTCGCTCCAAGAACCCTTAGAAGTTTCTAAACAACTTCTACTTAATACTTCAACCAACTATGAAGATTATCCTAGGGTTTCGTTTTGTGACTAAAGGACATAAAGTAGCATTTCCGGGCTTTTTAGTATAGAGGTAACTTGGAATACTACAAGGTATTAGGGCTAAGGTATTTTGGAATAGTGATAATACTTGGAGAATACTTTTCAACCAAAGGGGGCTATTTTGGACGAAAGCTTCAAGGAAGGGGGGTAGTGTTTCGGCTAGCACTACTAGGAAGGGGGGGGGGGGGAGATGGTGTTGGACGAGAACTCTTCTAAGAGGGGGAAGGATTTTTAAACTTGGAAAATGTTTAAGGGATGAAGAAATCCTTCAACTAAGGGGGGGTATTTATAGGGCCCTCAATGGCCAAGATTCAAGCAAGTGTGTGGATGAGATTTGGACAAGTGTTGTGTGGGTCCCACCTTATCTATCTACCCACAAAATATCTACAAAACATTGACCAAATGTTTTAGGGCTTTAAAATGATAAAAACGTGCCATCTTTCTTTGCCCACAAAAACGTCCAACATTGCCACCTAAGGGTGACACATGTCGCCCTCCTATAGGTCCAAAATATTTCATCTCTCGGAAAAATCCAAAATAAATAAATTATTGATCACGCAAAATTCCTTTACAAGTTTCGGGAAATTTTCCGTCGGAAAAACGAATCCTACATTCTTGTCCTACTAAAGGCTTGTATTTTTGTACGTACGTCCTCACATACATACTCTGGAAATACGGGGTGTAACAGTTTTAGACATATCCATTCCTTTTATAACCAAGAGACTTATACTTTTAAAACCAAGTATTACATACTTACAAATCAAGTTCTTAACTTTCAAAATACTTCAAGTCTCTTAATATTTAGAAAACAAGTTTCTTCTACTTTTAAACCTCAACTAAATCACTCCTTTGACTCCCCTAAAGTCATTATAACAACCCTTAGGTTTTGGAACTAAGGCACTAGCCAAAAGGTTTGGAAACCACTTCCTTTTCAAGACTCTATGTACTTTAAGTAAAATACTATCACTTTTAAGAATCCAAACTTCACTAAGGCAATGGATTATACAACTTACAATTTAAACATCAAAGTACAATCAAGGAAGTACATAGAACAAATTCTATTTTAGGCAATCCAAATACAACCAAGGAATGAATCATTTAAGGAGTAAGACATACTTTCTTTATCTTAAGGAATCATGCTAGAAGATGAGATAGTTCACATACCTTTTCGGCTAAATCCACAAGCTAAGCCGAATACGCCGTATGTAGAATTGTCAACCTATAATGGTCACAACATGACTATCAATTTCTAGTTTCTAACGTAGAATAATACTAAGTATACGGTCTCTTATTCTACGGAAAATCGGGCAGCACTTCCTTTGTTTCTACATACTTTGCCACCTTTTTCAAGGCCGAATACAATAACCAAACATGCCACATTTAGGGCTCAACATAC
Source organism: Przewalskia tangutica (assembly GCA_029844215.1). Lineage (NCBI taxonomy): Eukaryota > Viridiplantae > Streptophyta > Magnoliopsida > Solanales > Solanaceae > Przewalskia > Przewalskia tangutica. The sequence goes on from JAQGDG010000034.1 coordinate 877,504, forward strand.
CAACCAATCAAAGGGGATTACACGCCTTACAATACGTGTAAAATTCCGCCCCACAATTCATACCAAGTAGTTTAATACTCCAAAAGCCATATCTCGGCTAACCTTATACAATAACACAAGTCCTTTCCAATCCTTTTCAAATTCCAAGTTCTAAGGTCTAACATGTTATATAGTCATAAACAACTTCAACAACTACAATTTCCTTCTTTATACAACATGTGACGACTTAAACTAATAATCAACTTGAATTGTAATCTTAAGGCTAAACATGCTAGTTTTCGGATTAGGGTTCCAATAGTCAATACACTTATCAAACTTCATAATATAAACCTCATGCTTGCTAATATCCATAACTACAATGATAAGTAAACATTAATTGCTAAAACGACAAGATTTATACCTTTATAAGCCCTTAAAATTTCCAAGATTCAAAGTCGCTCCTTAGCAATTCTTAGCTCCTTTCCTTTACGCTCCAATCCGCTATTTGAAGCCCTTAGAAGTTCACAACCAAATTCTCTTCCATTTCCAATCAAAACCTATGAAAATGCCTTAGGTTTTCGCCTTGCGACTAACGTGAAAACGTCGTTTTTCCGAAATCTTTCTATTGAGATATCCTTACAATACCCTTAGGGACCTTGGGTTTAAGTCTTGTGAATAATGGATCAAAACTACAAAATTTTTGTGTGGGAGATATGTCAAACCCGAGAGCTATATCTCAAGAACAAGGCCTCTCTAATTTTTCTAAGTGTTGGAAGAGCTTGTCTTGCACTAGTGTAGCATTTATAACACAATGGAGGGCTTAGATTAAAACACTTGTGGGCTAGGATGAAGAATAATTAATGTTAAGCCAAGTGGACAAGTTGACAAGTCAACAATCTCAAGCTAGCAAGACTTGATCTTTTACCATGGTCAATGACCATTTTACCCTTACTAAAAACGTCCAAGACCATATATGGGGGTGCCACATGTCGCCCTCTCATTCGTCCATAAAATTCCGTAACCCTCGTGGGCCCCGCAAAATGTAAAATTCCTCGGGTGGGCCCCACGTGACCAAATCCGTAAAAATAAATTTACATAATGTTAATAAGTTCCATACTCTTCAAATAATGCATTTTGAGAATCCAATTCTCAACAATGAACATTTTTCCTTTCCGACGTTCGGAAGATTTTCCGTCGGAAAAACAACTCTTCCTTTCGTACAATTTCCAAGTCTTGATTCCTTACATACATTCTCTTATACATGTCCTGAACTTACGGGGTGTAACATTCTTCCCCCTTAGAAACATTCGTCCCCGAATGTTCTTAGTCGGTTGTCAAGCTATACAAACTCCGACATAAACTCTATACTATGCCTATCAATCAAAACTGCACAAGACCAACGATGCCACACATGGCCACCACAACATACGTAAAAATATCAATGGACCTTCCGTCCGCGACCCCTTCTCACAAAACGCGAAGGTTACAGTCTTCTCAAACACGGGATCCTTAGAGGTTCCTTTATTTCCTTACTTGTCATACTTTCTCGTACTCCTAAACCTATTTAGCAAACGTACCAAATTTCAATTATTGATTCAGTTCTCCGATCCTTGGAGTTACTATCCAATCTTGGCCATTTTGTTACTTACATTCCCGTTAAGGCTCTTCTCGGTCCTTACGACCTAGTTTCGGTGGAACGCATCCACGAACTCGTACAACGATTAACTAAACTTGGGCCTTGCATCCTCGGGACCCTATCACATAGCGGGAGCACTACCAACTGACATCACCCCATTCCATAATACCAGTTGACCCGAAATGAGTCCATAACCCGACCCATCGTCACACTTAACTTCTCATTCTTAGTCTGAAATAAATCTCTCTCTTATCTCAAGGTACTTCTTACCCTATCCCCCTATTCACTAGAGGTTCGTCACATAGGCCAAAGTATTTCTACTGTACATCCTTCCCTATCGGTCTTTACACTTATTATGGGGTAACTACAACTTGTGAACTCTACACAACTATAGTCTCAGTTCACTTTATCATTCTTGTCAACATTCTTAACTATTCACTTTACTAATCAAAGTATTCCTACCTCTGGGGGTACTATCACTTACAACTGCTAGCAACAAAGGGAAAACATATATGCTAGGGCGAAATCTGAATCTATCAATGCTCGTATAATTCAAAAGAATCGAAATATACATGTAACCCCATGCGATGTCGCCTCCTGATCCTGCCCCGTAGTCACGTCATCTCTGCGGTTCGAAGGACCGCCAGAACTATAAACTCCTCTCTGACCTCTACCACGGCTGGCTGACATCTGAACACCCTGCCCTGGGGGACGCATAGCTGTGGAGGAAAGAGAATCAACCATCGGCCTCATAGGCTGAGCCACCTCACCGGTGCTCTTTCTAAAAGGACACACCCTCAGTATATGGCCCGGACGGCCACAATAAAAACAAACATCTGTGCCATAACGACATTTCCCCATATGACGCTTACTGCATCGGAAACACTGAGGAAAAAGTGGCCTCGACTGAGAAAATCCTCTGCTCCTCTGATAACCTCGACCCCTGGAGCTTGGACCGGCTCCTAAATACCTTGTGGAGTCGATCTCCACACGTGAGCTGCGGGTATGTCTTGGGTAATTTGGGATGAATATATCACTCATTCGAGTGCTCGTCCAAAAACTCAGGGATAACCAACCGGTCTAGCCTCTTACGCTGATCTCGCGTTGGCCCTCTACCTCTGTACACACTGCATGCTTGGCGAATAACCTCCTCGATGAAATCAGAGCACCACTATCTTGGTCAATAACATAATCGCTTCCTCATGACTCATAGTCTTCTCTAGCGAAAGCTGGAGGCTCGTCTTGAGGTCTCAAAAACTCGCGCAAGAACTTCATGCTGCAGAACAACATCCAGATACCACAGGCATAAGCCCTATCAACTCTCTGAGTCGACTAGTAGCTCGCTACTCCTTTGCCCTTCAGGCGTGTTTCCCTCGAGGCATAATCGTAACACAAAATTACGTCGAGAGAGGAATTATCTTACTAACACGACTCATGGCACGATCTTAGAGTGAGAAGAATAGAAACCAACTCCTAAATGTCCTGTAGCCTCGCTTTATGGGTGTGGCGCAACACACCGATAATCAAGCTCTACTAGACACGGTCTGAGACATTCAGGATCGTTGCTCTGATACCACTCTGTCACGCCCGAACCCGGGCGTGGATGGTGCCCTACAGGCACCGCCTACCTTAACAACACAAGTAAACTACGGAATTTAAATAACACCTCCTTATTTTTTTTTCAACACCAACATACGTACAAGGGCAAAGCAGAAAGGCTGCCATATAATATACATAATAAAAGACACTACATCATACGTGAGTCCAATCCAGCATATGAATACAGACCTCTAAGAGTTTCTTGAAATATGACGACAAGGCCCCGCCGTACCCATGCGTACAAAAGCACATCAAGGAACTATACCAAAAGATAAACTCCTGAGCAGAGGAGCTATCCAAAACTCTGGCGGTCCACACTGCGAGATCACCAAGCTGCGTACCTAAACTGCGGCATGAGCGCGGCCCAAGGAGTCGATCTGAAGAATGTACCAAGTATGTGAAGCGATGAAATCAGAATGAATTCATAACGATCTAAACAAAGCAGGAGACATGTATGATAGCCAACCTACGATTACCTGATACATAGCGGTCATATCAAGTCGTGGACGCGTGCCAAAGTCATTACTAAAATATAACCATGGGTCTCACGCCCATAATATCAATCATGCGTGGAATCGCCTCATCACTGCGATCCATGATATAATATAACACCAATAGGCATACATGAACACCAAGTCCCACCTGTGTCCTAAAAAGCGTGCGGGCAGTAGGAAAAGCGAACCACGGATCCGGCTGCATCATAAAAGCGGCGGGGCAATGAAGCCAACTACAGATCCGGCTGCGTCAATCGACGGCGGGGCAATGCAAGCTAACTACGGATCGGCTTGTCGTCACGAGATATGACCGGGGCAAGTGCGAAAGCTATCTACCGGAGTCTACCGTACCAAACTGTGCAATAGAACTGACGGGGGCAAGTACGAAAGCCAACTACCAGATCCAGCCTGCGTCAACAACTGACGGGGGCAAGTACGAAAGCTATCTACCAGATCCATCCTGCGTCACTAAAGCTCATGGAGGGCCAATCCATGGAATAAAATATCCCACGTGGTCGCATGCCCCGGAATCCCATATCGTATAAGTATGTCCAAGGAGTAACACAAATAATGGAAGCATACCCGTGGAATCCCACATCACATCGCCACGCGTCGAGTAAACTTACAACAAGACAGTCGACCCTCCAACCGAGAGTCGCGACAACGTAATAAAACATAATACTTGCACTCAAAAGCTATCACCAGCACACATAGGCAAGTTCATAAAATCTTTAGACTTTCATTTTATAAACTCAAGGCACTTATAGAATAATTCTCAATTAAACAAGCCAAAGTACTACGTACGTACATTCTTTTCAAAAGACTCCTTTTTATGTAAAACCCCAAGATACTAACACCCGTAGTATCAAGGTGTGTCTATTTTTCAAAGTAAGTTACTACACTTTTAGGAAACTCATTTCAAAGCTTGAAATCAAGTAACTTTAAATTTTCACAATCCATGCAACTTATGCCCATTAATCAAAATAGACAACTTTCTTAACCTTCCATAAAACCGTTATAACCAACTTCCCATAAAGCCGTTATAACCCTTTATGGTTTTAGACATATCCATTCCTTTTATAACCAAGAGACTTATACTTTTAAAACCAAGTATTACATACTTACAAATCAAGTTCTTAACTTTCAAAATACTTCAAGTCTCTTAATATTTAGAAAACAAGTTTCTTCTACTTTTAAACCTCAAGTAAATCACTCTTTTGACTCCCCTAAAGTCATTATAACAACCCTTAGGTTTTGGAACTAAGGCACTAGCCAAAAGGTTTGGAAACCACTTCCTTTTCAAGACTCTATGTACTTTAAATAAAATACTATCACTTTTAAGAATCCAAACTTCACTAAGGCAATGGATTATGCAACTTACAATTTAAACATCAAAGTACAATCAAGGAAGTACATAGAACAAGTTCTATTTTAGGCAATCCAAATACAACCAAGGAATGGATCATTTAAGTAGTAAGACATACTTTCTTTATCTTAAGGAATCATGCTAGAAGAGGAGATAGTTCACATACCTTTTCGGCTAAATCCACAAGCTAAGCCGAATACGCCGTATGTAGAATTATCAACCTATAATGGTCACAACATGACTATCAATTTCTAGTTTCTAACGTAGAATAATACTAAGTATACGGTCTCTTATTCTACGGAAAATTGGGCAGCACTTCCTTTGTTTCTACATATTTTGCCACCTTTTTCAAAGCCGAATACAATAACCAAACATGCCACATTTAGGGCTCAACATACCAACCAATCAAAGGGGATTACACGCCTTACAATACGTGTAAAATTCCGCCCCACAATTCATACCAAGTAGTTTAATACTCCAAAAGCCATATCTCGGCTAACCTTATACAATAACACAAGTCCTTTCCAATCCTTTTCAAATTCCAAGTTCTAAGGTCAAACATGTTATATAGTCATAAACAACTTCAACAACTACAATTTCCTTCTTTATACAACATGCGACGACTTAAACTAATAATCAACTTGAATTGTAATCTTAAGGCTAAACATGCTAGTTTTCGGATTAGGGTTCCAATAGTCAATACACTTATCAAACTTCATAATATAAACCTCATGCTTGCTAATATCCATAACTACAATGATAAGTAAACATTAATTGCTAAAACGACAAGATTTATACCTTTATAAGCCCTTAAAATTTCCAAGATTCAAAGTCGCTCCTTAGCAATTCTTAGCTCCTTTCCTTTATGCTCCAATCCGCTATTTGAAGCCCTTAGAAGTTCACAACCAACTTCTCTTCCATTTCCAATCAAAACCTATGAAAATGCCTTAGGTTTTCGCCTTGCGACTAACGTGAAAACGTCGTTTTTCCGAAATCTTTCTATTGAGATATCCTTACAATACCCTTAGGGACCTTGGGTTTAAGTCTTGTGAATAATGGATCAAAACTACAAAATTTTTGTGTGGGAGATATGTCAAACCCGAGAGCTATATCTCAAGAACAAGGCCTCTCTAATTTTTCTAAGTGTTGGAAGAGCTTGTTGTCACGACCGACCAGACCTCATCAGTGCCCTACAGGCACCCTTGATATACATCAGAGAATAGCAGCGGAACATACACAACTTATAAAATGCTTAAACATAAAATAACAACAGGCTAGCCGATAAGGCCACCTTCCGTACAATATATGCAATAAAACAGTACATTTTTTTTATTAACAACATGGGTACACGCAACCCCATAATACGTAAAACTATCCTTTTACGTGGGGAAGAGAACTTATCTCCCTTACTTAAACTTTCCTTGGTGTCACAACCTGTTATACCCCGTATTTCCAGAGTATGTACGTAAAGGTGTACGTATAAAAGTTTAAGCCTTAAGTTAGGCAAAGGACGGAAATTTTGTTCACAACCCACGAAAAGAATTGTTTTCCGACGAAACGTTTTCCAAACTTTGCGAGGGGAAAATTACGGTTGCGACTTTAATAATTTTTGCGGATTTTTCCGAGAGATGAAATATTTTGGACCAACGAGAGGGCGACACTTGTCACCCTCAAGTTGGTGGATTGGTGGCCGAAAGGGGGAACGTTTTATGCCATGTTTTGTTGCTTAAACCATGGGTCAATGTTTGGAGTGAATTGATGAGTAGATGGCTAGGGGGCACTTGGGCAAATCCTCACCCTCCACTTGCCCACCACTTGTCTTGATCTTGGCCATTGGTTTCCCTATAAATACCCCCCACTTGCCCACCACTTGTCTTGATCTTAGCCTTATACCTTGTAGTATTCCAAAGTTACCTCTATACGTAGAGCCCGGAAATACTACCTTATGTCCTTTTAGTCTCAAAACGAAACCCTAAGGAAAATCTTCATAGTTGGTTGAAGTATTAAGAAGAAGTTGCGTAGAACTTCTAAGGGTTGTTTGGAGCGGGTTGGAGCGCCCAGAGTAGGAGCTAAACGTTGCTCAGGATCGACATTTAAACTTGGATAATTTTGGGCTTATCGAGGTAAATACTCTTGTCCTTATATTGTAATTGGAAATTACATACTGTAGTAGTATAGAGATGTATATAAGATACATAGAAGGATATTAAAGAAGAAGAATTAAAGCATTTACATGGAATTGTATTTGCGATGAAACTTGTGTAGTTTAACGGGTAGGGAAGTGTTGCCCGATTTTCCGTAGAATAGAGAACCCTCTGCTTAGAATATTCTACAGAGTAGTCTAGACGTTGATAGACGTATATGGCCTTTATAGGTTGAAAGTTCTGCGAGTAGCATGTTCTACTTGAATGGTGGACAAGGCTAGCCGGGTTATAGCCGTGGAGCGTTTTGCTAATAGTCGATAATCGTCGCGAGGTATGTGATTCTTCCTATCCTCTTGAGAATGATATTTTAAAAGAATATATATAGTACGGTAGACATACGTTTGTTAACTGAACGTGGTTTTTACTGCGATGTCTTTTGACTTGAGTCTAAATAATAAGAATCTTGAAGTATTTCAAAAGAATTAAGAACCATTTTTGAAAGAAGAGTAATACTTGGTTTTAAAAGCTTAAGAGTTATACTAGCTTTATGGGAAGTTAGGTATAACGACTTAAGAGAGATAAAAAGAATGGTTTATTGATTTTAGAAGTTAAGAGACTTGATCTTAAAAGATAAGAGACTTGACTTAATCAATTAATATGAATTTTGTTAAAAAGTGTGAAACCTCATTCGTGAGTAATGAGTACTTGGTTTTTCAAAGGAATAATGTTTCCGATTTGGAAATCGAATAAGTATCGAACGAACCACTTCGCAACGTTAATAAAGGAAATGTATTGACTAATTAAGTATTATTAAAACCAGTAGAAACCTCCATCCGCATAGAAGCTCAGATAAGACAAAATGATATTACATTTCCTAGATCATGGCTGCTTTAATAAGATTGTTATGAACAAGAATAACCTACTCACACATAAGGTATATGTTTCTCAGATTGTTTTAAAAGAGAATTATATTATTAAATGATTAAGACTATGAACTACGAAACCTTTCAAAAATGAGAAACTTGAGCATTTGAAATTAGGCAAACTTGAACGTTTGGAAAATAATGTTGTTACTTGATTTTACAAAGGGAAGTGTTTTGATTTACTTAAAAAGATAGTCACTCTATTTTTATACTACGGGTATTGTGTGACTTTTGTGAAAGAAACGGATCTTTTAAAGAATTAATGTATGAAGTACTTTGGGGATAAAAACCCGAACTTGTTGACATAAAGTAGGAAGTGCCTTATGTGAATAACTTGATTGTGTTGGTTTGTGATAGCCTTGAAATACTTTCTTGTTGATTTAATAAGTAAACATGTTAGGATGCTACGTGTGTTAGTATCTTGTGATGTTTGTGTAAAGGGGTTTCCCTTGTTGTGCTTATGTTGTTTAACGATAAGCTGTTATGATAGTATTATATCACTCACCTCTTGACATGATACGGGGTTAAGCGCCTCCGTCGCGGGGTAGACTTCAGTGATGCAGGACCATGATTCGAGAATACCTCATGCGGGTCCTGGGGACCTATGTGGAGCTACGAGAGTTCCAGGTTAGTGTGCGGCCTTTGTGGTCATGCGGTCTATGTGGCCATGCGGACTGCGAGTCGGGGCGATCTTGGGGAGTAGCTACCTCGATGCGGGAATACCTCATGCGGGCCTATGTGAGTGGCCTATGCGGAGTGCGGGAAGTTCGAGGATTAGGCGCGCGCATTTGATCTGCGGACGAGTGGCGGCCGATCATGTGGCGGTCTAGACAGACCTCGTGATCTGATTTATGACTTTGTTATTACTGTAGGTTTTAGTAGTCGGCTATGCCTTCGCATTTACCCGTCACGGTTTTATTATGACACAGTGGGACACGGTGTTCATGTATTCCTTGGTGCTTTTATATCATAGACTTAGCGGTGAGGAAGGTATTCCACGGGCATGATTGATGTTGTGGGCGTGAGACCCATAGTTATATTTGAGTGATGACTTTGAGGCGTGAGTCACGACTTGACATATTTGCTTATTTATTGTGATCGTAGTTTGGTTATCATACATGTCTCACGCTTTATATAGACTACTATGATTTCATTTCTGATATTTTGATTTCACATACTTGGTACCTGTTGTACTGACCTCCTTCGGGAGGGCTGCGTTCATTCCGCAGGTAGAGGTACACCAGTCATCGATCCTCGCTCTTAGGATCACAGTTCAGCGTTTTGGGAAGCTCTGTTTCTCCGAAGGCTTATCAGTGGTGTAGTCCCCTGTCGTTGTAGGTACTTACATTCAGGGGTATGGCGGGGCCCTGTCCCGCCATTGTTGTTATATCATTCTTAGAGGTTTATAGTACTGTTGTGGGCAGAGTTTGTAAAAGGGATGTAACTGTTCGGTTTCATGTTTTTATATAAGCCGAAAGACAAATTTTTCTCAGATAAATTGTTTCTCATTCATATTATTTTATGTCTTGTTTTATATTCAGATTACTCGATGTTGTATCACTAGGGTGCGGGGTAGGCACCATCCACGGGCCGGTTCGTCGTGACAAAAGTGGTATCAGAGCAGTTAATCCTCGGAAAGTGTCTACAGACCGTATCTAGTAGAGTCTTGATTATCGGTGTATTGTGCACCACACCAATAATCAGGAGGCTATAGGATATTTAGGATTGGTTTCCATTCTTCTCACTCTAAGATCGTGCTTAGAGCTGTGTTATAAGTTGGACCCCTCTAACGTATTTCTTTCCCTTACCGTTATGCCTCACGTAAAGCAACCCGCCCGGAAGGCAAAGCGGCCAAAGGAGGCTGCGAGTAGAAACGAGAGGGTTACGAGGGGCATTGGCCCAATCATCACCGGGTGGTGCTTCATTCGGGGAGTTCTGCGGCGACGCCGATCCAGCGAGTCTAAGCGGCCGATTCCTACTGCGGCCATGATATTTGAACCTTCAGTTCCACGACCAGTAGCAGAAAGTATGGATTGCAAAGAGGCGACCCTGTTACTAGCTATGGATGTGGCTACCAGAGAGTATATTATGTATCGATTTATCACGGGTCATGATGACTATCTAAGAGAGGGTTGTGCAAGAGTAGCTCTTGATCGAGCTTGATCATGGCTGCGTGCGGGCTTATCGCGGCAGCCGAAACGTAGCGATCGACAGATTAATCAAGGACAGCAGAAGAGGGCCCGATCGGCAGGATCCTTTGGTAACTTTCGAGGCAAACCGCCTCAGCAGCAGATTAGAGATGCACCTCCACCAGTGCAGAGTGGTCCTCCACAGGGTTCAGGACGTTCGGTACGCAGAGTTGGTCGAGCTCGAGGGCTTGATTCGCGGACACGCGTCGGTTCGGCCGGATTCGATTTTCCTCGGTGTTCCGCAGTGTGTGCGCCATCCGGGAATGTCGTTTTTTAGTTGGTACTTGTTTTACCTGCGGCCGTCAGGGCCATGTGTCGAAAGGATGTCCTAGTAGGAGGGATGTAAGTAGGAGGACTCAGCCTACCGATCGATTCTGATTGATGGTTCAAGAGGAAGGGTGCTAGCCCGAGAGGCCACCCCTCGGTGTGGCGTTGTGGTGTCATTGTGGGAGTGATGCGAAGAATCAGTACATCCTTAACCCTCTAGAGATTGGTATGTAAGATGAGTATATCTTACGTGTTATATTCTGATAGCATTGTGTAAATTGTGATTAGAAATCATGGTTAGTTAAAAGGGTATGATTGGGGATAGGAAAAGTGTGAGCCTTAGAGTTTTATACGTAGAGACCTTAGAGGTAAGACCATCTCGAGTAAAAGATTCATTTTTATGTTTGACCCTTATCTGAGTGCATAGTATACGTGAGATATATTTGTGTGATAAGTCCCTGAGTGGTATGAAATGAAAGAGGGTAGTTGAGCTAAGAAGACCCGGATCAGGGAACAAGTGTTTTTACGCAATAGCGGGTCGGGTTGAGGACCGATCGCGGGTCAACCCGCGGCCTGCAATGTGGTGGGGTCAGTTCGAGGTGGTCCCGCCAGGTGGTAGGGTCATGAGGGTGTTAGGCCCAAGTTTAGTTAACCATCGTACGAGTTCGTGGATGCGTTCGACCAGTAGTCGGGCCGATGAGATCAGCCCATCTTGTCTTTCAGTCAGAACCGTTTACTCGGCAGAGGGTTATGCGAGATGTTATATCGGGAAGGTTGTAAGGCTGCACGAGGTGCCTACTATCACCTTATGACGCCTTGTAGGAGCGGAAGTGTAAGTTGCCGGTCGATTGGTTCGATGTTGGCAAGGTTCAGATAGTTGGTTCATACTTGTTTCAGCAGGATGTGGATAGGGTGAAGCTTATCCAGAAGAGGTTATTGGCACCGAGTCAGCGAAGTCGTGCGGATAATCGCGGCGGCAGGTTGAGTTCAGTGACGTGTCTTCGAAGGTACCACCGGGTATGACGAGTTTTGGAAACAGAGGAAACTTAACCCAAAGTGCTTTTGGGCATTTTCAGATTGTTTGTAGAAAAGGCCAGGTTGCCTATAAGTTAGCTATGCCGTCCAACGTAGGAGGCAGTACGTCCGGTCTTTCATGTTGCTATGTTCGGAAGAGTATCGGAGATCCATCTAGAGTGTTCCCAGTTAATGATGACCAAGTTGGAGATAATAACCCCAAGATTCGGAAACTGAAGCAGTAACAGAAATGTGGTAAGTTATGAGAAAGGGTTCGAGTGTACGAGAAGGGTACGACGAGTAAGGGAAGAAGCGAGCAGGTGTTAAGAACATAGATGTGATCATTTCTTTTGTAAAATAAAGATGCGAAGGGAGTATATTTTAGACCACGGGTGGGAGCTTTTGTGATGCTAGAGGTGATTCCTCGTGGACTTGGATGTAAGTATTTGCGCGTGTGTTATTTTGTGGCCATATGTGGCATTGGCAACTTGTTTAAGTTAAAAGGAACTTCATCGTTATCCGTCTTGAGAAGGAACATTCGGGACGAATGTTTCTAAGGAGGAGAATGTTATACCCGTATTGCGGTATATGCGTGAGCGTGCGTATAAAAGTTTAAGCCTTAAGTTAGGCAAGGGCGAAAATTTTGTTCACAACCCACGAAAAGAATTGTTTTTTAAATGAAACGTTTTACAAACTTTGCGAGGGGAAAATTACGGTTGCGACTTTAATAATTTTTGCGGATTTTTCTGAGAGATGAAATATTTTGGACCAACGAGAGGGCGACACTTGTCACCCTCAAGTTGGTGGATTGGTGGCCGAAAGGGGGCACGTTTTGTGCCATGTTTTGTTGCCTAAACCATGGGTCAATGTTTGGAGTGAATTGAGGAGTAGATGGCTAGGGGGCACTTGGGCAAATCCTCACCCTCCACTTGCCCACCACTTGTCTTGATCTTGGCCATTGGTTTCCCTATAAATACCCCCCCCCCTCTTGGTAGAAAATACTCTCCAAGTATTGATACTATTCCAATACCTTAGCCTTATACCTTGTAGTATTCCAAAGTTACCTCTATACGTAGAGCCCGAAAATACTACCTTATGTCCTTTTAGTCTCAAAACGAAACCCTAAGGAAAATCTTCATAGTTGGTTGAAGTATTAAGAAGAAGTTGCGTAGAACTTCTAAGGGTTGCTTGGAGCGGGTTGGAGCGCCCAGAGTAGGAGCTAAACGTTGCTCAGGATCGACATTTAAACTTGGATAATTTTGGGCTTATCGAGGTAAATACTCTTGTCCTTATATTGTAATTGGAAATTACATATTGTAGTAGTATAGAGATGTATATAAGATACATGAAGGATATTAAAGAAGAAGAATTAAAGCTGTACTTACATAGAATTTGTATTTGCGATGACTTGTGTAGTTTAACGGGTAGAAGTCTGCCCGATTTTCCGTAGAATAGAATCCTCTGCTTAGAATATTCTACGAGTAGTCTAGACGTTGATAGAAGTATATGGCCTTTATAGGTTGAAAGTTGCGAGTAGCATGTTCTACTTGAATGGTGGACAAGGCTAGCGGGTTATAGCCGTGGGCGTTTTGCTAATAGTCGATAATCGTCGCGAGGTATGTGATTCTTCCTATCCTCTTGAGCATGATATTTTAAAAGAATATATATAGTACGGTAGACGTCGTGTGTTAATCGAACGTGGTTTCTTTGCGATGTCTTTTGACTTGAGTCTAAATAATAAGAATCTTGAAGTATTTCAAAAGAATTAAGAACCATTTTGAAAGAAGAGTAATACTTGGTTTTAAAAGCTTAAGAGTTATACTAGCTTTATGGGAAGTTAGGTATAACGACTTAAGAAGATAAAAAGAATGGTTTATTGATTTTAGAAGTTAAGAGACTTGATCTTAAAAGATAAGAGACTTGACTTAATCAATTAATATGAATTTTGTTAAAAAGTGTGAAACCTCATTCGTGAGTAATGAGTACTTGGTTTTTCAAAGGAATAATGTTTCTTGATTTGAAATCGAATAAGTATCGAACGAACCACTGCAACGTTAATAAAGGGAAATGTATTGACTAATTAAGTATTATTAAAACCAGTAGAAACCTCCATCTGCATAGAAGCTAAGATAAGACAAAATGATATTACATTTCCTAGATCATGGCTGCTTTAATAAGATTGTTATGAACAAGAATAACCTACTCACACATAAGGTATATGTTTCTCAGTTTGTTTTGAAAGAGAATTATATTATTAAATGATTAAGACTATGAACTACGAAAGCTTTCGAAAATGAGAAACTTGAGCATTTGAAATTAGACAAACTTGAACGTTTGGAAAATAATGTTGTTACTTGATTTTACAAAGGGAAGTGTTTTGGTTTACTTAAAAATATAGTCACTCTATTTTTATACTACGGGTATTGTGTGACTTTTGTGAAAGAAACGGATCTTTTAAAGAATTAATGTATGAAGTACTTTGGGGATAAAAACCCGAACTTGTTGACATAAAGTAGGAAGTGCCTTGTTTGAATAACTTGATTGTGTTGGTTTGTGATAGCCTTGAAATACTTTCTTGTTGATTTGATAAGTAAACATGTTAGGATGCTACGTGTGTTAGTATCTTGTGATGTTTGTGTAAAGGGGTTTCCCTTGTTGTGCTTATGTTGTTTAACGATAAGCTGTTATGATAGTATTATATCACTCGCTCTTGACATGATACGGGGTTAAGTTGCCTCCGTCTGGGTAGACTCGAGCGATGCAGGACCATGATTCGAGAATACCTCGTGTGGGTCGGGGACCTATGCGAGTTACGAGTTCAGGTTAGTGTCGACCTTTGTGGTTATGCGGTCTATGTGGCCATGCGGACGCGAGTCGGGGCGATGCCGGGAGTAGCTACCCTCGACGCGGGAATACCTCATGCGGGCCTATGTGAGTGGCCTATGCGGGCTGCGGGAAGTTCGAGTTAGACGCGCGCATTTGATCGTGGGCGAGTGGCGGCTTCGATCATGTGGCGGTCTAGACATACCTAGTGATACAGTTTATGACTTTCTTGGTACTGTGGGTTTTAGTAGTCTGCTATTCCTTCGTACTTACCACGTACGGTTTTATTATGACAAAGTTGGGACATAGTGTTAATGTGTATTCCTTGGTGCTTTTATATCATAGACTTCCTGAGCGGTGAGGAAGGTATTCCGGGCATGATTGATGTTGTGGGCGTGAGACCCATAGTTATATTTGAGTGATGACTTTGAGGCGTGAGTCACGACTTGACATATCGCTATTTATTGTGATCGTAGTTTGGTTATCATACATGTCTCTGCTTTATATAGACTACTATGATTTCATTACTGATATTTTCGATTTCACATACTTGGTACTGTTATCGACCTCGCCGGGCTGCGTTCATCCGCGGTAGAATACACGATCGTCGATCCTCGCCTTAGGATCACGATTCGTTTTAGGAAGCTCCGTTTCTCCGAGGCTTATCGATGGTGTAGTCCACTGTCGTTGTAGGTACTTACATTCGAGGTATGGCGGGGCCACTGTCCGCCATTGTTGTTATATCATTCTTAGAGTGCAGAAATCTTGTTGTGGGCGAGTTTGTAAAAGGATGTAACGTTCGATTTCATGTTTTTATATAAGCGAAAGGCAAATTTTCTCGAGATAAAGCTGCTTCTCATTCATATTATTTTATGTCTTGTTTTATATTCCGCTGATTACTCTGATGTTGTATCACTAGGGTGCCCGGGGTAAGGCACCAGTCACGGGCCCGGGTTCGGGTCGTGACACAACCCTAATCACAGGGTCCTCTCGCGGTCTAGTAAATATCTAATCATCACGCACCGCCTTTAAGTTCGTGTAGATTTTTCCAACCTACCAAAGATGCCTCGACTTTCACCGTGGCGATCGTATTTCGCACATTTTCCTGAAATTATCCAGAAGGTCGTGGCCCTGACCGCCACACCAAACCAACTCCAAGTACCTCCAAGGGCACTCAACATAAATTCCTTCAAATTCAATTATTACATATTTTCTGCGTCAATTTACCTCAAGTGAACAAGTCACACAGACACAAAAAGAAAAACAATGATGCCAAAGAAGGAAGGATAATTCACTGGTTACTACCACTTCACTTCCTTTACACTTGGTTGCTCTCTTTATTTCACTGGTCGTACTCTTTCCGTACTTTCAAACTTATACTAGCATACGTACATAAATTCCATACTAATTCTGGCCTCCACTCTTTGGAGTTACTAAATTAAACAATACAAGGCCCATTCCGGCTCTCACAACTTGGTTCCAGTGGAACACGTCCACGAACCCGTAAAATGATTAACTAGATTTGGGCCTTGCACCCTCGTGACCCTGTCACGTAGCGGGACTACTACCAACTGATCCCATTTCATTTCAAGCTATGAGGCGACCCTTAATAGGTTTCCAACCCGACTCGGCGTCGTATTTAACTCTTTTCCTTGGTCTGTCTTAACTTTTTACTACCCGAGAAGGCCTTATATACCTAAGGGCTCAGTGGTTATCACATTCTTAGGCTCGCAATTTCCATGCTCTATGCCTAGCTTATCAGTCCCGTAGCGGTACAAAACTTATCGTAATACCATAATCGTGTTGCTGACCACAACAACCATACTTACTCCATACGGATCTTACGCATCGTTCTCAAAATTCTACTACGTAGCTCAATCTATTAACATAGTCTTCCATTAATTCCCTTAATAATAACTTCTTAAGGGTCCATTTCCTTCTCAGACAGCTCATCCTTTCCTAATTATCTCAAATTAGTACGTAAAACCTTGATGAGAATTCATTAAACTATTTCATACCTCCCCGATATTTATTTAGTCCTTACCAAATCCTGGTAATCTAAAATCATTCTAGGCAACACGCGTCTGACCCTCATACATAAATCTGCATAGTTGTATGTCACAATACCAACTACAAACATTACCAACCTGGATACGCAATCCACATAATCCTTCCTGGGTCATTGCTGCCTTTCTCGTAGCTGCAAACAATCATAACTTGTTAGGGAGAGACGACCCTAACCATACAGCTCTATCGCACGATCTTAGAGTGAGAAGAATGGAAACCAATCCTAAATGTCCTGCAGCCTCCTGATTATAGATGTTGTTATACCCCGTATTTCCAGAGTATGTACGTGAGGGCGTACGTATAAAAATTTAAGCCTTAAGATTAGGCAAGGACCGAAAAATTTGGTGCATAACACACGAAAAGAATCGTTTTTCGACGAAACGTCTTCCTAAGCTTGCGAAGGGAAAATTCCGGCTATGTCATTTATAATTTTTGCGGATTTTTCCGAGAGACGAAATATTTTGGACCAACGAGAGGGCGACACTTGTCACCCTCTAATTGGTGGACATGTGGGCGTCAATTTGGACGATTGGAGCATTGTAGTTGGTAGGATATTTTGTGTTAGTTGGTGTGGTAGATGGATAAGGTACACATGGGTAAATCCTCACCCTACACTTGCCTACCACTTGGCTTGATCTTGGCCCTTGGTTGTCCTATAAATACCCCACTTTGTGAAGACTTCATTCACAAAATCTCTAAGTCTTGAAAATCCCTCCTCTCTTGTAGTGTTTCGTCCAACACTCCCTCCCCTTTGAGTAGGCCCTTGGCCGAGTACACACCCCCTCCTAGTGGCCTTGGCCGAGAGGTATCCCCCCTACCTTGAGTTGTTTTCGTAAAATACACCCCCCCCCCTTGGTAGAAAAGTATTCTCCAAGTATAGTTACTATTCCAAAATACCTTGGCCCAAATACCTTGTAGTATTCCAAGGTTACACTTATACGAAAAGCCCAGAAATACTATTATACTTCCCTTCAGTCACAAAACACAACCCTAAGGAAAATCTTCATCGCCGATTGAAGTATTAAGAAGAAGTTGCGTAGAACTTCTAAGGGTTGTTTGGAGCGGGTTGGAGCACCCAGAGTTGGAGCTAAGCGTTGCCCAGGATCGACATTAAAACTTGGAAAATATTGGGCTTACCGAGGTAAATACTCTTGACCTTCTATTGTAATTGGAAACTACATACTGTAGTGGTATAAAAATGAATGTAAGATTCATAGAAGAGAATTGAACTGTAATAGAAGGATATTACAGAAAAGACTGGAACTGAAGTCGCATCAGTAGAATGTTAATGTAGAAGTTGATAGACTTATATGACCTTTATAGGTTGAATGTTCTGCGAGTATCATGTGCTACTTGAAAGGTGGACAAGGCTAGCCGGGTTATAGCCGTGGAGCGTTTTGCTAATAGTCGATAATCGTCGCGAGGTATGTGATTCTTCCTATCCTCTTGAGAATGATATTTTAAAAGAATATATATATAGTACGGTAGAGGTACGTGTGTTAACAGAACGTAGTTGTACGGCAATGTCTTTTGACTTAAGCCTGAATAATAAGAATCTTGAAGTATTTCAAAAAAATTAAGAATCCTTTTTGAAAGAAGAGTAATACTTGGTTTTTAAAAAGGAATAATGTTTTACTGATTTCGGAAATCAGAATAAGTATCGAACAAACCACTGCAACGTTAAAAAAGGGAAATGTTTTGACTAATTAAGTATTATTAAAACCAGTAGAAACCTCCATCTACATAGAAGCTAAGATGAGACAAAATGATATTACATTTCCTAGATCACGTGCATTAATAATAATATTGTTATGAACAAGAATAACCTACTCACACATAAGGCATATGTTTCTCAAATGGCTTTAAAAAGAGAATTATTTTATTAAGTGATTAAGACTACGAACTACGAAACCTTTCGAAAATGAGAAACTTGAGCATTTGAGGCAAACTTGAACGTTTGGATAATAATGTTGTTACTTGATTTTACAAAAGGAAGTGTTTTGGTTTACTTAAAAAGATAGTCACCCTATTTTTATACTACGGGTATTGTGTGGCTTTTGTGAAGGAAACGTATCTTTAAAGAGTTAATGTATGAAATACTTTGGGGATAAAAACCCGAACTTGTTTAACATAAAGTAGAAAGTACCTTGTGTGAATAACTTGATTGTGTTGGTTTGTGATAGCCTTGTAATACTTTCTTGTTGGTTTGATAAGTAAACATGTTAGGATGCTACGTGTGTTAGTATCTTGTGATGTTTGTGTAAAGGGTTTCCTCGATCGCGCTTATGTTGTTTAACGATCAGCCGTTATGTTGGTATTGTACCACTCACCGACATGATCCCGGAGGTTAATCGCCTCCGACGCGGGTATATCTCGGTGATGCAGGACCATGATTCGAGAATACCTCATGCGGGTCCAGGGACCTATGCGAGCTACAAGAGTTCCGTGTTAGTGTGCGGGTTATACCTCATGCGTCTATGTGGCCATGCGGATCGCGAGTCCGAGGATGATGTCGCGAGTAGCTACCCTCGATGCGGGAATACCTCATGCGAGCCATTGGAGTGGCCTATGCGGAGAATCGCGGAAGTTCCGGACTAGACGCGCGCATTAGATACTGCAGCAGTGGCGGCTTTGATCATGTGACGGTTCAGACAGATCTCATGATACGCTTTATGACCTTGTTGGTACTGGGTGTTAGTAGTCGGCTATGCCTTCGCACTTACCGTCACGGTTTATTATGACAGGTGGGACACGGTGTTCATGTGTATTCCTTGGTGCTTTTATATCATAGATGCCGGTGAGGAAGGTATTCCACGGCATGATTTTGTGGGCGTGAGACCCATAGTTGTATTTGAGTGATGACTTTGAGGCGTGAGTCACGACTTGACATGGCTTATTTATTTTGAATCAGTAGTTTGGTTATCATACATGTCTCGCTTTATATAGACTACTATGATTTCATTTACGTATTTTCGCCACATACTTGGTACCTGTATCGACCTCGCCGGCTGCGTTCATGCCGCAGTAGGTACACCGATCGTTGATCCTCGCCTTAGGGTCACGATTCGGCGTTTGGGAAGCCGTTCCTCCGGAGGCTTATCGATGGTATAGTCCCGTCGTAGGTACTTACATTCAGGGGTATGGCGGGGCCCTGTCCCGCCATTGTTGTCGTATCATTCTTAGAGGTCTGTAGTACTGTTGTGGGCAGAATTGTAAAAAGAGATATAACTGTTCTAGTATATATATATATATGCCGCAAGACAAGTTTTCACAGATAACTGTTTTACACTTCACTTTATTCATGTCTTGTTTTATATTCCGATTACTCGATGTAGCTACTTGGGTGCGGGTAAGGCACGATCACGGGCCCGGTTCGGTCGTGACAGATGTGGTGCAACACACCGATAATCAAGACTCTACTAGACACGCGATGCTGACACTTTACGAGGACTAATCGCTCGATACCACTTTTGTCACGACCGACCCGGCTCACATCGGTGCCCTACCGGCACCGCACCGATATACATCGTAGAATAGCAATGAACATACACAACTTATAAAATGCTTAAACATAAAACAACAAAGTTAGCCGATAAGGCCACCTTCCGCATAATATATGCAATAAAAAGACATTTTTTTCTTAACAACCCAATCCACAAATGTGACTACAGACATCTAAGAATAACAACTCGGCGGACGGGGCCGCCATACCCTGAATGTACAACGACCGACAATACTGAGGGTAAGCCTCCGAATAAAGGAGCTTCTCAACGGTGAATAGTGATCCTAGGCGAGGATCAAGAATCATACTCTACTGCGGCGTGAACGCAACCCCCGAGGAGTCGACAACATGTACCAAATATGTGAAACTGAAAGTACTGTAATGAAATCATAAGTCTATAATAAAACTGGAGACATGTATGATAACTCAATTAACAGTACACAGTGCCTTACTAACAATGAGAGTAAATAGTAGTATACTTACAATATAAAATAGGAAGCTC
The DNA here is from genome assembly GCA_029844215.1 of Przewalskia tangutica. Classification (NCBI taxonomy): domain Eukaryota; kingdom Viridiplantae; phylum Streptophyta; class Magnoliopsida; order Solanales; family Solanaceae; genus Przewalskia; species Przewalskia tangutica. The sequence continues at coordinate 898,009 of JAQGDG010000034.1, forward strand.
ACGATCAAAGCAGGACTACCCGCCCGCAGTATCATTAAGCAATCCTACTCCTGGGACTATTTCACCCGCATAGGTCGCGTGGACCCGCATGAGGTATTCCTCGCATGGGATTATTTCACCCGCATAAGCCCTTACGGACTCGCATGAGGTATTCCTCGCACAGGCTATACCCGCCCGCATGAGACTATTTCACCCGCATAAGCCCTTGCAGACTCGCATGAGGTATTCCTCGCATCGTGGGTAGCAAATCCACGGAATATGCAAATGCCACAAACCCGGGGATTGACCCCGTAATGAATAATATACCACTAGCACAAAACCGGCTATCATACATAACATAAGCACTACCGGCTTATCATACAATATATAAGCAAGTTAAGAATCCCCTAACTTCTTATTATTCTTGTTCACATACACTCTCATTTTAGTTTACTTAAGACACTAACATGTCTTTTATAAAGATCCGGGAATTTAACCCAAGTACTACATACTTCTACTCTTTAAAACAAATGACTCTTTTTTAGTATAACACTTCCAAGATACTATTAACTATAGTATCAAGTCGCAATTACGTTTCAAGACAAGTCACAATACCTTTAGAAATAAAGTTAGGTTTCTAAATCAAGTGACCCCTTTTCTTATAAAACCTTAGGCAATTGATGCCTTAAAATCAAATTTCCTTTCATTAAATCAAGTCATTTATCATACTTAAATTACTTAGAGTAAACCACTCTTTTTAACTTTCCATAAAGCTATTATAACCAACTTCCCATAAAGCTGTTATACCAGCTTTATACATTAGCAACTTACATACTTCTTTATAACCAAGAGACTTAAACTTTCCAACAAAATAAGTATCAATAATACTTTCAACATACTTAAAGTCTCTTAACTCAAGATATCCTTAATATTTAACAAGTGAGTTAATTTCCTAACTCAATCAACTTGGACATTCTTAAAATAAGCCAAGGATATCAAATGGACCTAGATTGTCAAAATCTTGTACGTCTACCGTACTATACATTTACAACCTATTCATGCTCAAGAGATAAGAAAGTTCCACATACCTCTTCGGTTTAATCCACCTGCTAAGTCCAATTCGCCGTACGTAGTATGTCAACCTATAATGACCATAGTACGTCTATTAACATCTTACTTCAAACGTAGAATATTATAAGTGTAAAGTCTCTAAATTCTACGGAAAATCGGACAGCACATCCTTTGTTTCTACTCACTTGCCACCTTTTTCAAGGCCGAATACAATAACCAAACACACCATATTTAAGGCCCAATCAATGCAATCAACAATAGGGGATTACACGCCTACTAGACGTGTAAAATTCCGCCCCACAAACGATATCAAACTAATACAACTTACTAGGCCAATTCGGCAAATTTGAGATACTATAACATCAATTCTTATCCAATTTTTCCATTTCAATCCAAATTGTTAGTACAACATGATATCAAGTCGCAATCGATTATACTACTATAATCTTCAAGTAAGTAACATGCGACAATTCTAGTAAACGACCAAATTGTAATCCAACTTCACATGGCTTACATTACATTTCGGATTTTAAGGCTACAAGCAATCCATAATACTTATAAACTTCAACACATATACTTCATGCTAGCAACATGTAAAGCTAACAACAATATAGATAATCTTGTAACACTTTTAAGAGACAAGATTATACCTCAACGAATCTTAATCCAACTCCAAATCCGAAGTCGCTCCTTAGCAACTCAGAGCCTCTTCAAGACACTTCAATCCACCACTTGAGACCCTTATAACAACACCAACCAATTTCCTTCAAACTTCCAAACAAAACCTAGAAAGCAACTAGGTTTTCACCTTGCGACTAATACGAAAACTCTCTTTTTCTGAGATTTTTCTATTGAGATACACTCACAATACACTCACGAACCTTGGTTTAAAGTGGGGAGCTTAATGAACAAGAAACAAAAAATTTTCTTTTTCTTTTTGAGTGAACCCGAGAGCACTCTTGTTGCTCTTCCAATTTCTTGAAATTTTTTCTAAGTGTTGGACTCACTCTTGCTACTAGTAGTATTATATAGCACAATGGAGGGTCAAGATGTGAACAAATGGGTGGCTTGGATGAGCTCTTATTAAATATCAAGACTTTGTGGACCCTTTGACTTAGTCAATATTCTCAAGCTCACAACTTGCAAGACTTGTCATCCTAAGACTTTGGTCAATGACCATTTTGGCCATGACATAATTCGTCTAAGGCAACTATAAGGGGGGGGGGGTGACACGTGTCGCCCTCCCATTCGTCACAATATTCGTTTTCCGACAATTTCATAATTCCGATAAATTTTTACAAGTCTCACCTCTCAACACTTGTGAGTTCTTACGTACGTTCTTAAAACATGTCCTGTAAATACGGGGTGTAACACTTGTCTTGCACTAGTGTAGCATTTATAACACAATGGAGGGCTTAGATTAAAACACTTGTGCTAGGATGAAGAATAATTAATGTTAAGCCAAGTGGACAAGTTGACAAGTCAACAATCTCAAGCTAGCAAGAGTTGATCTTTTACCATGGTCAATGACCATTTTACCCTTACTAAAAACGTCCAAGACCATATGTGGGGGTGCCACGTGTCACCCTCTCATTCGTCCATAAAATTCTGTAACCCTCGTGGGCCCCGCAAAACGTAAAATTCCTCGGGTGGGCCCCACATGACCAAATCCGTAAAAATAAATTTCCATAATGTTAATAAGTTCCATACTCTTCAAATAATGCATTTTGAGAATCCAATTCTCAACAACGAACATTTTTCCTTTCCGACGTTCGGAAGATTTTCCGTCGGAAAAACAATTCTTCCTTTCGTACCAATTTCCAAGTCTTGATTCCTTACATACATTCTCTTTTACATGTCCTGGACTTACGGGGTGTAACATATGTATAGAGTTGTTATACCCCGTAGTTGCAGGGTATGTATGTGAGGACGTACGTACGAGTGTACGGCAGAAATTTTGAAAGGAAAGAAAGATGTGAGTTTTCGACGGAAAAGTTTCCGGTTATTTGTGAAGAAAAAGGTTCGTTAATGGGAATTGGATTCCCAGATTTGGTATTTGGACTTCATAGATTATATTAGAATTTTGAGATTTTATTTTCTAAATGGTCACGTGGGCCCACGGAGAAATTTACGGTTTTGTGGGCCCACTTTGTTTTGAGATTTTGGCCATTGTGGTTTTTTTTTTGAAGACGTTTTTGAGGGCGATAGGAGGGTGACACGTGTCACCCCGCCTAGTGGCTTGCCAAAGTTACATTTGGCACAGTCAGAAGCTGAGTCGTTTCCGACGAAGCGTTTCCACAGCTTTCGTAGGGAAAATTCCGGCTATGTCGTTTTGTATTTTTGCGGATTTTTCCGAGAGACGAAACATGTTGGACCAACGGGAGGGTGACATGTGTCACCCTCACATTGGAGGCAAGTGGGCGTCCAAGTGAACGAATGGTTCACGTTTTTGGCTTGATCTTTTTGGCTCACGTTTTGTGCCTATTGGTTCCTTGTTTTGTGCCTTGTTTTGGCCTTGTTTTGTGGCTTGTTAGGTGCAATGTTTTGTGGAGTAGGGGTTAGGGTGCACTTGGCTTGATCAAGGCCTTACACTTGCCTTGCACATGGCTTGATCTTGGCCATTGGTTGGCATTTGGGTTTGCTATAAATACCCCCCCCTTTGTGAAGACTTCATTCATCCACAAATGTTTCCAAGTCTTGAATCCCTCCCCTCCCTCTTGTTGACTCTCGTCCAAGAGCTCCTCTCCCCCCTTGAAAGTGGCCTTTGGCCGTGAGGTCTTCCCCTCCCATGAGAGTCTAGCCGTAGGTACCCACTGCTAGTTGTTTTCGTATAATACCCCTTGTTGTGGTATAGAAATACTCCTAGTATTGTTATAATGCCCAAAAGACCTTAGCCATGGACCTTGTAGTAGTCCACAGATACCTCTTTGCATAAGTCCTGAAATACTACCTTTTGTCCTTTTAGTCTCAAACCAAACCCTAAGGAAATCTTAGTTGGTTGAAGATGTGAGTAGAAGATGGTTAGAAATTCTAAGGGTTGTTTGGAGTGGTTTGGAGCGCTGGGAGTGGAGCTAATCCTTGCTCAGGATCGACATTATAACTTGGATAATCTTGGGCTTATCGAGGTAATTATCTTGTCCTATTGTAATTGGAAATTACATGTTTGTTAGGATATATAGTTGAAGTATACTATATATGGAACTATACTTAGTATTATGGCAATGTCTTTTGACTTAAGCTGAAGAATGAAGAATTGAGCAGTAATCACATAGAAGGTTAATAAAGAGAAGAATCGAATCAGAATTACCTAGGGTTGTATTCTGATGAACTTATGTAGCATTCTTTGTGTAGTAGAATTATGCAGCGTCAGGTTAGGCGTGTTAACCCCGGTTGGCTTGGTAGCCGACCTCGATGAAGGAGGAGATTTACGCTGTTGCGGGGAGGTCTTGCCAATTTTACGTAGAAAGATGGGAGCGTGTGTTTAAGATTTTAATAGACGTTTGTGACCTTTATAGGTAAAAGTACTAAGAGTAGCGTATTACTCGAGGAGTGGAAAGGGCTAGCAAGGTTGTAGTACTTGGAGCATTTTGCTTATTGTCGATAAATCGTCGCGAGGTATGTGAACCTCTTCCTATCTCTTCTAGCATGATATGTGTGAACTATGTAGTACGGTGAGACGCATACGTGTTAATCGTGTTTGATTGTTCTTAAAACATAAAGGGTTATAACGGCTTTATGGGAAGTTGGTTATAACAGCTTTATGTAGGTAAGAAAATACTTTGTGGTTTTAAAAGGTAACTGATGTGAATTATAACTGGCTAGTTATAATAAAGAACTTGATGTATTTCAAAAGATTTCTAAATCGTTTTGAAGGAGAGTAACACTTGGTTTTAAAGGTTTTAAAAAGAGTTATACTAGCTTGATGGGAGTTAGGTATAATGTCTTAAGAGGTAAAGAAAATGGTTTCTTGACGTTAGAAGTTAAGAGACTTGATCTTATAAGATAAGAGACTTAACTTATTTGTTTTAATGTGGATGTTTATGTGAAACCTCATTCGTGAGTAATGAGTACTTGGTTTTATTTAAAGGATAATGTTTCTTGATTTGGAAATCGGAATGTGTATCGACGCACCAACTGCGGCGTTAATAAAGGAAAATGTATTGAATAATGATGAATTGTATTAAAACCGGTAGAAACCTCCATCTGCATAGAAACTAAGATGAGACAAAATGATATTACATTTTCTAGATCATGATCTTTGTAATAAGAATGTTGTAAACAAGAATAACCTACTCTCACGTGAGACTTATATTACTCAATTGTTCTAAACGGAATCAAGTGATTAAGTTTATGAACTATGAAACCATTTGAAAATGAGAAGCTTGAGTAATTGAAACTAGGCAAAGCCGAACTTAGGAAAAGAATGTTGTTGCTTGATTTTGAAAAGGAATGTGGGTTGGTCATTCTAATACTACGGTATCGGGTGACTTTAATAAGTAATGGATCTCTTTAAAAAAACTTAACGACGTAGTACTTTAGGTTGAAACCGGACTTTGGCATAAAATGAAGGTACTTTGAGTTGTGTGAAACTTGCCTATGCTTGTTGTTGTAAAACTTGCCTATGCTTGTTGTTGTAAACTTACTATGCTTGTTGTTGTGAAACTTGCCTATGCTTGTGATGATAGCCTTTGTTGTGCAAGTGTGGTGTTTCGTGTTACCGCTCTCGATAGAGGCCGTTGATCGTTGAGGTTTCTTACCGTTCGGCTGGGTATCGGTGGTCGGCCTCGACTTGCCCCGTCTCGTGGTGATTCGGCCTTGGTATCGGTAGTCACCCTCGCGACTTGCCCCGCTCAATATAGTGACGGTTTCGTGATCTGCCTTGGTCCCCGGTGGTCACCGACTTGCCCCGGTCAGTGCGTGACCGCCTTGTATCCAGAGTCGGCCTCGCACTTGCCCCGTGACGGCTTAGTGTTTTGTTGCATTGTATTATTGGTACGGTCGGATCTGGTAGTTATACTTGTCCCAGACGGTTTTTATAACACGTGGGACATGGTGTTCATGTATAATCCTTGGTATTGTTATATCATAAAGCACGCGATGAGGAAGAAATTCCACGCACGAGTGATAATTTGGAGCGTGAGTCCCCGCTTGATGTAATCGGTTATATGTTATATATCGTAGTTTGGTCATCATACATGTCTCTGCTTTATAGACTATTATGATTTCATTACTGATTTCTAGCTTCACATACTTGGTACTGTTGATCGACTCCTTCGGGGCTGCGTTACATGCCGCAGTAGAGGTACATCTACCGCCGATCCCCGTTTAGGATCTCATTTCACGTTTGGGAAGCTCCGTTCCGTCGGAGGCTTATCTTTGGTATGTTACCCTGAGTCTGTAAGTTCTTGTACGTTCAGGGGTATGGCGGGGCCCTGTCCCGTCATAGTTGTTGTATAAATCTTAGAGGTCTGTAGTACTGTGGTGGGCAGGGTTGTAAAAGGATTAAACTGCTCGAGTTTATGTTTATACCGCGCAAATCGCTTTGGTTGGCCTGTTTATTTATTATATCTCTTGTTTCATGATTCATGTTTTATTTTCCGCTGGTTTTCTCTGATGTTGTATCACTAGGGTGCCCGGGGTAAGGCACCGAAGAACGCCCGTTGGGCGTTACAAAGTGGTATCGAGCGATTAATCCTCGGAAAGTGTCTACGCATCGCGTCAGTAGAGTCTTGATTATCGATGTGTTGTGCACCACATCTATAATCGTGAGGCTATAGGACATATAGGATTGGTTTCATTCTTCTCATTACGAGATCGTGCCTTAGAGGCATGTGATAAGATTGGACCCTCCGACATACGCCGTTTTTACCGTTATGCCTCCGCGTAGGCAACCCGCCCAGGCGGCAAGGCGAAGAGATCTGCGAGTAGAGCAATGCAGAGACCACAAGACACGAGCCTCCACCCCGCACCGGAGCAGAGGAGATGAGTTACAAGGAGTGGCCAGCGAATGGCCGTGGTGTGGCGGACTTGAGGATAGCCGACGCAGCAGCCCGTAGCACCGATGGTTCACCCAGATCGGATAGTTCGAGGCTACGGGATTTTCTGAGTTGTAGGCCGGCAGAGTTTTATGGGTCGAGGGCTGATTATTATCCGCAGGAGTTCATCCGAATTTTCCAGCGGATCATGAGAGTGATCAATGCATAGGAGATCGAGTGGTTGGCCCTAGGTTCAGATCAAATTCTTGATACCGCATGATCGGTTTGATTCTTGAGTCGCCCTGTCGAGAGCATCCACTTCCAGAGGTATGGAACGAGTTCTCGAGGCCTTTCTTGCACATTTCTTGCCTCCCGGATTTGAGGGCTCGGCCGGCGATTTTTGGTGTTCTGGCGAATCCGCGCATTTGCTCGGGAGTACAATGTGGAGTTCGACTCATTGGCCCGGTACGTCCCCGCGTTAGTAGCTAGTATGGAGGATCGAGTGCACCGATATGTTACAGGGCTCGATGATTGCCTTGCAGAGAGTTGTTCGGGTGTAGCTCTTCAGCCGGGCATGGACATTGCCCGCATGCAGGCGTATACACTTGGATGTGAGGAGCGGATAAATCGACGGAATGACCAAAGTCAGCAGAAGAGGGCCAGAACAGCAGGGTCCTTTGGTGACTTTCGAGGCGGACCGCCTCAGCAGCAGACTAGTTATGTACCTCCGTCAGTACAGAGTGGTCCTCCACAGCTTTCGGGACCTTCAGGATATTCAGGAGCAGGTCGGGGCTCCCAGGTTTCAGATTTTCAGGAGAGCAGGAGTGCTCGCCGGATGAGGTTGCCCTTGTCTCAGTGTGGCCGTTGTGGAAAGCTTCATAAGGGAGAGTGTCGTACTAACTCGGGAGATTGTTATTTTTGCGGCCAACAGGGCCATCTGGCAAGAGACTGTCCGACCAGGGGTAGCACTGGTAGGATAGCATGGACTACTAGAGCAGTTGCGGGTTCTTCACCTTCCGTAGCCAGGCAGGATGTTCGTACCTAAGGCCGGTAGAGGTCGCGGTGGGAGTTCCCAGTTTTAGCGGTCCTTGAACCGCCTAGCTTCAGGTATATCCTTAACCCTCTAGAGTTTTGTTTATGTTGTTGATGTGTTTAATGTTATGTTTGGTTAGCTTTGTGCTAAAATGTGATTTAGAAACCTGGTTAGTGAAAAGGGTAAGTCCCTGGGTAGTGTGAGATGGAAGTGGTAGCTTTCATGATGTGAAATAGTAAGATTGTTCCGGATCGGGGAACAAGAGTTGGCGCGGTCAGGTCGGGTTTAGGACCATTTATGTCAAACCGTAACCCGGTTTGCGGGCAAGTTCGTGGTCCCGCCAGTGGTAGGGTCACGAGGACGCTAGGCCCAAGTTTGTATGATCATCGTATGAGTTCGTGGACGCGTTCGACGAAGCGGTTCGTAAAGGCCGGAATGGCCTTAAGGAAGTTTGAGGTTAGTAAGATGACCAAGTTTGGAGGTAGTGACTCGCAGATTTTCGGAACGGAGTAATGGGAAGTATGGTACATCTTGGAGAGTTCAAGTGTTCGAGAAGCGGCACGACGTAAGGAAGGAAGATAACGTGTGTTATTTCGCGGCTGTGGCGTTGACAACTTGTTAGAGGAACTTCATCGATATCCGTCTTGAGAAGGAACATTCGGACGAATGTTTCTAAGAGAGGAGAATGTTATACCCGTAGTTGCGTGGTATGTATGTGAGGACGCACGCTGAGTGTCTGCGAAATTTTGAAAGGAAAGAAAGATGTGAGTTTTCACGGAAAAGTTTCCTGTTATTTGTGAAGAAAAAGGTTCGTTAATGGGAATTGATTCCCAGTTTGGTATTTGGACTTCATCGATTATATTAGAATTTTGAGATTTTATTTTCGGAAATGGTCACGTGGGGCCCCCGGGAGAAATTTACGGTTTTGTGGGGCCCACTTTGTTTTCGAGATTTTGGCCATTGTGGTTTTTTTTTTTCGAAAGACGTTTTTGAGGGCCAATAGGCGGGTGACACGGGTCACCCCCGCCTAGGTGGCTCGCCGAAGTTACATTTGGGCACAGTCTGCCGACTCGAGTCGTTTCCGACGAAGCGTTTCCACTTTCGTAGGGAAAATTCCGCTATGTCGTTTTGTATTTTTGCGGATTTTTCCGAGAGGCGAAACATGTTGGACCAACGAGGGTGACATGTGTCACCCTCACATCGAGGCAAGTACGCCCAGTGAGCGAATGGTTCACGTTTTGGCTTGATCTTTTGGCTCACGTTTTGTGCTATTGGTTCCTTGTTTTGTGCCTTGTTTTGGCCTTGTTTTGTGGCTTGTTAGGTGCAATGTTTTGTGGAGTAGGGTTAGGGTGCACTTGGCTTGATCAAGGCCTTACACTTGCCTTGCACATGGCTTGATCTTGGCCGTTGGTTGGCATTTGGGTTTGCTATAAATACCCCCTTTGTGAAGACTTCATTCATCCACAAATGTTTCCAAGTCTTGAATCCCTCCTCCTCTTGTTGACTCTCGTCCAAGAGCTCCTCTCCCAGCGAAAGTGGCCTTTGGCGTGAGGTCTTCCTCCTCATGAGGTCTAGCCGGGTACCCACTGCCTAGTTGTTTTCGTATAATACCCTTTGTGGTATAGAAATACTCCCTAGTATTGTTATAATGCCCAAAATACCTTAGCCTTGTACCTTGTAGTATTCCAAAGATACCTCTTTGCATAGAGTCCGAAATACTACCTTTTGTCCTTTTAGTCTCAAACCAAAACCCTAAGGAAATCTTCATAGTTGGTTGAGTATGTGAGTAGAAGTTGGTTAGAACTTCTAAGGGTTGTTTGGAGTGGTTTGAGCGCTGGAGTGGAGCTAAACCTTGCTCGGGATCGACATTATAACTTGGATAATCTTGGGCTTATCGAGGTAATTATCTTGTCCTCTATTGTAATTGGAAATTACATGTTTGTTAGGATATATAGTTGAAGTATACTATATATGGAACTATACTTAGTATTATGGCAATGTCTTTTGACTTAAGCTGAAGAATGAAGAATTGAGCGATGTCATAGAAGGTTAATAAAGAGAAGAATCTGTAATTACCTAGGGTTGTATTCTGATGAACTTATGTAGCATTCTGTGTAGTAGAATTATGCAGCGTCCAGGTTAGACGTGTTAACCCCCGGTTGGCTTGGTAGCCGGCCTCGATAGAGGAGGAGATTTACGCTTGTTGCGGGAGAGTCTTTGCCAATTTTACGTAGAAAGATGGGAGCGTGTGTTTAAGATTTTAATGAGCGTTTGTGACCTTTATAGGTAAAAGTACTAAGAGTAGCGTATTCTACTCGAGGAGTGGAAAGGGCTAGCAAGGTTGTAGTACTTGGAGCATTTTGCTTATTGTCGATAAATCGTCGCGAGGTATGTGAACCTCTTCCTATCTCTTCTAGCATGATATGTGTGAACTATGTAGTACGGTGAGCGTCGTGTGTTAGCTGTGTTTGATTGTTCTTAAAACATAAAGTGTTATAACGGCTTTATGGGAAGTTGGTTATAACGACTTTATGTAGGTAAGAAAATACTTTGTGGTTTTAAAAGGTAACTGATGTGAATTATAACTGGCTAGTTATAATAAAGAACTTGATGTATTTCAAAAGATTTCTAAATCGTTTTGAAGGGAGAGTAACACTTGGTTTTAAAGGTTTTAAAAGAGTTATACTAGCTTGATGGGAGTTAGGTATAATGTCTTAAGAGGTAAAGAAAATGGTTTCTTGACGTTAGAAGTTAAGAGACTTGATCTTATAAGATAAGAGACTTAACTTATTTGTTTTAATGTGGATGTTTATGTGAAACCTCATTCGTGAGTAATGAGTACTTGGTTTTATTTAAAGGATAATGTTTCTTGATTTGAAATCGAATGTGTATCGACAGACCATCTGCGGCGTTAATAAAGGAAAATGTATTGAATAATGATGAATTGTATTAAAACCAGAGAAACCTCCGTGCATAGAAACTAAGATGAGACAAAATGATATTACATTTTCTAGATCACGGTCTTTGTAATAAGAATGTTGTAAACAAGAATAACCTACTCTCGCGTGAGACTTATATTACTCGATTGTTCTAAAAGCGGAATCAAGTGATTAAGTTTATGAACTATGAAACCATTTGAAAATGAGAAGCTTGAGTAATTGAAACTAGGCAAATGGAACTTAGGAAAAGAATGTTGTTGCTTGATTTTGAAAAGGAATGTGGGTTAGTCATTCTAATACTACGTATCGGGTGACTTTAATAAGTAATGGATCTCTTTTAAAAAAACTTAACGTCGTAGTACTTTTGAGTTGAAACCGGACTTTGGCATAAAATGAAGGTACTTTGAGTTGTGTGAAACTTGCCTATGCTTGTTGTTGTAAAACTTGCCTATGCTTGTTGTTGTAAAACTTACTATGCTTGTTGTTGTGAAACTTGCCTATGCTTGTGATGATAGCCTTTGTTGTGCAAGTGTGGTGTTTTACGTATTCTGGCGTCTCGATAGAGGCGGTTGGTAGTTGAGGTTTCTTCTTGTTCGGCTGGGTATCGGTGGTCGGCTCACCGTACTTGCCCGTCTGCGTGGTGATTCGGCCTTGGTATCGGTAGTCGACCCTCGCTTGCCGTTCGATTATAGTGCGAAGTTTCGTGATCTGACGCCTTGGTCCACGGTGGTCACCCTCGTACTTGCCGGTCGGTGCGTGGCCGCCTTGGTATCCGATGAGTCGGCTCTCGCACTTGCCGTGACGGCTTAGTGTTTTGGTTGCATTGTATTATTGATGCGGTCGGATCGGTAGTTATACTTGTCATCTGCGGTTTTATAACACGGGTGGGACATGGTGTTCATGTATAATCCTTGGTATTGTTATATCATAAAGCTGCCGTGATGAGGAAGAAATTCCAGACACAGTGATAATTTGGAGCGTGAGTCCTGTCTTGATATAGCGGTTATATGTTATATCTTGTAGTTTGGTCATCATACATGTCTCCGCTTTATAGACTATTATGATTTCATTACAGTATTCTGATTTCACATACTTAGTACTGTTATCGACCTCGCCGGGCTGCGTTAAATCCGCGGTAAGTACATCATTTGCCGATCCCGCGTTTAGGATCTCATTTCATTTTGGGAAGCTCCGTTCCGTCGGAGGCTTATCTTTGGTATGTTACCACAGTGCAGTAAGTTCTTATGCGTTCGGGGTATGGCGGGGCCTGTCCGTCATAGTTGTTGTATAAATCTTAGAGTGCATGTAATCTTTGTTGTGGCGGGGTTGTAAAAGGATTAAAGCTGTTCGGTTTTATGTTTATCTTGAAAAATTGTTTTGGTTGGCTTTGTTTATTTATTATATCTCTTGTTTCATGATTCATGTTTTATTTTCCATTGGTTTTCTCGATGTTGTATCACTAGGGTGCCGGGTAAGGCACGATGTGAACCGGGTTCGGGCGTTACAAGTACATCACTAAGTACTATCGAGGAATAGATAAACAACTTTCATTTTGGAAACCCCAAAGTACTATCTAGGAATATATATTACAACTTCCATTTTGGAGACCCCAGTACTATCTAGGAATATGTCATTTATACTGATAACAAGGCAAGTATACTTCAGAAAGAAGTCATGTATACTCGATAACAAGGCAAGTATACCTCAAGAAACAAGTCATGTATACTCACTAACAAGGCAAGTATACTTAGAAACAAGTCATGTATACTCGATAACAAGGCAAGTATACCTCGAAACAAGTCATGTATACTCCATTAACAAGGAAAGTATACTTCAAGAAACAAGTCATGTATACTCGATAACAAGGCAAGTATACTTCAAGAAACAAGTCATGTATACTCGATAACAAGGCAAGTATACCTCAAGAAACAAGTCATGTATACTCCAATAACAAGGCAAGTGTACTTCAAGAAACAAGTCATGCCGATAGAAAGAAGTAGTTCACATACCTTATCGTTCTTCTACCAATCCGTTAAGTGGAATATGCCGCACGTAGCTTCTACCAATATGCTAAGCGGAATACACCTCACGTAGCACTTCAATCTATAATGATAATATCATGTCTATCAACTATATGTCTTTAAGGGTAGGTTATGGACTAAGTAAAGTTCCCATTTCTACGAAAAATTGGGCAGCACTTCTTTTGTTTCTACATACTTTTCCACCTTTTCCAAGGCCAAATTTCAACAATAACCAAGCCCCGACAAAGGGCATAATAAATACAACAATAAAGGGGAATCACACCCCTACTTCACACGTTAAAAACAGTCCATAAACTACATCAAAACAGCCAGAAACAACCCTTAGAAACTGTCCAATATTCAACTATGGGTGATCCGCGAGCTTAGGATCTCCACTAAACTTTTAGTGATGTAGCTCCATTATTCCGGAGTTTTCCATGTGGGTACGGAGTTGTATTATGGTTTTATGTACATTCGTAGATGCAGGGCCTTGTCCTGCGATTATGTATCAAAACTCTTAGAGTGCAATTCATATGTGGGTTGGACTTATGTACAAATGTGGTTTCTTTTTGGTTGTTATATATGTGATGGCAATCTTGCCGGCTTTGCCTTGGTTCGAAAAAAAAATGAGGGTTATTTAGCTTCCGCATGTTACTTGTGTTGTATGAATAGAAGGGTGCCTAGGTAGGGCACCAGTCGCGGTCCCGGGGTTCGGGTCGTGACAGTTAACTTGGTTTAGCACTTGATTAGGGTTCTTAATCTTGGAGAAGGAAGTTAACTAATCTTGTTGTTCTTGGCTAAAAGATTTTTGAAATTGAGAGCTTAAGGGAGAGAGAAGAGAGCTTTTTGGAAAGATGAAGTTTTGTGTAAGTCTTCCAAGACTTATCCTATATAGAAAATATCTTGTAATGACAAGTGGAGAGGGACACATGTCGCCCTCTCATTGGTCAATAATTTCCTCTTCAAAATATCAAGATATGTAGCCCAAAATATCTTAAAATCGAAGGGCTCCGCGAAATTGTGAAATTCTCGGCGGACCCCATATTATCAATTCCAATTCTTCGTAATCCAATACTAATCCCATAAATCCAATTAGAAGTATTAAACTCCAAGTTAATAATTTTTCTGTCGTCACATTTTCCCAAAATATTTTCGGAGGAAAATGTAAATATTCTTTCCTTTCAACCTTCAAATCTTGATTCTTGAATCACGTTCTCAATTAGTAGCCCTGGTATTACGGGGTGTAACATCCTTTCCCCGTTAGAAACATTCGTGTCACGACCCGAACCCGGGCCCGTGACTGGTGCCTTACCCCGGGCACCCTAGTGATACAACATCAGAGTAATCAGCGGAACATATAACAAGACATGATATAATATGAAATGTGAAACAGTTATCTGAGAAAACTTGCCTTTCGGCATATATATAAATACCCAAAATGACGATTACATCCCAACAGCGGGACTACAGAGACTCTAAGAGTTTATAACAACAATGGCGGGACGGGGCCGCCATACCCTGAATGCAAATACCTACAACGGCGGGGACCGTACGAAATGCTAAGCCTCGGAGAAGCGGAGCTTTCCCAATGCTGGCGGTGATCCTAAGAATGGGGATCAACGGTAGGAGTACCTCTACTGCGGCGTGACGCCCCGAAGGAGGTCGATCTGGCGGTACCAAGTATGTGAAACTGTAAAGTACTTTAAATGAAATCAAAGTATTTAAAACCATTTGCAAATACAATTAGTTCAATTGCACATAGTGCCATATCACAAACAAGAGCAATAATAGGTAAGCTATGGTCTTTCCTAGGCGCGAATGATCAAAGCAAGGCCAATCGCCCGTAGTATCATTATGCGTACTAACCACGGACTCCGCGATCCGCATAGGTCACATAGACCGCGTGAGGTATTCCTCGCGTGGTAGCTAACCCGGTACCTGGACTCGCGGTCGCGTAGTCTCGATAGACCGCGTAGTCACACGCGCGTGGCATCCCTGCGTCGGGATAAAACACCGGAATGATCAACCTGGAACTCCGCGACTCCGCATAGTCACGCGACCGCATAGGCCGTATAGACCGCGTCAAGGGTGGCAAGCCCTCGGTATAACAAGTCGAGGGTATGTGATATAATAACATGTAATTTATCGTTAAACAACATAAGCACAACAAGAAACCCCTTTACACAAACATCACGGATACTAACACACGTAGCATCCTAACATGTTTACTTATCAAATCAACAAGAAAGTAATACAAGGCTATCACAAACCAACACAATCAAGTTATTCACACAAGGTACTTTCTACTTTATGTTAACAATTTCGGGTTTTTATCTCCAAAGTACTTCGTACATTAACTCTTTTAAAAGGTCCGTTTCTTTCAAAAAGTCACACAATACCCGTAGTATAAAAATAGAGTGACTATCCTTTTAAGTAAACCAAAACACTTCCCTTAGTAAATCAAGTAACAACATTATTTTCCAAACGTTCAAGTTTGCCTAATTTCAAATGCTCAGTTTCTCATTTTCGAAAGGTTTCGTAGTTCATAGTTTTAATCACTTAATGATATAATTCTCCTTTAAAACAATTTGAGATACATATGCCTTATATGTGAGTAGGTTATTCTTGTTCATAATCAAGCTTATTTAAGCAGCCATGATCTAGGAAATATCATTTTGTCTCATCTTAGCTTCTATGCAGATGGAGGTTTCTACTGGTTTTAATAATACTTTATTAGTCAATACATTTCCCTTTATTAGCGCTGTTGTGGTGTTCGATACTTATTCTCATTTCCGAAATCAGTAAAACATTATTCCTTTTACAAACCAAGTACTCATTACTCACGAATGAGGTTTCACACAAAAACTCATATTAATTACTTAAGTCAAATCTCTTATCTTTTAAGATCAAGTCTCTTAACTTCTAAAATTAATAAACCATTATTTTTATCTCTCTTAAGTCGTTATACCTAACTTCCCATAAAGCTAGTATAACTCTTAAGCTTTCTGTTTAAAAATCCAAGTATTACTCTTCTTTTAAAAATGATTCATAATTCTTTTGAAATACTTCAAGGTTCTTATTATTCAGGCTTAAGTCAAAAGACATTGCCGTAAGTATTATTCAGGCTTAAGTCAAAAGACATTGCCATAATTATTATTCAGTTAACACACGTACGTCTACCGTACTATATATATTTAAAACATCATGCTCAAGAGTATAGGAAGAATCACATACCTCGCGACGATTATCGACTATTAGCAAAACGCTCCACGGCTATAACGCTAGCACTTGTCCACCTTTCAAGTAGTACATACTCTGTGAGCATTCAACCTATAAAGGTTATATAGGTCTATCAACTACATTAATACTCTTACGATGTGATTTGATTCAAGTCTTTTCTGTAATATCCTTCTATTACAGTTAAAATTTCTTCTATGAATCTTATATTCATTTCTATACAACTACAGTATGTAATTTCCAATTACAATAGAAGGATAGGATTATTTACCTCGGTAAGCCCAAAATTATCCAAGTTTAATGTCGATCCTGAGCAACGTTTAGCTCTACTCCGTGCTCGAACGCTCCAAATAACCCTTAGAAGTTCTATGAAACTTCTTCCTAATACTTGACCAACTGTGAAGATTTTTCTTGAGTTTCGTTTAGTAGTGAAGGAAGTATAATAGTATTTTGGGCTTTCGTATAGGTGTAACCTTGGAATACTACAAGGTATTTGGGCAAGGTATTTTGGAATAGTAACTATACTTGGAGTATTTCTACCAAGGGGGTAGTATTTTACGAGACAACTCAAGGTGAGGGTACTCTCGGCCAAGGCACTAGGAGGGTGTACCCGCCGGCGAGGCCTTCCAAAGGGGAGGGTGCTCTCGGCTAGAGTCTCAAGAGAGGGGAGGATTTCAAGACTTAGAACAATTTGTGGATGAAGAAGATCTTCAACTAAGGGGGTATTTATAGGCCAACCAATGGCGAAGATCAAGACAAGTGGTAGGCAAGTGTAAGGTCAAGATTTGGACAAGTGTTTGTGGGTCCCACTTGCTCAACAACTAAACAAAATATCCTACCAACTCCACTCTCCAATTCGTCAATAGGCGTACACATCCACAATTAGAGGTGACAAGTGTCGCCTCTTGTTGGTCCAAAATATTTCGTCTCTCGGAAAAATCCGCAAAAAATATAAATGACATAGCCGGAATTTTCCCTTCGCAAGCTTTGGAAGACGTTTCATCGAAAAACGATTATTTTCGTGTGGTGTGCACAAAATTTCGGTCCTAGCATAACTTTAAGGCTTAAATTTTTATACGTACTCCCTCACGTACATACTCTGGAAATACAGGGTATAATAATTCGTCCCGAATGTTCATAGTGGGTCTCAAACTATACAGATTGCGGCGTCGTCTCCTTACTATACCTATCAACCAATACTCCACAAAACCAACGATGCCACATACGACCACAATATATCACATGTATATACACCAATTGACATTCCATCTGAGGTCTCTTCTCACAATACTCGAAGGTTGCAGTCATCTCCAAAATGGGATCTTCAGAAATTTCTTTCTCTTACCATACTAGGGATGACCCTGTCGTATTCTAAGCCATAAGCTATTACTATCTGAATCCTTCAGTCGGACTCGCTCGACTTCGATGTGTTCCCTCGTGTCAACTTCTCTTCTCCGTCCTCACATTAGTCAAACTACTGGTTGGTGAATGATCCTATTGTCTGCCTAGCTTTGTTTACTAACTAGTGTAAACTCTACTACTAGTAGTATCTCAATCACGAACACATATGGACAATGTTACTAAATCTAAGGTGTGTGTATCATCACAATAACTCTCAGTCATGGTCTAAAATGAATCTCTCTCCTATCTCAAAGTATTTCTCACACTATTCTTCCACTCATTAGATGTTCGTCACCTTTGGCCGAAGTATTCCTACTGTACATCCTCTACTATCGGTTTTTACACTGTTATGGAGTAATTACACCTTGTGAACCCTACACAACTATAGTTTCATTCACTTTATCATTCTTGTCAACATCCTTCACTCTACACATTACTTGAACAAAAATATTTCTACCTCTGATGGTCCTATCAATTCACCTCCTACTAGCAACAAAGGGAATATATACGCTAGGGTGGAATCTGAATCTATCAATGCATGTATGAATAAAAAAAGATCAAAATATACACTAACCACATTCGATGATGCCTCTTGATCACGCCTGCTAGCCACAACATCTATCTGATTCGAATGGCGCGGAACTATAAACTCCACGACTCTACCACGGTTGGTGACATCTCGAATACCACAGCACCGTAGCGCTATATGGGAAAAGGAACCAGCCGATCCGATGGGTCGAGTCACACCAGTGCCCGCGTCTAAGAGGACATTCTCTCAACATGGTCCGGACGCCGCAATAAAAACAAGCATCTATACCAAAAAGGCATCTCCTAAATGATGCTTACCCACCAGGCTGCTTGATGGAAAAGTGGCCTCAATGCTGTAGATCCCTTCTGCGAAAACACGGAACATTGGAGCTCGACAGGCTCCTAAATACCTTGTGAGTCAATCTCCCACTGCGAATGTGGGGTATGTTCTGTGTGGTGGGGCGAATATCTCACCCGTCTTTGAGGCTGCTCGTCCGAGAAACTCACCGGATATCAAACCGATCTAGCCTCTTACTGGTTTCTGCGTTGGCCCTCTACCCACAGTGCGTCGTGTACTGCCGAATAAACCCCTCTGACAAGTCTGCATCACCACTAGCCTAGTCGATGAAGCTGCGTCCTCGTGGCCTATAGTCTTCCCGAGGAGCTAGAGGCTCAGTCTTGGGGCCTCAAAACCGGTCGGAAGAACTTCGCCGGCATGCGGTACAATATTCGGTATAGGCGGGCATGAGCCCTAGTAACTCTGAGTCGACTAGTAGATCCATTCGATTTTCCGCCACGGACAAGCGTTGCCTTCCTCGGAGGCATAGCTGTAACATAATAATACGTCAGAGAGGGATTATCCTAATAACACAGCTCTATTGCACCATCACAGAGTGAGAAGAATAGAAACCAAAACCTAAATGTCTTGTAGCCTCCTGTTTATGGGTGTGGCGCGCAACACATCGATAATCAAGACTCTACTAGACATGGTCTGTAGACATTCAGGGTATTGCTCGATACCACTCTTGTCACGACCGAACCGGACATGTCGGTGCCTACACAGGCACCGCCACCCATTCATCCCAAGTAACGCGGAAGATAAAGATACTCATTTTTTAAACAAGCGAAAAGCGGCAAAGGCGCCTATATATATATAAGCCAAAATGAAACTGCACTGTACACGAGTCCAATCCCACATATGAATATAGACCTCTAAGAGTTTGATAGAGAACTATGACGGGACAAGGCCCCGTCGTACCTATAAATGTACAAAATCCTGTATCGAAATATTAGTACCAAAATGATAAGCCCCAGAACAATGAAGCTATCCTAAAAACTCTGAGCAAGGATCCTACACTTGCAAATCACCAAACATGAACCTAAACCGGCGAAAATAGGATCCGGCAGGAGAAAGGGAGATGAAATGTATCAAGTATGTGAAATAATAAGTACTGTAAATGAGATTATAACAAACAAAAAAGATAACAAGAGACAAGTATAATAATCAAATGCCACTACACTGTGCCTTTTCAAAGTAAGAGTCATTTGTATCCTTTTTAAACTGAGAGTAATGAAAATCAACTATACCTTTTTCAAATTATGAAAGTCTGTCCAAATAAACAAATGCTGTCACGGGAGTTGAACCCGAACATTATACACAAATATTGTCATGGGAGTTGAACCCGAAACATGGATACTCAGTCCATGGAATAATACACACAAATACTGTCATGTCACAATCAGGGACACTTACCCTCATAATATCACATCACGGGACTCGAACCCGCATATGTATGTATATAGCATCATGAGACTCAAACCCACATATGCATATATGGTAACATGGGATTTGAACCCAAATCATGGAGAGGTAGTCCATGGAATAATATAGTGTCATGAGACTCTAACCCACATACATCTGTCACGACCCAAACCCGAGCCCGGGCCCGTGAATGGTGCCTTACCCCGGGCACCCAAGTAGACATACATCAGAGAAATCAGCGGAATATAAAACAAGACATGAAATAATAAGAAGTGCGAAACAGTTTATCTGAGGAAAATTGCCTTTCGGCATATATATATAACAACTAGAAACGATTACATCCTTATTACAAACTACGCCCACAGCGGTACTCTGACTTCTACGAATGATATGACAAGCAGGGCGGGGCCACGCCATACCACAGAATGGCACCTACAACAACGGGGACTATACGAATAAGCCTCGGAGAAGCGGAGCTTCCCAACGCTGAAGCTGTGACCACATGGCGAGATCAACTGGTGTACCTCTACTGCGGCATGAGCGGCCCGAGGAGAAGTCGATGCAACGGGTACAGTATGTGAAATGAAATCGTAAATGAAATCATAGTAGTCTATATAAAGCGGAGACATGTATGATAACTAAACTACGATTCCTGATAAATAGCGATCATGTCAAGTCGGGGACTCACGCCTCAAAGTCATCACTCAAATACAACTATGGGTCTCACGCCCACAACATCAATCATGCGTGGAATACCTTCCCGCCACTGCCGTGATCTATGATATAAAAGCACCAGGAACACACATGAACACGAGTCCGCTGTCATAATAAAACCGTGCGGGGTAAATGCGAAGGCATGGCCAGACTACTAAAACCCACGGTACCAACAAGGTCATAAAGCGTATCATGAGATCTGCAAACGACCATGATCGAAGGCCCACTACGCGCGATATCTAATGTCGCGTCTAGTCCACGGAACTTCCAGCGACTCGCGCCAGGCCACTCGATGGCGCGTGAGGTATTCCCGCGTCGGTAGCTACTCCCGGCAGCGTCTGGACTCGCGATTCGCGTGGCACGTAGACGCGTGACCACAAAGGCGCGCACTAACACGGAACTCTCGTAGCTCGCATAGGTCCCCTGGACCCGCGTAGGTATCCTCGAATCATAGTCACCTGATTGCACGAGTATTACCCGCGTCGGAGGCGGCAACCCGGGATCATGTCAAAGGTGAGTGATTGTTATACCCGTATTTCGGTATGTGCGTAGGCGTGCGTATAAAAGTCTAAGCCTTAAGGTTAGTCAGGGCGAAATTTTGTGCACAACACGAAGAGAATCATTTTCAGGCAAAGCGTTTTCCAAACTTTGCGAAGGGAAAAATACGGCTATGTCATTTATTATTTTGCGGATTTTTCAGAGATGAAATATTTTGGACCAACGAGAGGTGACACTTGTCACCCTCCAGTGGGCAGTTTGAAGCGAGAACATTGGCACGTTTTTGCCTTGTTTGTGGTCAAGGAGTTGGTAGGATATTTTGGTGGTAGATGGATAAGGTACACTTGCCCAAATCTTGGCCTTACACTTGCCTAGCACTTGCTTCATCTTGGCCATTGGTTGGCCTATAAATACTCCCTAACTTGAAGGTTTCTTCATCCTCAAATGATTTCTAAGTCTTGAAATCCCTTTCCCCTCTTGAGAGCTCTGGCCAGAGCCCCTTCTCCCCTTAGGTGTAGTTTTCGTCAAGGTCCTCCCCTGAGAGGCCTTGGTAGAAGTATCCCCTTGCCTAGTTGTTCTCGTAAAATACCACCCCTTGGTTGAGAAATACTTCCAAGTATTGTTTTAATGCCAAAATACTCTAGCCCAAAACCTTTATAGAATTTCCAAGTACACTCTTTCTGAAAAGCCGGAAAATACTACTATACTTTCCTTTAGCCACTAAACGAAGCCCTATGGAAAAATCTCCATAATTGGTTGGAGTACTTAGTAGAAGTGTGTAGAACTTCTAAGGGTTGTTTGGAGCGGGTTGGAGCACCCGGAGTAGGAGCTAAACCTTGCTCAGGATCGACATTAAACTTGGATAATTTTGGGCTTACCGAGGTAAATAATTATATCCTTCTATTGTAATTGGAAATTACATACTGTAGTTATATAGAAATGAATATAAGATTCATAGAAGAGAATTGAACTGTAATAGAAGGATATTGCAGAAAAGAATTGAACTGAAATCACGTCAGAAGAATATTAAAGAAGAAGATTGAACTGTACTTACATAGGACTGTATTTACATTAGACTTGTGTAGCTTAACGGGTAGGGAAGTGCTGCCCGATTTTCCGTAGAATAGAGAACCTACTGCTTAGAATATTCTACAGAGTAGTCTAGACTTTGATAGACTGGTATAATCTTTATAGGTTGAATGTTCTGCGAGTGGCGTGTACTTAAAAGGGGACAAGGCTAAGCGGGTTATAGCCGTAAGCGTTTTGCTAATAGTCGATAATCGTCGCGAGGTATGTGATTCTTCCTATCCTCTTGAGCATGATATTTTAAAGAATATATATATATAGTGCGGTAGGCGTCGTGTGTTAAGCGAGCGTGGTTGTCTGACAATGTCTTTTGACTTAAGCACTGAATAATAATAATCTTGAAGTATTCCAAAGAATTAAGAAACACATTTGAAAGGAGAGAAATGCTTGGTTTTAAAAGCTTAAGAGTTATACTAGCTTTATGGGAAGTTAGGTATAACGACTTAAGAGAGATAAAAAGAATGGTTTATTAATTTTTGAAGTTAAGAAACTTGATCTTAAAAGAGAAGAGACTTGACTTAAATGAATTAATATGAATTTTGTGTGAAACCTCATTCGTGAGTAATGAGTACTTGGTTTTTAAAAAAAAGGGAATAATGTTTTACTGATTTCGGAAATCAGAATGAGTATCGACAAACCACTGCAGCGTTAATAAAGGGAAATGTTTTGACTAATTAAGTATTATTAAAACCAGTAGAAACCTCCATCTGCATAGAAGCTAAGATGAGACAAAATAATATTACATTTCCTAGATCATGGCTGCTTTAATAAGATTGATTTTGAACAAGAATAACCTACTCACATACAAGGCATATGTTTCTCAAATTGTTTAAAAGAGAATTATATTCTTAAGTTATTAAGACTATGAACTACGAAACCTTCCTAAAATAAGAGGCTTAAGTACTTGAAATTAGGCAAACTTGAACTTATGGAAAAGAATGTTGTTACTTGATGTTGAAAAGGAAAGTGTTTTGGTTTACCTAAAAATGTGAGTCACTCTATTTTAATACTACGGGTATCGGGTGACCTTTATAAAAGAAATGGATCTTTTAAAAAGAATTTAACGTACGTAATACTTTGGGGTCAGAACCTGGACTTTGGCATAAAATAACCTTGAGTTGTGTGTAACTTGCCTATGCTTGTGGTGATAGCCTTTGTTGTGCAAGTGTTGTATTTCTATGCTACGAGTCCCGTGAGATGGTAGGGACACGTATTCCATCGATTCTTCAGAGTCCGTGAGATGGCGGACACGTATTCCATCGATTCTTCAGAGTCCGTAGAGATGGCGGGACACGTATTTCATCGATTCTTCACGAGTCCCGTAGGATGGGCGGGACACGTATTCACGTGATTCCTTACCGAGTCCGTAGGATGGCGGGACACGTGTCCACATGATTAACTTTCAGTCACGGATGGGGAACACGTATTCTACATGATTCTTTACCGAGTCGTGGGATGGCGGGACACGTATTCCACCGCGATTTGTACCTAGGCTGCCGCGGTGAGAAGGAGTTCCACGGTCATGAGGATGACTTGAGGCGTGAGTCACGACTTGACATGGTGCTTTTATGTTGTGAGCGTAGTTTGGTTATCATGTCTCTGCTTTATATAGACTATTATGATTTCATTTACAGTATTTCTGATTTCACATACTTGGTACTGTTGTCTTGACCTCCTTGAAGGCTGCGTTCATGCTGCGGTAGAAGTACGTTGGTTGTGGATCCTCGCTCGTAGGATCACGATTCGGCGTGTTAGGAAGCCGTTTCTTGGAGGCTTATCTTTTGGTATGTTACCACTGAGTGCATAAGTTCTTGTACATTCGAGGTATGGCGGGCCTCCGTCATAGTTGTTATCACTTTCTTAGAAGTGCATGCTTCTTTGTGGCGAGTTTGTAAAGGATAAGCTGTTGGTTTTTATGTATATTCTGAGGCAAGCTGTTTTTGTTATCCGTTTATTTATCAAATCTCTTGTTACATGTTTATGTTTTATTTAGTTGATTTTCTACGATGTTGTATCACTAGGGTTCGGGGTAGGCACGATCACGTGCGAGAGCAGTCGTGACAAAAGTGGTATCGAGCGATTAATCCTCGGAAAGTGTCTCTGACCGTGTCTAGTACAATCTTGATTATCGGTGTGTTGTGCACCACATCTATAATCGGGAGGCTATAGGACATTTAGGATTGGTTTCCATTCTTCTCATTACGAGATCGTGCCTTAGGCGTGTGATAAGTTGGACCCTCGGCGTATTCCTTTCCTTTACGGTTATGTTATACCGTATTTTTGAGTATATACGTGAGGCGTGCGTATACAATTTGAGCCTTAAAGTAGGCATAGGTTCGAATTTGTGCATAGCTACCAAAAGTCGTTTTTAAAAGCGTTTCCTGACTTTCGAAGGAAAATTCGGCTATGTCGTTAATAATTTTTGCGGATTTTTAGAGAGCGAAACATTTTGGACCAGCGGGAGGGTGACATGTGTCACCCTCATTGGAAGCTAGGGGCGGCAAAGAGGGCGACTTGAGGCGTTTTTGTGCTAAAATGTGGTCGAGGTTAGGTAGGATATTTTGGGTAGATGGATAAGGTAGCACACGGCTTAATCTTGGCCTTACACTTGCCTAACACTTGGATGAATCTTGGCCATTGGTTGGCCATTTCTTGACCTATAAATACCCCTCAACTTGATGAACTTCATCCAAAATTGCCTAAGTCTTGAAATCCTTCCTCCCTTCTTGTGGTTCTCGTCGACCTTGGCGAAACCCTCCCTTTGTGGTGTTTTTCTTGGTAAGGTACCACTAGCCTAGTTGTCTTCGTATAATACCCCCTTTGTGGTATAGAAATACTCTCTAGTATTGTTATTATGCCCAAATACCTTAGCCCAAATACCTTGTAGTATTCCCAAGGTTACAACATACAAAAGCCAGAAAATACTATTATACTTCCTCGGTCACAAAAATGAAACCCTAAGTAAATCTTCACCGTAGTTGAAGTTATAAGTAGAAGTTGGTTAGAACTTCTAAGGGTTGGTTGGGCGAGTCGAGCGCGCGGAGTAGGAGCTAAACCTTGCTCGGGATCGACATATAAACTTCGGATAATTTTGGGCTTATCGAGGTAACACTCTTGACCTTCTATTGTAATTGGAAATTACATATTGTAGGAATATATAGTTGAAGTATACTATATATAGAACTGAACATTATAATTGTGCGGCAATGTCTTTTGACTTAAGCACGAATAATACTTCTGGCAATGTCTTGCGACTTAAGCTGAATTTAAAGAAAGAAGCTGTAATTACATGGGTGTATTCTGATGAGCTTGTGTAGCATTCTTGTGTAGTAGAATTGTACCGCGTCGGTTAGGCGTGTTAACCCCACTGGTTGGCTTGGTGGCGGCCTCGATAGAGGAGGAGATTTCTGTTGTTGGGGAGAGTCTTTGCCGAATTTTACGTAGAATATTCTACATTGAGATCTAAAGATATTAATAGGCGCTTTGTGGACTCTATAGGTTGTAGTACTACGTGAGGAGTGATCTGCTTGGTGAGTGTGTGAGCGGTTTGAGGTACTTGGAGCGTTTTTGCTATTAGTCGATACTCGTCGCGAGGTATGTGAACCTCTTCTATCTGTTCTAGCATGATATGGGTATAACTATGTAGTGCGGTAGGCGTGCATGTGTTAAATGTATTTGATTGTCTTTAGACATAAAGTGTTATAACGGCTTTATGGGAAGTTGGTTATAACGACTCTATGTAAATGAGAAATGCTTTGTGGTTTTAAAGATAAGCGATTTGACTTATAACCGACTTGTTGTAAAAGAACCTTGAAGTATTCTAAGAGATTAAGAAACCTTTTGAAAGAAGTGTATACTTGGTTTGAAAACATAAAAGTTATACGACTTTATGAGAAGTTAGGTGTAACGCCTTAAGAGATAAAAGAATGGTTTAATGGTTTAGAAGTTAAGAGACTTGACTTAATATGGATGTTTGTGTGAAACCTCGTTCGTGAGTAATGAGTACTTGGTTTTGGAAGGAATAATGTTTCTTGATTTGGAAATCGAATGTGTATCGACAAACCAACTGCGGCGTTAATAAAGGATAATGTATTGAATAATTAAGTATTATTAAAACCGGTGAAACCTCCATCTGCATGAAGCTAAGATGAGACAAAATGATATTACATTTTCTAGATCATGGTGCTTGATAATATTGATTATGAACAAGAATAACTGCTACTTTATGGCATATGTTACTCAATTGTTTTAAAAGAGATTAAGACATTGAACTATGAAACTTTTCAAAAAGAGACTTGCGTAATTAAAATTAGGCAAACTGGAACCTTAGGGAAAAGAAAGGCATTGTGTTGTCTTAAAATGGTTTAAAGCATAAGGTGTTATAACAGCTCTATGGGAAGTTGGTTATAACGACCTTATGAAAACAAATAAAGGTTTTATCATTGGTTTTAACGTGGTAACTTGACTTTAAAAAAAAAAAAAAAGTATGGAAGTTGTTTTGGTTTACTTAAAAGATATAAGTCACTCTATTTTTATACTACGGGTATCGGGTGACTTTTATATAAAAGGAATAAATCTCTTTAAAAGGAATTTAACGTGCGTAGTACTTTAGGAGTTAAAACCGGACTTTGGCATAAAATGAAAGTACTTTGAGTTGTGAAACTTTATGCTTGTTGATGTGAAACTTGCCTATGCTTGTTGTTGTGAAACTTGCCTATGCTTGTTGTGATAGCCTTTGTTGTGCAAAGATTGTGTTTCTATACTCTGGCGTCTCGATGGAGATTCGGTTGACTTGTTAAGAACTTACTTGGGCGTCTTGGCGGTGGCGGAGAAATTCCGCAGTGCGTTCGCGATAGTGTTACTTTTGTTAAATCACTTTGGACATCTTGACCGCGATCGTAGCGCGGGTATGCTTCCACTTTGATTACCGCTTGTTGTCTTATTGTTTCCCTTTGGACATCTTGCGATCGTGGCGCGCGGGTATGCTTCCGTTTGGAATGTTGTCTTATTTGCTCCTTTGGACATCTTGACCACGATCGTAGCGCGCGGGTATGCTTGTTTGGAATGTTGTCTTATTGTTTCCCTTTGGACATCTTGACACGATCGTAGCGCGCGGGTATCTTCCATTTGGAATGTTGTCTTATTTGTTCCCTTTGGACATCTGACACGATCGTAAGCGCGCGGGTATACTCCATTTGGATTCTTTGTCTTGTTGTTATCATATCATAGGCTGCCAGTAGTGAGGAAAGGTACTCAGGCGAGGATTGATGTTGTGGGCATGAGACCACGAATTGATATAAGCGTATGTGTGTGTCTTGTAGTTTGGTTATCATACATCTCACTGCTTTTATAGACTATTATGATTTCATTCTGATATTTCTGATTTCACATACTTGGTACTGTTGTCTTGACCTCCTTGGGGTGCGTTCATCTGCGGTAGAGTACATCATTTGTCGATCCGCGTTTAGGATCTCATTTCAGCGTTTTGGGAAGCTCCGTTCCTTGGAGGCTTATCTTTTGGTATGTGTTCCACTGAGTTGTAGGTTCTTGTACATTCGGGGTATGGCGGGGCCACTGTCCGTCATAGTTGTTGTAAATCTTAAGTGCATGAAATCTTGTTGTGGCGGGGTTGTAAAAGGATTAAAGCATTCGAGTTTGTATATATTTATCGGAAGCAAGCTGATTTTGGTTGACACTGTTTACTTATAATATCTCTTATTTCATGTTCATGTTTTATTTCCGTGGTTTTCTCTCGATGTTGTATCACTAGGGTGCGGGGTAAGGCACGATCCACGGGCGGGTTAGTGCGTGACAAAAGTGGTATCAAGCGATTAGTCCTCGGAAAGTGTCTGAGGCCGTGTCTAGTAGAGTCTTGATTATCGGTGTGTTGTGCACCACGTCTATGTCGAGGCTATAGGACATTTAGGATTAGTTTCCATTCTTCTCACGAGATCGTGCCTTAGAGTTGTGTGATGAGTTGAACCCTACAGCGTATTCCTTTCCTTTACGATTATGCCTCGCGCGAGCAACCGGGCCCGGAAGGGCAAGGCGGCGAAGGAAGATCTGAGTAAAGCGTGGCGATCTCTACAGAGACCACGATACTGAGCCTCGATCCCTGGTGAGGCGGATGAATAGGTTACAAGGAGATGGCCCGATTAATGGCGAGTTGTGGCGAACTTGAGGATAAAATGGGCCAGCGATTCGATCCAGTAGCACCGTAGTTCACCCCGTGACGATTTGAGATTACGGGATTTTTACGAGTGTAACCGCGAGTTTTATGGGTGAGCACGAGGATGATCATGATAGTTCATCCGGCGATTCTGTGAATCGTAAGTGATCGAGCATCGGAGACCGAGTCGGTGGTCTAAGTTCGCATCGGCTGCGTGATACATGATCGGCCCAGTTTGGTCGTGGGAGCTGTCGGGAGAGCATGCACTTCCGGCTTTATAGGGCGAGTTCTCGGAGGCCTTTCTTGCACATTTCTTGCCTCGCGGATGAGGAGGGCTCGGTAAACAATTTTTGGGGTTCTGGCCCGAGCAGGCGTCAGTTCGGGAGTACAATGTGGAGTTCGACTCATTGGCCCGGTACGTCCGCATTAGTAGCTAGTATGGAGGATCGAGTGCACCGATATGTTCTGAGGCTCGATGATTACCTAGCGAGAGAGTTGTTGGTGTAGCTCTTGTTGGCATGGGCATTGCCGCATGCGAGCTTATGCACGGAGGTGAGGCGGAGGAATCGGCGAAATAACCAAGGTCGTGGAAGAGTGTTATACCCGTAGTTCCGAGGTATGTATGCGAGGGCGTGCGTGCGAGAATCGGCGAAAAGATTGGAAAGGAAGAAAGAGGCGATTTTTTCCACGGAAAAGTTTAGGTTTTGTGAAGGAAAAAGGTTAGTTAATGGGAATTGGATTCCCAGTTTGGTATTCGGACTTCTGGAATATTAGAAATTATGGAATTTTATTTTGGAAGTGGTCACGTAGGGCCAGGAGAAATTCTGATTTTGTGGGGCCACTTTGATTTTGAGATTTTGGCGTTTTGGATATTTTCGGAAGGCGAAATATTTTGGGCGAATCGGGGCGTGCGTGTCACCCCGTGTGGCACCTTTGGGTAGAAATATGTTTGTGCTTATGACACGGTTAGAGTCGTTTTTAAACGAAAGCGTTTTCCACGACTTTCGTAGGGAATTTGGCTATGTCATTTAGTATTTTTGCGGATTTTTCAGAGGCGAAACATTTTGGACCAGCGGGAGGGCAACACTTGTCACCGCCAGTGATGGACTTGAAAGCGGCAATATGGCGATTGGGTTGCCAACTTGGTCAAGTTGTTGGTAAGATATTTTGTGTGCAAGTTGGCGAGGACAACGCCCCAAATCCTCACCTGGCTTGCCTTTGCCTTGTCTTCATCTTGGCCATTGGTTGGCGAGCTTGACTATAAATACCACTCCGCTGAAGACTAATGCGTTCCAAAATTGCCTAAGTCTTGAGAGCCTTCCACTCCCACACCGTGAGGCCCACTTGGCGAGAGTCCCCACAGTGGGGTAGGCCGAGGTAGGCACCCACTCGCTGTGGTGTGGTAGTGGGGTACCCACTGCTAGTTGCTTTCGTATAATACCCACTTTGTGGTATAGAAATACTCTCAGTATTGTTATAATGCCCAATTACCTTAGCCTTATACCTTGTTGTATCTGAGTTATACCTTTCTGAAAAGCCAGAAATACTATTATACTTCGTCATCCTGGCAAAACCAGAAACCACAGGAAAATCTCCATAGTCAGTTGGAGTATTGTGTAGAAGTTGGTTAGAACTTCTAAGGGTGGTTTAGGCGGGTTGGGCGCTCGGAGTTGGAGCTAAGCGATTGCCGGGATCGACTTTATGCTTGGATAATTATGGGCTTATCGAGGTAATTATCTTGTCCCTGTTGTAATTGGATATTACATGTTGTAGGAGTATATAGTTGAAGTATACTATATATAGTCTTTGACTGTAATTACATGGGACGGTATTCTGATGAGACTTGTGTAGTAGTCTGAGTGGATTAGAATTGTGCAGATTGGGGTTAGGCGTATAACCCCACGGTTGGCTTGATGGCGGCCCAGATGAGGAGGAGATTTACGCGGTTGCGGGGAGGTCTTTGCCGAATTTTACGTAGAATGTTCTCGATGTTAATAAGCGCTTGTGGCCTTATAGGTTGAAGTACTACGTGTGGCGCGTTACTTGGCAGGAGTGGCCAGCGGCGAAGTACTCGGGCATTTTGCTATTAGTCGATGTCGTCGCGGTATGTGAACCTCTTCCTATCTCTCTGGCGTGATATGTGTGAACTATGTAGTGCGGTGAGCGTCACGTGTGCTAAATGTATTCGATTGGTTTAAAACATAAAGTGTTATAACGGCTTTATGGGAAGTTGGTTATAACGACTTTATGTAGATAAGAAAACACTTTGTGGTTTTAAAAGGTAAATGATTTGTTTATAAGCGGCTTGATGTGTGATCATAAGAACTTGAAGTATTTCAAGATTTACGAAATCGTTTTGAAAGAAGTAATACTTGGTTTTGAGAACTTAAGAGTTATACTAGCTTTATGGGAAGTTAGGTATAACGGCTTAAGAAACGTTTCTTGATTTTGGAAATCGGGATGTGTATCGACAAACCAACTGCGGCGTTAATAAAAGGAAATGTTTTGAATAATTAAAGTATTATTAAAACCGGTAGAAACTTCCATCTGCATGAAGCTAAGATGAGACAAATGATATTTCTAGATCATGATTTCTTTGTAATAAGATTGTTATAAACAAGAATATCCTACTCATGAGATAAGGCTTATGTTTCTCAGATTGTTTAAAAGAAATTATATTCTTAAATGAATAAAGCTATGAACTCTGAAACCTTTCTAAAATAAAGCGTGAACATTTGAAATTAGGCAAACTTGGGCGTTTGGAAAATAATGTTGTTACTTGATTTTACAAAGGTAAGAGTTTTAGTTTTCTTAAAGGATAGTCACTCTATTTTTATACTACGGGTATTGTGTGACTTATGTGAAAGCGATCTTTTAAAGATTTAATGTGTGAAGTACTTTGGGGTTAGATACAGAACTTGTTAGTAGAAAGTACCTTGTGTGAATACTTTATTGTATTGGTTGTGTTGGTTGGTGATAGCCTTGTAAGACTTTCTTGTTGCTTTGATAAGTAAGCGTGTTAGGATCTACGTGTGTTAGTATCTTGTGATGTTTGTGTGAAGGGTTTCCCCAGTTGTGCTTATTAACTATCGATCGTTATGATAGTATTGTGGCATTCATCTCTTGAGATGATTAGGGATTAAGCGCCCTCCGTCTGGGGTAGACTTCGGGCGGTCGATGGACACATGATTCGAGAATACCTCATGCGAGTCCGGGGCTATCTTGAACTACGAGTTCCGAGTTAGTGTCGTCACTTTATGGGCATGCGGTCCTTGTGGCGTGCGGTGCGAAGTCGGGGCGATCTTAGGGAGTAGCTACCCTCGATGCGGGGATGCCTCATGCGGGCGATGAGATTGGCCTATGCGGAGTGCGGGAAGTTCGAGACTAGGCGCGCGTTAGATCACTGCGGGCAAGTGGCGGCTTTGATCATGTGACGATGCAGGCAGATCTTATGATCTGATTCGCGACCTTGTTAATGCGTGGGTGTTAGTAGTCGGCTATGCCTTCGTACTTACCGTGCGGTGTTATTATGGCAGTGGGACACGGTGTTCATGTGTGTTCCTTGGAACTTTTATATCATAAGCTGCCGCGATGAGGAATGTGTCCCAGGCACGATTGATGTTGTGGCGTGAGACCATTTGTTATATTCTTTGGTGATAACAGGCGTGAGTCACGACTTGATATATTGCTTAGTTATTGTAAAGCGTAGTTTGGTTATCATACATGTCTCTGCTTTATAAGTATTATGATTTCATTTGCGGTATTTTAGTTTCACGTACTCAAATTTGTTGTCTTGACCTCGCTTGAAGTGCGTTATCTGCATGAGTTGAGGTACACTGATCGTTAGTCCTAGCTCTCGAGTCACGATTCGGCGTTTGGGAAGCTCCGTTTCCCGGAGGCTTATCGGTGGTGTAGTCCTGTCGTAGTAAGTGTTTACATTCGGGGTTTGGCGGGGCCTGTCCGCCATTGTTGTCATATCATTTCTTAGAGTGCAGTAATCTTGTTGTGGGCGGGAGTTTGTAAAAGGATTAAAGCATTCTTTTGTAAAAGAGGTTATTTATATA
This sequence comes from Przewalskia tangutica, assembly GCA_029844215.1. NCBI lineage: Eukaryota > Viridiplantae > Streptophyta > Magnoliopsida > Solanales > Solanaceae > Przewalskia > Przewalskia tangutica. The sequence continues at coordinate 930,486 of JAQGDG010000034.1, forward strand.
TCTTGGAAGGCAAGTTTTCCTGATTATTGTTTTATATTTACGTTTATCTCGTATTTGTTGTTTTATGTTCATTGATTACTGCGATGTTGTGTCACTAGGGTGCGGGGTAAGAGCACGATCCACGAACGATTTGGTCGTGACAAAGTGGTATCGAAGCGATTAATCCTCGGAAAGTGTCTGACCGTATCCGATGAAGTCTTGATTATCGGTGTATTGTGCACCACATCGATAATCGGAGGCTATAGGATATTTAGGATTGGTTTCTATTCTTCTCACTCTGAGATCGTGCCTTAGAGGCTGTGTTGTAAGTTGAACCTCGCGAAATCCTTTCCACTTGCTCGTTATGCCTCGCGTAGGCGGCAGGGCCCGGGAGGGCAAAGCGTAGAGGCTGCAGTAGAGTTCGAGAGGGTGGCGAGGGCCAGGCCGAATCATTACCTGGGTAGTGCTTCGTTCGGGATTTCTGCGGCGTCGCTAGCCCAGCGAGTTTAAGCAGCGGCGGCGGTTCCTCTGCGGCCGTGATATGTGAACCTTGGTTCCGGCCAGGAGCGAGAGTATAGATTGCGAGACAACCTTGTTACTAGCTATGGATTTGGCTACCAGAGTGCCGATGTATCGCGAGTCTTGATGACTACCTAAGAAAGGGATGTGCAAGAGTAATTCTTGATTGGGCTTGAGCGTGGCACGTATGCGGGCTTATGCGCGCGGCCGAGCGTAGAGATCGGCGGGTTAACCGGGGGCAGTGAGAAGAGGCGAGCGGCGGAGTCGCCGGTAACTTTCAAGGTGAGTATGCCTTAAGTGCTATGTTCGATAGCGATGTGTTAGTTGTGATTAGAAATCATGGTGGGTTAGCAGAGTAAGATTTTGGGGATAGAAGGTGTGAGCCTTAGAGTGTTATACGTAAAGACCTTAGAGGTAAGGCCGTCTCGAGAAAGGTGTAGTGTTATGTTTGACCCTTATAGGAGTGCATAGTGCACGTGAGCTATGTTCGTGGGATAAGTCACGAGTAGCATGATTTGAAAGAAGGTAGTCGAGCTAAGAAGACCGCGGGTTTTCGTAACGTGTTTAGTAAGATTGTTCGCCGGGGAGATGGTATTTGCGCCTTGGGTCGGGGTTGAGGCTACGTGCGGTCAACCAGCGGTAGGTTTGGTGGGGTCGGTTGTGGTGGTCCCTCTTTGTGTTAGGGTCGTGAGGTGTTAGGCCCGTGTTTAGTTAGCTTGACGTGCAAGTTCGTGGATGCGTTCGACCGTTGGTCGGGCGATGAAGCGACCTATCGTGTTCTTGGTCGAAGTCGTTCCTCGGCGGTGTTGATGTTATCCGAAAGGTTGTGAGGTTGCAGGGTGCCTACCTTCACCTTATGCTTGAGACAGTGGAGCCAGTGCACTGCTTCTCTTCTGGAGTTTGTACGAGCGGGGCTAGGAACTCGGGTGAGTCTCGTGTCGCATTCGCCTCGGGCGATGTTTTGATTTCGCGGTAGTTGTGAGATCGTTGTCTCGGTTGAAGTGTTTAAGCTACCATTTGGTGTTCGGATGTCGTCTTGTGGCGCCTTGTAGAAGCGAATGCAAGTTGCGGTCGATTGGTTCGATGTTGGCGGGGTTGAGATAGTTGGTTGAGCTTGTTCCGGTAACGTGGATAGTGTGAAGCTTGTCTAGAAGAAGTTACGGCGGCTCGGAGGAATCGTGCGGATAATCGGCGGCAGCTTAGAGTTCGGAGTTGGTCGGTCTTCTTGAAAGTACCACCGGACGGTGTGGCGAGTTTTGGAAACGAAGGAACTTAGCGAGTTACTTTGGGCCGCAGCGAGTTCATGTGAAGAATAGGCCGATTGCCTATATGTTAGCATTTGCGTCCGACTTAGGAGGAAGGGCGTCCGTCTTCGTATTGTTATGTTCGAAAGTATCGAAGATCCATCCGAATGTTCCCGATTAATGATGACCACGTTAGAGATAGTAACCCGAGTTTTGGATACTAAAGCGATGCTCGAAATGTGGTAAGAATTAGTGTCACGGCCGGTGATCGCGTGCGGCCGGTACCATTTGTTGGGTCGTCGGAGCAAGGCTCGCGACAAAGTGACAAAGTAGTATTATTTGTGGTGATGTTAGAGGTGTTTCCTCGTGGACTTAGTTGTAAGTTTTGCGCAGGTGTTTCCATGGCCAGGTATGGCAGGATTGTTTAAGTAAGTATAGTAGTGAAGACTATCTTTGGCGCGTTTGTTTGAGACTTAGAAGGAACATTCGGAACGAATGTTTCTAAGGAAGAATGTTATACCCGTAGTTCCGAGGTATGTATGCGAGGGCGTGCGTGCGAGAATCACGTAAAGATTGGAAAGGAAGAAAGGCGATTTTTTCCACGGAAAAGTTTAGGTTTTGTGAAGGAAAAAGGTTCGTTAATGGGGTGGATTCCCGGTTGGTATTCGGACTTCTGGAATATTAGAGAATTATGGAATTTTATTTTGGAAGTGGTCACGTGGGGCCCACGGGAGAAATTCTGATTTTAATGGGGCGCTTTGATTTTGAGATTTTGGCGTTTTGGATATTTTGGAAGACGAAATATTTTGGGCCGAATCGGGGCGACACGTGTCACCCCATGTGGCACCTTTGGGCGAAATATGTTTGTGCCTGGCCGGTTAAGTCGTTTTTCGAAAGCGTTTTCCACGGCTTTCGTAGGGAATTTCGGCTATGTCATTTAGTATTTTTGCGGATTTTTAGAGGCGAAACATTTTGGACCAGCGGGAGGGCAACACTTGTCACCCTCAGTGATGGACTTGAAACGGCAATATGGCCGATTGGGTTACAACTTGGTCAAGTTGTTGGTAAGATATTTTGTGTGCAAGTTGGCGAGGACACTTGCCCAAATCCTCACCCTGCTTGCCTTGCACTTGCTTCATCTTGGCCATTGGTTGGCAAGGCTTGACCTATAAATACCCTCCTTTGAAGACTAATGCATTCGCAAAATTGCACAAGTCTTGAGAGCCTTCCTCTCCACACCGTGAGGCCCGCAGCGAGAGTCCCCACGTGGGGTAGGCCGAGGTAGGCACCCCACTCGCTTTGTGGTGTGGCCGTAGGGTACCCCACCTAGTTGCTTTCGTATAATACCCCTTTGTGGTATAGAAATACTCTCCAAGTATTGTTATAATGCCCAAATTACCTTAGCCTTATACCTTGTTGTATCCTAAGGTTATACCTTTCTGAAAAGCCGGAAATACTATTATACTTCCGTCTGTCACAAAACGAAACCACAGGAAAATCTCCATAGTCCGTTGGAGTATTGTGTAGAAGTTGGTTAGAACTTCTAAGGGTGGTTTAGAGCGGGTTGGAGCGCTCGGAGTTGGAGCTAAGCGATTGCCAGGATCGACTTTATGCTTGGATAATTATGGGCTTATCGAGGTAATTATCTTGTCCTATTGTAATTGGATATTACATGTTGTAGGAGTATATAGTTGAAGTATACTATATATAGTCTTTCAGTAATTACATGGGGCGGTCTGATAGACTTGTGTAGTAGTGCAGTGGATTAGAATTGTACGGGATTAGGGTTAGGCGTATAACCCCGCGGTTGGCTTGATGGCGGCCGATAGAGGAGGAGATTTACGCGGTTGCGGGGAGAGTCTTTGCCGAATTTTTACGTAGAATGTTCTACGATGTTAATAAAGCGCGCGTGGCCTTATAGGTTGAAGTACTACGTGTGGCGCGTTACTTGGCAGGAGTAGCCGACGGCGAGGTACTCGGAGCATTTTGCTATTAGTCGATAATCGTCGCGAGGTATGTGAACCTCTTCCTATCTCCTCTAGCATGATATGTGTGAACTATGTAATGCGGTGAGCGTCATGTGCTAAATGTATTCGATTGGTTTAAAACATAAAGTGTTATAACGGCTTTATGGGAAGTTGGTTATAACGACTTTATGTAGATAAGAAAACACTTTGTGGTTTTAAAAGGTAAATGATTTGTTTATAAGCGGCGATGTGTGATCATAAAGAACTTGAAGTATTTCAAAAGATTTACAAATCGTTTTGAAGAGAAGTAATACTTGGTTTTGAGAACTTAAGAGTTATACTAGCTTTATGGGAAGTTAGGTATAGCGGCTTAAGAACGTTTCTTGATTTTGGAAATCGGGATGTGTATCGACAAACCAATTCAGCGTTAAGTAAATTAAATGTTTTGAATAATTAAGTATTATTAAAACCAGTAGAAACTTCCATCTGAATAGAAGCTAAGATGAGACATAATGATATTTCCTAGATCATGTCTTTGTAATAAGATTGTTATAAACAAGAATATCCTACTCATGAGATAAGGCTTATGTTTCTCCGATTGTTTAAAAGAGAATTATATTCTTAAATGAATAAAGCTATGAACTACGAAACCTTTCTAAAATAAGAAGCGTGAACATTTGAAATTAGGCAAACTTGGGCGTTTGGAAAATAATGTTGTTACTTGATTTTACAAAGGTAAGAGTTTTAGTTTTCTTAAAAGGATAGTCACTCTATTTTTATACTACGGGTATTGTGTGACTTATGTGAAAGAAAGCGATCTTTTAAAGATTTAATGTGTGAAGTACTTTGGGGTTAGATACGAACTTGTTAGTAGAAAGTACCGTGTGAATACTTTATTGTATTGGTTGTGTTGGTTGGTGATAGCCTTGTAAGACTTTCTTGTTGCTTTGATAAGTAAGCGTGTTAGGATGCTACGTGTGTTAGTATCTTTGTGATGTTTGTGTGAAGGGTTTCCTTGATTGTGCTTATTAACTATCGGTCGTTATGATAGTATTGTGGCATTAAATCTCTTGAGATGATTAGGGGTTAAGTGCCCTCCGTCTGGGGTAGACTCGGCGGTCGATGGACTATGATTCGAGAATACCTGCATGCAGTCGGGGCTATGCGGAACTACGAGTTCGGGTTAGTGTCGTCCTTTATGGGCATGCGGTCGCTTGTGGCCATGCGGACTGCGAAGTCGGGGCGATCTTGGAGTAGCTACCCTCGATGCGGGGATGCCTCATGCGGGCGATGAGATTGGCCTATGCGGGCTGCGGGAAGTTCGAGACTAGACGCGCACATTAGATCTGCGGGCAAGTGGCGGCTTTGATCATGTGATGCAGGCGGATCTTATAATCTGATTCATGACCTTGTTGGTGCGTGGGTGTTAGTAGTCGGCTATGCCTTCAGATTTACCGTGCGGTGTTATTATGGCAGTGGGACACGGTGTTCATGTGTGTTCCTTGGAACTTTTATATCATAAAGCTATGGCGGTGAGAATGTGTCCACGCACGATTGATGTTAATGGCGTGAGACCATTTATTATGTTCTTTGGTGATAACTGAGGCGTGAGTCCACGACTTGATATGACTGCTTAGTTATTGTAAAACTGTAGTTTGGTTATCATACATGTCTCCTGCTTTATAGACTATTATGATTTCATTTGCAATATTTTAGTTTCACATACTCGGTACTGTTATCTTGACCTCGCTTGAAGTGCGTTCATGCTGCGAGTTGAGGTACACCGATCGTTAGTCCTAGCTCTCGGGTCCTGATTCAGCGTTTGGGAAGCTCCGTTTCCCGAGGCTTATCGGTGGTGTAGTCCCTGTCGTAGTAAGTGTTTACATTCGGGGTTTGGCGGGGCCCTGTCGCCATTGTTGTCATATCATTTCTTAGAAGTGCATGAATCGTTGTAGGCGGGGTTTGTAAAAAGGATTAAAGCATTCTTTTGTAAAAGAGGTTATTTATATATCTTGGAAGGCAAGTTTCCATGATTATTGTTTTATATTTCGTTATCTCATGTTGTTGTTTTATGTTCGTGATTACTCGATGTTGTGTCACTAGGGTGCAGGTAAGGCACGATCCAGGCGATTTGGTCGTGACAAAGAGGCGAGCAATGTGGTCGCTGGTGACCTTCGAGGCGGACCGCCGGCCAGACTAGTTATGCGCCTCGCCCGATGCAGTGGTCCTCGCGTCTTGAGCATCCAGTATTCGGGAAGCGGTCAAGGCTCGAGGTTCAGATTTTCGAGAGAAGCGAGAGGTGTTAGCAGTGAAGCCACCTACCTCGTTGTGACCGTGGTAGACTCGCGGTGGGGAGTGTCGTGCTAGTCAGGGAGTTTGTTTTACATGCGGCGGCGGGGCCATTTGGGAGAATTGTCCAGGCCGGGTGGCGGTAGGATAGCACAGACTACGGGATCAGTTGCGGGTTCTTCACCTCCATAGTCAGGCAGGATGTTCATACACCGGCGGGCCACGGTAGAGGTCGCGGTGGAAGTTCCCAGTTTTAGCGGTCCTCTGAATCGCCTATTTTCAGGTATATCCTTAACCCTCTAGAGTTTTGTATGTATTGATGATGTGATGATGTGTTTAGTGTTATGTTCGGATAACGTTGTGCTAAAACGTGATGTAGAACCTGGTTGTGAGAAGGGTAAGCTTGAGGGTGAGAAAATGATGAACCTTAGAATATTACAGTTGAGACCTTTGATGTAAGGCCGTCTTGAGTGCAGTTTTGCAAGTGATCCTTGTCGAGTGCATTTTATGCCTAGAGCGTTTTGTGTGATAAAGTCCCGGGTAGTGTGTAATGGAAGTGGTAGCTTTCATGACTGTATAAATAAGATTGTTCGGATCGAGAACAAGAGCTTGATGCGTAAGGGGGTCGGGTCGGGCCCAGGTTGAGGGCCAACCCGCGGCATTTCAAAGTGGGGTCACTCTGGATGGTCCCGCCAGGTGGTAGGGTCACGAGGTGCTAGGCCCGTGATTAGATAACCATCGTATGAGTTCGTGGATATGTTCGACGAGCGGATCGTGAAGGCGGAATGGCCTTAAGGAGATTGAAGCTAGTAAGATGACCAAGTTTGGAGGTGGTGACTCAAAGTTTTGGGAAAGCAATGACGAAGTGTGATGCGTATGCTAGAGGAGTTCAAGTGTCCGAGAAGGGCACGACGAGTAAGGAAGGAAGAGAACGTGTGATATTTCGTGGCCAGGTGTGGCGTTGGCAACTTGTTAGAAGAACTTCGTTATCTGTTTCGAGAAGGAACATTCGGGACGAATGTTTCTAAGGAGGGGAGAATGTTATACCCCGTATTTCCAGAGTATATACGTGAGGGCGTACGTATACAATTTGAGCCTTAAAGTAGGCATAGGTTCGAATTTGTGCATAGCTACCAAAAAGTCGTTTTTACGAAAGCGCTTCCACGACTTTGAAGGAAAATTCCGGCTATGTCATTAATAATTTTTGCGGATTTTTCCGAGAGACGAAACATTTTGGACCAACGGGAGGGTGACATGTGTCACCCTCACATTGGAAGCTAGGGACGACAAAGAGGACGACTTGGGCACGTTTTTTGTGCTAAAAAATGTGGTCAAGGGTTAGGTAGGATATTTTGGGTAGATGGATAAGGTAGCACATGGCTTAATCTTGGCCTTACACTTGCCTAACACTTGGATGAATCTTGGCCATTGGTTGGCCATTTCTTGACCTATAAATACCCTAACTTGATGAACTTCTTCATCCAAAATTGCCTAAGTCTTGAAATCCTTCCTCCCCTTCATGGTTCTCGTCCAACCTCGGCCGAAACCCCACCCCTTTGTGGTGTTTTGCGTGGTACCCCACTAGCCTAGTTGTCTTCGTATAATACCCCTTTGTGGTATAGAAATACTCTCCTAGTATTGTTATTATGCCCAAATACTTGGCCCAAATACCTTGTAGTATTCCCAAGGTTACACTTATACAAAAGCCAGAAAATACTATTATACTTCCTCAGTCAAAAATGAAACCCTAAGTAAATCTTCACCCGTAGTTGAAGTTATAAGTAGAAGTTGGTTAGAACTTCTAAGGGTTGGTTGGAGCGGTCAAGCGCGCGGAGTAGGAGCTAAACCTTGCTCGGGATAGACATATAAACTCGGATAATTTTGGGCTTATCGAGGTAAACACTCTTGACCTTCTATTGTAATTGGAAATTACATATTGTAGGAGTATATAGTTGAAGTATACTATATATAGAACTGAACATTATAATTGTGCGGCAATGTCTTTTGACTTAAGCTCGAATAATACTTACTGAATGTCTTGCGACTTAAGCTCAATTTAAAGAAGAGAATCGAATCAGAATTACATAGGATCAGACATGAGAGACTTGTGTAGCATTCTTGTGTAGTAGAATTGTACACGTCCGTTAGGCGTGTTAACCCCCGGTTGGCTTGGTAATGGCCTCGATAGAGGAGAGATTTACGCCATGTGGGGAGGTGTCACCGAATTTTCTAGAATATTCTACATTGAGATCTAAAGATATTAATAGGCGCTTTGGCCTCTATAGGTTGTAGTACTACGTGAGAGTGATCCGCTGATCGAGAGTGTAGCAGACGGTTTGAGGTACTGAGCGCTTTGCTATTAGTCGATACTGTCGCGAGGTATGTGAACCTCTTCCTATCTGTTCTAGCATGATATGGGTATAACTATGTAGTACGGCAGACGCGTACGTGTTAAATGTATTTGATTTTCTTTAGACATAAAGTGTTATAACGGCTTTATGGGAAGTTGGTTATAACAGCTCTATGTAAATGAGAAATGCTTTGTGGTTTTTAAAAGATAACTGATTTGACTTATAACCGACTTGTTGTAAAAGAACCTTGAAGTATTCTAAGAGATTAAGAAACCTTTTTGAAAGAAGTGTATACTTGGTTTGAAAACATAAAAGTTATACCAGCTTTATGAGAAGTTAGGTGTAACGCCTTAAGAGAGATAAAAAGAATGGTTTAATGGTTTAGAAGTTAAGAGACTTGACTTAATATGGATGTTTGTGTGAAACCTCATTCGTGAGTAATGAGTACTTGGTTTTTGGAAGGAATAATGTTTTACTGATTTCGGAAATCAGAATGTGTATCGACAAACCACTGCAGCGTTAATAAAGGAAAATGTATTGAATAATTAAGTATTATTAAAACCAAGAGAAACCTCCATCCGCATGAAGCTAAGATGAGACAAAATGATATTACATTTTCTAGATCATGGTTGCTTGATAATATTGATTATGAACAAGAATAACCTACTCATTTATGGCATATGTTACTCAATTGTTTTAAAAGAGATTAAGACATTGAACTATGAAACTTTTCAAAAAGAGACTTGCGTAATTAAAATTAGGCAACTGGAACCTTAGGGAAAAGAAAGGCATTGTGTTGTCTTAAAATGGTTTAAAGCATAAGGTGTTATAACACTTTATGGGAAGTTGGTTATAACGACCTTATGAAAACAAAGAAAGGTTTTATCATTGGTTTTAACGTGGTAACTTGACTTTAAAAAAAGAAAGTATGGAAGTTGTTTTGGTTTACTTAAAAGATATAAGTCACTCTATTTTTATACTACGTATCGGGTGACTTTTATATAAAAGGAATAAATCTCTTTAAAAGGAATTTAACGTATGAGTACTTTAGGTTAAAACCCGGACTTTGGCATAAAATGAAAGTACTTTGAGTTGTGAAACTTGCCTATGCTTGTTGATGTGAAACTTGCCTATGCTTGTTGTTGTGAAACTTGCCTATGCTTGTTGTGATAGCCTTTGTTGTGCAAAGATTGTGTTTCTATACTACCGCGTCTCGATGGAGGTCGGTTGACTTGTTAAGAACTTACTTGGGCGCTACAAGCGACGGAGAAATTCCACCGCACGTTCGCGTTGATAGTGTTACTTTGTTAAATCACTTTGGACATATCGACATCACGCGTAGCGCGGGTATGCTTCCACTTTGCTTACCGACTTGTTGTCTTATTGTTTCCCTTTGGACATGCTGACACGATGCGTAGCGCACGGGTATGCTTCCATTTGGAATGTTGTCTTATTTACTCCCTTTGGACATACTGACACGATGCGTAGCGCACGTATGCTTCCATTTGGAATCTTTGTCTTATTGTTTCCCTTTGGACACGCCGACACGATCGTAGCGCACGTATGCTTCCATTTGGAATGTTGTCTTATTTGTTCCCTTTGGACATACCGACACGATCGCGTAGCGCAGGTATGCTCCCATTTGGATTGCCGTATTGTTGTTATCATATCATAGACTTAGGTAGTGAGGAAGGTACTCACGCGAGATTGATGTTGTGGGCATGAGACCACGAATTGATATAATCATGTGTGTATCGTAGTTTGGTTATCATACCGCCTCCCGCTTTTATAGACTATTATGATTTCATTCTGATTTTACGCTTCACATACTTGGTACTGTTGTATCGACTCCTTCGGCTGCGTTAACGCCGCAGTAGAGTACATCTACCGCCGATCCTCGTTTAGGATCTCATTTCAGTTTGGGAAGCTCCTTCTGAGGCTTATCTTTTGGTATGTGTTCCCGAGTTGTAGGTTCTTGTACATTCGGGGTATGGCGGCCTCGTCCCGTCATAGTTGTTGTAAATCTTAAGGTCCGTGTAATCAAGTGTGGTTGTAAAAAGGATTAAACTGCTCGTGGTTTGTATATATTTATGCGGAAGGCAAATCGCTTTGGTTGACTGCTTACTTATAATATCTCTTATTTCATGTTCATGTTTTATTTCCGGTTTTTCTCTCGATGTTGTATCACTAGGTGCCCGGTAAGGCACGATCACGCCCGGTTCGGTCGTGACAAGTTATGCCTCCGTAAGGCAACCGGGCCTGAGGGCAAGGCACAGGAGCTGCGAGTAGAGCACGGAGGGTTACCGGGGTAGAGGCCCAGTCGTTACCTGAGATAGTGCTTCAGACGACGAGTTTTGCGACGCCGCCAGCGCCGGCAGAGTTTAGAGCCGCAGCAGTGGCTGCTGAGACTACAGTACCTGAGCCTCCAGTCCCACACCGAGCAGGAGACGGCATGCCGAGATGGCGATTCATCGCGGTGGTGGCAGATATGAGGATATAGCCGGATGCAGCTCCACCCCAGAGCACCCGTAGTTCACCCCCGAGTAGATAGTTTGAGACTACGGGACTTTCTGAGTTGTAGCCCGCCAGTGTTCTATGGATCGAGCCGAGGATGACCTCGAGTTTATCCGAGCTACGGATCACGAGAGTGATCGGAGCCTCGAGGCGAGTCGGTGGTATTGGTTCGCATCACCGCGAGATACCGATGATCGTTTGATTCGTGGGAGCTGTCGGGAGAGCATGCACTTCCAGTATGGGACGAGTTCTCGCGGCTTTTCTTGCACATTTATTGCCCCCGGATGGCGAGGGCTCGCCGATGATTTTTGACGCTGAGGCGGGACGCGGACGGTTAGAGAGTACAATGTGGAGTTCGACTCATTAGCTCGGTATGTCCCCGTAGTAGCGATATGGAGGACAGAGCACCGCTACGCCACCGGCTAGATGATTACTTGGCGAGGCTTGTACGGTGTAGCTCTTCACCGGCATGGACATTGCCCGCATGCAAGCTCATGCACTAGATGTGAGGCACGGAGAGGTCGACGGAATGGCCGGATCGCAGGCAGGGCCGAGCAGGTCCTTGGTAACTTTCGAGGCGTCGCCGAAGAGACTAGTTATGTACCTCCGCCCGCAGAAGTGGTCCTCCGCGCCTTCGTGACGCGGGGTATTCGGAGCTGGTCGTGGCTCCAGGCTTCGTTCACGGTATACAGTTCTAGCCACCGATTCATGTTTCCTCGGTGTGACGATGCGTGACGCCATCCCGGAATGTCGTCTTTATCGGTGCTTGTTTTTCCTCCGCGTCGGGCCATATGTGACGAAACCGCCATAATAGGAAGGATGCAGCAGAATACTCACCAACCGGTCGTGGCGTTCATCGCCTTCTATAATGCTGCACTGCGAGCATGATTATGGTTAGAGCGACGAAGGAAAATGCGATTGATACAGTATATTCTTACCCTCTAAAGACTAGTATCGTTGATGATATGATGATGTGCTAAGTATTTTGTTCGATAGCATTATGTTAAATTGTGATTTAAAGGCCAGTTAGTAAATGGTAAGGTTGGGGTACCTAGAAATTGTGAACCTTAGAATATTACACGTAGAGACCTTAGATGCGAGGCCATCTTGAGTAAAAGATTTATGTTTGTGTTGACCTTTGTCGGGGTGCATAGTATACGTGGGATATATTTGTGTGATAAGTCCCTGAGTGGTTTGAAATGAAAGAGGGTAGTTGAGCTAAGAAGACCACTAGGTTTTCCTGACTTGAGTTGTGAGATTATTCCGGATCGGGGGAACAAGTGTTTAGCGCGATATGGTCGGTTGAGGACCAATCGCGGGTCAACCCGCGACCAAATGGTGGGCCGGGCGAGGTGGTCCCGCCGCGGTGGCGGTCACGAGGGTGCTAGGCCCAGGTTTAGGTGACCATCGTATGAGTTCGTGGATATGTTCGACCAGAATCGGATCGTGAAGGCCGGAAATGGCCTTAAAGAAGATAGAGGCTAGTAAGATGACCAAGTTTGGAAGTAGTGGCTCCAAAAATTTTGGGAACCTGACGATCGAGGTATGGTACGTATACTAGGAAGAGTTAAAGTGTTCAAGAAGTACGACGAGAAAGGAAGGAAGCGGCATGTCTTATGAGAACTAATCATTTCTTTTGTGGTGAAGATGCGAGGGGAATATCTTTTAGACCTTGGGTGGGAGTTTTGTAATGATCGAGGTGATTCCTCGTGGACTTGGATTTAAGTATTTACGCGTGTGTTATTTCGTGGCCATGTGTGGCATTGGCAACTTGTTTAGGTTAAGAGGAACTTTATCGTTATCTAGGAACATTCGGGACGAATGTTTCTAAGGAGGGGAGAATGTTATACCCCGTATTTCCAGAGTATGCGTAAGTATGCACGATAAAAGTCTAAGCCTTAAGGTTAGGCAAGGACGAAATTTTGTGCACAACACGAAGAGAATCGCTTTTCCGACGAAACGTTTTCCAAACTGCGAAGGGAAAATACGGCTATGTCATTTATTATTTTATGGATTTTTCCGAGAGATGAAATATTTTGGATCAACGAGGTGACACTTGTCACCTCAAGTGGACGGGTTTGGGCGAACATTGCACGTTTTTCCTTGTTTGTGGTCAAGGAGTTGGTAGGATATTTTGGTGGTAGATGGATAAGGTACACTTGCCCAAATCTTGGCCTTACACTTGCCTAGCACTTGGCTTCATCTTGGCCATTGGTTGGCCATTGGTGGCCTATAAATACTCCCTAACTTGAAGGTTTCTTCATCCTCAAATGATTTCTAAGTCTTGAAATCCCTTTCCCCTCTTGAGATCTGGCCGAGCCCCCTTCTCCCTTAGTGTAGTTTTCGTCCAAGGTCCCTCCTCGAGAGGCCTTGGCCGAGAAGTATCCCCTTGCCTAGTTGTTCTCGTAAAATACCACCCCTTGGTTGAGAAATACTTCCAAGTATTGTTTTAATGCCAAGATACTCTAGCCCAAAACCTTTGAAGAATTTCCAAGTACCCTCTTTACGAAAAGCCCGTAAAATACTACTATACTTTCCTTTAGCCACTAAACGAAACCCTATGGAAAAATCTCCATAATTGGTTGAGTACTTAGTAGAAGTGTGTAGAACTTCTAAGGGTTGTTTGGAGCGGGTTGGAGCACCCGGAGTAGGAGCTAAACCTTGCTCAGGATCGACATTAAACTTGGATAATTGTGGGCTTCCCGAGGTAAATACTCCTATCCTTCTATTGTAATTGTAAATTACATACTGTAGTTATATAGAAATGAATATAAGATTCATAGAAGAGAATTGAACTGTAATGAAGGATATTGCAGAAAGAATTGAATCGAAATCACGTCAGAAGAATATTAAAGAAGAAAGATTGAACCTGATTTACATAGGAGTATTTAGTAGACTTGTGTAGCTTAACGGGTAGGGAAGTGCTAGATTTTTCAGAATAGAGAACCTACTGCTTAGAATATTCTACAGAGTAGTCTAGACTTTGATAGACTGGTATAATCTTTATAGGTTGAATGTTCTGCGAGTAGCATGTGCTACTTAAAAGGGGGACAAGGCTAGCCGGGTTATAGCCGTAGAGCGTTTTGCTAATAGTCGATAATCGTCGCGAGGTATGTGATTCTTCCTATCCTCTTGAGCATGATATTTTAAAGAATATATATATAGTACGGTAGACGTACGTGTGTTAACTGAACGTAGTTGTACGACAATGTCTTTTGACTTAAGCCTGAATAATAAGAATCTTGAAGTATTCCAAAGAATTAAGAAAACCTGTTTGAAAGGAGAGAAATGCTTGGTTTTAAAAGCTTAAGAGTTATACTAGCTTTATGGGAAGTTAGGTATAACGACTTAAGAGAGATAAAAAGAATGGTTTATTAATTTTTGAAGTTAAGAAACTTGATCTTAAAAGAGAAGAGACTTGACTTAAATGAATTAATATGAATTTTGTGTGAAACCTCATTCGTGAGTAATGAGTACTTGGTTTTTAAAAAAAAGGGAATAATGTTTTACTGATTTGAATCGAATGAGTATCGACAAACCACCGTTAATAAAGGGAAATGTTTTGACTAATTAAGTATTATTAAAACCAGAGAAACCTCCATCCGCATGAAGCTAAGATGAGACAAAATGATATTACATTTCCTAGATCATGGCTGCTTTAATAAGATTGATTTTGAACAAGAATAACCTACTCACATACAAGGCATATGTTTCTCAAATTGTTTAAAAGAGAATTATATTCTTAAGTGATTAAGACTATGAACTCTGAAACCTTCCTAAAATAAGAGGCTTAAGTACTTGAAATTAGGCAAACTTGAACTTATGGAAAAGAATGTTGTTACTTGATGTTGAAAAGGAAAGTGTTTTGGTTTACCTAAAAATGCGAGTCACTCTATTTTAATACTACGGGTATCGGTGACCTTTATAAAAGAAATGGATCTTTTAAAAGAATTTAACGACGTAATACTTTGGGGTCGAACTGACTTTGGCATAAAATAACCTTGAGTTGTGTGTAACACTCATGCTTGTGGTGATAGCCTTTGTTGTGCAAGTGTTGTATTTCTATGCTACCGAGTCCCATGAGATGGGCCGACACGATTCCATCCGATTCTTCACCGAGTCCCATGAGATGGGCGGGACACGATTCCATCCGATTCTTCACCGAGTCCACGAGATGGGGACACGATTTCATCGATTCTTCACCGAGTCCCGTGGGACGGGCGGGACACGTATTCCACATGATTCTCACCGAGTCCCATGGGATGGGCCGACACGTATTCTACATGATTCTTACCGAGTCCCGCCGACGGGCGGACACGATTCTACATTCTTTACCGAGTCCCATGGACGGGACACGTATTCCACACGATTTGTACCTAGACTACCGACAGTGAGGAAGGAGTTCCACGGTCATGAGGGATGACTTGAGGGCGTGAGTCCCTGACTTGACATGACTGCTTTTATGTTGTGAACTGTAGTTTGGTTATCATACATGTCTCCTGCTTTATATAGACTATTATGATTTCATTTACAGTATTTTACAGTTTCACATACTTGGTACCTGTTGTACTGACCTCCTTCGGGGGGCTGCGTTCATGCCGCAGGTAGAGGTACATTGGTTGTGGATCCTCGCTCATAGGATCACAACACGTGTTGAAGCCCCGTTTCTTCGGAGGCTTATCTTTTGGTATGTTACCCTGAGTCTGTAAGTTCTTGTACATTCAGGGGTATGGCGGGGCCCTGTCCCGTCATAGTTGTTGTCACTTTCTTAGAGGTCTGTAGTACTGTTGTGGGCAGAGTTTGTAAAAAGGATAACTGTTCGGTTTTTTTATGTATATTTACGGAAGACAGCTGTTTTTGTTAGCCCGTTTATTTATCAAATCTCTTGTTACATGTTTATGTTTTATTTCCGCTGATTTTCTCTGATGTTGTATCACTAGGGTGCCCGGGGTAAGGCACCACTCACGTGCCCGGGAACGGGTCGTGACAGTGATATACTACTAACATAACAGCTTATCGTTAAACAACATAAGCACAACAAGGGAAACCCCTTTACACAAACATCACAAGATACTTAACACACGTTGCATCCTAACATGTTTACTTATCAAATCAACAAGAAAGTATTACAAGGCTATCACAAACCAACACAATCAAGTTAATCACACAAGGTATTTTCTACTTTATGTTAACAAGTTCGGGTTTTTATCCCCAAAGTACTTCATACATTAACTCTTTAGAAGATCCGTTTTTTTCACAAAAGTCACACAATACCCGTAGTATAAAAAATAGAGTGACTATCTTTTTAAGTAAACCAAAACACTTTCCTTTGTAAAATCAAGTAACAACATTATTTTCCAAACGTTCAAGTTTGCCTAATTTCAAATGCTCAAGTTTCTCATTTTCGAAAGGTTTCGTAGTTCATAGTCTTAATCACTTAATAATATAATTCTCCTTTAAAGACCATTTGAGAAACATATGCCTTATGTGTGAGTAGGTTATTCTTGTTCATAACAATCTTATTAAAGCAGCCATGATCTAGGAAATGTAATATCATTCTGTCTCATCTTAGCTTCTATGCAGATGGAGGTTTCTACTGGTTTTAATAATACTTGTTAGTCAATACATTTCCCTTTATTAGCGCTGCTGTGGTTTGTTCGATACTTATTCTGATTTTCGAAATCAAGAAACATTATTCCTTTTAAAACCAAGTACTCATTAATCACGAATGAGGTTTCACACTTTTTAACAAAATTCATATTAATTTAATTAAGTCAAGTCTCTTATCTTTTAAGATCAAGTCTCTTAACTTCTAAAATCAATAAATCATTCTTTTTATCTCTCTTAAGCCGTTATACCTAACTTCTCATAAAGCTAGTATAACTCTTAAGCTTTTAAAACCAAGTATTACTCTTCTTTCAAAAAGGTTTCTTATTTCTCTTGAAATACTTCAAGATTCTTATTATTCAGGCTTAAGTCAAAAGACATTGCCGTAAAACTACGTTCAGTTAACACACGTACGTCTACCGTACTATATATATTCTTTAAAATATCATGCTCAAGAGGATAGGAAGAATCACATACCTCGCGACGATTATCGACTATTAGCAAAACGCTCCACGGCTATAACCCGGCTAGCCTTGTCCCCCTTTTAAGTAGCACATGCTACTCGCAGAACATTCAACCTATAAAGGTTATACCAGTCTATCAAAGTCTAGACTACTCTGTAGAATATTCTAAGCAGTAGGTTCTCTATTCTACGGAAATTCGCAAGACTTCCTACCCGTCTACACAAGTTCATCAGAATACAAATCCTATGTAAGTACAGTTCAATCTTCTTCTTTAATATCCTTCTATTACAGTTCAATTCTCTTCTATGAATCTTATATACATTTCTATACTACTACCGTATGTAATTTCCAATTACAATATAAGGACAAGAGTATTTACCTCGATAAGCCAAAAATTATCCAAGATTAAATGTCGATCCTGAGCAAGGTTAAGCTCCTACTGGCGCTCAACCCGCTCCAAACAACCCTTAGAAGTTCTACGCAACTTCATCTTAATACTTCAACCAACGTGAAGATTTTCCTTGTGGTTTCGTTTTGTTCTTGAAGGAATTATAATAGTATTTAGGCTTTTCTTATAGGTGTAACCTTGGAATACTACAAGGTATGTGGGCCAAGGTATTTGGGAATAGTAACTCTACTTGGAGAATCGTTTTCTACCACGGGGGGGGATATTTTCCGAGCGCTTCTTGGTAGGGGGAGGGGGGAGACTTCTCGGCCAAAGCCTCACAAGGGGGAGGACGAAAACTATAGAGAGGGGGGGAGAGGGATTTCAAGACTTAGAAACATTTTGTGGATGAAGAAGTCTTCAACAAAGGGGGGGTATTTATAGGCCAACCAATGGCCAAGATCAAGACAAGTGGTGGGCAAGTGTAAGGTCAAGATTTGGACAAGTGTTTGTGGGTCCCACTTGTTCATCAACTACACAAAATATCTACAAAATATCCTACCTAACCCTTGACTAAAACTTCAACACAAAACGCCAAGCTAGCCTTTGCCGTCCACTTTTGAGGGTGACACATGTCACCCTCCCGTTGGTCTAAAATATTTCATCTCTCGGAAAAATCCGCAAAAATAATAAATGACATAGCCGAAATTTTCCCTTCGCAAAGTTTGGAAAACGTTTCGTCGGAAAACGATTTTATTCGGGGGTTGTGCACAAATTTTCGTTCCTAGCCTAACTTAAGGCTTAAACTTTTTTCGCGTCGTCCACGCATACTCGAAATACGGTATAATATTCTCCCCTCCTTAGAAACATTCGTCCCGAATGTTCCTTCTCAAGAAAGATAACGATCAAGTTCCTCATAGCTTAACCAGTTTGCAAATGCCACATATGGCCACAGAAAACACCCGCGCAAATACTTACATCCAAGTTCACGGAAACACCTCTAGCATCACAAAAGCTCCCACTAGGTCTAAAATATACTCCTTCCGACCTTCACTCTTCAAAAGAATGCTCACATCAATGTTCGTAACACATGCTCGCTTCTTCCTTACTCGTCGTACTTTCTCGTACACTCGAACTCTTTCTCATAACTTACCACATTCTATCGCCGCTTGGTTCCGAATCTACAGGTTACTACCTCAACTTGGTCATCATTAATCGGGAACACTGGATGGATCTCCGATACTTTTTTGAACATAGCAACAAGAAAGACCGGACGCACTGCCTCCTACGTCGGACGGCAATGCTAACTTATAGGCAACCTGGCCTATTCTACAACCAATCTGAAAATGCCCAAAAGTAACTCGGGCTAAGTTTCTGTTTTCCAAAACTTGCCACACTTTTCCGGTGGTACCTTCAAGAAGACCACACCGTCGGAACTCTAAGCGTCGTCGCCGATTATCCGTACGACTTCTGCTGACTCTGAGCTGTTAATAACTTCTTCTAGATAAGCTTCACCCTATCCACATCCCGTCGAAACAAGTATGAACCAACTATCTGAACCTTGCCAACATCGAACCAATCGACCGGCAACTTACACTTCCGCCCCTACAAGGCATCATAAGGCAATATCCGAACACTGAAATGGTGGCTAAAAACACTCCCTCAACAGGAGGCGACAATCCTCACTACCCACGAGATCGAACACCGCCCGAGGGCGCGAGCATCGAGACTCACCGAGTTCCTAACCGCTGGTAAAACTTCGAAAAAGAAATAGCGTAACTGGCTCCATCGTCATCATAAGGTGAAGGTAGGCGCCTCGTCTGACCTTACAACCTTCTGATATAACATCTCGCATAACCTGCCGAGTAAACGGTCTGACCAAAGACAAGATGGTGACCATCGCCCGACTCATCGTCGAATCGTCCACGAACTCGTGCGATGGTTAACTAAACTTAGGACTAACACCTCGTGACCTACCACTGGCGGGACCACCGAACTGACCACCACAAAAAGCCGCGGGTTGACCCGCGATCGGTCCTCAACCCGACCCGCTATCGCGCAAAATCTTGTTCCCCGATCCGGAATAATCTCACCATCGAGCCACGAAAACCTAGTGGTCTTCTTAGCTCAACTACCCTCTTTCATATCATACCACTCAGGGACTTATCACACAACCTATCTCACGTGTACTATGCACTCCGATAAAGGTCAATATAAAATAAATCTTTTACTCGAGATGGCCTTACCTCTAAGGTCTCCACGTATAACATTCTAAGGCTCACACTTTCCTTATCCCCAATCTTACCCTTTCAACTAACCATGATTTCTAATCACACTTTGCACAAATGCTATCAGAACATAACACTTAAGATATACTCATCTTACATACTAATCTCTAGAGGGTTAAAGTTATACCTGTATCTACTACTTTACTTCCCCTTTGTCGTTCTAATCAATCCTGCCCCGTAGGGCGCATAGCAAGGGAAGGTGATGAACTAGCCACCGATCTGGTCGATTCTCTACATCCGCGCCACTGGGTGGACAATTTCGCAAAATGGCCTCGCTGGCCGCAGTAAAGCAAGTACCAACAAAAGACGACATTCCCGGATGGCCGCTACACTGTGAACACCGAGGAAAATCAACTGGCTAGAACCTACGATATGGCGTGAACGGAAGCCTGAGCTCGACCAACTCCATACCTCGAACGTCCCGAACCTGTGGAGGACCACTCGCATCAAGCGGAGGTGCATATCGATCTGGCTGAGGCGATTTGTCTCAGTTAACAGGACCTGCCGACCGCCTTCGCTGATTTTGGTTAACCTGATCCTATGTTTCTCGGCTTTGTGCGCATAAGCCCGCACACAGGCCATGCTCGCTCGATCAAGAGCCACTCTTGCACAACCTCTTAGATAGTCATCAAGACCGTGATAAATCGATACATAACATACTCTGCAGTTTGTTAACTCCATAGCTAATGTAGTCCATTCCTTTGTAATCCATATTCTCTGTTCCTGGCCGTGGAAGGCAAGGTTTATATATCATGGCCGCAGAGGAATCGCCGCTATGCTAGACTTCTTGGATCCGGGCGGCGTGGCGAACTCCCGATGAAACACCACCGGTGATGATTGGGCTGTGCCTCGTAACCTCGTGCTCTACTCGCAGCTCCTCGCCTTGCCTTCGGCGGGTTGCCTTACGCGAGGCATAGCGGTAAGGAAAGAAATACGTTAGATGTCACGACTGCCCGGCAAGATCGTGCCTTACCGCACCCAAGCGATACATCGAGAAATCAGCGGAATATAAGACAAGACAAGAAACATTATGAAAAGAAAGCAGTTTATCGAAGAAAAGCTTGCCTTCGGCATATATATATAACCAACTTTTGCAGCATCCCAACTGTATAATAGACTACGCACTTAAAGAAGTAAACAACTATGGCGGGACAGGGCCCGCCATACCCTGAATGTACAAAACTATCTACAATACAAGGAGATCATACCCAAAGTAGAGCTCCGAGAAGATGAGCTCACGACACCAAAGAAAGATCCTAAGGATGTGGATCTAGCACTGCTTGCCCTTACCGCGGCATGAACGCACCCCGAGGAGGTCGATAACAATGTACTAAGTATGTGAAACTGTAAAGTACTTAAATGAAATCATATCATTTTAAAACCAATTTTACAAATATGCACGAAACAACCAAGGTAATCGCACATAGTGCCACATCATAAATAAGAGCAACAATAGGTAAACTGTAACAGGTCTTTTCTAGGCTGCGAGTGATCGAAGCAGGGCCAATCTCCCGTAGTATCACTATGCAAGCCTAATCTCGACTCGTAGTCCGCGTAGGCCACTCACATAGGCCCGCATAGTATAACCCCGCGTCGAGGGTAGCTACTCGGCATCGCCCCGACTCGTAGTCGCGTGGACACATAGACCGCATGAGGTATAACCCGCACACTAACCTCGAACTCTCGTAGCTCCGCATAGGTCCCCGACCCGCAGGTATCCTCGCATCATAGTCACAGCATCGCTCGAGGTATACCCGCGTCGGAGGCGACTTAACCCCGGATTATGTCAAGAGAGTGATATAATACTAACATAATGACTTATCGTTAAACAACATAAGCACAACAAGAATACCCTCTTATACAAGCGTTACACACTAACACATAGCATCATATCATGTCTACTTATCAAACCATCTTATTATTCTTTCCATAAATCAATATAAGTCATTATAAACACATAAGTAAACTGCTCTTTTATCCTCTTAAGTTGTTATACCTAACTTCCCATAAAGCTAGTATAACCCTTAAGCTTTTGTTTAAAAACCAATTAGTTCTCTTCTGTTAAAAATGATTCAGTATTCTTTTGAAATGCATCAAGATTCTTATTATTCAGGCTTAAGTCAAAAGACATTGCCGTAAGTATTATTCAGGCTTAAGTCAAAAGACATTGCCGTAATTATTATTCAGTTAACACATGTACGTCTACCGTACTATATATATATTTTAAAATATCATGCTTAGGAAGAATCACATACCTTCTCGGCGAAAACCACCTGCCAAGTTGAATATGTCGCGCGCAGAGAATCAACCTATAATAGTCAGACACGTCTATCAACGTCTAGACTACTCTGTAAACAGTTCTAAGCAGAGGGTCCTTTATTCTACGGAAAATCGGGCAGCACTTCCCTACCCGGTGAGCTACTCAAGTCTACTGTGAAAACAGTCCTAAGTAAGTATAGTTCAATTATTCTTCTTTTATACCCTTCTACTGTGATAACAGTTCAATTCTATTCTTTAATATCCTTCTAAGTATTTAATACTTATTTCTATACTTCTACAGTATGTATTCTATAATTACAAAAAGAAGGATAAGATTATTTACCTCGGTAAGCCCAATAATATCCTAGATAATACGTCGATCCTGAGCAAGGTTTAGCTCCTAAGTTGTACGCTCCGATAGCTCCAAGAACCCTTAGAAGTTCTTCACAACTTCTACTAAGTACTAAGGGATTTGGGCTAGGGTATTTTGGGCATTATAACAATACTAGAAGGCAACTTTTCTACCAAGGGAGGGGTAGGTTTCGCTAGGCTAGGGGTTGCCTCGCCAAGCTTCACTCGAGGGGAGAAGGCTTGGACTAAAAGGCTCACAAGGGAGAGGGGAGGATTTTCAAGACTTAGAAAGAAATTTGTGGATGAAGAACTCTTCATCTTAAGGGGGTATTTATAGGTCAAGCCATGGCCAACCAGTGGCCAAGATGATGCCAAGTGCAAGGCAAGTGTAAGGTCAAGATTAGGGCAAGTGTCCTTAACCAACTACCACACAAAATATCCTACCAACTCCATGACAAAATAGGCCATCCAATTCGTCCCATTTCCGCCTCAAGTCCGCCAACTAGAGGGTGACAAGTGTCGCCCTCTCGTTGGTCCAAAATGTTTCGTCTCTCGGAAAAATTCGCAAAAAATATAAATGACATAGCCGGAATTTATCCTACGCGAGTCTTGTAAAACGTTTCGTCGGAAAACCATTCTTTTAGTGAGTTGTGCCCAAGTATTTTCGTCCAAGGCCTAACCTTTAAGGCTAAACTTCAGACGCACGCCACGCATACTCTGGAAATACGGGGTATAACATTCTCCCCTCCTTAGAAACATTCGTCCCGAATGTTCCTTCCCAAGACAGTTAACGATAAAGCTTAAATAGTTTGCAAATGCCACACACGGCCACAAAACAACACTTAGGCATAAACGATAATGAAAATTTACAAGTAGGAAAGTGAGTTACCTGGAGGTGTGGGGAATAAGTGAGGATACCTCTGCCTCATGTCCTCCTCTGCTTCCCACGTCATCTCTCCTCGAGCTCGTTCGCCACAAGACTTTGACGGAAGCCACGCCCTGGTCCGCAGACGCCTAACTCGACGATCGATTATCGCTATGGAATCTCTCATACGATAACCCCTCGTCACCGACATCGTCAATCGGGTGTACCCTAGATGGATCCTCGATACATCTCCTCAAAGATAGAAACGTGAAAAACCGGATGCACCGCCTCCAGATCGGACGGCAGATCCAACTCATGTAACCTTGCCTACCTCGCGACAATCGATACCCAATGTACCTTGGGTGAGTTTCTTTCTTCCGAATCTCATCACACTTCATGGGTGACACCTTCAGAAAACCCAATCATCAACCTCGAACTCTGATGCCGACGACGATGATGCGCATATGACTTCGCCGACTACGAGTGAGCAACCGCTCCGGATAAGCTTCACCTTATCCACTGCTCGCACCAAATCCGTCCCACCAATCGCACTCGCCACATCGAACCAGCCTATGGCGACCGCACTTCCTCCCATACAAGGCCTCATAAGGCGCCATCGAATACCGGAGTGGTAGCTATTATACGCATAAAACTCAACTAGAGGCAAATGATCCTCCCGGCTACCACGAAGTCGATAACAAAGCTCGCAGATATCCTCAAGAGTGCGGATAGTGCGCTGCCTGTCCGTCTGTCGTTGATGGAATGCGACTTGCTCACTGCCCCTAAACCTCTCGAAAGACCTCCAGTTAGCCGTAACCGGGCTCTCTGCGATATGATCGAAATAGGGACTCCATGCGGTCGGCGATCTCTGATATAAAGTCCGCATAATCTCACCAAACGCCCCCGACGGGAAGAAAGTGGGCTGATTTCGTCCACCGTCGACGATAACCCATATAGAATCACGTCTCCGAGTGCGAGGTAATCCGTGATGAAGTCCATGTTGGTCACCTCCCATTTCCGTCGGGATCTCTATCGTCAGAACAAACCACCGGGCCTCGTGCTCTACCTTCACCGCGACAACACGAGCACCGAGCTACGAACTCGCAACGTCCTCTTCAAGCCATCCCACCAATACGATCTGGCGTCGTGGTACATCTTGGTCGACCACGGATGAGTAACGCTACGCAGTGCTTCCCTGAACTCGCCAAGTCACGAAACATCCGAACACACAACTCGCTCAAACCTTAGCACCCATCAAAGTGCTACCTCGCAAGGACCTTCCTCACGAAGAGCCGTATCACGATAACGTGTCAAAACTGGATCCTCGACCGTTGCTCACACGACTGCTCGGCTGGATCGTGCCTACCGGCACCCAAGTAGTCATACATCGAGTAACCAGCGGAAATATAAAACAAGACAGAAACATAGTAAAAAAACAAATGCTTTATTCGATGAAAAGCTTGCCTTACGGCATAATATAAATAATTCAAGTTTTTGCGCATCCCAACTGCATAATAGTACTACAGCACTCTAAGTAGAACAACTATGGCGGGACAGGCCCCGCCATACCTGACTATACAAAACTATCTACAATACAGGAGATCATACCTAAAAGTAGAGCCTCCGAGAAGATGGAGCTCGACACCAACGCAAAGATCCTAAGGTGGATCTAGCACTGCTTGCCTTTACCGCAGATTTAACGCAGCCAGGCGAGGTCGATAACAGGTACCAAGTATGTGAAACTATAAAGAACTGAAACGAAATCAAAGTATTTAAAACCTTTTCACAAATACAATCAGTTCAATTGCACATAGTGCCACATCACAAACAACAAATGTAATAGAAATCAGAATAAGTCTATTCTAGGCGCGAATGATCGAAGCAAGGCGATCGCCCATAGTATCATTCTGCGTGCCTAGTCTCGACTTCCGATCCGCATAGGTCACCCAGACCCGCATGAGGTATTCCTCGCATCGGGCAGCCAACCCCTGATCCGCCTAGGCTCCCGCACTCGCATAGCCTCAAAAGACCGCGTAGTCTCAGCCGGACCGCATAGGAATCCCGCATCGGGCTAAACACCCGAATGATCAACTCGGAGCATACCGCTGCCGCATAGTCTCACAGACCGCATAGGCCGTATAGGCCCGCATCAAGGGCAAGCCCTCGATAACGATGGGCGGGTAGGTGATACAATAACAGTACAACGGACTTACCGGTTAGCAACGTAAGCACAGCAAGAATGACCCCCTTTCACAGCATTTCAAGACGATAACCCAGGTAACATCATAATAGGTCTACTTATCACACAAATCTTACTACACTTAATGTAATCAATACAAGGCTTTTATAAACAAACAAGTAAACAGCCTTCTTATCTTTCTTAAGTTGTTATACCTAACTTCCCATAAAGCTAGTATAACTCTTAAGCTTTTGTTTTAAAACCAAATATTTATCTTCTGTTAAAAATGATTCAGATTCTTTTGAAATGCTTTCGCCTTATTATTCAAAGCTTAAGGTGAGGCATCGCGTAAGTATTATTCAGCTTAAGCCAGGCATTCCGTAAGTATTATTCAGCTTAAGTCAAAGACATTGTCGTAGTTATTATTCGCTTAACACATGTACGCTCACCGCACTATATATATATTGTAAATTATCATGCTTTAGGAAGAATCACATACCTTCTCAAAAACCACCGCCAAGTTCAATATGTCGCGCAGAGTCACCTATAATAGTCACGACATCTATCAAAGACTACTCAAGGTCATTCTAAACAGAGGGTTCACAATTCTACTGTAAGTCGGGCAAGACTTCCCTACCGGTGAGCTATATAAGTTCATCGGAAACAAATTCTATGTAAGTACTTTGATTATTCTTCTTTTAAACCCTTTTCGTGATAATAGTTCAATTTATTCGTGATATTCTTCTAAGTATTTATACTTATTCTTATACTACTACAATGAAGTATTCTCTAATTCAAAAGAGGGTTAGGATTTGTTACCTCGGTAAGCCCAATAATATCCTAGATAAAGTCGCACTGAGCAAGGTTTAGCTCCTAAGTTGTACGCTCCTAGAGCTCCAAGAAACCTTAAGTTCTTCACCACTTCTACAAAGGACTAAGGGATTTGGGCTAGGTATTTTGGGCATTATAACAATACTAGAAGATAACTTTTCTACCAAGGGAGGGGTAGATTTCTGCCAGGCTAGGTGGTAGGCCCTCGCCAAACTCACTCGAGGGTGTTTGGGCTAAAAGGCTAAGGAGAGGAGAGGATTTTTTCAAGACTTGGAAGATAACTTTGTGGATGAAGAACTCTTCATCTCTAAGGGGGTATTTATAGCTCAAGCCTTGGCCAACCAATGGCCAAGATGAAGACAAGTTCAAGGCAAGTGTAGGGTGAGGATTAACTATACACAAATATCCTACCAACTCCTTGACTTGTGCACAAGGCACAAAAAACGTGCCATGGCTCTTCAATTCGTCCAAATGGACGATTCAAGTCCACCAATGGAGGGTGCCACGTGTCGCCTCCCGTTGGTCCAAAATGTTTCGTCTCTAAAAATCCGCAAAATTAGTAATGGCATAGCCGAATTTTCCTACGAAAGGCGTGGAAACGTTTAGTCGAAACGATTCTTTTAGTGAGTTGTGTACAAAAAAAACGTCCAAGGCTAACTTTAAGGCCAAACTTTTTGTACGTATTCCCTTACGTACATACTCTGGAAATACGGGGTATAACAGTCTCTTCACCTCCTCGACGATGGAAGACTCGGCAACCTCACGAACTCGAACTCCACTGCTATCAGAATCAATCAAACGGACACCAAGGCTCGCTAACTGATGCAAATCACGAACCATGCCCCTCCTCTATAGCTGCACATATGATAGGCTCCCCATCGACCTGCGACTAAGAGCATCTGCCACAACATTGGCCTTCCCCGGGTGGTACAGGATATCAACATCGTAATCCTTAAGCAACTCTAACCACCGTCTCTGTCGTAAGTTCAACTCCCTTTGGCTGAAGATATACTGGAGGCTCTTGTGGTCTGTATAAATATCCACGTGAACCCCATACAAATAGTGCCTCCAGATCTTCAAGGCGTGAATCACCGCTGCCAACTCAAAATCATGGGTGGGGTAGTTCCTCTCGTGTTTCTTCACCGGGATACATACGCTATAACCTTGCCTCGCCGCATCAACACACATCCCAACCCGATGCCCGACGATCACAATACACGACATAACCGTCTGACCTCCGAAGAGTAAGAACGGGCAAGCGATCGTCGATCTTCAAAGAATCGAAACCACGCCACAAGCATCACCATCAAACTTAGCCGCTCCTCGAGTCACCTAGTCAATGGTGCGTAGATAGAAGCAAACTTCTACGAACCGATAATAACTGCAAGGCCCAAAAATCGCGAACCTCTGCGGAGTAGTAGTTCAGGCCAAGTCCTCGATCGCCTCGATCTTGGCGATTCACTGAATGCCATCACCCCGGCAATATGCCCAAGAAAAGCCACCAAGTTAACCAAAACTCACATTTGGAAAACTTGGCGTATAATCTTTGGTCTGGAGAATCACAAGATCGCCTCAATGCTCGCGTGCTCGCTCGAGCGAGAATAAACCAAGATATCATCGATGAACACTATCACAAACGTGTCCAAAATGGTTTGAACACTCGGTTCATCGATCCATGAATACCGCCGGGCGTTGGTCAACCTAAAAGACATGACCACGAACTCATAATGCCCGCAAGGTCCCGAATGCACCCTAGGGACATCTACCTCTCTGACTCGTACCTGAAGATAGCCCGATCGCAGATCAATCTTGGAGAAACATCTCGCACCCTGCAATTGGTCGAACAAATCATCAATCCTGGGAAGGGGGTATCTGTTCTTAATGGTCACCTTGTTGATTGCTCAGAATCAACACACATGCGCGGCGTCCCGCCCTTCTTCTTCACGAACACACGCGCTCCCGGGAGAAACACTAGGCCCGATGAAGCCGCTTCTCCAAAGAAATCCCGCGGTGGTCCTTCAACTCTCTCAACTCGGCAGTGCCATTCGTATGGCGGAATGGAAATAGCCGAGTGTCCGCAATACGTCAATACAAAACTCAATCTCCTCTCGGGAGGATACCCGGAGGTCGTCGAAACACGCCCGGGAACTCTCGACCATCGAATCGACGGAAAATCTGGTACCGCAGCCTTGAGATCAAACACCCGAACGAGATGGTAGATATACCCTTCGTACCATCTTCCTAGCCTGAGGTAGGAAATAAACCTACCCTCTGCGATACCGTGCTCCCTCCCACTCAACAACCGGCCTCGTCAGAAACTGGAACCGCATTACTCTCTCTGCAGCTACATTGGCATAGCAAGCTAGCCAATCCATCCCCATGATCACGTCGAAGTCAATCATCTCCAACTCTATCAAGTCGTGAGGTCCGACGATCAGAATGGTCACAGACAAGCTCTATATACCCGCCAGCTACCACCGAATCACCATCGCGTAGCTACTCGAAGTGGTCATGGACTCGTGCTCTATCCCTATCCTACTAGCAACAAGGGAGATATATAGGCAGAGTAGAACCCGATCTATCAAAGCATACACATCAAACCTAAACCGATAAGGTACCTGTGACGACATCAGGTGAGGCCTCCCGATCTGTCGCTTACCGACAAAGCATAAATGCGGTTCGAGGACCGCGAATCGACCCGCGCCACGACCTCCGCGACACCAGTCCATGAGTACCTTGCCCTCCGGGCGAGTAATCGCTGGGATGGTTAAGCGCAGCACTCGTAGATCGGGCCCTACTACCAGCCGCTCGGTCGGACAAACTTCGCGAAATGACCTGCCGCCACAAGTATAGCGAGCTCCCTGAGTACCCCGAATGGTATCTACCACAACGCACACCGAGCAGACCTCGAGCGTTAGCACTCTCGCTACCTCGAAATCAAGTCCCGGGCCCCGACCGCCCGATCGCTCTGGGCCGCATCAAATGAGGTAGGAGCGCTCAGACCGCCGTGGTGCAACCGACTTCCGATGCCGCCACCCCGAGAACCACCAAAAGAACCGCCGTCTCGCCTTCTTCTCACCGATATCGCTCTACCCGCGGCCTCTACGCCTCGCATCCTAGTGCATGAGCTGCATACGGTTATGTCCATGCTGGTCAAGGGACACACCCGCATAAGACTCGGCCATGTAATCATCTAGCCTGATGACATAGCGATGCACCCGGTCCTCCATCTCGCTACTGCAGTGGACATATCGAGCCAAAGAATCAAACTCGACATTATACTCCTCACCAAGGCCCTCCCCTGTCTCAAAGAACAAGAATCTATCACCAGGCCTCTCCTCATCTGCGGAGGCAAGAAGTGTGTGAGAAAAGCCTCAAAACTCATCCCATACTGCCGAGGTGCATGCTCTCCCGAAAGCTCCCATGAATCAAACCAATCGATTGCGTATCACGCACCGATGCGAACCGAATGTCACGCTGCATCTCAAGCCACGATCACCCGCGATAATCCTCTGCACCGACGGATGAACTCCTCGGATCATCCTCCGCCGACCAGAAACTCGGAGGGCTACAACTAAGGAAATCCCGTAGTCTCAAACTATACGCCTCGGGTGCACTACGGCGCGATCGAGCCGAGCCGAACCGCCAGATCCGGCCTCTCTCGTGTCGGGCCACAACTTTAGCCAAAAGGCCGTCTCCTTGTACTCCTAACTCCTCCGCCCTGTGCCGCGGGACAGAGGTGTGGTACTGTGGTCTCTTTGGGCCGGGCGGCGTCATAGAACTCGCCGTCTCGGTATAGACCGGGCACGAGCCTCGTAACTCTGGGTGTCTGCTAGCGGCTCCTACGCTGCCCTTCGGGCCGGGTTGCTTTACGTGAGGCATAATCACAGAAAGGAATACGTTAGAGGGGTCCAACCTATAACACGCCTCTAAAGCACGATCTCGTAATGAAGAATGGAAACCAATCCTAAATATCCTATAGCCTCACGATTATTGGTGTGGTGCACAACACACCGATAATCAAGACTCTACTAGATACGGTCGTAGACACTTTCCGAGGATTAATCGCTCGATACCACTTTTGTCACGACTGCCTGGCCCGTGATCGTGCCTTACCGGCACCCAAGTAGTCATACATCGTAGTAACCAATGAAATATAAAACAAGACAGAAACATAGTAAAAAAAGCAAATGCTTTATCGGATGAAAAGCTTGCTTTACGGCATAATATAAATAACTCAAGTTTTGCAAGCACATCCCAACTGTACAATAGTACTGCACTTGGAAGTAAACAACTACATGGACAGGCCCGCCATACCACGATCAGATAAAACTATCTACAATACAGGAGATCATACCTAAAAGTAGAGCCTCCGAGAAGATGGAGCTCCGACACCAACGCAGATCCTAAGGATGTGGATCTAGCACTGCTGCCTTTACTCGCAGATGAACGCAGCCTCAGGCGAGGTCGAGACAATAGGTACCAAGTATGTGAAACTATAAAGAATCAAACGAAATCAAAGTATTTAAAACCTTTTCACAAATACAATCGGGCTCAATTGCACATAGTGCCACATCACAAACAACAATGAAATAGGAAAATCAGAATGTCTATTCTAGGCCGCGAATGATCGGGCAAGGCCAATCGCCCATAGTATCATTCTGCGTGCCTAGTCACGGACTTCCGCACCGCATAGGTCACCCACGCACTGCATGAGGTATTCCTCATCGTGGCAGCCAACCCCAGATCCGCCTAGGCTCCCGCAGCCCGCATAGCCTCAAAAGACCGCGTAGTCTCAGCGGATCGCATAGGAATCCCCGCGTCGGCTAAACACCCGAATGATCAATCACGAGCATACCGCTGTTCGCATAGTCTCACAGACCGCATAGCCGTATAGGCCGTGATCGCGGGCAAGCCCTGTGATAACGATGGGGTAGGTGATACAATAACAAGACAACGGACTTAATGTTAGCAACGTAAGCACGCAAGAATGACCCCTTTCACAAAGATTTCAAGACGATAACCTGTAACATCATAATAGGTCTACTTATCACACAAATCTTACTACACTTAACAAATCAATACAAGGCTTTTATAAACAAACAAGTAAACAGCCTTCTTATCTTTCTTAAGTTGTTATACCTAACTTCCCATAAAGCTAGTATAACTCTTAAGCTTTTGTTTTTAAAACCAAATATTTATCTTCTGTTAAAAATGATTCAGATTCTTTTCGAAATGCTTTGATTCCTTATTATACGCTTAAGCCAGTGAGGCATTCGTAAGTATTATTCAGTCTTAAGCCGTGAGGCATTGCCGTAAGTATTATTCATGCTTAAGTCAAACACATTGCCGTAGTTATTATTCTAACACACGTACGCGTCATCGTGATAATTCAATTCTATTCTCGTGATATTCTTCTAAGTATTTATACTTATTCTTATACTACTACAAGTAGTATTCTCTAATTCAAAGAGGGTTAGGATTTGTTACCTCGGTAAGCCCAATAATATCCTAGATAAAGTCGCACTGAGCAAGGTTTAGCTCCTAAGTTGTACGCTCCCAGAGCTCAGAAACCTTAGAAGTTCTTCACCACTTCTACAAAGGACTAAGGGATTTGGGCTAGGGTATATTGGGCATTATAACAATACTAGAAGATAACTTTTCTACCAAGGAGGCGGTAGATTTCGGCCAGCTAGGGGTAGCCTCGCCAAACTCACTCAAGGGGGTGTTTGGACGAAAGGCTAAGGAGAGGAGAGGATTTTTTCAAGACTTGGAAGATAACTTTGTGGATGAAGAACTCTTCATCTCTAAGGGGTATTTATAGCTCAAGCCTTGGCCAACCAACGCCAAGATGAAGACAAGTGCAAGGCAAGTGTAGGGTGAGGATTAACTATACACAAATATCCTACCAACTCGACTTGTGCACAAGGCACAAAAACGTGCCATGGCTCTTCAATTCGGCCCAAATGGCGATTCAGTTCACCAATGGGAGGTGCAGTGTCGCCTCCCGCTGGTCCAAAATGTTTCGCCTCTGAAAAATCCGCAAAAATTAGTAATGGCATAGCCGGAATTTTCCTCACGAGTCGTGGAAACGCTTTCGTCGGAAACGATTCTTTAGTGAGTTGTGTACAAAAAAACGCCCAAGGCTAACTTTAAGGCCAACCAGACGTATTCCTCACGCATACTCCGAAATACGGTATAACGCTCTTCACCTCTCGACGATGGAAGACTCGCAACCTCACGAACTCGAACTCCATCGCTATCGAATCAATCAAACGGACACCAAGGCTCGCGAACCGATGCAAATCACGAACCATGCCCTCCTCTCTAGCCGCACATCCGATAGGCTCCCATCGACCTACGACTAAGAGCATCCGCCACAACATCGCCTTCCCCGGGTGGTACAGATATCAACATCGTAATCCTTAAGCAACTCTAACCACCGCCTCTGCTGTAAGTTCAACTCCTTTGGTGAAGATATCTTTGGAGGCTCTTGTGGTCCGTATAAATATCCACGTGAACCCCATACAAATAGTGCCTCGGATCTTGGCGTGAATCACCGCCGCTAACTCCAAATCATGGGTGGGTAGTTCCTCTCGTGTTTCTTCACCGCCTGATGCATACGCTATAACCTGCCTCGCTGCATCAACACACATCCCAACCCGATGCCCGACGCATCACAATACACGACATAACCGTCTGACCTCGGAAGAGTAAGAACGGGCAGCCGCCGCCTCCTTCAAGAATCGGAAACCACCGCCACAAGCATCACCCATCAAACTTAGCCGCTCGAGTCACCCTAGTCAACGGTGCGTAGATAGAAGCAAACTTCTACGAACCGCCGATAATAACTCGCAAGGCCCAAAATCGCGAACCTCTGCGGAGTAGTAGTTCAGGCCAAGTCCCGATCGCCGATCTTGGCCGATCCACTCGAATGCCATCACCCGACAATATGCCTAAGAAAAGCCACCGAAGTTAACCAAAACTCACATTTGGAAAACTTGGCGTATAATCACTGGTCTGGAGAATCACAAGACAAGCCTCAAATGCCCGTGTGCTCCTCGCCTGAGCGAGAATAAACCAAGATATCATCGATGAACACTATCACAAACGTGTCCAAAATGGTTTGAACACTCGGTTCATCGATCCATGAATACCACGAGCGTTGGTCAACCCAAAAGACATGACCCGAACTCATAATGCCTGCACGGGTCACGAATGCGCACTGTGGACATCTACCTCTCGACTGCACTAAGATAGCCCGATCGCAGATCAATCTTGAGAAACATCTCGCACTTCGCAATTGGTCGAACAAATCATCAATCCCGGAAGGGGGTATTCGTTTAATGGTCACCTTGTTCACCGTCAGATCAACACACACATGCGCAGGCCCCGCCCTTCTTCTTCACGACAATACCGCGCTCCCTGGGGAGAAACACTAGGCCTGATGAAGCCGCTTCTCCAAAGAAATCCCGCAGCTGGTCCTTCAACTCTCTCAACTCGGCAGGTGCCATTCTGTATGGCGGAATGGAAATAGGCCGAGTGTCTGGCAATATGTCAATACAAAACTCTATCTCCCTCTCAGGGGGGATACCCGGGAGGTCGTCTGGAAACACGTCTGGGAACTCTCTCGACTCATCGAACCGATCGAAAATCTGCACCGCAAACTTCGTGATCAAACACCCGAACGAGATGGTAGATATACCCTTCGCACCATCTTCCTAGCCTCGAGGTAGGAAATAAACCTACCCTACGATACATGTTCCCACTCAACAACCGGCCTTAGGAAACTGGAACCGCACTACTCTCCTCAGCTACATTGGCGTAGCAAGAGGCTAGCCAATCCATACCCATGATCACGCCGAAATCAATCATATCCAACTCTATCAAGTCGGCTAGGTCCACGATCAGAATGGTCATGGACAAGCCCTATATACCCGCCGAGCTACCACCGAATCACCCATCGCGTAGCTACCTCGAAAGTGTTCATGGACTCAGGGCTCTATCCCTATCCTACTAGCATAAGGGAGATATATAGACGTAGTAGAACCGGATCTATCAATGCATACACATCATAATCGGAGATCGATAAGGTACCGTGACGATCGCCGTGAGGCCTCACGATCTCCGCTACCGGACAAGGCATAAATGCGTTCGGACCGCTGAATCGGGACTCGCCACGACATCCGCCACGACTGGCGGCCCATGAGTACCTCGCCCGGCGAGAATCAAGGAGATGATGAACCGGCCAGACCTCAGATGTCACGACTGCCCGGTTCGTGGATCGTGCCTTACCCGCACCCAAGTAGTCATACATCGTAGAAATCAGCGGAAAATAAAACCAAAATATGAAACAAAGATAAATAAGACACGCTGGGAAAGTTTCCTTTCGCATATATGTATATAAGTACCCCAAAATGAACGTTATATCCCAACTTACAACAGTCTGGCACTCTAAGAGTTTAAAACAACAATGGCGGGACAGGCCGCCATACCTCAATACAAATATCTACAACGGCAGGACCATACTAAAATGCTAAGCTTCCGAGAAACGGAGCTTTCCTAACGCTGAAACGGTGATCCTAAGAACGGATCAACGGTAGGAGTACCTTTACTCGCAGATGAACGCAGCCAAGGAGGTCGTGACAACAGTACTAAGTATGTGAATAAAATATCAGAAATGAAATCATAGTAGTCTATATAAAGCAGAGACATGTATGATAACCAAAACTACAGTTCCACAATAAATAAACAAATATGTCAAGTCGTGACTCACGCCTCAAAGTCATCATAAAACCGCACGGGTAAGTGCGAGGGCATAGCCGACTACTAAAAACCCCAGCATAACAAGGTCAGAATCAGATTATGAGATCTGCTCAGCATCGTCACATGATCAAAGCCGCCACTCGCCCGAGATCTAATGCGCGTCTAGCCTCAGAACTTCAGTAGCTCGCACGGGCCACTCCAATGGCCCGCATGAGGTATTCCCGCATCGAGGGTAGCTACTCCGGCAGCTGCCCCGACTCGCCCGCACGGCCAAAGACCGCATGACCACAAGGGCCGATACTAACCTCGAACTCCCGTAGCTCGCGATAGGCCATGCTGCACTGCATAAGGTATTCTCAATCATAGGTCACTAGACCGCTGAGTCTACCCCCGCATGGAGGGCTTAACCCGGAATCATGGTGATATAATATCAACATGACGGTTTATCGTTAAACAATCTAAGCATAATAAGGAAAACCCTCTACACAAACATCACAAGATACTAACTCACGTAGCATCCTAACATGTTTACTTATCAAGTCAACAAGAAAGTATTACAAGACTATCACAAATCAATACAATCAAGTTATTCACACAAGGTACTTTCTACATTATGCTAACAAGTTCGGGTTTTTAGCCCCAAAGTACTTTATGTATTACTCTTTTAAAAGATCCGCTTTTCACAAAAGTCACACAATTCGTAGTATAAAAATAGAGTGATTATCTTTTGAAGTAAATCAACACATTTCTCTTTGTAAAATCAAGTAACAACATTCTTTTCCCAACGCTTAAGTTTGCCTAATTTTAATTACTCAAGTTTCTCATTTTCGAAAGGTTTCGTAGTTCATAGCTTTAATCCTTTAAAACAATTTGAGAAACATATACCCTAAGTGTGAATAGGTTATTATTATTCGTAACAATCTTATTACAGCAGCCATGATCTAGTAAATGTAATATCATTTTGTCTCATCTTAGCTCCTATGCAGATGGAAGTTTCTACTGGTTTTAATAATACTTTATTAGTCACAATATTTTCCTTTATTAGCGCTGCTGTGGTTTGTTCGACATTTATTCTGATCGGTAAAACATCATTCCTTTTGAAAACCAAAAATACTATTTACTCACGAATGAGGTTTCACACTTTTTAACAAAATTCATATTAGTATAATAAGTCAAGTCTCTTATTTCCTTAAATCAATAAATCGTTCTTTTTATCACTCTTAAGCCGTTATACCTAACTTCCCATAAAGCTAGTATAACTCTTAAGCTTTTAAAACCAAGTGTTACTCTTCTTTCAAAAAGGTTTCTTAATTTTTGAACTACTTGATTCTTTTTATTCGCTTAAGTCATAAGACATTGCCGTAATTATTATTCAGGCTTAAGTCCGAAGACATTGCCGTAATTATTATTCAGGCTTAAGTCCGAAGACATTGCCGTAATTATTATTCAGGCTTAAGTCCGAAGACATTGCCGTAATTATTATTCAGTTAACACACGACGTCACCGCATTATATACATATTCTTTAAAATATCATGCTCAAGAGGATAGGAAGAATCACATACCTTCTCGCGAAAACCACCGCCAAGTTGAATATGTCGCTGCGCAGAGTATCGACCTATATCACCAACACGCCTATCAACGCTCAGATCAGATCGTATAAAGCTCTAAACAGAGGGTTCGCTATTCTATGGATATTTGGGCAGCACTTCCCTACCCTGAGCTACTCAAGTTCATCAGAAAACAAATTCATGTAAGAAATTCTATTATTCTTCTTTAAGCCCTTCTTCGTGATAACAGTTCAATTCTATTCTGCAATATCCTTCTAAGTATTTAATACTTATTCCTATACTTCTACAATCTATATACTCTAATTACAAAAGGAAGATAAGGTTATTTACCCGGTAAGCCCAATAATATCCTAGATAAAAGTCACTGAGCAAGGTTTAGCTCCTAAGTTGTGCGCCCAGAGTCTAAGAAAACCTTAGAAGTTCTTCACAACTTCTACTAAGGACTAAGGATTTGGGCTAGGTATTTGGGCATTATAACAATACTAGAAGGCAACTTTTCAACCAAGGGAGGGTAGATTTCGCTAGGCTAGGGGGATAGCCTCGGCTAAGCTTCTCAAAGGGGGTGTGGACGAAAGGCTAAGGGAGAGGAAGGATTTTCAAGACTTGAAAGTGAAATGTGGATGAAGAACTCTTCATCTAAAGCGGGTATTTATAGGTCAAGGGACGCCAACCAATGGCCAAGATTATGCCAAGTGCAAGGCAAGTGTAGGGTGAGGATTTAGGCAAGTGTCCTTGGCCAACTTGCACACAAAATATCCTACCAACTCCAAGACAAAATAAGCCAACCCAATCGCCCTATTTCCGTGACATCCATCAACGAGAGGTGACAAGTGTCGCCTCTCGTTGGTCCAACCTGCTTCGCCTCTCGGAAAAATCCGCAAAAATTAGAAATGACATAGCCGGAATTTATCCTACGCGAGTCTTGTAAAACGTTTCGTCGAAACGACTAAAGCGCGAGGCACAAAGGAATTCGCCCAAGCCAACTAGTGGGGTGACACGTGTCGCCTCCTACACGCCCAACATATTTCATCTTCCAAAATATCCACAATGGCCAAAATCTCGAAAACAAAGCTGGCCCCACAAAACAGTAAATTTTCTTCCGTGGCCCCACGTGACCATTTCCAAAATAAAATTCCATAATTCTCTAATATTCCAAGAAGTCCGAATACCAAATGGGAATCCAATTCCGTTAACGAACCTTTTTCCTTCACAAAACCTAAACTTTTCCGTGGAAAATCACCTCGCTCTTCCTTTCCACTTCAATGTCGTATTCTCGCACGCACGCCCTCGCATACATACCTCGAAACTACGGTATAACATTCTCCTCTCCTTAGAAACATTCGTCCGAATGTTCCTTCTAGGTATCAAACAAGCGGCGCCAAGATAGTCCTTATCGCTATACTTACTTTAAACATCCATGCCATACCCGCCACAACACAACAAACGCACCTACTTATCTCCAAGTCCACGAGGAATCACCTCTATCACGAAAGCTCCTACTAGAGGTCTAAAAAGATACTCCTTCGCACCTACTCTTTACAAACGAAATGATCACACCTATGCTCGTAATACATGCTCGCTTCTTTCCATACCACTTTGTCACTTTGCCTAACTCGTCGTAACCTTCTCGTACACTCGAACTTTTCCTTATCACTTACCATGTTTCCGCATCGCTTCCACCGACTCGAGCTGCCAATAACCTCTTACGGATAAGCTCCACCCTATCCACGCCTGCCAACAAGTACGAACCAACTATCCAGAACTTGCTTACATCGAATCTGTCGATCGGAATGCTTACACTAGTGCTTATAAAACGGCTCCAAACGGCGACACCCGAATACGGAAATGGTAGCGATCTACTACATACTCAACAAGAGGCGAAGAGTCCTTACCTAATCCGAAATCCAACCACTAGCCCGAGGGTGAATGCGACACCGAGATTCACCGAGTTCCTAACCTTGCCTGTAACTTTTCCGGAAGAAACAAAGTAGCTCGACTCCCTTGTCACCATAAGGTGAAGCGTAGGCACCTGTAGCCTTACAACCTTCTTGAAATAATCATCTCGCAACTTACTACCGAGTACACGGTTTGACTAAAAGATAAGACGGCCGACCTCATCGCCCGACTATCGATCGAACGCATCCACGAACTCGCATAATGGTTAACTAAACTCGGGCCTAACACCCTCGTGATCCTAACACAAAGCGGGACCACCACAAACTGACCCCATCACTAAACAGGTGTGGGTCGACCCGCAACACGGCCTCAACCCGACCCGCAACGCGCAAAACACTCGCCCCGATCCGAAGAATCTCACCAATCACGCATTTAAAACCTAGCGGTCTTCTAAGCTCAACCACCCTCTTTCGCTTTCACAACACTCGTGATTCATCCTATAAAAATATCTCACGATATTATGCACTTCGATAAGGGTCAAACATGAAATAATTCTTTTACCAAAGATGGCCTCGCCTCTAAGGTCTTCTACGTAATATTCTAAGGCTCGCACTCTTCTCGCCCCCAATCTTACCCAGTTAATTAATCATGATTCCTAATCACGGTTAACACAATGCTATCTCAAATAACACTTAAGATATTCGCATGTTACTATACATATAATTCTCTAAAGGGTTAAGGATATACCGGTATCTAGGCGGCACTTCCCCTAGGGCGTCTAGTCAATCCCGCCCTGGCATAGTGGGAAGGTGATGAACTATCCACTCGACCGAAAGGCTGAGTCCCTACATCCCCGCCAACTCGTTGGACAATTTCTCGCAAATGGCCCCGCTGGCCGCAAACAAAACAAGTCGTGCCGCACACGACACTCCCACGATGACATCGACCACAACGGCCACACCGGCGGGGTGGCCTCCTGCTAACACCCCTCCTCTCCGAACCACCGCATCCACAACCGATCCGTAGGCCGAGTCTTCCTACTTGCATCCTTCTCAGAACATTCTCGCCATACGGCCCTCGACGGCCGCCACTAAAACAAGCACCACTAAAAAGACGCCATTTCGACGACGCTGCACATCGCGAGCACCGAGGAAAAATCAACCCTGCGAGGGACACTCAGACCGGGCGAGGCGCATGTTCATCTGCCGAGGCGGTTCGCCGAGAGTTACCAAACGATCACGCCAAACGGGCCCTCTTCTGGCGATCTTGTTTAACTGCCGATCTCTACCTCTCTCACCAGACATAGTCCTTAACGCAAGCTCGCTCGCTCGATCAAGAGCTACTTCCTCACAACCCTTCTTTAGATAAGCATCAATATCCTTGGTATACCGGTACATAAAATACTCCCTGGCCGCCAAATCCTTTGCTAGCAACAGGGCCGTCTCCTTCCAATCCATATTTTCTGCTCCAAGTCGTGGAACTGAAGGTCCAGATGTCATGGCCGCAGTAGGAATCGCGCTGCCGTACAAACTCGCCGCTGGCGACGCTCGTAACTCCTCGCGTGAAGCATCACCTCAGTGATGATTGGGCCTGTGCCTTCTAAATCTCTCAACTCCACTCGCGGCTCCTCGCCGCCGCTCTTCTGCCCGAGTTGCTCGGGCGCAGGCATCACCGTAAAGGAAAGGAATACGTTAGAGGTCCAACTTATAACACGCTCTAAAGCACGATCTCGGGATCGAAAATGGAAACCAATCCTAAATATCCTATAGCCTCGAGTATTGGTGTGGTGCACAACACACCGATAATCAAGACTTACTAGATACGGTCAGACACTTTCCGAGGATTAATCGCTTCGATACCACTTTTGTCACGACCGCTCGGCCCGTGGATCGTGCCTTACCCGCACCCAAGTAGTCATACATCGAGAAATCACGGAAAATAAACAACCAAAATATGAAGCGAAGATAAATAAGACACGCTGGAAAAGTTGCCTTTCGCATATATGTATATAAGTACCCCAAAATGAAGCGATCCCAACCTTACAACAGTCTGACCTTAAGAGTTTAAAATAACAATGGCACAGGGGCCCCGCCATACCTGAATACAAATATCTACAACGGCAGAGACCATACCAAAATGCTAAGCTTCCAGAGAAACGGAGCTTTCCTAATCGCCAAACGTGATCCTAAGAACGGATCAACAGGAGTACTTTACTGCGGCATGAACGCACTTCAAGGAGGTCAAGATAACAGTACCAAGTATGTGAAACCAAAATACCAGAAATGAAATCATAGTAGTCTATATAAAGCGAGAAACATGTATGATAACCAAAACTACAGCTCACAATAAATAAACAATATGTCAAGTCGTGGACTCACGCCTCAAAGTCATCATAAAACCGCACGGTAAATGCGAGGGCATAGCCGACTACTAAAACCCCGATGCATAACAAGGTCGTAATCGATCATGAGATCTGTCTAGCATTACATGATCAAAGCCGCCACGCCGCGCAGATCTAATGTGCGCGTCTAGCCTCGAACTTTCCGTAGCTCGCACGGGCCTCCAATGGCCCGCATGAGGTATTCCCGCATCGAGGGTAGTACTCCCAGCCGTCTGGACTCGCCGTCCGCACGGCCACAAAGACCGCATGACCACAAGGGCCGATACTAACTCGGAACTCCCGTAGCTCGCATAGGCCATACAGCACTGCATAAGGTATTCTCGAATCATGTGTCACTAGACCCGCTGAGTCTACCCCGCGTCGAGGCGCAACCCGGAATCATGAGTGATATAATATCAACATGATGCTTTATCGTTAAACAATCTAAGCATAATAAGGAAAACCCTCTACACAAACATCACAAGATACTAACTCACGTAGATCCTAACATGTTTACTTATCAAGTCAACAAGAAAGTATTACAAGACTATCACAAATCAATACAATCAAGTTATTCACACAAGGTACTTTCTACATTATGCTAACAAGTTCGGGTTTTTAGCCCCAAAGTACTTTATGTATTACTCTTTTAAAAGATCCGTTTCTTTCACAAAAGTCACACAATACCCGTAGTATAAAAATAGAGTGATTATCTTTTGAAGTAAATCAACACATTTCTCTTTGTAAAATCAAGTAACAACATTCTTTTCCCAACGCTTAAGTTTTCCTAATTTTAATTACTCAAGTTTCTCATTTTCGAAAGGTTTCGTAGTTCATAGCTTTAATCCTTTAAAACAATTTGAGAAACATATACCCTAAGTGTGAATAGGTTATTATTAGTCATAACAATCTTATTACAGCAGCCATGATCTAGTAAATGTAATATCATTTTGTCTCATCTTAGCTCCTATGCAGATGGAAGTTTCTACTGGTTTTAATAATACTTTATTAGCGCTGCTGTGGTTTGTTCGACATTTATTCTGATCGGTAAAACATCATTCCTTTTGAAAACCAAAAATACTATTTACTCACGAATGAGGTTTCACACTTTTTGTCACGACCCATTCCGGGGCCCGTGACTGGTGCCTTACCGGGGCACCCAAGTAGTCATACATCAGAGTAATCAGCGGAAAATAAAACAAGACATGAAACAGTTTGTAAAATAAGACACGCTATGTGAAAACGTCGCTTTCTGCATATATATATATAAAAACATGGTTCAAGCTACATCCAAAGCGCATAACATGACTACACTTAAGGAAAATATACAACTATGGCGACAGGCCCGCCATACCGATCAGATAAAACTATCTACAACAGAAGATCATACCCAAAAGTAGAGCCTCCTAGAAGATGGAGCTCCCGACACCAACGCAGCGATCCTAAGGATGCGGATCTAGCACTGCTTGCCTTTACCGCGGCATTTAACGCGGCCGAATGAGGTCAAGATGCAAAGTACCAAGTATGTGAAACTATAAAGAATCAAATGAAATCAAAGTATTTAAAACCTTTTCACAAATACAATCGGTTCAATTGCACATAGTACATCACAAACAACAACAAGAATAGGAAAAGCAGAATGTGTCTATTCTAGGCCGCGAATGATCGGCAAGGCCAATCTCCCATAGTATCATTCTCGCGTGCCTAGTCCCGACTTCGCACCGCATAGGTCACACACGCACCGCATTTAGGTATTCTCGCATCGGGCAGCTAACCCCTATGATCCGCCAGGCTCCCGCAGCCACATAGCCTCAAAGACCGCGTAGTCTCAGCATCGCATAGGAATCCCGTGATCGGGCTAAACACCCGAATGATCAATCACGAGCATACCGCCGCCGCATAGTCTCACGACCGCATAGGCGTATAGACCAAGACGCGCAAGCCCTCGGATAACAAACGGGGTAGGTGATACAATAACAAGACAACGGACTTACCGGTTAGCAACGTAAGCACGAAGAATGACCCCTTACACAAAGATTTCAAGACACTAACACAGTAGCATCATAATATGTCTACTTATCAAACAAATCTTACTACACTTAATGTAAATCAATACAAGGCTTTTATAACCAAACAAGTAAACAATTCCTTTTATCTTTCTTAAGTTGTTATACCTAACTTCCCATAAAGCTAGTATAACTCTTAAGCTTTTGTTTTAAAACCAAATATTTATCTTCTGTTAAAAATGATTCAAGAGTTCTTGTGAAATGCATCGATTCTTTATTATTCAGCTTAAGTCAAAAGACATTGCCAGTAGTTATTATTCGGGCTTAAGTCAAACGACATTGCCGTAGTTATTATTCGATTAACACATGTACGCCTACCGCACTATATATATGTGTTAAAATATCATGCTTAGGAAGAATCACATACCTTCTCGAAAACCTCCGCTAAGTTGAATATGCCGCGCAGAATCACTATAATAGTCACGCATCTATCAAAGTCTAGACTACTCAAGGTCATTCTAAACAGAGGGTTCACAATTCTACTGAAAGTCGGGCGACAACCCTACCCGTGAGCTATATAAGTCTCTGTGAAACAATTTGTGAGTACTGCTCAATTCTATTCCTAATATTCTTCTAAGTATTTAATACTTATTCTTATACTACTAGATGTATTCTCTAATTCAAAAGAGGGTTAGGATTAGTTACCTGAAGCCAATAATATCCTAGATAAAGTCGCTACTGAGCAAGGTTTAGCTCCTAAGTTGTACGCTCCCAGAGCTCAAGAAACCTTGAAGTTCTTCACAACTTCTACAAAGGACTAAGGGATTTGGGCTGGGGTATTTTGGGCATTATAACAATACTAGAAGACAACTTTTCTACCAAGGAAGGGGTAGATTTCGCCAGGCTAGGGGTAGGCCTCGCCAAACTCACTCAAAGGG
Organism: Przewalskia tangutica; assembly: GCA_029844215.1. Classification (NCBI taxonomy): domain Eukaryota; kingdom Viridiplantae; phylum Streptophyta; class Magnoliopsida; order Solanales; family Solanaceae; genus Przewalskia; species Przewalskia tangutica. The sequence continues at coordinate 974,133 of JAQGDG010000034.1, forward strand.
GAGGTGTTGGACGAAAAGGCTTAAGGGAGAGGAGAGGATTTTTCAAGACTTGGAAGTAATTTGTGGATGAAGAACTCTTCATCTTTAGGGGTATTTATAGCTTGCCATGGCCAACCAATGGCCAAGATGAAGACAAGTGCAAGGCAAGTGTAGGGTGAATATTTACTACACACAAATATCCTACCAACTCCTTGACTTTGTGCAAGGCACAAAACGTGCAAGCTTAGTCCAATTCGTCCAAATGGACGTTTTAAGTCCACCAATTGGAGGGTGACAAGTGTTGCCTCCGTTGGTCCAAAATGTTTCGCCTCTGAAAAATCCGCAAAAATACTAAATGACATAGCCGGAATTTTCCATACGAAGTCAATGAAACGTTTCGTGAAAACGATTCTTTTAGTGAGTCAGCACAAATAAAAACGCCCAAGGCTAACTTTAAGGCCAACTTTTGACGTATTCCCTTACGCATACTGAAATACGGGTATAACATTCTCCTTCCTTAGAAACATTCGTCCCGAATGTTCCTTCTCAAGACGATTATCGAAGCTTAAACAGCTTGTAAGTGCCACACATGGCCACAAAATAACATTTAGGCATATATGATAATGGAAATTTACAAGTAGGAAAGTGAATTACCCGAGGTGTAGGGAATAGGTGAGATACTTCGCCTCATGTCCTCCTCGCCTTCCCACGTCATCTCCTCCTCGAGCCTGCTCCGCCACGTAACTTGACTGCCACGCCCCGTCCGCAGACGCCTAACTCCGACGATCGACTATCGCTACGGAATCTCTCATACGATAACCCCTGGCCACCGACATCGTCAATCGGGTGTACCCTAGATGGATCCCCGATACATCTCTCAAAGATAGATACGTGAAAACCGGATGCACCGCTCCCGGATCGGACGGCAGATCCAACTCATGTGCAACCTTGCCTACCTCGCGACAATGAAACGCCCAATGTACCTTGGGCCGAGTTTCTTCTTCCGAATCTCATCACACCCTTCATGGTGACACCTTTAGAAAACCCAATCATGAACCTCGAACTCAAGATCACGACGACGATGATCTGATACGACTTGCCGACTGAGTCGATAGCCGCTCGGATAAGCTTCACTTATCCACCGCTCACGCACCAAATCTGGTCCCACTAGCTGCACCTCGCCCACATCGAACCAACCTATAGGCGATCTGCACTTCCTCCCATACAAGGCCTCATAAGGCGCCATTTGAATACTGGAGTGGTAGCTATTATTATACGCAAACTCAACTAGAGGCAAATGATCCTTCCAACTACCACTGAAGTCAATAACACAGCTCGCAGATATCCTCGAGAGTCCGATAGTGCGCTCTGCTGTCCGTCTGCTCGTGGATGAAATGCGATCTCGTGCTCACCGCTGCCCCTAAACCCTCGGAAGGACCTCAGGAAGTTAGCTGAACCGGGCTCCTCTGCGATATGATCGAAATAGGGACCTACAGTCCGACGATCTCTGATGTAAAGTCGGCATAATCCTCACCAAAAAGTCGTCCGACGGAAGAAAGTGGGCTGATTTCACACTGTCGACGATAACCCATATAGAATCATGTCTCTCCGAGCGCGAGGTAATCCCGTGATGAAGTCCATGTTGATTACCTCCCACTTCCGTGCGGGATCTCTATCGCTGTAACAAACCACCAGCCTCGGTGCTCTACCTTCACCGCCGACAACACGCACCGAGCTACGAACTCGCAACGCCCCTCTTCGCCATCCCACCAATACACGCATCTAAGGTCGTGGTACATCTTGGTCGACTCGATGGATAGTAACGCTGCTACCGTGTGCTTCCCAAGAACTCACTGCGAAGTCCTCAAACATCCGGGACACACAACCGCCTCAAACCTTAGCACCCCATCGTGCTACCTCAGGACCGCACTCACGAAGAGTCAGATCACGATATCGAATCAAAGCGGATCCTCGAATCGCCTCTTCACCTCCTCGACGATGGAAGACTGCAACCTCACGAACTCTAACCCCACCGCTATCGTAATCAATCAAACGGACACCAAGGCTCGCTAATCGTGCAAATCACGAACCATGTCCCTTCTCTAGTCGCACATCCGATAGGCTCCCATCGACCTACGACTAAGAGCATCCGCCACAACATCGCCTTCCCGTGGTACAGGATATCAACATCGTAATCCTTAAGCAACTCTAACCACCGCCTTCGCCGAAGTTCACTCCTCTGGTCAAGATATACCGGAGGCTCTTGTGGTCCAGTATAAATATCCACGTGAACCCCATACAAATAGTTCCTCCGGATCTTCAAAGCGTGAATCACAACGCCAACTCTAAATCATGGGTAGGGTAGTTCCTCTCGTGTTTCTTCACCGCCGGGATCATATGCTATAACCCCGCCATGCTGCATCAACACACATCCCAACCCGATGCCGACGCATCACAATACACATAACCATCCGACCTCGGAAGAGTAAGAACGGGCGTCGTCGGTCTTTTCAAAGAATCGAAACCTCGCCACAAGCATCACCATCAAACTTGGTCGCTTTCCGAAGTCACTAGTCAATGGTGCAGATATAAGCAAACTTCTACGAACCGCCGATAATAACTGCAAGGCCCGAAAATCGCGAACCTCTGCTGAGTAAGAGTTCAGGCCAAGTCCCGATCGCCGATTCGTCGATCCACTCGAATGCCATCACCCACAATATGCTTCCAAGAAAAGCCACCGGCTAACCAAAACTCACATTTGGAAAACTTGGCGATAATCGCTGGTCCCGAGAATCACAAGACCCTCAATGCTCCGCGTGCTCTCGCACCGAGCGAGAATAAACCAAGATATCATCAATGAACACTATCACAAACGTGTCCAAAATGGTTTGAACACTTGTTCATCAAATCCATGAATACCGCCGAGCATTGTCAACCCAAAAGACATGACCGAACTCATAATGTTCGCACGTCCGAATGCATTCTGGGACATCCACCTCTCGACACTAACTCGATGATAGCGATCGCAGATCAATCTTGAGAAACATCTCGCGCTCAAATCGTCGAACAAATCATCAATCTCGGAAGGGGTATCTGTTTAATGGTCACCTTGTTCACCGTGTAGTCAACACACATGCGCAGCTGGCCCCGCCCTTCTTCTTCACGAACAATACCGCGCGCTTCTGCGGAGAAACACTAGGTCCGATAAAACCCTTCTCCAAAGAAATCTCTCACCGGTCCTTCACTTCTCAACTCGGCAGTGCCATTTCGTATGGCGGAATGGAAATAGCCGAGTGTCCGCAACACATCTATACAAAACTCGATCTCCTCTCGTGAGGATACCCGGAGGTCGCCCGAAACACGCCTGGGAATTCTCACCACTGAACTGATCAAAATCTGGTACCGCAACTTCGTGATCAAACACCCGAACGAGATGGTAGATATACCCTTCGCACCATCTTCCTAGCCTCGAGGTAGGAAATAAACTTACCCATCGGCGATACCGCGTTCTCCCACTCAACAACCGCCTCGTGAAATCGAACTGCACTACTTTCTTCATAGCCTACATTGGCGTAGCAAGAAGCTAGCCAATCCATCCCCATGATCACGCCGGTCAATCATCTCCAACTCTATCAAGTCGCCAGTGGTCCGACGATCAGAATGGTCACAGACAAGCTCTATATACCCGCCGAGCTACCACCAATCACCCATCGTGTAGCTACCTCGAAAGTGGTCTATGGACTGTGCTCTATCCCTATCCTACTAGCAACAAGGGAGATATATAGATGAGTAGAACCCGGATCTATCAAAGCATACACATCAAACCTAAACCGAGCAAGGTACCGTGGACGACATCGGTGAGGCCTCCGATCCCGCTTACCGACAAAGCATAAATGCGGTTCTCGAGGACCGCTAGAATCGACCCGCGCCACGACTCGCCGCGACCCGCTGGTCCACGAGTACCTCTCCGGGCGAGTAATCGCCGGGGATGAAGAAGCGCAATGCACTCAGATCGCCCTATTACCGCCGCCCGGCCGGACCAACTCGCGAAATGACCCCGCCGCCACAAGTATAGCGGTTCTGAGTACTCCTGAATGGTATCTACCACAACGCACACCGAGCGGACCTCGAACGGTTAGCACCCCGCTACTCGAAATCCAAGTCCCGCCCCGACCGCCGATCGCTCAGGCTGTACTGAAAATGAGGTAGAGCGCTCGCGCCGGCCAGGTGCAACGGACTTCTCCGATACCGCCACCCCGAACCACCAAAAGAACCGCCGTCTGGCCTTCTTCTCGCCGATATCGCTTACCCGTGGTCTCTACGCCTCGCATCCTAGCGTGAGCTCGCATACGTAATGTCCATGCTCGGTGAAGGGACACACCCGCACAAGACTCGCCATGTAATCATCTAGTCCAGGTGACATAGCGATGCACCCGTCCTCCATATCTCGCTACGGTCAGTAGGACATATCGAGCCAAAGAATCAAACTCGACATTGTACTCTCACCAAGCGCCCTCCTGCCTCAAGAACAAGAATCTATCACTGCCCTCCTCATCCGCGAGGCGAAGGTGTGAGAAAAGCTCAAAACTCATCCCATACCGCTGAGGTGCATGCTCTCCCGAAAGCTCCATGAATCAAACCAATCGATCGGCGGTATCACGCACCGATGCGAACCGAATATCAGCACTCGGTCTCAAGCGTTGATCACCCGCGTGATCCTGCACCGACGGATGAACTCTCGGATCATCCTCCGCCGACCAGTAAAACTGCGGCGGGCTACAACTAAGGAAATCCTGTAGTCTCAAACTATTCGCTTCTGTGCACCACGGTGCGACCGAGCTGAGCTGAATCGCCAGATTCACCTATCCTCGATTCGCCACAACTTCAGCCAAAAGGCGGGCCATCTCTCAGTACCTAACTCCTCCGCCCCTGTGCCGCGGGACAAGAGGTGGGTACTGTGGTCTCTCTGGGCCGGGCGGCGTCATAGAACTCGCCGTCTCGTATAGACCGGGCCCGAGCCCTCGTGACTCTGGGTGTCTGCTAGTAGCCTCGCCGCTTTGCCTTCTCGGTCCCGGTTGCCTTACGTGAGGCATAATCAGCATAGAAAGGAATACGTTAGAGGGTCCAACCTATAACACACTTCTAAAGCACGATCTCGTAATGAGAAGAATGGAAACCAATCCTAAATATCCTATAGCCTCTCGATTATTGGTGTGGTGCACAACACACCGATAATCAAGACTTACTAGATACGATCTGTCAGAGACACTTTCCGAGGATTAATCGCTCGATACCACTTTTGTCACGACCCATTCCGGCTCGTGATCGTGCCTCATCGGCACCCAAGTAGTCATACATCGTAGTAATCGGAAAATAAAACAAGACATGAAACAGCTTTGTAAAATAAGACACGCTTATGTGAGAAAACGTCGCTTTCGATATATATATATAAAAACATGGTTCTGATTACATCCAAATCGCATAACATGACTACGCACTTAAGGAAAATATACAACTATATGACAGTGGCCCCGCCATACCCTGATCGCATAAAACTATCTACAACAGGAGATCATACCCAAAAGTAGAGCCTCCGAGAAGATGGAGCTCGACACCAACGCAAAGGATCCTAAGGATGCGGATCTAGCACTGCTTGCTTTACCGCGGCGTTAACGCAGCCAAGGAGGTCAAGATAACAGTACCAAGTATGTGAAACTATAAAGAATCAAATGAAATCAAAGTATTTAAAACCTTTTCACAAATACAATCGCTCAATTGCTCATAGTGCCACATCACAAACAACAATATAATAGGAAAATCAGAATAGGTCTATTCTAGGCCGCGAATGATCGAGCAAGGCCAATCGCCCATAGTATCATTCTCGTGCCTAGCATCTTGACTTCCGCAGTCGCATAGTCACACACGCACTGCACGAGGTATTCTCGCGTCGGGGCAGCCAACCCCAGATCCGCCTAGGCTCCCGCAGCCCGCATAGCCTCAAAAGACCGCGTAGTCTCACAGACCGCATGTGGAATCCCCGCATCGAGCTAAACACCCTAATGATCAATCCCGAGCATACCGCTGCCGCATAGTCTCACAGACCGCATAGCCGTATAGACCAAGATCGCCGGCAAGCCCTCCGATAATACCAAGGGTAGGTGATACAATAACAAGATAACGGACTTACCTGTTAGCAACGTAAGCACATCAATAATGACCCCTTACACAAAGATTTCAAGACACTAACACGTAGCATCATAATATGTCTACTTATCAAACAAATCTTACTACACTTAATGTAAATCAATACAAGGCTTTATAACCAAACAAGTAAACAATTCCTTTTTATCTTTCTTAAGTTGTTATACCTAACTTCCCATAAAGCTAGTATAACTCTTAAGCTTTTGTTTTAAAACCAAATATTTATCTTCTCATAAAAATGATTCAGAGTTCTTGTGAAATGCATCGTGATTCTTTATTATTCAGCTTAAGTCAAAAGACATTGCCGTAGTTATTATTCGAGCTTAAGTCAAACGACATTGCCGTAGTTATTATTCGCTTAACACATGTACGCCTACCGCACTATATATATGTGTTAAAATATCATGCTTAGAAGAATCACATACCTTCTCGAAAACCTCCCGCCAAGTTGAATATGCCGCAGAGAATCAAATTTATAATAGTCACTGACATCTATCAAAGTCTAGACTACTCAAGGTCATTCTAAGCAGAGGGTTCACAATTCTACGGAAAGTCCAAAGACAACCCTACCCTGAGCTATATAAGTCTCATCAGAAAACAAATTCTTCATGAGTACCTCAATTCTATTCCAGAATATTCTTCTAAGTATTTAATACTTATTCTTATACTACTACAAGATGTATTCTCTAATTCAAAAGAGGGTTAGGATTAGTTACCCTGTAAGCCCAATAATATCCTAGATAAAGTCGCACTGAGCAAGGTTTAGCTCCTAAGTTGTACGCTCCAGAGTCTAAGAAACCTTAGAAGTTCTTCACAACTTCTACAAAGGACTAAGGGATTTGGGCTAGGGTATTTTGGGCATTATAACAATACTAGAAGACAACTTTTCTACCAAGGAGGGGGTAGATTTCGCCAGGCTAGGGGTAGGCCCTCGCCAAACTCACTCAAAGGGGGAGGTGTTGGACGAAAAGGCTTAAGGGAGAGGAGAGGATTTTTCAAGACTTGAAGTAATTTGTGGATGAAGAACTCTTCATCTTTAAGGTATTTATAGCTCAAGCCATGGCCAACCAATGGCCAAGATGAAGACAAGTGCAAGGCAAGTGTAGGGTGAAGATTTACTACACACAAATATCCTACCAACTCCTTGACTTTGTGCAAGGCACAAAAACGTGCTGCTTAGTCCAATTCGTCCAAATGGACGCTTTAAGTCCACCAATTGGAGGTGACAAGTGTTGCCCTCCCGTTGGTCCAAAATGTTTCGCCTCGGTAAAATCCGCAAAAATACTAAATGACATAGCCGAATTTTCCCTACGAAAGTCGTGGAAACGCTTCATTTAAAACGATTCTTTTAGTGAGTTGTGCACAAATAAAAACGTCCAAGGCTAACTTTAAGGCCAAACTTTTTGTACGTATTCCCTTACGTACATACTCTGGAAATACGGGGTATAACACTTTTTAACAAAATTCATATTAGTATAATAAGTCAAGTCTCTTATTTTCTTAAATCAATAAATCGTTCTTTTTATCACTCTTAAGCCGTTATACCTAACTTCCCATAAAGCTAGTATAACTCTTAAGCTTTTAAAACCAAGTGTTACTCTTCTTTCAAAAAAGGTTTCTTAATTCTTTTGAACTACTTGATTCTTTTTATTCGCTTAAGTCAAGACATTGCCGTAATTATTATTCAGCTTAAGTCCAAGACATTGCCGTAATTATTATTCAGCTTAAGTCCAAGACATTGCGTAATTATTATTCGCTTAACACACGACGCCTACCGCACTATATACATATTCTTTAAAATATCATGCTCAAGAGGATAGGAAGAATCACATACCTTCTCGAAAACCACCGCCAAGTTGAATATGTCGCGCAGAGTATCGACTCATATCACCAAATCGCCTATCAACGCTCTGATCAGATCAGATAAAGCTCTAAACATAGGGTTCGCTATTCTATGGACATTTGGGCAGCACTTCCTACCCTGAGCTACTCAAGTCTCATCAGTGAAAACAAATCCTATGTAAGTACGCTTCTATTATTCTTCTTTAAGCCCTTCTATCGTGATAACAGCCAATTCTATTCTGATATCCTTCTAAGTATTTAATACTTATTCCTATACTTCTACAAGATATATACTCTAATTACAAAAGGAAGATAAGGTTATTTACCCTTAAGCCCAATAATATCCTAGATAAAAGTCGCGCTGAGCAAGGTTTAGCTCCTGTTGTGCGCTCCAGAGTCTAAGAAAACCTTAGAAGTTCTTCACAACTTCTACTAAGGACTAAGGGATTTGGGCTAGGTATTTTGGGCATTATAACAATACTAGAAGGCAACTTTTCAACCAAGAGGGGGTAGATTTCGGCTAGGCTAGGGGATAGCCTCGGCTAAGCTTCTCAAAGGGGGTGTTGGATGAAAAGGCTACAAGGGAGAGGGAAGGATTTTCAAGACTTGGAAAGTGAAATGTGGATGAAGAACTCTTCATCTAAAGGGGGGTATTTATAGGTCAAGGGATGGCCAACCAATGGCCAAGATTATGCCAAGTGCAAGGCAAGTGTAGGGTGAGGATGTAGGCAAGTGTCCTGGCCAACTTGCACACAAAATATCCTACCAACTCCAAGACAAAATAAGCCAACCCAATCGGCCTATTGCCGCGTGACATCCATCAATGAGAGGGTGACAAGTGTAAGCGCCTCTCGTTGGTCCAACGTGTTCGTCTCTCGGAAAAATCCGCAAAAATTAGAAATAACATAGCCGGAATTTATCCTACGCGAGTCTTGTAAAACGTTTCGCCGAAACGACTCTAAACGGCGCCAGGTGTGCACAAAGTGGAATTCGCCCAAGCCAACTAGGGGTGACACGTGTCGCCTCCTACACGCCCAACATATTTCATCTTCCAAAATATCCACAATGGCCAAAATCTCAAAACAAAGCTGGCCCCCACAAAACAGAATTTTCTCCCGTGGCCCCACGTGACCATTTCCAAAATATAATTCCATAATTCTCTAATATTCCAAGAAGTCCGAATACCAAATGGAATCCACCCCATTAACGAACCTTTTTCCTTCACAAAACCGAAACTTTTCCGTGGAAAATCACCTCGCTCTTCCTTTCCAATTTCAATGTCGTATTCTCGTGACACGCCCTCGCATACATACCACGAAACTACTGGTATAACAACGTAGGTGAGCCCTACCACCCTGGGCGCCCTCGAGACAGTTCGCAAAATGACCCGACCGCCACAATCAGAACAAACTCGGAGGAGTACCACAATTCCCGAATGGATTTACCGTGACGGCCACACCGGAGGGTGGTCCCGACCGCCAGCACCTCGCCACCCGAAAGTCACAAGTCCTCCGCCCCGCCTCAATACTCGCCGCGGCTGAGGGCATCGCAGAGTGCTCAGCCTGTGGTGCGATCTAGACTGCCGGGCCGTCCACCTCGATAACTACCAGGACCGCTGCCCCGTCCTTCTCGCCTGTCGGTCAACCCGGTCCTTACGCCTCGCATCCAAGTGCATGAGCTCGCATGCGGTAATGTCCATACACCAAGAGAAACACCCGCACAAGACTCGGCCATATAATCATCTAGCCGGTGACGTGGCGTGCACCCTATCCTCCATATCGCTACTAACGCTGGACATATCGAGCGATGAATCAAACTCGACATTGTACTCCCTAATCGCGGCCCTCTGCCTCGCAATAAAAATCTATCGGCCCTCCTCATCCGTGGAGGCAAGAAGTGAGTGAGGAAAGCCTCAGGAACTCATCCAAGTAGCGGGACGCGCTCTCCCGATAACTCACGAATCAAACCAATCGATCGGTATCACGCAGCCGATGCGAACCGAAGATCACGGACTCGGTCTCCGACGCTCGATCACTCATAATCCTCTCAGATTTCGAATGAACTCGCGGATCATCCTCCGCCTCGACCAGTAAAACTCACGTGGCTTCTGACTCAGAAGTCCCGTAGCCTCAAACTATACGCCTCGGTGAACCACGACGCCATCTTTGGGCCGAACTGAATCGCATCCAACCTCGCCTCATGTCCGCCACAATCCAGCCAATAGGCGGGCCATCTCCTTGTACCCTAACCTCCGCCCCAGCCGCGGGACGCAGGGCATCGTGGTCTCTTTGGGCCGGGCGCGTCATGGAACTCGCCGTCTGAGGTATCGCCTCGGGTAAGAACTGGGCCTGTGCCCTCGTGACTATAGGTGTCCCACTAGCAGCTCCCTCAGCTGCCTTGCCCTTCTGGGCCCGGGTTGCCTTACGTGGAGGCATATCTGTTACAGAAAAAGGGATACGTTAAAAGGGTCCGACTTATAACACAGCTCTAAGGCACGATCTCAGAATGAGAAGAATGGAAACCAATCCTAAATATCCTATAGCCTCCTGATTATTGGTGTGGTGCACAACACACCGATAATCAAGACTCTACTAGATACGGTTTGTAGACACTTTCCGAGGATTAATCTCGATACCACTTTTGTCACGACTGCCGGGGCAGATCGTGCCTTACCCGGCACCCCAAGCATACATCAGAGAAATCAGCGGAATATAAGACAAGACAAGAAACATTATGAAAAGAGAAACAGTTTATCTGAAGAAAAGCTTGCCTTTCGGCATATATATATAACCCAAGTTTTGCAGTTACATCCCAACTGTACAATAGGACTACTGCACTTAAAGTAAACAACTATGGCGGACAGGCCCCGCCATATCCTCGAATGTACAAAACTATCTACAATACAGGAGATCATACCAAAGTAGAGCCTCCGGAGAAGATGGAGCTCCTGACACCAAAGCAAAGATCCTAAGGATGTGGATCTAGCACCTGCTTGCCCTTACCTGCGATATGAACGCAGCCCCCCGAAGGAGGTCAGTACAACATGTACTAAGTATGTGAAACTGTAAAGTACTTAAATGAAATCATATAATTTTAAAACCAATTTTACAAATATGCACGAAACAACCAAGGTAATCGCACATAGTGTCACATCATAAATAAGAGCAACAATAGGTAAACTGTAACAGGTCTTTTCTAGGCTGCGAGTGATCTAAGCAGGGCCAATCGCCCGTAGTATCACTATGCAAGCCTAATCCTGGACTCCTGTAGTCCGCATAGGCCACTCACATAGGCCCGCATAGGGTATAACCCCGCATCGAGGGTAGCTACTCCTCGGCATCGTCTTGGACTCGTAGTCCACATGGCCACATAGACCGCATGAGGTATAACCCCGCACACTAACTCGAACTCGTAGCTCGCATAGGTCCCCGACCCGCATGAGGTATCCTCGCATCATAGTCACACATCGCCTGAGGTATACCCGCGTCGGAGGCGACTTAACCCCAGATTATGTCAAGAGAGTGATATAATACTAACATAACAACTTATCGTTAAACAACATAAGCACAACAAGAATACCCTCTTATACAACAAGCGTTACTAACACACATAGCATCATAACATGTCTAATTATCAAACTATCTTATTATTCTTTCCATAAATCAATATAAGTCTGTTATAAACACATAAGTAAACTGTTCCTTTTATCACTCTTAAGTTGTTATACCTAACTTCCCATACAGCTAGTATAACCCTTAAGCTTTTTGTTTAAAAACCAATTAGTTCTCTTCTGTTAAAAATGATTCAGTATTCTTTGAAATGCATCAAGATTCTTATTATTCGGGCTTAAGTCAAAAGACATTAGTAAGTATTATTCAGCTTAAGTCAAAAGACATTGCAATTATTATTCGCTTAACACGTACGTCTACCGCTTATATATATATTTTTAAAATATCATGCTTAGGAAGAATCACATACCTTCTCGTGAAAACCACCGCCAAGTTGAATATGTCGCGCGCGAGAATCAACCTATAATAGTCGACACGCCTATCAACGTCTAGACTACTGCAAACATTCTAAGTAGAGGTCCTTTATTCTACTAACATCTGCAACACTTCCCTACCCGTGAGCTACTCAAGTCTCATCAGAAAACAACTAAGTAAGTATAGTTCAATTATTCTTCTTTTATACCCTTCACGTGATAGCAGTTCAATTCTATTCTTTAATATCCTTCTAAGTATTTAATACTTATTTCTATACTTCTACAAGATGTATTCTATAAATACAAAAAGAAGGATAAGATTATTTACTCAGTAAGCCCAATAATATCCTAGATAATACGTCGATCGAGCAAGGTTTAGCTCCTAAGTTATGCGCTCCGATAGCTCCGAGAACCTTAGAAGTTCTTCACAACTTCTACTAAGTACTAAGGGATTTGGGCTGGTATTTGGGCATTATAACAATACTAGAAGGCAACTTTTCTACCAAGGGAGGGTAGGTTTCGCTAGGCTAGGGGTTGCCTCGCCAAGCTTCACCTCGAGGGGAGAGGGCTTGGACGAAAAGGCTCACAAGGGAGAGGGGAGGATTTTCAAGACTTTGAAAGAAATTTGTGGATGAAGAACTCTTCATCTTAAGGGGGTATTTATAGGTCAAGCCATGGCCAACCAATGGCCAAGATGATGCCAAGTGCAAGGCAAGTGTAAGGTCAAGATTAGGGCAAGTGTCCTTAACCAACTACCACACAAAATATCCTACCAACTCCATGACAAAATAGGCCATCCAATTCGTCCCATTTCCGCCTCAAGTCCGCCAACTAGAGGGTGACAAGTGTCGCCCTCTCGTTGGTCCAAAATGTTTCGTCTCTCGGAAAAATTCGCAAAAAATATAAATGACATAGCCGGAATTTATCCTACGCGAGTCTTGTAAAACGTTTCGTCGGAAAACCATTCTTTTAGTGAGTTGTGCCCAAGTATTTTCGTCAAGGCCTAACTTTTGCTAATCTTTTGTCGCACGCCGTACGCATACTGGAAATACGGTATAACATTAGAGGTCCAACTTATAACACGTATCTAAGCACGATCTCGTGAGTGAGAAGAATGGAAACCAATCCTAAATATCCTATAGCCTCACGATTATTGGTGTGGTGCAACACAATCGATAATCAAGACTTACTATATACGGCGTAGACACTTTCCGAGGATTAAGCGCTCGATACCACTTTTGTCACGACCCAAACCGGCCTGGATCGTGCCTTACCTGACACCCAGACATACATCGAGAAATCGTGGAATATAAAACAAGACATGAAATAATAAGAAGTGCGAAAGCTTATTCATCGGGAAAATTGCCTTTCGGCGTATATATATAACAACTAGAATAGATTCGTCCCTTATTACAAACTCGCTACAAAGATTTCACAGACTCTACGAATGATATGAAAACAACGACGGAGACCGCCATACCCGAATGTAAGCACCTACAACAACAGGGACTATACCAAAGATAAGCTCGAGAAACGGAGCTTCCCAACGCTGAATCGTGACCCTATGAACGAGGATCAACACCGTGTACCTCACTGCGGCATGAACGCATCCCCGGCGAGGTCGATAACGGTACCAAGTATGTGAAACAGAAAGCATCAGAAATGAAATCATAGTAGTCTATATAAAGCAGAGACATGTATCATAACTAAACTACGATTCAATAAATAAGCGATATGTCAAGTCGTGACTCACGCCTCAAAGTCATCACTAAATACAACTATGGGTCTCACGCCCACAACATCAATCATGCGTGGAATACCTTCCTCACCGCCATTTATGATATAAAAGCACCAAGGAACACACATGAACACCGTGTCCCACTGTGTCATAATAAAACCGTCACGGTAAGTACGAAGGCATAGCCATTACTAAAACCCACGGTACCAACAAGGTCATAAAGATCATGAGATCTGCCTGACCGCCACATGATCGGTTGGCCACGCTCGCAGATCTAATGCGCGTCTAGTCCTGGAACTTCGCAGCTCGCGTAGGCCACCCAATGGCTCGCATGAGGTATTCCCGCGAGGGTAGCTACTCCCGCAACGCCCCGACTCGCACCGCATGGCCATAGACCACATGACCACAAAGGCCGCACACTAACTCGAACTCGTAGCTCGCATAGGTCCCTGGACCGCGTGAGATATCCTCGAATCATAGTCACACGATCGCTCGAGTATTACCGCGTCGGAGCTTAACCCCCGGGATCATTTCAAGAGGTGAGTGATATACTACTAACATAACAGCTTATCGTTAAACAACATAAGCACAACAAGGGAAACCCCTTTACACAAACATCACAAGATACTTAACACACGTAGCATCCTAACATGTTTACTGTTATACCCCGTATTTCCGGAGTATGTACGTGAGGGCGTACATATATAATTTGAGCCTTAAAGTTAGGCTAGGTTCGAAAATTGTGCACAAGTACCGAAAAGAGTCGTTTTTCGACGAAACATTTTACTAAACTTGCGAAGGGAAAATTCCGGCTATGTCATTTATTATTTTTGCGGATTTTTCCGAGAGACGAAACATTTTGGACCAACGGGAGGGTGACATGTGTCACCCTCACATTGGAACAGGTGGGGCGGCAATGGTGGACGAAAAAGGGGTCAAGGGAGTTGGTGGGATATTTGTGCAAGTTGTTGTAGTAGATGGATAAGGTGCACTTGGCTTAAATCTAGCCCTACACTTGCCTTACACTTGGATGAATCTTGTCCATTGGTTGGCCATTTCTTGACCTATAAATACCCCCCTAAGTGATGAACTTCTTCATCCTAAAATCTTTTCCAAGTCTCAAATACTCCCTCTCCCTCTTGCTTGTCTCGTCCAAACACCACCCTCCCCTCTTGTAGCCCTAGAACCCTCCTCCTTTGGTAGCCTAGCCGAAACACCCCTCCCCCTAGCCTAGTTGTGCTAGTCGAAATACTACCCCCCTTTGTGGTATAGAAATACTCTCCTAGTATTGTTATAATGCCCAAATACTCTAACCCATATACCTTATAGTACTTTCCAAAGTTACCTCTATACGTAGAGCCCGTAAAATACTATTATACTTCCTTTAACCACTAAACGAAACCCTAAGGAAATCTTCATTGATAGTTGAAGTATTTGAGTAGAAGTTGGTTAGAACTTCTAAGGGTTGTTTGGAGCGGGTTGGAGCACTCGGAGTAGGAGCTAAGCGTTGCCCAGGAGCGACTTTAAACTCGGATAATTTTGGGCTTATCAAGGTAAATACTACTGTCCTTCTATTGTAATTGGAAATTACATACTGTAGTAGTATAGAAATGAATTTAAGATTCATAGAAGAGATTTGAACTGTAATAGAAGGATATTACAGAATAGACTTGAACTTAAATCACTTCAGAAGAATATAAGTAGAAGTTTAAACTGTACTTACATAGGACCGTATTTACAGTAGACTGATAACCTTTATTGGTTGAATGTTTTGCAAGTAGCATGTGCTACTTAGAAGGTGGACAAGGCTAGCTGTTATAGCCGTGGGCGTTTTGCTTATAGTCGATAATCGTCGAGGTATGTGATTCTTCCATACTCTTGAGCATGATATTTTAAAGGAAGATATATAAGACGCAATGTCTTTTGACTTAAGCCGAATAATATATAGTACGGCGACGTGTGCTAATTGAACGTAGTTGTGCGGCAATGTCTTTTGACTTAAGCCGAATAATATATAGTACGGTAGACGTATGCTAATTGAACGTGGTTATGCGACAATGTCTTTTGACTTAAGCCCAATAATATATAGTACGGTAGACGTCGTGTGCTAATTGAACGTGGTTATGCAATGTCTTTTGACTTAAGCTGAATAATATATAGTACGGTAGGCGACGTGTGCTAATTGAACGTGGTTGTACGGCAATGTCTTTTGACTTAAGCAATAATAAGAAACTTGAAGTATGTCACAAGAGTTAAGAAACCATTTTTGAAAGAAGAGTAACACTTGGTTTTAAAGGTTTTAAAAAGAGTTATACTAGCTTTATGGGGAGTTAGGTATAACGTCTTAAGAGGGGTAATGTCACGACCCGAACCCGGGCCCGTGACTGGTGCCTTACCCCGGGCACCCTAGTGATACAACATCAGAGAAAATCAGCGGAAATAAAAAACATGAACATGAATTAAGAGAAAAGATAAATAAACAAAGCAACCAAAACAGTTGCCTTCATCATATATACATAAATACCCGATTTATCCTTTTTACAAACCCCGCCACAACAAGCATGCACTCTAAGATTTTTACAATGAATATGACGGGGCCAGGGCCATACCCTGAATGTATAAGAATCTACAGACTGGTAACATACCAAAAGATAAGCCTCGAAGGAACGGAGCTTCCCAATACGCCAAAGGTGATCCTAAAGCGGATCGATACCGATGTACCTTTTACTGCAGATGAACGCAAAGGGCGAGGTCGATAACGGTACCAAGTATGTGAAATCAGAAAATCAGAAATGAAATCATAATAGTCTATATAAAGCGGGAGACATGTATGATAACCAAACTACGCTCACAACATAGAAGCGATCATGTCAAGTCGTGACTCACGCCTCAAAGTCATCCTCGCCCGTGGAACTTCTTCCTCACCGCAGCCTAGGTACAAATCATGTGATACGTATAACGTGTCTCGCCCATCTTATGGACCCAATATAGAAACGTGGAATACATTCGGATGAACCGTAGTCGTGAAATACATTCCGGATGAACCGGTAGTCGTGATATACATTCGAATGAATGTAATCAAGTGAAATACATTCGGATGACCCGTAATCAAGTGAAATACATTCGGATGACCCAGTAATCAAGTGAAATACATTCGGATGACCCTAATCAAGTGAAATACATTCGGATGACCCGGAATCAAGTGAAATACATTCCGGATGACCGTGTCGAGTAGAACACGATCTTGCACAACAAGGCTATCACACGTAACATGGTCAAGTTTCATAACAACAAGCATAAGCAAGTTACACACGACTCAAGGTACTTTCATTTTATGTCAAAGTCCGATTTTAACCTTAAAGTACTACGTCCGTTAAATTCCTTTAAGATCCATTTCTTTACAAAGGTCACCCGATACCCGTAGTATAAAATTTGAGTGACTAACATTGTTAAGTAAACCAAAATGCTTTCCTTTGTAAAATCAAGTAACAACCTTATTTTCCAAACGTTCAAGTTTGCCTAATTTCAATGCTCAAGTTTCTCATTTTAGAAAAGGTTTCAGTTCATAGTTTTAAATCCTTTAAAACATAATTCTCCTTTAAACGTTTGAGAAACCTATGTCTTATAAGTGAGTAGGTTATTCTTGTTTATAATCAATCTTATTAAGCGACATGATCTAGAAATGTCATTTTGTCTCATCTTAGCTTCTATGCGGATGGAAGTTTCTACCGGTTTTAATAATACTAAATCTGTCCAAAACATTTCCTTTTATTAACGCCGCAGTTGGTTTGTCGATACACATTCGATTTCCAAATCAAGAAACATTTTTAAGCCGTTATACCTAACTTCCCATAAAGCTAGTATAACTCTTAAGTTTCCAAAACCAAGTATTACTTCTTCTCTCAAAATGATTCAAAAATCTTTTGAAATACTTCAAGTTCTTTATTATCACATAGCCACCATTTATAGTTCAAATCGCTTACCTCTTAAAACCACAAGTACTTTCTTACCTACATAAAGTGTTATAACCAACTTCCCATAAAGCCGTTATAACACTTTATGTTTCAAACCAATCAAATACATTAAACATATGTACGCTCACCGTACATAGTTATACACATATCATGCTAGAACAAATAGGAAGATGTTCACATACCTCGCGACGATTATCGACTAATAGCAAACGCTCCAAGTACCTCAAACCACTTGGCTACACTCGGTCAAGCATATCACTCCACACGTAGTACTACAACCTATAGATGCCACAAAGCGCCTATTAATATCTTTATATCCCTACGTAGAATACTCTACACAAAATTCGGCAGCACCTCCCCCCCCCCCGCAACAACGTAAATCTCCTCCTCTATCGAGGCCGCTACCAAGCCAACCAGGGGTTAACACGCCTAACCGGACGTGTACAATTCTACTACAAGAATGTTACACAAGTCTATCAATACACCCTATGTAATTACAGATTCTCTTTCTTTAAATTCGTGCTTAAGTCGCGAGACATCTGTAAGTATTATTCAGCTTAAGTCAAAAGACATTGCCGCACAACTATGTTCAGTTCTATATATAGTATACTTAACTATATACTCCTACAACATGTAATTTCCAATTACAATGTAAGGTCAAGAATGTTTACCTCGATAAGCCCAAAATTATCCGAGTTTATATGCCGATCCCGAACAACGTTTAGCTCCTACTCCGGCGCTCAACCGTTCCAACCAACCCTTAGAAGTTCTAACCAACTTCTACTTATGACTTCAACTACGGGTGAAGATTTACTTAGGTTTCGTTTTTGTAGTGAGGAAGTATAATAGTATTTTCTGGCTTTTGTAAAAGTGTAACCTGGGAATACTACAAGGTATTTGGGCCAAGGTATTTGGGCATTATAACAATACTGGAGAGTATTTCTATACCATAAAAGGGGTATTTATACGAGACAACTAGGCTGGGGTACCCAGCAAAACACCTCAAAGGGAGGGAGGTGGCTCTCGCCAGGGCTCTCAAAGGGGAGGGGGTGTGGACGAAAGCTCGAGGAGGGAGTATTTTGAGACTTAGTTAGATTGCTCAAGTTTTTGGATGAAGAAAGTCTTCAACTAGAGGGTATTTATAGGTCAAGTGAAGGCCAACCAATGGCGAAGATCCGTCCAAGTGTTAGGCAAGTGCAAGGTCAATATTAAGCCATGTGCAACCTTATCCATCTACCCAAAATATCCTAACAACTCCTTGACCAAAAATAATGCAGAAAAAAATTGCCAACCTTCCCACTTTCGTGCGTCCACTCCTTCCAAGTAGAGGGTGCTAAGTGTCGCGCGCTCGGGGGTCCAAAGTGTTTCGTCTCTCGAAAAATCCGCAAAAATTATAAATGACATAGCCGGAATTTTCCCTACGAAAGTGGAAGCGTTTAAAAACGACTCTAATCGGGTGTTGTGTACAAATTTCGAAACTAGCCAACTTTAAGGCTCAAATTATAATACGTCACGCGCCACGCATATACTGGAAATACGAGTATAACATTCTCCTCCTTAGAAACATTCCCGAATGTTCCTTCTCAAGACGGATAACGATAAAGTTCTTCTAATAAGTTGCCAACGCCACAACCGCCACGAAACAACATGCACGCAAATACTTATATCCAAGTCCACGAGGAAACTCCTCTAACATCACAAACTTTTGTCACTTTGCGCGAGGTTCTAGTGTCACTCGGCGACCAACAAATGGTACCGATCGCGTGCGATTCACGAGGTCTAAAATATACATCCTTCGCACCTTCTCCCTTTACAAGAAATGATCATATCTATGCTCGCAATACATGCTCGCCTACCCTTACTCGTCGTACTCTTCTCGAACTCTTGAACTCTTCCGATATCGCATCACACTTCGCCATCACTTCGGTTCTCCACACCTTGAGTCACCACCTCCAACTTGGTTATCTTACTAGCCTCAATCTTCCTTAAGGCCACTTCCGCCTTCACGATCCGCCAGTCGAACATATCCACGAACTCATACGATGGTCATCTAAACTGGGCCTAGCACCCTCGTGACCCTACCGCTGACCACCCAGCTGACCCCACCTCATTCCGGCCACGGGTTGACACGCAACACGTCCTCAACCCGAGCCTCACACGCCGACTCTCTGCTTTCGATCCAACAACCTTGCTAATCACATCATGAAAGATACCACTTTCATTTACCCAACCAGACTTATCACACAATATATTCTAGGCATAAAATGCACTCTTACAAGGATCACTCGCAAAATATTGTACTCAAGACGGCCTTACATCTAAGGTCTCACCTGTAATATTCTAAGGTTCATCATTTTCTCACCCAGTGCTTACCCTTTTCCCAACCGGTTCCTAAATCACATTTTAGCACAAAGCTATCCGAACATAACACTTAACACATTAACATAACATCAAAACATACAAGCCTCTAGATGGTTAGGATATACTGGTTACCGCTCACTCTAATCATAAGTCCTGCAGGCGCATAATCTGAAGGCGATGAACTCGCCATCGATCCAGGCTGCGCTGCCGCCGCACTCTCCTATAAGCACGCCTCGTCATACATGGCTCGACGCAGTGAAGCAAGCACCGATAAAAGACGACATTTCGGGATGATGTTTGCCATCGTGCACACCGAGGACATGAATCTGGGCTAGCACTCACGTAAACACAGCGAACGAAGCCTGAGCTCGACCAGCTCGAATACCGAACGACACGAAGATCGGAGGACCACTGCATCGGGCGGAGGTACATAACTAGATCTTGAGGCGGTCCGCCTCGAAAGTTACCAAAGGACCTCGCTGCCGCCTCTTCTGCCGATCTCGGTCATTCCGTCGACCTCTCCGTGCCTCGCATCCTAGTGCATGAGCTTGTATGCGGGCAATGTCCATGCCGGTGAAGAGCTACACCCGTACAAGCCTCGCCAAGTAATCGTCCAGCCCTGGCGTGGCGGTGTACTCCCTCCATATCCGCTACTACTGCGGGAACATACCGAGCTAATGAGTCGAACTCACATTGTACTCTCTAACCGCCCGCCCGCCCCGCCTCAATGTCAAAAATCTGCCGCCCGAGCCCTCTCATCTGTGGAGGCAAGAAATGTGCAAGAAATGCCCTCGAGAACTCGTCCCAAACTGCTGGAAGTGCATGCTGCCGGACAGCCTCACGAATCAAACGGTCAATCGCGATCACGCGGTGATGCGAACCAATACCACCGACTGCGCCTCGAGGCTCGATCACTCATGATCCGTTGTAGTTGTCGGATAAACTCACGAGGTCGTCCTCGGCTCGATCCATAGAACACCGGAGGGCTCTGACTCGTGAAGTCCTGTAGCCTCAAACTGCTCGCCGGGGTGAACTACGGTCTTCTGGGCTGGAATCACGTGATTCAAATTTATCCTCATATCTAGCCACGACACGCGATGGCGGGCCATCTCCTTGTACCCATCTCATCGGCTCGCCGTGGGACCGGAGGCTCAGTCTCAGAGTCTCGGCAGCCACTGCTGCGCTCTAAACTCTTTGTCTTTGGCGGCGCGCTAAACCAGCCGTCGAAGTCTTGTCTCGTATCGACGCTCGCGCTGCACTCCTCAGTATCTCACTAACGGCTCCTCACCGCCTTGCCCATCTGGGCTGGTTGCCTTACGCGAGGCATAACGGTAAATGAAAGGAATACGTCGGAGGGTCCAATTTATCACACGCTCTAAGGCACGATCTCGAATGAGAAGAATAGAAACCAATCCTAAATGTCCTGCAGCCTCACGATTATAGATGTGGTGCACAACACACCGATAATCAAGACTCTACTAGACACGATGCAGACACTTTCCGAGGACTAAGCGCTCGATACCACTTTTGTCACGACCAACCGGGCCGTGGTCGTGCCTACCGGGCACCCTAGTGATACAACATCGAGAAAATCAGCGAAATAAAAACATGAACATGAATTAAGAGAAAAGATAAATAAGCAAAGCCAACCAAAGCAGTTGCCTTCGTCATATATACATAAATACCCGACGGTTATCCTTTTACAAACCACGCCACAACAAAGCAGACCTCTAAGATTTTTTTACAATGACTATGACGGACGTGGCCCCGCCATACCCCGAATGTATAAGAATCTCTGACTGAGGTAACATACCAAAAGATAAGCCTCCAAGGAACGAGCTTCCCAATCTGCCGAAAGGTGATCCTAAAAGGGGATCGGCGGCCGATGTACCTTTTACTGCGGCATGAACGCGGCCCCAAGGAGGTCGAGACAATTACCAAGTATGTGAAAGCAGAAATATCAGTAAATGAAATCATAATAGTCTATATAAAGCGGGAGACATGTATGATAACCAAACTACGATTCACAACATAAGAGCGGTCATGTCAAGTCGGGACTCACGCCTCAAAGTCATCCTCATGCCCGTGGAACTTCTTCCTCACCGCCAGCCTAGGTACAAATCATGTGATACGTATAACGGTCTCGCCCATCTTATGGACCCAATATAGAAGCGTGGAATACATTCGGATGAACGGTAGTCGTGAAATACATTCCGGATGAACCAGTAGTCAAGTGATATACATTCCCGAATGAACCGTAATCAAGTGAAATACATTCGGATGACCCGGTAATCAAGTGAAATACATTCCGGATGACCTTGAATCAAGTGAAATACATTCGGATGACGGTAATCAAGTGAAATACATTCGGATGACCGGTAGTCGAGTAGAACACGATTACTGCACAACAAGGCTATCACCGTAACATGGTCAAGTTTCATAACAACAAGCATAAGCAAGTTACACACGACTCAAGGTACTTTCATTTTATGTCAAAGTCCGATTTTAACCTTAAAGTACTACGTCAGATTAAATTCCCTTTAAGATCCATTTCTTTTACAAGGTCACCCGATACCAGTAGTATAAAATTTGAGTGACTAACATTGTTAAGTAAACCAAAATGCTTTCCTTTGTAAAATCAAGTAACAACCTTATTTTCCAAGCGTTGAGTTTGCCTAATTTGAATGCTCAAGTTTCTCATTTTAGAAAAAGGTTTAAGTAGTTCATAGTTTTAAATCCTTTAAAACATAATTCTCCTTTAAGCGTTTGAGAAACCTATGTCTTATAAGTGAGTAGGTTATTCTTGTTTATAATCAATCTTATTAAGCGACCATGATCTAGAAATGTCATTTTGTCTCATCTTAGCCTGCGGATGGAAGTTTCTCTGTTTAATAATACTAAATCTGTCCAAAACATTTCCTTTTATTAACGCTGCAGTGGTTTGTCGATACACATTCTGATTTCCGAAATCAGTAAAACATTTTTAAGCATGTTGTAGGAGTATATAGTTAAGTATACTATATATAGAAATTACATGTTGTAGGAGTATATAGTTAAGTATACTATATATAGAACTGAACATAGTTGTGCGGCAATGTCTTTTGACTTAAGCCTGAATAATACTTACGGCAATGTCTTGCGACTTAAGCCTGAATTTAAAGAAGAGAACTGAACTGTAATTACATAGGACTGTATTACAGTAGACTTGTGTAACATTACTGTGTAGTAGAATTGTACACGTCCGGTTAGACGTGTTAACCCCCAGTTGGCTTGGTAGCGGCCTCGATAGAGGAGAGATTTCTGTTGCGGGGAGGTCCGCGAATTTTACGTAGAATGTTCTACGAAGAGACCTAATGTTAATAAAGCGCCTTGTGGCCTTATAGGTGAAGTACTACGTGTGGTGCGATCTACGTGGCTTAGGAGTAGCCGGTTGGAAGTACTTGGAGCGTTTTGCTATTAGTCGATACTCGTCGCGAGGTATGTGAACCTCTTCCTATCTCTTCTAGCATGATATGTGTGAACTATGTAGTACGGTAGACGTACATGTGCTAAATGTATTTGATTGGTGTAAACATAAAGTGTTATAACGGCTTTATGGGAAGTTGGTTATAACAGCTTTATGTGGGTTAGAAAATACATGTGGGTTTTAAAAGGTAACTGATTTGAACTATAACTGGCTTGTTATGTGTTAATAAAGAACTTGAGGTATTTCAAAAGATTTTTGAATCATTTTGAAAGAAGAAGTAATATTTTGGTTTTTGAAAACTTAAGAGTTATACTAGCTTTATGAGAAGTTAGGTATAACGGCTTAAGAATGTTTTCTTGATTTGAAATCGAATGTATCGACAAACCACTGCGGCGTTAATAAAAGGAAATGTTTTGACTAATTAAGCATTATTAAAACCGTTAGAAACTTCCATCTGCATAGAAACTAAGATGAGACAAAATGATATTTCCTAGATCATGGCTGCTGTAATAAGATTGTTATAAACAAGAATATCCTACTCACATATAAGGCTTAGGTTTCTCAGATTGTTTAAAGGAGAATTATATTCTTAAATGAATAAGACTATGAACTACGAAACCTTTCTAAAATTAGGCAAACTTGAACATTGGAAAAGAATGTTGCTACTTGATTTTACAAAGAGAAGTAATTGATTTACTTTAAAAAGATAATCACTCTATGTTCATATACTACGGGTATTGTGTGGTTTTTTTTTGGAAGTAACGTATCTTTTAAAGATTTAATGTATGAAGTACTTTGGGGATAGGTACGAACTTGTTAGTAGAAAGTACCTTGTGTGAATAACTTGATTGTATTGGTTTGTGATAGCCTTGTAATACTTTCTTGTTGACTTGATAAGTAAGCATGTTAGGATGCTACGTGTGTTAGTATCTTGTGATTATTATGTGAGGGTCACTCGTTGTGCTTACGTTGTTAAGCGTTAAGCGGTTGTACTATTATTGTATCACATACCCTTGACTTATTATACCGAGGGCTTGCACCGACGCGGTCTTTACGGCTACGCGGTCCTCGTGACTATGCGAGTCGCGGTAGCTCCGAGATTTGATCATTCGGGTGTTTAGCCTGATGCGGGGATTCCTATGCGGTCTGCTGAGACTATGCGGTCTTTTGAGACTATGCGGGTTCTGGAGCCTAAGCGAATACCGGTTGTTTGCGCCTTCGATGCGGGTATACCAGCGGTGCAGGACCATGATTCGAGAATACCTCATGCGGTCCGTGTGTGACCTATGCGAGTCGCGAGAGTTCGAGAATAGACGCGCATTGATATTGCGGGCGGTGGCGGCCTTCGATGGTGCGGTCTAGAAAGACCTCGGGATACGTTGTGGTATTTTTGATGCGTAGGTCTTAGTAGTCGGCTATGCCTTCGCATTGCCCCGCGGGTTTATTGTGATAACTTTGAGGCGTGAGTCCACGACGACATATTGCTTATTTGTTGTGGGATTGTAGTTTGCTTATCATACATGTCTCTGCTTTATAGACTATTATGATTTCATTTGATTTTTAGTTTCACATACTTTGTTGTCTTGATCGACTCCTTGAAGTGCGTTCATGCCGAGTTGAGGTACACCGCCGTTGATCCTAGCCTCGTGGTCACAATTCAGATGGAAACTCCGTTTCTCGGAGGCTTATCGATGTAAAGTCCTGTCGTATAGGTGTTTACATTCGGGGTTTGGCGGCCCTGTCCCGCCATTGTTGTCGTATCATTCTTAGAGGTCCTGTAGTAATCGCTTGTTGTGGTTTGTAAAAAGGATTAAGCTGTTCATTTGTAATGTTGTTATTTATATATGCCGAAAGCGAGTTTTCCTCAGACATTGTTTTGTACTTCATTTCATGTATGTGTTTTATGTTCCATTGACACTGTTGTGTCACTAGGGTGCCCGGTAAGGCACGATCCACGCCCGATGGTCGTGACAAAAGTGGTATCGAGCGATTAATCCTCGGAAAGTGTCTACATGCATCCGATCCGAAGTCTTGATTATCGATGTGTCGTGCACCACACCAATAATCGGGAGGCTATAGGATATTTAGGAGTGGTTTCTATTCTTCTCACTCGAGATCGTGCCTTAGAGTCGTGTTGTAAGTTGGACCTCTCGACGAAATTCTTTCCATATCGTTATGCCTCGCGTAGGCAACCCGAGCCGAGGGCAAGGCGGGCGGAGCTGCAGTAGAGTTCGAGAGGTGGCGAGGCCTGAGCCCAATCATTACCTAGGGTAGTGCTTCATTCGGGGAGTTCTGCGACATCACTAGCCCCCAGCAGAGTTTAGCACGGCGGCGGCAGTTCCTACTGCGGCCATGACATTTGAACCTTCGCCCACGGAACAGAGAATTTAGATTGCAAAGAGGCGACCGCATTAGCTATAGATTTGGCTACAGAGTATACCGATGTCTCGCGAATCTTGAGGACTATCTAAAGAGGGTTGTGCGAGTAATTCTTGATTGGGCTTGAGCATGGCACGTATGCGGGCTTATGCGCGGCAGCCGAGAAAACATAGAGATCGGCGGGTTAACGAAGGACAGCGAAGAGGCGGCGAAGGTCCTTTAGTAACTTTCGAGGCAGTCGCCTCACGCAGATGATATGCACCTCGCCCGCGCAGTGGTCTTCACGGGGTTCGGGGCGTTGAGTATGCGAGGAGTTGGTCGAACTCCGGGGCTTCCGGTCAGCGATGTGACGTCATCCCGGAATGTCGTCTTTTAGTTGGTACTTGTTGTACCTACGACCGTCGAGGTGCGATGTCGATAGAGTGTCCTTAGGAGGACTTAGCCTTCGAGATCGGTGGGTAGTTCGTCATTTTCCCTAGCTATGCGCCTACAGGCGAGTTTGATTAGAACGACTAAGGGAGTGAAGCGGGTATAGATATATCTTTAACCCTCAGAGATCGGTATGTGTGATAAGTGAGTATACCTTAGGTGCTATGTTCCGATAGCGGTGTGTTATTTGTGTTTAGAGATCATGGTTGTTTAACCGAGTAAGATTTTGGGGGATAGATAAGGTGTGAACCTTAGAATGTTTTACGTTGAGACCTTAGAGGTGAGGCCATCTCGAAAAGGTGTAGTGTTATGTTTGACCTTTATCGGAGTGCATAGTGCACGTGAGTTATGTTTGGGATAGGTCCCTAGTAGTGTGGAATAAAAGGGGGTAGTTGAGCTAAGAAGACCGCTAGGTTTTCGAAACATGATTAGTGAGAGTGTTCTGGATCGGGGAGCTAGTATTATGCGCGTTGCCGGGTCGGGTTGAGGCCTCGTTGCGGGTCAACCCGGTAGATTTGGTGGTGGTCAGGTTGTGGTGGTCCCGCCTTGTGTTAGGGTTGTGAGGGTGTTAGGCCCAAGTTTAGTTAACCAGCGTACGAGTTCGTGGATACGTTCGACCAGTGGTCGGGCCGATGGGGGCAGCCCATCGTGTTCTTCGTCGACCGTTCACTCGGCGGTGTTGAATTATCGAAGGTTGTAAGGCTGCACGGTGCCTACCTTCACCTTATGACAGATGGAGCCGGTGGTGTTGTTGTTTCGAAGTTTTGCCAAGCATGTGTTAAGAACTTCGGTGAGTCTCGATCGCGTTCGCCTCGGCCAGTGTGGATTTCGGGTAGTTGTGAGATTGTTGTCTCTGTGGAGGAGTGTTTAAGCTACCATTTCGGTGTTTGGACGTCACCTTTTGAAGCCTTGTAGGGCGGAAGTGTAAGTCGGTCGATTGGTTCGATGTTGGCAAGATTCAGATAGTTGGTTCAGGCTTGTTCCAGCAGACTGTGGATAGTGCGAAGCTTGTCTAGAAGAAGTTCTGGCAGCTCAGAGGAATTGTGCGGATAATCGGCGACGAGTATCGTAGCGCACGGGTATGCTTCCATTTGGAATGTTGTCTTAGTGTTTCCCTTTGGAAATACTGACACGATGCGTAGCGCACGGGTATGCTCCCATTGGATTCTTTGTCTTGTTGCTATCATATCATAGGCGCCAGCGTGAGGAAGGAATTCCACGCACGCAGTGATGATTTGGAGGCGTGAGTCCACGACTTGATATATTGTTATATGTTGTGTCTTGTAGTTTGGTTATCATACATGTCTCGCTTTATATAGATCGCTATGATTTCATTTCTGATTCTGATTTCACATACTTAGTACTGTTATCGACCTCCTTCGGGGCTGCGTTTATCTGCGGTAGAAGTACATCTATCGATCCGCGTTTAGGATCTCATTTCAGCGTATTGGGAAGCTCGTTCCTTGAGGCTTATCTTTGTATGTTACCCACAGTCCAGAGGTTCTTGTGCATTCGGGGTATGGCGGGGCCTGTCCGTCATAGTTGTTGTATAAATCTTAGAGTGCATGCTTAGTGTGTGGCAGGGTTGTAAGGATTGTAACTGTTCAAAATGTCTTTGTATATATATAAGCTAAAAGGCAACCGTTTTGGTTGGCCTATTTTCTTTCATCTTGATCCATGTCTATTTGCATGTCTAAGTTTTTATTTCCGCTGGTTTTTCTCTGATGTTGTATCACTAGGGTGCCCGGGGTAAGGCACCAGTCACGGGCCCGGGTTCGGGTTCGGGTCATGACAAAAGTGGTATCAGAGCAGTTTGTCCTCGGAAAGTGTCTACAGACCGTGTCTAGTAGAGTCTTGATTATCGATGTGTTGTGCACCACATCTATAATCAGGAGGCTATAGGACATTTAGGGTTGGTTTCCCTTCTTCTCATTCTGAGATCGTGCCTTAGAGCTGTGTTATAAGTTGGACCCTCTCGGCGTGCCGTTTTACGATTATGCCTCCGCGCAGGCAACCCGCCGAGGGCAAGGCAAAGCGTGAAGGAGCTGCGAGTAAGAGCTGGCGATCTACGGAGAGACCACAACACGAGCCTCGATCCGCCGATGCGGAGCAAGAGATGGGTTACAAGGAGTGGCCCGATTAATGGCGAGTTGTGGCGGACTTGAAGATAAGTGGGCGCAGTTCCTGCGATAACCAGTGGTTCACCCTAGATCGGATAGTTGGAGGCTACGGATTTTACGAGATGTAACCCGCGAGTTTTATGGGTCGAGGCACGAGGATGATCCGCAGGAGTTCATCCAAGCGATTCTGTGGATCATGAGAGTGATCAAGGCATCGGAGACCGAGTCAGTGGTCCTAGGTTCGCATCGGCTGCGTGATACCGCATGATCGGTTTGATTCGGGAGGCGTCGGGAGAGCAAGCACTTCCACTATTTGGGACGAGTTCTCGGGCATTTCTTGCACATTTCTTGCCTCACGGATGAGGAGGGCTCGGGTACAATTTTTGGTGTTGCGGCGAGCAGGCGCATTCGGGAGTACAATGTGGAGTTCGACTCATTGGCGATGCCCCCGCATTAGTGGCTAGTATGGAGGATCGAGTGCACGATATGTTCTGAGGCTCGATGATTACCTAGCAGAGAGTTGTTCGTGTAGCTCTTCAGGGCATGGACATTGCCGCATGCAAGCTTATGCACTGAGGTGAGGCGGAGAAATCGGCGGAATGACCAAGGTCGTGAAGAGGCGAGCAGCGGGGTCCTTTGGTGACTTTCGAGGCGGACCGCCTCGGCTAGAGACTAGTTATGCGCTCCGCGTCTGGTGGTCCTCACAATCTTGAAGGCATCCAGTATTGAGGCGGTCGAGCTCCAAGGGTTCAGATTTTCGGGAGAGCGGTGTTAGCGGTGAAGCCACCCTACCTCGTTGTGGCTCATGTGGTAGACTCATGATGGGAGTGTCGTGCTAGTCCGGGAGTTTGTTTTACATGCGGCCCAGGGCCATTTGGGAGCCGTCCGACCGGGGTAGCTGGTAGGATAGCACGGACTACGAGATCGATTGCGGGTTCTTCACCTTCCACTAGACAGGATGTTCATACACCGGCAGGCCACGGTAGAGGTCGCGGTGGAAGTTCCCAGTTTTAGCGGTCCTTTGAACCGCCTACTTTCAGGTATATCCTTAACCCTCTAGAGACTTGTATGTATTGATGATATGATAATGTGTTAAGTGTTATGTTCGGATAGCTTTGTGCTAAGATGTGATTTAGAAACCTGGTTAGTGAGAAAGGGTAAGCCTGGGGGTGAAAATGATGAACCTTAGAATTTCTGATTGAGACCTTAGATGTAAGGCCGTCTTGAGTACAAGTTTTTGCGAGTGATCTTTGTCAGAACGTATAGGTATACGTGGTGTAATTGTGTGATAAGTCCCTGGGTAGTGTGAAATGGAAGTGGTAGCTTTCATGACCTGTAGAGGTAAGATTGTTCCGGATCGGGAAACAAGAGCTTGATGCGTTAAGTGGGGTCGGGTTGGGGCCATGTTGCGGGCCAACCCACGGCCTGTTTTGGGGTTGGGTCAGCTCTGGGTGGTCCCGCCAGGTGGTAGGGTCACGAGGGTGTTAGGCCCAAGTTTAGATGACCATCGTATGAGTTCGTGGATGCGTTCGACCAGAATCGGTTCGTGAAGGCCGGGAATGGTCTTAAGGGAGGTTGAGGCTTGTAGATGACCAAGTTTGGAGGTGGTGACTCCAAAGTTTTGGGGACTAAAGCGATGACTGAAGTGTGGTACGTATACTAGAAGAGTTCAAGTGTTCGAGTAGGGCACAACGAGTAAGGAAGGAAGATAACGTGTGTTATTTCGTGGCCAGGCGTGGCGTTGGAAACTTGATAGAAGAACTTCATCGTTATCCGTCTTGAGAAGGAACATTCGGGACGAATGTTTCTAAGGAGGGGAGAATGTTATACCCCGTATTTCCGGAGTATGTACGTGAGGGCGTACGTATATAATTTGAGCCTTAAAGTTTGGCTAGGTTCGAAAATTGTGCACAAGTACCGAAAAGAGTCGTTTTTTAAATGAAGCGTTTTACTAAACTTGCGAAGGGAAAATTCCGGCTATGTCATTTATTATTTTGCGGATTTTTCCGAGGCGAAACATTTTGGACCAGCGGGAGGGTGACATGTGTCACCTCACATTGGAACAAGTGGGGCGACAATGGTGGATGAAAAAGGGGTCGGAGTTGGTAGGATATTTGTGCAAGTTGTTGTGGTAGATGGATAAGGTGCACTTGGCTTAAATCTAGCCTACACTTGCCTTACACTTGGATGAATCTTGGCCATTGGTTGGCCATTTCTTGACCTATAAATACCCCCCCTAAGTGATGAACTTCTTCATCCTAAAATCTTTTCCAAGTCTCAAATACTCCTCTCCTCTTGCTTGTCTCGTCAAACACCACCCCTCTCCCCTCTTGTAGGCCCTCGAACCACTCCCCGTTGTGGTAGCCTAGCCGAAACACCCCTCCCCCTAGCCTAGTTGTGCTAGTCGAAATACTACCCCCCTTTGTGGTATAGAAATACTCTCCTAGTATTGTTATAATGCCCAAATACTCTAACCCATATACCTTATAGTACTTTCCAAAGTTACCTCTATACGTAGAGCCCGTAAAATACTATTATACTTCCTTTAACCACTAAACGAAACCCTAAGGAAATCTTCATTGATAGTTGAAGTATTTGAGTAGAAGTTGGTTAGAACTTCTAAGGGTTGTTTGGAGCGGGTTGGAGCACTCGGAGTAGGAGCTAAGCGTTACCCAGGAGCGACTTTAAACTCGGATAATTTTGGGCTTATCAAGGTAAATACTCATCCTTCTATTGTAATTGGAAATTACATACTGTAGTAGTATAGAAATGAATTTAAGATTCATAGAAGAGATTTGAACTGTAATAGAAGGATATTACAGAATAGACTTGAACTGAAATCACTTCAGAAGAATATAAGTAGAAGTTTAAACTGTACTTACATAGGACCGTATTCTGATGGTGATAACCTTTATTGGTTGAATGTTTTGCAAGTAGCATGTGCTACTTAGAAGGTGGACAAGGCTAGCGGGTTATAGCCGTGGGCGTTTTGCTTATAGTCGATAATCGTCGCGGTATGTGATTCTTCCTATACTCTTGGCATGATATTTTAAAGGAAGATATATATGCGACAATGTCTTTTGACTTAAGCACGAATAATATATAGCGGTGAGCGTCGTGTGCTAATTGAGCGTGGTTATGCGGCAATGTATTTTGACTTAAGCTGAATAATATATAGTGCGGTGAGCGTCGTATGCTAATTGAGCGTGGTTATGCGGCAATGTCTTTTACTTAAGCTTTGAATAATATATAGTATGGTAGGCGTCGTGTGCTAATTGAGCGTGGTTATGCGGCAATGTCTTTTGACTTAAGCTGAATAATATATAGTACGGTGAGCGTCGTGTGCTAATTGAGCGTGGTTATGCGGCAATGTCTTTTGACTTAAGCTGAATAATAAGAAACTTGAAGTATGTCACAAGAGTTAAGAAACCATTTTTGAAAGAACAGTAACACTTGGTTTTAAAGGTTTTAAAAAGAGTTATACTAGCTTTATGGGAGTTAGGTATAACGTCTTAAGAGGGTAAAGAAAATGGTTTCTTGATTTTAGAAGTTAAGAGACTTGATCTTATAAGATAAGAGACTTAACTTAAATGAATTAATATGAGTTTTGTGTGAAACCTCATTCGTGAGTAATGAGTGCGTGGTTTTTAAAAGGAATAATGTTTCTTGATTTCGAAAATCGAATGTGTATCGACAAACCATGCGGCGTTAATAAAGGAAAATGTATTGAATAATGAAGTATTATTAAAACCAAGAAACCTCCATCTGCATAGAAGCTAAGATGAGACAAAATGATATTACATTTTCTAGATCATGGTCGCTTAATAAGATTGATTATGAACAAGAATAACCTACTTTATGGCATATGTTACTCAATTGTTTTAAAAGAGATTAAGACATTGAACTATGAAACTTTTCTAAAAAGAGACTTGCGTAATTGAAATTAGGCAAGCTGGAACTTTAGGAAAAGAAAGGGCATTGTGTTGTCTTAAAATGGTTTAAAACATAAAGTGTTATAACAAGCTTTATGGGAAGTTGGTTATAACGACTTTATGAAAACTAAAGAAGGGTTTTATCATTGGTTTTAATGTGGTAACTTGACTTTAAAAAGAGAAGTGTTTTGGTCTAAAAAGAAGGCATGGTATTGCCTTAATTGGTTTTAAAAAGGAAAGTATGGAAGTTGTTTTGGTTTACTTAAAAGATGTAAGTCACTCTATTTTTTTATATACTACGGGTATCGGGTGACTTTTATAAAAGGAATGGATCTCTTTAAAAGGAATTTAACGTACGTAGTACTTTAGGGTTTAAACCCGGACTTTGGCATAAAATGAAAGTACTTTGAGTTGTGTATAACTTGCCTATGCTTGTTGTTGTGAAACTTGCCTATGCTTGTTGTTGTGAAACTTGCGTATGCTTGTTGTGATAGCCTTTGTTGTGCAAGAATTGTGTTTCTATACTACCGCGTCTCTCGATGGAGGGTCGGTTGACTTGTTGAGAACTTACTTGGACGTGCCGGCAGTGACGGAGAAATTCCGCAGATGCGTTCGCTGATAGTGCTACTTTGCTAAGCGCTTTGGACATACCGACACGATCGTGGCGCGGGTATGCTTCCATTTTGATTGCGCCTTGTTGTTTCCTTTTTGGACATCTTGACACGATCGTAGCGCACGGGTATGCTTCCATTTGGAATGTCGTCTTATTGTTTCCCTTTGGACATCCGACACGATCGTGGCGCGGGTATCTTCCATTTGGAATGTTGTCTTAGTGTTTCCCTTTGGACATCGCGACCACGATCGTGGCGCGCGGGTATGTTCCCATTTGGATTCTTTGTCTTGTTGCTATCATATCATAGGCTAGCGGTGAGGAAGGAATTCCACGCACGCAGTGATGATTTGGAGGCGTGAGTCCACGACTTGATATATTTGTTTATATGTTGTGTCTTGTAGTTTGGTTATCATACATGTCTCCTGCTTTATATAGACTGCTATGATTTCATTTCTGATTTTACGATTTCACATACTTGGTACTGTTGTCTTGACCTCCTTGAGCTGCGTTTATGCTGCAGTAGAAGTACATCATTTGTCGATCCGCGTTTAGGATCTCATTTCAGCGTATTGGGAAGCTCCGTTTCCTTGAGGCTTATCTTTGGTATGTTACCACGAGTGCAGCAGGTTCTTGTGCATTCAGGGGTATGGCGGGGCCCTGTCCCGTCATAGTTGTTGTATAAATCTTAGAGGTCTGTAGCACTGGTGTGGGCAGGGTTGTAAGGATTGTAACTGTTCAAAATGTCTTTGTATATATATAAGCTAAAAGGCAACCGTTTTGGTTGGCCTATTTTCTTTCATCTTGATCCATGTCTATTTGCATGTCTAAGTTTTTATTTCCGCTGGTTTTTCTCTGATGTTGTATCACTAGGGTGCCCGGGGTAAGGCACCAGTCACGGGCCCGGGTTCGGGCCGTGACATTTACTTATCAAACCAACAAGAAAGTATTACAAGGCTATCACAAACCAACACAATCAAGTTAATCACACAAGGTACTTTCTACTTTATGTTAACAAGTTCGGGTTTTTATCCCCAAAGTACTTCATACATTAACTCTTTAGAAGATCCGTTTCTTTCACAAAAGTCACACAATACCCGTAGTATAAAAAATAGAGTGACTATCTTTTTAAGTAAACCAAAACACTTTCCTTTGTAAAATCAAGTAACAACATTATTTTCCAAACGTTCAAGTTTGCCTAATTTCAAATGCTCAAGTTTCTCATTTTCGAAAGGTTTCGTAGTTCATAGTCTTAATCACTTAATAATATAATTCTCATTTAAAGACCATTTGAGAAACATATGCCTTATGTGTGAGTAGGTTATTCTTGTTCATAACAATCTTATTAAAGCAGCCATGATCTAGGAAATGTAATATCATTTTGTCTCATCTTAGCTTCTATGCAGATGGAGGTTTCTACTGGTTTTAATAATACTTGTTAGTCAATACATTTCCCTTTATTAGCGCTGCTGTGGTTTGTTCGATACTTATTCTGATTTCCGAAATCAGTAAAACATTATTCCTTTTAAAAACCAAGTACTCATTACTCACGAATGAGGTTTCACACTTTTTAACAAAATTCATATTAATTTAATTTAGTCAAGTCTCTTATCTTTTAAGATCAAGTCTCTTAACTTCTAAAATCAATAAATCATTCTTTTTATCTCTCTTAAGCCGTTATACCTAACTTCCCATAAAGCTAGTATAACTCTTAAGCTTTTAAAACCAAGTATTACTCTTCTTTCAAAAAAGTTTCTTAATTCGCTTGAAATACTTCAAGATTCTTATTATTCAGGCTTAAGTCAAAAGACATTGCCGTAAAACTACGTTCAGTTAACACACGTACATCTACCGTACTATATATATTCTTTAAAATATCATGCTCAAGAGGATAGGAAGAATCACATACCTCGCGACGATTATCGACTATTAGCAAAACGCTCAACGGCTATAACCCGGCTAGCCTTGTCCACCTTTCAAGTAGAACATGCTACTCGCAGAACTTTCAACCTATAAAGGTGTCACGACCCGTTCCGGGGCCCGTGACTGGTGCCTTACCCGGGCACCCAAGTAGTCATACATCAGAGTAATCAGCGGAACATAAAAACAATACATGAAACAAATGTAAAAATGAGGCACATTTTATCTGAGAGAAAGTCGCCTTTCGGCATATATATAAATACAAAGTTTGAACAGTTACATCCTTACAAACCCTGCCCACACTTGTGATACAGACCTCTAAGAGTTTTTATACAACAAGGCGGGGGCCCGCCATACCCTGAATGTACAAGTACCTACAAAGGGGACTATACCGAAAGATAAGCTTCCGGAGAAACGGAGCTTCCCAATACGCTGAACGGTGATCCTATGAGCGAGGATCAACAACTGGTGTATCTCTACCTGCGGCATGAATGCAGCCCCAGAAGGAGGTCGATCTGACAACAGTAAGTATGTGAAATCAAAAATATCGTAAATGAAATCATAGTAGTCTATATAAAGCATGAGACATGTATGATAACCAAACTACAGTCCACAATAAATAAGCAGTCATGTCAAGTCAGGGACTCACGCCCTCAAAGTCATCACTCAAACATAACTATGGGTCTCACGCCCACAACATCAATCATGCCCGTGGAATACCTTCCTCACTGCCGGCAGTCTATGATATAATAACACCAAGGCCGTACTAATAACCCTATACAACCAAACCACGAAGGCGTGCGGCAATCACGAAGCCAACTACCGGATACCAAAGCCGTGTCACGTGGCCGGGGCAAATCTGAGGGCTAACTACCGATACGAGGCGTATCACGAGACTTCGCCACTCAACATCCAAACCACGAAGCGTCACGGCAAGTCACGAAGCCGACTACCGGATACCAAAGCCGTGTCACGTGGCCGGGGCAAGTCTGAGGGCTAACTACGGATACGGCGTAGTATCGAGACTTCGCCACTAAAGCGAGCGGGGTAAGTGCGAAGGCTAACTACCAGATACCAAGGCGAATCAGCCACGAGGCGGGGCAAGTACGAAAGCCAACCACGGATACCAAGGCGAATCGGTAAACCTCGTGGAGAGCTAGTCCGTGGAACAACAATCCTAATGGAAACATGCGTGGGCCACCCATCGTGTCGATGTCCATCAATCAAGAATAACATGACCGCCCTCCATCGAGACGCGGTAACATAAGGATTCAACACTTGCACAACAAGGCTATCACACGCAAACACATGCAAGTTACACAACTCAAGGTACTTTCGTTTTATGCCAAGGTTCGGTTTTAATCCCAAAGTACTACGCGTTTAAATTCTTTTAAAAGACCCATTTCTTTTACAAAGGTCACCCGATGCCCGTATTATAAAAATAGAGTGACTAACATTTTTAAGTAAACCAAAACAACTTCCATACTTTCCTTTTTAAACCAAATTAAGACAATACCATGCCTTCTTTTTAGACCAAAACACTTCTCCTTTTTAAAGTCAAGTTATCACTTTAAAACCAATGATAAAACCATTCTCTTGTTTTCATAAAGTCGTTATAACTAACTTCCCATAAAGCTGTTATAACACTTTATGTTTTAAACCAATTTAAGACAAAACAATGTCTTTCTTTTAAACCAAAAACTCTTCAATTCCTCAAGTCTCTTTTCTTTTAGAGATCAAGTTCCTTACTTTGAAAATTTAAGAAAATTAATGCTTGTTTATACTGATTCTCATTAAAGCAGCCATGATCTAGGAAATGTAATACAATTTTGTCTTATCTTAGCTTCTATGCAGATGGAGGTTCTATTGGTTTTAATATAATAACTTAGTCTCATTTCCGAAATCAGTAAAACATTATTCTTTTAAAAACCAAGTACTCATTACTCACGAATGAGGTTTCACACTTTAACAGACTTAAATCAATTCAATTAAGTCAACCGTTCCTTTTATCTCTCTTAAGTCGTTATACCTAACTTCCCATAAAGCTAGTATAACTTAAGCTTTCAAAACCAAGTATTACTCTTCTTTCGAAAACGGTTCTTAATCCTTTTGAAATACTTCAAGATTCTTATTATTCAGGCTTAAGTCAAAAGACATTGCCGTAAAACTACGTTCAGTTAACACACG
Organism: Przewalskia tangutica; assembly: GCA_029844215.1. Lineage (NCBI taxonomy): Eukaryota > Viridiplantae > Streptophyta > Magnoliopsida > Solanales > Solanaceae > Przewalskia > Przewalskia tangutica. The sequence goes on from JAQGDG010000034.1 coordinate 1,011,253, forward strand.
TACGTCTACCGTACTATATATATATTCTTTTAAAATATCATGCTCAAGATTATAGGAATAATCACATACCTCGCGACGATTATCGACTATTAGCAAATAGCTCCAAAGTACTGTAATCCTGCTAGCCTTTTTCACTTCTTCGAGTAGAATACGCTACTCGCAGTACTTCAACCTATAATGGTCATACAAGTCTATCAACGTCTAGACTACTCTGTAAAATAATTCTAGATACAAATTCCTTTATTCTACGGAAAATTGGGCAGCACTTCCCTACCCGCCAAACTACACAAGTCTACTGTAAATACAATCCTATGTACGTACAGTTCAGTCTTCTTCTTTAATATTCTTCTGATGTGATTTCAATTCAATTCTCTTTTTAAATACCATCCTTCTATAAATCTTATACTCACTTCTATACAACTACAATATGTAATTTCCAATTACAATTAGAAGGACAAGAGTATTTACCTCGATAAGCCCAAAATTATCCAAGTTCAAATGTCGATCCTGAGCAACGTTTAGCTCCTACTCTGGGCGCTCCAACCCGCTCCAAACAACCCTTAGAAGTTCTACGCAACTTCTTCTTAATACTTCAACCGACTATGAAGATTTTCCTTAGGGTTTCGTTTTTGTGACTAAAGGAAGTATAATAGTATTTCTGGGCTTTTAGTATAGGTGTAACCTTGGAATACTACAAGGTATTTGGGCCAAGGTATTTTGGAATAGTAACAATACTTGGAGAATACTTTTCTACCAGGGGGGGTATGTTTCGGCCAAGGCCTCTCAAAGGGGAGGAGCCTTGGGCCAATTCTACACTAAGGGGAGAGAGTTTTAGACTTGGAAAATGATTTGTGGATGAAGATTTAGTCTTGCAGTGGAGGGGTATTTATAGGCCGATCAATGGCCAAGATTAAGCCAAGTGGGGGCAAGTGGAGGTGAGGATTTGGACATGTGTGTGTGGGTCCCACCTTATCAATCTACACAAATATCCTACCTAATCCTTGACCAAAGAAAAGGCAAGAAAAACGCCCAAGTTTCGTCCACGAGGTGACAAGTGTCACCTCCCGTTGGTCAAAATATTTCATCTCTCGGAAAAATCCGCAAAAATAATAAATGACGTAGCCGTAATTTTCCCTTCGCAAAGTCCGGAAAACGTTTCGTCGGAAAACGATTCTTTTCGCTAGTTGTGCACAAATTTCGCCACTTTTCCTACTTAAGGCTTAAACGTTTGTACGTACGCCCTCACGTACATACTCTGTAAATACGGGGTATAACAAAAGGCCATATACGTCTATCAACGTCTAGACTACTCTGAAGAATATTCTAAGCAGTAGGTTCTCTATTCTACGGAAATTGGGCAAAGACTTCCCTACTGCTACACAAGTCTCTGTAAATACTCTATGTAAATCTGATTCAATCTTCTTCTTTAATATCCTTCTATTACAGTTCAATTCTCTTCTATGAATCTTATATACATTTCTATACTACTACCGTATGTAATTTCCAATTACAATATAAGGACAAGAGTATTTACCTCGGTAAGCCCAAAATTATCCAAGTTTAAATGTCGATCCTGAGCAACGTTTAGCTCCTACTCTGGGCGCTCCAACCCGCTCCAAACAACCCTTAGAAGTTCTACGCAACTTCATCTTAATACTTCAACCAACTGTGAAGATTTTCCTTAGGGTTTCGTTTTGTGACTGAAGGGAATTATAATAGTATTTCTGGGCTTTTAGTATAGGTGTAACCTTGGAATACTACAAGGTATTTGGGCCAAGGTATTTTGGAATAGTAACTATACTTGGAGAATACTTTTCTACCAAGGGGGGGGCTATTTTACGAGAGCTTCTAGGTAGGGGGAGGGGGGAGACTTCTCGGCCAAAGCCTCACAAGGGGGAGGACGAAAACTATAGAGAGGGGGGGGAGAGGGATTTCAAGACTTAGAAACATTTTGTGGATGAAGAAGTCTTCAACAAAGGGGGGGTATTTATAGGCCAACCAATGGCCAAGATCAAGACAAGTGGTGGGCAAGTGTAAGGTCAAGATTTGGACAAGTGTTTGTGGGTCCCACTTGTTCATCAACTACACAAAATATCTACAAAATATCCTACCTAACCCTTGACTAAAACTTCAACACAAAAACGTGCCAAGCTAGACCTTTGCCGTCCACTTTTGAGGGTGACACGTGTCACCCTCCCGTTGGTCCAAAATATTTCATCTCTCGGAAAAATCCGCAAAAATAATAAATGACATAGCCGAAATTTTCCCTTCGCAAAGTTTGGAAAACGTTTCGTCGGAAAACGATTCTATTCGGGGGTTGTGCACAAATTTTCGTTCCTAGCCTAACTTAAGGCTTAAACTTTTGTACGTACGTCCTTACGTACATACTCTGGAAATACGGGGTATAACAACATCTATATATAATGTCGTCGGGAGAGTAATATAGCGTGTCATGGGACTAACCCACATACATCTATATATAATGTCGCTGGGAGAATAATATAGTGTCATGGGACTCTAACCCACATACATCTATATATAATGTCGCCGGGAGAATAATATAGTGTCATGAGACTTTAACCCACATACAGCCGGGAGAATAATATAGTGTCATGAGACTCTAACCCACATACATATATATATAATGTTGCCGATCCTCTAGTGAGGGACACGGTCCAGATATCAAGAATTGTACACATATAGCTATAACAAGCAACTATGTACAATTTAAATCATCTCCGACTCTCATTAGCACAAATAGAATGAACTATCATTTTAGAAGAACTCAAGGCATTCTCATGTCATGTAATAATAGGGAATTGAACCCAAAGTACTATGTACATCCACCATACACACCAAGTAATATTAGGAAATTGAACCCAAAAGTACTATGTACGTTCACCGTACATTCCTTTCCTTTATAATAAATCCTTTGACTATCAATGAACTAAAATAAAATAACTTTCATTTAGACAACCCAAAGTACTATCAAGAGAATAGATATAACAATCATTCATTTTAGAAACCCCAAGTACTATCAATGAGGTAGTTAGAACAAATTCCTTTTTGGAACTCAAAGTACTATTAATGAAATAGATATAACAATCTTTCGTTTTTAAAAACTCGAAGTACTATCAAAGGAATAGATATAACAATCTCCATTTTATAAACCCAAGTACTATAAAGAGAATGGATTATAACAACTTCCATTTTATAAAATCCAAGTACTATCAAGAGAATGGATTATAACAACTTCCATTTTATAAAATCCAAGTACTATCAAGAGAATTACATCATTAAGGAGTAGGATCCACTCACTTTATAAAAAAAAATCATGCTAGAAGAAGAAAGGATAGTTCACATACCTTATTGGCGACTAACCAACTCTACAATCTAGGATACATCTCAATGTACTTCAAACTATAACAACAATAACACGTATATAAACACGTGCTTGCTAAAGTAGGTTAACACCAAGTAAAGGTTCTCCTTTTTCTATGGAAATTTGGGCAGCACTTCCCCTATAAATACACACTTTTCCACCTTTTCCAAGGCCCAAATTCAACAACAATCAAGCCCCATTTAAGGCACAATCAAATGAGCAACCAAAGGGGATTACACGCCTACTTGACGTGTAAAATTCGGCCCCTTAATCTATACAAAACAGTCCATAAAAACTGCACGACAATATCCAACAGTTTTATAGATTCCACGACCAACAACTACAATCCGATAACTCTTTCCTTAATCCTTTTATTCCAATTAAAGTTCCAAAACTTCTATATAAGTTATATCAACTTATTAACAATAATATTACTCCATTATAACATGCAATAAGTGAAGATGACAACAACACAACCAACAAAATCCAAGGGGACCCGAAACTTGCCTAGTATCGGCCCTCCTCCCTAAAGTTGTCCAAACACATTTTATCCTTCATTATTTTTTGCACAAGCTCATATATACATTATAACAATATGTAATATCCAATTACTTCAAGAGGAAGAAGAATTTTTACCTTAATTTGTAGCCAAAACCGTCCAAAACAGTCCCTAGAGATTCGACCCACAATTTTCGTTATGCTCCACTTCTTCAAGTTCCAATCACACACATGTATCCTCTACAATCTTATAACCAACTTCCCTTCTTGTTTTACTTCCAAAACGTCGACGAACAAGCTAGGGTTTTAATGGTCATTCTCGGCCCAAATGGATTCTTGGAGGGTTTTGGAGAGTTAACTTGGTTTAGCACTTGATTAGGGTTCTTAATCTTGGAGAAGGAAGTTAAATAATTTTGTTGTTCTTGGCTAAAGGATTTTCGAAATTGAGAGCTTAAGGGAGAGAGAAGAGAGCTTTTTGGAAAGATGAAGTTTTGTGTAAATGAAATAAGTCTTCCAAGACTTATCCTATATAGAAAATATCTTGTAATGACAAGTGGAGAGGGACACATGTCTCCCTATCATTGGTCAATAATTTCCTCTTCAAAATATCAAGATATGTAGCCCAAAATATCTTAAAATTGAAGGGCTCCGCGAAATTGTGAAATTCTCGGCGGACCCCATATTATCAATTCCAATTCTTCGTAATCCAATAATAATCCCATAAATCCAACTAGAAGTATTAAACTCCAAGTTAATAAGTTTTCCGTCATCACATTTTTCCAAAATATTTCCGGAGGAAAATGTAAATATTCTTTCCTTTCAACCTTCAAATCTTGATTCTTGATTCTTGAATCACGTTCTCAATTAGTAGCCCTGGTATTACGGGGTGTAACATAGAGTCCCATGACATTATATTATTTTCCCGGCAACATTATATATAAATGTATATGGGTTAGAGTCCCATGACACTATACTATTCCATGGACTAGTTCTCTATGATTTGGGTTCAAATCCCATGTCACCATATATACATATGTGGGTTTGAGTCCCATGACGCTATATACATACATATGCGGGTTCGAGTCCCGTGATAGTATATTCTGAGGGTAGGAGTCCCTGATTTTGGCATAGCTTGCATATTTTGAAACAGTAATGATTTCATATTTGAAAGGAGTACGGTTGATTTCATATTTTGAAATGGTATTTATTTCATAAATTGAAATGACACGGTGGATCTTTTAAAAAGGCATATTTTTAAAAGGCTCAGTGTCACGACCCGAACCCCGGGCCCGCGACTGGTGCCCTACCTGGGCACCTTTCTATTCATACAACACAAATAAACTGCGAAGATAAATAACACTTATTTTTTTCTTTTAACAAGGCAAAGCCGGAAAGGCTGCAATAATATATATAACACCCGAATGGGTCTACAACCGTACAACAATGTAAATACAACTCTCACCAGTCCAGCCCACATTTGAATACAAACCTCTAAGAATTTGGACAGTAAACTATTATCACGCCCCGAACCCCCGGGCCCGCGACTGGTGCCCTACCTGGGCACCCTTCTATTCATACAAGACAATAAACCGCGGAAGATAAATAACACATTTTTTTTTAAACTAAGGCAAAGCCGGAAAGGCTGCCATAATATATAACACCCGAAAGGGGCTACACTGTTCAACAATGTAAATACAACTCTAGCCAGTCCAGCCCACATATGAATACAAACCTCTAAGATTTTGGACAAATACTATGACGGGACAAGGCCCCGCCGTACCTCTGAATGTACCTAGCCATAATGACAAGCTCCGGAACATTGGAGCTGTCCCAAAATGCTGAACAAGGATCCTAAGCTCACGAGTCCACAACTGAGTACCTAGACCTGCGGACATGGACGCAGCCCCCCGAAGGGGGTCAATACAACAGGTACTATGTATGGAACGGAAATAAAGTACAACAAATAAGATCATAACTGTAAAAGGAATGACAGAGACAAGTATGAATGTCACGACCCGTTCCGGGGCCCGTGACTGGTGCCTTACCCGGACACCCAAGTAGTCATACATCAGAGATATCAGCGGAATATAAAACAAGACATGAAACAATATAAATGAGAACGGTTTACGAGGAAAAGTTGCCTTTCGCATATATATAAATACCCAAAATGAAGTTACATCCCAACTTTACAACAGACTACAGACCTAAGAGTTTATAACAACAATGGCGGGACGGGGCCCGCCATACCCTGAATGCAAATACTTACAACGACGGGGACCGTACCAAAATGCTAAGCCTCCGAGAAACAGAGTTTTCCCAAACGAAAGCGGTGATCCTAAGAACGGGATCAACGGTAGAGTACCTACTGCGGCATGAACGCGGCCGAAGGAGGTCGATACAACAGTACCAAGTATGTGAAAGCAGAAAGTACTTTAAATGAAATCAAAGTATTTAAAACCATTTACAAATACAATTAGTTCAATTTGCACATAGTGCCATATCACAAACAAGAGCAATAATAGGTAAAGCGTAATGTGTCTTTCCTGGCGCGAATGATCGAGCAAGGCCAATCGCCCGTAGTATCATTATGCATGCCTAACCACGACTCCTACACCGCATAGTCACACATAGACCGCGTGAGGTATTCCTCGCGGGGTAGCTAACCCCGGTATTCTCCTGGACTCCGCAGTCCGCATAGTCTCGATAGACCGCGTAGTCACAGCACCGCATGTGGCATCCCCGCAGGGATAAAACACCGGAATGATCAACCTGGAACTCCGCAGACTCGCATAGTCACGCAGACCGCATAGGCCGTATAGACCCGCATCAAGGGTGGCAAGCCCTCGGTATAACAAGTCAAGGGGGTATGTGATATAATAACAGTACAACAGTCTTAACGTTTAACAACGTAAGCACAACAAGAATAACATCACAAGACACTAACACACGTAGTATCATAACATGGGTACTTATCAAACCAGCAGGAAGGTATCACAAGGCTATTACCAGCAAAACATAGACAAGCTAACCACACAAGGTACTTAATGTTTACGTTAACAAAACCAAGTTCTAACTCCAAAGTACTACATACATTAATTCTTTAAGAGATCCATTTCTTTTATAAAGGTCACCCGATACCCGTAGTAATAGAGTGACTAACATTTTTAAGTAAACCAGAACACTTTCCTTTTTAAAGTCAAGTAACAACATTCTTTTCTAAACGTTCAAGATTGCCTAATTTCAATTACTCGAGTCTTTTATTTTAGAAAGGTTTCATAACTTATAGACTTGATCATTTAAAACGTAATCTCTTTTTAAAACAAGTTGAGCAATATGCCTTAGGTGTGAGTAGGTTTATTCTCGTTTATAACAATCTTATTAAAGCAGCCATGATCTAGGAAATGTAATATCATTTTGTCTCATCTTAGCTTCTATGCAGATGGAAGTTTCTACTGGTTTTAATAATACTTTATTAGTCACTACATTTCCCTTTATTAGCGCTGCAGTGGTTTGTTCGGTACTTATTCTCGTTTCCAAAATCAATACAAGGCTTTTATAAACAATTAAGTAAACCGTTCATTTTATCTCTCTTAAGTCGTTATACCTAACTTCCCATAAAGCTAGTATAACTTCTTAAGCTTTCAAAACCAAGTATTATCCTTCTTTCAAAAAGGTTCCTTAATTCACTTGAACTACTTCAAGATTCTTATTATTCAGGCTTAAGTCAAAAGACATTGCCGTAAAACTACGTTCAGTTAACACACGTACGTCTACCGTACTATATATATATTGTTTTAAAATATCATGCTCAAGAGTATAGGAAGAATCACATACCTTCTTGGCGAAATCCACCTGCCAAGTCGAATATGTCGCGCGCAGAGTATCAACCTATATCAGTCAAATACGTCTATCAACGTCTAGACTAATCTGAAGAATATTCTAAGCAGAAGGTTCTTATTGCTACGGAAAATTGGGCAGCACTTCCCTACCCGACAACTACACAAGTCTCATCTGAATACATCCCATGTAAGTCTGATTGAATTCTCTTCTTTTATACCCTTCTACTGTGATAACAGTTCAATTCTATTCTGTAATATCCTTCATTGTAATTACAGTTCAATTCTATTCTTTAATACCCTTCTAAGTATCTTATACTCAAGTCTTAACTATTCTTACATGTAATATCCAATTACAATAGAAGGACAAGAGTATTTACCTCGATAAGCCCAAAATTATCCAAGATATAAGTCGATCCTGAGCGAGGTTTAGCTCCTAGTCTGAACGCTCCGATAGCTTCAAGAAACCCTTAGAAGTTCTTCACAACTTCTACTTAAGTACTATAAGGGATTTGGGCTAGGGTATTTAGGATTAGTAACTATACTTGGAAGACAACTTTCTACCAAAGGGGGGGGGGTGTACTCAGTGGCCACTAGGTTAGAGGGGAAGATGGGTGTTTGGCTAGGCTCTTTTAGAGGGAGATAGCTTTTGGACGAGAACAATAAGGAGAGGGGAGGGATTTTGGAGACTTGGAAATTGATTTGTGGATGAAGAACTCTTCATCTTAAGGGGGTATTTATAGGCCAACCAATGGCCAAGATGAAGCCAAGTGCTATGCAAGTGTAGGGTGAGGATTTACCCAAGTGTCCTTATCCATCTACTACACAAAATATCCTACCAACTCTTTGACCAACAAGGCCACAAAATCGTGCAAATGGACGCCCCAAATCCGCCAACTAGAGGGTGACAAGTGTCGCCCTCTCGTTGGTCCAAAATGTTTCATCTCTCGGAAAAATCCGCAAAAATAATAAATGACATAGCCGTAATTTTCCCTACGCAAGTCTTGGAAAACGTTTCGTCGGAAAACACTTCGTTTCGTGGGTTGTGTACTAATTTTTCGTCCAATGCCTAACTTTAAGGCTAAACTTTTGTACGTACGTCCTCACGTACATACTCTGGAAATACGGGGTATAACATTCTCCCCTCCTTAGAAACATTCGTCCCGAATGTTCCTTCTTAAGACAGATAACGATAAAGTTCCTCTTAACTTAAACCAGTTGCCAATGCCACATATGGCCATAAAAAAAAAAACACGCGCGAATACTTCAATCCGAGCCAACGAGGAATCTCCTCTATCATCACAAAAGCCCCTCCTCCAGGTCTAAGAGATTCTCTCCTCATATCTTTACTTCACAAAAGAACGGTCACTTCTATTCCCTTAACACATGCTCACTTCTTCCCTTAATCGTCGCACCCTCTTCGTACAAATAAACTTACCACAATTCTGATATTGCTTCGATTTCCAAAATCCCGGAATTACTATCTCCAACTTGGTCATCATCAACCGGGAGTACTCTGAATGGATCTCTAATACTTCCGAATATCGCAACACGAAAGACCGGATGTATTTCCCCCAAGTCGGACAGCAATGCTAACTCATAGGCAACCTGGCCTATTCTACAAACAACCTAAAAGGCCCAAAGTAACTCGGGCTAAGCTTCCCCTGCTTTCCAAATCTCGTCACACCCCTCCGGGGTGGTACTTTCAAGAAGACCCACTATCAACCTGAACTCCAAGTGTCGACGCAGATCATCCGCACGACTCCTGACTCGAAATGTGTCAATAACTTCACCCTATCCACATCCCTTTGAATAAAGTATAAACCCACTAGTTGAACGCGACATCGAACCAATCGATCGACAACCTACACTTCCGCCCATACAAGGTGACATCCGAATCTTTGAAGCGGTAGCTATTATAATACACACTCAACAAGAGGCCTCAACAAGAGGCGAATAGTCCTTACTAACACCCACAAATCAAAACACCGGCCCGACTACTGGTCGAACACATCCACAAACTCGTACGATGGTTAACACAATTTGGGCCTAACACCCTCGTGATCCTACCACTTGGCGGGACCACCACAAGCTGACCCAACCTCAAACCGGGCTACGGGTTGACCCGCAACGTGGCCTCAACCCGACCCAACTCTCGCGCCAAGCTCTTGTTCCCCGATCCGGAACAATCTTAATAACCAAGTCATGAAAACCTAGTGGTCATTCTTAGCTCAACTACCCTCTTTCATTTCACACTACTCAGGGACTTATCTCACGGATATATCCCACGTATACTATGCCCACTGGTAAAGGTCAAACACAAAAAAAATAAATCTTCCACGCAAGATGGCCTTGCCTTTAAGGTTTCTACGTAATACTCTAAGGCTCACACTTCCCCTAACCCCAATCTTACCCTTTTTCCTAACCAGGATTTCTAATCACAATTAACACAATGCTATCTGAAAATAGTACTTAAGATATTCGCATCTTATCATACATACAAATCTCTAGAGGGTTAAGGATATACCTGTATCTCCTGCTTCACTCTCCTTTGTCATTCTAATCAAACCTGCCCTGTTGGGCGCATAGCTGGGGAAGGTGATGAACTAGCCACTGATCCCGAAGGCTGAGTCTCCATATCCGCACCACCCTTGGTCGGAAAATTCCTCGCAAAATGGCCCTGCTGGCTGCAAGCATAACAAGCTGTCGAAGTAGTACGACACTCCCCCGAATGATACCTACCATAACGCTACAACGAGTGGGGTGGCCTCTCAGCTAACACCCCTTCCTCTCCGCACATTGAATCCGCCCGATCGGTAGGTGAGTCCTCCTTCTTGCACATTCTTTCGTCCACATGGCCACGGCCGCAAGTAAAACAAGCACCGTAAAAAGGCGACATTCTCGGGATGGCGCCACACCGCGTGAACAACGAGGGAAAATCAACCCGCTGTAACCTCGTATAGTTGTGAACGAAGCCACAGTTACGACCAACTCGCATACCCCGAGCGTCACGAACCCTGCGGAGGAACACTGCGACCGCGGAGGCGCATATCTAATCTGCTGCTGAAGCGGTTCGCCTCGAACGTTACCAAAGGACTCTGCTGATCTGGCCCTCTTCTGCTGCCCTTGATTAGCCTGTCGATCTCTTCGTTTCTCAACCTGTTGCACATAAGCCTGAACGCAGGCCATGCTCATTCCCGATCAAGAGCTACTTCTTCACAACCCTCTCTTAGATAGTCATCAAGACCCGTGATAAATCGGTACATAATATGTTCTCTGATTGCTATATCCATAGCTCGTAACAGGGTCGTCTCTTTGCAATCCATACTCCCTGTTCCCTGTCGTGGAACTGAAGGCTCATACATCATGGTCGCAGTAGGAACTGCTGCTGCTGTGTTAAACTCTGCTGAAGGTGGCGACGCTGCAGAACTCCCGAATGGCACTCCCGGGTGATGATTGGGCTGTGCCTCGTAACCCTCTCAGCTCTACTCGAGCTCGCCGCCTTGCCTTGCTTACGGGGGGTTAGGCATAATCGTAAAGGAAAGGAATACGTTAGAGGTCCAACTTATAACACAACTCTGAGGCACGATCTCAAAGTGAGAAGAATGGAAACCAATCCTAAATATCCTATAGCCTCACGATTATTGGTATGGTGCACGACATACCGATAATCAAGACTTACTAGATACGATGCTGTAGACACTTTCCGAGATTAAGCGCTCGATACCACTTTTGTCACGACGTTCCGGCCCGTGGTAGTGCCTTACCGGACACCCAAGTAGTCATACATCGAGAGATATCGGAATATAAAACAAGACATGAAACAATATAAATGAGACACGATTTGAGGAAAAGTTGCCTTTTCGGCATATATATAAATACCCAAAATGAAACGATACATCCCAACTTTACAACAGACTACAGACCTTAAGAGTTTATAACAACAATGGCGGACAGGCCCCGCCATACCCCTGAATGCAAATACCTACAACGCGGGGACCGTACCAAAATGCTAAGCCTCGGAGAAGCGGAGCTTTCCCAAACGAAAGCGGTGATCCTAAGAACGGATCAACGGTAGGAGTACCTCTACTGCGGCATGAACGCAGCCCGAGGAGGTCGATAACAGTACCAAGTATGTGAAAGCGCAAAGTACTTTAAATGAAATCAAAGTATTTAAAACCATTTACAAATACAATTAGTTCAATTTGCACATAGTGCCATATCACAAACAAGAGCAATAATAGGTAAAGCGTAGCGTGTCTTTCCTGGGCGCGAATGATCGAAGCAAGGCCAATCGCCCATAGTATCATTATGCATGCCTAACCACGACTCCCGCATCCGCATAGTCGCACATAGACCCGCATGAGGTATTCCTCGCGTCGGGGTAGCTAACCCCGGCCTCCTGGACTCCCGATCCGCATAGTCTCGATAGACCGCGTAGTCACGCGATCGCATAGGGCATCCCCGTCGGGATAAAACACCGAATGATCAACCTCGAACTCCCGCAGCTCGCGTAGTCGCGCAGACCGCATAGGCGTATAGACCGCGTCAAGGGTGGCAAGCCCTCGGTATAACAAGTCGGGGTATGTGATATAATAACAAGATGATGCCTTAACGTTTAACAACGTAAGCCTGACAAGAATAACATCACAAGACACTAACACACGTAGTATCATAACATGGGTACTTATCAAACCAGCAGGAAGGTATCACAAGGCTATTACCAGCAAAACATAGACAAGCTAACCACACAAGGTACTTAATGTTTACGTTAACAAAACCATGTTCTAACTCCAAAGTACTACATACATTAATTCTTTAAGAGATCCATTTCTTTTATAAAGGTCACCTGATACCCGTATTAATAGAGTGACTAACATTTTTAAGTAAACCAGAACACTTTCCTTTTTAAAGTCAAGTAACAACATTCTTTTCTAAACGTTCAAGTTTGCCTAATTTCAATTACTCAAGTCTTTTATTTTAGAAAGGTTTCATAACTCATAGACTTGATCATTTAAAACGTAATCTCTTTTTAAAACAAGTTGAGCAATATGCCTTAGGTGTGAGTAGATTTATTCTCGTTTATAACAATCTTATTAAAGCGTATGATCTAGAAATGTAATATCATTTTGTCTCATCTTAGCTTCTATGCGGATGGAGGTTTCTCTTGGTTTAATAATACTTTATTAGTCACTACATTTCCTTTATTAGCGCTGCATGGGTTTGTTCTGCCTTATTCTCGTTTCCAAAATCAATACAAGGCTTTTATAAACAATTAAGTAAACCGTTCCTTTTATCTCTCTTAAGTCGTTATACCTAACTTCCCATAAAGCTAGTATAACTTCTTAAGCTTTCAAAACCAAGTATTATCCTTCTTTCAAAAAGGTTCCTTAATTCTCTTGAACTACTTCAAGATTCTTATTATTCAGGCTTAAGTCAAAAGACATTGCCGTAAAACTACGTTCAGTTAACACACGTACGTCTACCGTACTATATATATATTCTTTTAAAATATCATGCTCAAGAGTATAGGAAGAATCACATACCTTCTTGGCGAAATCCACCTGCCAAGTCGAATATGTCGCGCGCAGAGTATCAACCTATATCAGTCAAATACGTCTATCAACGTCTAGACTAATCTGAAGAATATTCTAAGCAGAAGGTTCTTATTGCTACGGAAAATTGGGCAGCACTTCCCTACCCGACAACTACACAAGTCTACTGTAAATACAGTCCTATGTAAGTACAGTTGAATTCTCTTCTTTTATACCCTTCTACTGTGATAACAGTTCAATTCTATTCTGTAATATCCTTCAGTGTAATTACAGTTCAATTCTATTCTTTAATACTCTTCTAAGTATCTTATGGGCTAGGATTGAAGCAAGTGTGTGGTCTAGATTGAGCCATGTGTGCGTGGGTCCCACTTATCTATCTACTACACAAATATCTTGCAAGACTTTTGACCAAATGTTTTAAGTCTTTTAAATGACAAAAACGTGTAGAACATGTCCACAATTTCGTCCACCAAGTGTCACCAAGGGGTGACACATGTCTCCCACCTATTGGTCCAAAATATTTCATCTTCCGAAAATATCCGTAATGCCAAAAATCCGAAAATAAAGTGGGCCCCACAAAACCGTAAATTCTTCCGTGGGCCCCACGTGACCAATTCCGGAAAGAATAAAATCCCATAATTCTCAAATATTTCAAAAAGTCCGAATACCGAATCCGGGAATCCAATTCCCATTAATGAACCTTTTTCCTTCACAAAATCCGGAAACTTTTCCGTCGAAAAAAATCACATCTTTCCTTCCTCTCAAATTAAATGTCGTATTCTCGTACGTATGTCCTCACATACATACCCTAGAAAAATACGGGGTGTAACAGCATAATCCGGCCCGCCTGTGGGGCTCGGTGTACTGTGGAATAATGTAGCATAATCCGGCCCGCCTGTGGGGCTCGGTGTACTGTGGAATCATGTAGCATAATCCGGCCCGCCTGTGGGGCTCGGTGTACTGTGGAATCATGTAGCATAATCCGGCCCGCCTGTGGGGCTCGGTGTACTGTGGAATCATGTAGCATAATCCGGCCCGCCTGTGGGGCTCGGTGTACTGTGGAATCATGTAGCATAATCCGGCCCGCCTGTGGGGCTCGGTGTGATTTTCCTTACATAACATTTTAAACCACCCTTTCACTTCTTCTTAAGTCGTTATAACAACTTCCCATAAAGCTATTATAACAACCTTTCATTTTAGAGAACTTAAGACACTTTTATTTCTTATCACATTGGGGAAACTAAACCCAAAAGTACTACGTACATACATACTTAAAAAGAATCATAAAACTCCTTTCTTTTTAAAACTCAAGTCACATACTCTTTTGAAATCAATCTTCTTAACTTTTGAAATAAATTAAGATGCCATGCTTTTTAAATCAAGTCATTTCCACTTATAAAATCAAGGCTTATAGTCTTAAAACCTCGTATCATATACTCTTTAAAATCATATAACTTTCACTTATAAAAACAAGTCCCTTTTCAATTATAAATTCAAGTCATTTTTAAATATAAAATCAACTTACTTACTTCATATAAATCAAGGCACATAGCTTTAAATCAAACCTCATAACTTCCTAACCATTCTTACCAACATCTCCCATAAGACTTGGTAAGGACTTAGGATAACTTAGACATACCTTTAACTTAGAATCAACAATGTGGATACTTCTTAACTTCTAAGAGTAGAAGGAATCATGAAATAATATCACATGGCTATTTCATACGTAGGATCATGCCAAAAGAAAGAAGAGGTTCACATACCTCGCGACGACTAGCGACAAGTTGCAAAATGCTCCAAAGTACTTCAACCTTGATAGCTATTCCACCCTTCAAGTAGAATACGCTATACGTAGTACTTTAACCTATAATAATCATAATACATCTATCAATCCCTAGCCTTTTTAAGGTAGAATCATACTAAGTGTAAGGTCTCTTATTCTACGGAAAATTGGGCAACATTTCCTTTGTTTCTACGTACTTTTCCACCTTTATCAATGCCCGAAATCAATAACCAACATGCCATATTTAAGGCGCAACAAACCAGAAATTCAAAGGGGATTACACGCCTTAACAGGACGTGTAGAATTCTGCCCCACAATTAAAGTAAAATTGTCCAATATTCTTGGCCATTTTCGGCAATCACAAGGATAACACCACATCTATTATTTTCCAATTCCTTTCTAATCCAAGTTGATATTCTAACATGTTATATAGTCGCAATCAATTATAACAACTATAATCCCTTTCCTTAAATAACATGCGACGATTATAACTAACAACTTTAATGGCTAGCATGCCAATTTTCGGTTTTAACATCTCAACATGATCCAAATCTTTTCAAACTTCATTCTATATAACACATGCTCACTTGTCAACTACTACAACATGTAATCTTGAATTTCAATAGCAAGACGGAGATTATTACCTCTTTAAGCCCAAATACAATCCAAAACCTAAAGTCGATCCTTAGCAACTTTAGTTCCTCTTCTAGACGTTCCAATCCACTTCAAGCAACCCTTAGAAGCTTGTGAAGAACTCCTCTTCAAGTTCCAACTTCAAAGTTGAAGAACACCTTAGGTTTTCATGTTGCGACTAACGTAAAAACGTAGTTTTTCCGGGATTTTTGTGTTGGGATATCCTTAGAATACCTCTAGGGATCTTAGGTTTAAGTATTGTGAATTATGAAGCAAGATTGCATAATTTTTGTGTGGATTTAGTGCCTTAGCCGAGAGCTCCTCTTCAAGAACAAGAAAATGATTTTTTTCCTAAGTGTTGGATTTTGTCTAGTCTTGCACTAGCAATGTAGATATATACTACAACCAAGGGGTGAGATCAAAACAAATGTGTGGCTAGGATGTGGTCAATTTTAGTCAATATGTCAAGCATCCACTTGGTTATTGACTTAGTCAATTCTTTTATTCATCCAACATAAGCATGTGGAGGGTGACACGTGTCACCCTCCCATTGGTCTATAATATTTCATTTCCCGAAATTTCCATAATTGGTCAAAATATCGGAAACCTCGTGGGCCCCACAAAAACGTAAAATTTCTCGGGTGGGCCCCACGTATCCAACTCTGAAAATAAAATTCCATAGTTTCGATAAATTCCAACAGTTTCAAATAAAAATTCTGAGAACCCAATTCTCATTAACGAACAATTTTCCTTCTCAAGGTTCGGAAGATTTTTCCTTGGAAAACAATTCTTTCTTTCGTTCAAATTTTTAAGTCTTGCGTTCTCGCGTCTATTCTCGTATACATGACCTGGAATTACGGGGTGTAACAGTAACATTCTCCCCCCTTAGAAACATTCGTCCTGAATGTTCACATTAGGTCTCAAGTATACAACTTCTGGCATAGTTTACCTTAACTACACCCAACATATACTTAGCAAACACCAAGATGCCTCACGTGGCCACAATATAACACATAATATTATACATCAATTAAATAGTCAAATAGGGATTGGAATTACCTGTGGGAATCTAGAATAAGTGAGGATACTTCCTTATCATCTCGTCTTCTGCCTCCCATGGCATCTCTTCCCTATTATCATTCTGCCACAATACCTTGACGGAAGCCACATCATTAGTCCATAACCGTCTAACCTGACGATCAAGTATGGCTATGGGACTCTTCTCATACGCCAACCCCTCTGTCACATGGACATCATCTACTGGGAAGATTCTAGATTGATCCCCAATACACTTACGTAGCATCGATACGTGGAAGACCGGATATACCACCTCTAAGTCTGATGGCAGATCTAACCCATAGGCAACCTTGCCTACTCTGCGAACAATCTGGTAAGGTCCAATGTACCTCGGGCTAAGCTTCCCTTTCCTACCGAATCTCATCACACCTTTCATAGGTGATACCTTCAGGAATACCCCATCGTCAATCTGGAACTCCAAGTGTCGACGTCGATTATCTGCATACGACTTCGGTCGACTCTGTGCTGCTAATAACCTTCCTGGATAAGCTTCACCTTATCCACAGCCTTCTAAACCAAGTCTGGACCTACTAACGTAGCCTCGCCAACATCGAACCAACCAATCGGCGACCTGCATTTCCTTCCATATAGGACCTCATACGGGGCCATCTGAATACTGGAATGGTAGCTATTGTTATATGCAAACTCAACAAGAGGCAAATGATCCCCCCAGCTACCCCTGAAATCAATAATATAGTCCCTCAGCATATCCTCAAGTGTCTGGATAGTACGCTCTGCCTGTCCGTCGATCTGAGGGTGAAATGCAGTACTGAGACTCACACGTGTCCCCAATCCCTTCTGGAATGACCTCCAGAAGTTAGCCGTAACCGAGCCTCTCTCATGCGATATAATAGATGTAGGAACCCCGTGCAGTCTCACAATCTCCCTGATATAAAGTCTAGCATAATCCTCAGCCGAGTAAGTAGTCCTGACCGGAAGAAAATGGGTTGATTTCGTCAGCCTGTCTACTATAACTCAAATGGAGTCACTTCCTCTGAGTACGAGGTAACCCTGTAACAAAATCCATGTTAATCACCTCCCACTTCTAAGTCTGGATCTCTATTGTCTGTAATAACCCACCAGGCTTCTGGTGCTCAATCTTGACCTGCTGACAATTCAGACACTGAGCAACGAACCCTGCTACGTCCCTTTTTAGGCCATCCCACCAATACACACATCTGAGGTCATGGTACATCTTAGTCGACCCCGGATGAATAGAATAACGAGCATTATGTGCCTCTCCTAGAACATGCTAACAAAGTCCTGCAATATCGGGTACGCACAATCTACCCTCACAAAATAGCACCTCATCGGATGAGATCTCAAATGAAGTCTTCTCCTTTCGGAGAGTCGCATCTCGATGCCGTACCTGAACTGGATCCTCATACTGTCGCCTCTTCACCTCCTCTATGATGGAAGACTCGACAACCTCTCAAATCCGAACTCCACTATCAGTAGAATCAATCAACCGAATCCCAAGGCTCGCTAACTGATGTATCTCACGAACTATTTATGTTACACCCCGTATTTACAGGACATGCTTTAAGAACGTACATAATAATTCCAAATGTTAAGATTAGAGACTAGTAAAAATTTATCGGAATTATAGAATTGTCGGAAAACGTAATATTGTGACGAATGGGAGGGCAACACGTGTCACCCCCCTTATTGTTGCCTTGGATGAAAATCTCATGGCCAAAATGGTCATTGACCATAGTCTTAGGATGACTAAGTCTTGCAAGTAGCAAGCTTGAGATAATTGACTTGGTCAATGGGTCCACAAAGTCTTGATATTTAAATAAGAGCTCATCCAAACCACCCATTTGTTTGCATCTTGACCCTCCATGTTACTATATAATACTAGTAGTAGAATGACATGCTTAACACTTAGTAAAATTTTCAAGAAATTGAAGAACAAGAGCTACTAGCTCTCGGGTTCATTAAGGGAAAGAAAGAAAAAATTTCGTTTCTTGTTCTTTAAGCTCCACACTTTAAACCAAGGTTCATGAGTGTATTGTAAGTGTATCTCAATAGAAAAATCTCGGAAAAAGATAGTTTTCGTATTAGTCGCAAAGTGATAACCTAGTTGCTTTCTAGGTTTTGGATTGAAAGTTTGAAGGAAAGTTGTTGGTATGGTTCTAAGGGTCTCAAGTAGCGGATTGAAGTGTCTTGAAGAGTCTCTAAGTTGCTAAGTAGCGACTTCGGATTTGGAGTTGGATTAAGATTCGTTAAGGTATAATCTTGTCTCTTAAAAAGTATTACAAGATTATATATATTGTTGTTAGCTTTGCATGTTCCTAGCATGAAGTTTATATGCTGAAGTTTGATAAGTATTATGGATTGATTGTAGTCTTAAATCCGAAATGTCATTTAAGCCTTGTGAAGTTGGATTACAAATTGGTCGTTTATTAGAATCGTCGCATGATTACTTACTTGAAGATTATAGTAGTTATAATCAATTGCGACTTGATATCATGTTATACTAACAACTTGGATTGAAATGGAAATTGGATAAGAATTGGTGTTATGGTACTCAATGTGGCCAAATTGGACATATAATTTGTATTAGTGTCACGACCCGAACCCGGGCCCGTGACTGGTACCTTACCCGGGCACCCAAGTAGACATACATCAGAGTAACCAGCGGAATATAAAACAAGACATGAAATAATATGAAGTGAGAAACAGTTTATCTGAGAAAAGTTGCCTTCGGCATATATATATAAAACTTGAGCTACATCCCTTTTACAAACCCCGCCACAACAAGATTTCATACATTAACTCTTTAAAAGATCCGTTTCTTTCACAAGAGTCACACGATACCGTAGTATCAAAATAGAGTGACTATCTTTTAAGTAAACCAAAACAATTTCCCTACCTTCTTTTGAACCAACTTAAGACAAAAGCATGCCTTCCTTTAAACGAAACACTTCAAATTTTCAAGTCTTTGTCTTTTATAAATCAAGTCCTTACTTTGAAATTTTAAGAAAATCAAAACTTGTTTATTAATGATCTTATTAGCGATCGTGATCTAGGAAATGTAATACAATTTTGTCTTATCTTAGCTTCTATGCATATGGAGGTTTCTACTGGTTTTAATAATACTTAATTAGTCAATACATTTTCCTTTATTAGCGCTGCAGTGGTTTGTTCGATACTTATTCTCATTTAAATCAATACAAGGCTTTCATAACCAATTAAGTAAACCGTTCCTTTTATCTCTCTTAAGTCGTTATACCTAACTTCCCATAAAGCTAGTATAACTCTTAAGCTTTTAAAACCAAGTATTACTCTTCTTTCAAAAACGATTCTTAATTCTTTTGAAATACTTCAAGATTCTTATTATTTAAAACCCAAGTCAAAAGACATCAAGTAAAACCACGTTGATTAACACACGACGTCTCACCGTACTATATATATTCTTTTAAAATATCATGCTCGAGAGGATAGGAAGAATCACATACCTCCTCAATGAAATCCACTGCCAAGTCGAATATGTCGCGCAGAGTATCAACCTATAATAGTTAAATACGTCTATCAAAGTCTAGACTACTCTGTAGAATATTCTAAGCAGAAGGTTCTTATTTCTACGGAAATTTGGGCAACACTTCCCTACCTGTAAAGCTACACAAGTCTACTGTAAATACAACCCAATGTAAGTACAGTTCAATTCTCTTCTTTTATACCATCCTTCTATATCTTATACTCAATAATAAACTACTATATGTAATTTCCAATTACGATAGAAGGACAAAGATATTTACCTCGATAAGCACAAAATTATCCAAGATTAAAGTCGATCCTGAGCAAGGTTTAGCTCCTATGCTCAGACGCTCCAATTCGCTCCAAGAAACCCTTAGAAGTTCTAAACAACTTCTACTTAATACTTCAACCAACTATGAAGATTTTCCTAGGGCTTCGTTTTGTGACTAAAGGATATAAAGTAGCATTTCCGGGCTTTTTTTATAGAGATAACTTTGGAATACTATAAGGTATTTGGGCTAAGGTATTTTGGAATAACAACAATACTTAGAGAATATTTTTCTACCAAAGGGGAGGGGTTTCACGAGACCAACAAGGAAGGGGAAAGGGGTTTGGGCGAGAGCTCGAAGAAGGGAGTTTTGAGACTTGGAAATTGTTGAGTGGATGAAGAATAAGTCTTGAACTTAAGGGGTATTTATAGGCCAATCAATGGCCAAGATCAAAGCAAGTGGAGGGTGAAGATTTGGACATGTGTGTGTGGGTCCCACTTATCTATCTACTACACAAATATCTTGCAAGACCTTTGACCAAATGTTTATGGTCTTTAAAAGGAGAAAAACGTGTAAAACAAGGCCTTGATTGGCCCACTAACCGCCCACTTGAGGGTGACACATGTCGCCCTCTCGTTGGTCCAAAATATTTCATCTCTCGGAAAAATCCAAAATAAATAAATTCTTGAAAACGTAAAATTCCCTTACAAGGTTCGGAAAAACAATTATTTTCGTAGGAAAAACAATTATTTTCGTAGGAGCTCACAATTTTCGTCCCTAACATAAATCGGGCTTACACAATTGTACGTACGTCCTCACATACATACTGGAAATACGGGTATAACATTCTCCCTCGTAGAAACATTCGTCGAATGTTCCTTCCAAGATGATAACGATAAAGTTCCTCATAACTTAAATTTGCAAATGCCACACATGGCCATAATACAACACGCCAAAATACTTAAATCCAAGTTCACGAGGAATCACCTCTGGCGTCACAAAAGCTCCCACCCAAGGTCTAAAAGATATTCCTTCGCACCTTTACTTCACAAAAGTAATGATCACTTCTATTCTCTTACTGTCGTACTCCTCGCACACTGAACACTTCCTAAATAAACTTACCACCTTTATTGCTTCATGTCACGACCAACCCGGCCGTGGTAGTGCTACCGGGCACCCTAGTGATACAACATCAGAGAAAAACCAGCGGAAATAAAAACTTAAACATACAAATAGATATGGATCAAGATAAAAGAAAATAGGCCAACCAAAACGGTTGCCTTTCTGCAAATATATATCGACATTTGAGCGATTCTAATCCTTACAACCTCGCCACAACAAAGCTCTGCACTCTAAGATTTTTACAACAACTATGACGGACAGGGCCCCGCCATACCCACGAATGTACAAGAACCTATGCTCGGGGTAACATACCAAAAGATAAGTCTCCAAGGAACGAGCTTCCAATCTGTTGAAATGTGATCCTATAAGCGGGGATCGACAACCGATGTACTTACCGCGACATGAACGCAGCCAAGGAGGTCGAGACAGTACCAAGTATGTGAACGAAAATATCAGAAATAAAATCATAATAGTCTATATAAAGCAGAGACATGTATGATAACCAAACTACGATACATATATAAACAAGCAGACAAGTCAAGGACTCACGTCCTCCAAGTTATTACTCAAATATAACTATGGGTCTCACGCCCACAACATCAATCATGCCCGTGGAATACCTTCCTCACTGCCGGCAGTCTATGATATAACAACACCAAGGAGTATATATGAACACTAGGTCCCACCTGTGTCATAAAAACCGTACGGGGCAAGTATAACTACCAGATCCGACCGTACCAATAATACTGTACAACCATATCATGAAGCTGACACGTGGCAAGTGCAATAGCCTCCACCAGCTCCTCCCTGTGCCACGTAGCTGACGGGGGCAAGTGAATCGGCTACGCACCAGATCACAACCGTAAGTCACGAAGCTCCATCCAAAACCGACCGCGGTCGACGCGCAAGTGCACTAGCCTCCACCGCCTCCTCCTGCGCCACGTAGCGGACGGGGGCGAATCGGCTAAGAACCGATCACAACCGTAAGTCACGATGCTTCACCGCGAAGGCGACACGTGGCAAGTGCAATAACCTGCGGATCCACTGCGCCACGTGGCGGGGCGGTAAACAGCTACGCACCCGATCACAACCGTAAGTCACGATATTTCGCCATAAATAACCATAATGGTCACATGTCCACGTAATCCATCATCGTAGACATGCCCATGTAATAATGATAATGGAAGCATACCCGTGGAATCTTCCATCGCCAGACGCCCAAGTAAGTTCTCAACAAGTCAACCGGCCCTCCATCGAGAGACGCGATAGCATAGAAACACAATTCTTGCACAACAAAGGCTATCAAAGCAAGCATAGGCAAGTTACACAACAAAAAACATAGGCAAGTTACACACAACTCAAGGTACTTTCATTTTATGGCAAAGTCCGGGTTTTAACCCTAAAGTACTACGTACGTTAAATTCCTTTTAAAGATCCATTTCTTTTACAAAGGTCACCCGATACCCGTAGTACAAAAATAGAGTGACTAACATTGTTAAGTAAACCAAAACACTTCCCTTTGTAAATCAAGTAACAACATTATTTTCCAAACGTTCAAGTTTGCCTAATTTCAAATGCTCAAGTTTCTCATTTTCGAAAAGGTTTCGTAGTTCATAGTTTTAATCCCTTTAAAACAATTTGAGAAACATATGCCTTATGTGTGAGTAGGTTATTCTTGTTTATAACAATCTTATTAAAGCAGCCATGATCTAGGAAATGTAATATCATTTTGTCTCATCTTAGCTTCTATGATGGAGGTTTCTCGTTTTAATAATACTTAATTAGTCGTAACATTTCCTTTATTAACGCTGCAGTGGTTTGTTCGATACTTATTCTGATTTCCGAAATCAGTAAAACATTATTCCTTTTAAAAACCAAGTACTCATTACTCACGAATGAGGTTTCACACAAAATTCATATTAATTCATTTAAGTCAAGTCTCTTATCTTTTAAGATCAAGTCTCTTAACTTCTTAAAAACAATAAACCATTCTTTTTATCTCTCTTAAGTCGTTATACCTAACTTCCCATAAAGCTAGTATAACTCTTAAGCTTTCAAACCAAGTATTATTCTTCTTTCAAAAAGGATTCTTAATTCTTTTGAAATACTTCAAGATTCTTATTATTGGGCTTAAGTCAAAATACATTGCAGAAACTACATTCGATTAACACACGACGTCTACCGTACTATATATATATTCTTTTAAAATACTTCCAGATTCTTATTATTCAGGCTTAAGTCAAAAGACATTGTCGTACAACTACGTTCAGTTAACACACGTACGTCTACCGTACTATATATATATTCTTTAAAATATCATGCTCAAGAGGATAGGAAGAATCACATACCTCGCGACGATTATCGACTATTAGCAAAACGTTCCACGGCTATAACCCGGCTAGCCTTGTCCACCTTCCAAGTAGTACATGCTACTCGCAGAACATTCAACCAATAAAGGTTATAAGTCTCATCAGAATACAAATTCTATGTAAGTCTGATTTTTTTTTTAATACTCTTCTGATGTGATTTCAGTTCAAGTCTTTTCTGTAATATCCTTCTATTACAGTTCAATTCTCTTCTTTTATACCATTCTTATACGTCTTATATTCATTTCTATACTACTACAGTATGTAATTCCAATTACAACATAAGGACAGTAGTATTTACCTCGATAAGCCCGAAATTATTCAAGTTAAAACGTCGATCCTGAGCAAGGTTTAGCTCCTAATTGCACGCTCCGAGAAACCCTTAGAAGTTCTTCACAACTTCTGCTTAACACTTCAACCGACTATGAAGGTTTTCCTTAGGGTTCGTTTAGTGGCCAAAAGAAGTATAATAGTATTTTCCGGGCTCTACGTATAGAGGTAACTTTGGAAAATACTACAAGGTATTTGGGCTAAAGTATTTGGGTAAAGTAACAATACTTGGAGAGTATTTCTACCTGGGGGTATTTCTAAAACAACTAGGCTAGTGGTACCCTCACTAGAACACTACAAAGGAGGGGTGCTCGGCCAAGGCCTTTCTCAAAGGGAGGGAGTTGGACGAGCTCACGAGGGAGAGGGAGGATTTTAGACTTGGAATTTATCAAGAGAGGATGAAGAATAAGTCTTCACCTAAGGGGGTATTTATAGGTCAAGCAATGGCCAACCAATGACCAAGATGAAGCCAAGTGCAAGGCAAGTGTAGGGTGTGGATTCATCCACGTGTACCTTATCCATCTACCACACCAACTATCACAAAATATCCTACCTAACCAAGACCCCCATTTCGTCCACTAGCCGCCCACAATCACGTCCAATGTGAGGGTGACACATGTCACCCTCCCGTTGGTCCAAAATGTTTCATCTCTCGGAAAAATCCGCAAAACTAATAAATGACATAGCCGGAATTTTCCCTACGCAAGCTTTGTAAAACGTTTCGTCGGAAAACGATTCTTTTCTATTGTGAACAAAATTTTCATTCTAGCCTATCTTAAGGCTTAAACTTTTATACGACGCCTCACGCATATACTCGGAAATACGGGGTATAACATTCTCCCCTCCTTAGAAACATTCGTCCCGAATGTTCCTTCTCAAGACGGATAACGATAAAGTTCCTCTAATAAGTTGCCAACGCCACACCTGGACACGAAATAACACACGTTCCCTTCCTTCCTTACTCGTCGTGCCCTTCTCGAACACTTGAACTCTTCTAGTACACGCATTCACACTTGATCAACGCTTTTGCCAAAACTTGGAGTCACTACCTCCAAACTTGGTCATCTTACTAGCCATTTCCTCTAAGGCCATTCCGGCCTTCACGAACCGATTCTGGTCGAACGCATCCACGAATTCATACGATGGTTACCTAAACTTGGGCCTAGCACCCTCGTGATCCTACCACCTGGCGGGACCACCTCGAACTGACCCAACCCCAAACCGGGCTGCGGGTTGACCCGTGAATGGTCCTCAACCCGACCCCATAACCGCGCCAAACTCTTGTTCCCCGATCCGAAACAATCTTACTAATTTACGTCATGAAAGCTACCACTTCCATTTTACACCACCCAAGGAAATTTTCCCACAATTACTCCACGTATACTTATACATTCGACAAAGATTACCCGCAAATCTTGTACTAGACGACCTTACATCTAAGGTCTCAATCGTAATATTCTAAGGTTCATCATTTTCTCACCCCTGTGCTTACCCTTTTCACTAACTGGCTTCTAAGTCACATTTTAGCACAAAGCTATCCAACATAACACTAAACACATCATCATAACATCAATACATACAAACTCTGAGGTTAAGGATATACACGAAAATAGGCGGTTCAAAGGACCGCTAAAACTAGGAACTTTCACCGCGACCTCTACCGTGGCCTGCCGGTGTATGAACATCCTGCCTAGCTATGGAAGGTGAAGAACTCGCAACTGATCTAGTAGTCTGTGCTATCCCACCAGTGCCACCCCTGGTCGGACAGTCTCTCGTCAAATGGCCCTGTCGGCCGCAAGTATAGCAATCTCCCAAACCCGTACGACATTCCCCCTATGGGTTTTACCACAACGGCCACACTGAGATACAGGTAGCCTCATCCGGCGAGCGCTTCTACTCCCCTGAAAATCTGAAACACAGGGCCACGACCTGCCTCGAATATCCCGAAGGTCGAAGCGGTGGGGACCACTGTACCGCGGAGGCGCATAATCGCCATCTGAAGGCGGTCCGCCTGAAAGTCACCAAAGGACCTCATTGCTACGCCCTCTTCGCGATCTCGTCATTCCGTCGATCTCTCCGCCTCACATCCAAGTGCATAAGCTCAGATGCGCAATGTCCATGCCTACCAAGAGCTACACTAACAACTCTCGCTAGGTAATCATCGAGCCCTGAACATATCGGTGCACTCGATCCTCCATACTAGCTACTAACGCGGACGACGAGCCGATGAGTCGAACTCACATTGTACTCTGACCTGATTCGCCCGCTTCGCCGCAACACCAAAAATCTGTTTACCGATCCTCCTCATCTGCGAGGCAAGAAATGTGCAAGAAATGCCCCCGAGAACTCGTCCCATATAGTGGAAGTGCATCTTCTCCCGGGACACCTCACGAATCAAACCACGATCATTGCGGTATCACGCACCGATGCGAACCTAGGACCACCGACTCGGTCTCCGATGCCTTGATCACTCTATGATCCGTCAGAATCGCCGGATGAACTCGCGGATCATCCTCGGGCCTCGACCCGTAGAACTCTGGCGGGCTACAACTCAGAAAATCTTGTAGCCTCAAACTATCTGATCTAGGGTGAACCATCGGTGCACTGGAACTGCTGCGCCCACCGCATCCTCAAATCCGCCACAACTCGCCGATAATCACAACCCCTTGTAACCCATCTCTCTCGCCTGCATCGTGGACCGAGGCTCAGTCTTGTGGTCTCTGTAGAGACTGCGCTGCTTACTCGCAGCCTCCTCACGCTGCGTTGCCTTCTCGCCCGGGTGCCTTTACGCGAGGCATAAGCATTAAAAACGAAATACGTCGGAGGGTCCAACTTATCACATAGCTCTAAGGCACGATCTCGAATGAGAAGAATGGAAACCAATCCTAAATGTCTCGCGGCCTCGATTATAAATGTGGTGCCACAACACATCGATAATCAAGACTTACTGTACTTATGCGTAGACACTTTCCGAGGACTAATCGCTGCGATACCACTTTTGTCACGACCGAACCTGGCGTGATCGTGCCTTACCCTGCACCCTAGTGATACAACATCGGAGAAAAACCAATGAAATAAAAACTTAAACATACAAATAGATATGGATCAAGATAAAGAAAATAGGCCAACCAAAACGGTTGCCTTCTCGCAAATATATATATATCGACATTTGAAAGCGATAATTCTTACAACCACGCCCACAACAAAGCATGCACCTCTAAGATTTTTACAAAAACTATGACTGGGACGGGGCCCCGCCATACCCCGAATGTACAAGAACCTCTGGACTGGGGTAACATACTAAAAGATAAGTCTCCGGGAACGGAGCTTAATACGCTGAAATGTGATCCTATGCGGATCGATCACATGTACTTACCTGCGGCATGAACGCAGCCCCAAGGAGGTCGCATAATAGGTACCAAGTATGAAATCAAAATACCGTAAATGAAATCATAATAGTCTATATAAAGCGGGAGACATGTATGATAACCAAACTACGATACACATATAAACAAAGATTATATCAAGTCGAGGACTCACATTGCCACGACGCCCGGGGCCTGGATCGTGCCTTAGGGAGCACCCAAGTAGTCATACATCGAGTAACCAAATGGAATATAAAACAAGACAGAAACGCTTATAAAATAAGAAACAGTTTATCTCGATGAAAAGCTTGCCTTTCGGCATAATATAAATAACTCAAGTTTTGCGATTACATCCCAAGTGTATAATAGTACTATGCACCTCTAAGGTAAACAACTATGGCGACGTGGCCCGCCATACTCGATCAGACAAAACTATCTACAATACAGGAGATCATACCTAAAAGTAGAGCCTCGGAGAAGATGGAGCTCCGACACCAACGCAAAGATCCTAAGGATGTGGATCTAGCACTGCTGCCCTTACTGCGGCATGAAACGCAGCGGGAGAGGTCAAGACAACAGTACTAAGTATGTGAAACTATAAGGAATCAAATGAAATCAAAGTATTTAAAACCTTTTCACAAATACAATCGATAATTTGCACATAGTGCCATCACAAACAACAACGGAATGGAAAGATCGAACGAGTCTATTCTAGACCGCGAATGATCGGGCAAGGCCAATCGCCCGTAGTATCATTCTGCGTGCCTAGTCCTGGACTTTCGCACTCGCATAGGTCACACGTAGACCCGCATGCAGGTAGCCCTCGTGACGGGGCAGCTAACCCCGGATCCGCCTCAGGCTCCCGCAGCCGCATAGCCTCAAAAGACCGCGTAGTCTCAGCACCGCATGGAATCCGCGTCGTGCTAGGCGCCCGAATGATCAATCACGAGCATACCGCTGCTCCGCATAGTCTCACGCACCGCATAGGCCGATAGACCAAGACTGAGGCAAGCCCGGTATAATAGTCGGCGGTAGGTGATACAAGAATGACAACGGACTTACCTTAGCAACGTAAGCACGACAAAGAATGACCCCTTTACACGATTACAAGACACTAACACGGTAGCATCGTGATATGTCTACTTATCAAACAATCTTACTACACTTAACAATCAATACAAGGCTTTTATAAACAACCAAGTAAACGGCCTTTTTATCATTCTTAAGTGTTATACCTAACTTCCCATAAAGCTAGCATAACTCTTAAGCCTTTGTTTTAAAAACCAATTATTTATCTTCATTAAAAATGATTCGATATTCTTTTGAAATGTTTTGATTCTTTGTTATTCAGCTTAAGCAGTGCTTAAATGAAGGCATTACCATAAGTATTATTCAGCTTAAGTCAAAGACATTGCCGTAGTTATTATTCGATTAACACATATACGTCTACCGTACTATATATTGTAAAATATCATGCTTTAGGAAGAATCACATACCTTCTCAGTAAAACCACCGCCAAGTGAATATGTCACGCAGAGTCACCTATAATAGTCACGGATATCTATCAAAGACTACTCGAGGTCATTCTAAACAGAGGGTTCACAATTCTACGGAAAGTCGGGCAGACAACCCTACCCGTGAGCTATATAAGTCTCATCAGAAAACATTCTATGTAGTACAGTGATTATTCTTCTTTAAAACCTTCTATTGTGGTAATAGTTCAATTCTTTTCGTGATATTCTTCTAAGTATTTATACTTATCCTTATACTACAAAGAAGTATTCTCTAATTCAAAAGAGGTTAGGATTATTACCTCGGTAAGCCCAATAATATCCTAGATAAAGTCACTGAGCAAGGTTTAGCTCCTAAGTTATATGCCGGTAGAGTCTAAGAAACCTTAGAAGTTCTTCACAACTTCTACCAAAGACTAAGGGATTTGGGCTAGGGTATTTTGGGCATTATAACGATACTAGAAGACAACTTTTCTACCAAGGAGGGTAGATTTCGGCTAGGCTAGGGGGTTAGGCCCTCGCCAAACTCACAAGGAGGGAAGGGTGTTGGACTAAAAGCTCACAAAGGGAGAGGGAGGATTTTTCAAGACTTGGAAGATTTGTGGATGAAGAACTCTTCATCTTGGGGGTATTTATAGGTCAAGAAGTGGCCAACCAATGGCCAAGATTAAGACAAGTGCAAGGCAAGTGTAGGGTGGAGATTTACTCCACACAAATATCCTACCAACTCCTTGACTTGTGCACAAGGCACAAAAAACGTGCTCCACCTTCTCCAATCTCGTCCAATGGGCGATCTGTCCATCAATGGGAGGTGCCAAGTGTCGCCTCCCGTTGGTCCAAAATGTTTCGCCTCTGAAAAATCCGCAAAATTAGTAATGGCATAGCCGGAATTTTCCTACGAAAGTCGTGGAACGTTTCGCCGAAACGATTCTTTTAGTGAGTTGTGCCTAAAAAAACGCTTTGCCTACACTTTGGCTAGACTTTTTATACGTATTCCTCACGCATACACATCGAAATACGGTATAACATTCTCTCCTTAGAAACATTCGTCCGAATGTTCCTTCCCAAGACGATTATCGAAGAAGCTTAAACATTGTAAATGCCACACACGCCACAGAGCAACACTTAGGCGTAAACGATAACGAAAATTTACAAGTAGGAAAGTGAATTTACCGGAGGTGTGGGAATAGGTGAGGATACTTCCGCCTCATGTCCTCCTGGCTTCCCACGTCATCTCCTCCCGAGCTCGCTCCGCCACAAGACTTGACGAAGCCACGCCCCGTCCGCAGACGCCTAACTGACGATCGACTATCGCGCATGGAATCTCTCATACGATAACCCCTGGCCACCGACATCGCCAACGGGTGTACCACTAGATGGTCCCCGTCATCTCCTCAAGATAGACACGTGAAAACCGGATGCATCGCTTCCGACGGACGGCAGATCCAACTCATAGGCAACCTTGCCTACCTGCGACAACTGAAATGGCCCGATGTACCTAGGGCCGAGTTTCCTTCTTCCCGATCTCATCACACCCTTCATGGGTGGCACCTTTAGAAAACCCAATCATGAACCTCGAACTCAAGATGCTGACGACGATGATTCGTGATACGACATCGCCGACTCGAAATGTCGATAGCCGCTCGGATAAGCTTCACCTTATCCACACTTCGTACCAAATCTGGTCCCACTAGCTGTCCCTCGCCCACATCGAACCAACCTATAGGCGATCTGCACTTCCTCCCATACAAGGCTTCATAAGGCGCCATCTGAATGCTGGAGTGGTAGTTATTATTATACGCGAACTCAACTAGAGGCAAATGATCCTCCCATCTACCATCGGTCAATAACACAGCTCGCAGATATCCTCGCAGTGCGGATAGTGCGCTCTGCTCGTCCGTCTGCGTGGATGAAATGCGATTCGTGCTCACTGCGTCCTAAACCCTTCGAAGGACCTCTAAGTTAGCCGAACCGGGCTCCTGCATGCGATATGATCGAAGTAGGGACTCCATGCGATCGACGATCTCTCGGATGTAAAGTTCGCATAATCCTCGGTAAAAGTCGCCCTGACGGAAGAAAGTGGGCTGATTTCGCGACCGTCGGCGATAACCCATAGAATCATGTCTCTCCGAGTGCGAGGCAATCTCGTGATGAAGTCCATGTTGATCACCTCCCACTTCCGGTCGGGATCTCTATCGTCAGAACAAACCACTGTGCCTGCGGTGCTCTACCTTCACCGCCGCAACACG
The DNA here is from genome assembly GCA_029844215.1 of Przewalskia tangutica. NCBI lineage: Eukaryota > Viridiplantae > Streptophyta > Magnoliopsida > Solanales > Solanaceae > Przewalskia > Przewalskia tangutica. Next base: position 1,042,712 of record JAQGDG010000034.1, read on the forward strand.
CACCGAGCTACGAACTCGCAACGTCCTCTTCAAGCCATCCCACCAATACACGATCTAAGGTCGTGGTACATCTTGGTCGACCGGATGGATAGAGTAACGCGCCAGTGCTTCCCGCGACTGGCACAAGTCTCAAACATCTGGAACACACAACGCTTCTCAAACCTTAGCACCCCATCGTGCTACTCAAAGACCGCCCTCACGTAAGAGTCAGATCACGATATCGAATCAAAGCTGGATCCTCGAATTGTTGCCTCTTCACCTCCTCAACGATGGAAGACTCGGCAACCTCACGAACTCTAACCCCACTGCTATCAGAATCAATCAAACGGACACCAAGGCTCGCTAACTGATGCAAATCACGAACCATGTCCCTCCTCTCTAGCTGCACATCTGATAGGCTCCCCATCGACCTACGACTAAGAGCATCTGCCACAACATCGCCTTTCGGGTGGTACGGGATATCAACATCGTAATCCTTAAGCAACTCTAACCACCGCCTCGCTGCAAGTTCACTCCTCCGTGAAGATATCGGAGGCTCTTGGTCAGTAAACTATCCACGTGAACCCCATACAAATAGTGCCTCCAGATCTTCAAAGCGTGAATCACAGCCGCCAACTCCAAATCATGGGTGGGGTAGTTCCTCTCGTGTTTCTTCAGCTGTCGGGATGCATATGCTATAACCCTGCCATGCTTCATCAACACACATCCCAACCCGATGCCTGACGCATCACAATACACGACATAACCATCTGGACCCTCTGGAAGAGTAAGAACGGGGGCGGTCGTCAGTCTCTCTTTCAAGAATCGAAACCACGCCACAAGCATCACCATCGGAACTTGGCCGCATACGAGTCACCTAGTCAAAGGTGCAGATAGAAGCAAACTTCTCCACGAACCGCCGATAATAACTCGCAAGGCCCGAAATCGCGAACCTCGCGGAGTAGTAGGTCTAGGCCAAGTCCGATCGCTTCGATCTCGCCGTATCCACTAATGCCATCACCCACAATATGCCCAAGAAACGCCATCAAGTCAACCAAAACTCACATTTGGAAAACTTGGCGCATAAATCGCCGATCTGGAGAATCACAAGACGGTCTCAAATGCTCCGCATGCTCTCGCTCGAGCGAATAAACCAAGATATCATCAATGAACACTATCACAAACGTGTCAAAAATGGTTTGAACACTGTTCATCAAATCCATGAATACGCGAGCATCGTCAACCCAAAAGACATGACCAACTCATAATGCCCGCACGTCCGAATGCGATCCAGGGACATCCACCTCTCTCGACACGAACTCGATGATAGCGACGCAGATCAATCTTGGAGAAACATCTCGCGCTCGCAATCGTCGAACAAATCATCAACTGGGAAGGGTATCTGTTTTAATGGTCACCTTGTTCACCGTCAGAATCAACACATGCGCAGCGCCCCGCCCTTCTTTCTTCACGAACAATACGGCGCTTCGTGGGAAACACTGGGCCTAATGAAGCCTTTCTCCAAGAAATCCTCACCGTCCTTCGCCTCTCTCAACTCGGCAAAGTGCCATTCAGATGGCGGAATGGAAATAGGCCGAGTATCCGCAATATGTCAATACAAAACTCGATCTCTCTCGGGAGGATACCCGAGGTCATCCGGGAACACGTCTGGGAACTCACGACTACGGAATCGATCAAAATCTGGTACCGCAGCCTCGATCAAACACTCGAACTAGATGGTAGATATACCCTTCGCATCATCTTCCTAGCCTTGAGGTAGGAAATAAACCTACCTCTACGATACCGCGCTCCCTCCCACTCAACAACCGGCCTCAGAAACCGAACTGCATTACTCTCTCTCTCATCCACATTGGCGTAGCAAGAGGCTAGCCAATCCATCCCCATGATTACGCCAAGTCAATCATCTCCAACTCTATCAAGTCGGCTAGGGTCCGACGATCAAATGGTCACAGACAAGCTCTATATACCCGCCGAGCTACCACCGAATCACCCATCGCGTAGCTACCTCAAAAGCGGTCTATGGACTCGTGCTCTATCCCTATCCTACTAGCAACAAGGGAGATATATAGGACAGAGTAGAACCCGGATCTATCAAAGCATACACATCAAACCAGAACCGATAAGGTACCGTGACGACATCGGTGAGGCCTCCGATCTGTCGCTTACCGACAAAGCATATACGCGGTCGAGGACCGCTAGAATCGACTCGCGCCACGACCTCGCCGCCGCTGGTCCACGTGTACCGCTCCGGCGAGTAATCGCTGTGGGATGGAAGCGCAATGCACTCGAGGCCGAGCCCTACCACCGCCGCCCGGCCGGACAAACTTCGCAGTGACCGCCGCCACAAGTATAGCAAGCTCGAGTACGGCTCCGATGGTATTCGCCACAACGGGCACACCGAGCGCATTCGAACGGTTAGCACCTCTCGCTACGCGAAATCAAGTCCCGCCTGACCGCCCCGATCGCCTGGGCCAGGCTGAAATGAGGTAGAGCGCTCGCGGCCGTGGTGCACCGACTTCGCGATGCCGCCACCTCGAGGACCACCAAAGAACCGCCGCCTTCGCCTTCTTCTCGCGATATCGCTTACCCGGCCGTCTCGCGCTCTCGCATCCTAGTGCATGAGCTCGCATGCGTAATGTCCATACCCTACCAAGAGAAACACCCGCACATGACTCGCCATATAATCATCTAGCCCGTGGCGTAGCGGTGTACCCTATCCTCCATATCTGCTACCAATGCCGGGACATATCTAGCCAAAGAATCAAACTCGACATTGTATTCTCGACGGTCGTCCCCCGCCTCAAGGCAGCAGAATCTATCACCGTGCCTCCTCATCTGCGAGGCAAGAAGTGTGTGAGAAAAGCCTCAAAACTCATCCCATACTGCTGAGGTGCATGCTCTCCCGAAAGCTCCTATGAATCAAACCAATCGATCGGTGTCACGCACCGATGCGAACCGAATGTCACACGGCCTCCAAGCCACGATCACCCGTGATAATCCTCTGCGGTGACGGATGAACTCCTGCGGATCATCCTCCCGCCACCAAAACTCACGCTACAACTCAAGAAATCTCGCACTCAAACTATACGCCTCGTGCACTACGGTGCGATCGAGCCGAGCTGAACTGCCGATCCGCCTCTCAGACGGCCACAACTTTAGCCAATAGTGGGCCATCTCTCAGACTCCTAACTCTCCGCCCCTGCCGTGGGGACGGGAGGTGTGGGTCTTGTGGTCTCTTGCTGGGCCGGTACGCCATAGAACTCGCCGCCTTCGTATAGGCTGGCCCGAGCCTCGTGACTGGGTGTCTCGCTAGCGCCTCCACGCTTGCCCTTCGGGCCGGGTTGCCTTACGTGGAGGCATAATCACATAGAAAGGAATACGTTAGAGGGTCCAACCTATAACACGACTCTAAAGCACGATCTCGGAATGAGAAGAATGAAACCAATCCTAAATATCCTATAGCCTCTCGATTATTGGCGTGGTGCACAACACACCGATAATCAAGACTTACTAGATACGGCTGAGACACTTTCCGAGGATTAACCGCTCGATACCACTTTTGTCACGACTGCCCGGCCCGTGGATCGTGCCTACCGGCACCCAAGTAGTCATACATCGAGTAACCAAATGAATATAAAACAAGACAGAAACAGCTTATAAAATAAGAAACAGCTTTATCTCGATGAAAAGCTTGCCTTTCGCATAATATAAATAACTCAAGTTTTGCGCTACATCCCAACTGCATAATAGTACTACTGCACTTAAGGAAGTAACAACTATGGCGGACAGGCCGCCATACCCGATCAGCAAAACTATCTACAATACAGGAGATCATACCCAAAAGTAGAGCCTCCGAGAAGATGGAGCTCCGACACCAACGCAAAGATCCTAAGGATGTGGATCTAGCACTGCTTGCCCTTACCGCGGCATGAACGCAGCCCCGCGAGGTCGCATAACAGTACCAAGTATGTGAAACTATAAGGAATCAAATGAAATCAAAGTATTTAAAACCTTTTCACAAATACAATCAGTTCAATTTGCACATAGTGCCACATCACAAACAACAACGGAATGGAAAGATCAGAATGTGTCTATTCTAGACCGCGAATGATCGGGCAAGGCCAATCGCCCATAGTATCATTCTGCGTGCCTAGTCCTCGACTTTCGCACCCGCATAGTCACACGTGACCCGCATGAGGTAGCCCTCGACGGGGCAGCAACCCCAGATCCGCCTAGGCTCCCGCACCGCATAGCCTCAAAAGACCGCGTAGTCTCACAGCATCGCATAGGAATCCCCGGCTGTGCTAGACGCCGGAATGATCAATCACGAGCATACCGCTGCTCGCGTAGTCTCACAGACCGCGTAGCCGTATAGACCAAGATCAATGGCAAGCCCTGTATAATAGTCAAGTGGTAGGTGATACAAGAATAAAGACAGCGGACTTACCTGTTAGCAACGTAAGCGCAGCAAGAATGACCGCTTTACACAAGATTACAAGACACTAACACAGTAGCATCATGATATGTCTACTTATCAAACAATCTTACTACACTTAACGAGATCAATACAAGGCTTTTATAAACAACCAAGTAAATTCCTTTTATCATTCTTAAGTCATATACCTAACTTCCCATAAAGCTAGCATAACTCTTAAGCCTTTGTTTTAAAACCAATTATTTATCTTCTGTTAAAAATGATTCAATATTCTTTTGAAATGTTTTCGCTCTTTGTTATTCAAAGTTGCCAAGGTGAGGCATTCACGTAAGTATTATTCAGCTTAAGCCGTGAGGCATCGCCATAAGTATTATTCAGCTTAAGTCAAAGACATTGCCGTAGTTATTATTCGATTAACACACGTACGTCTACCGCACTATATATTGTAAAATATCATGCTTTAGGAAGAATCACATACCTTCTCAAAAACCACCGCTAAGTCAATATGTCGCGCAGAGAGTCACCATAATAGTCACAGATATCTATCAAAGACTACTCGAGGGTCATTCTAAACAGAGGGTTCACAATTCTACGGAAAGTCGGGCAGCAACCCTACCCGTGAGCTATATAAGTTCATCAGAAAACACATTCTGTGAGTACTGATGTGATTATTCTTCTTTAAAACCTTCATCATGGTAATAGTTCAATTCTTTTCTCGTGATATTCTTCTAAGTATTTATACTTATCCTTATACTACAACAAGAAGTATTCTCTAATTCAAAAGAGGGTTAGGATTATTACCTCGGTAAGCCCAATAATATCCTAGATAAAGTCGCGCTGAGCAAGGTTTAGCTCCTAAGTTAGACGCCCAGAGTCTAGAAACCTTAGAAGTTCTTCACAACTTCTACCAAAGACTAAGGGATTTGGGCTAGGTATTTTGGGCATTATAACGATACTAGAAGACAACTTTTCTACCAAGGGAGGGGTAGATTTCGGCTAGGCTAGGGGTTAGGCCTCGCCAAACTCACTGAGGAGGAAGGGGTGTTGGACGGAAAGCTCACAAAGGGAGAGGAGGATTTTTCAAGACTTGGAAGATTTGTGGATGAAGAACTCTTCATCTTAAGGGGGTATTTATAGGTCAAGAAGTGGCCAACCAATGGCCAAGATTAAGACAAGTGCAAGGCAAGTGTAGGTGGAGATTTACTCCACACAAATATCCTACCAACTCGACTTGTGCACAAGGCACAAAAACGTGCTCCACCTCTCCAATCTCGCCCAATGGATTCATCTGTCCATCAATGGGAGGTGCTGTCGCCTCCCGTTGGTCCAAAATGTTTCGCCTCTGAAAAATCCGCGAAAATTAGTAATGGCATAGCCGAATTTTCCTACGAAAGTCGTGGAAGCGTTTGATGAAAACGATTCTTTTAGTGAGTTGTGCCTAAAAAAAAACGTTTTGCCTACACTTTAAGGCTAGACTTTTTTGTACGTATTCCCTTACGTACATACACTGGAAATACGGGGTATAACACACGCCCTCCAAGTTATTACTCAAATATAACTATGGGTCTCACGCCCACAACATCAATCATGCCCGTGGGATACCTTCCTCACTGCCGGCAGTCTATGATATAACAACACCAAGGAGTATACATGAACACCAGGTCCCACTGCGGTCATAAAACCGTCTGACGGCAAGTATAACTACCGATCCGACCGCATCAATATCGCACAACCATGTCAGAAGATGACACGCGTGGCAAGTCAATAGCCTCCACCAGCTCCTCCTCGCGCCACGAGTCGACGGGGCAAGTAAATCGACACGCACGATCACAACCGTAAGTCACGGCTCCATCCAAAACCGACGCGAAGGCGACACGCGGCAAGTTGGCACTAGCCTCCACCGCTCTCCGCGCCACGTGGCGGGGGCAAGTGAATCGCTAAGCACCATCACAACCGTAAGTCACGATACTCGCCATAAATAACCATAATGGTCACGTGTCCACGTAATCCATCATCGGTGTAGACATGCCCATGTAATAATGATAATGGAAGCATACTCGTGGAATCTTCCGTCACTGCCGGTACGTCCAAGTAAGTTCTCAACAAGTCAACCGGCCCTCCATCGAGAGACGCGATAGCATAGAAACACAATTCTTGCACAACAAAGGCTATCAAAGCAAGCATAGGCAAGTTACACAACAACAAGCATAGGCAAGTTACACACAACTCAAGGTACTTTCATTTTATGGCAAAGTCCGGGTTTTAACCCTAAAGTACTACGTACGTTAAATTCCTTTTAAAGATCCATTTCTTTTACAAAGGTCACCCGATACCCGTAGTACAAAAATAGAGTGACTAACATTGTTAAGTAAACCAAAACACTTCCCTTTGTAAATCAAGTAACAACATTATTTTCCAAACGTTCAAGTTTGCCTAATTTCAAATGCTCAAGTTTCTCATTTTCGAAAAGGTTTCGTAGTTCATAGTTTTAATCCCTTTAAAACAATTTGAGAAACATATGCCTTATGTGTGAGTAGGTTATTCTTGTTTATAACAATCTTATTAAAGCAGACATGATCTAGGAAATGTAATATCATTTTGTCTCATCTTAGCTTCTATGCAGATGGAGGTTTCTACTGGTTTTAATAATACTTAATTAGTCAGAACATTTCCCTTTATTAACGCTGCAGTGGTTTGTTCGATACTTATTCTGATTTCCGAAATCAGTAAAACATTATTCCTTTTAAAAACCAAGTACTCATTACTCACAAATGAGGTTTCACACAAAATTCATATTAATTCATTTAAGTCAAGTCTCTTATCTTTTAAGATCAAGTCTCTTAACTTCTTAAAAACAATAAACCATTCTTTTATCTCTTAAGTCGTTATACCTAACTTCCCATAAAGCTAGTATAACTCTTAAGCTTTCAAACCAAGTATTATTCTTCTTTCAAAAGGATTCTTAATTCTTTGAAATACTTCAAGATTCTTATTATTCAGCTTAAGTCAAAAGACATTGCAGAAACTACATTCGTTAACACACGACGTCTACCGTACTATATATATATTCTTTTAAAATACTTCGATTCTTATTATTCAGCTTAAGTCAAAAGACATTGCCGTACAACTACGTTCGTTAACACACGCACGCCACCGCATATATATATATTCTTTAAAATATCATGCTCGAGAGGATAGGAAGAATCACATACCTCGACGATTATCGACTATTAGCAAAACGCTCATCGGCTATAACCCGGCTAGCCTTGTCCACCTTCCAAGTAGTACATGCTACTCGAAGAACAGTCAACCAATAAAGGTTATAAGTCTCATCAGAAATACACCCATGTAAGTACGATTGACTTTTTTTTTAATACTCTTACGATGTGATTTGATTCAAGTCTTTTTCAGAATATCCTTCTATTACAGTTCAATTCTCTTCTTTTATACCATCCTTATATGCCTTATATTCATTTCTATACTACTACGATGTAATTCCAATTACAACGATGAATGAGAGTATTTACCTCGATAAGCCGAAATTATTCAAGTTAAAGCGTCGATCCTGAGCAAGGTTTAGCTCCTAATTGCGCTCAGAAACCCTTAGAAGTTCTTCACAACTTCGCTTAACACTTCAACCGACTATGAAGGTTTTCCTTAGGTTCGTTTAGTGGCCAAAAGAAGTATAATAGTATTTTCCTGCGATAGAAGTAACTTTGGAAAATACTACAAGGTATTGGGCTAAAGTATTTGGGTAAAGTAACAATACTTGGAGAGTATTTCTCTCTGGGGGTATTTCTCGAAAACAACTAGGCTAGTGGGGTACCCTAGGCTAGAACACTACAAAGGAGGGTGCTCTCGCCGAGGCCTTTCTCAAAGGAGGAGGAGTTGGACGAGAGCTCACAGAGAGGAGAGGATTTTTAGACTTGGAATTTATCAAGAGGATGAAGAATAAGTCTTCAACTAAGGGGGTATTTATAGGTCAAGCAATGGCCAACCAATGGCCAAGATGAAGCCAAGTGCAAGGAAAGTGTAGGGTGAGGATTCATCCATGTGTACCTTATCCATCTACCACACCAACTATCACAAAATATCCTACCTAACCAAGACCCCCATTTCGTCCACTAGCCGCCCACAATCACGTCGATGTGAGGTGACACATGTCACCCTCCCGTTGGTCCAAAATGTTTCATCTCTCGAAAAATCCGCAAAAATAATAAATGACATAGCCGAATTTTCCTACGCAAAGCTTTGTAAAACGTTTCGTCGAAACGATTCTTTCTGCCTTGTGAACAAAATTTTCGGTCCTAGCCTATCTTAAGGCTTAAACTTTTATCGTGCGCCTCACGCATGACTAAATACGGTATAACACTTCGATTCAAAATCTCGGTTACTATCTCCAACTTGGTCATCATTAACCGAACACTGATGGATCTCCGATACTTTTCCGAACATAGCAACATGAAAGGCGGACGTACTACCTCCTAAGTCGGACGGCAATGCTAACTTATAGCAACCGGCCTATTCTACAACCGACCGCAAAGGCTCAAAGTACTCGGGCTAAGTTTCCGCTTCCAAATCTCACACCTTCCGGTGGTACCTTGAAGACCAACGTCAATCGAACTCCAAGTATCGACGCATTATCCGCCCGACTCATGTTGACTTTGAGTCAATAACCTCTCTGGATAAGCTTCACCTATCCACATCCGGTGAATCAATTATGAACCAACAATCGAACCTTGCCAACATCGAACCAATCGACCGACAACCTACACTACCGCATACAAGGCTTCATAAGGTGACATCCGAATCACGAAATGGTAGCTATTATAATACTCACTCAACAAGAGGCGAATAATCCTTGATTACTTCAAATCAAAAACACGCCCGAGGTGAATGCACATCGAGACTCACCTGAGTTCCCAACCTTGCACAGTAAAACCTCCATAAAAGAAATAGCCAGAAGCGGGCTCCACCGTCATAAAGTAAAAGTAGGAACCTGCGATCTTACAACCTTCCCGATATATAACATCTCGCGTAACCTGCCGAGTAAACAGCTCGATTAGTGAAAGACAAGATGGTGACCTCATCGGCGGACATCGGTCGAACGCATCCACGAACTCGTCGATGGTTAACTAAACTTGGCCTAACACCCGTGACCTATCACAAAGCGGGACCACCACAATTTTTCCTTACTTCAAACCGGGCTGCGGGTTGACCCGCAATCTGGCCTCAACCCGACCCATTTATCGTGCCAAGCTCTTGTTTTCCGATCCGGAACAATCTCACCATCGAGTCACGAAAACCTAGTGGTCTTCTTAGCTCAACTACCCTCTTTCATTTCACACTACTCAGGGACTTATCACACAAACATATCTCACGTATACTATGCACTCCGATAAGGGTCAAACATAAAAATAAATCTTTTACTCGAGATGGCCTCGCCTCTAAGGTCTCCACGTATAAAATTCTAAAGCTCACAATTTCCCTATCCCCAATCTTACCCTTTTAAGTAAGCATGATTTCTAATCACAATTAACACAATGCTATCTGTACATAACACTTAAGATATACTCATCTTATCACACATACTAATCTCTAGAGGGTTAAGGATATACCTGTATCTACTACTTCACTCCCCTTTGTTGTTCTAATCAATCACCTGTTGGGCGCGTATAGGAAAGTGATGAACTAGCCACCGATCCTGGCGTGAGTCTCTACATCCGCGCCACCCGTCGGACAATTTCGCAAATGGCCATGGCCGCAAGCATAACAATTCGTCGAAGTACGACACTCCCCACAATGACACCTACCACAACGGCCACACCGAGGTGGGGGTGGCCTCCTCTGGCTAACACCCCTTTCTCTCCGAACCACTGAATCCGCAACTAATCTGGTAGGCTGAGTCCTCCTACTTGCATCCCTCCTACTTGAACATTCTTTCGTCACATGGCCCTGACGGCCGCAGGTAAAACAAGCACCAACAAAAAGACGACATTCCCCGGGATGACGCCTGCCACACCGTGAACACTGAGGGAAAACTGAATCCGGCTGGCTGGAACCTACGTGTATCTGTGAACCAGAAGCCCTGGAGCTCTGACCAACTCCTGCATACCCCGAACGTCCTGAAGTCTGTGGAGGACCACTGCAGATCTTGGCGGAGGCGCATAACGATCTGCTGGCGAGAAGGTCCGCCGAAAGTTATCAAGGACCTGCTGCTCGCCTCTTCTCGATCTTGGTTAACCCGTCGATCCTACGTTTCTCGGCCTCGCGCATAAGCCCGTGACGCCCATGCTCACGCCTCGATCAAGAGCTACTTGCACAACCTCTCTTAGATAATCATCAAGACCCGTGATAAATCGGTACATAATATACTCTCTGGTTGCTAAATCCTAGCTAGTAATGCGGTCGTCTTTGCAATCCATACTTTCGCCATCGGGTCGGAAGGTTCAAATATCATGGCCGCAGATGAAATCTGCCGTTGTGCTAGACTCTGTTGGGCCGGGCGACGCCGCAACTCCCGAATGAAGCACCACCTCGGGTGATGATTGGGCTATGCCTCGTAACCCTGCGTTCTACTCACGCCTCGCCATTGCCTTGCCTTACGGGCGGGTTGCCTTGCGTGGAGGCATAATCGTAAGGAAAGAAATACGTTAGAGGGGTCCAAATTATAACACGCTCTAAGGCACGATCTCGAGTGAGAAGAATGGAAACCAATCCTAAATATCCTATAGCCTCACGATTATTGGTGTGGTGCACAACACACCGATAATCAAGACTCTACTAGATACGGTCTAGACACTTTCCGAGGATTAATCGCTCTGATACCACTTTTGTCACGACAACCGCCCGTGGATCGTGTCTTACCAGGCACCCTAGACATACATCGAGTAACGGAATATAAAACAAGAGATGAAATAATATGAAGTGAGAAACAGTTTATTCGAGAAAAGTTGCCTTCGGCATATATATATAAAAACTTGAGCTACATCCCTTTACAAACCACACTTACAAGATTTCATACATTAACTCTTAAAAGATTCGTTTCTTTCACAAGAGTCACACGATACCCATGATATCAAAATAGAGTGACTATCTTTTAAGTAAACCAAAACAATTTCCTACCTTCTTTTGAACCAACTTAAGACAAAAGCATGCCTTCATTTTTAAACGAAACACTTCAAATTTTCAAGTCTTTGTCTTTATAAATCAAGTCCTTACTTTGAAATTTTAAGAAAATCAAAACTTGTTTATTAATGATCTTATTAAAGCGACCATGATCTAGGAAATGTAATACAATTTTGTCGTATCTTAGCTTATGCGGATGGAGGTTTCTCTTGGTTTTAATAATACTTAATTAGTCAATACATTTTCCTTTATTAAGCTGCGATGGTTTGTTCGATACTTATTCTCATTTCCGAAATCAGTACAAGGCTTTCATAACCAATTAAGTAAACCGTTCCTTTTATCTCTCTTAAGTCGTTATACCTAACTTCCCATAAAGCTAGTATAACTCTTAAGCTTTTAAAACAAGTATTACTCTTCTTTCAAAAACGATTCTTAATTCTTTTGAAATACTTCAAGATTCTTATTATTTAAAACCCAAGTCAAAAGACATCGAAGTAAAACCACGTTCAGTTAACACACGTACGTCTACCGTACTATATATATTCTTTTAAAATATCATGCTCAAGAGGATAGGAAGAATCACATACCTCTTCGGCGAAATCCACCTGCCAAGTCGAATATGTCGCGCGCAGAGTATCAACCTATAATAGCTAAATACGTCTATCAATGTCCAGACTACTCTGTAGAATATTCTAAGCAGAAGGTTCTTATTTCTACGGAAATTGGGCAGCACTTCCCTACCCGTAAAGCTACACAAGTCAACTGTAAATACAGCCAAATGTAAGTACAGTTCAATTCTCTTCTTTTATACCATCCTTCTATATCTTATACTCAATTATAAACTACTATATGTAATTTCCAATTACAATAGAAGGACAAAGATATTTACCTCGATAAGCCCAAAATTATCCAATATTAAAGTCGATCCTGAGCAAGGTTTAGCTCCTATTCTGTACGCTCCAATTCGCTCCAAGAAACCCTTAGAAGTTCTAAACAACTTCTACTTAATACTTCAACCAACTATGAAGATTTTCCTAGGGCTTCGTTTTGTGACTAAAGGATATAAAGTAGCATTTCCGGGCTTTTTGTATAGAGATAACTTTGAAATACTACAAGGTATTTGGGCTAAGGTATTTTGGAATAACAACAATATTTGGAGAATATTTTTCTACCAAAGGGGGGAGGGGTTTCGGCGAGACCAACAAGGAAGGGGGGGAAAGGGGTTTGGACGAGAGCTCTCAAAGGGGGAGGGGAGTTTTTGAGACTTGGAAATTATTGAGTGGATGAAGAATAAGTCTTGAACTTAAGGGGTATTTATAGGCCAATCAATGGCCAAGATCAAAGCAAGTGGAGGGTGAAGATTTGGACATGTGTGTGTGGGTCCCACTTATCTATCTACTACACAAATATCTTGCAAGACCTTTGACCAAATGTGTATGGTCTTTAAAAGGAGAAAAACGTGTAAAACAAGGCCTTCAATTCGTCCACCAACCGCCCACTTGAGGGTGACACATGTCGCCCTCTCGTTGGTCCAAAATATTTCATCTCTAGGAAAAATCCAAAATAAATAAATTATTTAAAACGTAAAATTCCCTTACAAGGTTCGGAAAAATTTTCTGTCGGAAAAACAATTCTTTTCGTAGGAGCTCACAATTTTCGTCCCTAACATAAATCGGGCTTACACAATTGTACGTACGTCCTCACATACATACTCTGGAAATACGGGGTATAACAATTAGTTTGATATCTATTGTGGGGCGGAATTTTACACGTCTAGTAGGCGTGTAATCCCCTGTTGTTAATTGCATTGATTGGGCCTTAAATGTGGCGTGTTTGGTTATTGCATTCGGCCTTGAAAAAGGTGGAAAAGTATGTAGAAACAAAGGAAGTGATGTCCGATTTTCCGTAGAATTTAGTGACTTAGCACTTAGAATATTCTACGTTTGAAGTGAGAGGTTAATGGACGTATTGTGACCATTATAGGTTGAAGTACTAAGTATAGCGTATCCTACTTGAAGGATGGTGTTATACCCCGTATTTCCAGAGTATGTACGTAAGGACGTACGTACGAAAGTTTAAGCCTTAAGATTAGGCAAGGGACGAAAATATTTGTGCACCACTGCCGAAAGGAATTGTTTTTCGACGAAACGTTTTCCAAACTTTGTGAAGGGAAAATTACGGTTGCGACATTAATATTTTTTGCGGATTTTTCCGAGAGATGAAATATTTTGGACCAACGAGAGGGCGACACTTGTCACCCTCTAGTGGGCGGTCAAGTGGCCGATGGTGTGCACATTTTTGTGCCATGTTTTGTGGCCTAAACCATGAGTCAATGTTTGGAGTGAATTGAGGAGTAGATGTCTATGGGGCACTTGGGCAAATCCTCACCCTCCACTTGCCCACCACTTGTCTTGATCTTGGCCATTGATTTCCCTATAAATACCCCCCTTTGTTGAAGACTTTCTTCATCCCTCAAACACTTTCTAAGTCTTGAAAATCCTCCCCTCTTAGTAGAAGCTCTCGTCAAAGAGCAAACCCTCCCTTTGAAAGGCCCTGCCGAAAGTATCCCCTCTCTTGAGTTGTTCTCGTGAAACCCCCTTGGTAGAAAAATATTCTCCAAGTATTGTTACTATTCCAAAATACCTTAGCCTTATACCTTGTAGTATTCCAAAGTTACCTATACGTAGAGCCAAATACTACCTTATGTCCTTTAGTCTCAAACGAAAACCCTAAGGAAAATCTTCACAGTTGGTTGAAGTATTAAGAAGCAGTTGCGTAGAACTTCTAAGGTTTGTTTGGAGCGGGTTGGAGCGCTCAGAGTAGGACCTAAACGTTGCTCAGGATCGACATTTAAACTTGGATAATTTTGGGCTTATCGAGGTAAATACTCTTGTCCTTATATTGTAATTGGAAATTACATACTGTAGTAGTATAGAAATGAATATAAGACTCATAGAATGATATTCTGAAGAGAATTGAACGTAATAGAAGGATATTCTGAAAAAGAATTGAATGAAATCACATCGGAGAATATTAAAGAAGATTAAAGCGATTTACATGTGTATTTACAGTAGACTTGTGTAGCTTAACGGGTAGGGAAGTGCTGCCCAATTTTCCGTAGAATAGAGAACCCTCTGCTTAGAATATTCTACAGAGTAGTCTAGACGTTGATAGACGTATATGACCTTTATAGGTTGAATGTTCTGCGAGTCGCATGTTCTACTTGAAAGGTGGACAAGGCTAGCCGGGTTATAGCCGTGGAGCGTTTTGCTAAGTGTCGATAATCGTCGCGAGGTATGTGATTCTTCCTATCCTCTTGAGCATGATATTTTAAAAGAATATATATATATAGTACGGTAGACGTACGTGTGTTAACTGAATGTGGTTTTACTCCGATGTCTTTTGACTTGAGTTTTAAATAATAAGAATCTTGAAGTATTTCAAAAGAATTAAGAATCGTTTTTGAAAGAAGAGTAATACTTGGTTTAAAAGCTTAAGGAGTTATACTAGCTTTATGGGAAGCTAGGTATAACCACTTAAGAAAGATAAAAGGAACGGTTTACTTAATTGTTTATGAACGTCTTGTATTGATTTCGGAAATGAGATTAAGTATCGAACAAACCACAGCAGCGCTAAGAAAGGGAAATGTATTGACTAATGAGTATTATTAAAACCAGTAGAAACCTCCATCTGCATAGAATCTAGGATGAGACAAAATGATTACATTTCCTAGATCATGGCTGCTTTAATAAGATTGTTATAAACAAGAATAAACTACTCACACATAAGGCATATGTTTCTCAAATTGTTTTAAAGGAGAATTATATTATTAAGTGATTAAAACTATGAACTACGAAACCTTTCGAAAATGAGAAACTTGAGCATTTGAAATTAGGCAAACTTGAACGTTTGGAAAATAATGTTGTTACTTGATTTTACAAAGGGAAGTGTTTTGGTTTACTTAAAAAGATAGTCACTATATTTTTATACTACGGGTATTGTGTGACTTTTGTGAAAGAAACGGATCTTTTAAAGAGTTAATGTATGAAGTACTTTGGGGATAAAAACCCGAACTTGTTAACATAAAGTAGAAAGTACCTTGTGTGAATAACTTGATTGTGTTGGTTTGTGATAGCCTTGTAATACTTTCTTGATTTGATAAGTAAACATGTTTAGGATGCTACGTGTGTTAGTATCTTGTGATGTTTGTGTAAAGGGATTTCCCTTGATTGTGCTTATGTTGTTTAACGATAAGCCGTTATGCTAATATTATATCACTCACCTCTTGACATGATATGGGGTTGTCGCTCCGATGCGGTATACCTCGGTAGTCAGGTGACTATGATTCGAGATACCTCACGCGGGTCCAGTGGCCTATGCGAGCTACGAGTTCGGTTAGTGTGCGGCCTTTGTGGTCATGCGGTCTATGTGGCCGCGGATCGCGAGTCGGGGCGATCTTGCGCCGGTAGCTACCTCGATGCGGGAATACCTCATGCGGGCCTATGTGAGTGGCCTATCGCGGAGTCTGGGAAGTTCGGGACTAGACGCGCACATTAGATCTTGCGGCGTGGCGGCTTCGATCATGGCGGTCTAGACAGACCTCATGATACGATTTATGACCTTGTTGGTGCTGTGGGTTTTAGTAGTCGGCTATGCCTTCGCACTTACCCGCACGGTTTTATTATGACAGGTGGAACCGGTGTTCATGTATTCCTTGGTGCTTTTATATCATAGATCGCCGGTGAGGAAGGTATTCCACGGGCATGATTGGTGTTGTGGGCGTGAGACCCATAGTTATATTTGAGTGGTGACTTTGAGGGCGTGAGTCCCTGACTTGACATGACTGCTTATTTATTGTGAACTGTAGATTGGTTATCATACATGTCTCCTGCTTTATATAGACTACTATGATTTCATTTACGATTTTCGCACATACTTGGTACTGTTATCGACCTCGCCCGGCTGCGTTCATGCCGCAGGTAGAGGTACACCAGTCGTTGATCCTCGCTCTTAGGATCACCGTTCAGCGTTTTGGGGAGCTCCGTTTCTCCGGAGGCTTATCAGTGGTATAGTCCCCTGTCGTTGTAGGTACTTACATTCAGGGGTATGGCGGGGCCCTGTCCCGCCATTGTCGTTATATCATTCTTAGAGATCTGTAGTACTGTTGTGGGCAGACTTTGTAAATGGGATGTAAGTGTTCGGATTTAAGTTTTTATATATATATGCCGAAAGTCAACTTTCCTCAGATAATTATTTTACACTTCATATTATTTCATGTCTTGTTTTATGTTCCGCTGATTACTCTGATGTATGTCTACTTGAGTGCCCGGGGTAAGGCACCAGTCACGGGCCTGGGTTCGGGTCGTGACAAAAGTGGTATCAGAGCAGTTAATCCTTGGAAAATATCTACAGACCGTATCTAGTAGAGTCTTGATTATCGGTGTGTTGTGCACCACACCAATAATCAGGAGGCTATAGGATATTTAGGATTGGTTTCCATTCTTCTCACTCTGAGATCGTGCTTAGAGCTGTGTTATAAGTTGGACCCCTCTAACGTATTTCTTTCCCCTACCAGTTATGCCTCCGTGTAAGGCAACCCGGGCCCAGAAGGGCAAGGCAGCCGAGGGAGCTTCGAGTAGAGCATAAAGGGTTACGAGGGCACAGGCCCAACCATCACCTGAGGTGGTGCTTCTTTCGGGGAGTTCTGCTATGTCACCAGCCCCAGCAGAGTTTAGCCCAGCGGCGGTTCCCTCGCGCCATGATATTTGGACCTTGCCCACGCGATGCGAAAGTATGGATCGCAAGAGACGACCACATTAGCTATGGATTTAGCAACCGAAAGTATATTATGTACCGATTTATCACGGGTCTTGATGAGTAACTAAGAGAGGTTGTGCAAGAGTAGCTCTTGATCGAGCTTGAGCATGGCACAGATGTGAACTTATCAGCAGCCGAGAACGTAGGATCGACTGTTAACCAAGATCGCGAAGAGGCCGAACGCAGGTCCTTTGGTAACTTTCGAGGCGGACCTTCTCGCAGATGGTTATGCGCCTCCGCCAAGGCAGTGGTCCTCCAGGGGTTCGGGACGTTCGGTATGCAGGAGTTGGTCAGATCTCCAGGGCTGCTGGTTCACAGATACACGTAGGTTCCAGCCAGCCGGATTCAGTTTTCCCTCATTATTCACAGTGTGGCAGGCGTCATCCCGGGGAATGTCGTCTTGTTGTTGGTGCTTGTTTTACCTGCGGCCGGCAGGGCCATGTGTCGAAAGGGTGTCCTAGTAGGAGGGATGCAAGTAGGAGGACTCAGCCTACCAGATCGATTCTGCGATTCGAGTTCGGAGAGGAAAGGGTGTTAGCCAGAGGAGGCCACCCACACCTCGGTGTGGCCGTTGTGGTAAGTGTCATTGTGGGGAGTGTCGTACTTCTTCGACAGCTTGTTTTGCTTGCGGCCAGCAGGGCCATTTTGCGAGAAATTGTCCGACCAGAGGTGGCGCAAATGTAGAGACTCAGCCTTCAGGATCAGCGGCTAGTTCATCACCTTTCCTAGCTATGCGCCCAGCAGGGCAGGATTGATTGGGACGGCAGAGGGTAGTGAAGCAGTAGATACAGGTATATCCTTAACCCTCTAGAGATTTGTATGTGTAATAAGATGAGTATATCTTAAGTGTTATGTTCAGATAGCATTGTGTTAATTGTGATTAGAAATTATGGTTAGTTAAAAGGGTAAGGTTTGGGGATAAGGGAAGGTGTGAGCCTTAGAATGTTATACGTAGAGACCTTAGAGGCGAGGCCATCTTGGGTAAAAGATTATTTTTATGTTTGACCCTTATCGGAGTGCATAGTATACGTGAGATATGTTGTGTGATAAGTCCCTGAGTGGTATGATATGAAAGAGGGTAGTTGAGCTAAGAAGACCACTAGGTTTTCGTGACTCGATGGTGAGATTGTTCCGGATCGGGTAACAAGAGTTTGCGCGATAGAGGGTCGGGTTGAGGATCGATCGCGGGTCAACCCACGGCTTGTAATGTGGTGGGGTCAGTTCGAGGTGGTCCCGCCAGGTGGTGGGGTCACGAGGGTGTTAGGCCCAAGTTTTGTTAACCATCGAACGAGTTCGTGAATGCGTTCGACCAGTAGTCGTACCGATGAGGTCAGCCCATCTTGTCTTTTAGTCAAGACCGTTTACTCGACAGAGGGTTATGCGAGATGATTATATCAGGAAGGTTGTAAGGCTGCACGAGGTGCCTACTTTCACCTTATGTCGAGCATGGAGCCAGTTACTATTTCTTTTTCTCGAAGTTTTACGAGCGGGGTTAGGAACTCAGTGAGTCTCGTGTCGCATTCATCCGGGCGGTGTTTGGATTTCGGTAGCTCGAGGATTGTTGCCTCTGTTGAGAGTGTTTTATAGCTACCATTTGATGTTCGGATATCGCCTTATGAAGCCTTGTAGGGGCGGAAGTGTAAGTTGCCGGTCGATTGGTTCGATGTTGGCAAGGTTCAGATAGTTGGTTCATACTTGTTTCAGCAGGATGCGGATAGGGTGAAGCTTATCCAGAAGAGGTTATTGGCAGCTCAGAGTCAACAGAAGTCGTACGGGTAATCGGCGTCGACACTTGGAGTTCAGGTTGACGGTAGGATTTCTTGAAGGTACCACCCCGGAAGGGTGTGACGAGTTTTGGAAAACAGAGGAAACTTAGCCCGAGTTACTTTGGGCCTTTTCAGGTCATGTGAAGAATAGGCCAGGTTGCCTATAAGTTAGCTTTGTCGTCCGACGTAGGAGGCGGTACGTCCGGTCTTTCGTGTTGTTATATGCAGAAAAGTATCGGAGATCCATCCAGAGTGTTCCCAGTTAATGATGACCAAGTTGGAGATAGTAACCCCGAGATTTGGAAACTGAAGCGATGACTGAAGTATGGTACGTATACTAGAAAGAGTTAAAGTGTTCGAGAAGAGTACGACGAGTGAGGAAAGAAGTGAACGGGTGTTAGCAGAATAAAAGAGATCATTTTGTTGTGGAGAAAAGGTGCGAATGGAGTATCTTTTAGACCTTGGGTGGGAACTTTTGTGATGTTAGAGGTGATTCCTTGTGGACTTGGATGTAAGTAATTGCGCGTGTATTATTTTGTGGCCAGGTGTGGCATTGGCAACTTGTTATGTTAAGAGGAACTTATCATTATCTGTATCGAGAAGGAACATTCGGGACGAATGTTTCTAAGGAGGGGAGAATGTTATACCTCGTATTTCCAGAGTATGTACGTAAGGACGTACGTACGAAAGTTTAAGCCTTAAGATTAGGCAAGGGACGAAAATATTTGTGCACAACTGCCGAAAGGAATTGTTTTTCGACGAAACGTTTTCCGAACTTTGCGAAAGGAAAATTATGGTTGCGACATTAATAATTTTTGCGGATTTTTCCGAGAGATGAAATATTTTGGACCAACGAGAGGGCGACACTTGTCACCCTCTAGTGGGCGGTCAAGTGGCCGATGGTGTGCACGTTTTTGTGCCATGTTTTGTGGCCTAAACCATGGGTCAATGTTTGGAGTGAATTGAGGAGTAGATGGCTAGGGGGCACTTGGGCAAATCCTCACCCTCCACTTGCCCACCACTTGTCTTGATCTTGGCCATTGATTTCCCTATAAATACCCCCCCTTTGTTGAATACTTTCTTCATCCCTCAAACACTTTCTAAGTCTTGAAAATCCTCCCCCCCCCCCTCTTAGTAGAAGCTCTCGTCCAAAGAGCAAACCCCTCCCCCTTTGAAAGGCCCTTGGCCGAAAGTATCCCCCCCCCCTCTCTTGAGTTGTTCTCGTGAAATACCCCCCCCCCTTGGTAGAAAAATATTCTCCAAGTATTGTTACTATTCCAAAATACCTTAGCCTTATACCTTGTAGTATTCCAAAGTTACCTCTATATGTAGAGCCCGAAAATACTACCTTATGTCCTTTTAGTCTCAAAACGAAACCCTAAGGAAAATCTTCACAGTTGGTTGAAGTATTAAGAAGAAGTTGCGTAGAACTTCTAAGGGTTGTTTGGAGCGGGTTGGAGTGCTCAAAGTAGGAGCTAAACGTTGCTCAGGATCGACATTTAAACTTGGATAATTTTGGGCTTATCGAGGTAAATACTCTTGTCCTTATATTATAATTGGAAATTACATACTGTAGTAGTATAGAAATGAATATAAGACTCATAGAAGGATATTACAGAAGAGAATTGAACTGTAATAGAAGGATATTACAGAAAAGAATTGAACTGAAATCTCATCAGAAGAATATTAAAGAAGATTAAAGCAGACTTACATAGAATTTGTATTCTGATGAACTTGTCTAGCTTAACGGGTAGGGAAGTGCTGTCCAATTTTTCGTAGAATAGAGAACCCTCTGCTTAGAATATTCTACAGAGTAGTCTAGACGTTGATAGACGTATATGACCTTTATAGGTTGAATGTTCTGCGAGTAGCATGTTCTACTTAAAAGGTGGACAAGGCTAGCCGGGTTATAGCCGTGGAGCGTTTTGCTAAGTGTCGATAATCGTCGCGAGGTATGTGATTCTTCCTATCCTCTTGAGCATGATATTTTAAAAGAATATATATATAGTACGGTAGACGTACGTGTGTTAACTGAACGTGGTTTTACTCCGATGTCTTTTGACTTGAGTTTTAAATAATAAGAATCTTGAAGTATTTCAAAAGAATTAAGAATCGTTTTTGAAAGAAGAGTAATACTTGGTTTAAAAGCTTAAGGAGTTATACTAGCTTTATGGGAATCTAGGTATAACGACTTAAGAAAGATAAAAGGAACGGTTTACTTAATTGTTTATGAACGCCTTGTATTGATTTCGGAAATGAGATTAAGTATCGAACAAACCACAGCAGCGCTAAGAAAGGGAAATGTATTGACTAATGAGTATTATTAAAACCAGTAGAAGCCTCCATCTGCATAGAAGCTAAGATGAGACAAAATGATATTACATTTCCTAGATCATGGCTGCTTTAATAAGATTGTTATAAACAAGAATAACCTACTCACACATAAGGCATATGTTTCTCAAATTGTTTTAAAGGAGAATTATATTATTATGTGATTAAAACTATGAACTACGAAACCTTTCGAAAATGAGAAACTTGAGCATTTGAAATTAGGCAAACTTGAACGTTTGGAAAATAATGTTGTTACTTGATTTTACAAAGGGAAGTGTTTTGGTTTACTTAAAAAGATAGTCACTCTATTTTTATACTACGGGTTTTGTGTGACTTTTGTGAAAGAAATGGATCTTTTAAAGAGTTAATGTATGAAGTACTTTGGGGATAAAAACCCGAACTTGTTAACATAAAGTAGAAAGTACCTTGTGTGAATAACTTGATTGTGTTGGTTTGTGATAGCCTTGTAATACTTTCTTGCTGATTTGATAAGTAAACATGTTTAGGATGCTACGTGTGTTAGTATCTTGTGATGTTTGTGTAAAGGGGTTTCCCGTGATTGTGCTTATGTTGTTTAACGATAAGCCGTTGTGCTAGTATTATATCACTCACCTCTTGACATGATATGGGGTTAAGGCGCCTCCGTCACGGGGTATACCTCGAGCGATGCAGTGACTATGATTCGAGATACCTCATGCGGGTCGGGTGGCCTATGCGAGCTACGAGTTCGGGTTAGTGTGCGGCCTTTGTGGTCATGCGGTCTATGTGGCCATGCGGGTGCGAGTCGGGGCGATCTTGGGAGTAGCTACCCTCGATGCGGAATACCTCATGCGGGCCTATGTGAGTGGCCTATGCGGGTGCGGGAAGTTCCGTGACTGAAGCGCGCACATTAGATCACGCGCGAGTAGCGGCCCGATCATGTGGCGATCTAGGCAGACCTCGTGATCTGATTTATGACCTTGTTGATGCGTGGGGTTTTAGTAGTCGGCTATGCCTTCGTACTTACCCGTCTGGTTTTATTATGACACAGTGGGACCGGTGTTCATGTGTATTCCTTGGTGCTTTTATATCATGGCTGCGGTGAGGAAGGTATTCCACGGGCATGATTGATGTTGTGGGCGTGAGACCCATAGTTATATTTGAGTGGTGACTTTGAGGCGTGAGTCCACGACTTGACATATTGCTTATTTATTGTGAGCGTAGTTTGGTTATCATACATGTCTCCTTCTTTATATAGACTACTATGATTTCATTCTGATATTTTGATTTCGCATACTTGGTACTGTTGTCTCGACCTCGCTGGTGCTGCGTTCATGTCGCAGGTAGAGGTACACCAGTCGTTGATTCTCGCTCTTAGGATCACAGTTCAGCGTTTTGGGGAGCTCCGTTTCTCTGAAGGCTTATCAGTGGTATAGTCCCCTGTCGTTGTAGGTACTTACATTCAGGTGTATGGCGGGGCCCTGTCCCGCCATTGTCGTTATATCATTCTTAGAAGTGCATGTAAATGCCGTTGTGGCGAGTTTGTAAATGGGATATATATATGCCGAAAGGCAACTTTCCTCAGATAACTGTTTTACACTTCATATTATTTCATGTCTTGTTTTATGTTCCGCTGATTACTCTGATGTATGTCTACTTGGGTGCCCGGGGTAAGGCACCAGTCACGGGCCCGGGTTCGGGTCGTGACAGATGGAATAGCTATCAAGGTTGAAGTACTTTGGAGCATTTTGCTACTTGTCGATAATCGTCGCGAGGTATGTGAACCTCTTCCTTCCTTTGGCATGATTCTATGTATGGAATATACCTGTGGTATCATTTCATGTTTCCTTCTACTCTTAGAAGTTAAGAGGTAGTTGTGTGATTTACTCTATGTAGAACTTTTCCTATCTTTTGAGCATGACTAGTTGCACGTATGTAGTACGGTGAGCGTCTGACACCTTGATATCCTTTACTAGTTTTATGAATAGCCAAGTCGGGTGGGTTAGGAGATTAACTCACTTCTTTGAAAGAATAAAGGATGTCTTAAGTTTTATTAAGTTAAGAGACTTGAAGAGTTTTAAAGTATGTGATACTTGTTCCGTTTTAAACGTATAAGTCCCTTGGATAGGAAATTATATTTTTGGCTAAGGTATAAAGTGAATATAACGACTTTATGGGAAGTTGGTTATATTTGCTTTATGGAAAGATAAATGACTTGATTTAATGAAAAGGCAACTTGATTTTAAGGCATCAATTGCCTAAGGTTTTATAATAAAAGGAGTCACTTGATTTCTAAAGGTTAAGAGACTAATTTCACTTGGAAAGTTAAGAGGATTGATTCGAAAATATATAATACTTGGTTTTAAAAAAGTATAAGTCTCTTGGTTATAAAAGGAATGGGTTTGTCTAAAACCATAAAGGGTTATAACGGCTTTATGGGGAGTTGGTTATAACGGCTTTATGGAAGGTTAAGAGAATGGTTTTCTCTAATAAAGTAATCAAAGAAATAACTTGAATTAAGGAAGGGCAATTTGATTTAAGTGTATCACTTGCTTAAAGCTTTAAGGTAAGGGTCACTTGATTTAGAAATAGAAATGTATTTCTAAAGTATAGTGACTTATGTGAAATGTACACAAGCCTTGATACTACAGGTGTTAGTATCTTGGGGTTTTATATGAAAAAGAATCTTTTGAAAAGAATGTAAGCACGTAGTACTTGGGGTTAAATTCCCGGATTTTTATGTGTGAAACGAAAGTGCCATGAGTTTATAAAAATGGAAGTCTAAAGGTTTAATGAACTTGCCTAGGTTTGCTTGTGATAGCTTTGAGTGCAAGTATTATATGTCTATGTTGTCGTGTCTCGGTTGGAGGTTGTTGGCTGGTTGTAAGTTTACTTGGGCGTCTGCAAGCGGTGATGTGGGATTCAAGGGTATACTTCCATTATGATTGATCCTTGGACACGCTTATACGATGTGGGATTCCGGCACGTGACGAGGATGCGGGTTAGATGCGGACATTTTATTGAACGTCTGGCGGTGGCGGGGATTCCACGTATGCTTCCATTGTGATTGATCTTGGCCATGCTTATCGATGAGGATGCCGGGCATGCACGGGATGCGGGTTAGATTCCGCGTGTTTATTACTCGTAGCCATGCTTATACGATGTGGGATTAGGGGCATGCGACCGTGTTATACTTTACTCCATGGGATAGCTCCCCATGAAGACATTTACCACGATGAGGGATTCCGGGGGCATGTTATATTATTACTCTATGGGCTAGCTCCCTGAAGACTGCACTACGATGAGGATGCCGAGGGCACGTTATGGCCATGCTTATACGATGTGGGATTAGGGCATGCGACGCGTTATATATATATATATATATATATATATATATATATATATGTGTATGTATGTATGTCGACGGTGAGGTGGGATGCCACGCAGGCGCGTCACATGGTTATATGTTACACCTACATTAGCGATGATGTGGGATTCCACGGCGGGAGATATATATATATATGTTGTGTATGTATGCACGACAGCGGTGAGGTGGGATGCCAGGCGCGTCACATGGTTATATTTTACACTTATAACTCGGTAGTGATGGGATTCCACGCACGCTTTGATATTTGTGTGACTTGATCGCGTCCCAGTTGGGCGGGTAGTATATCGTCCTCCATAAGGGGCGGATTATGTTATGAAAGATAAGTAAGTTATATGGTAATGAACTTAATGATTTTTCCTAATCATGTACATAAGAATGTGACTATAACTTTTATTGAAAATGGGAAAAGATAATAAGGTACGATTAAGTTCATAAGTGGTAATGACACGGCAGAATCTGGTATGTACTTTTTATACTTGTCCCTGTCATTCTTCTGTCTGATTATGATCTTTCTTATGCGTTATTTCTGCTCCATATTCGATTGTACTGTTTCTTGACCCCCGGAGGGCTGCGTTCATGCCCGAGTTTAGGTACCAGTTGGTGATCCTTGCTCTTAGGATCTCGGTTGATTTTGGGAAAAAGCTCCATTTGCTCGAGGCTTATCTCTTGGTACGGTTTCCCACGAGGTTGTAGATTCACGTGTATTCGTGGTATGGCGGGGCCCTGTCCCGCCACAGTTGTTATGTTAAAACTCTTAGAGGTCTGTAGTCACATATTGTGGGTCAGTTTGTAAAGGAAAGGAGGCAACTGCTTCGTTTATGTATTTACTATCCAGGGAGGTAGCCTTATCGGCTAACCTGTTGATTTTATCTTTGATGATTTATTTATAAGTTTCATGTATGTTCTGATTATCTCGATGTATACTGTAAGGGTGCCTGTGTAGGGCACGATGCGAGCCCGGGTGGTCGTGACAAAAGTGGTGTCGAGCGATTAGTCCTCGGAAAGTGTCTGAGGCACGTGTCTAGTAGAGTCTTGATTATCGGTGTGTTGTGCACCACATCTATAATCAGGAGGCTGCAGGACATTTAGGATTGGTTTCCATTCTTCTCTCTTTGAGATCGTGCAGTAGAGCTGTCCTAGTAGGTTGAATCCTCTCTGACCCCTTCTTATGTAACAGTTATGCCTCCACGGAAGGCGACCAGGGCCCAGAAGGGCAAGGCAGCAGCAGGAGCTGCTAGTGGTACGCAGAGGGTTACCAGGACTCGGGCACAGACTATGCCTGAGGTAGTAGGCGGATCGGCGAACTCAGCCACGCCGGCGGTATTAGAGGAGCCGAGAGCGGCAGTAGCTCCAGAGGTTCCGGTACCCGAGCCTCCAGTCCCGCAGCCAGGGGCAGAGTTTAGAGATTATGGAGAGCAGATCAGGCTATTGACTAGCATAGTGGTAGGCGGCAAACGGGAGAGGTAGCTAACCACCTGAGCCGAGTTTGAGGATTCGGGATTTTCTGGGTTGTAGTCTACCCGAGTTTTATGGTTCGAGATCTGAGGATGATCCTCAAGAGTTCGTTCGGCAACTACAGCGGACTATGCAGATGCTTAGGGCCTCGGATCTGAGTCGGTTGTGTTAGCTTCTTACGGTTCTGTGATGTTGCGTTGAACTGGTTTGAGTCTTGGGAGCTATCGAGAGGTGTGGGTGCTCGTCCGGCAGTTTGGGATGAGTTCACGGAGGCCTTTCTTGATCACTGTTTGCCTCTTGAAAAGAGGAGAGCCCGTGTTGATAGGTTCTTGTCATTGAGGCAGAATGGGAGGACCATCGTGAGTACACCGAGTTTGACTCGCCAGTACGCGCACACCATTGTAGGCATACGGCGGATAGAGTTCATCGTTATGTGATGGGGCTAAACCGTCATATTATTACTGCATGCTTGGGGGTGACTCTTCAGCCCGGTATGGACATTGCTAGGATGCAGGCCTATGCGCAGGGGATAGAGGATAGAGAGAGGGAGGAGCAGATTGACTCAGGCCAGCCCAAGAGGCCGGGGCAGAGTTCCTGGTTACTTTGAGGCGGACAAATTTCAACAGACTGGTCTACATTTCACCAAGACAGAGTGCTCCTTCCCGCCTTCCGCCGGAGGTTTGGTCGCCGGAATATTCGGGAGCGGTCGTGGCTCCAGGGCTGAGTTCAGATGTCGAGGATAGTAGATGTGGAAGCCACATTTGCCCGGTGGTCACTGCGGTAGATTCCATTTTGGAGTGTCGACTACTTCGACAATTGTTATACTGCGGCGCCAGGCCATTTCGTGAGATCGTCCGACCAGAGGTAATCGTGGGATAGCGCCATCGGATCGGGCGGGTTCTTCGCCTTTCATAGCTAGGCAGGATGTTTATGCACCGGCAGGCCATGACAGAGGTCGTGGTGGAAGTTCCCAGTTTTAGCGGTCCTTTGAACCGCCTATATGATTTCAGGTATGTCTTTGGCCCTTTTGAAACTTGTATGCATGATAAAGTTGTGGTATGTTTAAATGTCACGAACAGATTATATTGAGACTATGTATATGCTAGAAAGAGTTGGAAGGATGAAAAGATAATCTCTTTTGGGCTTATGATGGACGGATATGCGTGTGCGAGGTATTAGGGCCATGTGTGGCATTATTGGTATGTTGGGGTGGTAAAAAGGAAACTATGTCGCTAATTATAAGTTTGACTCCGAAAGAACATTCGGGGACGAATGTTTCTAAGGGGGGAAGAATGATACACCCCGTATTTACAGGACATGCTTTAAGAACGTACGTAAGAATTCCAAATGTTAAGATTAGAGACTAGTAAAAATTTATCTGAATTATGGAATTGTCGGAAAACGTATTATTGTGACGAATGGGAGGGCGACACGTGTCACCCCCCTTATTGTTGCCTTGGACGAAAATGTCATGGCCAAAATGGTCATTGACCATAGTCTTAGGATGACTAAGTCTTGCAAGTAGCAAGCTTGAGATAATTGACTTGGTCAATGGGTCCACAAAGTCTTGATATTTAAATAAGAGCTCATCCAAACCACCCATTTGTTTGCATCTTGACCCTCCATGTTACTATATAATACTAGTAGTAGTATGACAAGCTTAACACTTAGTAAAATTTTCAAGAAATTGAAGAACAAGAGCTACTAGCTCTCGGGTTCACTAAGGGAAAGAAAGAAAAATTTTTGTTTCTTGTTCTTTAAGCTCCATACTTTAAACCAAGGTTCATGAGTGTATTGTAAGTGTATCTCAATAGAAAAATCTCGGAAAAAGATAGTTTTCGTATTAGTCGCAAAGTGAAAACCTAGTTGCTTTCTAGGTTTTGGATTGGAAGTTTGAAGGAAAGTTGTTGGTATGGTTCTAAGGGTCTCAAGTAGAGGATTGAAGTGTCTTGAAGAGTCTCTAAGTTGCTAAGGAGCGACTTGGGATTTAGAGTTGGATTAAGATTCGTTGAGGTATAATCTTGTCTCTTAAAAGTATTACAAGATTATATATATTGTTGTTAGCTTTGCATGTTGCTAGCATGAAGTTTATATGTTGAAGTTTGATAAGTATTATGGATTGATTGTAGTCTTAAATCCGAAATGTCATTTAAGCCTTGTGAAGTTGGATTACAAATTGGTCGTTTATTAGAATCGTCGCATGATTACTTACTTGAAGATTATAGTAGTTATAATCAATTGCGACTTGATATCATGTTATACTAACAACTTGGATTGAAATGGAAATTGGATAAGAATTGGTGTTATGGTACTCAATGTAGCCGAATTGGACATATAGTTTTTATTAGTTTGATATCTATTGTGGGGCGGAATTTTACACGTCTAGTAGGCGTGTAATCCCCTATTGTTAATTGCATTGATTGGGCCTTAAATGTGGCGTGTTTCGTTATTACATTCGGCCTTGAAAAAGGTGGCAAAGTATGTAGAAACAAAGGAAGTGCTGTCCGATTTTCCGTAGAATTTAGTGACTTAGCACTTTGAATATTCTACGTTTGAAGTGAGAGGTTAATGGACGTATTGTGACCATTATAGGTGGAAGTACTAAGTATAGCGTATCCTACTTGAATGATGGAATAGCTATCAAGGTTGAAGTACTTTGGAGCATTTTGCTACTTGTCGATAATCGTCGCGAGGTATGTGAACCTCTTCCTTCCTTTGGCATGATTCTATGTATGGAATATACCAGTGGTATCATTTCATGTTTCCTTCTACTCTTAGAAGTTAAGAGGTAGTTGTGTGATTTACTCCATGTAGAACTTTTCCTATCTTTTGAGCATGACTAGTTGCACGTATGTAGTACGGTAGACGTACAACACCTTGATATCCTTTACTAGTTTTATGAATAGCCAAGTCGAAAGTGGTTAGAGATTAACTCACTTATTTGAAAGAATAAAGGATGTCTTAAGTTTTATTAAGTTAAGGGACTTGAAGAGTTTTAAAGTATGTGATACTTGTTCCGTTTTAAACGTATAAGTCCCTTGGATAGGAAATTATATTTTTGGCTAAGGTATAAAGTGAATATAACGACTTTATGGGAAGTTGGTTATATTTGCTTTATGGAAAGATAAATGACTTGATTTAATGAAAAGGCAACTTGATTTTAAGGCATCAATTGCCTAAGGTTTTATAATAAAAGGAGTCACTTGATTTCTAAAGGTTAAGAGACTAATTGCACTTTGAAAGTTAAGAGGATTGATTCGAAAATATATAATACTTGGTTTTAAAAAAGTATAAGTCTCTTGGTTATAAAAGGAATGGGTTTGTCTAAAACCATAAAAGGGTTATAACGGCTTTATGGGAAGTTGGTTATAACGGCTTTATGGAAGGTTAAGAGAATGGTTTTCTAATAAAGTAATCAAAGAAATAACTTGAATTAAGGAAGGGCAATTTGATTTAAGTGTATCACTTGCTTAAAGCTTTAAGGTAAGGGTCACTTGATTTAGAAGAGAAATGTATTTCTAAAGTATAGTGACTTATGTGAAATGTACACAAGCCTTGATACTACGGTGTTAGTATCTTGGGGTTTTATATGAAAAAGAATCTTTTGAAAGAATGTAAGCACGTAGTACTTGGGGTTAAATTCCCGGATTTTTATGTGTGAAACGAAAGTGCCATGAGTTTATAAAAATGGAAGTCTAAAGGTTTAATGAACTTGCCTAGGTTTGCATGTGATAGCTTTGAGTGCAAGTATTATATGTCTACGTTGTCGTGTCTCTCACTTGGAGGGCCGGGCTGGTGTAAGTTTACTTGGACGCAGCGGTGATGGGATTCCACGGTATGCTTCCATTATGATTGATCCTTGGACATGCTTATACGATGTGGGATTCCGGGGCATGTGACGATACGGGTTAGATGCCCGGACATTTTATTGAACATACCGGCAGTGACGGGGGATTCCACGGGTATGCTTCCATTGTGATTGATCTTGGCCATGCTTATATGATGAGGGATGTCGGGGCATGCAGCCAGGATGCGGGTTGGATGCGCGGCGTTTTATTACTCCACGCCATGCTTATACGATGGGATTCCGGCATGCGACCGTGTTATATTTTACTCCATCGGCTAGCTCCCATGAAGACATGTACCGATGAGGATTCCGGGCATGTTATATTATTACTCCATGGGCTAGCTCGTGAAGACCGCACCTACGATGAGGATGCCGAGGCACGTTATGGCCATGCTTATACGATGGGATTCCGGCATGCGGCGCGTTATATATATATATATATATATATATATATATATATATATATATATATGTGTGTGTGTGTGTTGTGTATGTATGTAAACGGTGAGGTGGGATGCCACGCGCGCGTCACGTGGTTATATGTTACACCTACGCGGCGGTGATGTAGGATTCCACGCGAGATATATATATATGTGTTGTGTATGTGTACGCCGACAGTGAGGTGGGATGCCACGGGCGCGTCACATGGTTATATTTTACACTTATAGCTGTCGGAAGTGATGGGGGATTCCACGGGCACGCTTTGATATTTGTGTGACTTGATCGCGTCCCAGATTGGGCCGGGTAGTATATGCGTCCCTCCATAATGGCCGGATTATGTTATGAAAGATAAGTAAGTTATATGGTAATGAACTTAATGATTTTTCCTAATCATGTACCTAAGAATGTGACTATAACTTTTATTGAAAATGGGAAAAGATGATAAGGTACGATTAAGTTCATAAGTGGTAATGACACGGCAGGATCTGGTATGTACTTTTTATACTTGTCCCTGTCATTCTTTTACGCTTATGATCACATCGACGTTATTTCTGTTCCATATTCGCACTGTTGTAATCGAACCCTGGGCTGCGTTCATGCCCGCAGTTTTAGGTACCAGTTGGTGATCCTTGCTCTTAGGATCTCGGTTGATTTGGGAAAAAGCTCTATTTGCTCCGAGGCTTATCTCTTGATACGGTTTCCGAGGTTGTAGATTCATGTGTATTCAGGGGTATGGCGGGGCCCTGTCCCGCCACAGTTGTTATGTTAAAACTCTTAGAGGTCTGTAGTCACATATTGTGGGTCAGTTTGTAAAGGAAATGAGGCAACTGCTTCGTTTATGTATTTACTATCCAGGGAGGTAGCCTTATCGGCTAACCTGTTGATTTTATCTTTGATGATTTATTTATAAGTTTCATGTATGTTCCGCTGATTATCTCTGATGTATACTGTGGGTGCCCGTGTAGGGCACCGATGCCCGGTCGGTCGTGACAATTTCTCTTCTATCTGGCTGTATATCTTACCGACTACCCATAGATCTACGACTAAGAGCATCTGCAACCACATTGGCTTTCCCTGGGTGATATAGAATATCAACATCATAGTCCTTAAGTAACTCTAACCACCGTCTCTTCCGCAAGTTCATCTCCTTCTGTCTGAAGATATACTGGAGGCTCTTGTGGTCTGTATAAATATCCACATGAACTCCATATAAGTAATGCCTCCAAATCTTCAAGGCATGAATAACTGCCGCCAACTCCAAACCGTGAGTAGGGTAGTTATTCTCATGCTTCCTGAGCTGTCGGGACGCGTAAGCTATAACTTTACCATTCTGCATCAATACACAACCTAGCCTAACACCTGAAGCATCATAATCACGACATAACCCTCTAATCCCTCAGGAAGAGTAAGAACCGGAGCCATCGTCAACTTATCTTTCAATAACTAGAAACCCTGCTCACACACATCTGTCCACTGAAACTTAGCCGCCTTCTGAGTCAGTCTAGTCAAAGGCGCTGAGATCGAAACAAACTTTTCCACAAATCTCTGATAATACCCCGCAAGCCCTAAAAAACTGCACACCTCAGTTGGTGTAGTAGGTCTAGACCAGGTCTTCACCGCCTCAATCTTCTCTGTATTAACCCGAATACCGCCAGCCCCGATAATGTGCCCCAAGAATGCCACTGAGGCCAACCATAACTCGCACTTCAAAAACTTGGCATACAACTGCCGGCTCCGGAGGACTCCAAGTACCATCCTCAAGTGGTCCGCATGCTCCTGTTCTGATCGAATAAACCAGGATGTCATCAATGAATACTATAACAAACGTGTCCAAAAATGGCTTGAACACCCGGTTCATCAAATTCATGAACACCGATGGAGCATTAGTCAGCCCGAAAGACATCACCCTAAACTCATAATGCCCGTTCCGGGTCCTGAATGCAGTCTTCTGGATATCTGTCTCTCTAACTCGCACCTGATGATAACCGGATCGCAGGTCTATCTTGGAGAAACACCTAGCACCCCGCAACTGATCAAACTAATCATCAATCCTGGAGAGGGGATACCTATTCTTGATGTTACCTTGTTTAGTAGCCTTTAGTCAATACACATACGCATCGTTCCATCCTTCTTCTTTACAAACAACACCGGCGCTCCCCAAAGAGAAGTACTAGGCTTAATAAAGCCTTTCTCCAGTAAGTCTCGCAGCTGGTCCTTCAACTCTCTCAACTCAGCAGGTGTCATTCTATACGGAGGAATAGATATCGGTCGAGTATCTGGCAGAACATCCATACAGAACTCTATCTCCCACTCTAGAGGAATACCTGGGAGATCATCAGAGAACACATTCGGGAATTCACTAACAACCGGAACCGACTGAAGAACTGGTACCTCAACTTCCATATCGAACACCCGAATAAGATGATAAATATACCCCTTTCAAACCATCTTTCTGGCCTTGAGGTAAGAAATAAACCTACCCCTCGGCGACGCTGTATTCCCTTTCTACTCGATAACCGGCTCACCGGGAAACTAGAATCGGACCAATCTCTCTCTACAGTCAACAATGGAATAATAGGAAGCCAACCAGTCCATACCCATAATGACATCAAAATCTGTCATATCCAACTCTATCAAGTCTGCTAGGGTCTGACGACTGTATATAATCACCGGGCAATTTTTATATACCCGCTCAACTACCACCGAATCACCTACTGGTGTAGTTACCTCAAAGGGTTCTATCAACTCAGGTTCTTTCCCATTCTACCAGCAACAAGAGGAGATATATAGAACAAAGTAGAACCTGGATCTATCAAAACATAAACGTCACAGAGGGAAATCAATAATATACCTGTGACGACATCCGGCGAAGTCTCCTGGTTGTGTCGACTGGCCAAGGCATAAATGTGGTTCGGAGGACCACAGGAACTAGGACCTCTGCCACGACCTCTACCGCGGCCTGCTGGCCCGTGAACACCCTTCCCTGCGGGGTGCATAGCTATCAAAGATGAAGAACCCGCAACTGACTCAGTAGGCTGTGTCATACTCCCCGTACCATATCTGGAGGGACAGTCTCTCCTCAAATGGCCTTAGCGGCCACAAAAATAACAGGCACCTGTAGTAACACGGCACTCCCCAATATGAGACCTACCACACAGAGGACAATGAGGTAAATGTGACCTCATCTGGATAGAACCCCAGAATATCTGCAAACCTGCAGCCCTGACCCGCTCCCGAATACTCCGGATGATCAAACCTCTGGCCTGAAGATTGTGAAGGAGCACTCTGTGTTGGCTGAGATGCATACCTATCCTGCTGCCGAGGTTGTCCACCTCGAAAGTCACTCGAAAACCTTGTCGTCCTGGCCCTCTTGGGCTGATCTCTATCAAGTCGTCGACCCCTATGTCGATCCTCGGCTCCCTGTGCATACGCCTGAATACGGGCAATATCCATGCCCGACTGAAGAGCTACAACCATGCACCCATCAGTAAGATAGTGGTCTAGCCCCATCACGTAGCGGTGCACTCTATCTGCCATGTCCGCTACTATAGTGGGCGCATACCGAGCCAATGAGTCGAACTCTAGGCTATACTCTCTGATCGTCCTCCCTCTCTGCCTCAACGTCAGGAACCTGTCAACCCGGGCACTCCTCATCTCAGGAGGCAAGAAGTGATCAAGAAAGGCCTCCGTGAACTCGTCCCACATAGCTAGAGGAGCACCCTCACCCCTGGACAACTCCTATGACCCGAACCAGTTAACTGCTACATCGCACAACCGGTAAGAAGCCAATACGACTGACTCGGTCTCCGATGCCTTAATCACCTTCATCGTCCGCTGAATCTGGCGAATAAACTCCTGAAGATCATCTTCAGTCATCGACCTATAAAACTCTGGAGGACTGCAACTCAAGAAGTCCCGAACTCTCAAACTGCTCGTTTGGGTTAACTACGGCCTCGTCATGAGTGCGCCAACCACAATCGCCAGCATCTGTATTGTATCTCTCATGGCCCTATCCTCTGCCCCTGGCTGAGGAACTGGAGGCTCAGGTATCGCGGCCTCTGGAGCTACTCTAAGCTCCTCTGGTACTGGCGGTGTAACTGAACTCGCCGACTGGGCCACAACCTCAGGCATAGTCTGGGCCCGTGCCCTAGTAACTCTCTGTGCCTGGCTAGCAGCTCCTGCTACTGACTTGCCCTTCTGGGCCACTGTTGCCTTCTTCGGAGGCATAGCTGTAACACAAGAATACGTCAGAGAGGGATCAACCTAATAACACAGCTCTATTGCACGATCTCAGAGTGAGAAGAGTAGAAACCAATCCTAAATGCCCAGCAGCCTCCTGTGTATAAGTGTGGTGCACAACACACCCATACACAAGACTCTACTTAGAAACGGTCTGTAGACATTCCGAGGACTAACTGCTCTGATACCACTTTTGTCACGATCCAAACCAAGCTCGCATCGGTGCCCTACCTGGGCACCCTTATACCCGTACCTCCCATATAATCAGCAGAAGCAAATAAAACTCATATAATTAAAACAACTCATGTGATAAAACCGGCAAGCCGACGAGGCTGCCATTATATACATAAACCCAAAATGAGCTACAACAGTACATACGTCCAACCCACACATGACTACAGACCTCTAAGAGTATAACAGTATCTATGACGGGACAAGGCCCCGCCGTACCCTGAATGTACATAAGTCTGTAATAACATAAATGTACCAAAATGACTAGACTCCGGAACAAGGGAGCTATATCAACAGCTGAGAAAAGATCCTAAGTACGCGGATCAGCAAACTGAGTACCTACACCTGCGGGCATGAACGCAGCCCCCCGAAGGGGGTCAGTACAACATGTACTAAGTATGGAAACATAAGGTACAATAATTAAACACATAACTGGCCAAAAGAATGACAGGGGCAAGTATAAAAATCAAATATCATATCCAACCGTGCCATATAAAAATAAAGCCAACTGTACTTTCTTTTCTTTCAAACGAGAGTCAAGTCAACACCATGGGACGCCAACCCATATAATTTTTCGCGTGCACATGTATATAAATCAGTGTTGCGGATCGTGCAACCCGTCCCAATATAAAATAGTGTTGCAGATCGTGCAATCCATCCCAATATATATATAAGTGTTGCGGATCGTGCAACCCGACCCACTAAATGTATACAAGTGTTGCGGATCGTGCAACCCGTCCCAATAAATAAACATTTAACTATCATGGCAACCTTGCACAATTTAAATCACCTTTTGACTCTCAACAACATTGTCTTTCAAATGAACTTTCATTTTAGGACAACCAAGACACTAACAAGTCTTTCATTTTATAACACCAATGCACTATCACATAGTTCATTAAGGATTATGATCCATTACCACAATGTACGTCCGCCGTACATTCACTTTATAGACTCAATTCCATTTTAGAAAAACCCAAAGTACTACATGTATCACTAGGAGTTAGGATCCAATACATGTATCATTTTGAAACCATCATTCAGAAAATCTAGACACTTATCATCTCAAGTATCTATAAAAACATGGTTTGTAAAATCAAGGCACTAGTTATCACATACTACTTCTAAAACATCCTTTAGAAAATCAAAGTGCCATATATC
Source organism: Przewalskia tangutica (assembly GCA_029844215.1). Classification (NCBI taxonomy): domain Eukaryota; kingdom Viridiplantae; phylum Streptophyta; class Magnoliopsida; order Solanales; family Solanaceae; genus Przewalskia; species Przewalskia tangutica. Next base: position 1,078,930 of record JAQGDG010000034.1, read on the forward strand.
ATGTAATCTCTCAAAACATTAATTGGAAATCAAGGTACTACGTATCACATATCATGTAGGATTAGAATCCAAAGAAGCTATGTACGTATACCGTACACTCATTTCATATAACAATCATGCCAAAGAAGAAACAAGAGGTTCACATACCTTACAGGCTATACCGACTTGACAACTAGAATTCCTCACAAGTAGTACTTCAACCTATATTGACAATAACACGTCTATCAATTCTCCATGCCTTTTTGGGTAGGTTATGGAATAAGTAACCTTCCCAATTCTAGGAAAAATTGGGCTGCACTTCCTTTGTTTCTACGTACTTTTTCACCTTATAAACAAGGCCATATACATCAACAAACAAGGCACCACTTAAGGGCACAACAAAACAACAACCAAAGGGGATTACACGCCAACTTGACGTGTAAAATTCTGCCCCATAATCATACCAAAACATTCCACAAAATAGCCCCTTAAACAGCCCATAACCAACTATAACGAGGGTGGAATGTGAGGCCTTTCGACGCCTTTCCACACCCTTATCCTTCTGGACTTTCATTAGACATCTACTACATTAAACATGCATATTGGTGGCTAAATTTCCAGCATTCTAACACCCCAAAACAGTCCCTAAAACTGCACAATAACGCCTCACAGTTTCATGCAGTTTGTTACACTCCGTAATCTCAAGACATGTATATAAGAACGTACGTATGAAATCAGGACGTTAAGATTTGAGACTTGTATAATTTATCGGCATTATGGAAATGTCGGGAAATGAAATTTTATGACGAATGGGAGGGTGACACGTGTCACCCCCCCCCCTTGGATGGTCTTGGTCGAATTGAACCAAGGGAAAAAAGGTCATGTGACCAAAGCAAAGATGATCAAGTCTTGAAAGCCCAAGCTTAATATATTTGACTAAGTCAATGAGCCCACTTGACTTGAGATATTTAAATCTTCTTCATCCAAACCCCACAAGTGTTTTAATCTTAACCCTCCATTTAATTATATATTCATCCAAGTAGCAAGACTTGTCTCAACACTTAGAATTTTTTTAGAGAAACTTGAGCTAGGCATTGAGAGCTCTCGGGTTTGCCATTGCTCCACACAAAAAAAAAATCGTTTGTTGTTCATAATTCACAATACTTCAACCCAAGGTTCCTAAAGGTATTGTAAGGTTATCTCAATAGAAAGATCCCGGAAAAGCTACATTTTCACGTTAGTCGCAAGATGAAAACCTAAGTTGTTTTCATAAGTTTTGTTTGGAAATTTGTCAAGACCCGACCCCGGGCCCGCGACTGGTGCCTACCTGGGCACCCCTTCCAGGTATACATCAGAGAATAGCAGCGGAACATACACAACTCATAAAAATACTTAGACATTAAACATCAACAGGCTAGCCGATAAGGCCACCTTCCATGAAATATACATAATCTAAAAATAAAATAGTACATCTCTGTTCTTACAACTCAATCCACAAATATGACTACAGACCTCTAAGAATAACAACTGTGGTGGGACAGGGCCCCGCCATACCCCTGAATGTACATAAATCTACAACATCAGGGAAACCGTACCAAAAGACAAGCCTCCGGAGAAATGGAGCTTCTACCACATGATCAGTGATCCTAAGAATGAGGATCCACCACCTGCTTACCCCTACATGCGGTATGAATGCAGCCCCCGAGGAAAGGGGGTCAGTACAACAGATGTACCAAGTATGTAAAACTGAAAGTACTGAAATGAAATCATAAAGTCTAAAAATAAAGCTGGAGACATGTATGATAACTCAAATAACAGTACATTGTGCCTTACTAACAATGAGAGTAAACAAGTGTATACTTTACTGCATAAAAATAGGAGGCTCATGATCAAAGTAGGGTCACCCGCCCGTAGTATCATTAAGCAATCCTACTCCTGGGACTATTTCACCCGCATAGGTCCTGTGGACCCGCAATGAGGTCATCCGCCTGGCATGGGACTATTTCATCCGCATAGGACTATTTCACCTGCATGGGCCCGGTGGGCCCGCAATGAGTACTAACGCCGCACTCGCATCATGGGTAGAAAATCCATGGAATAAGCAGTAACCCGGGGTCTACCCCGTAAGAATAACATAACCTAGCACAACCGGCTATCATACGTAACATAAGCACTACCGGCTTATCATACATAACATAAGCACCACCGGCTTATCATACATAACATAAGCAAGTTAAGAAATCCCCTAACTTCTTATTAGCTTTGTTCATATACACTCTCATTTTAGTTTACTTAAGGCACTACATGTCATTATAAAATCCGGGAATTTAACCCAAAGTACTACGTACTTCTATTCTTTTAAAATGACTCTTTTTCATATAAAACTTCCAAGATACTAATAACCGTAGTATCAAGTCATATCTACTTTTCAAAACAAGTCACAATACCTTTTAGAACTACATTTAAAGACTTCTAAATAAAATGGCTTTTTACTTTAAAACTTTAAGCAATTGATGCCTTCAAATCAATTTGTTTTTCTTCCTTTCAAGTCATTTTATCTTAATTTACATTGCTAGAGTAAACCATTCTTTTAACTTTCCATAAAGCTATTATAACCAACTTCTCATAAAGCCGTTATACTAACTTTATGCTTTAGACACTTACATTCTTCTTTATAACCAAGAGACTTAAACTTTCCAAAAAATCAAGTATCATACACTTTCAAAAAGTACTTCGAGTCCCTTAACTTTAGAAACTAAGATATCCTTAATCTTTAAAACAAGTGAGTTAATTCCCTAACTCAACCAACTTGGACATTCTTAAAACAAGTCAAGGATATCAAATGAAACTAGATTCATCAAAATCTCGTACGTCTACCTATATATTTACAACTATTCATGCTCAAGAGATAGGAAAGTTCCACATACCTCTTTGGTTCAATCCACTTGCTAAGTCCAATATGTCGTACGTAGTATGTAAACCTATAATGACCATAATACGTCTATTAACATCTAACTTCAAACGTAGAATATTCTAAGTGCAAAGGCACTAAATTCTACGGAAAATCGGACAGCATTTCCTTTATTTCTACATACTTTTCCACCTTTTTCAAGGCCCGAATTAAATAACCAAACACGCCACATTTAAGGCTCAACAATGTAGTTAACAATAGGGGATTACACGCCTAACAAGACGTGTAACATTCCGCCCCACAATTGATATCAAACTAGTCCAAAAGACAATGTCATTTTCGGCAATTTGAGGTACAACAACACAAAGTTTTTTCCAATTCCTTTTCAATCCAAGTTGTTTAGTATAACATGTTATCAAGCCGAAATCGATTATAACAACTACAATCTTCAAGTAGATAACATGCGACGATTCTAATTATCGACCAAATTGTATTTCAATTTCAAATGGCTAATAATGTCATTTCGGATTTAGGCTTCCAATATCCATAACACTTATCAATCTTTAATACATATACTTCATGCTAGTTAAAATGTAAGGCTACAACAATATGTAATCTTATAACACTTAAGAGAACAAGATTGTTACCTTAACGAGCCTTAATACAACTTCAAGATCCGAAGTCGCTCCCTAGCAACTTAGAGCCTCTCCTTGACACTCCAATCCACCACTTGAAGCCCTTAGAAGATCACAAACAACTTTCCTTTAATTTCCACTCCAAACCTATGAAAGCGACTTAGGTTTTCACCTTGCGACTAATACAAAAACGACACTTTTCCGGGATCTTTCTATTGAGATACCCATACAATACCCTTAGGAACATTGGTTTAAAGTGTGAGGATTATTGAACAACAAACGAAAAAATTTCTCCTTGAAACCCTATCAAACCCGGGAGCAACATTGAGGACTTCAAAGTTTCATGAATTTTTTTCTAAGTATGGGAACTAGTCTTGCTAGTAGTAAGCTTATATAACCATATGGAGGGTCAAGATTAGAACAATTGGGTGGCTTGGATAGATTTTCTTAAAAGATCAAGCCAAGTGGGCTCTTTGACTAAGTCAATATTATCAAGCTCTAGTTGCAAGACTTGCTCATCTTTATATTGGTCAAATGACCATAAATCCCATGGTCCATTCGACCATGACCATCTAAGGGGGTGACACGTGTCACCCTCCCGTTCGTCGCAATATTTCGTTTCCCGACATTTCCATAATTCCGATAAATTTTTACTAGTCTCAAATCTTAACATTTTTGAGTTCTTACGTACGTTCTTATAAACATGTCCTGCAATTATAGGGTGTAACATTCTTCCCCCCTAAGAAACATTCGTCCCCGAATGTTCTTTTGGAGTCAAACTTATAGATAGCGACATCTTTTCTTTTTACAACCCCCACATACCAATAATGCCACACGTGGCCACATAATAGCACTTAAGCGAAATACTTAAATTAAAACTTGACAAGTAAGGGAAATGAATTACGAAGGTGTAGAGAATAAGTGAGAGACTTCCTCAACATGTCCTCTCCGCTTCCCAAGTCATCTCTCCCTATTATCATTCCGCCACAAGACTTTGTGGAAGCCACATCTTTGGTCATGATCACTTTGACCAGCGATCGAGTATCGCTATGGGACTCTCCTCATATGATAAACCCTCACACTGGACCTCGCTTCATGGGAAAACTATCGACGTCTCCGATACACTTCCGTAACATAGACACGTGGAAGACCGGATGTACCGCCTCTAAATCCGATAGCAGATCCAACTCATAGGCAACCTTGCCTACTCTACGGATGATCTAGTAGCGCTCAATGTACCTTGGGCTAAGTTTTCCCTTCTTTCCGAACACATCACACCCTTCATGGGTGATACCTTCAAGAAGACCCAATCGCTCACGAAACTCCAAATGTCGACGCCGATTATCTGCGTAAGACTTACTGCCGAATCGGTGCTAACGCGATCTCTCCGGATAAGCTTCACCTTATCCACGGCTGCTGAATCAAGTCCGCCCAACTAACTGAACCTCGCCCACGTCGAACCAACCAATCGGCGACCTACACTTCCGCCCATACAAAGCCTCATATGGCGCCATCTGAATGCTAAAATGGTAGTTGTTGTTATAAGAAAACTCCACAAGAGGCAAATGATCCTCCCAGCTACCCCTGAAATCAATAACACATGCCCGCAGCATATCCTCGTGTATGCGGATAATGCGCTCTGCTGCCGTCGGTGTGATGATGAAACGCAGTACTGAGACTCACCTGTGTCCCTAACCCCTTCTGGAAAGACCTCATTTAGCGTAAATCGGCTCTCTATCTGATATAATCGATATAGGAACTCCATGCAGTCTCACAATCTCCCTGATATACAATCTAGCATAATTCTCGGTGATCGTAGTCTGTGGAAGTAAGTGGGTTGATTTGTCGATGTCAACAATAACCGGATGGAATCACACTTCCTCGATGCGAGGTAACCACGTAACAAAATCCATTTTGATCACCTCCCACTTCCATGTCAGAATATCAATCGCCTGCAATAGCCCACCGGGCTTCTGGTGTTCAACCTTGACCTGCTGACAATTAGGACACTGAGCAACAAAACCTGTCACGTCCCTCTTCAGGCCATCTCACCAATACATACATCTGAGGTCATGGTACATCTTAGTCAACCCCGGATGAATAGAGTAACGAGCACTGCGTTCCTCCCCCAGAATCTGCTGACGAAGTCCTGCAACATCGGGAACATACAATCTGCCCTCAAATCTTAGCACCCCATCAGGCGCTACCTCAAATAGACTCTTCTCCTCTCGAAGAGCCGCATCTCGATACCGTATCATAACTGGGTCCTCATACTGTCGCCTCTTCACCTCCTCAACGATGGAAGACTCGGCAATCTCACGAACCCGTACCCCACTATCATCGGTATCGACCAATCGAACCCCAAGGGTCGCTAGCTGATGGATCTGACGGACCGTATGCATCTATCTGCTGCACCTCTGAACTCCCATGATCTACGACTCAAGCATCTGCAACCACGTTGGCTTTTCGGGTGGTATAGGATATCAACATCATAATCCTTCAACAACTCTAACCACCGTCTGCGCAGTTCACTCCATCTGCTGAAAGATGTCTGGAGAGCTCTTGTGGTCTGTATAAATATCCACATGAACCCCATATAAATAATGTCTCAAAATCTTCAAGGCATGAATAACTGCGGCCAACTCTAAGTCGTGAGTAGGGTAATTTCTCTCATGCTTCCGTAGCTGCCGGGAAGCATAGGCTATTACCTTATCGTGCTGCATCAATACGCACCTTAGCCCGATACCCGAGGCATCACAATAAATCATGTATCCCTCTAACCCCTCGGGAAGAGTAAGAACTGGAGTCGTCGTCAACTTTACCTTCAGTAACTGGAAGCCCTTCTCACAAGATTCTGTCCTGTTACACCCCGTAAATTCAAGAGGTTAAGTTAAGAACGTATAAAAGAAAATAAGATTTGAATTTGGAAAGTTGGGTTGACAAAAGGTTGTGGGCAGACTTTCAATCAACTTTGGAGCGGTATATCTCCTAGTTCCTTAGGAGTTTTGAGGAGTTTTAAAAGACTAGTATGAAGGTTGTTGAGTCTAGTTTCCACAACAAACCACTCGTCGATTGGACATCGGTAGGAGATTACGAGCGTTAGAAGTTACGTAGGCTGTGGAGCTTCAAGCGATAGCATCGCGGCCATGCGCCGATATTTCCGTAAGTCCTACGAGGTTGCAGCGCCACGAATCAGGAAATTCGAAGTGGAAACGCCAGCGCGGCATGGCGGCGCGCCAAGGGGATTTTTGACGCAGCGGTAAAAGCAGGGGATATTTTGATAAAAGGCCTATGGGAGGGTGACAAGTGTCCCTCCCATCTTTTGACCAAAGGAGGTCTTATTTTAGGGCCAAGTCTTGAGACTTGACCATTTGCAAGGGTTTCCCAAAGAAAATCCCTCTTCTCTCTCTCAAATTGATGAACCCCGGTGAGATTTTTGGAAAGGCTTCAAGAAGGAAAAGTGTTGGCAAGCTTGTAGAGGGTTCGTGTGTGTAATTTTAAAGTGAAGAAGATTTCGGAAAGAGGGCTTCTTGAGGTAAAATCTTTACCTTCTTGTGTAAATGAAGTTTTCAAGTTTTAGTAGTCAAGAAATGAGCCCAGGTCATTATATTAAAGTTTGAAAAGATTTGGATCTTGTTGTCTTGTTGAAAACCGAAAAGGGGCATGTTAGCCACTCATGTTGTAATCAATTCATTGTTAGCTAAAAATTGTTGCATGTTATAAATAGGAGGGTATATAATTGGTTATGACTTATATAACATGTTGGAGTAACGAGATTGGATTAGAAAGGAAATTGAAAGGAAATTGATATTGTTGTGATATTGTAGCCGAATGGGGCTTGGAATTATTGGGTTGTTTTGTATTATTGTGGGGCAGAATTTTACCTTGTACAAATTTTGTATTATGTATGTTCCGCTGCTATTCTCTGATGTGTACCTGACAGGGTGCCCCGATAGGGCACTAGTCGCGGCCCTGGGGTCGGGTCGTGACATGTATGAAGTACTTTGGGGATAAAAACCCGAACTTGTTAGCATAAAGTAGAAAGTACCTTGTGTGAATAACTTGATTGTGTTGGTTTGTGATAGCCTTGTAATACTTTCTTGTTGATTTGATAAGTAAACATGTTAGGATGCTACGTGTGTTAGTATCTTGTGATGTTGTGTAAGGGGGTTATTCTTGTTGTGCTTACGTTGTTAAACGTTAAGCCCGTTGTACTGTTATTATATCACATACCCCTCGACTTGTTATACCGGGGCTTGCCACCCTCGATGCGGGTCTATCACGGCTATGCGGTATGTGTGACTATGCGGAGCGGCGGTATGCTCGAGATTGATCATTCGGTGTATTATCCGTCGAGGAGTGCCTTATGCGATCTGTGTGACTATGCGGTCTATGTGACTATGCGGATCGCGGAGTCGAGGAGAATACAGGGTTAGCTACCGTCGCGGTCTATACGACTATGCGGTCTATGTGTGACTTATGCGGGCTGCGGGAAGTCCAGGATTAGGCACGCATAATGATACTATGGGCGATTGGCCTTGCTTCATCATTAGCGGCCTAGAAAAGACCGATTCTGATATATCTGTTTTGCTCTTGTTTATGTTGGCACTATGTGCGGTTTAAGCGATTGTATTTACAAATGGTTTTAGATACTTGATTTCATTTAAGTACTTCTGATTTCACATACTTGGTACTGTTGTACTTACCTCGCTTGAAGCTGCGTTAAATGCGCGGTAGAGGTACACCGATCGTCGATCCTCGCTCTTAGGATCACGATTCAGCGTTTTGGGAAGCTCCGTTTCTCGGAGGCTTATCATGGTATAGTCCACAGCGTTGTAGGTATTTACATTCGTGGTATGGCGGGGCCACTGTCCGTCATTGTTGTCATATCATTCTTAGAAGTGCAGTAATCTGTTGTGGCGAGTTGTCAAAGGGATGCTTGTTGGTTAAGTTTTTATATGTATATGCCGAAAGGTAACTTTTCTCAGATAACTGTTTCATATTTCATGTCTTGTTTTATATTCCGCTGATTACTCTGATGTATGTCTACTTGGGTGTCCGGGGTAAGGCACCAGTCACGGGTCCGGGTTCGGGTCGTGACAAAAGTGGTATCAGAGCAGTTAATCCTCGGAAAGTGTCTGACCGTATCTAGTAAGTCTTGATTATCGGTGTGTTGTGCACCACCAATAATCATGAGGCTATAGGATATTTAGGATTGGTTTCCATTCTTCTCACTCTGAGATCGTGCCTTAGAGCTGTGTTATAAGTTGGACCCCTCTAACGTAAATTTCTTTCCCTTACCAGTTATGCCTCCGCGTAAGGCAACCCGGGCCCAGAAGGGCAAAGCGTAGGAAGGCTGCGAGTAGAAACGAGAGGGTTACTAGTGGCATAGGCCCAATCATCACTGAGGTGGTGCTTCATTCGGGAGTTACGCTCGTCACCGGCCCAGCAAAGTTTATACCGGCACGCGATTCCTCTGCGGCCATGATATATGAGCCTTGTTCCACGGGAGCAGAGAACATGGATTACAAAGGAATGGACACATTACTAGCTAGGATTTTAGCGACAGGAAAATAGAGTGCAGATATATCACGGGTCTTGATGACTATCTAAAGAAAGGTTGTGCAAGTAGCTCTTGATCAGCATGGATATTGCCGCGTGCGAGCTTATCGCGCGGCACGCGAGCGTAGAGATCGACGGATTAACCAAGATCAGCGAAGAGGGCGGAACAACGGTCCTTTGGTAACGCCGAGGCGAATCGCCTCGGCAGAGCGGATATGCGCCTCCGCCCGGTGCGGAATGGTCCTCCGTGGTTCGGGGCGTTGGGGTATGCAGGAGTTGGTCGAGCTCGAGGCTTCTTATTCACGAATACACGCGTCGGTTCGGCCAGCCGGATTGATGGTTCGGAGAGGAAGGGTGCTAGCGGAGGAGCCACCCCGCCGGTGTGGCGTTGTGGTAGATGTCATTGTGGGAGTGTCGTGCTTCTCGGCGGCTTGTTATGCTTGCGGCAGCGGGCCATTTGCGAGAAATTGTCCGACCAGGTGGCGCGGATATAGAGACTCGACCTTCAGATCGGTGACCATTCATCACGCCCCTAGCTATCGCCCAAGGCGAGGATTGATTAGAGCGACAAAGGGAGTGAAGCGATGAATCTGGTATATCCTTAACCCTCTAGAGATTTGTATGTGTGATAAGATGAGTATATCTTAAGTGTTATGTTCAGATAGCATTGTGTTAATTGTGATTAGAAATCATGGTTAGTTAAAAGGGTAAGTTTGGGGTCAGGGAAATTGTGAGCCTTGGAATATTATAGAGACCTTAGATGCAAGGTCATCTTGAGTAAAGGATTTATATTTATGTTTTACCCTTATCGGAGTGCATAGTATACGTGGAATATATTTGTGTAATAAGTCCCTGAGTAGTGGAAATGAAAGAGGGTAGTTGAGCTAAGAAGACCACTAGGTTTTCGTGACTCGATGGTGAGATTGTTCCGGATCGGGGAAGAAGAGTTTGCGCGCTAGCGGGTCGGGTTGGGGACCGATCGCGGGTCAACCCGCGGCCTGTTTTGTGGTAAGTCGATTCGGGGTGGTCGGCCAGTGGTAGGAGTCACGAGGGTGTTAGGCCCAAGTTTAGTTAACCAGATACTGAGTTCGTGGATGCGTTCGACCGATGGTCGGGCGATGAGGTCACCATCTTGTCTTTCTCGGGACCGTTTACTCGAGAGGTTATGCGAGAGGTTATATCGGGAAGGTTGTAAAGTCGCACGAGGTGCCTACTTTCACCTTATGACAGTGGAGCCGGTTCTGACCATTTCTTTTGGAGGTTTTACCAGAAGGGTTAGAAACTTCAGGTGAGTCTCGATGCTCGCATTCGCCTCGGGCGGTGTTTAGATTTCAGGGGTAGCTGAGAGGATTATTGCCTCCTGTTGAGGGAATGGTTTATAGCTACCATTTCAGTATTCGGATATCGCCTTATGACGCCTTGTAGGGCGAAGTGTAAGTTGCCGGCCGATTGGTTCGATGTTGGCAAGGTTGAGATAGTTGGTTCATACTTGTTTTTGAGGATGTGGATAGGGTGAAGCTTATCCAAAAGAGGTTATTGATTTCGAGTCAACGAAGTCGTGCGGGTAATCGGCGACGCAAGTTGAGTTGACGGTCGATATTCTTGAAGGTACCACCCCGGCAAGGGTGTGACGAATTTTGGAAAACAGAGGAAACTTAGCCCGAGTTACTTTGGGCCTTTTCAGATCATTTGGAAAATAGGCCAAGTTGCCTATAGGTTAGCATTGTCGTCCGACTTAGGAGGCAGTACGTCCGGTCTTTCATGTTGTTATGTTCGGAAAAGTATCGGAGATCCATCCAGAGTGTTCCCAGTTAATGATGATCAAGTTGGAGGTAGTAACCCAGAGATTTTGGAAACGTAAGCGATGTAAATGTGATAAGTTATGAAAGAGTTAGTGTGCGAGAAGAGTCGACAGTAAGGGAAGAAGCGAGCATGTGTTAAGAACATAGATGTGATCATTTCTTTTGTAAAGTGAAGGTGCGAAGGGAGTATCTTTTAGCCCTTGGGTGCGAGTTTTTGTGATGTTAGAGGTAATTCCTCGTGGACTTGAATTAAGTATTTGCGCGTGTGTTATTTTATGGCCAGGTGTGGCATGATTGTTTTTCGGAAGCATAGTAGTGAAGACTATACTGGCGCATGTATGTTTTGAGGCTTAGAAGGAACATTCGGACTGAATGTTTCTAAGGAGGAGAATGTTATACCCCATATTTCCAGTATGTATGCGTGAGGCGTGCGTATAAAAGTTTAAGCCTTAAGTTAGGCAAGGACCAGAAAATTTTAGGCACAACTAGCGAAAGAATCGTTTCCGGCGAAGCGTTTTCGGACTTTGCGAAGGAAAATTACGGCTATGTCATTTATAATTTTTGCGGATTTTTCCGAAAGATGAAATATTTTGGACCAACGAGAGGCGGCAGTTGTCACCCTCAGTGAAGCGGTCAAGTTGGCGAATGGTGCGTTTTTGGCCATGTTTTGAGGCCTAAACCATGGGTCAATGTTTGGAGTGATTTGAGGAGTAGATGGCTAGGGTGCACTTGTGCAAATCTTGACCCTACACTTGCCTACCACTTGGCTTGATCTTGGCCATTGATTTCCCTATAAATACCCCCCTAACTTGAAGGTTTTCTTCATCCCTTAAATCATTTCTAAGTCTTGAAATCCCTTCCCCCTTCCTAGTTGTGCTAGCAGAAACCCTCCCCACTTTGTGAGGCCTTGGCGAAATACCCTCCCTTCCTAAATGGTGCTAGCCAAAGTACCCCCTTTCCTTGAGTTGTTTTCGTAAATACACCCCTTGGTAGAAAAGTATTCTCAAGTATAGTTACTATTCAAAATACCTTGGCCCAAATACCTTGTAGTATTCCAAGGTTACACCTATACTAAAAGCCCGTAAATACTATTATACTTCCCTTGATCCAAAACAAAACCTAAGGAAAATCTTCATACTTGGTTGAAGTAGTAAGAAGAAGTTGCGTAGAACTTCTAAGGGTTGTTTGGAGCGGGTTGGAGTGCACGGAGTAGGAGCTAAACCTTGCTCAGGATCGACATTTAAACTTGGATAATTATGGGCTTATCGAGGTAAATATCTTGTCACCCTATTGTAATTAGAGTTACATACTGTTGAAGTATAATAATTAAGTATAAGGTATATACAAGGAAAGTATATAAGAAGGGAATTGAACTGTATTTATATAGAATTTGTATTTGATGAGACTTGTGAAGTTTGTGGGTAGGAAGTCTTGCCAAATTTTCGTAGAATCTTGTATCTAGATTTATTCTACCGAGTAGTCTAGACATTGATAGACTTGTATAACCGTTATAGGTTGAAGTACTGCGAGTAGCGTATTCTACTCGAAGGGTGGAAAAGGCTAGCAGGATTACAGTACTTTGGAGCTATTTGCTAATAGTCGATAAATCGTCGCGAGGTATGTGATTCTTCCTATCCTCTTGAGCATGATATTTTAAAAGGAATATATTTAGTACGGTAGACGTACGTGGGTTAACTGAACGTAGTTTTACGGCAATGTCTTTTGACTTAAGCCTGAATAATAAGAATCTTGAAGTATTTCAAAAGAATTAAGAATCGTTTTTGAAAGAAGAGTAATACTTGGTTTTAAAAGCTTAAGAGTTATACTAGCTTTATGGGAAGTTAGGTATAACGACTTAAGAGAGGTAAAAAGAATGGTTTACTGATTTTAGAAGTTAAGAGACTTGATCTTAAAAGATAAGAGACTTGACTTAATTGAATTAATATGAATTTTGTTAAAAAGTGTGAAACCTCATTCGTGAGTAATGAGTACTTGGTTTTTAAAAGGAATAATGTTTTACTGATTTCGGAAATCAGAATAAGTATCGAACAAACCACTGCATCGTTAATAGAGGGAAATGTATTGACTAATTAAGTATTATTAAAACCAGTAGAAACCTCCATCTGCATAGAAGCTAAGATGAGACAAAATGATATTACATTTCCTAGATCATGGTTGCTTTAATAAGATTGTTATGAACAAGAATAACCTACTCACACATAAGGCATGTGTTTCTCAAATTGATTTTAAAGAGAATTATATTATTTAGTGATTAAGACTATGAACTACGAAACCTTTCGAAAATGAGAAACTTGAGTATTTGAAATTAGTAAAACTTGAACGTTTGGTAAATAATGTTGCTCCTTGATTTTACAAAGAGAAGTGTTTTGTTTACTTAAAAGATAGTCACTCTATTTTTATACTACGGGTATTGTGTGACTTTTGTGAAAAGCGGATTTTTTAAAGAGTTAATGTATGAAGTACTTTGGGGATAAAAACCCGAACTTGTTAGCATAAAGTAAAAAGTACCTTGTGTGAATAACTTGATTGTGTTGGTTTGTGATAGCCTTGTAATACTTTCTTGTTGATTTGATAAGTAAACATGTTAGGATGCTACGTGTGTTAGTATTTTGTGATGTTGTGTAAGGGGGTTATTCTTGTTGTGCTTACGTTGTTAAACGTTAAGCCCGTTGTACTGTTATTATATCACATACCCCCTTGACTTTTTATATCGAGGGCTTTCCACCCTTGATGCGGGTCTATACGGCCTATGCGGTCTGTGTGACTATGCGGAGCAGCGGTATGCTCCAGGATTGATCATTCCGGGTGTATTATCCGTCACGAGTGTCTTATGCGATGCGTGTGACTATGCGGTCTATGTGACTATGCGGATCGCGGAGTCGGGAGGTACTGTCACGACCCGATCCGGGCGTGGCGGTGCCTTACCGGGCACCCTAGTGATACAACATCGAGAAAATCACGAAATAAAAACATGAACATGAATTAAGAGACATGATAAATAAACAGGCCAACCAAAGCGATTGTCTTGATATATATACATAAATACCGACGTTATCCTTTTTACGCACCACGCCACATTACTCTGCACCTCTAAGATTTACACGGCTATGACGGGACGGGGCCCGCCATACCCACAGATGTACTGGCATCTACAGACTGGTAACATACCAAAAGATAAGCCTCAGAAGAATGGGGCTTCCCGACACGAATTGTGATCCTATGGCGAGGATCCACAACCGATGTACTTACTGCGGCGTGAACGCAGCCCGAAGAGGTCGATAACAGTACCAAGTATGTGAAATCAGAAAAGATTGTAAATGAAATCATAATAGTCTATACAAAGCGGGAGACATGTATGATAACCAAACTACGATTCACAACATAAAGCGATCATGTCAAGTCGTGACTCACGCCTCAAGTCATCCGCCGTGCGTGGAACTCCTTCCTCTGCCGGCGATCTAGGTGTAAATCGTGTGGAATACGTGTCGGCCCATCCGTGGGACTCGGTAAAGAATCATGTGAAATCGTGTCCGCCCGTCGTGGGACTCGGTGAGAATCGTGTGGAATACGTGTCGGCCCGTCTCGTGGGACTCGGTGAATAATCGGATGGAATCGTGTCGGCCCATCTTGTGGGACTCGGTGAATAATCGGATGGAATACGTGTCGGCCCGTCGTGGGACTCGGTGAATAATCATTCATAACAAATCAGCCGCCTCCATCGAGAGCGGTGGTATAAGTACAGTATTTGCACAACAAGGCTATCAAACACAAACATAGGCAAGTTACACACAACTCAAGTTTATTTTAGGCCAAAGTCCAGGTTCTGACCCCAAAGTATTACGTACGTTAAATTCTTTTTTTAAAAGATCCATTTCTTTTATAAAGGTCACCCGATACCCGTAGTATTAAAATAGAGTGACTCACATTTTTAGGTAAACCAAATCACTTTCCTTTTTAACATCAAGTAACAACATTCTTTTCCAAAAGTTCAAGTTTGCCTAATTTCCAATACTTAAGTCTCTTATTTTAGAAAGGTTTCATAGTCCATAGACTTAATCACTTAAGAATATAATTCTCTTTTAAACAATTTGAGAAACATATGTCTTATATGTGAGTAGGTTTTTCTTGTTCATAATCAATCTTATTAAAGCAGCCATGATCTGGGAAATGTAATATCATTTTGTCTCATCTTAGCTTCTATGCAGATGAAGGTTTCTACTGGTTTTAATAATACTTAATTAGTCAAAACATTTCCTTTTATTAACGCTGCAGTGGTTTGTCGATACTCATTCTGATTTCCAAAATCAAAAAACATTATTCCTTTAAAAACCAAGTACTCATTACTCACGAAGGAGGTTTTACACAAAACTCATATTTAATTCATTCAAGTCAAGTCTCTTATCTTTTAAGATTAAGTCTCTTAACTTCAAAAAATCAGTAAACCATTCTCTTTATCTCTCTTAAGACGTTATACCTAATTTCCCATAAAGCTAGTATAACTCTTATGTTTTCAAAACCAAGTATTACTCTTCTTTCAAAAAGGTTTCTTAATTCTTTTGAAATACTTCAAGATTTTTATCATCACACATCAAGTCAGTTATCTTTTAAAAGCCACAAAGCATTTCTTACTTACATAAAAGCGTTATAACCAACTTCCCATAAAGCCGTTATAACACTTTATGTTTTAAACCAATCAAATACTTTTAACACGTATCGTCTACCGTACTACATAGTTATACACATATCATGCTAGAAAAGATAGGAAGAGGTTCACATACCTCGCGACGATTATCGACTAATAGCAAAAGCGCTCCAAGTACCTCAAACCGTCGGCTACACCTTAAGCCAAGCGGATCACACCACACGTAGTACTTCAACCTATAGAGGCCACAAGGCGCCTATTAACATCTAGGTCTCAACGTAGAATATTCTACGAAATTCGGCACTCTCCCCCGCAATCACGCGTAAATCTCCTCTCTCTATCGAGGCCGCTAACAGCCAACAACTCCCAGGAGTGGGTTGTCACGCCTAATCCGGACGTGTACAATTCTACTTCACAAGTAAAGCTACACAAGTCTCATGTCTGATCCTATGTAATTCTGATTCGCTTCTCTTCTTTAAATTGGGCTTAAGTCAAAAGACATTGCCGCACAATTATGCTCGATTCTATATATAGTATACTTCAACTATATAATCCTACAACATGTAATTTCCAATTACAATAAGGTCAAGAGTGTTTACCTCGATAAGCCCAAAATTATCCAAGTTTATATGTCGATCCCGATCAAGGTTTAGCTCTACTGCCGTGCGCTCAACCCGCTCCAACAACCCTTAAGTTCTACGCACTTCTACTTAACACTTCAACCGACTACGAAGGTTTTCCTTAGGGTTTCGTTTTTGTGACTGAGGGAAAGTATAATAGTATTTTCTGGGCTTTTGTATAAGTGTAACCTTGGGAATACTACAAGGTATTTGGGCCAAGGTATTTGGGCATTATAACAATACTTGAGAGTATTTCTATACCACAAAATGGGGGTATTTATACGAGACAACTAGGCTAGGGGTACCCACCGCTAGACACCACAAAGGGGAGGGGTGGCTCTCGGCCAAGGCTCACTCAAGGGGGGGAGGGGGAAGGCTTTTGGACGAGAACACTCAAGAGGGAGTATTAAGAGACTTAGAAAGATTGCTCAAGTTTTGGATGAAGAAAGTCTTCAACTTAGAGGGGTATTTATAGGTCAAGTAAAGGCCAACCAATGGCCAAGATAAAGACAAGTGTGGTGCAAGTGTAGGGCTAGATTTCAACCATGTGGACCTTATCCATCTACCACACCAACTTGCACAAATATCCTACCTAACCCAAGGCACAAAAAACGTGCCTTAGCCTTGCCTTTGCCGTCCACTTGCTTCCAATGTGAGGGTGACACATGTCACCCTCCCGTTGGTCCAAAATGTTTCGTCTCTCAGAAAAATCCGCAAAAAATATAAATGACATAGCCGGAATTTTCCCTTCGCAAGTTTAGTAAAACGTTTCGTCGAAAAACGACTCTTTTCGGCACTTGTGCCTAAATTTCGAACCTTGCCTATTTTAAGGCTTAAATTAATATACGTACGCCCTCACGTACATACTCTGGAAATACGGGGTATAACATTCTCCCCTCCTTAGAAACATTCGTCCCGAATGTTCCTTCTCAAGACGGATAACGATGAAGTTCTTCTTAACAAGTTGTCGCCACACTGCCACAAAATAACACACGTTCTCTTTCCTTACTTGTCGCACTTTCTCTAACACTCGAACTCTTCTAGTATACGCACACACTTTAGTCACATTGCCAAAACTTTGAGTCACAACCTCCAAACTTGGTCATCTTACTAGTCGCAATCTTCCAAGGCTATTCCGGCCTTCACGATCCGGCACGGTCGAACATATCCACGAACTCATCGATGGTCATCTAAACTTGGGCCTAGCACCCTCGTGACCCTACCACCGCTGGACCACCGAGCCGACCTACGAACAGTAGCGGGTTGGCCCGCACATGGCCCCAACCCAACCCACTTAACGCATCAAGCTCTTGTTTCCCGATCCGGAACAATCTTACCTATACAGGTCATGAAAGCTACCACTTCCATTTTACACTACCCAAGGAATTTATCACCCAATACATTCTAGGCATAAAATGCACTCTGACAAGGATCACTTGCAAAATCTTGTACTCAAGACGACCTTACATCTAAGGTCTCAACTGTAATATTCTAAGGTTCACACTTTCCATGCCCCCATACCTATCCCTTCAACTAACCATGCTTTCTAACTCATAACCAACATAACGCTATCCATACATAGCACACAATAATAAGGTCATCATATCATGCATACAAATCTCTAGAGGGTTAAGGATATACAGATCTACCGCTCACTCTAATCATAGGCACGCCTGCAGTGCATACGTAGAAGGCGATGAACACGCATCGACCGGTAGGTGAGTCATTCTCGCGCATCCTTCCTATTAGGGACAGCCGTCATATGGCCACGGCCGCAGAAAAACAAGCGCGATAAAAAGCGACATTCCCGGGATGACGTCGCCCGCGATGTGAACGAGGAAAACTCAACCCGATGGCTAGAACCCATATATTCGTGAACGGAAGCACGGAGCCACGACCGGCTCGAATACCCGAGCGTCACGAAGGCGCGGAGGACCACTCGCATGGCGGAGGTACATAACTAGTCTGGCTGGCGGCCCGCCTCGAAGTTACCAAAGGACCACTGCTGTTTTGGCCTCTTCGCGATCTGGTCATTCCGTCGACCTCTCCGTGCCTCACATCCAAGTGCGTGAGCTTGCATGCGGGCAATGTCCATGCCCGGCTGAAGAGCTACACCCGTACAAGCCTCTGCCAAGTAATCATCTAGCCCGGTGACGTAGCGGTGTACTCTGTCCTCCATATCAGCTACTACAGCGGGAACATACCGAGCTAATGAGTCGAACTCCACATTGTACTCTCTAACCGTTCGCCCGTCCTGCCTCAACGTCAAAAATCATCGGCCGAGCCCTCCTCATGCGGGGGCAAGAAATGTGCAAGAAAAGCCGCGAGAACTTCGTCCCATACGGTGGAAGTGCATGCTCTTCCCGACAACTCACGATCAAACTATCAGCTGCAGTATCACGCAGCTGATGCGAACCCAATACCACCGACTCTGCCTCTGAGACTCTGATCACTCTCATGATCCGCTGTAGCTGTCGGATAAACTCCTGAGGGTCATCCTCAGCTCTCGATCCATAGAACACTGGCGGGCTACAACTCAGAAAGTCACGTAGCCTCAAACTGTCTGCTCGGGGGTGAACTACGGGTGCTACTGGGACTGCTGCATCCAGCCTATCCTCATATCTGGCCACGACCACGGCGATGAATCGCCATCTCCTTGCCCCATCTCATCTGCTCCGGTGTGGGGCGAGGCTCAGTATTGTAGTCTCGGCAGCCATTCTTCGCGCTCTAAACTCTGCCGGTCTTTGTGGCGTCGCCACTCGCCGTCTGAAGCACAATTTCGGTCTTGGCCGGCTGCGCCCTCGTACTCCTCAGTATCCACTAGCAGCTCACTCGCCTTGCCACTGGGCCGGGTTTTACGCGAGGCATAATCGTAAAAACGAAATACGCCGGAGGGTCCAACTTATCACCGGCTCTAAGGCACGATCTCGGAATGAGAAGAATGGAAACCAATCCTAAATGTCCTGCACCTCCACGATTATAGATGTGGTGCACAACACATCGATAATCAAGACTCTACTAGACACGGTCTGTAGACACTTTCCGAGGACTAACTGCTCTGATACCACTTTTGTCACCCTCCCGAACCCGAGCCCGTGACTGGTGCCTTACCCCGGGCACCCTAGTGATACAACATCAGAGAAAATCAGCGGAAATAAAAACATGAACATGAATTAAGAGACATGATAAATAAGCAACCAAAAGCGATTGTCTTGGTATATATACATAAATACCCAACGGTTATCCTTTTTACAAACCCCGCCTGTGATGCTACAGACCTCTAAGATTTACAACAGCTATGACGGGACAGGGCCCCGCCATACCCCTGAATGTACAAGCATCTACAGACTCAGGGTAACATACCAAAAGATAAGCCTCCGAAGAATGGGGCTTCGACATTGGCGTGATCCTATGAGCGAGGATCCACAACCGATGTACTTACTGCGGCGTAACGCAACCCCGAAGGAGAGTCGATAACAGTACCAAGTATGTGAAACTGTAAAAGATTGTAAATGAAATCATAATAGTCTATACAAAGCAGGAGACATGTATGATAACCAAACTACAGTTCACAACATAAAGGCAGTCATGTCAAGTCAGGGACTCACGCCCTCAAGTCATCCCTCATGCCCGTGGAACTCCTTCCTCACTGCCGGCAGTCTAGGTGTAAATCGTGTGGAATACGTGTCCCGGCCCATCCCGTGGGACTCGGTAAAGAATCATGTGAAATACGTGTCCCGGCCCATCTCGTGGGACTCGGTAGAGAATCATGTGGAATACGTGTCCCGGCCCATCTCGTGGGACTCGGTGAATAATCAGATGGAATACGTGTCCCGGCCCATCTTGTGGGACTCGGTGAATAATCAGATGGAATACGTGTCCCGGCCCATCTCGTGGGACTCGGTGAATAATCATTCATAACAAATCAGCCGGCCCTCCATCGAGACGCGGTGGTATAGAAGTACAGTATTTGCACAACAAGGCTATCAAACACAAACATAGGCAAGTTACACACAACTCAAGTTTATTTTAGGCCAAAGTCCAGGTTCTGACCCCAAAGTATTACGTACGTTAAATTCTTTTTTTAAAAGATCCATTTCTTTTATAAAGGTCACCCGATACCCGTAGTATTAAAATAGAGTGACTCACATTTTTAGGTAAACCAAATCACTTTCCTTTTTAACATCAAGTAACAACATTCTTTTCCAAAAGTTCAAGTTTACCTAATTTCCAATACTTAAGTCTCTTATTTTAGAAAGGTTTCATAGTCCATAGACTTAATCACTTAAGAATATAATTCTCTTTTAAACAATTTGAGAAACATATGTCTTATATGTAAGTAGGTTTTTCTTGTTCATAATCAATCTTATTAAAGCAGCCATGATCTGGGAAATGTAATATCATTTTGTCTCATCTTAGCTTCTATGCAGATGGAGGTTTCTACTGGTTTTAATAATACTTAATTAGTCAAAACATTTCCTTTTATTAACGCTGCAGTGGTTTGTCGATACTCATTCTGATTTCCAAAATCAGTAAAACATTATTCCTTTTAAAACCCAAGTACTCATTACTCACGAAGGAGGTTTTACACAAAACTCATATTTAATTCATTCAAGTCAAGTCTCTTATCTTTTAAGATTAAGTCTCTTAACTTCTAAAAATCAGTAAACCATTCTCTTTATCTCTCTTAAGACGTTATACCTAACTTCCCATAAAGCTAGTATAACTCTTATGTTTTCAAAACCAAGTATTACTCTTCTTTCAAAAAGGTTTCTTAATTCTTTTGAAATACTTCAAGATTCTTATCATCACACATCAGTCGCTTATCTTTTAAAAGCCACAAAGCATTTCTTACTTGCATAAAGCTGTTATAACTAACTTCCCATAAAGCCGTTATAACACTTTATGTTTTAAACCAATCAAATACTTTTAACACGTATACGTCTCGTACTACATAGTTATACACATATCATGCTAGAAAAGATAGGATGAGGTTCACATACCTCGCGACGATTATCGACTAATAGCAAAACGCTCCAAGTACCTCAAACCGTCGGCTACACCTTAAGCCAAGCAGATCACACCACACGTAGTACTTCAACCTATAGAGGCCACAAGGCGCCTATTAACATCTAGGTCTCAACGTAGAATATTCTACAGAAAATTCAAAGACCCGCAAATCACGTAAATCTCCTCTATCGAGGTCCGCTAACAGCCAACAACTCCTGCAGGAGGGGTTATGCGTCTAATCCGGACGTGTACAATTCTACTTCACAGTAAAGCTACACAAGTCTACTGTAATACAGTGCTATGTAATTACAGTTCAGTTCTCTTCTTTAAATTCAGGCTTAAGTCAAAAGACATTGCCGCACAATTATGCTCACTTCTATATATAGTATACTTCAACTATATAATCCTACAACATGTAATTTCCAATTACAATAGAAGGTCAAGAGTGTTTACCTCGATAAGCCCAAAATTATCCAAGTTTATATGTCGATCCTGAGCAAGGTTTAGCTCCTCCTTCGTGCGCTCCAACCCGCTCCAATCAACCCTTAGAAGGTCTACGAAACTGCTACTTAACACTTCAACCGACTGAAGGTTTTCCTTGTGGTTTCGTTTTTGTGGATGAGGAAAGTATAATAGTATTTTCTGGGCTTTTGTATAAGTGTAACCTTGGGAATACTGGTATTTGGGCCAAGGTATTTGGGCATTATAACAATACTTGGAGAGTATTTCTATACCATAAAATGGGGGTATTTATACGAGACAACTAGGCTAGGGGTACCCACTGGAGACACCACAAAGTGGAGGGTGGCTCTCGGCCAAGGCTCACTCAAGGGGGGGAGGGGGAAGGCTTTTGGACGAGAACACTCAAGAGGGAGGGAGTATTTAGAGACTTAGAAAGATTGCTCAAGTTTTGGATGAAGAAAGTCTTCAACTTAGAGGGGTATTTATAGGTCAAGTAAAGGCCAACCAATGGCCAAGATGAAGACAAGTGTGGTGCAAGTGTAGGGCTAGATTTCAACCATGTGGACCTTATCCATCTACCACACCAACTTGCACAAATATCCTACCTAACCCAAGGCACAAAAAACGTGCTTTAGCCTTGCCTTTGCCGTCCACTTGCTTCCAATGTGAGGGTGACACATGTCACCCTCCCGTTGGTGCAAAATGTTTCGTCTCTCGGGAAAATCCGCAAAAAATATAAATGACATAGCCGGAATTTTCCCTTCGCAAGTTTAGTAAAACGTTTCGTCGAAAAACGACTCTTTTCGGCACTTGTGCCTAAATTTCGAACCTTGCCTACTTTGAGGCTTAAATTAATATACGTACGCCCTCACGTACATACTTTGGAAATACGGTATAACGATCGGTTAGCTACCCCGACTTTGGTCTATACGACTATCGCGGTCTACGCGTGACGCGACCATGCGTCATGAAGTCCAAGATTAGGCACGCATAATGATACTATGGGCGATTGGCCTTGCTTCGATCATTAGCGGCCTAGAAAAGACCAGTTACAGTATATCTGTTTTGCTCTTGTTTATGTTGTGGCACTATGTGCAGTTTAACTGATTGTATTTACAAATGGTTTTAGATACTTGATTTCATTTCAAGCTTTCTGATTTCATACTTGGTACCGTTGTGCGACTCATTCGGGCGCTCATGCCGCGGTAGAGGTACACTCGTCGATCCTCGCTCTTAGGATCACAGTCAGCGTTTTGGGAAGCTCCGTTTCTCGGAGGCTTATCGGTGGTATAGTCCCCAGCGTTGTAGGTATTTACATTCGGTATGGCGGGCCCCGTCGTCATTGTTGTCATATCATTCTTAGAGGTCTGTAGTATTGTTGTGGGCAGAGTTGTCAAAGGGATGTAACTGTTCGGATTTAAGTTTTAATATGTTTATGCCGAAAGGCAACTTTTCTCAGATAACTGTTTCATATTTCATGTCTTGTTTTATATTCCGCTGATTACTCTGATGTATGTCTACTTGGGTGCCCGGGGTAAGGCACCAGTCACGGGCCCGGGTTCGGGTCGTGACAAATATCACGTAACAGGTAAGAGTCTAACACAACTGACTCTGTCTCCGAGGCCCTAAGCACCAGCGATAGTCCAGAATCGCCGAATAAACTCTCGAGGATCCTCCTCGGATCTCGAACCATAGAACTCGGGTGGATGGCAACCTAAAATCCTCAATCCAAACCGCGGCTCAGGGTTAGCTACTGCTTCCGCTTCGCCGCCACTATGCTAGTCAATAACCCGACCGCTCTCCGTAATCCCTATACTCAGGCCGCGAATCGAGGCTCGGTATCGGAACCTCCGAGCTACGGCTCTCGGTCTCTAATCTTGCCGTGTGGCTGAATCGCCGCCGCCCACAACCTCGTGCATAGTCAGGCTCGAGTCCTAGTAATCCTCTGCGTGCACTAGCGGCTCATGCCGCTACCTTGCCCTTCGAGCCACGAGTGGCCTTCCGGAGGCATAATCGATACATAAGAATAGGTCGAGAAGATTCAACCTAATAAGACAACTCTACTACACGATCTCGAGAGAGAAGAATGAAACTAATCCTAAATGTCCTGCAGCCTCGACATAGATGTGGTGTACAACACACCGATAATCAAGACTTACTGAACTCGGCCTAGACACTTTCCAAGACTAATCGCTTTGATACCACTTTTGTCACGACCCGACCGGGCGCGGCCAGTGCCCTACTCAGGCACCCTTCCGTATACATCGTAGAATAGCAATGAACATACACAACTCATAAAAATACTTAGACATTAAACATCAACAAAGAATGATAAGGCCACCATCCATGAAATATACATAATCCAAAAATAAAATAGTACATCTCTGTTCTTACAACCCAATCCACAAATATGACTACAGACCTCTAAGAATAACAACTGTGGCGGGACAGGGCCCCGCCATACCCCTGAATGTACATAAATCTACAACATCAGGGAAACCGTACCAAAAGACAAGCCTCCGGAGAAATGGAGCTTCTGACACCTGATCATTGATCCTAAGAATGAGTATCCACCACCTGCTTACCCCTACATGGGGCATGAACGCAACCCCCGAGGAAAGGGGGTCAGTACAACAGATGTACCAAGTATGTAAAACTGAAAGTACTGAAATGAAATCATAAAGTCTAAAAATAAAGCTGGAGACATGTATGATAATTCAAATAACAGTACACTGTGCCTTACTAACAATGAGAGTAAACAAGTGTATACTTTACTGCATAAAAATAGGAGGCTCATGATCAAAGTAGGGTCACCCGCCCGTAGTATCATTAAGCAATCTGTCACGCCCCGACTTTTCCTAAGTCTTTACTTAGGGCGTGATGACACCTGGACAATTATTTCCCACCAGGAGCACCATTTAATTCTCTTTATTTAGAAATTTGAACTTATATTCAAATACGGAGCTATTAATAAAAATAACAATAAAGAAATCTGTTTATGACTTTATTAAAAACATAACTCGAGCCCATGCTCGTGCAAATATTGTTTCTACCTAGACATATTGACAAAGATTATTCTAAGTTAGAAGGGAGACCATTCCACACGGGCATTTTCCGGGACACTGGAACTGACATCCTGAACCTGACGAATACCAAGCCCGAAGCAATGGACTTGGTATGACAAGAGGCTGCGAGACGATCGTTAGCCTTGGCGTGGAGCCTTTCCTCTATCACGCTTTCCTGAAACATGTTAAATAAAGAGCCAGCCCTACCATACAATGGGTGAGAACCTTACCACTGCAATTCAAAGTAACACCACAATATTCCAAGCGCAATCACATTATAACGTAATAAGCATATTGCAAAACATATCAAAGTTACAACATTTTTAAATATGCAACAACTCCTCATAGGAAATTCTCGGTTTAACTAACACTTCATTTTATCTCGTATTATCGTTAAGACATTCCCTGCATTTCCACATGTTTATTACATTTATATATTTGTGAACGCGTATTCACTTTTTCATATTTATATATAGGTGAACATGTATTCATCTTTCATATTTGTTGGCGTGCAACCCGATCCATTATATTTACGTATTTGTGAACACGTATTCACTTTACGCTTTGTTGCGACGTGCAACCCGATCCATTATGTTTACGTATTTGTGAACGCCGTATTCACCTTACGCTTTGTTGCGGCGCAACCCGGCCATTATATTTACGTATTTGTGAACGCGTATTCACTTTACGCTTTGTTGCGCGCGCAACCCGACCCATTATATTTATGTATTTGTGAACACGTATTCACTTTACGTTTTGTTGCGGCGTGCAACCCGATGCATTATGTTTATATTTATATATTTATGTGAACACGTATTCACTTTTCATATTTTTCAGAAGATCGAATAAATAATATTCTCTTTCCCAACATTCTGTCATTCATACTTGTAACGATTATAACTTTTTAACCATAACTCCAACTAAGGTGTTTCTCAAGCGGAAACTAAGGTAAGACGGGAATCTTTCACTGTACCAAATTTCATTTAAAACTACTTTGGGTAACTAACACAAATTTATCCTCAAAACAGCCA
Source organism: Przewalskia tangutica (assembly GCA_029844215.1). Classification (NCBI taxonomy): domain Eukaryota; kingdom Viridiplantae; phylum Streptophyta; class Magnoliopsida; order Solanales; family Solanaceae; genus Przewalskia; species Przewalskia tangutica. The sequence goes on from JAQGDG010000034.1 coordinate 1,104,670, forward strand.
CATGAAATTTGTTTCGGCAGAATTTTTATTAAACAAAACACAATCTTAGAATAGTCATAACTCCTAATCTGTAAACCCGTTCAAGCCCCATAAAATCTCAAAATGACGAGAACATAGAGCTACACGTCTCCATGTGAACCATCCTTTCATATTCTGTACCATTTGGTACAGTTTTGCACTTTTATTCGCTGCCCTTTCTGGATCTCGATAGATCCGAGGAAGAAACTTTAAACAGCGATAACTCTCAATCCGTAAGTCGGATAGACCCCCGTAAGGTCTCAAAATGTCCACAAGTGATAGATCTAGAACTTTTATTTAGCAACAATTTTCATATTCCCCACATATTAGTACAGTTTTACGTTTCAACGTCCTGCCCTTCTGGATTCCGATGAATCCGAGGCAGCAACTTCAAACTACAATAACTCTCAACTCGTAAGTCCGTTTTAATAACTCTTTATCTATATCTGTCCGTAACAGAGAGATTTACAACCATTTAAATTTTCATATAATTTTAATAAGTAAAACTCAATAAAAACAGTCCGTAATTATGCCTTTCCGAATTTCGGCCAAATCTAAGGCAGGAACTTTGAACTATGATAACTTTCAAACCGTATGTCCATTTTACCTCATTTTTGGTTCTATATGATCATATTAGAGAGGTGTACCACTATTCCGAATTTCATCAAATTCTAACAATTATAACTCAGTGAGAACAGTTCGTAAAGTTCATGACGCAACTAGTTGTCTAAACAATCAAAAGTTCAATATTTCTTTTCAACACTCAATTCTTATTCTAACATGTATTGAACTTAAAATAAAGGATGTTACCAAGAATTTCTGAGTGAGAAAACTCACCTTGTAAGTGTGAAGATTATTGTTGTGTGGTTGCTAAAATTATCCTTACTCTCTAGTATTTTGATTCTTGTTCTTCTTGCCCTCTTGGTATTTTTTCCTCTTCTTTTCACTTGTTTTTTTCTGATTTTTTATTCTTTGTGCTAGGTATTTTATTTGTGTCATGTACAATGTATAAGTAGAAGAGTTTTCTATAACTTATGGGAGGTGGAATGACAAGAGTTGGAGGGGAAATGAAAAGGGGAAGGGGGAAGAAGGACGTGCAAGAATGTCGCATGTTTTTTTCTTTTGTTTTTGTTTTCTTATTTTCATTTTATCTATCTATTTATCCAACTTTAACACTAACTCTATCCCATGCAATTTATTCATTGTTTTCTTATATATATATTTTTTTTATTAACTCAACCACAACTATATATTATTTATTTTTTTCCGGATTTTACATTCTCTCCTCTTTAAGCAACATTCGTCCTCGAATGTGAATAAGGTCGTAACATAATCACATAGACACAATAATGTTTATTGTTATTGTAACAAATTTGGGGCTTCACATTCTCCATTCCTTAAGAAACATTCGTCCTCGAATGAGAATAAGGTTGTAACACATGCATATAGACACGCAAATGACACACATATGAAGTACTATGTAACGCATTTTTTTTATTACCTTAGTCAAATAAGAATGGATATTTGACTTTCATCGCCTCTTCAGCTTCCTAGGTGGCTTCCTCTGTGGAGCGATTCCTCCATAGGACTTTTGCGGAAGCAATATCTTTATTTCTAAGGCGTTGGACCTTTCTATCAAGTATTTCTACCGGAGCCTCTTCATATTGAAGCTCTTTATTAAGAACTATCTCCTGGGGAAGGATGACGTGACTTGGATCGTGCAAGTATTTTCGTAACATTGACACATGAAATACCATATGCACTGCTTCCAGCTCTTGTGAAAGTGCTAATTCGTAAGTCACATTCCCCACTCTTCGCAAGATCTCATATGGCCCAATAAACCTTGGGCTCAATTTCCCTTTCTTACCAAAGAGCATCACTCCCTTCATTGGGGACACTTTTAAAAATACTTTCTCCACATCTTGGAATTCAAGATCTCTTTTTCGATGATCCGCATAGGACTTATGACGGCTATGAGCTGTTTTGATCCGCTCCCGAATCATCTGTACCTTATCATTTGTTTCTTGAATGACTTCAGGTCCGAACAGTTGCGTCTCACCCACCTCGAACCATCCAAGTGGAGACCTACATTTTCGTCCATATAATGCTTCAAACGGGGCCATTTGTATGCTAGAGTGAAAACTATTGTTGTAGGCGAACTCAATTAGACATAGATGGTCGACCAAACTTCCCCAAAATCTAACACACAAGATCGCAAATGTCCTCAAGTGTTTGAATTGTTCGCTCACTTTGCACATCCGCTTGCGGGTGGAAAGTTGTGCTTAACTTAACTTTTGTCCGAGACCTGCTGAAACTTTGCCAAAAGTGTGAGGTGAACTGGAACCCTATCTCAAATAATTTGTAAGGAATCCTGTAACCACACAATCTCCTTCAAATAAATCTGTGTATCTTGTGGTGCGCGTCGTAGTCTTGACCGTAAGAAATGGGTTGACTTTGTAAGCCGATCAACAATCACCCAAATAGAATCATACCCTTCTCGAGTTTTGGTAGACCGATTCTGAAATCCATATGAATCGCCTCCTATTTCCACATGGGAATCCAATGTCCTGAAGTAATCCACTGTGTTTTTGATGTTCACTTTCTCCTGCGACATATAAGATACCTCCGACAAACTCCATAACGTCTTTCTTCATCCGCCCCACCAAGAATTTTCCTTGAGGTCCTGATACATTTTTGTTGATCTGGATGAATGGAATATCTTGTGTTGTGACCTCATCTAAGATCTTCCTCCTTAGATCCTTTACCTTACGAACACATAACCTACCCTTATACCGAAGCGGTTCCACATTATCTCCCAATGTAAACTGTGAAGGTTTTCCCTCTTGGATCCTCTCCCGAAATCCAACAAACTCCGTGTCCTCAAACTGACTTTCTTTTATTTCTGAAGCTAAGGCAGACTGCGAGGTATCATGTACCACCACCCTACCTTCACCGATCTCAGTTAAGCTAACCCCGAGGTTTCCCAATCTTTGTACCTCACGACAATACCCTCTTTTGTATTGCCAAATGGGCCAAGTGCCCATTGATCTTCATCGAGTCGTCCACCACCACGTTAGCTTTCCCGGGATGGTAAAGAATACTAAGGTCTTAATCCTTAAGCAACTCTAACCATCTTCTTTGTCTGAGATTCAAATCCTTCGCGTGGTTATATCGCAAACTCTTATGATCTGTAAATATGTCCACATGCACACCATACAAATAATGTCGCCATATTCGTAAGGCAAACACCACCGCAGCTAATTCCAAGTCATGAGTTGGGTAATTCTTCTCATGTATCTTCAACTATCTAGATGCATACGCAATAACCTTTCCAAACTGCATCAAGACACATCCTAACCCAACTCTGTGAGGCATCGCAATAGATCGTGAACCCTTCATCCCGATGGTAAGGTTAGGATGGTGCGAAGAGTCAACAATTCTTTTAGTTTCAAAACTTACTTCACATGCTTCGCCCACTGTACTTAACCGCTTTTTGAGTCAACCGGTCAAGGGAGCGTGAGACTAGAAAAACCTTTTACTAATCTTCTGTAATACCCAGCCAAACCCAAGAAACTTCTAACCTCTGTCGGAGTGGTCGGTTTTGGCCAGTTCTTCACTGCTTCTATCTTCTGGGGGTCTACCATAATTTCATCCCTTGACACAACATGACCCAAAAAGGCTACATTTTCCAACCAAAATTCACACTTTGAAAATTTAGCATATAGTTTCTCCTGTTTCAAGGCTTGAAGCAATACCCTCAGATGCTCTTCATGTTCTTCAACACTCTTACTGTAAATTAGGATATCATCTATGAACACGATCACGAACAAATCTAGGTATGGTTTGAAGATTCTGTTCATTAAATCCATAAAAGCCGCTGGGGCATTGGTTAATCCAAAAGACATGACCAAGAACTCATAATGGCCGACGGGTTCTAAAGGTCGCTTTGGATATATCATCTGGATTTATTTTCAGCTGGTGATATCCCGAACGGAGATCAATCTTGGAAAAATAGCTAGCTCCCTGAAGTTGGTCAAAAAGATCATCGATTCTTGGTAATGAGTATCGGTTCTTGATCGTGACCTTATTGAGCTGCCGATAATCGATGCACATTCGGAGCGATTCGTCTTTCTTTTTCACAAACAGGACTGGTGCACCCCAAGGGGAAACACTAGGTCTTATAAATCCTTTATCCAGAAGATCCTTCAATTGTTCTTTTAACTCTCTCAATTCAGCTGGGGCCATTCGATATGGAGGAATAGAAATGGGTCTTGTACCCGGAATTAACTCTATAGCAAACTCCACTTCTCTATCCTAGGAAGGCTGGAAGATCTTCAGAAAAACCTCCTAAAATTTCAACAATAGGGACATCATTCAATCTGAGGATTCTTTTTGGGTATCCACTACATTAGCCAGATATGCGTACTCCACTCTGTGACTTCTCAATAACTTTTGAGCCCCAAGGTAGGAAATAAACTGACCTGAGGATATTCCAATCCTACCCCTTATAACAACTTCTGGTTCTCCGGGAAAAGTTAATCTCACTATCTTTCGCCGACAATCTAACATGACATAACATGCCGACAACCAATCCATACCCAAAATGACGTCGAAGTCTACCATATCAAGTAGTACTAGGTTCACCATTGTTCCCCTGCCATTCACTTCTAATGGGAAATTATTTACCACCCGAGATGCCCAAATTGAGGCCCCTACTGGTGTCATAACCTCAAAAGGTTCACTTAAATAAGAAGGTTCTACGTGTAAATTCTTAGCAAAGCCCATTGACACATATGAAAATGTAGAGCCGGGATCGTATAATACAAATGCAGGAATACTCGAGACTAGCAAAATACCTGTGACCACCGCATTAGATGCTTCTGCCTCATTCCTCTGGGGCAAAGCGTAGAGCCGATTAGAATTGTTGGGTTGTTGACCTCCCTGACTCTGGCGGGGTTGGTTTCCCTGATTTCCCATGTAGGCAGTTGTGGTTGCTTCTGACCTCCCCTGAATAGATTGAGTTTGAGTCATCTTCTTGCAATCCCTGGCATAGTGGCTTGACTCTCCACAGTTATAACATGTCTTCGTTAAGAGCCAACATTCTCCAGTGTGTTTTCTTTGACAAATCTTACAAATCGGTTTGTCACCTCCTGTGTTAGGGTTGGTGGCCTTGTCCTTGCTACCTTGGTAATTAGACCAACTGTGCCCCTTAGGCTTGAAATAAGACTGGCCCACAGATTGGTTCGGTCCTGAAGATCCCTTACTAAACTCCTGCTTCTGATTTTGACTCTGGTTAAATGATCCTGACGTCCGAAATCTCTTCTGCGAATATTCTCTTTTTGCTTTAGCGAAACCTTCTACCCTCAAAGCCATATCGATAATCTGAAGATAAGTTCGATCGTTGGCTAACGCCACCACCTTCTCTGCTATGTTCGGGTTTAAACCCTCTACAAATCGCTTGACTCTATCCATTTCTGTAGGGACGACATGTGTGTTGTATGCCGATAACCTCACGAACTGTGTATCATATTCTTGTACACTGCGATCACCTTACTTCAATTGTTCAAACTCCCGTCTGAGCGCATCCTTGCGCGTGTTAGGCATAAATTTCTCAATGAATGCCGCTCTGAACCCTCCCCAAGTCATTGGTGGTGACATCGGGGGACGATTTTTCCTAAAATTCCTCCACCACACCCCTGCATCATCCACTAGTCGTGCGCCTACCAAGTTAATGCCTGCGTCTCCACGCATCCCAATGTGAACATTAAGTCTTCAACTTCATCGAGGAATACTATCGGGTCGGCCTTGGGGTCCTTCCCGAGTCTGATGGTTCTCTTCTCTCCTCATAAAATTTGCCCATAGCCTATCAGTCTCGCTTGAGCTTACACTCTCGGTCCGTAGTGCGATGCACCGGTCCTGGGCCATCTGTTACGGTTCGGGCTATGACAGACACTAGGTGCGGGCGGAACCATGTGTGGAATCTGCATTCATCATTAACTCTATGAGTCTATCTAGTTTTTGTCCCACCGTTCTTGGGCCATTTGACTCGTTCTCCAACATTTTCTCCGACATTTTCTCCGCTTCATTCGGACACCACTACGCCAATCGAGGTACATGAGCTTCGTGATGAACCTCCTCTTGAGCACCCGAGATTTGTGAATTCACCATTTTCTGTGAAGACAAACACACTCATATTTTAGAAGACGGAATGTGTACTCTAGCTCTTAAAATTTTCTTATAGTTCATAAGCATGCAACACCACAAGAAAACGCAGATTAACTAAACAATAATGACAACTCATAACTTGCATTAATAATGTTTCATTCCTCATATTTGAAAATATTTCATGACATTACAATAAATCAGAGCATGTCATTCTATGTCATTCCCTATAGCTCTCTTACTCGAACATGCACCTACTACAACACGTTCTAAAGGGCTTAACCGCATAATTCGCCTATTCTGCTGATTGGCATTCAACTCCCTGTGAACCTTCTTCCTTGCTTCCCTTTCCATTTCACTCATTCTTTCCCTTACTACTATTACCTGAAATAGAAATTTGATCCAGGAACCTTCTGTAACATCTCCTCTTAGCATCTTTGCCCCTCTGAATGAGGATCGGAATTTTTCCGGGACAAAGTTGAATATTATCTGTAATATGACTCCAATCGGAAAGTTGAAGAAGGTTGGTTCGTAGGAACACCTCTTCTGTCTACTCCTAAACAAATACGCACAAAGTTCGATTGTGTCGCACATATACTCGTTAAAATCATCTCCCGAGTTCATCTTACGACGCATGAATTCCTTCTGAGCTTGCATTTCCTTTGCCTGTTCCTCGAGTACTTCCCTCTTTGTTGGAACTCGTCTTATAATCACCATCTACACAATAATTATTGGTCAGTATAACGTTGTACAATCTTCTTCCTAACCCGCGTGAAAGATGTAGTACAAGAATCAAGTCTTGAAAAAGACTCAAGATAGGCACGAGAGGAGTATGAAAGAAGGGAAACTTTAGGATGTTATTCCGTTCACTTATTACTAAGGTGACGCGCACACCGTCGCAATAAGTAACCGTTCAAACACCCAACTCGAAGAAAACTTCCTAGAATCTCTTAACCTGGTTTAGCTTTGATACCAACTTGTCACGCCCCGACTTTTCCTAAGTCTTTACTTAGGGCGTGATGGCACCTGGACAATTATTTCCCACCAGGAGCACCAGTTAATTCTCTTTATTTAAAAATTTGAACTTATATTCAAATACGGAGCTATTAATAAAAATAACAATAAAGAAATATGTTTATGACTTTATTAAAAACATAACGCGAGCCCATGCTTGTGAAAATATTGTTTCTACCTAGACATACTGACAAAGATTATTCTAAGTTGGAAGGGAGACCATTCCACACGGGCATTTCGGGACACCGAATCGACATCTGAACTCGACGAATACCAAGCCCAAGCAATGGACTTGGTATGACAAGAAGGCGGACGATCGCTAGCCTTGGCGTGGAGCCTTTCCTCTATCACGCTTTCTGAAACATGTTAAATAAAGAGTCACTTACCATCCGGGGAGTGAGAACCTTACCTGCGCAATTCAAAGTAACACCACAATATTCCAAGCGCAATCACATTATAACGTAATAAGCATATTGCAAAAACATATCGAGTTACAACATTTTTAAATATGCAACAACTCCTCATAGGAAATTCTCGCTTAACTAACACTTCATTTTATCTCGTATTATCGTTAAGACATTCCCTGCATTTCCACATGTTTATTACATTTATATATTTGTGAACGCGTATTCACTTTTCATATTTATATATAGGTGAACATGTATTCATCTTTCATATTTGTTGCGGCGTGCAACCCGATCCATTATATTTACGTATTTGTGAACACGTATTCACTTTACGTTTTGTTGCGACGTGCAACCCGATCCATTATGTTTACGTATTTGTGAACGCGTATTCACCTTACGTTTTGTTGCGGCGTGCAACCCGACCCATTATATTTACGTATTTGTGAACGCGTATTCACTTTACGTTTTGTTGCGGCGTGCAACCCGACCCATTATATTTATGTATTTGTGAACACGTATTCACTTTACGTTTTGTTGCGGCGTGCAACCCGATGCATTATGTTTATATTTATATATTTATGTGAACACGTATTCACTTTTCATATTTTTCAGAAGATCGAATAAATAATATTCTCTTTCCCAACATTCTGTCATTCATACTTGTAACGATTATAACTTTTTAACCATAACTCCAACTAAGGTGTTTCTCAAGCGGAAACTAAGGTAAGACGGGAATCTTTCACTGTACCAAATTTCATTTAAAACTACTTTGGGTAACTAACACAAATTTATCCTCAAAACAGCCACATGAAATTTGTTTCGGCAGAATTTTTATTAAACAAAACACAATCTTAGAATAGTCATAACTCCTAATCTGTAAACCCGTTCAAGCCCCATAAAATCTCAAAATGACGAGAACATAGAGCTACACGTCTCCATGTGAACCATCCTTTCATATTCTGTACCATTTGGTACAGTTTTGCACTTTTATTCGCTGCCCTTTCTGGATCTCGATAGATCCGAGGAAGAAACTTTAAACAGCGATAACTCTCAATCCGTAAGTCGGATAGACCCCCGTAAGGTCTCAAAATGTCCACAAGTGATAGATCTAGAACTTTTATTTAGCAACAATTTTCATATTCCCCACATATTAGTACAGTTTTACGTTTCAACGTCCTGCCCTTCTGGATTCCGATGAATCCGAGGCAGCAACTTCAAACTACAATAACTCTCAACTCGTAAGTCCGTTTTAATAACTCTTTATCTATATCTGTCCGTAACAGAGAGATTTACAACCATGTAAATTTTCATATAATTTTAATAAGTAAAACTCAATAAAAACAGTCCGTAATTATGCCTTTCCGAATTTCGGCCAAATCTAAGGCAGGAACTTTGAACTATGATAACTTTCAAACCGTATGTCCATTTTACCTCATTTTTGGTTCTATATGATCATATTAGAGAGGTGTACCACTATTCCGAATTTCATCAAATTCTAACAATTATAACTTAGTGAGAACAGTTCGTAAAGTTCATGACGCAACTAGTTGTCTAAACAATCAAAAGTTCAATATTTCTTTTCAACACTCAATTCTTATTCTAACATGTATTGAACTTAAAATAAAGGATGTTACCAAGAATTTCTGAGTGAGAAAACTCACCTTGTAAGTGTGAAGATTATTGTTGTGTGGTTGCTAAAATTATCCTTACTCTCTAGTATTTTGATTCTTGTTCTTCTTGCCCTCTTGGTATTTTTTCCTCTTCTTTTCACTTGTTTTTTTCTGATTTTTTATTCTTTGTGCTAGGTATTTTATTTGTGTCATGTACAATGTATAAGTAGAAGAGTTTTCTATAACTTATGGGAGGTGGAATGACAAGAGTTGGAGGGGAAATGAAAAGGGGAAGGGGAAGCAAGGAGGGCGTGCTGCTGCATGTTTTTTTTCTTTTGTTTTTTTGTTTTCTTATTTTCATTTTATCTATCTATTTATCCAACTTTAACACTAACTCTATCCCATGCAATTTATTCATTGTTTTCTTATATATATATTTTTTTTATTAACTCAACCACAACTATATATTATTTATTTTTTTCCGGATTTGACATTCTCTCCTCTTTAAGCAACATTCGTCCTCGAATGTGAATAAGGTCAGAACATAATCACATAGACACAATAATGTTTATTGTTATTGTAACAAATTTGGGGCTTCACATTCTCCATTCCTTAAGAAACATTCGTCCTCGAATGAGAATAAGGTTGTAACACATGCATATAGACACGCAAATGACACACATATGAAGTACTATGTAACGCATTTTTTTTATTACCTTAGTCAAATAAGAATGGATATTTGACTTTCATCGCCTCTTCAGCTTCCTAGGTGGCTTCCTCTGTGGAGCGATTCCTCCATAGGACTTTTGCGGAAGCAATATCTTTATTTCTAAGGCGTTGGACCTTTCTATCAAGTATTTCTACCGGAGCCTCTTCATATTGAAGCTCTTTATTAAGAACTATCTCCTGGGGAAGGATGACGTGACTTGGATCGTGCAAGTATTTTCGTAACATTGACACATGAAATACCATATGCACTGCTTCCAGCTCTTGTGAAAGTGCTAATTCGTAAGTCACATTCCCCACTCTTCGCAAGATCTCATATGGCCCAATAAACCTTGGGCTCAATTTCCCTTTCTTACCAAAGAGCATCACTCCCTTCATTGGGGACACTTTTAAAAATACTTTCTCCCCCTCTTGGAATTCAAGATCTCTTTTTCGATGATCCGCATAGGACTTATGACGGCTATGAGCTGTTTTGATCCGCTCCCGAATCATCTGTACCTTATCATTTGTTTCTTGAATGACTTGAGTCGAGCGATTGCGTCTCACCCACCTCGAACCATCCAAGTGGAGACCTACATTTTCGTCCATATAATGCTTCAAACGGGGCCATTTGTATGCTAGAGTGAAAACTATTGTTGTAGGCGAACTCAATTAGACATAGATGGTCCAACCAGCTTCCCTGAAAATCTAACACACAAGATCGCAACATGTCCTCAAGTGTTTGAATTGTTCGTTCAGCTTGCACATCTGTTTGCGGGTGGAAAGTTGTGCTTAACTTAACTTTTGTCCCGAGACCCTGCTGGAAACTTTGCCAAAAGTGTGAGGTGAACTGGGAACCCCTATCTGAAATAATTTGTAAGGGAATCCCGTGTAACCACACAATCTCCTTCAAATAAATCTGTGTGTACTGTGGTGCGCGATACGTAGTCTTGACCGGTAAGAAATGGGTTGACTTTGTAAGCCGATCAACAATCACCCAAATAGAATCATACCCTTCTCGAGTTTTCGGTAGACCAGTTACGAAATCCATATGAATCGCCTCCTATTTCCACATGGGGAATCCAATGTCCTGAAGTAATCCACCAGGTTTTTGATGTTCAGCTTTCTCCTGCTGACATATAAGATACCTCCCGACAAACTCCGCAACGTCTTTCTTCATCCCGTCCCACCAGTAATTTTCCTTGAGGTCCTGATACATTTTTGTTGATCCTGGATGAATGGAATATCTTGTGTTGTGACCCTCATCTAAGATCTTCCTCCTTAGATCCTTTACCTTATGAACACATAACCTACCCTTATACCGAAGGGTTCCGTCATTATCTCCCAATGTAAACTGTGAAGGTTTTCCCTCTTGGATCCTCTCCCGAAATCCAACAAACTCCGTGTCCTCAAACTGACTTTCTTTTATTTCTGAAGCTAAGGCAGACTGCGAGGTATCATGTACCACCACCCTACCTTCACCGATCTCAGTTAAGCTAACCCCGAGGTTTCCCAATCTTTGTACCTCACGAACAATACCCCTCTTTTGTATTGCCAAATGGGCCAAGCTGCCCATTGATCTTCTACTGAGTGCGTCAGCCACCACGTTGGCTTTCCCAGGATGGTAAAGAATACTAAGGTCTTAATCCTTAAGCAACTCTAACCATCTTCTTTGTCGGAGATTCAAATCCTTCTGCGTGGTTATGTACTGCAAACTCTTATGATCTGTAAATATGTCCACATGCACACCATACAAATAATGTCTCCATATTCGTAAGGCAAACACCACCGCAGCTAATTCCAAGTCATGAGTTGGGTAATTCTTCTCATGTATCTTCAACTGTCTAGATGCATACGCAATAACCTTTCCAAACTGCATCAAGACACATCCTAACCCAACTCTAGAGGCATCGCAATAGACTGTGAACCCTTCATCCCGATGGTAAGGTTAGGGATCAGCGATGAGTCAACAATTCTTTTAGTTTCTGAAAACTTACTTCACATGCTTCTGTCCACTGGTACTTAACCGCTTTTTGAGTCAACCGGGTCAAGGGAGCAGCAAGACTAGAAAAACCTTTTACGAATCTTCTGTAATACCCAGCCAAACCCAAGAAACTTCTAACCTCTGTCGGAGTGGTCGGTTTTGGCCAGTTCTTCACTGCTTCTATCTTCTGGGGGTCTACCATAATTTCATCCCTTGACACAACATGACCCAAAAAGGCTACATTTTCCAACCAAAATTCACACTTTGAAAATTTAGCATATAGTTTCTCCTGTTTCAAGGCTTGAAGCAATACCCTCAGATGCTCTTCATGTTCTTCAACACTCTTACTGTAAATTAGGATATCATCTATGAACACGATCACGAACAAATCTAGGTATGGTTTGAAGATTCTGTTCATTAAATCCATAAAAGCCGCTGGGGCATTGGTTAATCCAAAAGACATGACCAAGAACTCATAATGGCCGTATCGGGTTCTAAAGGCTGTTTTGGATATATCATCTGGATTTATTTTCAATTTGGTGATATCGACGGAGATCAATCTTGGAAAAATAGCTAGCTCCCTGAAGTTGGTCAAAAAGATCATCGATTCTTGGTAATGGGTATCGGTTCTTGATCGTGACCTTATTGAGCTGCCGATAATCGATGCACATTCGGAGCGATTCGTCTTTCTTTTTCACAAACAGGACTGGTGCACCCCAAGGGGAAACACTAGGTCTTATAAATCCTTTATCCAGAAGATCCTTCAATTGTTCTTTTAACTCCCTCAATTCAGCTGGGGCCATTCGATATGGAGGAATAGAAATGGGTCTTGTACCCGGAATTAACTCTATAGCAAACTCCACTTCTCTATCCGGAGGAAGGCCTGGAAGATCTTCAGGAAAAACCTCCGGAAAATTTCGAACAATAGGGACATCATTCAATGCTGGGGATTCTTTTTGGGTATCCACTACATTAGCCAGATATGCGTACTCCACTCTGTGACTTCTCAATAACTTTTGAGCCCCAAGGTAGGAAATAAACTGACCTGAGGATATTCAAATCCTACCCCTTATAACAACTTCTGGTTCTCCGGGAAAAGTTAATCTCACTATCTTTCGCCGACAATCTAACATGACATAACATGCCGACAACCAATCCATACCCAAAATGACGTCGAAGTCTACCATATCAAGTAGTACTAGGTTCATCATTGTTCCCCTGCCATTCACTTCTAATGGGAAATTATTTACCACCCGAGATGCCCAAATTGAGGCCCCTACTGGTGTCATAACTTCAAAAGGTTCACTTAAATAAGAAGGTTCTACGTGTAAATTCTTAGCAAAGCCCATTGACACATATGAAAATGTAGAGTCGGGATCGTATAATACAAATGCAGGAATACTCGAGACTAGCAAAATACCTATGACCACCGCATTAGATGCTTCTACCTCATTCCTCTGGGGCAAAGCGTAGAGCCGATTAGAATTGTTGGGTTGTTGACCTCCCTGACTCTGGCGGGGTTGGTTTCCCTAATTTCCCCTGTAGGCAGCTGTGGTTGCTTCTGACCTCCCCTGAATAGATTGAGTTTGGGTCCTCTTCCTGCAATCCCTGGCATAGTGGCTTGACTCTCCACAGTTATAACATGTCTTCGTTAAGAGCCAACATTCTCCAGTGTGTTTTCTTTGACAAATCTTACAAATCAGTTTGTCACCTCCTGTGTTAGGGTTGGTGGCCTTGTCCTTGCTACCTTGGTAATTAGACCAACTGTGCCCCTTAGGCTTGAAATAAGATTGGCCCACAGATTGGTTCGGTCCTGAAGATCCCTTACTAAACTCCTGCTTCTGATTTTGACTATGGTTAAATGATCCTGACGTCTGAAATCTCTTCTGCGAATATTCTCTTTTTGCTTTAGCGAAACCTTCTACCCTCAAAGCCATATCGACAATCTGAAGATAAGTTCGATCGTTGGCTAACGCCACCACCTTCTCTGCTATATTCGGGTTTAAACCCTCTACAAATCGCTTGACTCTATCCATTTCTGTAGGGACGACATGTGTGTTGTATGCCGATAACCTCACGAACTGTGTATCATATTCTTGTACACTGCGATCACCTTACTTCAATTGTTCAAACTCCCGTCTGAGCGCATCCTTGCGCGTATTAGGCATAAATTTCTCAATGAATGTCGCTCTGAACCCTCCCCAAGTCATTGGTGGTGACATCGGGGGACGATTTTTCCTAAAATTCCTCCACCACACCCCTGCATCATCCACTAGTCGTGCGCCTACCAAGTTGACGCCCTGCGTCTCCACGCATCCCAATGTGAACATTAAGTCTTCAACTTCATCGAGGAATACTATCGGGTCGGCCTTGGGGTCCTTCCCTGAGTACAGTGGTTCTCTTCTCCTCATAAAATTTGCCCATAGCCTATCAGGTACTGCTTGAGCTTCTACACTCTCGGTCCGTGGTGCAGTCGCAATCGGTCCCTGGGCCATCTGGTTCTGGTTCGGGGCTATGACAGAGACACTAGGTGCGGGCGGAACCATGTGTGGAACTGCATCTGTCATTAACTCTATGAGTCTATCTAGTTTTTGTCCCACCGTTCTTGGGCCATTTGACTCTCGTTCTCTCCAACATTTTCTCCGACATTTTCTCCGCTTCATTCAGACACCACTACGTCAACTGGAGGTACATGAGCTTCGTGATGAACCTCCTCTTGAGCACCCGAGATTTGTGAATTCACCATTTTCTGTGAAGACAAACACACTCATATTTTAGAAGACGGAATGTCTACTCTAGCTCTTAAAATTTTCTTATAGTTCATAAGCATGCAACACCACAAGAAAACGCAGATTAACTAAACAATAATGACAACTCATAACTTGCATTAATAATGTTTCATTCCTCATATTTGAAAATATTTCATGACATTACAATAAATCAGAGCATGTCATTCTATGTCATTCCCTATAGCTCTCTTAATCGAACATGCACCTACTACAACACGTTCTAAAGGGCTTAACCGCATAATTCGCCTATTCTGCTGATTGGCATTCAACTCCCTGTGAACCTTCTTCCTTGCTTCCCTTTCCATTTCACTCATTCTTTCCCTTACTACTATTACTTGAAATAGAAATTTGATCCAGGAACCTTCTGTAACATCTCCTCTTAGCATCTTTGCCCCTCTGAATGAGGATCGGAATTTTTCCGGGACAAAGTTGAATATTATCTGTAATATGACTCCAATCGGAAAGTTGAAGAAGGTTGGTTCGTAGGAACACCTCTTCTGTCTACTCCTAAACAAATACGTACAAAGTTCGATTGTGTCGCACATATACTCGTTAAAATCATCTCCCGAGTTCATCTTACGACGCATGAATTCCTTCTGAACTTGCATTTCCTTTGCCTGTTCCTCGAGTACTTCCTTCTTTGTTGGAACTCGCCTTATAATCACCATCTACACAATAATTATTGGTCAGTATAACGTTGTACAATCTTCTTCCTAACCCGCGTGAAAGATGTAGTACAAGAATCAAGTCTTGAAAAAGACTCAAGATAGGCACGAGAGGAGTATGAAAGAAGGGAAACTTTAGGATGTTATTCCGTTCACTTATTACTAAGGTGACACGCACACCGTCGCAATAAGTAACCGTTCAAACACCCAACTCGAAGAAAACTTCCTAGAATCTCTTAACCTGGTTTAGCTTTGATACCAACTTGTCACGCCCCGACTTTTCCTAAGTCTTTACTTAGGGCGTGATGGCACCTGGACAATTATTTCCCACCAGGAGCACCAGTTAATTCTCTTTATTTAAAAATTTGAACTTATATTCAAATACGGAGCTATTAATAAAAATAACAATAAAGAAATATGTTTATGACTTTATTAAAAACATAACGCGAGCCCATGCTTGTGAAAATATTGTTTCTACCTAGACATACTGACAAAGATTATTCTAAGTTGGAAGGGAGACCATTCCACACGGGCATTTCCCGGGACACCGAACCGACATCCGAACGTGAATACCAAGCCCGAAGCAATGGACTTGGTATGACAAGAGGCTGCGGGACGATCGCTAGCCTTGGCGTGGAGCCTTTCCTCTATCACGCTTTCCTGAAACATGTTAAATAAAGAGTCACTTACCATCCGGGTGGTGAGAACACCCGCAATTCAAAGTAACACCACAATATTCCAAGCGCAATCACATTATAACGTAATAAGCATATTGCAAAAACATATCAGGTTACAACATTTTTAAATATGCAACAACTCCTCATCGGAAATTCTCGGTTTAACTAACACTTCATTTTATCTCGTATTATACGTTAAGACATTCCCTGCATTTCCACGTTTATTACATTTATATATTTGTGAACGCGTATTCACTTTTCATATTTATATATAGGTGAACATGTATTCATCTTTCATATTTGTTGCGGCGTGCAACCCGATCCATTATATTTATGTATTTGTGAACACGTATTCACTTTACGTTTTGTTGCGCGTGCAACCCGATCCATTATGTTTACGTATTTGTGAACGCGTATTCACCTTACGCTTTGTTGCGTGCGCAACCCACCCATTATATTTACGTATTTGTGAACGCGTATTCACTTTACGTTTTGTTGCGGCGTGCAACCCGACCCATTATATTTACGTATTTGTGAACACGTATTCACTTTACGTTTTGTTGCGGCGTGCAACCCGATGCATTATGTTTATATTTATATATTTATGTGAACACGTATTCACTTTTCATATTTTTCAGAAGATCGAATAAATAATATTCTCTTTCCCAACATTCTGTCATTCATACTTGTAACGATTATAACTTTTTAACCATAACTCCAACTAAGGTGTTTCTCAAGAGGAAACTAAGGTAAGACGGGGATCTTTCACTGTACCAAATTTCATTTAAAACTACTTTGGGTAACTAACACAAATTTATCCTCAAAACAGCCACATGAAATTTGTTTCGGCAGAATGTTTATTAAACAGAACACAATCTTAGAATAGTCATAACTCCTAATCTGTAAACCCGTTCAATCCCCATAAAATCTCAAAACGACGATAACAGAGAGCTACACGTCTCCATGTGAACCATCCTTTCATATTTTGTACCATTTAGTACAGTTTTACACTTTTATTCGCTGCCCTTTCTGGATCTCGATAGATCCGAGGCAGAAACTTTAAACAGCGATAACTCTCAATACGTAAGTCGGATAGACCCCCGTAAGGTCTCAAAATGTCCACAACAGAGAGATATAGAACTTCCATTTAGCAACAATTTTCATATTCCCCACAGATTAGTACAGTTTTACGTTTCAACGTCCTGCCCTTCTGGATTCCGATGAATCCGAGGCAGCAACTTCAAACTACAATAACTCTCAACTCGTAAGTCCATTTAAATAACTCTTTATCTATATCTGTCCGTAACAGAGATATTTACAACCATGTAAATTTTCATATAATTCTAATAAGTAAAACTCAATAAAAACAGTCCGTAATTATGGCTTTCCGAATTTCGACCAAATCTAAGACAGGAACTTTGAACTATGATAACTTTCAAACCGTATGTCCATTTTACCTCATTTTTGGTTCTATATGATCATATTAGAGAGGTGTACCATTCTTCCGAATTTCATAAAATTCTAACAATTATAACTCAGTGAGAACAGTTCGTAAAGTTCATGACGCAACTAGTTGTCTAAACAGTCAAAAGTTCAATATTTCTTTTCAACACTCAATTCTTATTCTAACATGTATTGAACTTAAAATAAAGGATGTTACCAAGAATTTCTGAGTGAGAAAACTCACCTTGTAAGTGTGAAGATTATTGTTGTGTGATTGCTAAAATTATCCTTACTCTCTAGTATTTTGATTCTTGTTCTTCTTGCCCTCTTGGTATTTTTTCCTCTTCTTTTCACTTGTTTTTTTCCGATTTTTTATTCTTTGTGCTAGGTATTTTATTTGTGTCATGTACAATGTATAAGTAGAAGAGTTTTCTATAACTTATGGGAGGTGGAATGACAAGAGTTGGAGGGGAAATGAAAAGGGGAGCAAAGGGCGTGCCGCATGTTTTTTGTCTTTTGTTTTTTTGTTTTCTTATTTTCATTTTATCTATCTATTTATCCAACTTTAACACTAACTCTATCCCATGCAATTTATTCATTGTTTTCTTATATATATATTTTTTTTATTAACTCAACCACAACTATATATTATTATTTTTTTTCCGGATTTTACATTCTCTCCTCTTTAAGCAACATTCGTCCTCGAATGTGAATAAGGTCGTAACATAATCACATAGACACAATAATGTTTATTGTTATTGTAACAAATTTGGGGCTTCACACAATCCTACTCCTGTGACTATTTCACCCGCATAGGTCCTGTGGACCCGCAATGAGGTCATCCGCCTCGCATGGGACTATTTCACCCGCATGGGCCCGGTGGGCCCGCAATGAGTACAAACGCCGCACTCGCATCAAGTGTAGCAAATCCATGGAATAAGTAGTAACCCGGAGTCTACCCCGTAAGAATAACATAACCTAGCACATCCAGCTATCATACGTAACATAAGCACTACCGGCTTATCAGACATAACATAAGCACCACCGGGTTATCATACATAACATAAGCAAGTTAAGAAATCCCCTAACTTCTTATTAGCTTTGTTCATTCATATACACTCTCATTTTAGTTTACTTAAGGCACTATATGTCATTATAAAATCCGGAAATTTAACCCAAAGTACTACGTACTTCTATTCTTTTAAAATGACTCTTTTTCATATAAAACTTCCAAGATACTAATAACCGTAGTATCAAGTCATATCTACTTTTCAAAACAAGTCACAATACCTTTTAGAACTACATTTAAAGACTTCTAAATCAAGTGACTTTTTACTTTAAAACTTTAAGCAATTGATGCCTTCAAATCAATTTGCCTTTCTTCCTTTCAAGTCATTTTATCTTAATTTACATTGCTAGAGTAAACCATTCTTTTAACTTTCCATAAAGCTATTATAACCAACTTCTCATAAAGCCGTTATACTAACTTTATGCTTTAGACACTTACATTCTTCTTTATAACCAAGAGACTTAAACTTTCCAAAAAACCAAGTATCATACACTTTCAAAAAGTACTTCGAGTCCCTTAACTTTAGAAACTAAGATATCCTTAATCTTTAAAACAAGTGAGTTAATTCCCTAACTCAACCAACTTGGACATTCTTAAAACAAGTCAAGGATATCAAATGAAACTAGATTCATCAAAATCTCGTACGTCTACCGTACTATATATTTACAACTATTCATGCTCAAGAGATAGGAAAGTTCCACATACCTCTTCGGTTCAATCCACTTGCTAAGTCCAATATGTCGTACGTAGTATGTCAACCTATAATGACCATAATACGTCTATTAACTTCTAACTTCAAACGTAGAATATTCTAAGTGCAAAGTCACTAAATTCTACGGAAAATCGGACAGCACTTCATTTGTTTCTACCTACTTTTCCACCTTTTTCAAGGCCCGAATTCAATAATCAAACACGCCACATTTAAGGCTCAACAATGTAGTTAACAATAGGGGATTACACGCCTAACAAGACGTGTAAAATTCTGCCCCACAATTGATATCAAACTTGTTATACCCCGTATTTCCAGAGTATGTACGTGAGGGCGTACGTACAAAAATTTAGGCCTTAAGTTAGGCTAGGAACGAAAATTTGTGCACAACTACCAAAAAGAATTGTTTTCCGACGAAACGTTTTCCGGACTTTGCGAAGGGAAAATTACGGTTGTAACATTGATTATTTTTGCGGATTTTTCCGAGAGATGAAATATTTTGGACCAACGGGAGGGTGACATGTGTCACCCTCAAAGTGGACGGCATTGTGGGCTCTTGTTGGACGATTTCTAGTCAAGGAGTTGGTAGGATATTTTGTGATATTTTGGTGGTAGATGGATAAGGCACACTTTCCCAAATCCTCACCCTCCACTTGCCCCCCCACTTGTCTTAATCCTAGCCCTTGAAAGTCCTATAAATACCCCCCTTGAAGTGCAAGACTTCTTCATCCACAAACACTTTCTAAGTCTTGAAAATCCCTCTCCCCCTTAGTGTAGCTCTCGTCCAAAGAGCTCCCCCCTCCCCCTTGAGAAGGCCTTGGCCGAAACACCCCCCTCCTAGTGGTGCTAGCCAAAACATACCCCTCTCTTGATAGTTCTCGTGAAAATACCCCCTTTGGTAGAGAAATACTCTCAAGTATTGTTACTATTCCAAAATACCTTAGCCTTATACCTTGTAGTATTCCAAAGTTACCTCTACGTAGAGCCCAGAAATACTACCTTATGTCCTTTTAGTCTCAAAACGAAACCCTAAGGAAAATCTTCATAGCCGGTTGAAGTATTAAGAAGAAGTTGCGTAGAACTTCTAAGGGTTGTTTGGAGCGGGTTGGAGCGCCCAGAGTAGGAGCTAAACGTTGCTCAGGATCGACATTAAACTTGGATAATTTTGGGCTTATCGAGGTAAATATCTTGTCCCCCTATTGTAATTAGAGTTTACATACTGTTGAAGTATAAGAATTAAGTATAAGTTATATACAAGGAAGGTATATAAGAAGGGAATTGAACTGTACTTACATAGGACTGTATTCTGATGAAATGAAGTTTGTGGGTAGGGAAGTCTTGATTTTCCGTAGAATCTTGTATCTAGATTTATTCTACCGAGTAGTCTAGACATTGATAGACTTGTATAACCGTTATAGGTTGAAGTACAGCAAGTAGCGTATTCTACTCGAAGGGTGGAAAAGGCTAGCAGGATTACAGTACTATGGAGCTATTTGCTAATAGTCGATAAATCGTCGCGAGGTATGTGATTCTTCCTATCCTCTTGAGCATGATATTTTAAAAGAATATATATATAGTACGGTAGACGTACGTGTGTTAACTGAACGTGGTTTTACTCCGATGTCTTTTGACTTGAGTTTAAATAATAAGAATCTTGAAGTATTTCAAAAGAATTAAGAAACCTTTTTGAAAGAAGAGTAATACTTGGATTTAAAAGCTTAAGAGTTATACTAGCTTTATGGGAAGTTAGGTATAACGACTTAAGAGAGATAAAAATAATGGTTTATTGATTTTAGAAGTTAAGAGACTTGATCTTAAAAGATAAGAGACTTGACTTAATTAAATTAATATAAATTTTGTTAATGAGTACTTGGTTTTTAAAAAAGGAATAATGTTTTACTGATTTCAGAAATCAGAATAAGTATCGAACGAACCACTGCAGCGTTAATAAAGGGAAATGTATTGACTAATTAAGTATTATTAAAACCAGTAGAAACCTCCATCTGCATAGAAACTAAGATGAGACAAAATGATATTACATTTCCTAGATCATGGCTGCTTTAATAAGATTATTATGAACAAGAATAACATACTCACACATAAGGCATATGTTTCTCAAATTGTTTTAAAAGAGAATTATATTATTAAGTGATTAAGACTATGAACTACGAAACCTTTCGAAAATGAGAAACTTGAGCATTTGAAATTAGGCAAACTTAAACGTTTGGAAAATAATATTGTTACTTGATTTTACAAAGGGAAGTGTTTTGGTTTACTTAAAAAGATAGTCACTCTATTTTTATACTACGTGTTTCCTGTGACTTTTGTGAAAGAAACGGATCTTTTAAAGAGTTAATGTATGAAGTACTTTGGGGATAAAAACCCGAACTTGTTAACATAAAGTAGAAAGTACCTTGTGTGAATAACTTGATTGTGTTGGTTTGTGATAGCCTTGTAATACTTTCTTGATGATTTGATAAGTAAACATGTTAGGATGCTACGTGTGTTAGTATCTTGTGATGTTTGTGTAAAGGGGTTTCCCTTGTTGTGCTTATGTTGTTTAACGATGTTCGTTATGTTAGTATTATATCACTCACTCTTGACACGATACGGGGTTAAGCCGCCTCCGATGGGGTAGACTCGAGCGATGCAGGACCATGATTCGAGAATACCTCATGCGGGTCCAGGACCTATGCGAGCTACGAGAGTTCGAGTTTGTGTGCGGCCTTTGTGGTCATGCGGTCTATGTGGCCACGCGATCGCGAGTCGGGGCGATCTTGGGAGTAGCTACCCTCGATGCGGGAATACCTCATGCGGGCCTACGTGTGGCCTACGCGAGTCGGGAAGTGCCAGGATTAGACGCGCACATTTGATACTGCAGCGAGTGGCGCCTTCGATCATGTGGCGATCTAGACACCTCGTGATACGATTTATGACTTTGTTGCATACGTGGGTTTTAGTAGTCGGCTATGCCTTCGTACTTACCGTGCAGTTTTATTATGACCGCAGTGGGACACCGTGTTCATGTGTATTCCTTGGTGCTTTTATATCATAGGCTGGCGGTGAGGAAGGTATTCCACGCATGATTGATGTTGTGGCGTGAGACCCATAGTTATATTTGAGTGATGACTTTGAGGCGTGAGTCCCGACTTGACATCGCTTATTTATCGGAATCAGTAGTTTGGTTATCAAACATGTCTCATGCTTTATATAGACTACTATGATTTCATTCTGATATTTTCATTTTCACATACTTGGTACTGTTATCGACCTCCTTCGAAGTGCGTTCATGCCGCAGGTAGAAGTACACCAGTCGTCGATCCTCGCTTTTAGGATCACAGTTCAGCGTTTTGGGAAGCTCCGTTTCTCCGGAGGCTTATCTTGGGTATAGTCCTCTGTCGTTGTAGGTACTTACATTCAGGGGTATGGCGGGCCCCGTCCGCCATTGTTATATCATTCTTAGAAGTGCAGAGTAATCGCTGTGGGCGAGTTTGTAAAAGGATGTAATCGTTGATTTAAGTTTTTTTATATATATATGCCGAAAGGCAACTTTTCTTTAGATAAACTGTGTCCCTTTTACATTGTTTCATGTTGTGTTTTATATTCCGTTGATTACTCTGATGTATGTCTACTTGGGTGCCCGGGTAAGGCACCAGTCACGCCCGGTTCGGTCGTGACAAAAGTGGTATCGAGCGCGATTAATCCTCGGAAAGTGTCTCTGACCGTATCTAGTCGAGTCTTGATTATCGCTTTGTTGTGCACCACACCAATAATCGTGAGGCTATAGGATATTTAGGATTGGTTTCCATTCTTCTCACTCGAGATCGTGCCTTAGAGCCGTGTTATAAGTTGGACCTCTAACGTATTTCTTTCCCTTACCGATTATGCCTCCGCGTGCAACCCGCCCGTGGGCAAGGCAAAGCGGCCGAGCCGCGAGTAGAGCACGAGGAACGTAGAGATCGCGGATTAACCAAGATCAGCGAGGGCGAGCAGGTCCTTTAGTAACCTTCGAGGCGAACCGCCTCAGCAGCAGAATGGATATGCGCCTCCGCCAGTGCAGAGTGGTCCTCCACAGGGTTCAGGACGTTCGGGGTATGCCGGAGGTTGTCAGAGCTCCAGGGCTTCTGGTTCACAGCTATATGTAGGTTCTAGCCAGCCGGATTCAGTGGTTCAGAGAGGAAGGGGTGTTAGCCAGAGGAGGCCACCCCCACCTCGGTGTGGCCGTTGTGGTAAGTGTCATCGCGGGAGGCCGCATTTTCGACAGCTTGTTTTGCTTGCGGCCAGCAGGGCCATTTTGCGAGGAATTGTCCGACCAGAGGTGGCGCGGATGTAGAGACTCAGCCTTCAGGATCAGTGGCTAGTTCATCACCTTTCCCCAGCTATGCGCCCAACAGGGCAGGATGGATTAGATCGACAGAGGGAAGTGAAGCAGTAGATACAGGTATATCCTTAACCCTCTAGAGATTAGTATGTGTGATAAGATGAGTATATCTTAAATGTTATGTTCAGATAGCATTGTGTTAATTGTGATTAGAAATCATGGTTAGGGAAAAGGGTAAGATTGGGGATAAGGGAAAGTGTGAGCCTTAGAATGTTATACATGGAGACCTTAGAGGCGAGGCCATCTCGAGTAAAAGATTTATTTTTATATTGACCTTTATCGGAGTGCATAGTACACGTGAGATATGTCTGTGTGATAAGTCCCGGAGTGGTATGAAATGAAAGAGGGTAGTTGATCTAAGAAGACCACTAGGTTTTAGTGACTTGATTGTGAGATTGTTCCGGATCGGGGAACAAGAGTTTTGCGCGTTAGCGGGTCGGGTTGCGGACCGATTGCGGGTCAACCCGCGGCCCAGAATGGTGGGTCGATTCGAGTGGTCTGCGCGGTGGGGTCACGAGGGTGTTAGGCCCAAGTTTAGTTAACCAAACAGACGAGTTCGTGGACGCTGCTCGACCAGTAGTCGGGCCGATGAGGTCAGCCCATCTTGTCTTTCAGTCAGGACCGTTTACTCGGCAGAGGGTTATGCGAGATGTTATTTATCGGGAAGATCGTAAGGCTGCACGAGGTGCCTACTTTCACCTTATGACATACAGTGAAGCCTAGGTTATGGCTATCTCTTTTTCTGGAAGTGTTACCAGGCAGGGTTAGGAACTCAGGTGAGTCTCCGTA
The DNA here is from genome assembly GCA_029844215.1 of Przewalskia tangutica. Taxonomy (NCBI): domain Eukaryota; kingdom Viridiplantae; phylum Streptophyta; class Magnoliopsida; order Solanales; family Solanaceae; genus Przewalskia; species Przewalskia tangutica. The sequence goes on from JAQGDG010000034.1 coordinate 1,129,092, forward strand.
TCTGTTATACCCCGTTTTTCCAGAGTATGTACGTGAGGGCGTACGTATTAAAGTTTTAGCCTTAAATAGGCAAAGGATCGAAAATTGTGCACAACTAGCGAGAGGAATTGTTTTCCGACGAAACATTTCCCAAAACTTGCGTAGGGAAAATTACGGCTATGTCATTTATAATTTTTGCGGATTTTTCCGAGAGATGAAACATTTTGGACCAACGAGAGGGTGACACGTGTCACCCTCAAGTGGACGGCCAAGGGGGCGGTTTGCCTTGGACGATTGCCATGGATTTAAGGCCTAAAACTTGGGTCAATGTTTGTTGAGTGATATGGGGAGTAGGCTAGGGTGCACTTGTGCAAATCTCCACCTTACAATTGCCTACCACTTGGCTTCATCTTGGCCATTGGTTGGCCTATAAATACCCCCTTAGTTGAAGAGTTATTTCATCCACACTTGAGCAATTTCCAAGTCTCAAATACTCCCTCCCTTTGAGTGTAGTTCTCGTCCAAAGCCACCCCCTCCCCCTTGAAAAGGCCCTTGGCCGAAACCCCTCTCCCTTTGTAGTGTTCTAGCCGAGAACACACCCCCTCCTCTCTTGAGTTGTTCTCGTGAAATACCCCCTTGGTAGAGAAATACTTCTCCAAGTATTGTTGTAATGCCAAAATACTCTAGCCCAAAACCTTTGTAGTATTTCCAAGTACTTCTATCTAAAAGCCCTAAAATACTACTATACTTTCCTTTAGCCACTAAACGAAACCCTATGGAAAAATCTTCATAGTTAGTTGAAGTATTAAGTAGAAGTTGTGTAGAACTTCTAAGGGTTTCTCGGAGCGAATTGGAGCGTGCAGAATATGAGCTAAACCTTGCTCAGGATCGACATTTTAACTTGGATAATTTTGGGCTTATCGAGGTAAATAATCTTGTCCCCCTATTGTAATTGGAAATTACATGTTGTAGTAATATATAGTTGAGTATACTATATATAGAATGTTTAAAGATAAGAATTGAACTGGAATTACACTGTATGAAGGATGTTAAAAAGAATTTGAACTGTACTTACATAGGACTGTATTTACAGTAGACTTGTGTAGCATTACTGTGAAGTAAAATTGTGCACGTCCGTTTAGACGTATAAACCCCCCCTGGTTGGCTTGGTAGCCGGCCTCGATAGAGGAGGAGATTTACGCGGCGGGGAGGTCTTTGGATTTTCTAGAATATGGAACCGCGTGCGTTTAGAAGTTAATAGACGTTTGTGGCCTATATAGGTGGAAGTACTACGAGTAGTGTATTCTACTTGAAGAGTGGAAAAGGCTAGCAGGGTTACAGTACTGTGGAGCGTATTGCTAATTGTCGATAATCGTCGCGAGGTATCTGAACCTCTTCCTATCCTTTCTAGCATGATGTTTTGTAAACTATGTAGTACGATAGACGTACATGTGCTAAATGAGTTTGGTTGGTTCAAAACATAGGGTGTTATAATAGCTTTATGGGAAGTTAGTTATAACGACTCTATGTAGGTAAAAGAATGGTTTATTAATTGTAGAAGTTAAGAGACTTGATCTTGAAAGATAAGAGACTTGACTTAGTTTGACTTGTTATGAATTTTGTTAAAATGTTGTAAAAACCTCATTCGCGAGTAATGAGTAGTTGGTTTTAAAAGAATAATGTTTTACTGATTTGAAATGAGAATAAGTGTCGAACAAACCATCAGCGTTAATAAAGGAAAATGTATTGACAAATAACTAATTGTTATTAAAACCAAAGATAAACCTCCATCCGCATAGAAACTAAGATAAGACAAAATTGTATTACGCTTCCTAGATCATGGTCACAGAGCAAGATTGTTATAAACAAGAATAAACGGCTCACGCATAAGACATATGTTACTCAATTGTTTAAAAAGAGATTAAGACTATGAGTTATGAAACCTTTCTAAAATAAGAAACTTGAGCATTCGAAATTAGGCAAACTTGAACGTTTGGAAAATAATGTTGTTACTTGATTTTACAAAGGGAAGTGTTTTGGTTTACTTAAAAAGATAGTCACTCTATTTTTATACTACGGGTATTGTGTGACTTTTGTGAAAGAAATGGATCTTTTAAAAGAACTTAATGTATGTAGTACTTTGGGGTTAAAACCCGGATTTGTTGTAATAAAATATAAGTCCATGAGTATGTTGAACTTGCATATGCTTGTGGTGATAGCCTTTGTTGTGAAAGTGTTGTATTTCTGTGCTACCGCGTCTCTCGATGGAGGGCCGGCTGATTTGTTATGAATGATTCTTTACCGAGTCCCATGGGATGGGCCGGGACACGTATTCCACATGATTCTTTACCGAGTCCCATGGGATGGGCCGGGACACGTATTCCACATGATTCTTTACCGAGTCCCATAGGATGGGCCGGGACACGTATTCCACCTGATTCTTTATCGAGTCCCATGGGATGGGCCGAGACACGTATTCCACCGGATTTTTTATCGAGTCCCATGGGATGGGCCGAGACACGTATTCCACATGATTCTTTACCGAGTCCCATGGGATGGGCCGGGACACGTATTCCACATTTATACCTAGACTGTCGGCAGTGAGGAAGGAGTTCCACGGGCATGAGGGATGACTTTGAGGGCGTGAGTCCCTGACTTGACATGACTTCTTTTATGTTGTGAACTGTAGTTTGTTATCATACACGTCTCCTATTTTATTTAGGCTGTTATGATTTCATTTACGATTTTCGCCACATACTTGGTACTGTTATCGACCTCCTTCGGGGCCGCGTTCACGCCGCAGTAAGTACATCGGTTGTGGATCCTCGCCTTAGGATCACAATTCGTGTTGGAAGCCCCCGTTTCTGAGGCTTATCTTTTGCATGTTACCCGAGTCCAGATTCTTGTACATTCGTGGTATGGCGGGGCCCTGTCCGTCATAGTTGTTGTCACTTCTTAAGTGTCCGTAGTACTTTTGTGGGCGTAGTTTGTAAAAAGGATAACTGTCGGTTTTTATGTATATATACGTAGGCAACTGCTTTTGGTTGCTGTGCTTATTTATCATGTCTCTTGTTTCATGTTTATGTTTTGTTTCCGCTGATTTTCTCTGATGTTGTATCACTAGGGTGCCCGGGGTAAGGCACCAGTCACGGGCCCAGGTTCGGGTCGTGACAAAAGTGGTATCAGAGCAAGGTTAATCCTCGGAAAGTGTCTACAGATCGTGTCTAGTAGAGTCTTGATTATCGATGTGTTGTGCACCACATCTATAATCAAGAGGCTGCAGGACATTTAGGATTGGTTTCCATTCTTCTCATTCTGAGATCGTGCCTTAGAGCTGTGTTATAAGTTGGACCCCTCTGACGTATTTCGTTTTTACCAGTTATGCCTCCGCAAAAGGCAACCAGAGCCCAGTCTTTACCTGAGATAGTGCGTCAGACGGCGAAGTTTTTGCGCCGCCACAATTTCAGTTTAGAGCTTAGAGTCAGCATGGCTGCTGAGACCACAAAGACTGAGCCTCCCCCTTGTACCGAGCAGAGAGAAGTACAAGAGATGGTTCGCCATCGCCGTGGTCGTGGCCGATATGAGGATAGGCCGAATCGCAGCTCGATTCCGTAGCACCCGTAGTTCACCCCCGAGCGCATTTGAGACTACGGACTTTCTCGAGCCGCACCGCCGTAGTTCTATGGGTCGAGGCACGAGGATGATCCGCAGGAGTTCATCCGACGATTCTGGATCGCGAGAGTGATCAAGGCTTCGAGATCGAGTCGGTGACCTTCGGTTCGCATCGGCTACGTAATACCGCAATGATCGTTTGATTCATGGAATCGCCCCGAGGAGCATGCGCTCCCAGCTTAGGCGAGTTCTCAAGGGCATTTCTTGCACATTTCTTGCCTCCACAGATGAGGAGGGCTCGGGCCGACAAATTTTTGACGTTGAGACAGGACGGGCGTACGGTGTTATACCCCGTATTTTCAGAGTATGTACATGAGGGCGTACGTATAAAAGTTTAAGCCTTAAAGTTAGGCATAGGTCGAAATTTGTGCACAACCCACGAAAAGAATCGTTTTCCGACGAAACGTTTTCCAAACTTTGCGAAGGGAAAATTACGGCTATGTCATTTATATTTTTTGCGGATTTTTCCGAGAGATGAAATATTTTGGACCAACGAGAGGGTGACACTTGTCACCCTCAAGTGGACGGTTTGGGCGAGAACATTGGCACGTTTTTTGCCTTGTTTGTGGTCAAGGAGTTGATAGGATATTTTGGTGGTAGATAGATAAGGTACACTTGCCCAAATCTTGGCCTTACACTTGCCTAGCACTTGGCTTCATCTTGGCCATTGGTTGGTCATTGGTTGGCCTATAAATACTCCCTAACTGAAGGTTTTCTTCATCCTCAAATGATTTCTAAGTCTTGAAATCCCTTCCCCTCTTGAGAGCTCTGGCGAGAGCCCCTTCTCCCCTTAGTGTAGTTTTCGTCCAAGGTCCCCCTCCCCCTTTGAGAGGCCTTGGCTGAGAAGTATCCCCCCCCCGTGCCTAGGGGTTCTCGAAAAATACCACCCCCCTTGGTTGATAAATACTTCTCCAAGTATTGTTATAATGCCAAAATACTCTAGCCCAAAACCTTGGTAGAAGTTCCAAGTACCCTCTTTCTGAAAAGCCCAGAAATACTACTATACTTTCCTTTAGCCACTAAACAAAACTCTATGGAAAAATCTCCATAATTGGTTGGAGTACTTAGTAGAAGTGTGTAGAACTTCTAAAGGTTTCTTGGAGCGAATTGGAGCGCACGGAGTAGGAGCTAAACCTTGCTCAGGATCGACTTTTATCTCGGATAATTTTGGGCTTATCAAGGTAAATACTCTTGACCTTCTATTGTAATTGGAAATTACATACTGTAGTAGTATAGAAATGTATATAAGATACATAGAAGAGAATTGAACTGTAATAGAAGGATATTACAGAAGAAGTTTGAACTGTACTTACATGGGGATCGTATTCTGATGAAACTTGTGTAGTTTGGCGGGTAGGGAAGTGCTGCCCAATTTTCCGTAGAATTATTCTGCAGTGTAGTCTAGACATTGATAGACTTGAATGACCGTTATAGGTTGAAGTACGGCGAGTAGCGTATTCTACTCGAAGGGTGGAAGAGGCTAACAGGATTACAGTACTTTGGAGCTATTTGCTAATAGTCGATAAATCGTCGCGAGGTATGTGATTCTTCCTATACTCTTGAGCATGATATTTTTTAAAAAAGAATATATATATAGTACGGTAGACGTACGTGTGTTAACTGAACGTAGTTGTACGGCAATGTCTTTTGACTTAAGCCTGAATAATAAGAATCTTGAAGTATTTCAAAAGAGTTAAGGAACCTTTTTGAAAGAAGAGTAATACTTGGTTTTAAAAAAAGCTTAAGAGTTATACTAGCTTTATGAGAAGTTAGGTATAACGACTTAAGAATGATAAAAAGAATGGTTTATTGATTTTAGAAGTTAAGAGACTTGATCTTAAAAGGTAAGAGACTTGACTTAATTGAATTGATATGAATTTTGTTAAAAAGTGTGAGACCTCATTCGTGAGTAATGAGTACTTGGTTTTTAAAAGGAATAATGTTTTACTGATTTCGGAAATCAGAATAAGTATCGAACAAACCACATCAGCGCTAATAAAGGGAAATATATTGACTAATAAAGTATTATTAAAACCAGTAGAAACCTCCATCTGCATAGAAGCTAAGATAAGACAAAATGATATTACATTCCTAGATCATGGCTGCTTTAATAAGATTGATTATGAACAAGAATAACCTACTCACATATAAGGCATATGTTTCTCAAATTCGTTTAAAGGAGAATTATATTATTAATTGATTAAGACTATGAACTACGAAACCTTTCAAAAATAAGAAACTTGAGCATTTGAAATTAGGCAAACTTGAACGTTTGGAAAATAATGTTGTTACTTGATTTTAAAAGGAGAAGTGTTTTGGTTTAAAAAGGAAAGTATGAAAGTTGTTTGGTTTACTTAAAAATGTTAGTCACTCTATTTTTATAATGCGGGCATCGGGTGACCTTTGTAAAAGAAATGGATCCTTTAAAAAGAATTTAACGTACGTAGTACTTTGGGGTTAAAACCTGGACTTTGGCATAAAATGAAAGTACCTTGAGTTGTGTGTAACTTACCTATGTTTACGTGTGATAGCCTTGATATGTAAGTATTGTATTTCTATACCACCGTGTCTCTCAATGGAGAGCCGGCTGATTTGTTATGATCTTACTTGGACGTACCGGCACTGACGGAGGATTCCACGGGTGCGCTCCTGTTGATAGTGTTATTCCATGGACTAGTTCTCCATGAGGTTTTACTGATTCGTCCTTGGTATCTGGTGGTCGGCTTTGCACTTGCCGCCTCGTGGCCGATTCGCTTTGGTATCGGTAGTTAGCCTTCGCACTTGCCCTGGTTTAGTAGCGAAGTCTCGTGATACGCCGTATCCGTAGTTAGCCCTCGTACTTGCCCCGGCCACACGTGACACCCGGCTTTGGTATCTGGTAGTTGACTTTCGTACTTGCCGTGACGCCCGTGGTTTGGATGTTTAGTAGCGAAGTCTCGTGATACTGCCTTGGTATCCGGTAGTTAGCCCTCGCATTTGCCGGCCGCCACGTGACACGGCTTTGGTATCCGTAGTTGGCTTTCGTACTTGCCCCGTGACGCCGTGGTTTGGATGTTGAGTGGCGAAGTCTCGTGATACGCCTTGGTATCCGTAGTTAGCCCTCGTACTTGCCCGGTCAGCTACGTGACACGCTTTGGTATCCGTAGTTGGCTTCGTACTTTCCCGTGACGCCTCGTGGTTTGGTTGTATAGTGTTGTTATGCGGCCTTGGTGTTATTATATCATGATCGCCGGCATGAGGAAGGTATTCCACGGGCATGATTGATGTTGTGGGCGTGAGACCCATAGTTATATTTGAGTAATGACTTTGAGGGCGTGAGTCCCTGACTTGACATGACTGCTTATTTATTGTGGATTGTAGTTTGGTTATCATACATGTCTCCTGCTTTATATAGACTGCTATGATTTCATTTACTGATATTTTGATTTCACATACTTGGTACTGTTGTCGACCCGCCAAGTGCGTTCATGCCAGTGAGGTACACCATTGTTGATCTCGCTCATAGGATCACGAACAGATCGGGAAGCTCCGTTTCTCCGGAGGCTTATCTCTTGGTATAGTCCCCTGTCACTGTAGGTACTTGTACATTCAGGGGTATGGCGGGGCCCTGTCCCGTCATGTTGTATAACAACTCTTAGAGGTCTGTAGTACTGTTGTGGGCAGGGTTTGTAAGGATTTAACTGTTCAACTTTGTATATTTATATATATGCCGAAAGGCGACTTTCTCTCAGATAAAATGTGCCTCATTTTACATTTGTTTCATGTATTGTTTTTATGTTCCGCTGATTACTCTGATGTATGACTACTTAGGGTGCCCGGGTAAGGCACGATCCACGGCCCGGGCAGTCGTGACAAAAGTGGTATCGAGCGATTAGTCCTCGGAAAGTGTCTACAGACCGTGTCTAGTAGAGTCTTGATTATCGGTGTGTTGTGCACCACATCTATAATCAGGAGGCTATAGGACATTTAGGATTGGTTTCCATTCTTCTCATTCTGAGATCGTGCCTTAGAGTTGTGTTATAAGTTGGACCCCTCTGACGTATTCTCATTTTTACCAGTTATGCCTCCGCGCAAGGCAACCAGGCCCGAAGCAAGCGCCGCGAGAGCTGCGAATAGAGTACTGAGAGAATGCGAGGGCGCAGGCCCGATCATTACCTGAGATAGTGCTTCAGACGGCGAGTTTTGCGACGCCGCCAGCCCCAGCAGAGTTTAGAGCCGCAGCAGTGGCTGCTGAGACCATAGTACCTGAGCCTCCAGTCCCACAGCCTGGAGCAGAGGAGATGGGTTACAAGGAGATGGCCCAGCTTTTGGCCAGGATAGTGGCAAGGCACGAGGATAAGCTAGACACAGCGATTCCGTTACCGGTCGTACCCGTAGTTCACCCCAGAGCGGATAGTTTGAGACTGCGAGACTTTTTGAGTTGCAGCCCGCCAATGTTTTATGGATCGAGGCCTGAGGACGATCCGCAGGAGTTCATCCAACAGTTACAGCGGATCATGAGAGTGATCAAGGCTTCGGAGACCGAGTCAGTGGTCTTAGGTTCACATCGGTTGCGTGATACCGCCGATCGGTTTGATTCGCGAGTCTGTCGGGAGCATGCACTCCGCCTATTTGGAACGAAGTTCTCGCAGGCATTTCTTGCACATTTCTTGCCTCGCGGATGAGAGGGCTCGGACAGATTTTTGGTGTTGAGGCGGCGCGTGCGGCTCGGGAGTACAATGTGGAGTTTGACTCATTAGCTCGACGTCCCGCATTAGTAGCCGACATGGAGGACAGAGTGCACCGCCACGCCACCGCTCGATGACGACTTGGCAGATGCTTGTTCGGTGTAGCCGCCCGGGCATGGACATTGCCCGTGCGCAGCTTACGCCAGGTGTGAGGCGGAGAGGTCGGCGGAATGATCGAGATCGCCGAAGGCGAGCAAAGCAGGTCCTTTGGTGACTTTCGAGGCGGACCGCCTCAAAGCAGACTAGTTATGTACCTCCGCCCGGTCAGTGGTCCTCCACGCCTTCGGACCTTCGGATATTCGTGAGCAGTCGTGGCTCCTGTGTTTCAGATTTTCGAGGAGTAAGTGCTGCCGGACGAGGCCACCCTTGTCTCGGTGTGGCCAGTGGAAAAAATTCATAAGGAGAGTGTCGTACTAATTTGGGAGATTGTTATGCTTGCCAACACGCCATTTGGCGAGATCGTCCACCGCAGGTAGCAAGGTGGGATAGCATGATTACGAGATCGATTCGCGGTTCTTCACCTTCCATAGCTAGGCGGGATGTTCATACACCGCAGTCACGCAGAGGTCGCGGTGGAAGTTCCCAGTTTTAGCGGTCCTTTGAACCGCCTATCTTTTCAGGTATATCCTTAACCCTTTAGAGATTAGCATGCGTGATACGATGTTTATATGTTGAGTATTATGTACTGATAGCGTTGTGTATATTGTGGTTTAGAGACATGGTTAGTTAGAAGGGTAAGTTTGGGAACAGGGAAAGTGTGAGCCTTAGAATTTTACACGTTTAGACCTTAGCTGTAAGGCCGTCTTGAGTTCAAGTGTTCAAGAAGAGTACGACGAGAAAGGAAGGAAGCGAGCATGTGTTATGAAAACAGAAGCGATCATTTCTTTTGTGAAGTGAAGATGCGAGGGGAATATCTTTTAGACCTTGGGTGGGAGTTTTGTAATGATCGAGGTGATTCCTCGTGGACTTGGATTTAAGTATTTACGCGTGTGTTATTTCGTGGCCATGTGTGGCATTGGCAACTTGTTTAAGTTAAGAGGAACTTTATCGTTATCTGTCTTGAGAAGGAACATTCGGGACGAATGTTTCTAAGGAGGGGAGAATGTTATACCCCGTATTTCCAGAGTATGTACGTGAGGGCGTACGTATAAAAGTTTAAGCCTTAAAGTTAGGCATAGGTCGAAATTTGTGCACAACCCACGAAAAGAATCGTTTTCCGACGAAACGTTTTCCAAACTTTGCGAAGGGAAAATTACGGCTATGTCATTTATATTTTTTGCGGATTTTTCCGAGAGATGAAATATTTTGGACCAACGAGAGGGTGACACTTGTCACCCTCAAGTGACGGTTTGGCGAGAACATTGGCACGCTTTTGGCTTGTTTGTGGTCAAGGAGTTGGTAGGATATTTTGGTGGTAGATGGATAAGGTACACTTGCCCAAATCTTGGCCTTACACTTGCCTAGCACTTGGCTTCATCTTGGCCATTGGTTGGCCTATAAATACTCCCCTAACTCAAGGTTTTCTTCATCCTCAAATGATTTCTAAGTCTTGAAATCCCTTCCCCTCTTGAGAGCTCTGGAGAGCCCCTTCTCCCCTTAGTGTAGTTTTCGCCCAAGGTCCCCTCCCCTTTGAGGCCTTGGCCGAGAAGTATCCCCTTGCCTAGTTGTTCTCGAAAATACCACCCTTGGTTGAGAAATACTTCTCAAGTATTGTTATAATGCCAAAATACTCTAGCCCAAAACCTTTGTAGAATTTCCAAGTACCTCTTTACGAAAGCCCGAAATACTACTATACTTTCCTTTAGCCACTAAACAAAACTCTATGGAAAAATCTCCATAATTGGTTGGAGTACTTAGTAAGTGTGTAGAACTTCTAAAGGTTTCTTGGAGCGATCGAGCGCACTTGAGTGAGCTAAACCTTGCTCAGATCGACTTTTATCTCGGATAATTTTGGGCTTATCGAGGTAAATACTTTGACCTTCTATTGTAATTGGAAATTACATCGTAGTAGTATAGAAATGTATATAAGATACATAGAAGAGAATTGAACTGTAATAGAAGGATATTACAGAAGTTTGAATCAGATTACATAGATCGTATTCTGAAACTTTGTAGTTTGGCGGGTGTGAAGTCTTGCCAATTTTCCGTAGAATTATTCTGCAGTAGTCTAGACATTGATAGACTTGAATGACCGCTATAGGTTGAAATACGAGTAGCGTATTCTACTCGAAGGGTGGAAGAGGCTAACAGGATTACAGTACTTTGGAGCTATTTGCTAATAGTCGATAAATCGTCGCGAGGTATGTGATTCTTCCTATACTCTTGAGCATGATATTTTTAAAAAAAGAATATATATATAGTACGGTAGACGTACGTGTGTTAACTGAACGTAGTTGTACGACAATGTCTTTTGACTTAAGCCTGAATAATAAGAATCTTGAAGTATTTCAAAAGAGTTAAGGAATCTTTTTGAAAGAAGAGTAATACTTGGTTTTAAAAAAAGCTTAAGAGTTATACTAGCTTTATGGGAAGTTAGGTATAACGACTTAAGAATGATAAAAAGAATGGTTTATTGATTTTAGAAGTTAAGAGACTTGATCTTAAAAGGTAAGAGACTTGACATAATTGAATTGATATGAATTTTGTTAAAAAGTGTGAGACCTCATTCGTGAGTAATGAGTACTTGGTTTTTAAAAGGAATAATGTTTTACTGATTTCAGAAATCAGAATAAGTATCGAACAAACCACAACAGCGCTAATAAAGGGAAATGTATTGACTAATAAAGTATTATTAAAACCAGTAGAAACCTCCATCTGCATAGAAGCTAAGATAAGACAAAATGATATTACATTCCTAGATCATGGCTGCTTTAATAAGATTGATTATGAACAAGAATAACCTACTCACATATAAGACATATGTTTCTCAAATTCGTTTAAAGGATAATTATATTATTAATTGATTAAGACTATGAACTACGAAACCTTTCGAAAATAAGAAACTTGAGCATTTGAAATTAGGCAAACTTGAACGTTTGGAAAATAATGTTGTTACTTGATTTTAAAAGGAGAAGTGTTTTGGTTTAAAAAGGAAAGTATGAAAGTTGTTTGGTTTACTTAAAAATGTTAGTCACTCTATTTTTATAATGCAGGCATCGGGTGACCTTTGTAAAAGAAATGGATCCTTTAAAAAGAATTTAACGTACGTAGTACTTTGGGGTTAAAACCTGGACTTTGGCATAAAATGAAAGTACCTTGAGTTGTGTGTAACTTACCTATGTTTGCGTGTGATAGCCTTGATATGTAAGTATTGTATTTCTATACCACCGTGTCTCTCAATGGAGAGCCGGCTGATTTGTTATGATCTTACTTGGACGTACCGGCAGTGACGGAGGATTTCCACGGGTGCGCTCCTGTTGATAGTGTTATTCAATGGACTAGCTCTCCACGAGGTTTCTTGATTCGGCCTTGGTATCGGTGGTGGCTTCGTATTGCCCGCCTCGTGGCTGATTCGCTTTGGTATCGTAGTTAGCCTTCGCGCTTTCCCCGCTCAGTAATGGCGAAGTCTCGTGATCTGACGCAGTATCGTAGTTAGCCCTCAGATTGCCCGGCCGCCACGTGACACGGCTTTGTATCCGTAGTTGGCTTCGTACTTGCCGTGACGCTTCGTGGTTTGGATGTTTAGTAGTGAAGTCTCGTGATACGGCCTTGGTATCCGTAGTTAGCCTCGTGATTGCTTGCCACCACGTGACACGGCTTTGGTATCCGTAGTTGGCTTCGTACTTGCCCGTGACGCTTCGTGGTTTGGATGTTGAGTGGCGAAGTCTCGTGATACGGCCTTGGTATCCGTAGTTAGCCTCGATTTGCCCCGTCCACGTGACACGGCTTTGTATCCGTAGTTGGCTTCGTACTTTCCCCGTGACGCCTTCGTGGTTTGGTTGTATAGTGTTGTTATCGGCCTTGTTATTATATCATAGATTACGCGATGAGGAAGGTATTCCACGGACGATTGATGTTGTGGCGTGAGACCCATAGTTATATTTGAGTAATGACTTTGAGGTGTGAGTCCCCGACTTGACATCGCTTATTTATCGTGGATTGTAGTTTGGTTATCATACATGTCTCCCGCTTTATATAGACTACTATGATTTCATTTACGATTTTTGATTTCACATACTTGGTACTGTTGTATTGACCCTTCTTCGGCCGCGTTCATGCCGCAGTAGAGGTACACACGATTGTTGATCCTCGCCATGGATCACAGTTCGATGTATTAGGAAGCTCCGTTTCTCGAGGCTTATCTCGTATAGTCCTCATCGCTGCTGTACTTGTACATCTGTGGTAGGCGGGCCTCCGTCGTATGTTGTATAACAACTCTTAAGTGAGGTCCTATAGAGCACTGCAAGTGGTTTGTAAGCGATTTAACTGCTCAACTTTGTATATTTATATATATGCCAAAAGGCGACTTTCTCTGAGATAAAATGTGCCTCATTTTACATTTGTTTCATGTATTGTTTTATGTTCCATTGACACTGATGTATGACTACTTAGGTGCGGGTAAGGCACGATCACGCCCCGGCACGGTCGTGATGACAGTTAAAGAGTATAATGTGGAGTTCGACTCATTAGCCTTGACGTCGCATTGGTAGCCGGCATGGAGGGCCAGTGCGGCTATGTCACCGCTCGATGACTACTCGCGAGGCTTGTTCTGTAGCTCTTTCCGCATGGACATTGCCCGCACGCAGCTCATGCACTAGGATGCGAGGCACGGAGAGGTCGACGGAATGACCAGATCGGCGAAGGCGGAACGGCAGGTCTGTTGGCGACTTTCGAGGCGGACTGCCTCAGCAGCAGGCTAGTTATGTACCTCCGTCACTACAGAGCGGTCCTCCGCGCCTTCGTGACGCTCGGGTATTCGGGCTGGTCGTGGCTCTGTGGCTTCGTTCACAGATATACACGGTTCTAGCCCGATCGGAGTTTTTCCCAGCACGATGCGACAGCGCCATCCCGAATGTCGTTTTTATCGGTGCTTGTTTTGCTGCCATCGTGGCCATGTGACGAAACTGTCCTAATAGGAAGGATACGAGCAGACTCACCAGTCAAGCGGGATGGCGGTTCATCACCTTCATACCATGCGCCTGCAGGCGTGCCTATGATTAAAGTGAAGCGGTAGATACAGGTATATCCTTAACCCTCTAGAGATTTGCATTTGTGACAAGATGAGTATATTTTAAGTGTTATGTTCAGGTAGCATTATGTTAAATTGTGATTTAGAGGCCTGGTTAGTAAAGGGGAAGTTGGGTACATAGAAAGTGTGAGCCTTAGAGTTTTATACGTGGAGACCTTAGAGGCGAGGCCATCTTGCGTAAAAGATTTATTTTATGTTTGACCTTTATCAGAGTGCGTAGTATACGTGGGATATATTTGTGTGATAAGTCCATGGGTAGTGTGAGATGGAAGTGGTAGCTTTCATGACGTGATTTAGTAAGATTGTTCCGTATCGGGGAACAAGGGTTTGGCGCGATTGTGGGTCGGGTTGAGGACCGTTCGCGGGTCGACCCGCAGCCCGGTTTGGGGTGGGGTCAGTTCGAGGTGGTCCCGCCAGGTGGTAGGGTCACGAGGGTGCTAAGCCCAGGGTTAGGTAACCATCGTAAGAGTTCGTGGATGTGTTCGACCAGAATCGGATCGTGAAGGCCGGGAATGGCCTTAGAGGAAATTGAAGCTAGTGAGATGACCAAGTTTGGAGGTAGTGACTCCAAAGTTTTGGAAAAACTGAAGCGATGACTGGATTATGGTACGTGTACTAGAAAGAGTTCAAGTGTCTGAGAAGAAGTCGACGAGTAAGGAAGGAAGCGAACATGTGTTATGAGAACGGAAGTGATCATTTCTTTTGTGAAGTGAAGATGCGAGGGGAGAGTTCTTTAAACTGGGTGGAGGCTTGTTGTGATGTTAGAGGTAGTTCCTCATTGGCTTGGGTTTAAGTATTTGTGCGTTTGTTATTTTATGGCCATGTGTGGCATTGGCAACTTGGTTAAGTTAGAGGAACGTTTTCGTTATCTGTCTTGAGAAGGAACATTCGGGACGAATGTTTCTAAGGAGGGGAGAATGTTATACCCCGTTTTTCCAGAGTATGTACGTGAGGGCGTACGTATTAAAGTTTTAGCCTTAAATAGGCAAAGGATCGAAAATTGTGCACAACTAGCGAGAGGAATTGTTTTCCACTAAACGCTTCCCAAAACTTGCGTAGGAAAATTACGCTATGTCATTTATAATTTTTTGGATTTTTCCGAGAGATGAAACATTTTGGACCAACGAGAGGTGACACTTGTCACCTCAAGCCGACGCCAAGGGGCGGTTTGCCTTGGACGTTTGGCATGGATTTAAGGCCTAAAACTTGGGTCAATGTTTGTTGAGTGATTTGGGGAGTAGGCTAGGATGCACTTGTGCAAATCTCCACCTTACACTTGCCTACCACTTGGCTTCATCTTGGCCATTGGTTGGCCTATAAATACCCCCTTAGTTGAAGAGTTATTTCATCCACACTTGAGCAATTTCCAAGTCTCAAATACTCCCTCCCTTTGAGTGTAGTTCTCGTCCAAAGCCACCCTCCCTCAAAAGGCCCTTGGCGAAACCCTCTCCTTTTGTAGTGTTCTAGCCGAGAACACACCCCCCCTCTCTTGAGTTGTTCTCGTGAAATACCCCCCCCTTGGTAGAGAAATACTTCTCCAAGTATTGTTGTAATGCCAAAATACTCTAGCCCAAAACCTTTGTAGTATTTCCAAGTACCCTTTATACGAAAAGCCCGGAAAATACTACTATACTTTCCTTTAGCCACTAAACGAAACCCTATGGAAAAATCTTCATAGTTAGTTGAAGTATTAAGTAGAAGTTGTGTAGAACTTCTAAGGGTTTCTCGGAGCGAATTGGAGCGCGCAGAATAGGAGCTAAACCTTGCTCAGGATCGACATTTTAACTTGGATAATTTTGGGCTTATCGAGGTAAATAATCTTGTCCCCCTATTGTAATTGGAAATTACATGTTGTAGTAATATATAGTTGAGTATACTATATATAGAATGTTTAAAGATAAGAATTGAACTGGAATTACACTGTATGAAGGATATTAAAAAGAAGTTGAATCAGATTACATAGGGTATTCAGATGGACTTGTGTAGCATTACTGTGAAGTAAAATTGTGCACGTCCGTTTAGACGTATAAACCCCCCCTGGTTGGCTTGGTAGCCGGCCTCGATAGAGGAGGAGATTTACGCGGTTGCGGGGGGGAGAGAGGTGCTGTCGGATTTTCTGTAGAATATGGAACCGTGCGTTTAGAAGTTAATAGACGTTTGTGGCCTATATAGGTGGAAGTACTACGAGTAGTGTATTCTACTTGAAGAGTGGAAAAGGCTAGCAGGGTTACAGTACTGTGGAGCGTATTGCTAATTGTCGATAATCGTCGCGAGGTATCTGAACCTCTTCCTATCCTTTCTAGCATGATGTTTTGTAAACTATGTAGTACGGTAGACGTACATGTGATAAATGAGTTTGGTTGGTTCAAAACATAGGGTGTTATAATAGCTTTATGGGAAGTTAGTTATAACGACTCTATGTAGGTAAAAGAATGGTTTATTGATTGTAGAAGTTAAGAGACTTGATATTGAAAGATAAGAGACTTGACTTAGTTTGACTTGTTATGAATTTTGTTAAAATGTTGTAAAAACCTCATTCGCGAGTAATGAGTAGTTGGTTTTAAAAGAATAACGTTTTACTGATTTCGGAAATGAGAATAAGTGTCGAACAAACCACTGCAGCGTTAATAAAGGAAAATGTATTGACAAATAACTAATTGTTATTAAAACCAGTAGAAACCTCCATCTACATAGAAACTAAGATAAGACAAAATTATATTACATTTCCTAGATCATGGCTGTTGTAGCAAGATTGTTATAAACAAGAATAAACGGCTCACGCATAAGACATATGTTACTCAATTGTTTTAAAAGAGATTAAGACTATGAGTTATGAAACCTTTCTAAAATAAGAAACTTGAGCATTCGAATTTAGGCAAACTTGAACGTTTGGAAAATAATGTTGTTACTTGATTTTACAAAGGGAAGTGTTTTGGTTTACTTAAAAAGATAGTCACTCTATTTTTATACTACGGGTATTGTGTGACTTTTGTGAAAGAAATGGATCTTTTAAATGAACTTAATGTATGTAGTACTTTGGGGTTAAAACCCGGATTTGTTGTAATAAAATATAAGTCCATGAGTATGTTGAACTTGCCTATGCTTGTGGTGATAGCCTTGGTTGTGCAAGTGTTGTATTTCTGTGCTACCGCGTCTCTCGATGGAGGGTCGGCTGATTTGTTATGAATGATTCTTTACCGAGTCCCATGGGATGGGCCGGGACACGTATTCCACATGATTCTTTACCGAGTCCCATGGGATGGGCCGGGACACGTATTCCACATGATTCTTTACCGAGTCCCATGGGATGGGCCGGGACACGTATTCCACCTGATTCTTTATCGAGTCCCATGGGATGGGCCGAGACACGTATTCCACCTGATTCTTTATCGAGTCCCATGGGATGGGCCGAGACACGTATTCCACATGATTCTTTACCGAGTCCCGTAGGATGGCGACACGTATTCCACATGATTTATACCTAGGCTGCCGGTGAGGAAAGAGGTCCACGGGCATGAGGGATGACTTTGAGGGCGTGAGTCCCTGACTTGACATGACTGCTTTTATGTTGTGAACTGTAGTTTGTTATCATACATGTCTCCTGTTTTATTTAGACTGTTATGATTTCATTTCTGATATTTTGATTTCACATACTTGGTACCTTTATCGACCTCCTTGGCCGCGTTCATGCCGCAGTAAGTACATCGATTGTGGATCCTCGCTCTTAGATCACGATTGACAGTGTTAGGAAGCCCCGTTTCTTGGAGGCTTATCTTTTGGTATGTTACCACAGTCCATAGGTTCTTGTACATTCGTGGTATGGCGGGCCCCGTCCGTCATAGTTGTTGTCACTTCTTAGAGTCCAGTACTTTTGTGGCGAGTTTGTAAAAGGATAAGCTCGGGTTTTTATGTATATATCTGAAAGGCAAATTTATTTTGGTTGCTTTGTTTATTTATCATGTCTCTTGTTTCATGTTTATGTTTTGTTTCCGCTGATTTTCTCTGATGTTGTATCACTAGGGTGCCCGGGGTAAGGCACCAGTCACGGGCCCGGGTTCGGGTCGTGACAGTATCGCATTCATCCTCGGGCCAGTGTTTTGACTTCAGAGATAGCAACAAGGATTATGTGCCTCTTGTTGAGGGAGTGTTTTATAGCTACCATTTCAGTATTCGGATATCGCCTTATGACGCCTTGTAGGGGCGGAAGTGTAAGTTGTCGGTCGATTGGTTCGATGTTGGCAAGGTTCAGATAGTTGGTTCATACTTGTTCCAAAGATGTGGATAGGGTGAAGCTTATCCGAGAGGTTATTGACAGCCAGTCAAAGTCGTGCGGATAATCTGGCGTCGACACTTGGATTTCGAGGTTGGTAGGATTTCTTGAAGGTACCACCCGGAAAGGGTGTGACAAGTTTTGGAAAACAGAGAAACTTAGCCGAGGTACTTGGAGGTAGTAACCAGATTTTGAAATCAAGCAATACGAAATGTGGTAAGTTATGAGAAAGAGTTCAAGTGTACGAGGAGGGTACGACGAGTAAGGGAAGAAGTGAGCATGTGTTAAGAGAATAGAAGGGATCATTTCTTTTGTAAGTGAAGGTGCGAAGGGAGTATATTTTAGACCTTGGGTGGAAGCTTTTGTGATGCTAGAGGTGATTCCTCGTAGACTTGGATAAAGTATTGGCGCGTGTGTTGTTTTGTGGCCAGATGTGGCATTGGCAACTTGTTTATGTTAAGAGGAACGTTATCGTTATCTGTCTTGAGAAGGAACATTCGGGACGAATGTTTCTAAGGAGGGGAGAATGTTATACCCCGTATTTCCAGAGTATGTACGTGAGGGCGTACGTACAAAAATTTAGGCCTTAAGTTAGGCTAGGAACGAAAATTTGTGCACAACTACCAAAAAGAATTATTTTCCGACGAAACGTTTTCCGGACTTTGCGATGGGAAAATTACGGTTGTAACATTGATTATTTTTGCGGATTTTTCCGAGAGATGAAATATTTTGGACCAACGGGAGGGTGACATGTGTCACCCTCAAAGTGGACGGCATTGTGGGCTCTTATTGGACGATTTCTAGTCAAGGAGTTGGTAGGATATTTTGTGATATTTTGGTGGTAGATGGATAAGGCACACTTGCCCAAATCCTCACCCTCCACTTGCCCCCCCCACTTGTCTTAATCCTAGCCCTTGAAAGTCCTATAAATACCCCCCTTGAAGTGCAAGACTTCTTCATCCACAAACACTTTCTAAGTCTTGAAAAGCCCTCTCCCCCTTAGTGTAGCTCTCGTCCAAAGAGCTCCCCCCTCCCCCTTGAGAAGGCCTTGGCCGAAACACCCCCCCTCCTAGTGGTGCTAGCCGAAACATACCCCCTCTCTCTTGATAGTTCTCGTGAAAATACCCCCCCTCTTTGGTAGAGAAATACTCTCCAAGTATTGTTACTATTCCAAAATACCTTAGCCTTATACCTTGTAGTATTCCAAAGTTACCTCTATACGTAGAGACCGGAAATACTACCTTATGTCCTTTTATTCTCAAAACGAAACCCTAAGGAAAATCTTCATAGCCGGTTGAAGTATTAAGAAGAAGTTGCGTAGAACTTCTAAGGGTTGTTTGGAGTGGGTTGGAGCACACAGAGTAGGAGCTAAACGTTGCTCAGGATCGACATTTAAACTTGGATAATTTTGGGCTTATCGAGGTAAATATCGTGTCCCCCTATTGTAATTAGAGTTTACATACTGTTGAAGTATAAGAATTAAGTATAAGTTATATACAAGGAAGATATATAAGAAGGGAATTGAACTGTACTTACATAGGACTGTATTTACAGTAGACTTGTGAAGTTTGACGGCAGTGGAAGTCAATTTTCCGTAGAATCTTGTATCTAGATTTATTCTACCGAGTAGTCTAGACATTGATAGACTTGTATAACCGTTATAGGTTGAAGTACTGCAAGTAGCGTACTCTACTCGAAGGATGGAAAAGGCTAGCAGGATTACAGTACTTTGGAGCTATTTGCTAATAGTCGATAAATCGTCGCGCGGTATGTGATTCTTCCTATCCTCTTGAGCATGATATTTTAAAAGAATATATATATAGTACGGTAGACGTACGTGTGTTAACTGAACGTGGTTTTACTCCGATGTCTTTTGACTTGAGTTTAAATAATAAGAATCGTGAAGTATTTCAAAAGAATTAAGAAACCTTTTTGAAAGAAGAGTAATACTTGGTTTTAAAAGCTTAAAAGTTATACTAGCTTTATGGGAAGTTAGGTATAACGACTTAAGAGAGATAAAAAGAATGGTTTATTGATTTTAGAAGTTAAGAGACTTGATCTTAAAAGATAAGAGACTTGACTTAATTAAATTAATATGAATTTTGTTTAAAAAGTGTGAAACCTCATTCGTGAGTAATGAGTACTTGGTTTTTAAAAAAGGAATAATGTTTTACTGATTTCGGAAATCAGAATAAGTATCGAACGAACCACTGCAGCGTTAATAAAGGGAAATGTATTGACTAATTAAGTATTATTAAAACCAGTAGAAACCTCCATCTGCATAGAAGCTAAGATGAGACAAAATGATATTACATTTCCTAGATCATGACTGCTTTAATAAGATTATTATGAACAAGAATAACATACTCACACATAAGGCATATGTTTCTCAAATTGTTTTAAAAGAGAATTATATTATTAAGTGATTAAGACTATGAACTACGAAACCTTTCGAAAATGAGAAACTTGAGCATTTGAAATTAGGCAAACTTAAACGTTTGGAAAATAATGTTGTTACTTGATTTTACAAAGGGAAGTGTTTTGGTTTACTTAAAAAGATAGTCACTCTATTTTTATACTACGGGTATTGTGTGACTTTTGTGAAAGAAACGGATCTTTTAAAGAGTTAATGTATGAAGTACTTTGGGGATAAAAACCCGAACTTGTTAACATAAAGTAGAAAGTACCTTGTGTGAATAACTTGATTGTGTTGGTTTGTGATAGCCTTGTAATACTTTCTTGATGATTTGATAAGTAAACATGTTAGGATGCTACGTGTGTTAGTATCATGTGATGTTTGTGTAAAGGGTTTCCTTGTTGTGCTTATGTTGTTTAACGATAAGTCGTTATGTTAGTATTATATCACTCACCTCTTGACATGATACCGGGGTTAAGCTGCCTCCGACGCGGGTAGACTCGCATGATGCAGGACCATGATTCGAGAATACCTACGCGGGTCCAGGGACCTATGCGAGCTACGAGAGTTCCAGGTTCTTGGCGACCTTTGTGGTCACGCGGTCTATGTGGCCACGCGGATCGCGAGTCCAGACGATGCCGGAGTAGCTACCTCGATGCGGGAATACCTCATGCGGGCCTACGTGTGTGGCCTATGCGGAGTGCGGAAGTTCCAGATTAGACGCGCGACATTTGATCTGCGCAGCGAGTGGCGGCCGATCATGTGCCGGTCTAGACACTCGTGATACGCTTTATGACTTTGTTGGCATGGGTTTTAGTAGTCGGCTATGCCTTCGCATTTACCCCGTGCGGTTTTATTATGACACGTGGGACCGTGTTCATGTGTATTCCTTGGTGCTTTTATATCATAGATCGCCAAGGTGAGGAAGGTATTCCATGGGCATGATTGATGTTGTGGACGTGAGACCCATAGTTATATTTGAGTGATGACTTTGAGGGCGTGAGTCTCTGACTTGACATGACTGCTTATTTATTGTGAACTGTAGTTTGGTTATCAAACATGTCTCCTTCTTTATATAGACTACTATGATTTCATTCTGAGATTTTCGTTTCACATACTTGGTACTGTTGCATCGACCTCGGCCGGCTGCGTTCATACCGCAGGTAGAAGTACACCAGTCGTCGATCCTCGCTCTTAGGATCACAGTTCAGCGTTTTGGGAAGCTCCGTTTCTCCGGAGGCTTATCTTGGGTATAGTCCCCTGTCGTTGTAGGTAATTACATTCAGGGGTATGGCGGGCCCGCCCCGCCATTGTTGTTATATCATTCTTGAAGTGCAGTAATCTTGTTGTGGCGAGTTTGTAAAAGGATGTAACGTCAATTTAAGTTTTTATATATATATATGAAGGCAACTTTTCTTCGTATAAGCGTCCCTTTTACATTGTTTCATGTTGTGTTTTATATTCCGCTGATTACTCTGATGTATGTCTACTTGGGTGCCCGGGTAAGGCACCAGTCACGGGCCCGGGTTCGGGTCGTGACAAAACTAGTCCAAAAGACAATGTCATTTTCGGCAATTTGAGGTACAACAACACAAAGTCTTTTCCAATTCCTTTTCAATCCATGTTGTTTAGTATAACATGTTATCAAGCCGCAATCGATTATAACAACTACAATATTCAAGTAGATAACATGCGACGATTCTAAATCGACCAAATTGTATTTCAATTTCAAATGGCTAATAATGTCATTTCGGATTTAGGCTTCCAATATCCATAACACTTATCAATCTTTAATACATATACTTCATGCTAGTTAAAATGTAAGGCTACAACAATATGTAATCTTATAACACTTAAGAGAACAAGATTGTTACCTTAACGAGCCTTAATCCAACTTCAAGATCCGAAGTCGCTCCCTAGCAACTTAGAGCCTCTCCTTGACACTCCAATCCGCCACTTGAAGCCCTTAGAAGATCACAAACAACTTTCCTTTAATTTCCACTCCAAACCTATGAAAGCGACTTAGGTTTTCACCTTGCGACTAATACAAAAATGACACTTTTTCGGGATCTTTCTATTGAGATAACCCTTACAATACCCTTAGGAACCTTGGTTTAAAGTGTGGGGATTATTGAACAACAAACGAAATTTTTTCTCCTTGAAACCCTATCAAACCCGAGAGCAACATTGAGGACTTCAAAGTTTCATGAAATTTTTTCTAAGTATGGGAACTAGTCTTGCTAGTAGTAAGCTTATATAACCATATGGAGGGTCAAGATTAGAACAATTGGGTGGCTTGGATACATTTTCTTAAAAGATCAAGCCAAGTGGGCTCTTTGACTAAGTCAATATTATCAAGCTCTAGTTGCAAGACTTGCTCATCTTTATATTGGTCAAATGACCATAAAGCCCATGGTCCATTCGACCATGACAATCTAGGGGTGACACGTGTCACCCTCCCATTCGTCGCAATATTTCGTTTCCCGACATTTCCATAATTCCGATAAATTTTTACTAGTCTCAAATCTTAACATTTTTTAGTTCTTACGTACGTTCTTATAAACATGTCCTGCAATTACGGGGTGTAACAAAATTGAAGGGAAGTTGTTTATGAACTTCTAAGGGCTTCAAATAGCGGATTGGAGTATGAAGGAAAGGAGCTAAGTTGCTAGGGAGCGACTTTGGATCTTGAGGTTATATTAAGGCTTGCCAAGGTAACAATCTTGTCCTCTTAAGTGATTAAGATTACTTATTGTTGTAGTCATATATATATATATGCAAGCATGAGATATATATAATGGATATTGAAATGTTATGGAATATTGGATGGAATCCGAAAGTTGCATGGTTAACCGTAGGATTTAATTCGATTTAGTTATTAGTTTTAGTCGTCGCATGTTATATATATAAGGGATTGTAGTTGTTATTATCGATTGCGGCTATATAACATGTTAGAATAAACAACCTGGATTGAAAAAGAATTGGAAAAGACTTTGTGTTGTTGTACATTGTTAGCCGAGAATGACATTGAAATATTGGACTATTTTGATATCAATTGTGGGGCAAAATTTTACACGTCCTGTTAGGCGTGTAATCCCCTTTTGTTAGCTACATTGTCGAGCCTTAAATGTTGCATGTTTGGTTATTGAATTCGGGCCTTGAAAAAGGTGGAAAAGTAGGTAGAAACAAAGGAAGTGTTGTCCAATTTTCCGTAGAATAAGTGACCTTACACTTAGAATATTCTATGTTTGAAGCTAGAAGTAAATAGACGTATTATGGTCATTATAGGTTGACATACTACGTACGAAATATTGGACTTAGCAAGTGGATTGAACCGAAGAGGTATGTGGAACTTTCCCTATTGTTACACCCCGTAGTTCCAGGGTATGTATGTGAGGACGTACGTACGAGAATACGACATTAAAATTGGAAAGGAAGAAAGATGTGATTTTTCGACGGAAAAGTTTTCGGATTTTGTGAAGGAAAAAGGTTCGTTAATGGGAATTGGATTCCCAGATTTGGTATGCGGACTTCTTGGAATATTAGAGAATTATGGAATTTTATTTCCGGAATTGGTCACGTGGGGCCCACGGGAGAAATTTACGGTTTTGAGGGGCCCACTTTATTTTCGGATTTTTGGCATTGCGGATATTTTCGGGAGATGAAATATTTTGGACGAGTAGGAGGGCGACACATGGCACCCCCATGTGGCCATGTGGCCGATTTAGGTGTACCAAGTGGTTTCTTGGACGTTTTTAGGGAGACAACCACATGTCTCAATTTTGTGGTGGTCATATGGTTGGTAGAACCCATACACACATGTCCCCAATCTACACCACACACTTGCCTTGATCTTGGCCTTTGATTTCTCTATAAATACCCCCTTAAGTGCAAGACTTATTCATCCCACACTTGAAATAATTTCCAAGGCAAATTTTCCCTCCCTCCCTTTGTGGTGCTCTCGGCGAACACTCCCCCCCCCCCCCCCCTTGTGTAGAAAAATTCTTCAAGTGTTGTTGTAATCCCAAATACCTTAGCCTAGTATCCATAGTAGTATTCCAAAGTAATCCCAACATAAGAGCCCGGAAATACTACTTTATTCCTTTAGTCGCAAAACGAATCCCTAGGAAAATCTCCATAGTTGGATGAAGTGTTAAGAGAAGTTGTTTAGAAACTTCTAAGGGTTTCTTGGAGCGGATTGGAGTGTAAGGAGTAGGAGCTAAACGTTGCTCAGGATCGACTTATAATCTTGGATAATTTTGGGCTTATCGATGTAATAATATTTGTCCTTCTATTGTAATTGGAGATTACATATTGTAGTAATGTATAGTTGAGTATACTATATGTAGAAAGAATATTGAACTGTATTTACATTGGACTGTATTTACAGTAGACTTGTGTAGTATTATTGTGGGGCAGAAATGTACACGTCCGGTTAGACATATAAATCCCCTCAGAGTTGTTGGCTTGGTAGCGGGCCTTGATATAGGAGGATATTTATGTGGTTTCGGGAGGTGCTGCCCAATTTTCCGTAGAATAAGGAATCAGATACTTAAAAATATTCTACGAAGAGAACTAGAAGTTAATAGACGTATTGTGGTTATATTAGGTGAATATTCGACGCGCGACATACTCGACTTGGCTTAAGGAGTAGCCGACGAAGTTGAAGTACTTGGAGCGTTTTGCTACTTGTCGTAAGGGTTAGTTGTCGCGAGGTATGTGATTCTTCCTATTCTCTTGAGCATGATATTTGTGAAATATATATAGTGCGGTAGACGCACGTGTGTTAAAAGAGTTTGATTTTCCTTTTATGTCCTTGACTTGATTCTAAAGTTAAGTGACTTGTTATGAAATGTTAGGGACTTGAATTGTGTTAAAAAGTTGTCAAGTCTCATTCGTGAGTAATGGGTGCTTAGTCTTTTAAAAGAATAAAGTTATCTTGATGAGAGTAGTTGTCCTTGGTTGGTTTAAAAACATAAAGTGTAATAATAGCTTTATGGGAAGTTAGTTATAACAACTTTATGAAAAATGAAAGAATGGTTTAATTATTGGATTTAAAATGCTAACTTGACATTTTAAAAGTTAGGAGGTTGGTTTCCTTAAAAGATATGAGATTTGATTCAAAGATTATGAGACTTAATTTTGAAAGTAAAGAGACTTGACTTATAAACAAATTGATTTTGGGAAAGGAGAAGTAACTTGATTTAAAGGTATAGGTTACTTGTTTTGAAAGGAGTAAGTTACTCGGGTTTTTAAGAAGTATACTTGACGTTGTTTTAAAAAGTGTAAGCCACTTGGTTTAAAAAGTATATTGCTACTTGACTTTAAAAAAAAAAAAGTGTCTTGGTTTAAAAAGAAGGCATGGTATTGTCTTGATTTGGTTTTAAAGGAAGGCATGGTATTGTCTTGTTTTGGTTTAAAAAGGAAGGCATGATATTATTTTGATTTACTTAAAATGATAGTTACCCTATTTTGATACTACGGGTGTTAGTATCATGTGGCTTTTGTGAAAGGAATGGATCTTTTTAAAGAGTTTAAGTACATAGTACTTTGGGGTTAAAACCCGGATTTTTGGCATAAAATAAAAGTACCTTGAGTGTGAGTAACTTGCCTATGTTTGCTTGTGATAGCCTTGTTGTGCAAGTATTGTATCCTTATGCTACCGCCACCATGGAGGGCCTGGTCATGTTATTCTTGATCACTTGGGCATCGACTCGATGGATGGTCCACGGTACGCGCCGTGATGAGGTTCGTTCCTGTTGATAGTATTATTCCATGGACTAGCTCTCCACGAGGTTTGCGATGCAGTGGATCCGGTAGCTAGCCCTGACTTGCCCCGGCCGTTCTTGACGCAGTCGGTTCCGTAGTTGGCTTCGTACTTTCCCGATCGGTGTTAAGACGGTTTCGTGATGCAGGTGGATCCGTGGTTAGCCTACGACTTTCCCGTGCGACGTGATCGCGGTGGATCCGCAGAGGTTATCGTACTTGCCCCGACCGTGATACGCTTATTTAGTATTGTTGGTGCAGAGGTTCCGTAGTCGCCTTCGTACTTGCCCGGCCGTTTGAGGACGCAGGTGGATCGTAGCTATGCCCGTCTTGCCCCGTATGGTTCTTATGACACGTGGGACTCGTGTTCATGTGTACTCGTCGTGTTGTTATATCATAGGCGAAGCCGGTGAGGTAGGAATTCCACGGGCATGATTGATATTTTGGGCGTGAGACCCATGGTTATATTTGAGTGATGACTTTGAGGGCGTGAGTCCCTGACTTGACATGACTGCTTATATGTTGTGTATTGTAGTTTGGTTATCTTACATGTCTCCTGCTTTATATAGACTATTATGATTTCATTTACAGTATTTTTAGTTTCACATACTGGTACTGTTAGATCGACCTCCTTCGGGGGGCTGCGTTCATGCCGCAGGTAGAGGTACACCAGTTGTTGATCCTCGCTCATAGGATCACAGTTCAGCGTTTTGGGAAGCTCCGTTTCTCCGGAGGCTTATCTTTTGTTATGATTCCCTTAGATTGTAGGTTCTTGTACATTCAGGGGTATGGCGGGGCCCTGTCCCGTCATAGTTGTTATAAAATTCTTAGAGGTCTGTAGTACTGTTGTGGGCAGGGTTTGTAAAGGATATAACTATTCAGGTATATATATATATGCAGAAAGGTAACTGTTTTGGTTAGCCTGTTTCTTGTTTTATGTTGTTTCATGTCTATGATTTTATTTCCGCTGGTTTTTCTCTGATGTATTATCACTAGGGTGCCCGGGGTAAGGCACCAGTCACGGGCCCGAGGTCGGGTCGTGACAAAAGTGGTACCAGAGCAGTTAATCCTCGGAAAGTGTCTACAGACCGTATCTAGTAGAGTTTTGATTATCGGCGTGTTGTGCACCACACCTATAATCAGGAGGCTGCAGGATATTTAGGATTGGTTTCCATTATTCTCATTCTGAGATCGTGCCGTAGAGCTGTGTTATAAGTTGGACTCCCTCTGACGTATTCTTTTATGCCAGTTATGCCTCCACGCAAGGCAACCAGCGGCAAGAAGCGAGAGGAGCTGCGAGTAGCACGAGAGGGTTACCCACGTGCTCGCCTTTACTGGTGGTACTTCAGATGGGGAGTTCTGCGACGTCGTTAGCCCCAGCAGAGTTTAGAGCAGCAGCAATAGCTACTGAGGCTACGATACCTGAGTCTCCAGTTCCACGACCAAGAGCCGAGGATATGAGTTACAAGGAATGGCCCAGTTACTAGCTAGGCTTGTGGCTAGGAATGAGGGCGAGCGTGAGGCGCCGGTTCCGTAGTACGATGGTTCACCCTAGATCCGATAGTTTGAGACTTCGACTTCGAGTCGATCCACCGAGTTCTATGGATCGAGAACCGAGGAAGATCCTCGGGAGTTTATTCGACAGTGCGCAGGATCATGAAAGTGATCAAGGCCTCGAGACGAGTCGGTGGTATTGGTTCACATCGGTGCGTGATCTGCAATGATCGTTTGATTCATGTGAACCGCCCCGGGAGCATGCGCTTCTGCTTTGGGACGAAGTTCTCAGAGGCGTTTCTTAGCCATTTCTTTCCTCCGCAGATGAGGAGGGCTCGGGCCGATAGATTTTTTATGTTGAGACAGAATGGGCGTACGGTTCGGGAGTACAATGTAGAGTTTGACTCATTGGCTCGGTACGTCCCCGCTTTAGTGGCAAACATGGAGGATAGAGTGCACCGATATGTCACAGGACTTGACGATTACTTAGCAGAGGGTTGCACGGGAGTAGCTCTTCAGCCGGGCATGGACATTGCCCGCAGCATGATATGCAGGGATTGAGAATGCAGGCGGCGTAGGACCGTGATCAGCATAAGAGGGCCAGGATAGTAGGGTCCTTCGGTAACTCAGGAGACAGGCCACCTCAGCAGTAGGCTAGTTATGCGCCTCCGCTAGTACAGATTGGTCCTCCGCTTTTGGGGCGTCGAGGTATTCGTGAACAGTCGGGGCTCCGAGGTTCAGTTTTGAGTAGAGGTGTTAGTGCGAATCCACCTCTACCTCGGAGTAGTCGATGTGGTAGAACCCATTATGGGGAGTGTCGTGCTAGTTTGGGAGATTGCTATACTTGCGGCCGACAGGGCCATTTTGCGAAGGAGTGTCCGACCATAGGTAGCGCGGATGTTACGACTCAGCCTTCGGGATTAGTGGCTGGTTCATCGCCATCTATAGCTAGGCGCCCTGCAGGGCGGGATTATGATTAGCGCGGCAAAAGGGAAAGTGAAGCAGTAGTTACAGGTATATTCTTAACCCTCTAGCAACTAGTATGCGTAATAAGATGATTTTTATGTTAAGTGTTATGTTCAGATAACATTGTGTTAATCGTGATTAGAAAACATGGGCAATTGAAAAGGTAAGTTTGGGGTCAGGTAAATTGTGAACCTTAGAAATTATAACAGTTGAGACCTTAGATGTAAGGCCGTCTTGAGTAAAAGATTTTACGGTTAGTCTTTGTCGAAGTACTTGGTATGCGTGAAATGTATTGTGGAATAATTCCATGGGTTGTGTAAGATTAAAGTGGTAGCTTTCATGATGAGAATAGTAAGGTTGTCCCGGACGGGAACAAGAGTTTGGCGCGATGGTGGGTCGAGTTGAGGCCATATCGCGGGTCAACCCGCAGCCCAGAGTGAGGTGGGGTCAGTTTGGGGTGGTCCTGCTAGGTGGTAGGGTCACGTAGGTGCTAGGCCCAATTTTTAGGTAACCATCGTACGAGTTCACGGATGTGTTCGACCAGAATCGGATCGTGAAGACCGGGAATGGCCTTAAGGGAAATTGAAGCTGGAAATGACTAAGTTGGTGGTAGTGACCCAAGTTTGTTTGAAAGATGAAGCGATAACTAAAGTATGGTATGTGTGCTTGAAAGAGTTCGGGTGTACGAGAAGGGAAGTGTTCTTTTTGTGAAGTAAAGATATGAAGAGAGTGTCCTTTAGACCATGGGTGGAGCTAATAGTGTTGTTATACGCTTTAGAGATGATTTCTCGTTGGCTTGGATTTGAGTTTTTGCGCGTATGTTATACTATGGCCATTGGTGGCATGATTGGTTTGGTAAGTGTAGAAGTGAAGACTATACCGGCGCGTGTATGTTTGGAGACTTAGAAGGAACATTCGGGACGAATGTTTCTAAGGGGGGAAGAATGTTTCTAAGGGGGGAAGAATGTTTCTAAGGGGGGAAGAATGTTACACCCCGTAGTTCCAGGGTATGTATGTGAGGACGTACGTACGAGAATACGACATTAAAATTGAAAAGGAAGAAAGATGTGATTTTTCGACGGAAAAGTTTCCGGATTTTGTGAAGGAAAAAAAGTTCGTTAATGGGAATTGGATTCCCAGATTTGGTATGCGGACTTCTTGGAATATTAGAGAATTATGGAATTTTATTTCCGGAATTGGTCACGTGGGGCCCACGGGAGAAATTTACGGTTTTGAGGGGCCCACTTTATTTTCGGATTTTTGGCATTGCGGATATTTTCGGGAGATGAAATATTTTGGACGAGTAGGAGGGCGACACATGGCACCCCATCTGGCCATGTGGCCGATTTAGGTGTACCAAGTGGTTTCTTGGACGTTTTTAGGGAGACATGTGGCTAGCCACATGTCTCAATTTTGTGGTGGACATATGGTTGGTAGAACCCATACACACATGTCCCCAATATACACCACACACTTGCCTTGATCTTGGCCTTTGATTTCTCTATAAATACCCCCTTAAGTGCAAGACTTATTCATCCCACACTTGAAATAATTTCCAAGGCAAATTCTCCCTCCCTCCCTTTGTGGTGCTCTCGGCGAACACCCCCCCCCTTTGTGTAGAAAAATTCTTCAAGTGTTGTTGTAATCCCAAATACCTTAGCCTAGTATCCATAGTAGTATTCCAAAGTAATCCCAACATAAGAGCCCGGAAATACTACTTTATTCCTTTAGTCGCAAAACGAAACCCTAGGAAAATCTCCATAGTTGGATGAAGTGTTAAGAGAAGTTGTTTAGAAACTTCTAAGGGTTGCTTGGAGCGGATTGGAGTGTAAGGAGTAGGAGCTAAACGTTGCTCAGGATCGACTTATAATCTTGGATAATTTTGGGCTTATCGATGTAATAATATTTGTCCTTCTATTGTAATTGGAGATTACATATTGTAGTAATGTATAGTTGAGTATACTATATGTAGAAAGAATATTGAAATGTATTTACATTGGACTGTATTTACAGTAGACTTGTGTAGTATTATTATGGGGCAGAATTGTACACGTCCGGTTAGACATATAAATCCCCTTGGAGTTGTTGGCTTGGTAGCGGGCCTTGATATATGAGGATATTTATGTGGTTTTGGGGAGGTGCTGCCCAATTTTCCGTAGAATAAGGAATCAGATACTTAAAAATATTCTACGAAGAGAACTAGAAGTTGATAGACGTATTGTGGTTATATTAGGTGGATATTCGACGCGCGACATACTCGACTTGGCTTAAGGAGTAGCCGACGAAGTTGAAGTACTTGGAGCATTTTGCTACGTGTCGTAAGGGTTAGTTGTCGCGAGGTATGTGATTCTTCCTATTCTCTTGAGCATGATATTTGTGAAATATATATAGTGCGGTAGATGCACGTGTGTTAAAAGAGTTTGATTTTCCTTTTATGTCCTTGACTTGATTCTAAAGTTAAGTGACTTGTTATGAAATGTTAGGGACTTGAATTGTGTTAAAAAGTTGTGAAGCCTCATTCGTGAGTAATGCGTGCTTAGTCTTTTAAAAGAATAAAGTTATCTTGATGAGAGTAGTTGTCCTTGGTTGGTTTAAAAACATAAAGTGTTTCAATAGCTTTATGGGAAGTTAGTTATAACAACTTTATGAAAAACGAAAGAATGGTTTTATTATTGGATTTAAAATGATAAATTGACATTTTAAAAGTTAGGAGGTTGGTTTCCTTAAAAGATATGATATTTGATTCAAAGATTATGAGACTTAATTTTGAAAGTAAAGAGACTTGACTTATAAACAAATTGATTTTGGAAAAGGAGAAGTAACTTGATTTAAAGGTATAGGTTACTTGTATTGAAAGGAGTAAGTTACTCGGGTTTTTAAGAAGTATACTTGACGTTGTTTTAAAAAGTGTAAGCCACTTGGTTTAAAAAGTATATTGCTACTTGACTTTAAAAAAAAGGAGAAGTGTCTTGGTTTAAAAAGAAGGCATGGTATTGTCTTGATTTGGTTTCAAAGGAAGGCATGGTATTGTCTTGTTTTGGTTTAAAAAGGAAGGCATGATATTATTTTGATTTAATTAAAATGATAGTTACCCTATTTTGATACTACGGGTGTTAGTATCATGTGACTTTTGTGAAAGGAATGGATCTTTTTAAAGAGTTTAAGTACGTAGTACTTTGGGGTTAAAACCCGGATTTTTGGCATAAAATAAAAGTACCTTGAGTGTGAGTAACTTGACTATGTTTGCTTGTGATAGCCGTGTTGTTCAAGTATTGTATCCTTATGCTACCGCGTCTCTCGATGGAGGGCCGGTCATGTTATTCTTGATCACTTTGGGCATACTGACTCGATGGATGGTCCACGGGTATGCGGCCATGATGAGGGTTCGTTCCCTGTTGATAGTATTATTCCATGGACTAGCTCTCCATGAGGTTTACTGATGCAGGGTGGATCTGGTAGCTAGCCCTCGTACTTGCCCGATGTTCAGCGTCTGATGGTTACGTAGTTGGCTTTCGTACTTTCCCCGGTCAGTGTTAGGACGAAGTTTCTGTTATGCCCCGTAGTTCCGGAGTATGTATGTGAGGACGTACGTACAATGTATACGCCCTAATTAGGGTAATATTGATAGAATTGTTTTCCGACGAAAATTATTCCGAACTTTGTGAAGGAAATTTTACGTTTTCAATAATATTTTTACGATTATGGAATTGTTCCGAGAGATAAAATATTTTGTACCAATAGGAGGGCGACAAGTGTCACCCCTATATTGGGACATGTGGGACGAAATTTAGTGGACAAGTAGGCAAGACAAGTGGCCAAAAGTCTTGCATGGCTAGTCTAGGCTTGGACAAATTTGGCTAAGTTTAGTGGGCAAGTCTTGCATGGTCAAGGTCTTGCATGGCTTTAGTAAGACAAGTGTGGGAAGGAACCTTCACATATGATCTCTACCTTACACATGTGTTAATCTCAACCCTTGGTTGTGCTATATAAACCCCCTTAGTGGATGAAAATCAGCCACACTTAACATATTACAAGACTTGAAAAACATTTCCTCTCCCTCCTTCTCTATCTTGATTTCGTCCAACCCCCCCCCCCTCCCCTAACCAAATGTTGTCCAAAAATTCTTAAACTTATAAGTATTCTTCCTTAATGTGTTAGGAAGATTATTAACCAAGAGTTAGACAAGATTTCACACCCCTAGCCTCAAAAACCTTCCCTTGGCCGAGAGTAGGCAGATTTTCGAAACTGTTTTGGGCAGATTCTTAGTCAAGTTTGGAAGGGAATATCTCCTAACATATAAGGAGTTTTTGGGTGTTTCAAAAGCCTAAAATGAAGTTCGTCGAGTCTAGTTTCCAACGCAACCAACCACTCGTCGATAGGACACTGGAGTAGAGTGTTACCGACGTTGCAAGTTCAGCTGACGAAGCAGTAGCTAAAAATCTGGACAGTCACGTTTTTGGGCTATCTTGAGGTAATGAACCTTAACCTCCTTGTGAAGTTGATTTATTATGTATATATGGATATTATACATATATTGGAGGTATATTATGGACTATAAGATATAAAGAAAGATTTGGATCTTTCTAAGAAGTTAACAACAAAGAAACTATAACTTATATAAAGATTGGAATATAAGTTGAAAGACTAATGAAGTAATTAGGATAAGTATTATTGTAAAAGTTGGCCAAGGACCCCAACTTAAGGACCGTATCTACTTTGGACTTTTTACTTTGGACTTCTTTACTTACTGTTTTTTTTTAGGTAAATGCAAATATTATTACTACTAACGGAAATAAAAGTTGCTACAATCAATC
The DNA here is from genome assembly GCA_029844215.1 of Przewalskia tangutica. Lineage (NCBI taxonomy): Eukaryota > Viridiplantae > Streptophyta > Magnoliopsida > Solanales > Solanaceae > Przewalskia > Przewalskia tangutica. The sequence goes on from JAQGDG010000034.1 coordinate 1,162,384, forward strand.
ATTGAGGGTTCTCAATCCTCAACGTAATGCAAAGAAGAAGCGCGAGAGTAAGGGGTTGTCACTCAAAGGTGCCATTACAAGAGGGGATAAAATCATAGAGAACTCTATAAGATGTTGTTTTAATCTTATTAATGACCTCTCTTGCCGGTAAGCTTGTGCCTTCAAAGATCAATGTGTTTCTTGTCCTCCAAATCTCACTTGAAGAAGGCAGCCGAATAACCATCCGGTCCAGGAGCCTTGTCATTTCCTATATCAGAAAGAGCTTCCCAAATCTCCTTATGAAGGGAGATAGTAAACCGCGTTACCGTTCGGGCGTGTTATCCCATTCTTTTACTTATTGTTATTATGAAGGGAGATAGTAAACCGCGTTACCGTTTGGACGTGTTATCCCCTTCTTTACTTATTATTATTATTATGAAGGAGAGATTGTTAATCACGTTCCATTTGGGCGTGTTATCCCCTTCTTTAGTTATTATTGTTATGAAGGAGATATTGTTAATCGCGTTCCGTTTGGGCGTGTTATCCCCTTCTTTAGTTATTATTGTTATGAATGAGAGATTGTTAATCGCGTTCCGTTTGGGCGTGTTATCCCCTTTTTTAGTTATTATTGTTATGAAGGAAAGATTGTTAATCGCGTTTCGTTTGGGCGTGTTATCCCCTTCTTTAGATTTCAGTATTATTGCACCTTAATTATAGTAGGTTAATCACGGTTATCGGGCCTTGGAAAAGGTGGGAAATTGAGTAAAGCGGGGAGGTGTCCGAATTTTCCGTAGGATATGGAACTTGTTCTTAGAAATATCCTACGAAGAGATCTAGAGGTTAATAGACGTTTCATGGCCATTATAGGTTGAAGTACTACGAGTAGCGTATTCTACTTGAAGGGTGAAAAAGGTTAGCAAGGTTATAGTACTTGGGAGCGTTTTGCTAATTGTCGATAATCGTCGCGAGGTATGTGAACCTCTTCCTATCTCTTCTAGCATGATTATTTTAAACTATGTAGTACGGTAGACGTACGTGTGCTAAACGAATTTGGTTGGGTTAAAACATAAAGTGTTATAATGGTTTTATGGGAAGTTAATTATAAAAACTTTATGTAGATAAAAGAATGGTTTATTGATTTTTAAAAAGAATAAGAGACTTGACTTATATTTGACTTGATTTGATATGTGAAGAACTTGAATTGTGTGGAAAGTTGTGAAACCTCATTCGTGAGTAATGAGTACTTAGTTTTGAATAATAATATTACATTGATTGCGGAAATGAGAATAAATATCGAACATCCCATCGCAAAGATTAATAAAGGAAACTATATTGACAAATAATTAATATTATATTAAAACAAGTAGAAACCTCCATCTGCATAGAAGCTAAGATAAGACAAAATTGTATTACATTTCCTAGATCATGGCTGCTTCGAGTACTTTGTCTAAATAAAAGGAAAAGGAATAAGTTATATTGATTTCGGAAAATGGGAATAAGTATCGAACAAGCCACTGCAGCGTTAATAAAAGAGAAAGTAACGACAATTAATTATATTAAAACAAGTAGAAACCTCCATCTGCATAGAAGCTAAGATAAGACAAAATTGTATTACATTTCCTAGATCATGGCTGCTTTAATAAGATCATTATAAACAAGTACAAATTTTCCTAAAGTAAGGAACTGGATTTATATAAAAGAGAGACTTGAGAAATTGAAGTGTTTTCTGGTTCAAAAAGAAGGTATGGAAATTGTTTTGGTTTACTTAAAAAGATAGTCACTCTATTTTGATACTACGGGTATCGTGTGACTCTTGCGAAAGAAATGGCTCTTTTTAAAGAGTTAAAGTATGTAGTACCTTGGGGGTTAAAACCCGGATTGTTGGCATAAAATGGAGTACTTGAGTTTTTATAAATGGTGAATCAAATTGCATGTTAATGAAAGACTAAGAGTATGTTGAACTTGTCTATGCTGGTTGTGATAGCCTTTGTTGTGCAAGTATTGTATTTCTATACCACCGCGTATCTCGATGGAGGGCCGACTGATTTGTTATGAACTTACTTGGACGTACCGGCAGTGACGGAGGATTCCACGGGTACGCTTCCATTATTATTATTCCATGGACTAGCTCTCCATGAGGTTTTACTGATTCGGCTTGGTATCTGGTAGTTGGCTCTCGTACTTGCCCGGCCGTGGTCGATTCGCAGTATCCGGTAGTTAGCCGTACTTGCCCTTCGGTTTGTGGACGGTCTCGTGATTACGACTTGGTATCTGGTAGTTGGTACTTGCCTCCGTCAGCTACGTGGCGTGGAAGGTATCTGGTAGTCGGCCTTCGTACTTGCCCCGGGTCAGCTTCGTGGTATGGTTATATGGATTTGTTGGTACGGTTTTGGTATCTGGTAGTTGGCTTTCGTACTTGCCCCGGTCAGTTGATGATGCGGCTTTGGTATCTGGTAGTTAGCCTTCGTACTTGCCCCGTACAATTTTATGACACAGGTGGGACCTGGTATTCATGTACTCCTGTTGTTATTCGTGACCGCCGGCTGAGAGAAGTTATTCCATGGGCATGATTGATGTTGTGGGCGTGAGACCCGTAGTTATATTTGAGTGATGACTTCGAGGGCGTGAGTCCCTGACTTGACATGACTGCTTACATATTGTGTACTGTAGTTTGGTTATCATATATGTCTCCGGTTTTATATAGACTACTATGATTTTATTTACAGTATTTTCAGTTTCACATACTTGGTACCTGTTGTACCGACTCCTTGGCCGCGCTCATGCCGCAGTTGAGGTACGTAGCTTGCGATCCGCACTCTTGATCACCGTCAGTTCTTGGAAAGCTCCTTTCTCCGATGCTTTGTCTTTCGTATAGTCCCTATCAGAGGTACTTGTACATTAAGGGTATGGCGGGCCCCGTCTCCGTCATAGTTGTGGTTACATTCTTAGAGTGCAGTAGTAATCGCTGTGGGCAGGGTTCGTAAAGGATGTAACTGTTCAAGTTTTGGTTTATATATACATGCCGAAAGGCGACATTTTCTTGGTTAGACTGTTCTTACTCTTTATTGTTTCATGTCTTGTTTTTATATTCCGCTGGTTACTCTGATGTATATCTACTTGGGTGCCCGGGTAAGGCACCAGTCACGGGCCCGGGATCGGGTCGTGACAAAAGTGGTATCAGAGCAGTTAATCCTCGGAAAGTGTCTGAGCAGCGTTCAGTGTAGTCTTGATTATCGGTGTGTTGTGCACCACATCTATAATCAGGAGGCTGCAGGACATTTAGGATTGGTTTCCATTCTTCTCACTCTGAGATCGTGCCTTAGAGCTATGTTATAAGTTGAACCCCTCTGACGAGTCTCTTTCGTTACCAGTTATGCCTCCACGTAAGGCAACCCGCCCGTATGGCAAGGCAAAGCGGAGTTGCGACTAGAACACAGAGGAGTACGAGGGCACAGGCCCAACCTTTACCCGAGGTGATACCCCAGACGGCGAGTTCCACGACGTCGCCGCCCCAGAAGTTTAGTGCAATGGCAGCGATTCCTCATGGCCATGATATATGAGCCTTCAGTTCCACGACCGGGAACAGGGAATATGGATTACAAAGGGATGGCTCAGTTACTAGCTAGGATTTTAGCAAACAGAGAGTATATAGTGCGCCGATATATCACGGGTCTAGACGATTATGTAGTAAAGGGGTGTACAAGAGTAGTTCTTCAGTCAGGCATGGACATTGCCCGCGTACAGGCTTATGCGCAGCAGACTGAGGAACATAAAGATCGATGAATTAAGCAAGACCAGCAGAAGAGGGCCAGGACAACAGGGTCCTTTGGTGACTTTGGAGGCAGCAAAATTTCAAGAAGAGATTAGTTATGCCCTCCGCCGCGAACTAGTCCTCCACAGCTTGACGCGTTGGAGTATGCAGGAGTTGTCGTGGCTCGTGGTTTCCGGTTCACAGATTTACATAGGTTCTAGCCAGCCAGATTCAGTTTTCCTTCAGTGTTTACTATGTGGTAGGCGTCATCCCGGGAGATGTCATCTTTTTACCAATGCCTGTTTTACCTGCGGCCGGCAGGGCCATGTGAGGAGAGAATGTCCTAGTAGGAGGGATACATGTGGGATAACTCACCACCGTGTCGATTCGCGATTCATGGTTCGGAGAGGAAGGGGTGTTAGCCAGAGGAGGCCACCCCCACCTCGGTGTGGCTGATGTGGTAGGTGTCATTGTGGGGAGTGTCGTGCTACTTCGACAGTTTGTTATGCTTGCGGACAGCAGGGCCATTTTGCGAGAAATTGTCCAACCAGAGGTGGCGGATGTTACGACTCACGCCGGGATCGATGGTCGTTCATCACCCTCTATAACTATGCGCCCAGCAGAGCAGGATTTTGATTAAGAGCGACAAAGGGAAGTGAAGGAGTAGTTGCAGGTATATCCTTAACCTCTGCAGACTAGTATGTGTAATAGGAAGATTATATTTTAAGTGTTATGTTCGGAGAACATGGTGTTAATTGTGATTGGAAAACACGGGTGGTTAAAAAGGTAAGTTTGAGGACAAGTAAATTGCGAACCTTAGAAATTATAACAGTTGAGACTTTAGATGTAAGGCCGACTTAAGTAAAAGATTTTACGTTTTGATCCTTGTCGAGATACATTGTATACGTGGGGTGTATTCATGTGATAAATCCATGGGTAGTTTGAGATAGAAGTGGTAGCTTTCATGACGTGAATTAGTAAGATTATTCTGGATCGGGGAACGAGAGAATTTGGCGCAAAAATGGGTCGGGTTGAGGCGGTGCGGGTCAACCGCGGCCCGATTAAGGTGGGTCGGTTTGAGGTAGTCCCGCTAGGTGATAGGATCACGCGGTGTTAGGCCCTGTTTACGTAACCATCGTGCGAGTTCGTGGATGCGTTCGACCCGATGGTCGGGCGATGGGTCAGCCATCTTGTCTTTCGATCGGACCATTTACTCGGCGTAGGTTATGCGAGATGTTATATATCGAAGGTTGTAAGGCTGCAGGGTTCCTACTTTTATTTTATGACAGCGATTGAGCCCGATTCACGGCTATTTTCTTTTTCGAGGTTTTACCAAAGTGATAGGAACTCGTGAGTCTCGATTGCATTCACCCTCGGGCCGACGGACAAACAGCGCGTTGTACCCAGATATTTGAGGATAGGTTACGGGCCGGTGTTTTGATTTCAAGGGAGTGGTGAGGATTATTTGCCTTGTGTTGAGTAGGTATTATAATAGCTACCATTTCAGTGTTCGAATGACGCCTTACGAAGCGTTCTATAGGGCGGAAGTATAGGTTGCCGGTCGATTGGTTCGATGTTGGCAAGGTTCAGATAGTTGGTCCATACTTGATTCAGCAGAATGAGGATAAGGCGAAGCTTATCCAGAGGAGGTTATTAGCAGCTCAGAGTCAACAGAAGTCTTGCAGATAATCGGCATCAACACTTGAGTTCAGTTGACGGTGGGCCTTCAGGTACCACCGGAAGGTGTGACGAGATTTGGAAAGCAAGGGAAACTTAGCGAGGTACTTTGGGCCTTTTCAGATCATTTGTAGAATAGGCGGGTTGCCTATAAGTTAGCACCGCCGTCCGACTTGTGAGGCGATGGGTCCGGTCTTTCATGTTGCTACGATTCGGAAGAGTATCGGAAATTCATCCAGAGTGTTCCCAAGTAATGACGACCAAGTTAAGGATAGTAACCCCGAGATTTTAAAAACTGAAGTAATGACAGAAATGTGATACGTATATTAGGAAGAGTTCGAGTGTACGAGGAGGGTACGACGAGTAAGAAAAGAGGCGAAGATGTGTTAAGAATATGGAAGTGTTCCTTTTTATAAGTAAGGATGTGGAGAAAGTATCCTTTGGACCATGGGTGGAGCTAATAGTGTTGTATACGCTTTAGAGATGATTCTTCGTCGGCTCGGATATGATTTTTTGCGCGTACATGGTATTATGGCCATGAGTGGCATAATTGATTTCGTAAGAATAAAGGGAAGACTATACCCAAAGACAGTATGTTTTGAGACTTAGAAGGAACATTCGGACGAATGTTTCTAAGGGAGAATGTTATGCCCCGTAGTTCCGAGTATGTATGTGAGGCGCACATACAATGTATCATACTAATTAGGGTAAGATTGATAGACTTGTTTTCCGACGAAAATTATTCCGAACTTTGTGAAGGAAATTTTACGTTTTCAATAATATTTTTACGATTATGGAATTGTTCCGAGAGATAAAATATTTTGGACCAATAGGAGAGCGACAAGTGTCACCCCTAGATTGGGCCATGTGGGACGACATTTAGTGGACAAGTAGGCAAGACAAGTGGCCAAAAGTCTTGCATGGCTAGTCTTGGCTTGGACAAATTTGGCTAAGTTTAGTGGGCAAGTCTTGCATGGTCAAGGTCTTGCATGGCTTTAGTAAGACAAGTGTGGGAAGGAACCTTCACATATGATCTCTACCTTACACATGTGTTAATATCAACCCTTGGTTGTGCTATATAAACCCCCTTAGTGGATGAAAATCAGCCACACTTAACATATTACAAGACTTGAAAAACATTTCCTTTCCCTCCTTCTCTATCTTGATTTCGTCCAACCCCCTCCTCTAACCAAATGTTGTCCAAAAATTCTTAAACTTATAAGTGTTCTTCCTTAATGTGTTAGGAAGATTATTAACCAAGAGTTAGACAAGATTTCACACCCCTAGCCTCAAAAACGTTCCCTTGGCCGAGAGTAGGCAGATTTTCGAAACTGTTTTGGGCAGATTCTTAGTCAAGTTTGGAAGGGAATATCTCCTAGCATATAAGGAGTTTTTGGGTGTTTCAAAAGCCTAAAATGAAGTTCGTCGAGTCTAGTTTCCAACTCAACCAACCACTCGTCGATAGGACACTGGAGTAGAGAGTTATCGACGTTGCAAGTTCAGCTGACGAAGCAGTAGCTAACAATCTGGACAGTCACGTTTTTGGGCTATCTTGAGGTAATGAACCTTAACCTCCTTGTGAAGTTGATTTATTATGTATATATGGATATTATACATATATTGGAGGTATATTATGGACTATAAGATATAAAGAAAGATTTGGATCTTGCTAAGAAGTTAACAACAAAGAAACTATAACTTATATAAAGATTGGAATATAAGTTGAAAGACTAATGAAGTAATTAGGATAAGTATTATTGTAAAAGTTGGCCAAGGACCCCAACTTAAGGACCGTATCTACTTTGGACTTTTTACTTTGGACTTCTTTACTTACTGTTATTATGAAGGGAGATAGTAAACCGCGTTACCGTTTGGGCGTGTTATCCCCTTCTTTTACTTATTGTTATTATGAAGGGAGATAGTAAACCGTGTTACCGTTTGGGCGTGTTATCCCCTTCTTTTACTTATTGTTATTATGAAGGGAGATAGTAAACCGCGTTACCGTTTGGGCGTGTTATCCCTTTCTTTACTTATTATTATTATGAAGGAGAGATTGTTAATCACGTTCCGTTTGGGCGTGTTATCCCCTTCTTTAGTTATTATTGTTATGAAGGAGAGATTGTTAATCGCGTTCGTTTGGCGTGTTATCCCATTCTTTACTTATTATTATTATGAAGGAGAGATTGTTAATCTCGTTCCGTTTGGGCGTGTTATCCCCTTCTTTAGTTATTATTGTTATGAAGGAGAGATTGTTAATCGCGTTCCGTTTGGGCGTGTTATCCCCTTCTTTAGATTTGATATTATTGCACCTTAATTATAGTAGGTTAATCACGGTTATCGGGCCTTGGAAAAGGTGGGAAATTGAGTAGAAAGCGGGGAGGTCTTTGCGAATTTTCCGTAGGATATGGAACTTGTTCTTAGAAATATCCTACGAAGAGATCTAGAGGTTAATAGACGTTTCATGGCCTTTATAGGTTGCAGTACTACGAGTAGCGTATTCTACTTGAAGAGTGGAAACGGCTAGCAGGGTTACAGTACTGTGGGGCGTTTTGCTAATTGTCGATAATCGTCGCGAGGTATGTGAACCTCTTCCTATCTTTTCTAGCATGATTATTTTAAACTATGTAGTACGGTGAGCGTCACGTGTGCTAAACGAATTTGGTTGGGTTAAAACATAAAGTGTTATAATGGCTTTATGGGAAGTTAATTATAACAACTTTATGTAGATAAAAGAATGGTTTATTGATTTTTAAAAAGAATAAGAGACTTGACTTATATTTGACTTGATTTGATATGTGAAGAACTTGAATTGTGTGGAAAGTTGTGAAACCTCATTCGTGAGTAATGAGTACTTAGTTTTGAATAATAATATTACATTGATTGCGGAAATGAGAATAAATATCGAACATCCCCATCGAGCGTTAATAAAGGAAACTATATTGAAAAATAATTAATATTATATTAAAACAAGTAGAAACCTCCATCTGCATAGAAGCTAAGATAAGACAAAATTGTATTACATTTCCTAGATCATGGCTGCTTCGAGTACTTTGTCTAAATAAAAGGAAAAGGAATAAGTTATATTGATTTCGGAAAATGGGAATAAGTATCGAACAAGCCACTGCAGCGTTAATAAAAGAGAAAGTAACGACAATTAATTATATTAAAACAAGTAGAAACCTCCATCTGCATAGAAGCTAAGATAAGACAAAATTGTATTACATTTCCTAGATCATGGCTGCTTTAATAAGATCATTATAAACAAGTACAAATTTTCCTAAAGTAAGGAACTGGATTTATATAAAAGAGAGACTTGAGAAATTGAAGTGTTTTCTGGTTCAAAAAGAAGGTATGGAAATTATTTTGGTTTACTTAAAAAGATAGTCACTCTATTTTGATACTACGGGTATCGTGTGACTCTTGCGAAAGAAATGGCTCTTTTTAAAGAGTTAAAGTATGTAGTACCTTGGGGGTTAAAACCCGGATTGTTGGCATAAAATGGAGAACTTGAGTTTTTGTAAATGGTGAATCAAATTACATGTTAATGAAAGTCTAAGAGTATGTTGAACTTGTCTATGCTGGTTGTGATAGCCTTTGTTGTGCAAGTATTGTATTTCTATACCACCGCGTCTCTCGATGGAGGGCCGACTGATTTGTTATGAACTTACTTAGACGTACCGGCAGTGACGGAGGATTCCACGGGTACGCTTCCATTATTATTATTCCATGGACTAGCTCTCCATGAGGTTTTACTGATTCGGCTTGGTATATGGTAGTTGGCTCTCGTACTTGCCTTGGCCGTGGTGATTCGCCGGTATCCGTAGTTAGGCTTCAGACTTGCCCCTTTCGCTTTGTGACGAAGTCTCGTGATTACGGTTTGGTATCTGGTAGTTGGTCTTCGTACTTGCCTCCGTCAGCTACGTGGCGTGGAAGGTATCTGGTAGTCCGCCTTCGTACTTGCCCCGGGTCAGCTTCGTGGTATGGTTATATAGATTTGTTGGTACGGTTTTGGTATCTGGTAGTTGGCTTTCGTACTTGCCCCGGTCAGTTGATGATGCGGCTTTGGTATCTGGTAGTTAGCCTTCGTACTTGCCCCGTACAATTTTATGACACAGGTGGGACCTGGTGTTCATGTGTACTCCTTGGGGTTGTTACCGTAGACTGCCGGCAGTGAGGAAGTTATTCCACGGGCATGATTGATGTTGTGGGCGTGAGACCCGTAGTTATATTTGAAGAAATAGGCAATATTTTGGAAGGCGGGAGCGGAGGCGGGACTGGAATTAATACTCCAGATTTAGAGGCTATGGATCATAACCAATTCAATCAACCTATAGATTACAAAGAACTTGCAAGAAGGATGCATAATATGTAAATAAAATTATTATTACTTCATTATGTACTCTTATTAACATTATGAAAGTTTAAAAGTGTCATGACCCGTTCCGGGGCCCGTGACTGGTGCCTTACCCGGGCACCCAAGTAGTCATACATCAGAGAAATCAGCGGAATATAAAACAAGACATGAAATGAGAAACAGTTGCCTTTCGGCATATATATATAAAAACTTGAACACGAGCGATTACATCCCTTTACAAACTCGCCATAACATTTCGGACCTCTAAGAATGTTAGAATAACAACGACGGGACAGGGCCCCGCCATACCCCTGAATGTAAGCACCTACAACAACAGGGGACTATACCAAAGATAAGCCTCCGGAGAAACGGAGCTTCCCAAAACGCTGAACTGTGATCCTAAGAGCGAGGATCGACGATCGCGTACCTACCGCGGCATGACGCAGCCCCGAATGAGGTCGATAACAGTACCAAGTATGTGAAATCAAAAATCGTAAGTGAAATCATAATAGTCTATATAAAATGTAAGACATATATGATAACCAATTTACGATACACAATATGTAAGCAGTTATGTCAAGTCAGGGACTCACGCCCTTAAAGTCATCACTCAAATATAACCACTGGGTCTCATGCCCACAATATCAATCATGCCCGTGGAATTCCTTCCTCACCGCTTCATCCATGATATAAAAGCACCAAGGAATACACATGATCACCAGGTCCCAGCTTTGTCCTTATAAATCGTACGGGTTTAGTACGAAGGCTTAGCAGACTTCTAAAACCCAAAGTACCAATAATGCCATAAACTGTATCACGAGGTCTTTCTAGACCGCGCCACATGATCGGCCGCCACTCGCCTCGTGATCAATGTGCGCGTCTAATCTCGAGTATACCGCTGCTCCGCATAGGCCACACATAGGCCTGCATGAGGTATTCCTCGCATCGCAGGGCAGCTAACCCTCGGCATCGTCCTGGACTCTCGTAGTCCGCATGGCCACATAGACCGCATGAGGTAATTACCCCGCACACTAACCTGGAACTCTCGTAGCTCCGCATAGGTCCCCTGGACCCGCATGAGGCATCCTCGGGGGGCAGCTTAACCCCCGGTATATCATGTCAAGAGGTGAGTGGTACAATACTAACATAAAGGCTTATCGTTAAACAACATAAGCACAATCAAGGGAAACCCCTTTACACAAACATTACAAGACACTAACACACGTAGCATCCTAACATGTTTACTTATCAAACCAACAAGAAGTATTACAAGGCTATCACAAACCAACATAGTCAAGTTATTTACACAAGGTACTTTCTATTTTATGTCAACAAGTTCGGGTTTTTATCCCCGAAGTACTTCATACATTAACTCTTTAAAAACCAAGTACTCATTGCTCACGAATGAGGTTTCACAAAATTCATATCAAGTCAATTAAGTCAAGTCTCTTATCTTTTAAGATCAAGTCTCTTATCTTCAAAAAGATTCATAGATCATAGTTTTAAACACTTAACAACGTAATTTCCTTTTTTAGAAACAATTTGAGTAACATATGCCTTATGTGTGAGTAGGTTATTCTTGTTTATAACAATCTTATTAAAGCAGCCATGATCTAGGAAATGTAATACAATTTTGTCTTATCTTAGCTTCTATGCAGATGGAGGTTTCTACTGGTTTTAATAATACTTAATTAGTCAATACATTTTCCTTTATTAGCTACTATGATGGTTTGTTCGATACTTATTCTCATTTCCGAAATCAATATAAGGCTTTCATAAACAATTAAGTAAACCGTTCCTTTTATCTCTCTTAAGTCGTTATACCTAACTTCCCATAAAGCTAGTATAACACTTAAGCTTTTAAAAACCAAGTATTACTCTTCTTTCAAAAACGATTCTTAATTCTTTTGAAATACTTCAAGATTCTTATTATTTAAAACTCAAGTCAAAAGACATCGAAGTAAAACCACGTTCAGTTAACACACGTACGTCTACCGTACTATACATATTCTTTTAAAATATCATGCTCAAGAGGATAGGAAGAATCACATACCTCCTCGGTGAAATCCACCTGCCAAGTCGAATATGTCGCGCGCAGAGTATCAACCTATAATAGTCAAATACGTCTATCAACGTCTAGACTACTCTGTAGAATATTCTAAGCAGAAGGTTCTTATTGCTACGGAAAATCGGGCAGCACTTCCCTACCCCTCAAAATACACAAGTATACTGTAATACAGTCCTATGTAATTACAGTTCAATTCTCTTCTCTTATACCATCCTTCTATACATCTTATACCCAATTCTAAACTTCTACAATATGTAATCTCCAATTATAATAGAAGGATAAGATTATTTACCTCGTTAAGCCCAAAATTATCCAAGTTTAAATGTCGATCCTGAGCAAGGTTTAGCTCCTAATCCGTGCGCTCCAATTCGCTCCAAGAAACCCTTAGAAGTTCTACACAACTTCTACTTAATACTTCAACCACTATGAAGATTTTTCCCTAGGGTTTCATTTTGTGACTAAAGAAAGTATAGTAGTATTTTCGGGCTCTTAGTATTGAAATAACTTTGGAATACTACAAGATATTTGGGCTAAGGTATTGTTATACCCCGTATTTCCAGAGTATGTACGTGAGGGCGTACGTATAAAAATTTAAGCCTTAAGGTTGGCAAGGTTCGAAATTTGTACACAAGTACCGAAAAGAATCGTTTTTCGACGAAACGTTTTACAAGACTTGCGAAGGGAAAAATACGGCTATGTCATTTATAATTTTTGCGGATTTTTCCGAGAGATGAAACATTTTGGACCAACGGGAGGGTGATATGTGTCACCCTCAAAAGTGGACGGCAAGGGCTAGCATTGGCACGTTTTTTGTGCCTTGTTTGTAGTCAAGGTTAGGTAGGATATTTGTGAGATATTTTGTGTAGTTGATGAACAAGTGGGACCCACTTACACATGTCCAAATCCCCACCCTACACTTGCCTAACACTTGTCTTGATCTTGGCCATTGGTTGGCCTATAAATACCCCCCTTAGTTGATGAACTTCTTCATCCACACTTAGACATTTTCCAAAGTCTTGAAATCCCCCCCTCCTTGTGGTTCTCGTCCAAGAGCCTTCCCTCTCCCCCCCTTGAGAAGCCTTGGCCGAGAGGGTACTCCCCCCCCCTCCTAGTGGTGTGGCCGAAAGTACCCCCCCTTTGCCTAGTTGTTTTCGTATAAATACACCCCCCTCTTGGTAGAAATACTCTCCAAGTATTGTTATAATGCCAAAATACTCTAGCCCATATACCTTGTAGTATTCCCAAGGTTACCTCTATACGAAAAGCCCAGAAATACTATTATACTTCCCCTCAGTCACAAAAACGAAACCCTAAGGAAAATCTTCATAGCCGGTTGAAGTATTAAGAAGAAGTTGCGTAGAACTTCTAAGGGTTGTTTGGAGCGGGTTGGAGCGCCCAGAGTAGGAGCTAAACGTCGCTCAGGATCGACATATATACTTGGATAATTTTGGGCTTACCGAGGTAAATAATCCTATCCTTCTATTGTAATTGGAAATTACATACTGTAGTTGTATAGAAATGAATATAAGATTCATAGAAGAGAGTTGAACTGTAATAGAAGGATATTACAGAAAACACTTGAACTGAAATCACGTCAGAAGAATAATAGTAGAAGATTAAACTGTACTTACATAGGACCGTATTTACAGTAGACTTATAACCTTTCTTGGTTGAATGTTCTGCGAGTAGCATGTACTACTTGGAAGGTGGACAAGGCTAGCCGGGTTTTAGCCGTGGAGCGTTTTGCTAATAGTCGATAATCGTCGCGAGGTATGTGATTCTTCCTATACTCTTGAGCATGATATTTTACAAGAATATATATATAGTACGGTAGACGTACGTGTGGCAATGTCTTTTGACTTAAGCCTGAATAATAAGAATCTGGAAGTATTTTACAAGAATATATATATAGTACGGTAGACGTACGTGTGGCAATGTCTTTTGACTTAAGCCTGAATAATAAGAATCTGGGAGTATTTTACAAGAATATATATATATATAGTACGGTAGACGTACATGTGTTAACTGAATATAGTTGTACGGCAATGTCTTTTGACTTAAGCCTGAATAATAAGAATCTTGAAGTATTTCAAAAGAATTAAGAAACCTTTTTGAAAGAAGAGTAATGCTTGGTTTTAAAAGCTTAAGAGTTATACTAGCTTTATGGGAAGTTAGGTATAACGACTTAAGAGAGATAAAAAGAATGGTTTATTAATTTTAGAAGTTAAGAGACTTGATCTTAAAAGATAATAGACTTGACTTAAATGAATTAATATAAATTTTGTGTGAAACCTCATTCGTGAGTAATGAGTACTTGGTTTTTAAAAGGAATAATGTTTTACTGATTTCGGAAATCAGAATAAGTATCGAACAAACCACAGCAGCGCTAATAAAGGGAAATGTATTGACTAATAAAGTATTATTAAAACCAGTAGAAACCTCCATCTGCATAGAAGCTAAGATGAGACAAAATGATATTACATTTCCTAGATCATGGCTGCTTTAATAAGATTGTTGTGAACAAGAATAACCTACTCACACATAAGGCAGATGTTTCTCAAATTGTTTTAAAGGATTAAAACTATGAACTACGAAACCTTTTCGAAAATGAGAAACTTGAGCATTTGAAATTAGGCAAACTTGAGCGTTTGGAAAATAATGTTGTTACTTGATTTTACAAAGGGAAGTGTTTTGGTTTACTTAACAATGTTAGTCACTCTATTTTTTTATACTACGGGTATCGGGTGACCTTTGTAAAAGAAATGGATCTTTAAAAGGAATTTAACGTACGTAGTACCTTAGGGTTAAAACCCGGACTTTGACATAAAATGAAAGTACCTTGAGTTGTGTATAACTTGCCTATGCTTGTTGTTGTGAAACTTGCCTATGCTTATTGTGATAGCCTTTGTTGTGCAAGAATTGTGTTTCTATACTACCGCGTCTCTCGATGGAAGGTCGATTGACTTGTTGAGAACTTACTTGGACGTGCCGGCAGTGACGGAGAATTCCACGGGTACACTCCTGTTGATAGTGTTATTCCATGGACTAGCTCTCCATGAGGTTTTACTGTTCGGCTTATTGTGATAGCCTTTGTTGTGCAAGAATTGTGTTTCTATACTACCGCGTCTCTCGATGGAAGGTCGATTGACTTGTTGAGAACTTACTTGGACGCGTCGCGGTGACGAGAATTCCACCGTACACTCGCTGATAGTGTTATTCCATGGACTAGCTCTCCATGAGGTTTTACCGCTCGCCTTGGTATCCGTGGTCGGCTTTACTTGCCGCCTCGTGGCTGATTCGGCCTTGGTACCAGTAGTTAGCCCTCGCACTTGCCCCGCTCGTGTAGTGACGGTCTCGTGATACGCCTTGGTACCAGTAGTTAGCCCTGATTTCCCGCCGCCACGTGACCGACCTTGGTATCTAGTAGTCGGCTTTCGTACTTGCCCCGTGTCAGCTTCGTGGTTTGGTTGTATAGTATTGTTAGTGCGGCTTTGGCATCAGGTAGGACTTGGTGTTCGTGTGTACTTGGGTTATCATATCATAGATCGCCAGCAGGCGGAGGAAGGTATTCCACGCATGATTGATGTTGTGGCGTGAGACCCATAATTATATTTGAGTAATGACTTGGAGGCGTGATTCACGACTTGATATAATCATTATATGCATGTATCGTAGTTTGGTTATCATACATGTCTCCCGCTTTATATAGACTATTATGATTTCATTTACGATTTTCGCCACATACTGTACTGTTATCGACCTCCTTCGGGGCTGCGTCATGCCGCAGTAGAGGTACATCTAGCCGATTCCCACTTATAGGATCACATTTCAACGTATTGGAAGCTCCGTTCCTTCTGAGGCTTATCTTTTGGTATGTTACCACGAGTCAGTAGGTTCTTGTACATTCGTGGTATGGCGGGCCCTGTCCGTCATAGTTCTTGTAAAAATCTTAGAGGTCTGTTGTAATCACAAGGCGGGGTTGTAAGGATTGTAATCGCTCAAATGTCGATATATATATACTGCGTAAAGGCAACCGCTTTGGTTGGCCTATTTTCTTTATCTTGATCCATATCTAATTGTATGTTTAAGTTTTTATTTCACCGGTTTTTCTCTCGATGTTGTATCACTAGGTGCCCGGTAGGCACGACCACGCCCGGTTCGGTCGTGACAAAAGTGGTATCGAGCGATTAATCCTCGGAAAGTGTCTACGCATCGTGTCTAGTAGAGTCTTGATTATCGGTGTGTTGTGCACCACATTTATAATCGTGAGGCTATAGGACATTTAGGATTGGTTTCCATTCTTCTCATTCGAGATCGTGCCTTAGAGTCGTGTGATAAGTTGGACCCTCCGACGTATTCCTTTCATTTACCGATTATGCCTCCGCGTAAGGCAACCCGGCCCGGCGGCAAGGCAGAGGAGTCGCGAGTAGAGCAACGGCAGCCTCTACAGAGACCACAATACTGAGCCTTCATCCCACACCGGCGGGGAGATGGGTTACAAGGAGTTGGCGATTATTGGCCGTGGTCAGGCGGACGAGGATAGGCCGACGCAGCAGCCCAAAGAGCACCGATGGTTCACCCTAGATCGAGATAGTTTGAGGCTACGAGATTTTCTCGAGTCAGAGCCCGAGTTTTATGGGTCGAGGCACGAGGATGATCCGCAGGAGTTCATCCGACGCTACAATGATCATGAGAGTGATCAAGGCACGGAGACCGAGTCGGTGGTCCTAGGTTCGCATCGGCCGCGCGTGATACCGCAATGATCGGGTTTGATTCGTGGGAGCTGTCCCGGGGAGAGCATGCACTTCCAGCCGTATGGAACGAGTTCTCAGAGGCATTTCTTGCACATTTCATGCCTCCACAGCGGCGAGGGCTCGCCGACAGATTTTTGGTGTTGAGGCAGGCGCGACGATTCGGGAGTACAATGTGGAGTTCGACTCTTTGGCTCGGTATGTCCCCGCTGTAGTAGCTGATATGGAGGACAGAGTGCACCGCTACGTCACCGGGCTCGATGACTACTTGGCAGAGGCTTGTTCGGGTGTAGCTCTTCAGCCGGGCATGGACATTGCCCGCATGCAGGCTTATGCACTTGGATGTGAGGAGCGGAGAGGTCGACGGAATGACCAAGATCAGCAGAAGAGGGCCAGAACAGCAGGGTCCTTTGATAACTTTCGAGGCGGACCGCCTCAGCAGCAGACTAGTTATGTACCTCCGCCAGTACAGAGTGGTCCTCCACATCCTTCGGGACCTTCGGGATATTCAGGAGCAGGTCAGGGCTCCCAGGTTTCAGATTTTCAGGGGAGTAGGAGTGCTCGCCGGATGAGGTTGCCCTTGTCTCAGTGTGGCCGTTGTGGAAAACTTCATAAGGGAGAGTGTCGTACTAACTTGGGAGATTGTTATTCTTGCGGCCAACAGGGCCATCTGGCGAGACGTCCACTGTGGGTAGCACTGGTAGGATAGCACAGACTACGAGATCAGTTGCGGGTTCTTCACTTTCCATAGCTAGGCAGGATGTTCATACACCGGCAGGCCACGGCAGAGGTCACGGTGGAAGTTCCCAGTTTTAGCGGTCCTTTGAACCGCCTATCTTTTCAGGTATATCCTTAACCCTCTAAAGTTTTGCATGCGTGATACAATGATTGTATGTTGAGTGCTATGTACAGATAACTTTGTGTGTATTGTGGTTTAGAGACATGGATTGTTGAAAGAATAAGTGTGGGTCAAGGTATGGACCTTAGAATATTACACGTTGAGACCTTAGATATAAGGTCAGCTTGAATAAAAGATTTTACGGTTAGTCTTTGTCGAAATACTTGGTTTGCGTATAAATGTATTGTGGGATAATTCCGTGAGTTGTGTAAAATAGAAGTGGTAGCTTTCATGACCTGTATAGGTAAGATTGTTCCGGATCGGGAAACAAGAGCTTGATGCTGGGTTGGGGCCTGTCAGCTGTTGCCGGCCAACCCAGAGTCTGGTTTGGGATTGGGTCGATTCGAGTGGTCCCGCCGGTGGTAGGGTCACGAAGGTGCTAGGCCCAAGTTTAGATGACCATCGTATGAGTTCGTGGATATGTTCGACCGAGCGGATCGTGAAGGCCGAATGGCCTTAAGGGGATTGAGGCTAGTAAGATGACCAAGTTGGAGGTGGTGACTCCAAAGTTTTGGGAACCAGGCGATGACTGAAGTGTATGCATTATACTAGAAGAGTTCAAGTGTTCGGAAGCGGCACGACGAGTAAGGAAGGAAGAGTGCGTGTGTTATTTCGCGGCAAGGTGTGGCGTTGGCAACTTGTTAGAGGAACTTTATCGTTATCCGCTTGAGAAGGAACATTCGACGAATGTTTCTAAGGAGGAGAATGTTATACCCCGTATTTCCAGTATGTACGTGAGGCGTGCGATAAAAATTTAAGCCTTAAGGTTGGCAAGGTTCAAATTTTTACACAAGTACCGAAAAGAATCGCTTTTTCGACGAAACGCTTTACAAGACTTGCGAAGGAAAAATACGGCTATGTCATTTATAATTTTGCGGATTTTTCCGAGAGATGAAACATTTTGGACCAACGGGAGGTGACATGTGTCACCTCAAAAGTGGACGGCAAGGGCTAGCATTGGCACGTTTTTTGTGCCTTGTTTGTAGTCAAGGTTAGGTAGGATATTTGTGAGATATTTTGTGTAGTTGATGAACAAGTGGGACCCACTTACACATGTCCAAATCCCCACCCTACACTTGCCTAACACTTGTCTTGATCTTGGCCATTGGTTGGCCTATAAATACCCCCCTTAGTTGATGAACTTCTTCATCCACACTTAGACATTTTCCAAAGTCTTGAAATCCCCCCCTTCTTGTGGTTCTCGTCCAAGAGCCTTCCCCCTCCCCCCTTGAGAAGCCTTGGCCGAGAGGTACTCCTCCTAGTGGTGTGGCCGAAAGTACCCCCGTTTGCCTAGTTGTTTCGTATAAATACACCCCCCCTCTTGGTAGAAATACTCTCCAAGTATTGTTATAATGCCAAAATACTCTAGCCCATATACCTTGTAGTATTCCCAAGGTTACCTCTATACGAAAAGCCCAGAAATACTATTATACTTCCCCTCAGTCACAAAAACGAAACCCTAAGGAAAATCTTCATAGCCGGTTGAAGTATTAAGAAGAAGTTGCGTAGAACTTCTAAGGGCTGTTTGGAGCGGGTTGGAGCGCCCAGAGTAGGAGCTAAACGTCGCTCAGGATCGACATATATACTTGGATAATTTTGGGCTTACCGAGGTAAATAATCATATCATTCGATTGTAATTGTAAATTACATACTGTAGTTGTATAGAAATGAATATAAGATTCATAGAAGAGAGTTGAACTGTAATAGAAGGATATTACAGAAAAGACTTGAACTGAAATCACGTCAGAAGAATAATAGTAGAAGATTAAACTGTACTTACATAGGACCGTATTTACAGTAGACTTATAACCTTTCTTGGTTGAATGTTCTGCGAGTAGCATGTACTACTTGGAAGGTGGACAAGGCTAGCCGGGTTTTAGCCGTGGAGCGTTTTGCTAATAGTCTATAATCGTCGCGAGGTATGTGATTCTTCCTATACTCTTGAGCATGATATTTTACAAGAATATATATATATAGTACGGTAGACGTACCTGTGGCAATGTCTTTTGACTTAAGCCTGAATAATAAGAATCTGGAAGTATTTTACAAGAATATATATATAGTACGTAGACGACGCGTGTGGCAATGTCTTTTGACTTAAGCCTGAATAATAAGAATCTGGAAGTATTTTACAAGAATATATATATATAGTACGGTAGACGTACGTGTGTTAACTGAATATAGTTGTACGGCAATGTCTTTTGACTTAAGCCTGAATAATAAGAATCTTGAAGTATTTCAAAAGAATTAAGAAACCTTTTTGAAAGAAGAGTAATGCTTGGTTTTAAAAGCTTAAGAGTTATACTAGCTTTATGGGAAGTTAGGTATAACGACTTAAGAGAGATAAAAAGAATGGTTTATTAATTTTAGAAGTTAAGAGACTTGATCTTAAAAGATAAGAGACTTGACTTAAATGAATTAATATAAATTTTGTGTGAAACCTCATTCGTGAGTAATGAGTACTTGGTTTTTAAAAGGAATAATGTTTTACTGATTTCGGAAATCAGAATAAGTATCGAACAAACCACAGCAGCGCTAATAAACGGAAATGCATTGACTAATAAAGTATTATTAAAACCAGTAGAAACCTCCATCTGCATAGAAGCTAAGATGAGACAAAATGATATTGCATTTCCTAGATCATGGCTGCTTTAATAAGATTGTTGTGAACAAGAATAACCTACTCACACATAAGGCAGATGTTTCTCAAATTGTTTTAAAGGATTAAAACTATGAACTACGAAACCTTTTCGAAAATGAGAAACTTGAGCATTTGAAATTAGGCAAACTTGAACGTTTGGAAAATAATGTTGTTACTTGATTTTACAAAGGGAAGTGTTTTGGTTTACTTAACAATGTTAGTCACTCTATTTTTTTATACTACGGATATCGGGTGACCTTTGTAAAAGAAATGGATCTTTAAAAGGAATTTAACGTACGTAGTACCTTTGGGTTAAAACCCGGACTTTGACATAAAATGAAAGTACCTTGAGTTGTGTATAACTTGCCTATGCTTGTTGTTGTGAAACTTGCCTATGCTTATTGTGATAGCCTTTGTTGTGCAAGAATTGTGTTTCTATACTACCGCGTCTCTCGATGGAAGGTCGGTTGACTTGTTGAGAACTTACTTGGACGTGCCGGCAGTGACGGAGAATTCCACGGGTACACTCCTGTTGATAGTGTTATTCCATGGACTAGCTCTCCATGAGGTTTTACTGTTCGGCCTTGGTATCTGGTGGTCGGCTTTCGTACTTGCCCCGTCTCGTGGCTGATTCGGCCTTGGTACCTGGTAGTTATCCCTCGCACTTGCCCCGTTCAGTGTAGTGACGAAGTCTCGTGATACGACCTTGGTACCTGGTAGTTAGCCCTCGTACTTGCCCCGGTCAGCTACGTAACCGACCTTGGTATCCGTAGTCGGCCATTACTTTCCCGTGTCGCCTTCGTGGTTTGGTTGTATAGTATTGTTAGTACGGCTTTGGCATCAGGTGGGACTTGGTGTTCAGGTGTACTTCTTGGGGTTATCATATCATAGATCGCCAGGTGAGGAAGGTATTCCACGCATGATTGATGTTGTGGCGTGAGACCCATAATTATATTTGAGTAATGACTTGGAGGCGTGAGTCCACGACTTGATATAATCATTATATGTATGTCTTGTAGTTTGGTTATCATACATGTCTCCCGCTTTATATAGACTATTATGATTTCATTTACTGATTTTCGCCACATACTGCTTGGTACCGACCTCCTTCGGGGCTGCGTCACGCCGCAGTAGAGGTACATCTGTCGATTCCCGCTTATAGGATCACATTTCAGCGTATTGGAAGCTCCGCTCTTCCTGAGGCTTATCTTTTGGTATGTTACCCCGAGTCCGCAGGTTCTTGTACATTGGGGTATGGCGGGCCTGTCCGTCATAGTTGTTGTAAAAATCTTAAGTGCATGCTTTGTTGTAAGCGGGGTTGTAAGGATTGTAATCGCTCAAATGTCGATATATATATAATTGCGTAAAGGCAACCGCTTTGGTTGGCCTATTTTCTTTATCTTGATCCATATCTAATTGTATGTTTAAGTTTTTATTTCCGCTGGTTTTTCTCTGATGTTGTATCACTAGGGTGCCCGGTAGGCACGATCACGCCCGGTTCGGTCGTGACAAAAGTGGTATCAGGCGATTAATCCTCTGAAAGTGTCTACGCATCGTGTCTAGTAGAGTCTTGATTATCGGTGTGTTGTGCACCACATCTATAATCGTGAGGTTATAGGATATTTAGGATTGGTTTCCATTCTTCTCATTACGAGATCGTGCCTTAGAGTGGTGATAAGTTGGACCCTCTCGACGTATTCCTTTCATTTACCGATTATGCCTCCGCGTAAGGCAACCCGGTCCGTGGCGGCAAGCAGAGGGAGTCGCGAGTAGAGCAACGGCAGATCTACAGAGACCACAATACCGAGCCTCCACCCACACCGGAGCGAGAGATGGGTTACGGAGTTGGCCCGATTATTGCCGTGGTCAGGCAGACTGAGGATAGGCTGACGCAGCAGCCCAAAGAGCACCAGATGGTTCACCCTAGATCGATAGTTTGAGGCTACGGATTTTCTCGAGTTGTAGCCTCCGAGTTTTATGGGTCGAGGCCACGAGGATGATCCGCAGGAGTTCATCCGGCGCCACGGGATCATGAGTGATCAAGGCATCGGAGACCGAGTCGGTGGTCCTAGGTTCGTGATCGGCCGCGTGATACCGCAATGATCGGGTTTGATTCGCGAGCTGTCGGGAGAGCATGCACTTCCACCGTATGGAACGAAGTTCTCAGAGGCATTTATTACATATTTCTTGCCTCCACAGGCGAGGAGGGCTCAGGCCGATAGATTTTTGGTGTTGAGGCAGAGCGGGCGGACGATTCGGGAGTACAATGTGGAGTTCGACTCATTGGCTCGGTATGTCCCCGCGTTAGTAGCCGATATGGAGGACGAGTGCACCGCCACGCCACCGGCTCGATGACTACTTGGCGAGGCTTGTTCTGTAGATCTTCACCGGCATGGACATTGCCCGCACGCAGCTTATGCACTTGGATGTGAGGAGCGAGAGGTCGACGGAATGACCAAGATCGGCGAGAGGCCGAGCAGCAGGTCCTTTGATAACTTTCGAGGCGGACCGCCTCAAAGAAGCAGACTAGTTATGTACCTCCGCCAATACAGAGTGCTCCTCCACAGCCTTCGGGACCTTCGGGATATTCAGGAGCAGGTCAGGGCTCCCAGGTTTCAGATTTTCAGGGGAGTAGGAGTGCTCGCCGGATGAGGTTGCCTTGTCTCGGTGTGGCAGGGAAAACTTCATAAGGGAGAGTGTCGTACTAACTTGGGGATTGTTATTCTGCGCGCCAACAGGCCATCTGCGAGAGACCGTCCACTGTGGGTAGCATCGGTAGGATAGCAGACTACGAGATCGGGCCATGGTTCTTCACTTTCCATAGCTAGGCGGGATGTTCATACACCAAGGAGCCACACAGAGGTCACGGTGGAAGTTCCCAGTTTTAGCGGTCCTTTGAACCGCCTATCTTTTCAGGTATATCCTTAACCCTCTAAAGTTTTGCATGCGTGATACAATGATTGTATGTTGAGTGCTATGTACAGATAACTTTGTGTGTATTGTGGTTTAGAGACATGGATTGTTGAAAGAATAAGTGTGGGGTCAGGGAAGGTATGAACCTTAGAATATTACACGTTGAGACCTTAGATATAAGGCCGGCTTGAATAAAAGATTTTACGGTTAGTCTTTGTCGAAATACTTGGTTTGCGTATAAATGTATTGTGGGATAATTCCGTGAGTTGTGTAAAATAGAAGTGGTAGCTTTCATGACCTGTATAGGTAAGATTGTTGCGGATCGGGAAACAAGAGCTTGATGCGTTAAGTGGGTCGGGTTGGGGCCATGTTGCGTGTCAACCCGTAGCCCGGTTTGGGATTGGGTCAGTTCGAGGTGGTCCCACCAGGTGGTAGGGTCACGAGGGTGCTAGGCCCAAGTTTAGATGACCATCGTATGAGTTCGTGGATATGTTCGACCAGAAGCGGATCGTGAAGGCCGGGAATGGCCTTAAGGGGGATTGAGGCTAGTAAGATGACCAAGTTTGGAGGTGGTGACTCCAACGTTTTGGGAACCGGCGATGATCAAGTGTGGTACGTATACTAGAAGAGTTCACGTGTTCGAGAAGGGCACGACGAGTAAGGAAGGAAGAGTACGTGTGTTATTTCGTGGCCAGGTGTGGCGTTGGCAACTTGTTAGAGGAACTTTATTGTTATCCGTCTTGAGAAGGAACATTCGGGACGAATGTTTCTAAGGAGGGGAGAATGTTATACCCCGTATTTCCAGAGTATGTACGTGAGGGCGTACGTATAAAAATTTAAGCCTTAAGGTTGGCAAGATTCGAAATTTGTACACAAGTACCGAAAAGAATCGTTTTTCGACGAAACATTTTACAAGACTTGCGAAGGGAAAAATACGGCTATGTCATTTATAATTTTTGTGGATTTTTCCGAGAGATGAAACATTTTGGACCAACGGGAGGGTGACATGTGTCACCCTCAAAAGTGGACGGCAAGGGCTAGCATTGGCACGTTTTTTGTTCCTTGTTTGTAGTCAAGGTTAGGTAGGATATTTGTGAGATATTTTGTGTAGTTGATGAACAAGTGGGACCCACTTACACATGTCCAAATCCCCACCCTACACTTGCCTAACACTTGTCTTGATCTTGGCCATTGGTTGGCCTATAAATACCCCCCTTAGTTGATGAACTTCTTCATCCACACTTAGACATTTTCCAAAGTCTTGAAATCCCCCCCTTCTTGTGGTTCTCGTCCAAGAGCCTTCCCCTCCTCGAGAAGCCTTGGCGAGAGGTACTCCTCCTAGTGGTGTGGCCAAAGTACACTCCCCCTTTGCCTAGTTGTTTTCGTATAAATACCACCCCCTCGAGGTAGAAATACTCCAAGTATTGTTATAATGCCAAAATACTCTAGCCCATATACCTTGTAGTATTCCCAAGGTTACCTCTATACGAAAAGCCCAGAAATACTATTATACTTCCCCTCAGTCACAAAAACGAAACCCTAAGGAAAATCTTCATAGCCGGTTGAAGTATTAAGAAGAAGTTGCGTAGAACTTCTAAGGGTTGTTTGGAGCGGGTTGGAGCGCCCAGAGTAGGAGCTAAACGTCGCTCAGGATCGACATATATACTTGGATAATTTTGGGCTTACCGAGGTAAATAATCCTATCCTTCTATTGTAATTGAAAATTACATACCGTAGTTGTATAGAAATAAATATAAGATTCATAGAAGAGAGTTGAACTGTAATAGAAGGATATTACAGAAAAGACTTGAACTGAAATCACGTCAGAAGAATAATAGTAGAAGATTAAACTGTACTTACATAGGACCGTATTTACAGTAGACTTATAACCTTTCTTGGTTGAATGTTCTGCGAGTAGCATGTACTACTTGGAAGGTGGACAAGGCTAGCCGGGTTTTAGCCGTGGAGCGTTTTGCTAATAGTCTATAATCGTCGAGGTATGTGATTCTTCCTATACTTGAGCATGATATTTTACAAGAATATATATATAGTACGGTAGACGACGTCCGCAATGTCTTTTGACTTAAGCCCGAATAATAAGAATCGGAAGTATTTTACAAGAATATATATATAGTACGGTAGACGACGTGTGGCAATGTCTTTTGACTTAAGCCCGAATAATAAGAATCGGGAGTATTTTACAAGAATATATATATATATATAGTACTAGACGCATACGTGTTAATCGAATATAGTTGTACGGCAATGTCTTTTGACTTAAGCCCAATAATAAGAATCTTGAAGTATTTCAAAGAATTAAGAAACCTTTTAGAAAGAAAGATTAATGCTTGGTTTTAAAAGCTTAAGAGTTATACTAGCTTTATTGGAAGTTAGGTATAACAACTTAAGAGAGATAAAAGAATGGTTTATTAATTTTAGAAGTTAAGAGACTTGATCTTAAAAGATAATAGACTTGACTTAAATGAATTAATATAAATTTTGTGTGAAACCTCATTCGTGAGTAATGAGTACTTGGTTTTTAAAAGGAATAATGTTTTCTTGATTTCTAAATCGAATAAGTATCGAACAAACCACAGCGCGCTAATAAAGGGAAATGTATTGACTAATAAAGTATTATTAAAACCAAGAAACCTCCATCTGCATAGAAGCTAAGATGAGACAAAATGATATTACATTTCCTAGATCATGGTCGCTTAATAAGATTGTTGTGAACAAGAATAACCTACTCACACATAAGGCATATGTTTCTCAAATTGTTTTAAAGGATTAAAACTATGAACTACGAAACCTTTTCAAAATGAGAAACTTGAGCATTTGAAATTAGGCAAACTTGAGCGTTTGGAAAATAATGTTACTTGATTTTACAAAGGGAAGTGTTTTAGTTTACTTAACAATGTTAGTCACTCTATTTTTTATACTACGGTATCGGGTGACCTTTGTTAAAGAAATGGATCTTTAAAAGGAATTTAACGTCGTAGTACCTTAGGTTAAAACCCGAACTTTGACATAAAATGAAAGTACCTTGAGTTGTGTATAACTTGCCTATGCTTGTTGTGAAACTTGCCTATGCTTATTGTGATAGCCTTTGTTGTGCAAGAATTGTGTTTCTATACTCCGCGTCTCTCTGGAAGGCCGTTGACTTTTTGAGAACTTACTTGGACGCGTGCAGTGGCGGAGAATTCCACGGCACGCTCCCCGCCGATAGTGTTATTCCATGGACTAGCTCTCCATGAGGTTTTACCGCTCGCTTGGTATCCGTGGTTTGCCAACTTGCCTCGCCTCGTGGTCGATTCGCCCGTACCGGTAGTTAGCCCTCGCACTTGCCCCGCTCGGTTAGTGATGAAGTCTCGTGATACGACTCGTACCTGGTAGTTAGCCTCGTACTTGCCCCCGGCCACCACGTGACCGCCTTGGTATCTGGTAGTCGGCCGATTGCCCCCTTGTCACTTCGTGGTTTGGTTGTATAGTATTGTTAGTACGGCTTTGGCATCGTGTAGGACTTGGTGTTCGTGTGTACTTCGGGTTATCATATCATAGATCGCCAGGTGAGGAAGGCGTATTCCACGCATGATTGATGTTGTGGCGTGAGACCCATAATTATATTTGAGTAATGACTTGGAGGCGTGAGTCCCCGACTTGATATAATTATATGTATGTCTGTAGTTTGGTTATCATACATGTCTCCGCTTTATATAGACTATTATGATTTCATTTACGGTATTTTTCGCCACATACTGTACTGTTGCCTTGACCTCGCCGGAAATTTGCGTTCATGCGGTAGAGGTACATCTATCGATTCCCGCTTATAGGATCACATTTCAACAGATTGGGAAGCTCCGTTCCTTCTGAGGCTTATCTTTTGGTATGTTACCACAGTCCGTGGGTTCTTGTACATTCGGGGTATGGCGGGGCCCTGTCCGTCATAGTTGTTGTAAAAATCTTAGAGGTCCGTAGTAATCTTGTTGTAGGCGGGGTTGTAAGGATTATGCTTGTTCAAATGTCGATATATATATAATTGCGTAAAGGCAAACCGCTTTGGTTGGCCTATTTTCTTTATCTTGATCCATATCTAATTGTATGTTTAAGTTTTTATTTCACGGTTTTTCTCTCGATGTTGTATCACCAGGGTGCCCGGTAGGCACGATCCACGGGCCCTGTTGGTCGTGATGTATTTTGAATTGTAACAATACTTGGAGAATACTTTTCTACCAAGGGGGTTTCGGCTAGCTCTACTAGGAAGGGGAGGCTTGGGCGAAAACTACAACTAAGAGGGGGAGGATTTTAAGACTTGGAAAATGTTTGTGGGTGAAGAAGTCTTCAACTAAGGGGGGGTATTTATAGGCCAATCAATGGCCAAGATTAAGGCAAGTGGAGGCAAGTGGAGGGTGGGATTTGGGCAAGTGTAACCTTATCCATCTACCACAAAAATATCACAAAAATATCCTACCTAATCCTTGACCAAAAACGTGCCAAGAATGCCCACAATGCCGTCCACTTGAGGGTGACACTTGTCACCCTCTCGTTGGTCTAAAATATTTCATCTCTCGGAAAAATCCGCAAAAATAATAAATGTCGCAACCGTAATTTTCCCTTCGCAAGGTTCGGAAAACTTTTCGTCGGAAAACAATCTTTATCGCTAGTTGTGCACAAATTTCGTCCCTTATGCCTAACTAAGGCTTACACTTTTGTACGTACGTCCTCACATACATACTCTTGGAAATACGGGGTATAACAAAAAGTTTACATCTTATCATTAATTTTAATTTTACTATCTATTTAGTTGTTAATCTGTTATTACTTATTTGTTAACTTATATCTACTAATCTAATAAATTAATAAAAGTATAATTACAATATAAAGTTACAAACTATAAAGTATAACTGTATAAGTGTATAACTATAACAGTACTATAAAGTATAAACTGTAATAAAGTATACTATAAAATAAAGATAAAGGTATAAAGTTATAAACTATAAACTATAAACTATAAAGTTATAAACTATAAAGTTATAAACTATAAAATAGAAAGTTAACTTTAAAGTTTCAATTTTAATATATAAAACTAAATTATATATTATATTATTATATTACATATTTAAATTGAATTTAGTTTATATTATAGAAAATAAATACTAGAAATAAAAAATAAAAAAACGGACGGTAGGACCTGCTTGCACCCGGACCACGGCCGATCGAAATCGTAATGAACCGACGGTTATGGCCCATGGTTCGCGGAATCGACGTGAATCGTCCGAACCTTAAACCGATAAGGGTACGGCCCGACGGCTCGCCCGTTAGACACTTTTGGTTGTAATCCACCCGAGTTCTATGGTTCGAGATCTGAGGATGATCCTCAGGAGTTCATTTGGCAGATACAGCGGACTATGCAGGTACTTAGGGCCTCGGAGACAGAGTCAGTTGTGCTAGCTTCTTACCGGTTACGCGATATTGCGTTGAACTGGTTTGAGTCATGGGAGTTGTCTAGAGGTGTGGATGTGTTATACCCCGTATTTTCAGAGTATGTACGTGAGGGCGTACGTACAAAAGTGTAAGCCTTAAAGTAGCCTAAGGGACGAAATTTTGTGCACAACTAGCGAAAAGAATCGTTTTCTGACGAAACGTTTTCCGGACTTTGCGAAGGGAAAATTACGGTTGCAACATTTATAATTTTTGCGGATTTTTCCGAGAGATGAAATATTTTGGACCAACGAGAGGGTGACACTTGTCCCTCAAGTGGACGGCAAAGCTAGGGGAGTTGGTGCACGTTTTTTTCATTTATTTTACCTAAAACATTTGGTCAATGGTTGGTAGGATATTTTGTGTAGTTGATGAGCAAGTGGGACCCACTTACACTTGTCCAAATCCACACCCTACACTTGCCCACCACTTGTCTAAATCTTGGCCATTGATTGGCCTATAAATACCCCTCCAATGCAAGACTTATTCTTCATCCACACTTGTGAAATTCCAAGGAAAATACTCCCTCCCCTTTGTGTAGATTTCGTCCAAAGCCTCCTCCCCTCTCGAGAGGCCCTCGTGAACCCCCCCTGCCTAGTTGTTTTCGTAAAATACCCCCTTGGTAGAAAAGTATTCTCCAAGTATTGTTACTATTCCAAAATACTCGCCCAAATACCTTGTAGTATTCCAAGGTTACACCTATACTAAAAGCCCGTAAATACTATTATACTTCCCTTCATACAAAAATGAAACCCTAAGGAAAATCTTCATAGTCGGTTGAAGTGTTAAGTAGTTGTGTAGAACTTCTAAGGGTTGTTTGGAGCGGGTTGGAGCGCTTGAATATGAGCTAAACGTTGCTCGGGATCGACATTAAAACTTGGATAATTTTGGGCTTATCGAGGTAAATACTATTGTCCTTCTATTGTAATTGGAAATTACATCGTAGTAGTATAGAAATGAGTATAAGACGTATATAAGGATGGTATAAAAGAAGAGAATTGAATGGAAATCACATCGGAAGAATATTAAGAAGATCGAATCAGATTGTACTTACATGGGATCGTATTTCTGATGAGACTTGTGTAGTTTGGCGGGTAGGGAAGAGCTGCCCAATTTTCCGTAGAATAAAGGAATCTGTATCTAGAATTATTTTACAGAGTAGTCTAGACGTTGATAGACTTGTATGACCGTTATAGGTTGAAGTACTGCGAGTAGCGTATTCTACTCGAAGGGTGGAAAAGGCTAGCAGGATTACAGTACTTTGGAGCTATTTGCTAATAGTCGATAATCGTCGCGAGGTATGTGATTATTCCTATCCTCTTGAGCATGATATTTTAAAAGAATATATATAGTACGGTAGATGTACGTGTGTTAACTGAACGTGGTGTTACTTCGATGTCTTTTGACTTGAGTTTTAAATAATAAGAATCTGGAAGTATTTCAAAAGAATTAAGAATCATATTTGAAAGAAGAGTAATACTTGGTTTGAAAACATAAGAGTTATACTAGCTTTATGGGAAGTTAGGTATAACGTCTTAAGAGAGATAAAGAGAATGGTTTATTGATTTTAGAAGTTAAGAGACTTGATCTCAAAAGATAAGAGGCTTGACTTAATTGAATTTATATGAATTTTGTTAAAAAGTGTGGAACCTCATTCGTGAGTAATGAGTACTTGGTTTTTAAAAGAATAATGTTTTACTGATTCGGAAATGAGAATAAGTATCGAACGAACCACTGCAGCGTTAATAAAGGAAAATGTATTGACAAAAAAAAGTATTTATAATAAAACTAGTAGAAACCTCCATCTGCATAGAAGCTAAGATAAGACAAAATGGTATTACATTTCCTAGATCATGGCTGCTTTAATAAGATTGTTATAAACAAGAATAACCTACTCACACATAAGGCATATATTACTCAACTGTTTTTAAAAGAGAATTATGTTATTAAATGATTAAGACTATGAACTATGAAACCTTTCGAAAATAAGAAATGTGAATATTTGAAATTAGGCAAACTTGAACTTTTGGAAAAGAATGTTGTTACTTGACTTTAAGAAGGAAAGTGTTTTGGTTTAAAAAGAAGGGCATAATGTTACCTTAGTTGTTTTAAAAGGAAAATATGGTATTATCTTAATCTGTCTTAAAAGAGCGTTTAAATGTTATGACCAATACGCGCTGCTCAGTGGGATGAACCGAAATGTATTCCACCGATTTGATACCGCGTCAAGAGATGGACCGGAATGTATTTCACTCGACACCGCGTTCATGGGATGAACCGGGAATGTATTTCACTCGACACCGCGTTCATGGGATGAACCGGGAATGTATTCCACACGACACCGCATTCATGAGATGAACCGAGAATGTATTTCACACGATACCGAGTTCATGAGATGGACCGGGAATGTATTTCACTCGACACCGCGTTCATGGGATGAACCGGGAATGTATTCCACACGACACCGCGTTCATGAGATGAACCGAATGTATTTCACGCGACACCGCTGCTCATGAGATGAACCGAATGTATTTCACACGATACTGAGTTCATAAGATGGACCGACAATGAATTTCATGATACACCGCGTTCATGGGATGAACCGGGAAAGTATACCACCTGATTTGATCACGAGTCCATGAGATGGACCAGAATGTATTCCATACGATTTCACCTCGAGTCCATGAGATGGGCCGAGACATGTTACACGATCACATGACTTATACCTAGATGCTAGCGGTGAGGAAGGAGTTCCACTGCATGAGGATGACTCGAGGCGTGAGTCCCCGACTGACATGACTACTTTTATCTTGTGAACCGTAATTTTGTTATCGTGATATGTCTTACATTTTATATAGACTATTATGATTTCATTTTCGTATTTTCAGCCACATACTGGTAATTGCTCGACCTCCTTCGGGCCGCGTTCATGCCGCAGGTAGGTACACCGGTTGTTGATCCGCCATAGGATCACAACAACAGATTGGAAAGCTCCGCTTCTCCGAGGCTTATCTTTTCGTATGTTTCCCCGAGTTGTAGGTTCTGTACATCGTGGTACGCGGCCCCGTCGCCATAGTGTTGTTACATTCTAGAGGTCCGTAGTAATCGTTGTGGCGGGTGGTTTGTAAAAGTGATGTAACCGCTCAAACATTTCAGATATATGCAAGAAGGCAACCGCTTTGGTTGGCCTGTTTTATTATCTTATCTCTTGTTTCATATATACGTATGTTTTATATTCCGCCGATTTCTCGATGTATGACTACTGGGTGCCCGTGTAAGGCACGACCACGCCCCGAACGGGTCGTGACAAAAGTGGTATCGAGCGCTTAATCCTCGGAAAGTGTCTACGCACCGTGTCAGTAGTCTTGATTATCGCAGTGTTGTGCACCACATCTATAATCGAGGCCGCAGACATTTAGGATTCGTTTCATTCTTCTCATTCCGAGATCGTGCCTTAGAGCCGTGTTATAAGTTGGACCCTCCGACGTATTTCGTTTTACGGTTATGCCTCCGCAGTGCAACCCGCCCGAAGGGCAAGGCGTGTGGAGCCGCGAGTAGAACACGAGGAGTACGAGGCACAGCCCAACCTTTACCCGGTGATACCGCACGGCGAGTTCCACGACGCCGCCCAATTTCAGAGTTTAGAGCCGCGGCGGTGGGCCGAGACCACAAGACTGAGCCTCCACCCCACACCGAGCAGAGAGAGATGGGTTACAAAGAGACGCCCGATTATTGGCGGAGATAGTGGCAAGACATGAGGATAGCTTGACGCAGCGAGCCCGGGGCCAGTGGTACCCATGGTTCACCCTAGATCGGATAATTTGAGGCTACGGACTTTCTCGAGTTGTAGCCCGCGAGTTCTACTGGTCGAGGCCCGAGGATGATCCGCAGGAGTTCATTCGACAGCCAACGGATCATGAGTGATCGAGGCTTCGAGACCGAGTCGGTGGTCTTAGGTACGCATCGGGCTGCGTGATACTGCAATGATCGGGTTTGATTCGCGAGCTGTCCCGTGGAGAGATGCGACTTCCACCGTATGGAACGAAGTTCTCGTGGGCATTTCTTGCACATTTCTTGCCTCACAGATGAGAAGGCTCGCCGACAAATTTTTGACGCTGAGCGCACCGCATACGGCTCGAGTACAATGTGGAGTTTGACTCATTAGCTGCACGCCCCCGCATTGGTAGCCGGCATGGAGGACGAGTGTACCGCCACGCCACCGCTCGATGACTACTTGGCGAGGCTTGTTCAGTGTAGCTCTTCAGCCTGCATGGATATTGCCCGCACGCAGCTTATCTTGGGGATGTGAGGAGCGGAGAGGTCGACGGAATGACCGAGATCGCGGAAGAGGCCGTGATAGCGAGTCCTTTGGCAACTTTCGAGGCGGACCGCCAAGCTGAAGTTATGTACCTCCGCCAAGATAGTGGTCCTCCGCGCCTTCAGACGTTCGATATTCGGAGCCGGTCGAGCTCCGTGGCTTACGATTCTGAGATATACACGTTCTAGCCGCAGATTCATGTCCCTCAGCGTGCATGATGTGCAAGCGTCATCCTGTGGAATGTCAGTTTTCATCGGGTGCTTGTTTCACTGCGGCCGTCGTAAGCCGTGTGACGCAGAGATCGCGCTTATAGGAGGTACAAGCCGAATGGCAGCCACCGGGTCGATGGCAGGATCATCGCTTTCTACAATTTATGCGCCGCAGTCGTGCCTATGATTAGAGTGGAGCAGATGGTACAGGTATATTATTACCCCTCTAAAGACTAGTATGCGTAGATGATATGATGAAGTGCTAAGTATTATGTTCAGATAGCATTATGTTAAAATTGTGTTTAGAAAACATGGTTAAGGGTAAGTTTGGGGACAGGGAAAGTGTGAGCCTTAGAGTTTTATACGTAGAACCCTTAGATGCGAGGCCATCTTGAGTAAAAGATTTATGTTGTGTTGACCTTTATCAGAGTGCATAGTATACGTGGGATATATTTGTGTGATAAGTCCCTGAGTGGTATGAAATGAAAGAGGGTAGTTGAGCTAAGAAGACCACTAGGTTTTCGTGACTTGAGTTGTGAGATTGTTCCGGATCGGGGGAACAAGAGTTTGGCGCAATTATGGGTCGGGTTGTGGACCATTCGCGGGTCGACCGTGAGTCCTGATTAAGTTGGGTCGCTCGGGTGGTCCTGCCAGGTGGTAGGGTCACGAGGGTGCTAGGCCCAAGTTTAGGTGACCATCGTAAGAGTTCGTGGATATGTTCGACCAGAATCGGATCGTGAAGGCCGGGAGTGGCCTTAAAGAAGATCGAGGCTAGTAAGATGACCAAGTTTGGAGGTAGTGACTCCAAATATTTTGGGAACTGAAGTAATGACTGAAATATGGTACGTATGCTAGAAAGAGTTCAAGTGTTCGAGAATAGTACGACGAGTGAGGAAAGAAGTGAACGTGTGTTAGCAGAATAAGAGAGATCATTTCGTTGTGAAGTGAAGATGTGAAGGGAGGATCCTTTAGACTAGGATGGAAGCTTTTGTGATGTAGGAATGATTCCTTGTTGACTTGGGTTAAGTAATTGCGCGTGTGTTATTTTGTGTCCAGGTGTGGCACTGGCAACTTGTTAAGAGGAACTTATCGTTATCCGTCTTGAGAAGGAACATTCGGGACGAATGTTTCTAAGGAGGGAGAATGTTATACCCCGTATTTTCAGAGTATGTACGTGAGGGCGTACGTACAAAAGTTTAAGCCTTAAAGTAGCCTAAGGGACGAAATTTTGTGCACAACTAGAGAAAAGAATCGTTTTCCGACGAAACGTTTTCCGGACTTTGCGAAGGGAAAATTACGGTTGCAACATTTATAATTTTTGCGGATTTTTCCGAGAGATGAAATATTTTGGACCAACGAGAGGGTAACACTTGTCCCTCAAGTGGACGGCAAAGCTAGGGGAGTTGGTGCACATTTTTTTCATTTATTTTGCCTAAAACATTTGGTCAATGGTTGGTAGGATATTTTGTGTAGTTGATGAGCAAGTGGGACCCACTTACACTTGTCCAAATCCACACCCTACACTTGCCCACCACTTGTCTAAATCTTGGCCATTGATTGGCCTATAAATACCCCTCCAATGCAAGACTTATTCTTCATCCACACTTGTGAAATTCCAAGGAAAATACTCCCTCCCCTTTGTGTAGATTTCGTCCCAAGCCTCCCTCCTCCTCGAGAGGCCCTCACGAACCCCTGCCTAGTTGTTTTCGTAAAATACCCCCTTGGTAGAAAAGTATTCTCCAAGTATTGTTACTATTCCAAAATACCTTGGCCCAAATACCTTGTAGTATTCCAAGGTTACACCTATACTAAAAGCCCAGAAATACTATTATACTTCCCTTCAGTCACAAAAACGAAACCCTAAGGAAAATCTTCATAGTCGGTTGAAGTGTTAAGTAGAAGTTGTGTAGAACTTCTAAGGGTTGTTTGGAGCGGGTTGGAGCGTTCAGAATAGGAGCTAAACGTTGCTCAGGATCGACATTAAAACTTGGATAATTTTGGGCTTATCGAGGTAAATACTACTGTCCTTCTATTGTAATTGGAAATTACATACTGTAGTAGTATAGAAATGAGTATAAGACGTATATAAGGATGGTATAAAGAAGAGAATTGAATGGAAATCACATCAGAAGAATATTAAAGAAGAAGACTGAACTGTACTTACATAGGACTGTATTTACAGTAGACTTGTGTAGTTTGGCGGGTAGGGAAGTGCTGCCCAATTTTCCGTAGAATAAAGGAATCTGTATCTAGAATTATTTTACAGAGTAGTCTAGACGTTGATAGACTTGTATGACCGTTATAGGTTGAAGTACTGCGGGTAGCGTATTCTACTCGAAGGGTGGAAAAGGCTAACAGGATTACGATTTTTGGAGCTATTTGCTAATAGTCGATAATCGTCGCGAGGTATGTGATTATTCCTATCCTCTTGAGCATGATATTTTAAAAGAATATATATAGTACGTAGATGTACGTGTGTTAAGCGAACGTGGTGTTACTTGATGTCTTTTGACTTGAGTTTTAAATAATAAGAATCTGGAAGTATTTCAAAAGAATTAAGAATCATATTTGAAAGAAGAGTAATACTTGGTTTGAAAACATAAGAGTTATACTAGCTTTATGGGAAGTTAGGTATAACGTCTTAAGAGAGATAAAGAGAATGGTTTATTGATTTTAGAAGTTAAGAGACTTGATCTCAAAAGATAAGAGGCTTGACTTCATTGAATTTATATGAATTTTGTTAAAAGTGTGGAACCTCATTCGTGAGTAATGAGTACTTGGTTTTTAAAAGAATAATGTTTCTTGATTCGGAAATGAGAATAAGTATCGAACGAACCACTGCAGCGTTAATAAAGGAAAATGTATTGACAAAAAAAAGTATTTATAATAAAACTAGTAGAAACCTCCATCTGCATAGAAGCTAAGATAAGACAAAATGGTATTACATTTCCTAGATCATGGCTGCTTTAATAAGATTGTTATAAACAAGAATAACCTACTCATACATAAGGCATATATTACTCAATTGTTTTTAAAAGAGAATTATGTTATTAAATGATTAAGACTATGAACTATGAAACCTTTCGAAAATAAGAAATGTGAATATTTGAAATTAGGCAAACTTGAACTTTTGGAAAAGAATGTTGTTACTTGACTTTAAGAAGGAAAGTGTTTTGGTTTAAAAAGAAGGGCATAATGTTACCTTAGTTGTTTTAAAAGGAAAATATAATATTATCTTAATCTGTCTTAAAAGAGCGTTTAAATGTTATGACCATTACGACACCGCTGCTCACGGGATGAACCGAATGTATTCCACTGATTTGATATCGCTGGCCCAGATGGACCGAATGTATTTCACTCGACACCGCGTTCACGGATGAACCGAATGTATTTCACTTGACACCGCTGCTCACGGATGAACCGAATGTATTTCACACGACACCGCTGCTACGATGAACCGAGAATGTATTTCACACGATACCGAAGTTCATGAGATGGACCGAATGTATTTCACTCGACACCGCGTTCATGGGATGAACCGGGAATGTATTTCACTCGACACCGCGTTCATGGGATGAACCGGGAATGTATTTCACGCGACACCGCGTTCATGAGATGAACCGGGAATGTATTTCACACGATACTGAGTTCATAAGATGGACCGAGAATGTATTTCATGCGACACCGCGTTCATGGGATGAACCGGGAATGTATACCACCTGATTTGATACCGAGTCCATGAGATGGACCAGGAATGTATTCCATACGATTTCACCTCGAGTCCATGAGATGGGCCGAGACATGTTACACGTATCACATGACTTATACCTAGATCAGCGGTGAGGAAGGAGTTCCACGCATGAGGGATGACTCGAGGCGTGAGTCCACGACTTGACATGACTACTTTATGTCGTGGAATCGTAATTTTGTTATCATATATGTCTTCGCTTTATATAGACTATTATGATTTCATTTTCGTATTTTGATTTCACATACTGTACTGTTATCACGACCTCCTTCGGGGCTGCGCTCATGCCGCAGTGTAGAGGTACACCGGTTGTTGATCCTCGCTCATAGGATCACGATTCAACAGATTGGAAAGCTCCGTTTCTCGGAGGCTTATCTTTTCGTATGTTTCCACGAGTTGTAGGTTCCGTGCATTGTGGTATGGCGGCCCCGTCGTCATAGGTGTTGTTACATTCTTAGAAGTCCTGTAATCTTGCTGTGGGCGGGGTTTGTAAAAGGGATGTAGCTCAAACATTTACTGTATATATGCAGAAGGCAACCGCTTTGGTTGCTTTGTTTTATTATCTTATCTCTTGTTTCATATATGTATGTTTTATATTCCGCGATTTCTCGATGTATGACTACTTGGGTGCCTGTAAGGCACGATCCACGAACCGGGCAGTCGTGACAAAAGTGGTATCGAGCGCTTAATCCTCTGAAAGTGTCTGACGCATCGCGTCTAGTAGAGTCTTGATTATCGGTGTGTTGTGCACACATCTATAATCGAGGCTGCAGGACATTTAGGATTGGTTTCCATTCTTCTCATTACGAGATCGTGCCTTAGAGTCATGTTATAAGTTGGACCCTCCGCGTATTTCGTTTTACGATTATGCCTCCGCGCAAACCCGGGCGAAGGGCAAGGCGTGAGGCTGCGAGTAGAACGAGAGATGCGAGCACAGCCCAACTTTACCCGAGGTGATACCCCGCGGCGAGTTCCGCCACGACGCCCGGCCCAGCGAGTTTAGAGCCGCAGCGATGGGCTGCTGAGACCACAATACACGAGCCTCGATCCACGGCTGGAGCAGGAGATGGGTTACAAAGAGATGGCGATTATTGGCGGGATAGTGGCAAGACATGAGATAGGCTTGATCTGGCGATTCAGTTCGATGAGTACCCATGGTTCACCCTAGATCGGATAATTTGAGGCTACGGGACTTTCTGAGTTGTAGCCGCGAGTTCTACGGTCGAGGCACGAGGATGATCCGCAGGAGTTCATTCGACGATTCTGACGGATCGTGAGTGATCAAGGCTTGAGACCGAAGTCGGTGGTCTTAGGTGCGCATCGGCTGCGTGATCTTTGCGATCGGCCGGTTTGATTCGTGAGGTGTCCGGGAGAGTATGCACTTCCGTACCGTATGGAACGAGTTCTCGAGGCATTTCTTGCACATTTCTTGCCTCACGGATGAGAAGGGCTCGGCCGACAAATTTTTGACGTTGAGGCGGGCAGGGCATACGGTTCTCGAGTACAATGTGGAGTTTGACTCGTTAGCTCGATGCGTCCGCGTTGGTAGCCGACATGGAGGACGAGTGTACCGCCACGTCACCGGCTCGATGACTACTTGGCGAGCTTGTTCGGTGTAGCTCTTCACCGCATGGACATTGCCCGCATGCGAGCTTATGCTACTTGGATGTGAGGCGGAGAGGTCGACGGAATGGCGAGATCGGCGAGAAGAGGCGAGATAGCAGTCCTTTGGTAACTTTCGAGGCGGACCGCCGCCAGCTAGTTATGTACCTCCGCCAAGATGCAGTGGTCCTCCGCGCCTTGGGCGTTCGGGATATTCGAGTGAGTCGAGCTCGGGGCTTCGATTCTGAGATATACACGGGTTCTAGCCGCCAGATTCATGTCCCCCGCCAATGCGTGATGTGGCAAGCGTCATCCCGTGGAATGTCGTCTTCTTACTGGTGCTTGTTTCACCTGCGGCCGTCAGGGCCATGTGACGAGAGACTGTGCTTATAGGAGGGGTACAAGCCGAATGACGCCTCTGGGTCGATGGCAGGATCATCGCGCCTACGCCATGCGCCTGCAGTCGTGCCTATGATTAGAGTGGAGCGGATAGTGCAGTATATTATTACCCCTCTAAAGACTAGTATCGTAGATGATATGATGAAGTGCTAAGTATTATGTTGGATAGCATTATGTTAAAATTGTGTTTAGAAAACATGGTTAAGGGTAAGTTTGGGGACAGGGAAAGTGTGAGCCTTAGAGTTTTATACGTAGAACCCTTAGATGCGAGGCCATCTTGAGTAAAAGATTTATGTTGTGTTGACCTTTATCAGAGTGCATAGTATACGTGGGATATATTTGTGTGATAAGTCCCTGAGTGGTATGAAATGAAAGAGGGTAGTTGAGCTAAGAAGACCACTAGGTTTTCGTGACTTGATTTGTGAGATTGTTCCGGATCGGGGGAACAAGAGTTTGGCGCAATTATGGGTCGGGTTGTGGACCATTCGCGGGTCGACCCGTAGCCCGGATTAAGTTGGGGTCAGTTCTGGGTGGTCCTGCCAGGTGGTAGGGTCACGAGGGTGCTAGGCCCAAGTTTAGGTGACCATCGTAAGAGTTCGTGGATATGTTCGACCAGAATCGGATCGTGAAGGCCGGGAGTGGCCTTAAAGAAGATCGAGGCTAGTAAGATGACCAAGTTTGGAGGTAGTGACTCCAAATATTTTGGGAAGCAAGTAATGGCGAAATATGCGTATGCTAGAAAGAGTTCAAGTGTTCGAGAATAGTACGACGAGTGAGGAAAGAAGTGAACGTGTGTTAGCAGAATAAGAGAGATCATTTCGTTGTGAAGTGAAGATGTGAAGGGAGGATCCTTTAGACTAGGATGGAAGCTTTTGTGATGTAGGAATGATTCCTTGTTGACTTGGGTTAAGTAATTGCGCGTGTGTTATTTTGTGTCCAGGTGTGGCACTGGCAACTTGTTAAGAGGAACTTATCGTTATCCGTCTTGAGAAGGAACATTCGGGACGAATGTTTCTAAGGAGGGAGAATGTTATACCCCGTATTTTCAGAGTATGTACGTGAGGGCGTACGTACAAAAGTTTAAGCCTTAAAGTAGCCTAAGGGACGAAATTTTGTACAACTAGAAAAGAATCGCTTTCAAATAAACGTTTTCCGGACTTTGCGAAGGGAAAATTACGGTTGCAACATTTATAATTTTTGCGGATTTTTCCGAGAGATGAAATATTTTGGACCAACGAGAGGGTAACACTTGTCCCTCAAGTGGACGGCAAAGCTAGGGGAGTTGGTGCACATTTTTTTCATTTATTTTGCCTAAAACATTTGGTCAATGGTTGGTAGGATATTTTGTGTAGTTGATGAGCAAGTGGGACCCACTTACACTTGTCCAAATCCACACCCTACACTTGCCCACCTCTTGTCTAAATCTTGGCCATTGATTGGCCTATAAATACCCTCAATGCAAGACTTATTCTTCATCCACACTTGTGAAATTCCAAGGAAAATACTCACTCCCCTTTGTGTAGATTTCGTCCAAAGCCTCCTCCCCTCGGAGGCCCTCACGAACCCCCTTGCCTAGTTGTTTCGTAAAATACCCCCTTGGTAGAAAAGTATTCTCCAAGTATTGTTACTATTCCAAAATACCTTGGCCCAAATACCTTGTAGTATTCCAAGGTTACACCTATACTAAAAGCCCAGAAATGCTATTATACTTCCCTTCAGTCACAAAAACGAAACCCTAAGGAAAATCTTCATAGTCGGTTGAAGTGTTAAGTAGAAGTTGTGTAGAACTTCTAAGGGTTGTTTGGAGCGGGTTGGAGCGTTCAGAATAGGAGCTAAATGTTGCTCAGGATCGACATTAAAACTTGGATAATTTTGGGCTTATCGAGGTAAATACTACTGTCCTTCTATTGTAATTGGAAATTACATACCGTAGTAGTATAAAAATGAGTATAAGACGTATATAAGGATGGTATAAGAGAAGATAATTGAATGGAAATCACATCAGAAGAATATTAAAGAAGAAGACTGAATTGTACTTACATAGGACTGTATTTACAGTAGACTTGTGTAGTTTGGCGGGTAGGGAAGTTCTGCCCAATTTTCCGTAGAATAAAGGAATCTGTATCTAGAATTATTTTACAGAGTAGTCTAGACGTTGAAAGACTTGTATGACCATTATAGGTTGAAGTACTGCGAGTAGCGTATTCTACTCGAAGGGTGGAAAAGGCTAGCAGGATTACAGTACTTTGGAGCTATTTGCTAATAGTCGATAATCGTCGCGAGGTATGTGATTCTTCCTATCCTCTTGAGCATGATATTTTAAAAGAATATATATAGTACGGTAGACGTAAGTGTGTTAACTGAACGTGGTGTTACTTCGATGTCTTTTGACTTGAGTTTTAAATAATAAGAATCTTGAAGTATTTCAAAAGAATTAAGAATCATATTTGAAAGAAGAGTAATACTTGGTTTGAAAACATAAGAGTTATACTAGCGTTATGGGAAGTTAGGTATAACGTCTTAAGAGAGATAAAGAGAATGGTTTATTGATTTTAGAAGTTAAGAGACTTGATCTCAAAAGATAAGAGGCTTGACTTAATTGAATTTATATAAATTTTGTTAAAAAGTGTGGAACCTCATTCGTGAGTAATGAGTACTTGGTTTTTAAAAGAATAATGTTTTACTGATTCGGAAATGAGAATAAGTATCGAACGAACCACTGCAGCGTTAATAAAGGAAAATGTATTGACAAAAAAAAAGTATTTATAATAAAACTAGTAGAAACCTCCATCTGCATAGAAGCTAAGATAAAATAAAATGGTATTACATTTCCTAGATCATGGCTGCTTTAATACGATTGTTATAAACAAGAATAACCTACTCACACATAAGGCATATATTACTCAACTATTTTTGAAAGAGAATTATGTTATTAAATGATTAAGACTATGAACTATGAAACCTTTCCAAAATAAGAAATGTGAATATTTGAAATTAGGCAAACTTAAACTTTTGGAAAAGAATGTTGTTACTTGACTTTAAGAAGGAAAGTGTTTTGGTTTAAAAAGAAGGGCATAATGTTACCTTAGTTGTTTTAAAAGGAAAATATGGTATTATCTTAATCTGTCTTAAAAGAGCGTTTAAATGTTATGACCACACGACACCGCGTTCATGGGATGAACCGGGAATGTATTCCACCTGATTTGATATCGCGTCCATGAGATGGACCGGGAATGTATTTCACTCGACACCGCGTTCATGGGATGAACCGGGAATGTATTTCACTCGACACCGCGTTCATGGGATGAACCGGGAATGTATTTCACACGACACCGCGTTCATGAGATGAACCGGGAATGTATTTCACACGATACCGAGTTCATGAGATAGACCGGGAATGTATTTCACTCGACACCACGTTCATGAGATGAACCGGGAATGTATTTCACTCGACACCACGTTCATGGGATGAACCGGGAATGTATTTCACGCGACACCGCGTTCATGAGATGAACCGGGAATGTATTTCACACGATACCGAGTTCATGAGATGGACCGGGAATGTATTTCATGCGACACCTCGTTCATGGGATGAACCGGGAATGTATACCACCTGATTTGATACCGAGTCCATGAGATGGACCGGGAATGTATTCCATACGATTTCACCTCGAGTTCATGAGATGGGCCGAGACATGTTACACGTATCACATGACTTATACCTAGACTGCCGACAGTGAGGAAGGAGTTCCACGCATGAGGATGACTCGGCGTGAGTCACGACTTGACATGACTACTTTTATGTCATGAAGCGTAGTTTTGTTATCATATATGTCTTCTGCTTTATATAGACTATTATGATTTCATTTTCGTATTTTCGCCACATACTTGGTACTGTTGATCTTGACTCTCCTTCTGGGCCGCGTCATGCCGAGGTAGAGGTACACCATTGTTGATCCTCGCCATGTGATCACGATTAACAGATTGGAAGCTCCGTTTCCGAGGCTTATCTTTTGGTATGTTTCCACGAGTTGTAGGTTCTGCATTCGTGGTATGGCGAGCCCCGTCGTCATAGGTGTTGTTACATTCTTAGAGGTCCTGTAGTACCGCTGTGGCGTGGTTTGTAAAAGGGATGTAACTGCTCAAAAATTTCAGATATACGCAGAAGGCAACCGTTTTGGTTGGCCTGCTTATTATCTTATCTCTTGTTTCATATCTGTATGTTTTATATTCCGCTGATTTCTCTGATGTATGACTACTTGGGTGCCTGTAAGGCACACCACGCCCCGAACAGTCGTGACAGGATGTTCTTCAAGCTGTTTGGGATGAGTTCATGGAGGCCTTTCTTGATCACTTTTTGCCTTCTGAGATGAGGAGAGCCCGCGTGGATAGGTTCTTGACATTGAGACAGAATGGGAAGACTATCAGAGAGTACAACCTGGAGTTTGACTCATTGGCCAGGTATGCGCTCACTATTGTGGCTGACATGGCGGACAGAGTTCACCGCTATATGATGGAGCTAGACCGTTATATGGTTACTGCATGTTCGAGTAGCCCTTCACCGGTATGGATATTGCCGGGATGCGAGCTTATGCACGGGATCGAGGCGAGAGAGAGGACCAGCCAGATCCCGCCAAGAGGCTGGGGACGACGTGGTTTGTGGTAACTTCGAGGCGACAACCTCAGCAGTTCGGCCTACGCTCACCAAGATGCAGTGCTCCTTCCCGGTTTTCTGGCAGGAGGTTTGATCAGTCGGGTTATTTGGGAGCAGGTCAGGGCTTCGGGTCTCCAGGGGAACCGAGGTCAAAGTCATAGGAGGCTACCTTTACCTCGGTGTGGTCGATGTGGTAGGTTCCATCGTGGGGAGTGTCGTATTTCTCCACGAGCTTGTTACTCTTGCGGCCAGTAGGGCCATTTGAAGAGGGATTGTCCAACCAGAGGCAACATGGGTAGTATGATTCATCCTATAGGGTCAGTTGTCGGGTCTTCATCTTCTGTGGTTATACGCCCCGGAGGTCAGGGTG
Organism: Przewalskia tangutica; assembly: GCA_029844215.1. Classification (NCBI taxonomy): domain Eukaryota; kingdom Viridiplantae; phylum Streptophyta; class Magnoliopsida; order Solanales; family Solanaceae; genus Przewalskia; species Przewalskia tangutica. Next base: position 1,206,194 of record JAQGDG010000034.1, read on the forward strand.
TTTACGGGCCGGCAGGCCGCGGCAGAGGTCGTGGTGGAGGTCCTAGTTCTAGCGGTCCACAGAACCGCATATATTCCTTAGCCAGCCGACAGGATCAGGAGGCTTCACCAGATGTCGTCACAGGTACATTATTGATTTCATGTTGTGACGTTTATGCTTTGATGGATCCAGGTTCTACCTTTTCCTATGTGTCCCCTCTTATTGCTGGTAGAATGGTAATAGAGCCGGTGTCGATAGTGCCTTTTGAGGTAGCTATGCAAGTGGATGATTCAGTGTTAGCTGAGCGGGTATACAAAGATTGCCCAGTGTTTATATACAGTCGTCATACCGTAGCAGACTTGATAGAGTTGGAGATGACAGATTTTGACGTCATTATGGGTATGGACTGTGTTACACCCCGTAAATTCAAGAGAATAAGTTAAGAACGTACGAAAGGGAAATAAGATTTGAATTTGGAAAGTTAGGTTGGCAAAAATGTTGTAGGCAGACTTTCAGTCAACTTTGAAGCGGTATATCTCCTAGTTCTTTAGGAGTTTTGGGGTGTTTTAAAAGACTAGTATGAAGTTCATTGAGTCTAGTTTCCAACGCAATGAACCGTTCGTCGATAGGACATCAGAGTAGAAAGTTATGGAAGTTACAAGTTCAGTACGCAGTCGAGCAGAAAGTATTTTCGGTCAGGGGCCACAGCGCCGCGGTGCCGGATGCAGGGCCGCGACGCTGGATATACGGAAGGTACTCTGAAGTTGCAGCCGGCACGGACGCGTGGTCATACGCTGAAGCTCGGAAGTTGAGCGCCCATCGCAGGCGCGGCGCCGAGGCGGGTTTCTGCGAATTCTGGGGGAAATCAGAAGTGTTTTTAAAAAAAAAGAGGCCATGGGAGGTTGACAAGTGTCCCTTCCCATCTGATTTTTGGATGTCCTATTTATTGACCAAGTCTTGAAGACTTGGTCATTCTTCAAGCAACCTTCTTCTCTCTAAAAATCCCTCCTCATTCTCTCTAAAAAATTTCCTCTCCCTTCTCTCTAGAAATTTAAGAAGAAACCAAGGCCTAGAGGAATTTTGGAAACGTAGCAAGAAGGAAACATGTTGACAAGCTTGTAGGAGGTTTGTGGAGGTGATTGTGGAAGGAAGGCAAGTGGAATTTGTTGGACTAATTTGGGTGAACTCTAAGGTAACAATCCTTTCACCTTTTTAAGTAAATATTGTGTTGCATGTGTGGAAGAAAGGACTTGTAGTTGTCAATATTGCTTTTAGACATATTGCATGTAGGAATAACAATTTGGATTGAAAAGGAATTGGATGAGAAATTGTGTTATTATACCTCAAAATTGCCGAATTGGACCTTATAGTTTGTACTAGTTTGATATCAATTGTGGGGCGGAATTTTACACGTCTAATAGGCGTGTAATCCCCTATTGTTAACTACATTGTTGAGCCTTAAATATGGCGTGTTTGGTTATTGAATTCGGCCTTGAAAAAGGTGGCAAAGTATGTAGAAACAAAGGAAGTGTTGTCCAAAATTTCCGTAGAATAAAGGACTTTTCAATTAGAATGTTCTACGTTGAAGGTAGAAGCTAATGGACGTATTATGGTCATTATAGGTTGACATACTACGTGAGGTGTATTGGACTTGCGAGTGGATCAAACCGAAGAGGTATGTGTAAACTTTCTTATCTCTTGAGCATGAGTAGTTATAACTATATGGTACGGTAGACGTACGTGATTCAAATAAGGTAAAGTCGTTTGATATACTTGACTTGTTTTAAGGATGTCTAGTTGGTTGAGCTAGAGAATTAACTCACTTGTCCTTAGGGAAAGATTATAAGAATGGTTTATTCTAATAAGGTAGACAAGGATTTCTTGACATGAAAAAGTAAGGAATACTTGATTTGGAAAGTATTGATTCTTGAACTATTCTAAAGATAAGAACTTGTTTTCTAAGTTAAGGAATTTGTCTTCTAAAAGTTATGAGACTTGAGGTATTTTGAAAGTTGTGTAACTTAATTTGAAGTACAAGTCTCTTGGTCATAAAAAGAACGAAGTTGTCCAAGACATAAGGAGTTATAACGGCTTTATGGGAGGTTAGTTATGACGGCCTTATGAAAGGATAAGAATGTCTTAGTTTCTAAAGCATAAAGTTAGTATAACGGCTTTATGGGAAGTTGGTTATAATAACTTTATGGAAGGATTAAAGAAATGGGTTTTTCTTGAATAAGGTAAACATAGATGAAAGAATTGAAACTAAGAAGGGCAATTTGATTTAAAGACATCAATTGCTTAAGGTCTAATGAGGGTCACTTGAGTTAGAAGCCCGAAACATATTTCTAAAAAGTATGGTGACTTGTTTGAAATGTAGATAAGTCTTGATACTACGGGTGATAGTATCTTGGGGTCTTATGTGAAAAAGGGGATCTTTGGAAAGAATAGAAGTACATAGTACTTTGGGTTGAATTTCCCCGGACTTGTTAGGTGATATGAAAAGTGCCTTAAGGTCATAAAATGAGATCCGTTTTGTATGTTAATGAAAGTCTAAAGAAGTTATGAGTTTCCTTGGACGCGTCGACAAGCGGTGATGGAGGATTCCAGGTATGCTTCCATTGTCTTATTGTGAGTTTACACGACGCATCGTGATGATGTAGGATTCCACGGGTATGCTTCCATTGCGATTGATCCTTGGACATGCTCACGATGAGGGATTCTGGGGCATGCGACCAGGATGCGGGTTAAATTCCCGGATGTTACTATAACTCCATGGATTAGCTCTCCATGAAGACATGTACCCGAGATGAGGGATTCCACGGGCATGTTACATATGACTATTACGACATGGATTAGCTCTCCATGAAGACATGTACCCAAGATGAGGGATTCCACGGGCATGTTATATATGATTATTACGCCATGGATTAGCTCTCCATGAAGACATGTACCCGAGATGAGGGATTCCACGGGCATGTGATATATGATTATTACTCCATGGGTTAGCTCCACATGAAGTCATGTACCCGAGATGAGGGATTCCACAGGCATGAGATACATATAGGTATATATGTGTGGTATGTGTGTACGCCGACAGTGAGGTAGGATGCCACGGGCGCGCCACATGGTTGTAGTTTACTCTTATGGCTGTCGGCAGTGACGGAGGATTCCATGGGCAGAGGATATGGGTATATACGTGTGGTATGTGTGTACGCCAACAGTGAGGTAGGATGTCACGGGCGCGTCACATGGTTAGATTTTACACCTATAGCGGTCGGCGTTGATGGGGGATTCCACGCGTACGCTTTGATATTGAGGGCTGGTTTTCATAGCCCCGGTGTGACTATCGTTCATATGTTGAAACAAGCTGTACAAGGTAAAAACTGACTTTCATTACTTTCACTTCGGTAAGGCACAGAGTACTGTTAATTTGGTTATCATATATGTCTTCAGTTGTATTTTTGACTATTATGATTTAAATTATAGTACTTTCAGTTTTGCATACTTGGTACATATTTTTGTACTGACCTCCTTCGGGGGGCTGCGTTTGTCACGACCCGACCCCGGGCCCGTGACTGGTGTCTTACCCCGGGCACCCTAGTGATACAACATCAGAGAAAATCAGCGGAAATAAAAACTTACACATGAAACAAGATATACAATAAGGAAATAGGCTAACCAAAACGGCCACCTTTCTGCATATATATAAAAATGATTAAACCTGAACAGTTACATCCTTTTTACAAACCCTGCCCACAACAGTACTAAAGACCTCTAAGAGTTTTTTTATAACAACTATGACGGGACAGGGCCCCGCCATACCCCCTGAATGTACAAGAACCTACAAACTCAGGGAAACATACCAAAACATAAGCCTCCGGAGAAACGGAGCTTCCCAATACGCTGAACTGTGATCATAAGAGCGAGGATCACCAACCGATGTACCTCTACCTGCGGCATGAACGCAGCCCCCCGAAGGAGGTCAGTACAACAGGTACCAAGTATGTGAAACTGAAAATACTGTAAATGAAATCATAACAGTCTATATAAAAGAAGGAGACATGTATGATAATCAGACTACAGTTCACAACATAAAAGTAGTCATGTCATGTCAGGGACTCACGCCCTCAAGTCATCCCTCATGCCCGTGGAACCCTTCCTCACTGCCGGCAGTCTACATATAAATCGTATGATACGTATAACATGTCTCGGCCCATCCCGTGGGACTCGAGGTGGAATCGTATGGTATACATGTCTCGGCCCATCCCATGGGACTCGATGTAAAATCGTGTGGAATACATGTCTCGGCCCATCTCATGGGACTCGATGTAAAATCGCATGGTCACATGTCCCGGCCCATCTCATGGGACTCGGTGTCGGATCGTATGGTCACATGTCCCGACCCATCTCATGGGACTCGGTGTAAAATCGTATGGTCACATGTCCCGGCCCATCTCATGGGACTCGGTGTCGGATCGTATGGTATACATATCTCGGCCCATCTCATGGGACTCGAGGTGAAATCGTCCATAACATTTAAACCCTCTTTTAAGACAGATTAAGACAATACCATGCCTTCATTTTAAACCCAAAACACTTTCCCTTTTTAAAGTCAAGTAACAACATTCTTTTCCAAAAGTTCAAGTTGCATAATTTCAAATACTCAAGTCTCTTATTTTCGAAAGATTTCATAGTTCATAGTCTTAATCACTTAATAACGTAATCTCTTCTTTTAACAAAATTGAGTAACATATATCATGTGTGAGTAGTTTATTCTTGTTTATAACAATCTTATTAAAGCAGCCATGATCTAGAAAATGTAATACAATTTTGTCTTATCTTAGCTTCTATGCATATGGAGGATTCTACTGGTTTTAATATAATTTATTTGTCAATACATTTTCCTTTATTAACGCTGCAGTGGTTTGTTCGCTACTTATTCTCATTTCCGAAATTAACATAACATTATCCTTTTTAAGATCAAGTACCCATTACTCATGAATGCGGTTGCACAACTTATTAATAATTCAAGTCCTTAACATTTCATAAAACGTCATTTATAAGTTAAGTCTCTTATCTTTTAAGATCAAGTCTCTTAACTTCTAAAATCAAAAAACCATTCTTTTACCTACATAAAGTCGTTATAACTAACTTCCCATAAAGCTATTATAACACTTTATGTTTTAAACCGACCAAATTCGTTTAGCACACGTACGTCTACCGTACTACATAGTTCACAAAAATCATGCTAGAAAGGATAGGAAGAGGTTCACATACCTCGCGACGATTATCGACAAAAAGCAAAAAGCTCCAAAGTATCAGAACCGCTAGCCTTTTCCACCCTTCGAGTAGAATACGCTACTCGTAGTACTTCCACCAAAAATGCCACAAAACGTCTATCAACTTCTCGATCTCTTTGTAGCACAATTCCAAGTACAAGGTTCCTTATTCTACGGAAAATTCGGCGCCTCCCCCAGAACCACATAAATCTCTCCTCTATCAATGCCCGCTACTAAGCCAACAACTCGAGGGTTACAAGCCTAACCTGACGTACAACACCGCCCCACAATAATACTACAAGTCTCATCAGAATCTGATTCAATTCTTTATAATCATCCTTCCAAAATATCTTATACTCAATTCTAAACTACTACAATATGTAATATTCAATTACAATAGGGGGACAAAGATCATTACCTCGATAAGCCCAAAATTATCCAAGATTAATAAGTCGATCCTGAGCAACGCTTAGCTCCAATTCCTTACGCTCCAACCCGCTCCAAGCAACCGTTAGACGCTCCTAACCAACCCTCTTCAAGATCTAACTCCAAAAAGTGAAGAACACTTAGGCTAAAATTTTGGCAAGTTTCGGCCAATGGGTTCTTTAAAGGCTAGGGGTGTGAAATCTTTTCCAACACTTGGTACACAATCTTCCTAACACCCTAAGGAAAAATACTTAAAACTTTAAGAATTTTGGACAACTTAAGCTCCATAAATCAGCCCAAGGCCGAGAGCACCTAAAAGGGAGGGAGTAATTTTTCAAGCTTTGGAAATAACTAAGTGTGGAATGAATAAGTCTTGCACTCAAGGGGGGTATTTATAGAGAAATCAAGGGCTAGGATGTGAGCAAGTGTGTGGTCTAGATTGGGACATGTGTGTGTGGGTCCCACCCACCACATGGCCAACAAAATCAAGAGACAAGTAGCAAGGCTATTTGGCCTAGCATGGACAAGTGGCTAGCCACTGTCCCCACCCATTTCTACCACACGCCACCTGGGGTGACATGTGTCGCCCTACTCGCCCAAAATATTTTCATCTCCCTAAATATCCGTAATATCCAAAACCTCAAAATAAAGTGGCCCCATGAAACCATAAATTTCTCCCGTGGCCCCACGTGACCAATTCCTAAATAAAATTCCATAATTCTAATATAATCCAGAAGTCCAAATACCAAACTGGGAATCCAATTCCCATTAACGAACCTTTTTCCTTCACAAAATCCGAAACTTTTCCGTGAAAAATCACATCTTTCTTCCTTTCCAAAATTACCGTATTCTCGTACGTACGTCCTCACGTACATACCCTGGAACTACGGGGTGTAACATTCTTCCCCCCTTAGAAACATTCGTCCCGAATGTTCCTTCTAAGTCTCTAAACATACATGCGTCGGTATAGTCTCTACTACTATACTTACAAAACCAATTATGTCACACCTGGCTATAATATAACACATGCGCAAAACTCCAATCCAAGCCAACGAGGAATCACCTCTAACGTGCATAACATCACCATAAGCTCCCACCCAAGGTCTAAAGGATACTCTTTTGCACCTTCACTTCACAAAAATGATCACTTCCATTCTCTTAACACACGTTCACTTCTTTCCTTACTCGTCGTACCCTTCTCGTACACCCGAACTCTTTCTAGTACACGTACCATACTCCACCATCGCCGCTTCAAAACCTTGGAGTCACTACCTCAAACTTGGTCATCTTACTAGCCTCATTTCCTTTAAGGCCATTCCCGCCTTCACGATCCGATTCTAGTCGAACACATCCGCGAACTCGCACGATGGTTACTCTAAACTGGGCCTAGCACCTCGTGATCCTACCACCTGGGGGGACCATCTCGAACTGACCCCACCTCATTCCGGGCTGCGGGTTGACCCGCGATCTGGCCTCAACCCGACCCACTATCGCGCCAAACTCTCTCGTTCCCCGATCCGGAACAATCTTACTAATTCACGTCATGAAAGCTACCACTTCCATCTCACACTACCTATGGAATTATCCCACAACATATATCACGCATACCAAGTACTTCGATAACGACCAACCGTAAAAATCATCCACTCAAGACGGCCTTGCATCCAAGGTCCTAACTGTTATAAATTCAAAGTTAGCTCACAATTGCCTCGTCCCCAGACTTACCCTTTTTAACTACCCATGTTTTCTAATTCACACTTAACACAATGCTATCCGTACATAGCACTCAATATGTATCCACCATAACAACATAAACAAGTCTCTTAAGGGCTGAAGATATCTCTGTAACTACTGTCTTACTTCCTCTATGTCGCTCTAATCACAATCCTGCCCTGCAGGGTGCCTAGCTATATAAGGCGATGAACCAGCCACCGATCCCGAAGGCTGAGTCTCTACATCTGTGCTACCTCCGGTCGGACAAACTCTCACCAAATGGCCCTATTGGCCGCAAGCATACAAGCTGTCGAAGTAGTACGACACTCCTCATAATGGAGTCTATTACAACGGCCACAACGAGGTAGGGGTGACCTCATCTGACTAACATCCCCTTCTCCCAACAATCGAACCATGGCCCGACCGGTGGTGAGTCATCCATCCTACTTGGACATCCTCCCATCACATGGCCCTGACGGCCGTAGGTATAATAATCTCCCAAACTAGCACGACACCCTTAGGATCATCCTCAGCTCTCTATCCATAGAACTCTGGTGAACTGCAACTCAAGAAATTACGAAGTCTCAGACTATCGGATCTAGGGTGAATCATCGATGCTGCCGAACCACGGCCCCGTCGTCCTCATTCCCACCACCACTAGCTAGTAATCGCCATCTCCTTGAACTCATACCCTCGGCTCCTGGCCGTGGAACTGGAGGCTCAGGTATCGTGGCCTCAGTAGAAATTGCTGCCGCTCTAAACTCTGCTGGGGCTAGCGGCGTCATAAAACTCGTCGTCTGAAGTACTATCTCAAGAAATGACCAGGCCTGTGCCCTCGTAACCCTCTGTGTTCTACTCGTAGCTGCCTTGCCCATCTGGGCCCTGGTTGTCTTGCGTAGAGGCATAACGGGTACATAAGAATACGCCAGAGGGAGTCCAACTTATAACACAGCTCTAAGGCACGATCTCAGAGTGAGAAGAATGGAAACCAATCCTAAATATCTTGTAGCCTCCACGATTATAGATGTGGTGCACAACACACCGATAATCAAGACTACTGACACGGTGCGTAGACACTTTCCAGAGATTAATCGCTTTCGATACCACTTGTCACGACCGACCGGGCGTGGTCGTGCCTTACCCCGGGCACCCTAGTGATACAACATCAGAGAAAATCAGCGGAAATAAAAGCTTACACATGAAACAAGATATACAATAAGGAAATAGGCTAACCAAAACGGTCACCTTTCTGCATATATATAAAAATGATTAAACCTGAACAGTTACATCCTTTTTACAAACCCTGCCCACAACAGTACTACAGACCTCTAAGAGTTTTTTTATAACAACTATGACGGGACAGGGCCCCGCCATACCCCCTGAATGTACAAGAACCTACAAACTCAGGGAAACATACCAAAAGATAAGCCTCCGGAGAAACGGAGCTTCCCAATCTGTTGGCGTGATCATAAGAGCGAGGATCACCAACCGATGTACCTACTGCGGCATGAACGCGGCCCGAAGGAGGTCGATAACAGTACCAAGTATGTGGCCCAAAAATCAGTAAATGAAATCATAACGATCTATATAAAGCAGAGACATGTATGATAACCGGACTACGATTCACAACATAAGCGATCGTATGTCATGTCAGGGACTCACGCCCTCAAGTCATCCCTCATGCCCGTGGAACCCTTCCTCACTGCCGGCAGTCTACATATAAATCGTATGATACGTATAACATGTCTCGGCCCATCCCGTGGGACTCGAGGTGGAATCGTATGGTATACATGTCTCGGCCCATCCCATGGGACTCGATTTAAAATCGTGTGGAATACATGTCTCGGCCCATCTCATCAGACTCGATGTAAAATCGCATGGTCACATGTCCCGGCCCATCTCATGGGACTCGGTGTCGGATCGTATGGTCACATGTCCCGGCCCATCTCATGGGACTCGGTGTAAAATCGTATGGTCACATGTCCCGGCCCATCTCATGGGACTCGGTGTCGGATCGTATGATATACATATCTCGGCCCATCTCATGGGACTCGAGGTGAAATCGTCCATAATATTTAAACCCTCTTTTAAGACAGATTAAGACAATACCATGCCTTCATTTTAAACCCAAAACACTTTCCCTTTTTAAAGTCAAGTAACAACATTCTTTTCCAAAAGTTCAAGTTGCAGAATTTCAAATGCTCAAGTCTCTTATTTTCGAAAGATTTCATAGTTCATAGTCTTAATCACTTAATAAGGTAATCTCTTCTTTTAACAAAATTGAGTAACATATATCATGTGTGAGTAGTTTATTCTTGTTTATAACAATCTTATTAAAGCAGTCATGATCTAGAAAATGTAATACAATTTTGTCTTATCTTAGCTTCTATGCAGATAGAAGATTCTACTGGTTTTAATATAATTTATTTGTCAATACATTTTCCTTTATTAACGCTGCAGTGGTTTGTTCGCTACTTGTTACACCCCAGAAATTCCAGGATATGTTTATAAGAACGTACGTAAGAACTCAAAAATGTTAAGATTTGAGACGAGTAAAAATTTATCGGAATTTTGGAATTTGTCGGAAAACGAAATATTGCGACGAACGGGAGGGCGACACGTGTCACCCCCCCTTAATGGTCTTGGAAGAAATATGACATGGATGAAATGGTCATTTGACCATAATTTAAAATACCAAGTCTTGCAAAGGCAAGAGCTTGACATTGTTGACTAAGTCAAATGCCACTTGGCTTGATCCTTGTGAAATGCATCCAAACCACCCATTTGTTCTAATCTTGACCCTCCATCTTGTTATATATGTATACTAGTGCAAGACAAGCTTCAACACTTAGACAAATTTTACAAAAATCTTGAAGAACACAATAGGTGCTCTCGGGTTTGCTATAGGGTTTCAAGAGAAAAAATTTGTTTGTTGTCCAATAATCTCCCCACTTTAAACCAAGGTCCCTAAGGGTATTGTAAGGGTATCTCAATAGAAAGATCCCGGAAAAATGGCGTTTTCGTATTAGTCGCAAGGCGGAAAGTTAAGGAGTTCTTCAACTTTGAAGTTGGAACTTGAAGATAAGTTCTTCATAAGTTTCTAAGGGTTGCTTGGAGTGGATTGGAACGTCGAAAAGAGGAGCTAAAGTTGCTAAGGATCGACTTGTAAACTTGGATCATATTTGGGCTAAATGAGGTATAATCTTCGTCTTACTTTTGTAATTGAAGATTCCATGTTATTATAAGTTAGAAATGATCATGTGATATGTGTTATGAAGTTTTATAAGTGTTATGGGAATTTGGAAGCTCAAATCCGAAAATGACATGTTAAGCCATTTGAAATTGAAATACAATTTGGTCGATAATTAGAATCGTCGCATGTTTACCTACTTGAGGATTGTAGTAGTTATAGTCAATTGTGGCTAGATAACATGTTATATTAAACCACTTGGATTGAAAAGAAATTGGAAGAAGAATTGGTATTGTTGCCCTAATTGCCGAATTGACATTGTAGTTTAGACTAGTTTGTTTTATTTTGTGGGGCAGAATTTTACATGTCTTGATTAAGCGTGTAATCCCCTATTGTAAACTACTTTGTTGGGCCTTAAATGAGGCGTGTTTGGTTATTGAATTCGGCCTTGAAAAAGGTGGCAACGTATGTAGAAACAAAGGAAGTGTTGTCCGATTTTCCGTAGAATTTAGTGACTTTGCACTTGGAATATTCTACGTTTGAAGTAAGAAGTTAATAGACGTACTATGGTCATTATAGGTTGACATACTACGACGCAATTGGACTTAGCAAGTGGATTAAACCGAAGAGGTATGTGGAACTTTCTTATCTCTTGAGCATGAATAAGTTGTAAATGTATAGTACGGTAGACGTACAATATTTTGATAATCTAGGTCCATTTGATATCCTTGGCTTATTTTAAGAATGTCCAAGTTGATTGAGTTAGGTAATTAACTCACTTGTTAAATATTAAGGATATCTTGGTTTTCAAAAGTTAAGAGACTCTATGTATGTTGAAAGTATTATTGATACTTGTTTTGTTGGAAAGTTTAAGTCTCTTGATTATAAAGAAGTATGTAAGTTGCTAATGTATAAAGCTAGTATAACGGCTTTATGGAAAGTTGGTTATAATAGCTTTATGGAAAGTTAAAATGAGTGGTTTACTCTAAGTAATTTAAGTATGTTAAATAACTTGAAATAACGAAAGGCAAATTGATTTAAAGGCATCAATTGCTTAAGGTTTTTTTCTAAGAAAGAAGTCACTTGTTTTAGAAGCCCGAAAATGTATTTTCTAAAGAGGTATTGTGACTTGTATTAAAATGTAGTTATGACTTGATACTACGGTTATTAGTATCTTGGAAGTTTATATGAAAATGAGTCACTTTAAAAGATTAGAAGTACGTAGTACTTTGGGTTAAACTCCCGGATTTATAATGACATGTTAGTGCCTTAAGTAAACTAAAATGAGAGTGTATATGAATAAGACTAATAAGAAGTTAGGGGGATTTCTTAACTTGCTTACTTATTGTATGATAAGCCGGTAATGCTTATTTTATGTGTGATGGCCAGTTGAGATAGGGTAAGAGTATAAATGAGGGGTAAATCCCCAAGATCGTTATACCACCTTCTTCAGGGTAAGAGTATATCTGAGGGGTAGCTCCCCAAGATCGTTATACCACCTGCTTTACCACCTTCTCCAGGGTAAGAGTATATCTGAGGGGCAGCTCCCCAAGATCGTTATACCACCTGCTTTACCACCTTCTCCAGGGTAAGAGTATATCTGAGGGGCAGCTCCCCAAGATCGTTATACCACCTTCTTTACCACCTTCTCCAGGGTAAGAGTATATCTGAGGGGTAGCTCCCCAAGATCGTTATACCACCTGCTTTACCACCTTCTTCAGGGTAAGAGTATATCTGAGGGGTAGATCCCCAAGATCGTTATACCACCTGCTTCAGGGTAAGAGTATAAATGAGGGGTAAATCCCCAAGATCGTTATACCACCTGTTTCCGTGGATTTGCTACCTATACTTTTGATTACTCTCATTGTTAGTAAGGCACTGTGTACTATTAATTGAGTTATTGTTACACCCCGTAAATTCAAGAGGTTAAGTTAAGAACGTATGAAAGAAAATAAGATTTGAATTTGGAAAGTTGGGTTGACAAAAGATTGTGGGCAGACTTTCAATCAACTTTGGAGCGGTATATCTCCTAGTTCCTTAGGAGTTTTGAGGAGTTTTAAAAGACTAGTATGAAGGTTGTTGAGTCTAGTTTCCAACACAATAAACCACTCGTCGATTGGACATCGGGGTAGGAAGTTACGGGCGTTAGAAGTTCTGTGGGCTGACGCAGAGGACAGGCTTCCCAGCAGGCATCGCAGCGTCGTGGAGCCGTCGGCAGGGCCGCGGCGCCGATATTTCCGAAAGTCCTCTGAAATTGCAGCGTCGCGGCGCCGGAATGCAGGGCCGCGGCGCCGGAATGCAGGAAATTCTCAGAAGTGGAAGCGCCGCGGCGCCAAGGCGGGATTTTTGACGCGGTAAGGGGCGAAAAACAGGGGATATTTTGATAAAAGGCCTATGGGAGGGTGACAAGTGTCCCTCCCATCTTTTGACCAAAGGAGAGTCTTATTTTAGGGCCAAGTCTTCAAGACTTGACCATTTGCAAGGGTTTCCCAAAGAAAATCCCTCTCCTCTCTCTCAAATTGATGAACCCCGGTGAGATTTTTGGAAAGGCTTCAAGAAGGAAAAGTGTTGGCAAGCTTGTAGAGGGTTCGTGTGAGTAATTTTAAAGTGAAGAAGATTTCGGAAAGAGGGCTTCTTGAGGTAAAATCTTTACCTTCTTGTGTAAATGAAGTTTTCAAGTTTTAGTAGTCAAGAAATGAGCCTGAGGCTGTTATATTAAAGTTTGAAAAGATTTGGATCTTGTTGTCTTGTTGAAAACCGAAAAGGGGCATGTTAGCCACTCATGTTGTAATCAATTCATTGTTAGCTAAAAATCGTTACATGTTATAAATAGGAGGGTATATAATTGGTTATGACTTATATAACATGTTGGAGTAACGAGATTGGATTAGAAAGGAAATTGAAAGGAAATTGATATTGTTGTGATATTGTAGCCGAATGGGGCTTGGAATTATTGGGTTGTTTTGTATTATTGTGGGGCAGAATTTTACGCGTCCTGTAAAGGCGTGTAATCCCCTTTTGGTTAGCTGAATTGTTGCCTTAAATGCGCGTTTGATTATTGAATTCGGACCTTGAAAAAGGTGGAAAAGTAAGTAGAAACAAAGGAAATGCTGTCCAATTTTTCCCGTAAAACAAGGGACTTTACTTTAGAATATTCTACTTAGAAGCTAGAAGCTAATAGACGAATTATGGTCATTATAGGTTGACATCTACGGACGGCATATTGGACTTGGCAAGTGGACTGAACATAAGAGGTATGTGGAAACTTTCTTATCTCTTGAACATGAGTAGTTATAATCGTAGTACAGTGACGTACGTGATTTAAATGAAGTGAAGTCATTTGATATATTTGACTTGTTTTAAGGATGTCTAGTTGGTTGAGTTAGAGAATTAACTCACGTGTCCTTAAGAGTTATAAGAATGGTTTATCCTAATAAGGTAGGCAAGGATTTCTTGACATGAATAAGTATAGAATACTGGATTTGGGAAGTATTGATTCTTGAACTATTCTAAAGATAAGAGATCTGATTCCTAAGTAAGAAACTTGTTTTCTAAAGTTAAGATATTTGAGGTATTTGAAAGTAGTGTAACTTGAATTGAAGTACAAGCCTCTTGGTTTTAGAGAGAGCAAAGTGGTCTAAAACATAAAGAGTTATAACGGCTTTATGGGAAGTTAGTTATGACGGCTTTATGAGAGGATAAGGATGTCTTGGTTTCTAAAGCATAAAGTTAGTATAACGGCTTTATGGGAAGTTGGTTATAATAACTTTATGGAAGCTTAAAGAAATGGTTTTTCTCGAATAAGGTAAGCCTAGATAAAAGAATGGATACTGAGAAAGGCAATTCGATTTAAAGGCATCAATTGCTTAAAGTTTAAAATGAGGGTCACTTGATTTAGAAGCCGAAGCATATTTCTACTAGTATAGTGACTTGTTTGAAATGTAGATAAGCCTTGATACTACGGGTATTAGTATCTTGGGGTCTTATGTGGAAAAGGGATCTTGGAAAGAAGAGAGATACATAGTACTTTGGGTTGAAATTCCCAGGACTTGTTAAGTGATATGGAAAGTGCCTTAAGGTCATAAAATGAGATCCATTTTGTATGTTAATGAAAGTCTAAAGAAGTTAGGAGTTTACTTGGACGTACTGTCGGTGATGGAGGATTCCACGTATGCCTCCATTGCCTCATTATAGTCTCTTGGGACGCATGCGGTGATGTGGGATTCCACGGGTATGCTTCCCTGGTCATAGTATGAGTTTACTTGGACGTACCGACAGTGATGTGGGATTCCACGGGTATGCTTCCATGGTCTTAGTATGAGTTTACCGGGACATACCGTCAGTGATGTGGGATTCCACGGGTATGCACAAGGGACATGCTACGATGAGGATTCGAGGCATGTAGTTTGAGGGTAATAGTATAAATGAAGTACACCCCAAGATTGTTATACCATCTGCTTCAGGGTAAGAGTATATCTGAGGGGTAAACCCCCAAGATCGTTATACCACCTGGTTCCGTGGATTTGCTACCCACGATGCGAGGGACACCTCATGAAGTCATGTACCCGAGATGAGGGATTCCACGGGCATGATATATATATATGTATGTATTGTGTATGTGTACGCCGACAGTGAGGTAGGATGCCACGGGCGCGTCACATGGTTGTATTTACTTTTATGGCCGTTACAGCGACGGGGATTCCAGGCGATGATATAGGTATATACGTGTTGTATGTGTGTACGCCGACAGTGAGGTAGGATACCACGAGTGCGTCACATGGTTAGATTTGTGTGTACGCCGACAGTGAGGTAGGATACCACGAGCGCGTCACATGGTTAGATTTGTGTGTACGCCGACAGTGAGGAAGGATGCCACGGGCGCGTCACAGAGTTAGATTCTACACCTAGCGGCCGGTGATGGGAATCCACGCGCGCTTGGATATTTGAGGCTGGTGTTCATAGCCCCGTGTGACTATGGATCATATGTTGAGACAGGCTGTATAAGGTAAAAATCTGACTTTCATTACTTCCACTTCAGTAAGGCACAGTGTACTGTTAATTTGGTTATCATATATGTCTTCAGCTGTATTTTTGACTATTATGATTTAAATTACAGTACTTTCAGTTTTGCATACTTGGTACATATTTTGTACTGACCTCCTTCGGGGGGCTGCGTTCATGCCGCAGGTCGAGGTACATAGCTTGCTGATCCGTACTCCTGTGATCACGGTTCATTCTCGAAAGCTCCATTTTCTCCGAGGCTTTGTCTTGGTATGGTTCCCCTAGTGGTTGACTTTTGTACATTCGTGGTATGGCGGGGCCCGTCCCCGCAGATGTTATGTAAACTCTTAGAGGTCTGTAGTCATATCTTGTGGGTCACTTTATATAAAAAAAAAAATGAGGTAACTGCTGTTGGATTTGTTTATATCCAAGGAGGTAGCCTTATCGGCTGACCTATTATTTATTTCATTGTTTAAGTTTATGTATGTTCATTGTTTATCTCGATGTAAACTCGTAAGGGTGCCTGGTAGGGCACGATCGCCCGGTCGTCGTCGTGATTATCATACATGTCTCCGCTTTATTATAGACTTATGATTTCATTACAAGATTTCTGGTTTCACATATTTGGTACATGTTATGCGACCTCGCCGGGCCGCGTTCACGCCGCAGTAGAGTGAGTTCTTGATCCTCGCTCTTAGGATCGTTGTTCAGCTGTTGAGAAGCTCCTTTATTCTGGAGGCTTATCCCTGGTATTGTCGGTCATTATACATTCAGGGGTATGGCGGGGCCTCCCGCCCGAGTTGGTATTCTTAGAGGTCTGGAGTCACCTTTGGGGATTGGGTTATAAAGAAAAAAAGTTGTTCTGTTTTATTTCGGATATTGTACGGAAGGTGGCCTTATCAGCTAACTGCTATTATTTTATGTTTAAGCATTTTATAAGTTGTGTATGTTCATTGCTATTCTCGATGTATACCAAAGGGTGCGTGTAGGGCACCGCGAGCTTGGTCGGTCGTGGTATCACGACCGACCTCGGGCGCGATCGTGCCCTACCCGGGCACCCTTACAGTACACATCGAGATAATCACGAACATACATGAAACTTATAAATTAATACAATAAGTAAAACAACAGCTAGCCGATAGGGCTACCTTCCTGGACATATAATATATAACCGAAGCAGTTGCCTCCTTTCCTTTACAAACTGACCCACAATATGTAACTACAGACCTGTAAGAGTTTTATCTTAACAACTGTGGAGGGACAGGGCCCCGCCATACCCCTGAATAAACATGAATCTGCAATCTCAGGGAAAACCGTACCAAGAGATAAGCCTCCGGAGCAAATGGAGCTTTCTCCAAAATCAACCGAGATCCTACGAGCAGGATCACCAACCAGGTACCTAAAACTGCGGGCATTTAACGCAGCCCGAAGGGTCGATGCAGTGCCGAATATGGAACGGAAATAAGGTACAACAATTAAAACATAACTGTATAAAAGCATGACAAGGGTAAGTGTAAAAGAAGTAAATACCTGAGCCTACCATGTCATTACCCCCTCGTGAACTTAATCGTACCTTATTATCTTTTCCCACTTCTCAATAAAGGTTATAGTCACTTCCTTACGTACTTACTTCGGAAAATCATCAAGTTCACTACCATATAACCTACTTACCTTACACAACCTAGTTCGGCCCTTTACGGAGGGACACCTATACTGCCCGGCCCAACCTGGGACGCGATAAAGTCACATAGTCTGCCCCTAAAGGTATACTGTCCGACCCATCTCTGGGACGCGATAATGTCATATATTCTGCCCGTAAAGGTATCTTTGTCATCGTCTCTGGTCGATAATGTCATATAGTGCGCGTAAAGGTATACCGTCCGCCCATCTGCGGGTCGATAATGTCATATAGTCGCGTAAAGGTATACTGCCCGGCCCATCTCTGGGTCGATAATGTCATATAGTCTGCCCGTAAAGGTATACTGCCCGGCCCATCTCTGGGTCGATAATGTCATATAAAACCCGAGAATTTAACCCAACGTACTACGCACCTCTACTCCTTTAGAAAGACTCTTTTTCAAATAAAACTTCCCAGATACTAACAACCGTAGTATCAAGTCATCTCTACCTTCGGGACAAGTCACAATACCTTTTTAGAAATACAATTCTAGCTTCTAAATCAAGTGACTTCTTTCTTAAAAACCTTAAGCAATTGGTACCTTTAAAACAATTTGCCCTTCTTTATTTCAAATCATTTCTTGTTTATGTTACTGAAGAAAACCATTCTCTTAACCTCCCATAAAGTTATTATAACCAACTTCCCATAAAGCCGTCATACTAACTTTATGCCTTAAACTAATTCATTCTTTTTATAACCAAGAGACTTCTACTTTTTGAAACCAAGTATTATATACTTTCAAATCAATTCTCTTAACTTAATAAAACTTAAGACATCCTTTATTCTTTCAAAGAAGTGAGTAAATCTCCTAACTCACCCGACTTGGCTATTCATAAAACTAGTAAAGGATATCAAGGTGTTGTACGTCTACCGTACTACATACGTGCCACTAGTCATGCTCAAAAGATAGGAAAAGTTCTATATAGAGTAAGTCACACAACTACCTCTTAACTTCTAAGAGTATAAGGAAACATGAAATGATACCACAGGTATATTCCATACATAGAATCATGCCAAAGGAAGGAAGAGGTTCACATACCTCGCGACGATTGTCGACAAGTAGCAAAATGCTCCAAAGTACTTCAACCTTGAGCTATTCCATTCTTCAAGTAGGATACGCTATACTTAGTTCTTCAACCTATCATGGTCACAATACGTCCATTAACCTCTTACATCAAACGTAGAATATTCTAAGTGCTAAGTCGCCAAATTCTACGGAAAATCGGACAGCACCTCCTTTGTTTTTACTAACTTTGCCACCTTTTTCAAGGCCGAATACAATAACCAAACACGCCACATTTAAGGCACAATCAATAGAAATTAATCAATAGGGGATTACACGCCTACTAGTCGTGTAAAATTCCGCCCCACAAACGATAACAATCTAATACAACTACAAGTCCCAATTCGGCCACAATGAGTTCAACAATACCAATTCTTATTCAATTTCCATTTCAATCCAAATTGGTAGCATAATATGATATCAAGTCGCATTTGGTTATTACTACCAAAATCTTCAAGTCAATAACATGCGACGATTCTAACAACGATTAAATAGTAATCCAACTTAGGCATGGCTTACATTACATTTCCGGTTCCAAGGCTATAATCAATCCATAGTCCTTATAACTTCAATATAACAACTTCATGCTAGCAACATACAAGCTAACAACAATATAAATAATCTTGTAATACTTTCAAAGAACAAGATTATACCTCAATGATTCTTAATCCAACTCGATCCGAAGTCGCTCTTAGTAGTTTATAGCCTCTCCAAGACACTTCAATCCGCTTGTTGAGACCATAGAACAACACCAACAATTATCCTTCAAATCTCCAAACAAAACCTAGAAAGACCATTAGGTTTTCGTTTGCGACTAACCCGTAAACTATATTTTTCCAAGACTTTTCTATTGAGATGTGTTTACAATACACCTAAGAACCTTGGTTTAAAGTGGGGAGCTAAAAGAACAAGAAGCAAAGATTTTTCCTTTTTCTTTGAAGAGAACCCCAGAGCACTAAGCCTATGTTCTTCAATTTTTTCAAGAAATTTGCTAAGTGTTGGCACTAGTAGTGCTACTAGTAGTAATATAAAGGCATGGAGGACAAGATGTAACCATATGGGTGGCTAGGAAGAAGTCTTACATAAAAATCAAGACTAATTGACCTTTGACTTGGTCAACATTCTCATCATACAAGTTGCAAGACTTGTCTTGCAACAAAGGTCCAATGACCTCTTGCCTTGCACATTTCGATCAAGGCATCACATAAGGGGTGACACGTGTCGCCTCTCATTAAATCATAGTAATACATTTTCCGACAATTCCATAATTCGATAAATTTTTACAAGTCTCAAATCTTGTCACTTATGAGTTCCGACGTACGTTCTTAAAACATGTCCTGTAAATACGGGGTGTAACATTCTTCCCCCCTTAGAAACATTCGTCCCCGAATGTTCTTTCGGCGTCATACTTATAAATAGAGACATAGTTCCCTTTCACCACCCCGACATACCAACAATGCCACACATGGCCCTAATACGCCACGCATATCATCACCATAAGCCCAAAAGAGATTATATTTACGTACTTCCCACTCCTTCTAACATATACATAGTCTCAATATAATCTGTTCATAAAACTTAAACATACCACAACTTTATCATGCATACAAGTTTCTAAAGGCCAAAGACATACCTGAAATCATATAGGCGGGTCAAGGCGCTAAATCGGAACTCTACCCACGACCTCCACGCCACTACCGGTGTATGAACCTCCCGCTAGCTATTGAAGGCGAAGAACACTGCGTGATCCGATGGGCCGTGTTGTCCCACCAGACCCCCTCTATAAGGACACTCTCTTAACATATGGCCTGGCGACCACAAGAAAAACAAGCACCGTCTGCACGCGACATACCCGAATGTAACCTACCACATCGGGCGCGTTGAGGCGCAGTGGCCTCGTGGATGGAACCCCATCGCCGAGGCTCTGAGCTCTAGAGACTGACCGCCCTGCATTCGGGGTTGTAAAACCTCCGCCGGAAAAGCGTGGAGGAGCACTCGGTCTTTGGCCGCAATGTAGACCTAGTCTGCTGCGAAATTTGTCGTCTCTAAATCGCCACTGAGACCACGAGACCACGATGTCACAGCCTCTTGGGCCGCTGAGTCAATCTGGTCCTCCTCTCTCTATCCTCTATCCTCGCGCATAGGCTGCATCCGGCGATGTCATACCGGCCAAGAGCCACGCTGGCATCTTTGTAATCATATGACGGTCAAGCCCATCAAATAATGAACCCTATCCGCCATGTCAATTTACAATAGTATGCGTATGTCCGCCAGAGTCAAACTCAGCTATACTCCACGATACCTCCGCTCGCCTCAAGGTCAAGAATCTGTCTGCCGGGCTCTCATCTCGGGAGGCAAAAAGTGATCCATAAAGGCCTCAGAAACTCCTCCCAAACACCGGAAGAGCATCATCACCGCCTGAAAGCAACCACGACTCAAACCAGTTCAACGTAATATCGCAAGGCCGGTAGAGGCTAGCGTAATGCACTCTATCTCGAAGCCCTAAGAACTGCATGGTCCGTCAGCTGCCGAATGAACTCTTGCGGATCCTCGCCGGACCTCGAACCATAAAACTCGGGCGGATGACAACCTGAAAATCCGGATCCTCAAGCGCCGGCTCTGGGGTTAGCTCACTGCTCGCCGTGTTGCCCTACCACTATGTCGGTCAATGATAGTCTGTTCTCCATAATCTCGTACTCTGCCACGGCTGCGGGCGGAGGCGAGGTGCAGAACCTGGAGCTTACCGCGCTCGGCTCGCTCTCTGTCTGGCGTGGCTGAACTTGCTGCCGCCTACTACCTCGTGCATAGTTCGTGCCCGAGTCTGGTAACCTCTCTGCGTACCTCTGGCGCTCTGCTTTGCCGCCCACTCGGGCCCCGGTCGCCAGATGAGGCATAAGCTTTCATAAGAATAGGTCGGAGAGGATTCAACCTAATAAGACGACTCTACCGCACGATCTTAAAGAGAAGAATGGAAATCAATCTAAATGTCCTGTAGCCTCACGATTATAGATGTGGTGCACAACACACCGATAATCAAGACTACTGCTAGACACGATGCGTAGACACTTTCCAGGACTAACCGCTCGATACCACTTTGTCACGACCCGGGCCGGGCATCGTGCCTACACAGGCACCCTTACAGGTACACATCAGAGATAATCAGCGGAACATACATGAAACTTATAAATTAATACAATAGAAGTAAAACAACAGGCTAGCCGATAGGGCTACCTTCCTGGACATATAATATATAACCGAAGCAGTTGCCTCCTTTCCTTTACAAACTGACCCACAATATGTAACTACAGACCTCTAAGAGTTTTATCTTAACAACTGTGGCGGGACAGGGTGTCACGACCCGCCGGCCATGGCGGTGCCCTACAGGCACTCTCAGAAACATCGAGAATAGCGGCGGAACATACACAACTAAAAAGTACTTAAACATAAATTAACAACAAAGTTGGCGATAAGTGCCACCTTCCGTACAAATATACTCTAGCCCTAAATAGAACAGCACATTTTTTTTTTCTTTACAACCCAATCCACACTGTGACTACAGACCTCTAAGAATAACAACTCTGGCGGGACAGGGCCCCGCCATACCCCTGAATGTACAATAACCGACAATACCGAGGATAAGCCTCCTAATAAAAGAGCTTCTCAACGGTGAACGGTGATCCTAGAGCGAGGATCAAGAACTGCATACTTTACTCGCGGCATGAACGCAACCCCGAAGGAGGTCGATAACATGTACCAAATATGTGGCCCGAAATCGTAATGAAATCATAAGTCTAAAATAAAATCGAGACATGTATGATAACTCAATTAACGAAGACATCGTGCCTTACTAACAATGAGAGTAAATAGGTATACTTACAATATAAAGTAGGAAAGCTCACGATCAAAGCAGACCACCCGCGCGGTGTCATTAAGCAATCCTATTCCGGACTATTTCACCGCGTAGATCCGGTGGACCGCGTGAGGTATTCCTCGCATGGGACTATTTCACCGCGTAAGCCACTTACGGACTCGCGTAGGTATTCCTCGTATATTTGGACCGCCGCGTGGGACTATTTCACCCGCATAAGCCTTACGGACTCGCATGAAGTATTCCTCGCATCGTGGGTAGCAAATCCACTAAATATGCAATGCCACAAACCCGGAATGACCCAACGAATAATATATTACTAGCACAAATCCGGCTATCACACATAACATAAGCACTACCGGCTTATCATACAATACATAAGCAAGTTAAGAAATCCCCTAACTTCTTATTATTCTTGTTATACATATATACACTCTCATTTTAGTTTACCTAAGGCACTATCATGTCTTTTATAAAAATCCGGGAATTTAACCCAAAGTACTACGTACTTCTATTCTTTTTAAAATGACTCATTTCATTATAAACCTTCCAAGACACTAATAACCGTAGTATCAAGTTACAATTTCTTTTCAAGACAAGTCACAATACTCTTAGAAATAAAGTTAGGTTTCTAAATCAAGTGACTCCTTTTCTTATAAAACTTTAGGCAATTGATGCCTTAAAATCGAATTGCCTTCCATTAAATCAAGCCATTTATCTTTCCATAAAGCCAATATAACCAACTCCCTATAAAGTCGTTATATTCACTTTATACCTTAGTCAAGTACAATTTCCTATCCAAGGGACTTATACGTTTAAAACGAAACAAGTATCACAATACTTTAAAACTCTTCAAGTCCCTTAACATACTTAAATTACTTAGAGTAAACCACTCTTTAAACTTTCCATAACAACAAGTATCAAGATACTTTCAACATACTTAAAGTCTCTTAGCTTTTGAAAACCAAGATATCCTTAATAATTAAACAAGTGAGTTAATTCCCTAACTCAAACAACTTGGGCATTCTTAAAATAAGCCAAGGATATCAAATAAACTAGATTGTCAAAATCTTGACGTCTCGTACTATACATTTACATTTGATCATGCTCAAGAGATAAGAAAGTTCCACATACCTCTTCGGTTTAATCCACTTGCTAAGTCCAATCGCCGTACATAGTATGTCAACCTATAATGACCATAGTACGTCTATTAACTTCTACTTTCAAACGTAGAATATTCCAAGTGCAAGTCACTAAATTCTACGGAAAATCGGACAGCACTTCCTCTGTTTCTACTCACTTTGCCACCTTTTTCAAGGCCGAATACAATAACCAAACACGCCACATTTAAGGCATAATCCAAGCAATTAATCAATAGGGGATTACACGCCTACTAGACGTGTAAAATTCCGCCCCACAAACGATAACAAACTAATACAACTACTAGTCCAATTTCGGCCACAATGTATATAACAATACCAATTCTTATTCAATTTCCAATTCAATCCAAATTGGTAGCATAATATGATACCAAGCCGCCATTAATTATAGCTACTACATTTTCCAAGTAGGTAACATGCGACAATTCAATTTATCGATCAAATTGGATTTCAATTTCAAATGGCTAAATATGTCATTTTCGGATTTTTGAGCTTCCAATTCCATAACACTTATCAAACTTCATAACACATATCACATGACCACTTATAACTTATCATAACATGAAATCTTCAATTACAAAAGTAAAACGAAGATTATACCTCAATTAGCCCAAATATGATCCAAGAGTACAAGTCGATCTCTAGCACCTTTAGCTCCTCCTTTCGACATTCCAATCCACCCCAAGCCACCCTTAAAAGGTTATGAAAAACTCATCTTCAAGTTTCAACTTCAAAGTTGAATAACCCTTTAGGTTTTCGCCTTGCGACTAATACGAAAACACCATTTTTCCGGGATCTTTCTATTGAGAAACACTTACAATACCCTTAGGTACCTTGGTTTAAAGTATGGGAATTATTGGACAAAAATTGCAAAATTTCTTCTTCAAACCCTAGCCTTGGCCGAGAGCCTCTCACGTTTTCATCAAGTTTTCTTGAAAAATTTGCTAAGTGTTAAGCCTTGTCTTGCACTTAGTAAGCTTATATAAATAATTGGAGGGTCAAATTAGAACAAATGGGTGGTTTGGATGCATCTCACAAGGATAAAGCCAAGTGGCATTGACTTAGTCAACAATGTCAAGCTAATTTGTCTTGCAAGACTTGGTCTTTTAAATTATGGTCAAATGACCATTTCCTCCATCACATTTTCGTCCAAGACCATTAAGGGGGTGACACGTGTCGCCTCCCGTTAAATCGCAATATTTCGTTTTCAGACAAATTCCCAAATTCCGATAAGTTTTTACTCGTCTCAAACCTTATCATTGTTTAGTTCTTACTTACGTTCTTATAAACATATCACGAAATTCGGTGTAACATTCTTCCCTTAGAAACATTCGTCCCGAATGTTCTCTCGAGTCAAACTTAAGATAGCGACATAGTCTCCTTACAACCCCTACGTGCCAATAATGCCACACTTGGCCACATAACAATACTCATACAAAATATCAAATCGAACCCACGTGTCAACATCGGTTATCTGCGTAAAGCTTCGCGGACTCTAAGCTTACTACAATCTTCCCGGATAAGCTTCGCCTTATCCATAGCCCGAATCAAGTTCGACCAAATAATCAACCTCGCCTATGTCGAACCATCCGACCGCGATCTCACTTTTACACACAAGGCCTCGTGGGCCACCGAAAGCGGAAGGGTATCGTAAATGCGTAACAAGACAAGAGGCAATTAACCTTCCCGCTATTCACGAAATCAAAAACACGTTCGCAACCTATCCTCAGCGCTGGATAGTACGCTCTGCTGCCGTCGGTTTGAGGTGTAATACAACACCGAGACTCACGTGTGTCCCTAATCCTTTCGAAAAACCTCCGAAGTTATCCATGGAGCTCATCTATCTGTAATCATAAACGTAGGAACCTCGTGCAGTCTCACAATCTCTCTACTATACAAGCTAGTATAAACCTCAGCCGAGTAAGTGGTCCCAATCCGAAAGAACACAGCTGGTTTCGCCAGCCTAATTACCATGACCCCTGCGAGTCACACTTCCTCCGAGTACGATGCCACCGTAACAAAATCCATATTAATTACCTCTCATATCTAGGTTGGGATTTCAATCGCTGCAATAGCCAGGCTTCTGGTACACAACTATGACCTGCTACTAACTCGGACACTAAGCAGTAAACTCCGCTATGTCCCTTTTCCGGTCATCTCACCCATACATACATCTGAGGTCACGACACGACTTAGTCGGCCCCAAACAATTAGAGCAATAAGCATTGCGTGCCTCCCCTAAAACCTGCTGACTAGTCCTGCAGCACCGGGTACACGCAATCTACCCTCATCTCACAAAGCGCCCATCCGCTGCTACTCAAGCGGGCTCTTCTCCTCGGAGAGTCATATCTCGATCAGATCATAATGGATCCTCATCACGCCGCCTCTTTACTTCCTCAACGATGGAAGACTCGGCAACCTCTCTGATCGAACTTCATTAACCTTGAAACAAATAATCGAACCCCAAGCTTGTAATCAAGAATCTTACGGACTACATCGCCTATCGGCTGCCCGTCCGCGTACTACCCTTAGGTCCACCACAAAGAGTATCTGTAACTGTCTTGGCTTTCCCCGGATGGTATAGGATATCAATATCACAATCCTTGAGTAACTCTAACCACCATCGGTGTCGCAAATTCTACTGCCTCAGTCTGCAGATATACCGGAGGCTTTTGTGGTCTGCACAAGTATCCACATGAAGTCTGTATATACGTCATGCCCCCAAATCTTCAAGGCATGATTTAACTGCCGCCAGCTCTAAATCGTGAGTGGCGCAATTTCCTTTCCTGCTTCCCTAACTACCGGGAAAACATAGGTTCTATCCTTATTGTCACACCCCGAAATTCGGGCCCGTGACTGGTGCCTTACCCCGGGCACCCTAGTGATACAACATCAGAGAAAAACCAGCGGAAATAAAAACTTAGACATGCAACAATAGATATAATAATAAGCAACCAACCAAAGCAGTTGCCTTGGTATATACATAAACACGAGCAGTTTAATCCTTTTACAACCGCCACAACAAGACATGCACTCTAAGATTTATTAACGACTATGACGGACAGGGCCGCCATACCCACGAATGTACAAGAACCTACAACTCAGTGGAACACATACCAAAAGATAAGCCTCGAGAAACGGAGCTTCCCAAAACGAACCGAGATCCTAAGAGCGAGGATCCACGACCGATGTACCTACCTGCGGCATGAGCGGCCCGGGGGAGGTCGATAACAGTACCAAGTATGTGGAAATCAGAATATGCGCTTAAATCATAACGATCTATATAAAGCGAGACATGTATGATAACCAAAATACAAGACGCAAAATAAAAGCAAGTCGGGGACTCACGCCTCAAAGTCACCACTAAATATAACTATGGGTCTCACGCCACCACATCCATCATGTTCGCATCATGGCCACATGCCCCGGAATCTGCGCGGTGTAGAAATGTCCATGATGCAACAATAATAAGGCGCGTGGCCACATGCCCCGAATCGCCGTGGTGTAGACATGCCCATGTAACCTCAATAACAATATCTTGGTGGTCAACCTCGCGCGTAGCCACGTGCCGGAATCTGCGCCGGTGTAGACACGTCCATGTTGCGCATAACCATATATCGGGTAATCAACCCGCCGCGTGGTCGCGTGCCCCGGAATCATGCGTCGGTGTAGACATGTCCATGTGATATCAACAACAAGACAAGAATCAAAATGGAAACATACCCGTGGAATTCTCCATCACCGCCGACGCGTCAAGTAAGTTCTCAACAAGTCAACCAGCCTCTATCGAGAGCGGTAAAGCAAATACCACACTTGCACAACAAAGGCTATCATCACGGCGTAGGCAAGTTTCACAACAACAAGCATAGGCAAGTTTCACAACAACAAGCATAGGCAAAGTTTCACACAACTCAAAGTACTTTCATTTTATGCCAAAGTCGGGTTTTAACCCCAAAGTACTACATCGTTAAGTTCTTTTAAAGAGATCCATTACTTATAAAAGTCACCCGATACGTAGTATTAGAATGACCAACCCACATTCCTTTTCAAAATCAAGTAACAACATTCTTTTCCTAAGTTCGGTTGCCTAGTTTGATTACTCAAGCTTACCATTTTCAAATGGTTTCATAGTTCCCAAACTTAATCACTTGATTCCTTTTTAGAACAATTGAGTAATAGATGTCTCACGTGAGAGTAGGTTATTCTTGTTTACAACATTCTTATTACAGCATCCATGATCTAGAAAATGTAATATCATTTTGTCTCATCTTAGTTTCTATGCAGATGGAGGTTTCTACTGGTTTTAATACGATACATCATTATTCAATACATTTTCCTTTATTAACGCCGCGGTGGTCCTGTCGATACACATTCGATTTCGAAATCAAGAAACATTATCCCTTTAAATAAAACCAAGTACTCATTACTCACGAATGAGGTTTCACAAACATTCATATTAAAACAAATAAGTTAAGTCTCTTATCTTATAAGATCAAGTCCCTTAACTTCTAACATCAGTAAACCATTTTCTTTACCTCTCTTAAGACATTATACCTAACTCCCCATAAAGCTAGTATAACTCTTTTTAAAACCACAAAGTATTTTCTTACCTACATAAAGTCATATAACCAACTTCCCATAAAGCCGTTATAACACTTTATGTTTTAAGAACAATCAAACACGATTAACACGTATCGTCACCGTACTACATAGTTCACACATATCATGCTAGAAGAGATAGGAAGAGGTTCACATACCTCGCGACGATTTATCGACAATAAGCAAAATGCTCCAAGTACTACAACTCACTGGCCCTTTCCACTCCTCGAGTAGAATACGCTACTCTTAGTCTTCCACCTATAAAGGTCACAAACGTCTATTAACCCCAAAACACAAGTTTATCTTTCTCTGAGAAAATTCTGACACGCCCCACCCATGACAGCGTAAATCTCCTCTCTATCGAGGCCGGCCACTAAGCCAACCGTGGGGTTTACACGCCTAACCGGAAGTATACAATTCTACTCAAAGAATACTACACAAGTCTCGCAATACATCCTATGTAAATACTGATTCGATTCTTTCTTTACATTCGGGCTTAAGTCAAAAGACATTGCCGCAATAATGTTCGATTCATATATAGTATACTCCAACTATATATTCTAACATGTAATTTCCAATTACCAAAGGGACAAGATTATTTACCTCGACAAGCCCAAAATTATCCAAGTTATAATGTCGATCTGAGCAAGGTTTAGCTCTACTCAAAGCGCTCAATCCGCTCCAAACAACCCTTAGAAGTTCTAACCAACTTCTACTCAAATACTTCAACCAACTATGAAGATTTCCTTAGGGTTTCGGTTTTAAGACTAAAAGGACAAAAGGTAGTATTTCTGGGCTCTACGTAAAGAGGTAACTTTTGAAATACTACTAGGTAAAGGCTAAGGTATTTTGGGCATTATAACAATACTAGGAGAGTATTTCTATACCACAAAAGGGGTATTATCTGAAACAACTAGGCTAGTGGGGTACCCACTTGCTAGCACTGAGGGGAGGAGGGTTTCTGCCAAGGCCAATTTTAAGGGGAGAGGGCTCTTGGGCGAGTCAACAAGAGGGAGGAGGGTTTCAAGACTTGGAAGATTTTTGGATGAATGAAGTCTTGAGAGAGGGGTATTTATAGGAAAGCCAAAGGCGACGATGGCCAAGATCAAGCCATGTTCAAGGCAAGTGTATGGCCTTGATCAAGCCAAGTACACCCTAACCCTACTCCACAAAACATTGCACCAAACAAGCCACAAACAAGGCACAAACAAGGCCAAAACAAAGGAACCGATTGTGCGAGGCCAACGTCCTCTTGGGCGCCCAAATCGTCCAGCACCACTTGCTTCAATGTGAGGTGACACAAGTCACCCTCCCGTTGGTCCAAAATGTTTCGACTCTCGGAAAAATCCGCACAAATACAAAACCACATAGCCGGAATTTTCCTCGCGAGTTACGTAAACGTTTAGTCGAAAACGACTCTCTAACCGGTGTTGTGCACAAATGTCATTCGCCAAGCCACCTGGCGGGGTGACACGTGTCACCCTCCTAATGGCCCTCATAAAACGTCTTAGAAAAATATCCACAATGGCCAAAATCTCGAAAACAAAGTGGGCCCCACAAAGTAAATTTCTCAGTGGGCCCACGTGACCATTTCCAAAATAAAATCCCAAAATTCTAATATAATCTATGAAGTCCAAATACCAAATCGGGAATCCAATTCCCATTAACGAACCTTTTCTTCACAAATAACCTAAACTTTTCCGTAAAACTCACATCTTTCTTTCTTTCCAAATTTTTTTCGCCGTGCTCTCGTCGCACGTCCTCGCATACATACCCGAGAATACGGGTATAACATTCTCCCTCCTTAGAAACATTCGTCCGAATGTTCCTTCTCAAGACGGATATCGATGAAGTTCCTTCAACGAGTTGCCAACGCCACGCAGCCACAAAAATAACACACGTCCTCTTCCTTCCTTACTCGTCGTGCCCTTCTCGAACACTTGAACTCTCCCAAGACGTACCATACTTCAGTCATTACTTCGCTCCCAAAAATCTGCGGAGTCACTACCTCAAACTTGGTCATCTTACTAACCTCGAACTTCCTTAAGGCCATTCCGGCCTTTACGAACCGCTTCGAGCACGCGTCCCACGAACTCATACGATGATCATACAAACTTGGGCCTAGCATCCTCGTGACCCTACCACCTGGCGGGACCACCCAGAACTGACCCACCTTAATCCGGCTGCGGGTTGACCCGTATCACGTCCTCAACCCGACCACAATCGCGTGACCCTCGTTCCCGGCAGGAACAATCCTGCTAAATCACATCATGAAAGCTACCACTTCCATCTCACACTACCCATGGACTTATCACACAAATAAAACCCACGTATACTACGTACTCTGATAAAGGTCAAACATAAAACGAATATTTTACTCAAGACCGACCTTACCTCTGAGGTCTCAATCGTGACGATGCAGGGTTCACACTTACCATTCTACAATAACCAGTTGTCTAAATCACATTTAGAACAAAGCTATCCGTATATAACACTTATCACATCATTAACATCAATACATACAAGTATCTAAAGGGTTAAGGATATACACGAAACTAGGCGGTTCAGGGCGCTAAAGCGGAACTTCCACCGCGACCTCTATCGTGGCCCGCTGCTCTAGTAGTACGTGCTATCCTACCAGCGCTACCACAGTCGGACGGTCTCGTCATATGGCCCCGTTGGCGCAAGAATAACAAGCTCCTTGGTACTCGACACTCCCGAAATGCGGTCTACCACATCGACCACCGAGTAGGTGGCTGCATCGGCCACACCCTACTCACGGAACATCTGAAACACAGGAGCCACGACTGCTCTGAATATCCCAAGGGTCCGAAGGCTGCGGAGGACCACTCTGCAATGGCGGAGTACATAACTAGTCTGCTTCTTGAGGCGTCCGCCTCGAAAGTCGCCAAAATATCCGCCGTCTTGGCTTAACCTGGGCGGTCCGCTGCGTCGATCTCTGCGCTCGCCGCGCCAAGTGCATGAGCACGAATGCGGGCAATGTCCATGCGGTGAAGAAACACCGCACAAGACTCGGCCATATAATCATCTAGCCGGTGGCGTGGCGATGCACCCTATCCTCCATATCTGCAACTAGAGCAGTGACATATCGAGCCAAAGAATCGAACTCGACATTGTACTCCCTGACAGTGCGCCCTCTCTGTCTCAGTAACAAAAATCTGTCGGCCCGTGCCCTCCACATCTGCGGAGGCGAAGTGCGTGAAAAGCCCCGAAAACTCATCCCATACTGCTGGAGGTGCATGCTCTCCCGGGAAAGCTCACGAATCAAACCAATCGATCATGCGGTATCACGCAATCGCGAACTGAAAGGTCACAGACTCGATCTCTGAAGCCTTGATCACCCGCATGATCCTCTGTAACTGACGGATGAACTCCTGCGGATCATCCTCAGGCCTCGACCCATAAAACTCTGGCGGGCTACAACTCGGGAAAGTCCGTAGCCTCAAACTATCGCTCCGGGTGCACCACGCGGTCTTCTGGGCCGAGCTGCCGCGTCGGCTGTCATATCGGCCTGACCACGGCCAATAATCGCCATCTCGCGCTGACCCGTCTCCCGCTCAAATGTGGGGTGGAGGCTCAGTCTTGTAGTCTCATCGACCACGGCTGCGCTCTAAACCATCTTTGGTCTTTGGCGGCGTCGCGAAACTTCGCCGTCGGAAGCTTGTCTCAGTCTTGGCCAGGGCTGCGCCCTCGTACTCCTCTGTATCCCACTAGCGACTCCTCGGCTGCCTTGCCGCGCAGGCATAAGCGGTAAAATGAAACACATCGGAGGGTCCAACTTACAACTCGGCTCTAAGGCACGATCTCGAATGAGAAGAATGAAACCAATCCTACATGTCCTATAGCCTCACGATTATAGATGTGGTGCACACACCGATAATCAAGACTCTACTAAACGGTGCGTAGACACTTTCCGAGGACTAATCGCTCACGATACCACTTTGTCACCCGAAATCGGGCGTGGTCGTGCCTTACCGGGCACCCTAGTGATACAACATCGAGAGAAAAACCGGAAATAAAAACTTAGACATGCAACAATAGATATAATAATAAGCGAGCCAACCAAAGCAGTTGCCTTCGGTATATACATAAAACTGAGCAGTTTAATCCTTTTACAACCCGCCACACGATTTCTGCACCTCTAAGATTTACAACGACTATGACGGGACGGGGCCCCGCCATACCCCGAATGTACAAGAACCTACAACTCGTGGAACACATGCAAAAGATAAGCCTCGGAGAAGCGGAGCTTCCCAACTGGCCGAGATCCTAGAGCGAGGATCCACGACCGATGTACCTCTACTGCGGCATGAACGCAGCCCCGAAGGAGGTCGATAACAGTACCAAGTATGTGAATCAGAATATCTGCGGTTAAATCATAACAATCTATATAAAGCGGGAGACATGTATGATAACCAAAATACAGATGCAACATAAAAGCCAAGTCGAGGACTCACGCCTCAAAGTCACCACTCAAATATAACTATGGGTCTCGCCCGCCCACATCCATCATGTTCGCATCATGGCCACATGCCGAATCTTTGCGCCGGTGTAGACATGTCCATGATGCAACAATAATAACAAGCCGCGTGGCCACGTGCCCCGAATCTGCGTGGTGTAGACACGCCCGTGTAACCTCAATAACAATATCTTGGGTGGTCAACCCGCGCGTAGCCACATGCCCCGGAATCGCGTCGGTGTAGACCGTCCATGTTGCGTAATAACCATATATCGGGTAATCAACCGCCGCGTGGCGTAGCGCGTACCGAATCTGCGTCGGTGTAGACATGTCCGTGTGACATCAACAACAAGACGATAATCAAAATGGAAACATACGTGGAATTCTCCATCACCGCCCGGACGTCCAAGTAAGTTCTCGACAAGTCAACCAGGCTCTGTCGAGAGCGCGGTAACTGAAATACCACACTTGCACAACAAAGGCTATCATCGCGAGCGTAGGCAAGTTTCACAACAACAAGCATAGGCAAGTTTCACAACAACAAGCATAGGCAAGTTTCACACAACTCAAAGTACTTTCATTTTATGTCAAAGTCGGGTTTTAACCCCAAAGTACTACATACGTTAAGTTCTTTTAAAAGAGATCCATTACTTATAAAAGTCACCCGATGCAGTAGTATTAGAATGACCAACCCACATTCCTTTTCAAAATCAAGTAACAACATTCTTTTCCTAAGTTCGGTTTGCCTAGTTTCAATTACTCAAGCTTCTCATTTTCAAATGGTTTCATAGTTCCCAAACTTAATCACTTGATTCCTTTTAGAACAATTGAGTAATACATGTCTCACGTGAGTAGGTTATTCTTGTTTACAACATTCTTATTACAATGACCATGATCTAGAAAATGTAATATCATTTTGTCTCATCTTAGTTTCTATGCGGATGGAGGTTTCTACTGGTTTTAATACGATACATCATTATTCAATACATTTTCCTTTATTAACGCTGCGGTAGTGCAGCCGATACACGTTCGATTTCGAAATCGGTAAAACATTATCCCTTTAAATAAAACCAAGTACTCATTACTCACGAATGAGGTTTCACAAACATTCATATTAAAACAAATAAGTTAAGTCTCTTATCTTATAAGATCAAGTCCTTAACTTCTAACATCAAGAAACCATTTTCTTTACCTCTCTTAAGACATTATACCTAACTCCCATAAAGCTAGTATAACTCTTTTTAAAACCACAAAGTATTTTCTTACCTACATAAAGTCGTTATAACCAACTTCCCATAAAGCCGTTATAACACTTTATGTTTTAAGAACAATCAAACCACAGTTAACACGTATCGTCTACCGTACTACATAGTTCACACATATCATGCTAGAAGAGATAGGAAGAGGTTCACATACCTCGCGACGATTTATCGACAATAAGCAAAATGCTCCAAGTACTACAACCTTGCTAGCCCTTTCCACTCGAGTAGAATACGCTACTCTTAGTACTTCCACTATAAAGGTCACAAACGTCTATTAACCCCAAAACACAAGTTTCTATCTTTCTACGTAAAATTCGACAAAGCCTCACAACAGCGTAAATCTCCTCCTCTATCGAGGTGGCTACCAAGCCAACCAGGGGGTTTACACGCCTAACCTGACGTATACAATTCTACTCGGCAATACTACACAAGTCTCATCGTCTGATCCCATGTAAATCTGATTCGATTCTTTCTTTACATTCAGGCTTAAGTCAAAAGACATTGCCGCACAATAATGTTCAGTTCTATATATAGTATACTCCAACTATATATTCTAACATGTAATTTCCAATTACCAAAAGGGGGACAAGATTATTTACCTCGACAAGCCCAAAATTATCCAAGTTATAATGTCGATCCTGAGCAAGGTTTAGCTCCTACTCCGTGCGCTCCAATCCGCTCCAATCCGCTCCAAACAACCCTTATAAGTTCTAACCAACTTCTACTCAAATACTTCAACCAACTATGAAGATTTCCTTAGGGTTTCGGTTTTAAGACTAAAAGGACAAAAGGTAGTATTTCCGGGCTCTACGTAAAGAGGTAACTTTTCAAATACTACTAGGTACCGCCTAAGGTATTTTGGGCATTATCCCACTACGAGGAGAGTATTTCTATACCACAAAAGGGGGGGATTATACGAAAACACCTAGGCTAGGGGGTACCCATGCTAGCACATGACAAAGGGAGGAGGGTTTCGGCCAAGGCCAATTTTAAGGGGAGAGGGCTCTTGGGCGAGTCAACAAGAGGAGGAGGAGGGTTTCCAAGACTTGGAAGATTTTGGATGAATGAAGTCTTCAAGAGAGGGTATTTATAGGAAAGCCAAAGGCGACCAATGGCCAAGATCAAGCCATGTTCAAGGCAAGTGTATGGCCTTGATCAAGCCAAGTACACCTAACCCTACTCCACAAAACATTGCACCAAACAAGCCACAAAACAAGGCACAAAACAAGGCCAAAACAAGGAACCATTGTGCGAGGCCAACGTCCTCTTGGGCGCCCAAATAAATCAAGCACTGCTTGATGTGAGGTGACACGTATCACCCTCCCGTTGGTCCCAAAATGTTCGTCTCTCGGAAAAATCCGCAAAAATACAAAGCGACATAGCGGAATTTTCCTACAAGTTCTGAAAGCGTTTCGTCAACGACTCTGGCAAGGTGTTGTGCACAAATGTCATTCGGCGAGCCACTGGCGGGGTGACACGTGTCACCCTCCTAATGGCCCTCATAAAACATCTTCCGAAAAAATATCCACAATGGCCAAAATCTCGAAAACAAAGTGGGCCCCACAAAACCGTAAATTTCTCCCGTGGGCCCCACGTGACCATTTCCGAAAATAAAATCCCAAAATTCTAATATAATCTATGAAGTCCAAATACCAAATCTGGGAATCCAATTCCCATTAACGAACCTTTTTCTTCACAAATAACCGAAAACTTTTCCGTCGAAAACTCACATCTTTCTTTCTTTCCAAATTTTTTTCTGTCGTGCTCTCGTACGTACGTCCTCGCATACATACCCTGAGAATACGGGGTATAACACTTATCGGATTGCGTCAGCACACAACCTAGCACAATACCCAACGTGTTATCATAAAAACCTAACCCTCTAGTCTTTCAGGAGGAGTTAGAACTGTAGTCGTGGTCAACTTGTCTTCCAATAACTGAAAGTCTTTCT
Organism: Przewalskia tangutica; assembly: GCA_029844215.1. Lineage (NCBI taxonomy): Eukaryota > Viridiplantae > Streptophyta > Magnoliopsida > Solanales > Solanaceae > Przewalskia > Przewalskia tangutica. Next base: position 1,241,843 of record JAQGDG010000034.1, read on the forward strand.
CATTCCTGCAAAATATTCGGGTATCCTTAATCTCACTTATGGTTCCTATTTCCCTTTTTGTTGCAACCAAACTTGGTCACGAAACTTTAGACTTAATTCCTTTGCTTGCCTCATGGCTAAGACTTACTGTCAATCACAATTTAGGGGGGGAGGTTTCCTTGATCTCGTCAAGTAGTAACCCGGTTTTCCTTTCCCAGTTTGTAGAGCCTATAACTAGGTGTTACCACATTTTCTTGAAATGTTCTTACTGCCCATTATCAACTAATGGTCTTTACACTCGTCTGGGTAATCATGACTCGTCACTTACATTTATATCTTTACGATACTTCCGACCAATTAAATGCGACGTCGTTCTTTATTACTCCAACCCAACACTTTTTTCCACGGTTATCCACAACTGTAACCTATGGCATGATGATACCGAAGACCTTACCAGTCTTATATCCTTCGTCTAACAACATGGGTACACGTAACCCCATAATATGCAAAATTGTCCTTTTACGTGGGGAAGAGAACTTATCTCCCTTACTTAAACTTTCCTTGGAGTCACAACCCTAATCACAGGGTCTCGCGGTCGAGAATTATCTAATCATCACGCACCGCCTTAAAGTAGTGTAGATTTTCAAAACCTACCAAAGATGCCTCGACTTTCATGCGGCACCGTACTTATTTTTATTCTTGCCTTGTACATTCTCTGAAATCATCAGGAAGGTCGTGGCCCGACCGTCACACCAACCCAACTCAGTATCTCTGGGGCACTTAACATAACTTCCTCCAAATTCAATTATCACATACTTCTGCGTCAATTTACCCCAGTGAACAAGTCACACGGACTTAAAAAGAAAACAACGATGCAAAGAAGGAAGGATAATTCATCGTTACTACCTTCTCTCCTTTTCACCGAAAATCACTTACGAAAACTAGAATCGAGCCAATCTCTCTCTGCAGTCAACGTTGGCATAACAAGAGGCCAACTAGCCCGAACTCATAATGACTTCAGCATGCTGTCATAACAGCTCTGCTTTGGTCCAACGACTTAATCGTTACCGCGATTATTATCTACCGCGCTTTCTACCCCAACACTCACGGGTGTAGTCACCTCGAAAGGTTCTCATGGATTCAGGCTTTATTTCTTTACACTTGGTTGCTCTCTTTTTCACTGGTCGTACTCTTTTCCGTATTCCCAAACTTATTCTAGCTTACATACATAAATTCTATACTAACTTTGGCCTCCACTCTTTGGAGTTACAAAATTAAACAACATAAGGCGATTCGGCTCCTTGACACTGTTCGGTGGAATGCGTCCACGAACGTAAAGCGATTAACTAGACTTGGGCCTTACACCTGCGTGACCATCGCGTGGCGGGACTACTACCAACTGATCCCATTTCATTTCAAGCTATGGGCGACCCTTAATGGGTCCTCAACTCGACTCGTGTCGCGCTTAACTCTTACCCTTGGTCCGACTTAACTTTACTGCGAGAAGGCCTTATATACCTAAGGTCTCGGCGGTTATCACATTCTCGTGCTCGCATTTCCATGCTTCAAGCCTAACTTATCACCGTGGCGGGTACAAAACTTCTCGTAAAATCATAGTCGTGTTGTCTTGACCACAACAACCATACTTTCTTCGTCCGGATCTCGCCTACAATTCCCTTAAGCATACCACGTGGCTTAAGTTACTAACATAGTCTTCCACTTAGTCTCTTAATAAACTTCATAAGTGACCATTACAATCTCACACAACTCATCATCACATAATTATCTCAAATTACGTAAAACCTTGATGAGAGTTCCTTAGCTTCTCATACCTTCCGATATTTATTTAGTCCTTACCCAATCACGGTAATCTAAAATCATCCTAGCGACACACGTATGACCCCAAACATAAATCCGTATAGTTGTATGTCACAATACCAACTGTACTACAAAGCATTACCAACCGGATACGCAATCCACATAATCCTTCTGGTCATCACGCCTTTCTCGCACTGCAAACAATCATAACTTGTTAGGGAGAGACGACCCTAACCATACAGCTCTATCGCACGATCTTAGAGTGAGAAGAATGGAAACCAATCCTAAATGTCCTGCAGCCTCCTGATTATAGATGTGGTGCACAACACACCGATAATCAAGACTCTACTAGACACAGTCTGTAGACACTTTCCGAGGACTAACTGCTTTGATACCACTTTTGTCACGACCGCCCGGCCACGCGGTCGTGCCCTACACAGGCACCCTGCCGATAAACATCAGAGAATAGCAGCGGAACATACACAACTAAAAAAAATACTTAAACATAAATTAACAACAGGCTAGCCGATAAGGCCACCTTCCGTAAAAATATACTCAATCCAGAAATAGAACAGTACATTTTTTTCTTTACAACCCAATCCACAATGTGACTACCGACCTCTAAGAATAACAACTCTGACGGGACAGGGCCCCGCCATACCCATGAATGTACAATAACCGACAATACCAGGGATAAGCCTCCGGAATAAAGGAGCTTCTCAACAGCTAAACGGTGATCCTAAGAGCGAGGATCAGCAACATGTACTTTACATGCGGCATGAACGCAGCCCCCCGAAGGAGGTCAGTACAACATTTACCAAATATGTGAAACTGAAAGTACTGTAATGAAATCATAAGTCTAAAATAAAACTGGAGACATGTATGATAACTCAATTAACAGTACACTGTGCCTTACTAACAATGAGAGTAAATAGGGGTATACTTACAATATAAAGTAGGAAAGCTCACGATCAGCGGGACCACCCGCGCGATGTCATTAAGCAATCCTATTCCGGACTATTTCACCCGTAGATCCGATGGACCCGTGAGGTATTCCTCGCGCATGGGACTATTTCACCCGCATAAGCCCTTACGGACTCGCGTGAGGTATTCCTCGTAAGGCGGACTCGCCGCGTGGGACTATTTCACCGCATAAGCCCTACGGACTCGCGTTAAGTATTCCTCGCGCGTGGGTAGCAAATCCACGGAAATATGCAATGCCACAAACCCGGAACGAATGACCATGAATAATATATTACTAGCACAAATCCGCTATCACACATAACATAAGCACTACCGCTTATCATACAATACATAAGCAAGTTAAGAAATCCCTAACTTCTTATTATTCTTGTTATACATATATACACTCTCATTTTAGTTTACCTAAGGCACTATCATGTCTTTTATAAAAATCCGAATTTAACCCAAAGTACTACGATTTCTATTCTTTTAAAATGACTCATTTCATTATAAACCTTCCAAGACACTAATAACCGTAGTATCAAGTTACAATTTCTTTTCAAGACAAGTCACAATACTCTTAGAAATAAAGTTAGGTTTCTAAATCAAGTGACTCCTTTTCTTATAAAACTTTAGGCAATTGATGCCTTAAAATCGAATTGCCTTCCATTAAATCATGCCATTTATCTTTCCATAAAGCCAATATAACCAACTCCCCATAAAGTCGTTATATTCACTTTATACCTTAGTCAAGTACAATTTCCTATCCAATGGACTTATACGTTTAAAACGAAACAAGTATCACAATACTTTAAAACTCTTCAAGTCCCTTAACATACTTAAATTACTTAGAGTAAACCACTTTTTAAACTTTCCATAACAACAAGTATCAAGATACTTTCAACATACTTAAAGTCTCTTAGCTTTTGAAAACCAAGATATCCTTAATAATTAAACAAGTGAGTTAATTCCCTAACTCAAACAACTTGGGCATTCTTAAAAAAAGCCAAGGATATCAAATAAATTAGATTGTCAAAATCTTGTACGTCTACCGTACTATACATTTACACTTGATCATGCTCAAGAGATAAGAAAGTTCCACATACCTCTTCGGTTTAATCCACTTGCTAAGTCCAATCGCCGTACGTAGTATGTCAACCTATAATGACCATAGTACGTCTATTAACTTCTACTTTCAAACGTAGAATATTCCAAGTGCAAGTCACTAAATTCTACGGAAAATCTGACAAAGACTTCCTCTGCTTTCTACTCACTTTGCCACCTTTTTCAAGGCCGAATACAATAACCAAACACGCCACATTTAAGGCACAATCCAAGCAATTAATCAATAGGGGATTACACGCCTACTAGACGTGTAAAATTCCGCCCCACAAACGATAACAAACTAATACAACTACTAGTCCAATTTCGGCCACAATGTATATAACAATACCAATTCTTATTCAATTTCCAATTCAATACAAATTGGTAGCATAATATGATATCAAGCCGCCATTAATTATAGCTACTACATTTTCCAAGTAGGTAACATGCGACAATTCAATTTATCGATCAAATTGGATTTCAATTTCAAATGGCTAAATATGTCATTTTCGGATTTTTGAGCTTCCAATTCCATAACACTTATCAAACTTCATAACACATATCACATGACCACTTATAACTTATCATAACATGAAATCTTCAATTACAAAAGTAAAACGAAGATTATACCTCAATTAGCCCAAATATGATCCAAGAGTACAAGTCGATCTCTAGCACCTTTAGCTCCTCCTTTCGACATTCCAATCCACCCCAAGCCACCCTTAGAAGGTTATGAAAAACTCATCTTCAAGTTTCAACTTCAAAGTTGAATAACCCTTTAGGTTTTCGCCTTGCGACTAATACGAAAACACCATTTTTCCGGGATCTTTCTATTGAGAAACACTTACAATACCCTTAGGTACCTTGGTTTAAAGTATGGGAATTATTGGACAAAAATTGCAAAATTTCTTCTTCAAACCCTAGCCTTGGCCGAGAGCCTCTCACGTTTTCATCAAGTTTTCTTGAAAAATTTGCTAAGTGTTAAGCCTTGTCTTGCACTTAGTAAGCTTATATAAATAATTGAAGGGTCAAGATTAGAACAAATGGGTGGTTTGGATGCATCTCACAAGGATCAAGCCAAGTGGCATTGACTTAGTCAACAATGTCAAGCTAATTTGTCTTGCAAGACTTGGTCTTTTAAATTATGGTCAAATGACCATTTCCTCCATCACATTTTCGTCCAAGACCATTAAGGGGGGTGACACGTGTCGCCCTCCCGTTCGTCGCAATATTTCGTTTTCCGACAAATTCCAAAATTCCGATAAGTTTTTACTCGTCTCAAACCTTAACATTGTTGAGTTCTTATGTACGTTCTTATAAACATATCCTGAAATTCCGGGGTGTAACACAGGGCCCCGCCATACCCCTGAATAAACATGAATCTACAATCTCAGGGAAAACCGTACCAAGAGATAAGCCTCCGGAGCAAATGGAGCTTTCTCCCAAAAAACTGAACCGAGATCCTACGAGCAAGGATCACCAACCTGGGTACCTAAAACCTGCGGGCATGAACGCAGCCCCCCGAAGGGGGTCAGTACAACAGGTACCGAATATGGAACGGAAATAAGGTACAACAATTAAAACATAACTGTATAAAAGCATGACAAGGGTAAGTGTAAAAGAAGTAAATACCTGAGCCTACCATGTCATTACCCCCTCGTGAACTTAATCGTACCTTATTATCTTTTCCCACTTCTCAATAAAGGTTATAGTCACTTCCTTACGTACTTACTTCGGAAAATCATCAAGTTCACTACCATATAACCTACTTACCTTACACAACCTAGTCCGGCCCTTTACGGAGGGACACCTATACTGCCCGGCCCAACCTGGGACGCGATAAAGTCACATAGTCTGCCCCTAAAGGTATACTGTCCGGCCCATCTCTGGGACGCGATAATGTCCTATAGTCTGCCCATAAAGGTATACTGCCCGGCCCATCTCTGGGTCGATAATGTCATATAGTCTGCCCGGCCCATCTCTGGGTCGATAATGTCATATAGTCTGCCCGTAAAGGTATACTGCCCGGCCCATCTCTGGGTCGATAATGTCATATAGTCTGCCCGTAAAGGTATACTGCCCGGCCCATCTCTGGGTCGATAATGTCATATAAAACCCGGGAATTTAACCCAACGTACTACGCACCTCTACTCCTTTAGAAAGACTCTTTTTCAAATAAAACTTCCCAGATACTAACAACCGTAGTATCAAGTCATCTCTACCTTTCAGGACAAGTCACAATACCTTTTTAGAAATACAATTACCGGCTTCTAAATCAAGTGACTTCTTTCTTAAAGACCTTAAGCAATTGGTACCTTTAAAACAATTTGCCCTTCTTTATTTCAAATCATTTCTTGTTTATGTTACTGAAGAAAACCATTCTCTTAACCTCCCATAAAGTTATTATAACCAACTTCCCATAAAGCCGTCATACTAACTTTATGCCTTAAACTAATTCATTCTTTTTATAACCAAGAGACTTCTACTTTTTGAAACCAAGTATTATATACTTTCAAATCAATTCTCTTAACTTAATAAAACTTAAGACATCCTTTATTCTTTCAAAGAAGTGAGTAAATCTCCTAACTCACCCGACTTGGCTATTCATAAAACTAGTAAAGGATATCAAGGTGTTGTACGTCTACCGTACTACATACGTCCCACTAGTCATGCTCAAAAGATAGGAAAAGTTCTATATAGAGTAAGTCACACAACTACCTCTTAACTTCTAAGAGTATAAGGAAACATGAAATGATACCACAGGTATATTCCATACATAGAATCATGCCAAAGGAAGGAAGAGGTTCACATACCTCGCGACGATTGTCGACAAGTAGCAAAATGCTCCAAAGTACTTCAACCTTGAGCTATTCCATTCTTCAAGTAGGATACGCTATACTTAGTTCTTCAACCTATCATGGTCACAATACGTCCATTAACCTCTTACATCAAACGTAGAATATTCTAAGTGCTAAGTCGCCAAATTCTACGGAAAATCGGACAGCACCTCCTTTGTTTTTACTAACTTTGCCACCTTTTTCAAGGCCGAATACAATAACCAAACACACCACATTTAAGTCACAATCAATAGCAATTAATCAATAGGGGATTACACGCCTACTAGTCGTGTAAAATTCCGCCCCACAAACGATAACAATCTAATACAACTACAAGTCCCAATTCGGCCACAATGAGTTCAACAATACCAATTCTTATTCAATTTCCATTTCAATCCAAATTGGTAGCATAATATGATATCAAGTCGCATTTGGTTATTACTACCAAAATCTTCAAGTCAATAACATGCGACGATTCTAACAACGATTAAATAGTAATCCAACTTAGGCATGGCTTACATTACATTTCGGATTTCCAAGGCTATAATCAATCCATAGTCCTTATAACTTCAATATAACAACTTCATGCTAGCAACATACAAGCTAACAACAACAATATAAATAATCTTGTAATACTTTCAAAGAACAAGATTATACCTCAATGATTCTTAATCCAACTCCAATCCGAAGTCGCTCCTTAGTAGTTTATAGCCTCTCCAAGACACTTCAATCCGCTTGTTGAGACCCTTAGAACAACACCAACAATTATCCTTCAAATCTCCAAACAAAACCTAGAAAGACCATTAGGTTTTCGTTTTGCGACTAACCCGTAAACTATCTTTTTCCAAGACTTTTCTATTGAGATGTGTTTACAATACACCTAAGAACCTTGGTTTAAAGTGGGGAGCTAAAAGAACAAGAAGCAAAGATTTTTCCTTTTTCTTTGAAGAGAACCCGAGAGCACTAAGCCTATGTTCTTCAATTTTTTTCAAGAAATTTGCTAAGTGTTGGCACTAGTAGTGCTACTAGTAGTAATATAAAGGGGCATGGAGGGACAAGATGTAACCATATGGGTGGCTAGGATGAAGTCTTACATAAAAATCAAGACTAATTGACCTTTGACTTAGTCAACATTCTCATGCTACACAAGTTGCAAGACTTGTCTTGCAACAAAGGTCCAATGACCCTCTTGCCCTTGCACATTTCGATCAAGGCATCACATAAGGGGGGTGACACGTGTCGCCCTCCCATTCGTCATAGTAATACATTTTCCGACAATTCCATAATTCCGATAAATTTTTACAAGTCTCAAATCTTGTCACTTATGAGTTCTTACGTACGTTCTTAATACATGTCCTGTAAATACGGGGTGTAACAGTGACAAAGTGGTATCAGAGCAGTTAGTCCTCGGAAAGTGTCTACAGACCGTGTCTAGTAGAGTCTTGATTATCGGTGTGTTGTGCACCACATCTATAATCAGGAGGCTGCCGGACATTTAGGATTGGTTTCCATTCTTCTCACTCTAAGATCGTGCGATAGAGTTGTATGGTTAGGGTCGTATCTCCCTAACAAGTTATGTTGTTTGCAGCTACGAAAAAGGCAGAAGTGACCCAGGAAAGATTATGTGGATTGCATATCCAGGTTGGTAATGTTTGTAGTATAGTTGGTATTGGGACATACAACTATACAGATTTAAGTATGGGGGTCACATATGTGTTGCCTAGGATGATTTTAGATTACCAGGTTTTGGTAAGGACTAAATAAATACCGGGAAGGTATGAAACAGTTTAATGAATTCTCATCAAGGTTTTACGTAATAATTTGAGATAATTAGGAAATGATGAGCTGTCTGAGAAGGTAATGGACCCTTAATCCCTTATTCTTAAGGGAATTAATGGAATACTATGTTAATAGATTGAGCTACGTAGTAGGATTTCGAGAATAGTACGGGTGAGATTCGTATGGAGTAAGTATGGTTGTTGTGGACAAGACAACCCGATTATAGTATATTGAGAAGTTTTTGTACCGTTTACGGGGGGACTGATAAGATAGGCTTGGAGCATGGAAATTGTGAGCCTAGGAATGTTGATAACCACCGAGACCTTAGATATATAAGGCCTTCTCGGGTAGTAAAGTTAAGACAGACCAATGAAAAGAGTTAAATACGACACCGAGTCGGGTTGGGGATCTATTAAGGGTCTCCCCATAGCTTGAAATGAAATGGGATCAGTTGGTAGTAGTCCCGCTATGTGACGGGGTCACGAGGGTGCAAGGCCCAAGTTTAGCTAATCATTTTACGGGTTCGCGGACGTGTTCCACCGGAACCAGGTTGTGAGAGCCGGAATGGGCCTTATATTGTTTAATTTAGTAACTCCAAAGAGTGGAGGCCAGAGTTAGTATGGAATTTATGTACGTATTCTAGTATAAGTTTGGAAGTACGGAAAGAGTACGACCAATGAAAAAGAGAGCAACCAAGTGTAAAGAAATAAAGCCTGAATCCATGAGGACCTTTTATGGCGACTACACCCGTGAGCGTTGGGTGGTAGCTGAGCTAGTAGATAATAATTACCGGTAACGATACAGTCGTTGGAACCTAGCAGAGCTGTTATGACAGACATTGAGGTCAGTGTGAGTACGGGCTAGTTGGCCTCTTGTTATGCCAACATTGACTGCAGAGAGAGATTGGCTCGATTCCAGTTTTCTGGTAAGCCGGTTATCGAGTGGAAAGGAAGAGAAGTGGTGGTAACCATTGAATTATCCTTCCTTCTTTGGCATCATTGTTTTCTTTTTAAGTCTGTGTGACTTGTTCATTTGAGGTAAATTGACGCAGAAAGTAAGTAATAATTGAATTTGAAGGAATTTAGGTTAAGTGCCCTTGGAGGTACTTGGAGCTGGTTTGGTGTGGCGGTCAGGGCCACGACCTTCCGGATAATTTCAGGAAAATGTCCAAGACAAGAATAAAATAAGTACGAGTGCTGTCGGCGGAAAGCTGAGGGCATCTTTGGTAGGTTGGAAAATCTACACGAACTTAAAGGCGGTGCGAGATGATTAGAAAAATATGGGACCGCAAGAGGACCCTGTGATTAGGGTTGCGGCTCCAAGGAAAGTTTTTTTTAGTGGAGATAAGTTCTCTCCCCCACGTAGGGACAGTTTTACGTATTATGGGGTTGCGTGTACCCATGTTGTTAGACGCAGGATATGAGACTGGTAAGGTCTTCGGTATCGTCATGCCATAGGTTACAGTTGTAGATAACCGTGGGAAAAGTGTTGTGTTGGGGAAATTAAGAACGACGTACGAATCGGTCGAGGAAGTATCGTAAAGATATAAATGCAGGTTGTACGCTTGTATGAAACTGTACGATTATGAATCAAGATAGAAATATTTTTGCTAATAATAAGCATAAGGTAAGGTTATGACCAGAATGACAAAGGAGAATACGACTATGGTTATGTAAATTGCACGAGTTATGATTACCCCAGACTAGTGTAAGACCATTAGTAAATAATGGGCAGTGAGAACACCTCGAGGAAAGGTGGTAGCATCGGGTTACTACTTGACGAGATCAAGGAAATCTTTCCCCCCCTAAATTATGATTGACAGGAAGTCTTAGCCAGGAGGCAAGCAAAAGAATCAATTCTAATTTGGTAACCAAGTTTGGTTGCAACAGAGAAAAGGGAAACAGGAACCATAAGTGAGATTATGGATACCCAAATATTTCGCAGGAATGAGAAAGGCTTTCAGTTATTGGAAGATAAGTTGACTCGACTACAGTTCTAACTCCTCCCGAAAGACTAGGGGGTTAGGTTATTATTATGATAGCACGTTGGGTGTTGGGCAGCCAGATAGACTGGACGTGGCCCGGGAGATTCTTCAGTTACCGAGCCTAGGGGTTCGATTATTTGTTTCCAAGGATAATGAAGTTTAGATCCGAGAAGTTGCCGAGTCTTCCGTCGTTGAGGAGGTAAAGAGGCGACAGTGTGAGGATCCAGTTATGATACGGTATCGAGATACGGCTCTCCGAGAAGAGAAGAGCCTGTTTGAGTAGCACCGGATGAGGTGCTGTGATATGAGGATAGATTGTGTACCGGTCTGCAGACTAGTCGGAGTCTTAGGGGAGGCACGCAGTGCTTATTGCCCTAATTGTTCGGGGTCGACTATGTCGTGTAGTGACCTCAGATGTATGTATGGGTAAGATGACCGGAAAAGGGACATGGCGGAGTTTACTGCTTAGTGTCCGAGTTAGTAGCAGGTCATGGTTGAGCACCAGAAGCCCAGTGGGCTATTGCAGGCGATTTACATCCCAACTTAGTTATGGGAGGTAATTAATATGGATTTTGTTACAGGGTGGCATCGTACTCGGAGGAAGTGCGACTCCCTGGGGGTCATGGTAAATAGGCTAGTGAAACCATCCGTGTTTTTCCGTATTGGGACTACTTACTCGGCTGAGGAGTATGCCAGCTTGTATAGCGGAGAGATTATAAGACATGCGGGGTTCCTACTTTTATGAAGTCAGACAGATGAGCTGGGTTGCGGATAACTTCTGGAGGTTTTTCAGAAGGGGTTAGGGACACAGATAAGTCTCAGTGTTGCATTACACCCTCAGACCGACGATCAGGCAGAGCATACTATCCAGGTACTTGAGGATAGGTGGCGGGCCTGTGTTCTTGAGTTCAGAGATAGCTGGGAGGGTTAATTGCCTCTTGTTGTGTTACGTACGATAACAAATACCCTTCCAGTATTCAGATGGCCCTGTATGAGGCCTTGTATGTAAGAAAGTGTAGATCGCTGGTTGGATGGTTCGACATAGGCGAGGTTCAGTTATTTGGTCCAGACTTGATTCAGCGGGATGTGGATAAGGCGAAGCTTATCCGAGAAAGATTATTAGTAAGCTTAGAGTCAGCAGAAGCTTTATGCAGATAACCGACGTTGACACATGAGGTTCAGCCTGACATTTTAGTATGAGTATTGTTATGTGGCCTCGTGTGGTATTATTGGTATGTAGGGGTTGTAAAAGAAGATTATGTCGCTATTTTTAAGTTTGACTCCCAAAAGAACATTCGGGGACGAATGTTTCTAAGGGGGGAAGAATGTTACACCCCGGAAATTCCAGGATATGTTTATAAGAACGTACGTAAGAACTCAAAAATGTTAAGATTTGAGACGAGTAAAAATTTATCGGAATTTTGGAATTTGTCGGAAAACGAAATATTGCGACGAACAGGAGGGAGACACTTGTCACCCCCCCCCCCCCCTTTAATGGTCTTGGAAGAAATATGACATGGATGAAATGGTCATTTGACCATAATTTAAAAGACCAAGTCTTGCAAAGGCAAGAGCTTGACATTGTTGACTAAGTCAAATGCCACTTGGCTTGATCCTTGTGAAATGCATCCAAACCACCCATTTGTTCTAATCTTGACCCTCCATCTTGTTATATATGTATACTAGTGCAAGACAAGCTTCAACACTTAGACAAATTTTACAAAAATCTTGAAGAACACAATAGGTGCTCTCGGGTTTCAAGAGAAAAAATTTGTTTGTTGTCCAATAATCTCCCCACTTTAAACCAAGGTCCCTAAGGGTATTGTAAGGGTATCTCAATAGAAAGATCCCGGAAAAATGACGTTTTCGTATTAGTCGCAAGGCGGAAAGTTAAGGAGTTCTTCAACTTTGAAGTTGGAACTTGAAGATAAGTTCTTCATAAGTTTCTAAGGGTTGCTTGGAGTGGATTGGAATGTCGAAAAGAGGAGCTAAAGTTGCCAAGGATCGACTTGTAAACTTGGATCATATTTGGGCTAAATGAGGTATAATCTTCGTCTTACTTTTGTAATTGAAGATTCCATGTTATTATAAGTTAGAAATGATCATGTGATATGTGTTATGAAGTTTGATAAGTGTTATGGGAATTTGGAAGCTCAAATCCGAAAATGACATGTTAAGCCATTTGAAATTGAAATACAATTTGGTCGATAATTAGAATCGTCGCATGTTTACCTACTTGAGGATTGTAGTAGTTATAGTCAATTGTGGCTAGATAACATGTTATATTAAACCACTTGGATTGAAAAGAAATTGGAAGAAGAATTGGTATTGTTGCCCTAATTGCCGAATTGACATTGTAGTTTAGACTAGTTTGTTTTATTTTGTGGGTGAATTTTACATGTCTTGATTAAGCGTGTAATCCCTATTGTTAACTACTTTGTTGGGCCTTAAATGAGGCGTGTTTGGTTATTGAATTCGGCCTTGAAAAAGGTGGAAAAGTATGTAGAAACAAAGTAAGTGCTGACAGATTTTCCGTAGAAGTTAGTGACTTTGCACTTGGAATATTCTACGTTTGAAGTAAGAAGTTAATAGACGCACTATGGTCATTATAGGTTGACATACTACGTGCTGGAATTGGACTTAGCAAGTGGATTAAACCGAAGAGGTATGTGGAACTTTCTTATCTCTTGAGCATGAATAAGTTGTAAATGTATAGTACGGTAGACGTACAAGATTTTGATAATCTAGGTCCATTTGATATCCTTGGCTTATTTTAAGAATGTCCAAGTTGATTGAGTTAGGTAATTAACTCACTTGTTAAATATTAAGGATATCTTGGTTTTCAAAAGTTAAGAGACTCTAAGTATGTTGAAAGTATTATTGATACTTGTTTTGTTGGAAAGTTTAAGTCTCTTGATTATAAAGAAGTATGTAAGTTGCTAATGTATAAAGCTAGTATAACGGCTTTATGGGAAGTTGGTTATAATAGATTTATGGAAAGTTAAAATGAGTGGTTTACTCTAAGTAATTTAAGTATGTTAAATGACTTGAAATAACGAAAGGCAAATTGATTTAAAGGCATCAATTGCTTAAGGTTTTTTCTAAGAAAGAAGTCACTTGTTTTAGAAGCCCGAAAATGTATTTTCTAAAGAGGTATTGTGACTTGTATTAAAATGTAGTTATGACTTGATACTACGGTTATTAGTATCTTGGAAGTTTATATGAAAATGAGTCACTTTAAAAGATTAGAAGTACGTAGTACTTTGGGTTAAACTCCCGGATTTATAATGACATGTTAGTGCCTTAAGTAAACTAAAATGAGAGTGTATATGAATAAGACTAATAAGAAGTTAGGGGGATTTTGTCACGACCCGTTCCGGGGCCCGTGACTGGTGCCTTACCCGGGCACCCAAGTAGTCATACATCAGAGAAAATCAGCGGAATATAAAAAACAAGACATGAAACAGTTGTAAAATGAGACACAGTTTTATCTGAGAAAATGTCGCTTTTCGGCATATATATATATAAACCAAAATCTGGCAGTTACATCCCAACTGTACAATAGGACTACAGACCTCTAAGGAAGTAAACAACTATGGCGGGACAGGGCCCCGCCATACCCTGAATGTACAACTATCTACAACAACGGGAGATCATACCCAAAGTCGAGCCTCCGGAAAAGATGGAGCTCCTGACACCAAAGCAAAAGATCCTAAGGATGCGGATCTAGCACCTGCTTTCCCTTACCTGCGGCATGACGCATGGCCCAGGAGGTCGATAACAGTACCAAGTATGTGAAATCGTAAAGTACTTAAATGAAATCATATCATTTTAAAACCAATTTTACAAATATGCGAAACAACCGATATCGCACATAGTGCCACATCATAAACAAGAGCAACAATAGGTAAACTGTAACAGGTCTTTTCTAGGCTGCGAATGATCGAAGCAGGGCCAATCGCCCATAGTATCATTATGCATGCCTAATCACGGACTCCGTAGTCGCATAGCCACCTAGGCCCGCATGAGGTATTCTCGCATCGAGGGTATCTACTCCCGGCATCGCCCCGACTCGTAGTCCGCATGGCCACATGAGACGCATGAGGTATAACCCGCACACTAACACGGAACTCGTAGCTCCGCATAGGTCCCTGGACCCGCATGAGGTATTCTCGAATCATGGTCCTGCATCGCCGAGTCTACCCGCGTGGAGGCGGCTTAACCCCTGCACCATGTCAAGAGGTGAGTGATATAACAGCTTACCGTTAAACAACATAAGCACAAATAAGAATAACCTCTTTACACAAACGTTACAAGATACTAACACACATAGCATCACAATATGTCTACTCAACAAACCATCTTACTGTACTTTCCAGAAATCAATACAAGTCTTTTATAAACACACAAGTAAACTGTTCCTTTTATCTTCCTTAAGTCGTTATTCCTAACTTCCCATAAAGCTAGTATAACTCTTTAAGCTTTTTGTTTTTAAAAACAAATATTCTTCTTTTTTCAAAAATGATTTATAATTCTTTTGAAAGACTTCAAGATTCTTATTATTCAGGCTTAAGTCAAAAGACATTGCAGTAAAACTACGTTCAGTTAACACACGTACGTCTACCGTACTATATATATATTTTAAAATATCATGCTCAAGAGTATATGAAGAATCACATACCTTCTCGGAGAAATCCACCTGCCAAGTCGAATATGTCGCGCGCAGAGTATCGACCTATAATAGTCAAATACGTCTATCAACGTCTAGACTACTCTGTAGAAAGTTCTAAGCTGAGGGTTCTTAATTCTACGGAAAATTTGGGGAGCACTTCCCTACCCGGTAAGCTATACAAGTCTACTGTAAATACAGTCCTATGTAAGTACAGTTCAATCTTCTTTAAATCTTCTGATGTGATTATAGTTCAATTCTCTCTTTTAATATCCTTCTATGTATTTTATACTTATTTCTATACATCTACAGTACGTATTCTCCAATTACAATAGAAGGATAAGATTATTTACCTCGATAAGCCTAATATTATCCAAGTATAAATGTCGATCCTGAGCAAGGTTTAGCTCCTAATCTGAACGCTCCAATCCGCTCCAAGAAACCCTTAGAAGTTTCTACACAACTTCTACTTACAACTTCAACCAACAATGAAGTTTCTCCTAGGGTTTCGTTTAGTGGCTAAAGGAAGTATAGTAGTATTTTTCGGACTCTAAGTATAGAGGTAACTTTGGAAATACTACAAGGGATTGACTAAGGTATTTTTGGGGATAGTAACAACCCTTGGAGAGTATTTCTACCAAGAGGGGGGGTAGTGTTTCGGCTAGGGCTTCCAAGAGGGGGGGGGTTTGCCGAGACTACAAGGAAGGGGGAGGGAGAGGGTGTTTCGGCTAGGCTCTTTTGGAGGGGGGGGAGGAAGAGAGCTTTGGACGAGAGCTCTTAAGGGAGAAATGGGATTTTGAGACTTGGAAGATAATTTGTGGATGAAGAACTTCTTCAACTTAGGGGGGTATTTATAGGGCCTTCAAGGGCCAAGATGAAGCCAAGTGGTAGGCAAGTGTAAGGTGGAGATTTAGGCAAGTGTCCTTATCCATCTACTACACAAATATCCTACCAACTCCTTGACCAAAAACTTAGCACAAAAAACGTGCCAAGGCAAGTCCTTTGCCGTCCACTTGAGGGTGACAGTGTCACCCTCTCGTTGGTCCAAAATATTTCATCTCTCGGAAAAATCCGCAAAAATAATAAATGACATAGCCGGAATTTTCCCTACGCAAAGTTTGGAAAATGTTTCGTCGGAAAACGATTCTTTTTGATAGGTGTGCACAATTTTTCGTCCCCCCTACGCCTAACTAAGGCTAAACTTTTGTACGTACGCCCATACGTACATACTCTGGAAATACGGGGTATAACATTCTCCCCTCCTTAGAAACATTCGTCCCGAATGTTCCTTCCCAAGACAGTTAACGATAAGGTTCTTCATAACTTAAACAGTTTGCCACACATGGCCACAATACAACACTTAAGCAAATATGACAATGAAAATTT
This sequence comes from Przewalskia tangutica, assembly GCA_029844215.1. Classification (NCBI taxonomy): domain Eukaryota; kingdom Viridiplantae; phylum Streptophyta; class Magnoliopsida; order Solanales; family Solanaceae; genus Przewalskia; species Przewalskia tangutica. Next base: position 1,258,362 of record JAQGDG010000034.1, read on the forward strand.
ACAAGTAGGAAAGTGAGTTACCCGAGGTGTGGGAATAGAGGATACTTCGCCTCATGTCCTCCTCAGCTTCCCACGTCATCTCCTCCCTGAGCTCGTTCCGCCACAAGACCTTGACGGAAGCCACGCTCTTGGTCCGCAGACGCCTAACCTGACGATCGATTATCGCTATGGGAATCTACTCATACGATAACCCCTCGGTCACCTGGACATCGTCAATCGGGTGCACTTCTAGATGGATCCCCGATACATCTCTCAAAGATAGAAACATGAAACACGGATCCGCCTCCGGATCGGACGGCAGATCCAACTCGTAGGCAACCTTGCCTACCTCGCGACAATCTGATAGGGCCCAATGTACCTTGGGCTGAGTTTCCCCTTCTTCCCGAACCTCATCACACCCTTCATGGGTGACACCTTCAGGAAAACCCAATCATCAACCTCGAACTCCAGATGCCGACGACGATGATCTGCATATGACTTCGCCGACTCGAGTTGTCGAATCGCTCTGGATAAGCTTCACCTTATCCATCGCTCACGCACCAAATCAGTCCCACTAATCGCACTCGCCCACATCAAACCAGCCTATCGGCGATCTCGCACTTCCTCCCATACAAGGCCTCATAAGGCGTCATCCGAATACCGAGTGGTAGCTATTATTATACGCAAACTCAACTAGAGGCAAATGATCCTCCCAGCTACCGAAGTCAATAACACAGCTCGCAGATATCCTCAAGAATGCGGATAGTGCGATCCGCCCGCCCATCCGCTCGAGGATGGAATGCGACTCGTGCTCACTGCGTCCCTAGACCTTCTCGAAAGACCTCCGAGTTAGTCAGAACCGGCTCGTCAAATGATAGAAATAGGGACTCCATGCGCCTCACGATCTCTGATGTAAAGTCCGCATAGTCCTCACCGAGAAAGTCGTCTGACGGAAGAAAGTGGGTTGATTTCGCCACCGTCGACGATAACCCGGATAGAATCATGCTTCCTCCGAGCGAGGTAATCCCGTGATAAAGTCCATGTTGATCACCTCCCACTTCCGTGTCGGGATCTCTATCGTCGCAACAAACCACCGTGCCTCCGTGCTCTACCTTCACCGCCGACAACACGCACCGAGCCACAAACTCGTAACGCCCTCTTCAAGCCATCCCACCAATACACGTATCCGAGGTCGTGGTACATCTTGGTCGACCGGATGGATAGAGTAACGCGCGCTGTGTGCTTCCCTAGAACTGCGCCAAGTCCTGCAATATCCGAACACACAACTCGCCTCAAACCTTAGCACCCCATCAAAGCTACCAAAAGGACCCTTCCTCACGAAGAGCCGTATCACGGCAGCGTCCAAAACCGGATCCTCAAACTGTTGCCTCTTCACCTCCTCGACGATGGAAGACTCGGCATCCTCTCGAACTCGAACCCCACTGCTATCAGAATCAATCAAACGGACACCAAGGCTCGCTAACTGATGCAAATCGCGAACCATGCCCCTCCTCTCCGGCTGCACATCTGATAGGCTACCCATCGACCTACGACTAAGAGCATCTGCCACAACATTGGCCTTCCCCGGGTGGTACAGGATATCAACATCATAATCCTTGAGTAACTCTAACCACCGTCTCTGTCGTAAGTTCAGCTCCCTCTGGCTGAATATATACTGTAGGCTCTTGTTTTCTTTGTAAATATCCACATGAACCCCATACAAATAGTGCCTCCAGATCTTCAAGGCGTGAATCACCACGCTAACTCCAAATCACGTGGGGTAGTTCCTCTCATGCTTCTTAAGCTGTCGGGATACGTGACGCTATAACCTTACCTACCGCGTCAACACACATCCGAGCCCGACGCCCGACGCATCACAATACACTACATAACCGCTGGACCTCCGAAGAGTAAGAACGGGGCGCCGTCGCCTTTCCTTTAGTAATCGAAACCCCGCCACAAGCATCCCATCAAACTTAGTGCCTTCCGAGTCACCTAGTCAATGGTGCGTAGATAAAGCAAACTTCTCCACGAACCGATAATAACTGCGAGGCCCGTAAAGTCGCACTGCCGGAGTAGTAGGTCTAGGCCAAGTCCTCGACGCCGATCTTGGCCATATCCACCCGAATGCCATCAGCCCCGACAATATGCCCAAGAAAAGCCACTGAAGCCAACCAAAACTCACATTTGGAAAACTTGGCGTATAACTGCTGGTCCTGGAGAACTCTCAACACAGTCCTCAAATGATCCGCATGCTCTCGCTTCGGCGAGAATAAACCAAGATGTCATCAATGAACACTATCACAAACGCGTGTCCAAAAATGGCTTGAACACTCGGTTCATCAAATCCATGAATACCGCCGGAGCATTGGTCAACCCGAAAGACATGACCCTGAACTCATAATGCCCGTACCGGGTCCGGAATGCAATTCTAGGGATGTCCGACTCTCTGACTCGCACCTGATGATAGCCCGATCGCAGATCAATCTTAGAAAAACATCTCGCACCCTGCAACTGATCGAACAACTCATCAATCACGGGAAGGGTATTCGTTCTTAATGGTCACCTTGTTCACCGTAATCAACACACATGCGCAGCGTCCCGCCCTTCTTCTTCACGAACAATACCGCGCCCCGTGGAGAAACACTAGGCCCGATGAAGCCCTTTTTCCAAAGAAATCTCTCACCGGTCCTTCAACTCTCTCAACTCGGCAGTGTCATTCGTATGTCGGAATGGAAATAGCCGAGTGTCCGCAAAGACATCGATACAAAACTCTATCTCCTCTCGGGAGGATACCCGAGGTCGTCTGAAACACGCCCGGGAACTCTTCGACTCTGAACGGATGAAAATCTGCACCGCGACCTCGATCAAACACCCGAATGAGATGGTAAATATACCCTTCTCGCACCATCTTCCTAGCCTTGAGGTAGGAAATAAACCTACCCTCGGATACGATGTTCGCCTCCCACTCAACAACCGGCCTCGTGAAACTGGAACCGCATCACTCTCTCCTCGCAGTCTACATTGGCGTAGCAGAAGCTAGCCAATCCATACCCATGATCACATCGAAATCGGTCATATCCAACTCTATCAAGTCGGCTAGGTCCGACGAATGCATATGGTCATCGGACAAGCCCTATATACCCGCCGAGCTACCACCGAATCACCCATCGCGTAGCTACCTCGAAGGGTCTATGGACTCGTGCTCTATCCCTATCCTACTAGCAACAAGGGAGATATATAGGACAGAGTAGAACCCGATCTATCAAGGCATACACGCCACAACACGAACCGATAAAGTACTGTGACAACATCGCGACGCCTCCGTCCCGCCACTGGATAAGGCATAAATGCGGTTACGAGGACCGCTAGAATCGACCCGCACCACGACCTCTGCCGCGACTGGCCCCCTCGAGTACCACCGCCCGGGCGAGTAATCGTAGGAGATGAAGACCCGTGAAAGACCGTAGGTGACTCCTACCACCCGCGCCGCTCCTGGGCCTGACAGCTCGCAAAGTGGCCCCGCCGCCAAGTGTAGCAACCTCCTGAAGTAGGACCACAACTCCCGAGATGGGATCTACTGCATCGGCCACACTGAGGGAGGGGTGGTCTCGATCGTTAGAACTCTACTACCCCGAAGTCAAGTCCTGGGCTCACCGCCCGAATACTCGCCGGCCAAGACGGAGCAGGAGTGCTCAGCCGGCCGTGGTGCAAATCTAGATCGCCGAGGCCGCCCACCCCGATAGCTACCAAAAGACCGCTGCCCCGTCTTCTTCGCCTGTCACAACCCGCCTCTACGCCTCGCATCCAAGTGCGTGAGCTCGCACGCGGTAATGTCCATGCTCGTCAAGAGCCACACCCGCACAAGACTTCGCCATATAATCATCTAGCCCGGTGACGTAGCGATGCACCGCCCTCCATATTCGCTACCAACGCAGGACATATCGAGCCAACGAATCGAACTCAACGTTGTACTCCCTAATCAAGGCCCTCTGCCTCAAAGAACAAAAATATGTCGACGCGCCTCCTCATCCGCGAGGCAAGAAGTGAGTGAGAAAGGCCTCCGAGAACTCGTCCCAAGTAGCCGGGACGCTGCTCTCCCGGATAACTCCCACGATCGAACCAATCGATCATGTATCACGCGGCCTATGTGAACCGAAGATCACGGACTCGGTCTCTCAAGCCTTGATCACTCGTGATGATCCTTCAGAATCGACGGATGAACTCCTCGGATCATCCTCGTGCCTCGACCAGAACTCGGTGGGCTACAACTCGAGAAAATCGTAGCCGCAAACCGCTCGATCTCGGGTGAACCGCAGTATCGCTGAGCTGGAATCGCTGCGATCAGCTTATCCTCATGTTCGCCACGATCTCGCCGCGAATCGGGCCATCTCTCTATAACCCATCTCATCTCGCTTGTGCCGCGGAACCGAGGTGCAGTATCGGGTCTCATCACCCACCGCTGCGCCCTAAACTCGCTGGGCCGGGCGTCGTGGAACTCGCCGTCTCGGTATAGATCGGGCTCGAGCCTCGTGACTCTTGTCCTACTAGCAGCCTCCTCGGCCGCTTTTCCTTCGGGCGGGTTGCCTTACGTGGAGGCATAAGCGCAAGTAAAAGGAATACGTTAGAGGTCCAACTTATAACACAACTCTAAGGCACGATCTCGAGTGAGAAGAATGGAAACCAATCCTAAATATCCTATAGCCTCTCGATTATAGGTGGTGCACAACACACCGATAATCAAGACTTACTAGATACTTGTCAGACACTTTCCGAGGATTAATCGCTCGATACTACTTTTGTCACGACTGCCCGAGGCTCGGATCGTGCCTTACCCGCACCCAAGTAGTCATACATCGAGAAAATCACGAATATAAAGACAAGACATGAAACAATTGTAAATGAGACACAATTTTATCTGAGAAAATGTCGCTTTCGCATATATATATATAAACCAAAATCGCGCATTCATCCCAACTGCATAATAGGACTACTGCACTTAAGAAGATAAACAACTATGGCGGACAGGGACCCGCCATACCCTGAATGTACAACTATCTACAACAACAGGGAGATCATACCCAACAGTCGAGCCTCCGGAGAAGATGGAGCTCCTGACACCAAAGCAAAAGATCCTAAGGATGCGGATCTAGCATCTGCTTCCTTACTGCGGCATGAACGCAGCCAAGGAGGTCGATAACAGGTACCAAGTATGTGAAACTGTAAAGTACTTAAATGAAATCATATCATTTTAAAACCAAGTTTACAAATATGCACGAAACAACCAATGTAACCGCACATAGTGCCACATCATGAACAAGAGCAACAATAGGTAAATCAGAATGTGTCTTTTCTAGGCCGCGAATGATCGAAGCACGCCAATCGCCCATAGTATCATTATGCATGCCTAATCTCGACTCCTAGTCCGTGATAGCCACCTAGGCCCGCATGAGGTATTCCTCGCATCGAGGGTAGCTACTCCCGCATCGCCCCGACTCGTAGTCCGCATGGCCACATAGACCGCATTGAGGTATAACCCCGCACACTAACTCCGAACTCGTAGCTCGCATAGGTCCCTGGACCCGCATGAGGTATTCTCGAATCATGGTCCTGCATCACCGAGTCTACCCCGCGACGGAGGCGCAACCCCAGATCATGTCAAGAGTGAGTGATATAACAGCTACTGCTAAACAACATAAGCACAAATAAGAATAACCTCTTTACACAAACGTTACAAGATACTAACACACATAGCATCACAATATGTCTACTCAACAAACCATCTTACTGTACTTTCCATAAATCAATACAAGTCTTTTATAAACACACAAGTAAATTGTTCCTTTTATCTTCCTTAAGTCGTTATTCCTAACTTCCCATAAAGCTAGTATAACTCTTTAAGCTTTTTGTTTTTAAAAACAAATATTCTTCTTCTTTCAAAAATGATTTATAATTCTTTTGAAAGACTTCAAGATTCTTATTATTCAGGCTTAAGTCAAAAGACATTGCAGTAAAACTACGTTCAGTTAACACACGTACTGTCACGACCCGAACCCGAGCCCGTGACTGGTGCCTTACCCCGGGCACCTTAGTGATACAACATCAGAGAAAATCAGTGGAAATAAAACATAAACATGAAACAAGAGATATGATAAATAAACAAAGCAAAAAAAAATGTTGCCTTACAGATATATACATAAAAACCCGAACAATTATCTTTTTTACAACTCGCCACAACAAGACATGCACTCTAAGAGTTTTACAACAATAACTATGATGGGACAGGCCCCGCCATACCTCAATGCATAAAACCTGCTGCACTGTGGTAACATACCAAAAGATAAGCCTCCGAGAAACGGGCTTCCCAACACGCGAATCGTGATCCTATGAGCGAGATCCACAACCGATGTACCTCTACCATGCAGATGAACGCAGCCTCAAGGAGGTCGATAACAGTACCAAGTATGTGAAATCAAAAATATCAGAAATGAAATCATAATGCTATATAAACAGAGACATGTATGATAACCAAACTACGATTCATAACATAAAAGCATCCACGTCAAGTCGTGACTCACGCCTCCGCCATCCTCATGCCCGTGGAACTCTTCCTCACCGCTGCGATCGGATATAAACCGTATTATACGTATAACATGTCTCGGCTCATCCTCGGGATAGAGGTGGAATCGCGTGTACATGTCCCGACCCATCCCGGGACTCGGTGAAGTATGGAATACATGTCGGCCATCCTACGGGACTCGGTAAAGAATCGGATGAAATACGTGTCCCGCCATCTCACGGGACTCGGTGAAGAATCGGATGAATACGATCCCGCCCCATTTCACGGACTCGGAAGAATCGGATGAAATACGTGTCCCGCCATCTCATGACTCGGTGAAGAATCGATGAAATACGTGTCCCTACCATCTACGGACTCGGTGAAGAATCGATGAAATCGTGTCCCGCCCATCTCATGGGACTCGGTGAAGAATCGGATGAAATACGTGTCCGGCCCATCTCACGGGATTCGGCAAGAATCGGATGAAATACGTGTCCCGGCCCATCTCATGGGACTCGGTGAAGAATCAGATGAAATACGTGTCCCGGCCCATCTCATGGGACTCGGTGAAGAATCAGATGAAATACGTGTCCCGGCCCATCTCATGGGACTCGGTGAAGAATCAGATGAAATACGTGTCCCGACCCATCTCATGGGACTCGGTGGTATAGAAATACAGTACTTGCACAACAAGGCTATCAAACGCAAACATAGGCAAGTTACACACAACTCAAGGTTATTTTATGCCAAAGTCCAGGTTCTGACCCCAAAGTATTACGTACGTTAAATTTTTTTTAAAAGATCCATTTCTTTTATAAAGGTCACCCGATACCCGTAGTATTAAAATAGAGTGACTCACATTTTTAGGTAAACCAAAACACTTTCTTTTTCAACATCAAGTAACAACATTCTTTTCCATAAGTTCAAGTTTGCCTAATTTCAAGTACTTAAGTCTCTTATTTTAGAAAGGTTTCGTAGTTCATAGTCTTAATCACTTAAGAATATAATTCTCTTTTAAACAATTTGAGAAACATATGCCTTATATGTGAGTAGGTTATTCTTGTTCATAATCAATCTTATTAAAGCAGCCATGATCTAGGAAATGTAATATCATTTTGTCTCATCTTAGCTTCTACAGATGGAGGTTTCTCGGTTTTAATAATACTTTATTAGTCAATACGTTCTCTTTATTAACGCGGTGGTTCGTTCGATACTTATTCGATTCAAATCAAGAAACATTATTCCTTTTAAAAACCAAGTACTCATTACTCACGAATGAGGTTTCACACTTTTTAACAAAATTCATATTAATTTAATTAAACCAAGTCTCTTATCCTTTAAGATCAATAAACCATTCTTTTTATCTCTCTTAAGTCGTTATACCTAACTTCCCATAAAGCTAGTATAACTCTTAAGCTTTTAAACCCAAGTATTACTCTTCTTTCAAAAAGGATTCTTAATTCTTTTTGAAACACTTCAAGATTCTTATTATTCAGGCTTAAGTCAAAAGACATTGCCGTAAAACTACATTCGCCAATACACGCATCGTCATACCCCTTATTTCCAGTATGTACGTGAGGCGTGCGTCAAAGTTTAGCCTTAGTTAGGCACTTTGGACGAAAAATATTTGTGCACAACTCACTAAAAGAATCGTTTTCCGACGAAACGTTTTACAAAACTTGCGAAGGGAAAATTACGGCTATGTCATTTCTATTTTTTGCGGATTTTTCCGAGAGACGAAATATTTTGGACCAACGAGAGGGTGACACTTGTCACCCTCAAGTGGACGGCACACATGGGCAAGTTGGACGATTTTGTGGCCTTGCACAAGTCAAGGTTAGGTAGGATATTTGTGTGTAGTAGATGGATAAGGACACTTGGGTGAATCCCCACCCTCCACTTGCCTCCACTTGCCATCATCTTGGCCATTGGTTGGCCTATAAATACCCCTTAAGAGGAAGAGTTCTTCATCCACAAATCAATTTCCCAGTCTCCAAAATCCCTCCCCTCTCCTTAGAGTTCTCGTCCAAAGCTCTCTTTCCCCCCCCTCTAAAAGAGCCTAGCTGAAACACCCCTCTCCCTCCCCCTTCCTCAAGTCTCGGCCAAAGTACCCCCTTTGGTAGAAATACTCTCCAAGTATTGTTACTATCCCCAAAATACCTGTCACACCCCGAACCCCGGGCCCGTGACTGGTGCCCTACCTGGGCACCCTTCTACCTTAACAACACAAGTAAAACTGCGGAAATTAAATAACACCTCACTTTTTTTTTTCTTAAAACCAACGTACGTGCAAGGGCAAAGCCGACAAGGCTGCCATATATACATAAACAAAAGACACTACACCGTACATGAGTCCAATCCCACATATGAATACTGCACTCTAGGAGTTAACTGAAATATGACGGGACAAGGCCCCGCCGTACCCATAACTGTACAAAGTCTGTACTGAAGGATATATACCAAAAGATAAACTCCTGAACAGAGGGAGATATCCAAGAACCCTGAGCAGGATCCTACACCTGCCGATCACCAAACAACAGACTACACTGCGATTGAACGCAGCCCGAAGGAGGTCAAGACGAAGAATGTACCAAGTATGTGAGCGATGAAATGCGTAATAAAATCATAACAGTCTAAACAAAACAGAGACATGTCGATAGCCAACCTACAAAGACATAACACATAAGCGATCATATCAAGTCAGGGACGCAGGCACTCAAAGTCACTACTCAAATATAAATATATGTCTCACGCCCATAATATCAATCATGCCCGTTGAATCCTTCCTCATCACGCGATCCATGATGTAATAACACCAATAAGGATACCTGAACACCCAGTCCCCCCCCTGTGGCCTAAATGCCTCGTGGGCTCATGCCTAATCCCACATCGTAAAAGCATGACCATAGGGTAGCACAACCAAATCCGGGACATATATGATAATCAAATTACAACACATTGTGCCTTACTAACAATGAGTAAAATGAGTATCTTTACAATATAAAATAGGAAGCTCATGATCAAAACAGACCATCCGCCCGCGGTATCATTTAACCATCCTACTCGGGACTATTTCACCCGCGTAGGCGCGTGGACCGCGTGAGGTATTCCTCGCATGGGACTATTTCACCGCGTAAGCCCTTACGGACTCGCAGGTATTCCTCGCATAGGCTGGACCCGCCCGGGACTATTTCACCCGCATAAGTCCTTACGGACCCGCATGAGGTATTCCTCGCATCGTGGGTAGCAATTCCACGGAATCTGCAAATGCCACAAACCCGGGGAATGACCCCGAAACGACTGATATACCAATAGCACACAACCGGCTATTTCCAGCACACATAGGCAATTCTCAACTAATCAGGCCAAGTACTTATCAAGACACACATGGAAATAATTCTCAATTAACCAAGCCAAAGTACTTATCAAGGCACACATAGAATAATTCTCATTTGACAAGCCAAAGTACTTATCAGGGCACAAATAGAATAATTCTCATTTAACAAGCCAAAGTACTTATCGGGCCTGAAATAGAATAATTCTCATTTAACAAGCCAAAGTACTTATCAGGGCACAAATAGAATAATTCTCATTTAACAAGCCAAAGTACTTATCAGGGCACAAATAGAATAATTCTCATTTAACAAGCCAAAATACTTATCAGGGCACAAATAGAATAATTCTCATTTAACAAGCCAAAGTACTTATCAGAGACAAATAGAATAATTCTCATTTAACAAGCCAAAGTACTTATCAAGGCACTCTTAGACAAATTCTCAATTTATCAAGCCAAAGTACTAATCAAGGCATCACATAGAATTATTCTCAATTAAATAGGCCAAAGTACTACGTACGTACATTCTTTTCAAAAGACTCCTTTTTATGTAAAATCCCAAGATACTAACACCCGTAGTATCAAGGCGTGTCTATTCTTCAAAGTAAGTTACTATACTTTTGAAACTCATTTCAAGCTTGAAACCAAGTAACTTCAAATTTTCACAAAATAGGCAACTTATGCCGATTAATCAAAATAGACAACTTTCTAAACCTTCCATAAAGCCGTTATAACCAACTTCCCATAAAGCCGTTATAACCCTTTATGGTTTTAGACATATCCATTCCTTTTATAACCAAGAGACTTATACTATTAAAACCAAGTATCACATACTTACAAATCAAGTTCTTAACTTTCAAAACACTTCAAGTCTCTTAATATATAGAAAACAAGTTTCTTCTACTTTTAAACCTCAAGTAACTCACTCCTTTAAAACAAGTTACTTCTCTTAAATCATGTCATTTCTCCTCTTTTAAAACAATTAAGTAAATCACTCTTTTGACTCCCCTAAAGTCATTATAATGACCTTTAGGATTTTGGGACTAAGGCACTAGCCCAAAAGATTTGGAAACCACTTCCTTTTCAAGACTCTATGTACTTTAAGTAAAATACTTTCACTTTTAAGAATCCAACTTCACTTAAGGCAATGGATTATACAACTTACAATTCAAACATCAAAGTACAATCAAGGAAGTACACAGAACAAATTCTATTTTAGGCAATCCCAATACAACCAAGGAATGGATCATTTAAGGAGTAGGACGTACTTTCTTTATCTTAAGGAATCATGCTAGAGGAGGATATAGTTCACATACCTTTTCGGCTAATGTCCACAAGCTAAGCCGAATACGCCGTACATAGAAGTGTCAACCTATAATGGTCACAACAAGACTATCAACTTCTAGTCACAACATAGAATAATACTAAGTATATGGTCTCTAATTCTACGGAAAATCGGGCAGCACTTCCTTTGTTTTTACTCACTTTGCCACCTTTTTCAAGGTCGAATACAATACCCAACACGCCACATTTAAGGCTCCAAACAATAACCAAAACAAAGGGGATTACACGCCTTACAATACGTGTAAAATTCCGCCCCACAATTCATACGAAGTAGTACAAAAATCCAAGCCATTCTCGGCCAATCTTATAACCAACAATACTAAGGTCTTTTCCAATTCTTTCCTAATTCCAAGTTTTAAGGTCTAACATTTTATATAGTCATAAACAACTTCAACAACTACAATTTCCTTCTTCTTTACAACATGCGACGACTTTACTAATGATCGACTTGAATTGAAATCTTAGGGCTAACATGCTAGTTTTCGGATTTAGGGTTCCAATAGCCAATACACTAATCCAACTACATAATATAACTCATGCTTGCTAATAACCATAGCTACAATCAATAAGTAAACTTAATTGCTAAAACGACAAAATTTATACCTTTCCAAGCCCTTAAAATTTCCAAGATTCAAAGTCGCGCCTTAGCAATTCTTAGCTCCTTTCCTTAGGTTCCAATCCGCTCCAAGCACTCCTTAGAGGCCTATGAAGAACCCATCTTCAAGTTCCAACTTCAAAGTTGAAGAACTCCTTAGGTTTCCGCCTTGCGACTAATACGAAAACGCCGTTTTTCCGAAATCTTTCTATTGAGATATCCTTACAATACCCTAAGGGACATTGGGTTAAAGTCTTGTGGCTAATGGATCAAAACTACAAAATTTTCTCTTCCTAAAGTGGCCTTGGCCGAGAGCAACTATAGAGGAACAAGGTGTTCTCTAATTTTTCTAAGTGTAAATGAGCTAGTCTTGCACTAGTAGTAACCTTATAAAACACAATGGAGGGCTTAGACTTAAACAAATGTGAGGTTAGGATGAGTTTCACTTGGATCAAGCCTAGGTGGACAAGTTGACTTGTCAACAATATCAAGCTTAGAAGACTTATCATCTACATAGGTCAAATGACCATAACACCCTTGCAATATTTCATCCAACATCATGGAGGGGGTGCCACGTGTCGCCCTCTCATTCGTCCATAAAATTCCGTAACCCTCGTGGGCCCCACAAAAATGTAAAATTCCTCGGGTGGGCCCCACGTGACCAAATCCGTAAAAATAAATTTCCATAAGGTTAAAAGTTCCATACTCTTCAAATAATGCATTTGGAGAATCCAATTCTCAACAACGAACATTTTTCCTTTCCGACGTTCGGAAGATTTTTCCGTCGGAAAAACAATTCTTCCTTTCGTACTAATTTCCAAGTCTTGTTTCCTTTCGTACATTCTCTTATACATGTCCTGGACTTACGGGGTGTAACAATACCTTAGCCAATCCCTTATAGTATTTCCAAAGTTATCTCTATACGTAGAGTCCGGAAATACTACCTTATATTCCATTAGTCACTAAACGAAACCCTAAGAGAAACTTCATAGTTGGTTGGAGTAGAAAGTAGAAGTTGTGTAGAAACTTCTAAGGGTTTCTTAGAGCGGATTAGAGCGTACAGATTAGGAGCTAATGTCCAAGCGTAAAAGTCGATCCTTAGCCACTTTTAGCTCCTCTTCTTATGTTCCAATCCGCTCCAAGCACTCCTTAGAAGCTCATAACCAACTTCTCTTCAATTTCTAACTTCAAAGTTGAAGAACACCTTAGGTTTTCACCTTGCGACTAACGTGAAAACGTAGTTTTCCGGAATCTTTCTATTGAGATATCCTTGTAATACCCTTAGGAACCTTGGGTTGAAGTATTATGAATTATGATCCAAAATTGCAAAAATTTTGTGCGGGAAATGAGGCATTGCCGAAAGCTTCCTCTAGAACAAGAATGTTGTGGATAATTTTTCTAAGTGTTGAAGACTAGTCTTTGTTACACCCCGTAAATTCAAGAAAATAAGATAAGAACGTACGAAAGGAAGTAAGGTTTGATTTGGGAAAGATAAGTTGGCAAAAATGTTGTAGGCAGATTTTCAGTCAACTTTGGAGCGATATATCTCCTAGTTCATTAATAGTTTTTAGGTGTTTCAAAAGCCTAGTATGAAGTTTGTTGAGCCTAGTTTTCAAACAACAAACCGCTCGTCGATTGGACATCGGAGTAGGAAGTTATGGGCGTTGCAAGATCAGCTGGCAGAAGAGTAGGAAAAATATTCCGATCCAGCGTCATGGCGCCGCGCGGCCGCAGGCCGCGCCGTAAGACCTGAACCTTTCTGAAGTTGCAGCACTGCGGCGCCGGCTGCAGGGCCGCGGCGCCGGCTGCAGGGCCGCGGCGTCGAGGCGGGATTTTTAGCGAAAATTGGAGAAAATCAGAAGATATTTTGGTAAAGGACCTATGGGAGGGCGACAAGTGTCCCTCCCAACTTGTAAAGCAAGCTAGACCTTATATTATGGCCAAAGTCTTGCAATCCTTGGTCATTTGCAAGATTTCATTCCAAGAAATTGCTCTTCCCTTCTCTCTCAAAATTTAAAGACCCTAAGCCTTGTGTGATGAGATTTTTGGAAAGGCGACAAGAAGGATATATGTTGACAAGCTTGTAGAGGTGATTCTAACGTGAAGAAGAATTTCGGAAAGAGGGCTTATTGAGGTTAGATCTTCACCTTCTTTATATGATTGAAGATTACCTGTAATAGCAGTCAAGAAATGAGTATGTGGTATATAGATTGAGGTTTGAAAAGATTTGGATCATGATATACATGTTAAAAACCGAAAATGGACAAGTTAGCCATTAATGTTAAAATACAATTTGGTCGATAGTGATTATCATCGCATGTTAAGGAAAAGAGGATTTATAGTTGTTGTAATTGTTGGTATGTATATAACATGTTAAGAATAACAACTTGGTTTGAAAAAGGAATTGAAAGGAAATTGATATTATTGCGGCATTGATTGTAGCCGAGAAAGACTTAAGTTGTTGGATAGTTTTATGTTAATTGTGGGGCAGAATTTTACAAGTCCGGTTAGGCGTGTAATCCCCTTTGAATTGCTGAACGGTTGAAGCCTTAAATGTGGCATTTGGATATTGATTTCAGACCTTGAAAAAGGTGGAAAAGTATGTAGAAACAAAGGAAGTGCTGTCCGATTTTTCCATAGAATTTAGTGACTTTGCACTTAGAATATTCTACGTTTGAAGCTAGAAGTTAATAAACGTATTATGGTCATTATAGGTTGACATACTACGTACGACATATTGGACTTAGCAAGTGGATTGAACCAAAGAGGTATGTGGAACTTTCTTATCTCTTGAGCATGAGTAGTTGTAAATGTATAGTACGGTAGACGTACGAGAGTTCAATGATTTTAGTTTCATTTGATATCCTTGACTTGTTTTAGGGATGTCCAAGTTGGTTGAGTTAGAGAATTAACTCACTTGTTTTTAAAGGATAGAAATGCCTTGGTTTCAAAAGCATAAAGTTGGTTAATAACTTTATGGGAAGTAAAAAGAATGGTTTGTCCTAGTAAGGTAAACAAAGATTTCTTGACTTGAAAATGTATAGAATACTTGATTTAGAAAGTATTGATTCCTTGAGCTATTCTAAAGTTAAGAAACTTGGGTATTAAAGTTAAGGGACTTGAAGTATTTTAAAGGTATAAGTCTCTTGGTTATAAAAAGAATGGAAGTGTCTAACGCATAAAGTTAGTATAACGGCTTTATGGGGAGTTGGTTATAATAACTTTATGGAAAGTTAAAAGAGTGGTTTACTCTAAGTAATGTAAGTAATGATAAATGACTTGAAATAATGAAGGGCAATTTGATTTAAAGGCATCAATTGCTTAAAGTATAAAGTAAGGGTCACTTGATTAGAAGCCTAAAAGTATAATTCTAAGTGTAGTGACGTATGTGAAATATAGATTAGCCTTGATACTGCGCGTGTTAGTATCTTGGGGTTTTATATGAAAGTGCCTTGAGGTTATAAAATGAGATCCATTTGGTATGTTAATGAAAGTATAAAGATTTTATGAACTTGCCTATACTCGCTTGTGATAGCCTTGGAGTGCAAGTATTATTTTGATATGCTGTCGTGACTCTCAGTTGGAGGGTCGGCTGTCTTGTTATGAAATTATTTGGACGTACCGACAGTGATGGAGGATTCCACGGGTATGCTTCCATTGTGATTGATCCATGGACATGCTTGCGATGGAGGATTCCGGGGCATGCTACCATGATGCGGGTTAAATTCCCGGATACGATTATTACTCCATGGATTAGCTCTCCATGAAGACATGTACCCGAGATGAGGGATTCCACGGGCATGTTATATACGATTAATACCCCATGGATTAGCTCTCCATGAAGTCATGTACTCGTGATGAGGGATTCCACGGGAATGAGATATATATACATGTATTATATGTGTGTACGCCGACAGTGAGGTAGGATGTCACGGGCGCGTCACATGATTACATTTTACAATTTCGGCTGTCGGCAGTGATGGAAGATCCCACGGGAAGGAGATATATATATATGTTTTGTATGTGTGTACGCTGACAGTGAGGTAGGTTGCCACGGGCGCGTCACATGGTTATATTTTACGCCATACCGGCAGCTGATGGGGATCCCACGGGCACGCTTTGGTATTTGAGGGCTTGTGTCCCTAGCTATGGTGTGACTACTGTTCATGTGGTGAAATAGTCTTTAAAAGGTATTGTGACTTGCTTGAAAAGTAAATATGACTTGATACTACAGTTATTAGTATCTTGGAAGTTTTATATGAAAAAGAGTCATTTAAAAGAATAAAAGTACGTAGTACTTTGGGTTAAATTCCCGGATTTTATAATGACATGATAGTACCTTAAGCAAACTAAAATGAGAGTGTGTCTGAACAAAGCTAATAAGAAGTTAGGGAATTTCTTAACTTACTTATGTTATGTATGATAAGCCGGTAGTGCTTATGTTATGTATGATAAGTCGGTAGTGCTTATGTTATGTATGATAAGCCGGTAGTGCTTATGTTATGTATGATAAGTCGGTAGTGCTTATGTTATGTATTATAGCCGGTTGTGCTAGGTTATATTATTCTTGCGGGGTAAACCCCCGGGTTACTAATTATTCCATGGATTTGTTACCCATGATGCGAGTGCGGCGTTTGTACTCATTGCGGGCCCACAGGGCCCATGCGGGTGAAATAGTCCTATGCGGGTGAAATAGCCCACTGGCTTCGTGCTCAACTTGACTGCTACTAATTCGACACTAAGCAACAAACTCACAAGGCCCCTCTTCAGGCCATCTTACCAATACATACTTCTGAGGTCACGATATATCTTAGTCGACCCCGAACAAATAGAGCAATAAGCACTGCGTGCCTCCCCTAAAACCTGTTGACAAGTCCTGCAAAGATCGGGCACACAATCTATCTCATCCTCATATCAGACTCCTATCCGGTGCTACCCCTACAGGTCATTCTCCTCTTGGAGAGTCGTATCTCAAATTCGCCCTAGAACTGGATCATTATATTATCGCCTCTTCTCCTCTTCAACGAGGGAAGACTCGACAACCTCTCGAATCTGAGCTCCATTATCATGCTCTCGTAGCTGCCGGGAAATATAGGTTGTTACCTTATCGTGTTGCATCCGCACATAACCCAGCCAAACACTCAAAGTGTTACCATAATAACCTAACCCTCTAGTCCCTCAGGCCTCAGGAGGGGTTAGAACTGCAGTCGTAGTCAGCTTATCTTCTCATAACTGGAAGCTTGTCTCATACTTCCGAAATATTTGGGGATTTAATTTCAATTATGATTCCTGTTCCCATTTCTCTTTTGCAGCCAAACTTGGTCACTATACTTAGATTCGATTCTTTTCCTTGCCTCATGTTAAGACTTCCTGCCAATCGTTTTTTAGGGGGGAATTTTCTTGATCTCGTCAAGTAGTAATCCTATTATTCTCTCCCATCTCATAGAGCTTATTGTCATGTGTTCAACCTCAATTCATGGTATTACATAATCCAATGGCTTGCCAAGATTTCTTATCTTGTCATGATTAGATCTATCATCGTTCGAGTGTCTGCTTGTCTTACCTTTTCCATTTCAAGTTGTCCTGGTGTTATACCCCGTAGTTCCAGGGTATGTATGTGAGGACGTACGTGCAAGAATACGACAGTAATTTTGGAAAGAAAGAAAGATGTGATTTTTCGACGGAAAAGTTTCCGTATTTTGTAAAGGAAAAAGGTTCGTTAATGGGAATTGGATTCCCAGATTTGGTATTTGGACTTCTTGGATTATATTAGAATTTTAGGCTTATCGAGGTAATGATCTATGTCCCCCTATTGTAATTGGATATTACATATTGTAGTAGTTTAGAACTGAGTATTAGATATATTGGAAGGATGATTATAAAGGATTGAACTGTATTTACATCGACCGTATTTACTGATGGACTTGTGTAGTATTTTTGTGAAGCAGATTTGAACACGTCCGGTTAAACGTGTAATCCCCTTGGAGTTGTTGGCTTGGTAGCAGGCCTTGTTAGGGGGAGGTTATTTATGTGTTTGCGGGGGGAGGAGGGAGGGGAGGTGCTGCCGAATTTTCCGTAGAAAAGGGAATTGTTTACGTAGATCATACTACGAAGAGAATTATAGGTTGATAGATTGTTTTTTTTTTTTAGGTAAATGCAAATTTTATTACTAAAAATGAAAAAAAAAAGTGGCTACAATCAGTCATTGAGGGATCTCAAGCCTCAACGTAATGAAAACAAGGAAGGATGGAGGGGAGGGGTGGTCACTCAAAGGTGTCATTACAAGAGGGGATAAAATCATAGAGAACTCTATAAGATGTTGTTTTGATCCTTACAACGACCTCTTCTGCCGTCAAACTTGTGCCTTCAAAGAGCAATGTATTTCTTGCCCTCCAAATCTCATAGATCACTATGCATAAGGTGAGTAAGATAGCTTTGGCTCGGATGCTTGTCCCGCGGTGCTCCTTCTTAATCCACTTAAGAGAGTTTTCAACCGTTGTCATGTCTCTTCTAATGCCCAACCAATCTCTTATGTTCTTCCAAATCAAGCTAGTGTAGGGGCAAGTAAAGAAGAGATGCTCCCTTGTTTCATTAGTTTGCTTGCAGAACCCGCAAGACTTATCCTCCAAGTTAAGATAAGAGAGAGTGTCCTTTGTAGCTAACCGCTTTCTACAATTGAGCCACATAGTGAAAGAGAACTTGGGAGGAATGAAGCCTTTCCAAATTTGTGACATCCAAGGCTTTTTAACTTGCGGAGTGCGCAAGATATCATACACGAGGCTGGAATCATATTTTCCGTTTGTACAACACTTTACCAATCCGGCAACTGCGTCATCATGGCTACCAAAGATAGAAACAAATTTGTCGCGGATCCCACAAATCCTTTTGAATAAGGGGGAGTCCCTAGGACGTACCTCATAGTCCCAAATTGCTATTCCTCTCAAATAGTGGTTGTTGATCCATTGGACCCAAAGAGAATCTGCCTCCGTGTGAGTTTGCCAAATAGTCCTGGATAGCAGGGCGTTGTTCCATTCCTTGATGTTCATAAGACCCAAGCCGCCTTCAGATTGGGGCAAGCAAATGACATCCCAAGCGACTCTTGGTGGTTTTCCTCCCCATAAGAACTAAATACATGCAGACCGTACCTTGTTGAGAATTGTGGCAGGGATAGGAAGTGCCCGGAACCAAAAGCTCTCAACCCCTTGGACAACCGACCTGATAAGTTCCAGCTTACCCGCATAAGAAAGTGTGTGATGCCCCCATTTCTGAATGTAATTCGAGATTGCGCTAGTGAATGGTGCAAATTGGTCCACCGAGACCGAAATTGGGGACAAAGGGATTCCCAAGTACCGTACCGGAAAGCTACCAATTGCGAATCCCACTCTGGACAAGATCAAGTCACGAACTGTATTATGCACTCCCGCTAAGTAGACAGAGGATTTAGACGGGTTAAGAGTTAGCCCCGAGACAGCCTCCAACTCTTCCAGACAATTCATAAGAATCCCAACTGAAGATATATCTCCTTTGGCAAAAAGCATGAGGTCATCGGCAAATGCAAGATGAGTAATGCCCAATCTCTTGCACTTTGGATAATATGAGAAAGCTCTTGCCTCAGCCTTCATTTTAAGCATCCTTGAGAGGTATTCCATGCACAAGATAAAGAGAGTAGGGGACATTGGATCACCTTGTCTTAAGCCGCGCTTACCCTTGAAGTATCCATGTAGCTCACCGTTGATGGAAAGAGAGAAGGAGGTTGAGCTAACACATTCCATGATCCAACTTATAAATCTGTCCGGAAATTTGAGACCTCTTAGTACCGATTCAAGGAAACTCCAAGAGACCGTATCAAATGCTTTCCGAAGGTCCACCATAAGCATACACCTTGGTGAGACTCTGGCTCTATTAAAACCTCTCACAAGATCTTGTGCCACATAGACGTTGTCCATCATGTTTATTCCTTTCACAAAAGCCCCTTGAGATTTGTCAACGAGAGAAGGAAGAATAATTGCCATTCTGTTTGCTAAAATCTTTGTAATGATCTTATAGACCACATTAGTCAATCCGATGGGCCTAAAATCATTAACCTTAGGATCATGTTCAGTCTTTGGTAGGAGGGTAATGATGGTATGATTTACCTGCTTCAAAAGAACTCCAGAAGAGAAGAACTCCTGAACACTCCTTACAACGTCATGGCCCACATCTCTCCATCTATTCTTGAAGAAGGCAGCTGAATAACCATCT
This sequence comes from Przewalskia tangutica, assembly GCA_029844215.1. Classification (NCBI taxonomy): domain Eukaryota; kingdom Viridiplantae; phylum Streptophyta; class Magnoliopsida; order Solanales; family Solanaceae; genus Przewalskia; species Przewalskia tangutica. The sequence continues at coordinate 1,278,414 of JAQGDG010000034.1, forward strand.
GGTCCAGGTGCCTTATCATTGCCTATATCATAAAGAGCTTCCCAAATCTCCTTTGGGGAGATGAAGTGCAAAAGTTGTAATCCATCCTCTTCACTTAGCTTCGGGCCAAAGTTGAGCACTTCAGGATCGAAATTGGTAGTGGATCGGGATGTACCTAAAAGGTCCTTGTAGAATTCAACAAGCAACTCCCTAACTTCTCCTGGTGATGTAGTAATAGTACCATTGGTTTTAACAAGAAAGTTGATTGAATTCTTGACATTACTCCTCTTGATCAGACTATGAAAGTATTTGGAACATCTATCACTTCCAATCAAGTGTTTCTGCCTCGACTTCTGCCTTATGAAGTGTCTCTCGGCTTCCAGAAAGATGTTTGCTTTAACTCTTGAGGACTTAACCTTGGATTTTAGTTCCTCATCAAAGGGATTATCCATGTGCGCATTGATAGCCTCCTTAAACTCCATGTTTGCCCCCTTTGCTCTTTGTTCAATACCCCCAAAATCACTTATGTTCAAAGCTCTTAACGGTTGCTTCAAGGCTTTTAATTTAGAGGCTAGAACGAATTGAGCAGTTCCCAATATGTCTTGTCTCCAACATGAAGTCATTATGTTTTCAAAGGCGAGATGCGAGAGCCACATATTCATGAACTTGAAAGGACGTTTCCCGACAATATAGGATCCAATAACCATAGCTATCACGGGACAGTGGTCCGAGACAGGTTCCATAGGCAAGAAATTGGCCATGCATTCAAGGGTCAAATCACTCCAATTTTGATTCATCAACACTCTATCAAGCTTGGACCAAATCGGACCATTTGTCCAAGTGTAGAAGGAACCGGAAGAAGGAGTGTCTTCTAGTCCATGTGAATTCCTGAAATCTCCAAGATCCCTAAGTGCATAAGGCGTGAGAGGAGGACCCCCCGCCTTATCATGAGGGTAGAAATAAGTGTTGAAATCTCCCATAATCATCCAAGGCTTAGTGATGCCAATGCCCAAGTGAGTAAGGTGATGCCAAAGCTTCCTTCTATCCGATATGCTATAAATTGGGTACACAAATGTGGCAAGGAAGGACACTTGTGTTATTTTGCAACTTTCCTGGACATGGATATGCTGAGAATCCATTCCAAGCACTTCGCAACATACCCTGGAGGGATCCCATAGTAATAGCCTTCTTCCGCCGATGTGAATTCCAAATTTGAGCAAAACTTCCAAGCATTGAATCTTAGAGTAGAGAAAGACTCTGTCCTTGCCTGAGATAATTTAGTTTCCAATAGACAAACCATTGCCACATCATGCTGCTTTGTGAGATTACACACTAGAGCTTGCGTGGCTGCCCTATCCCTTAGTCCGCAAAGACCACGGACATTCCAACAAAGTATTTTCATTAGGAAACAAAGGAGGTTTTGTTAGCACCTCCGCGCTTTGCTGCCTTTGCCTTTCCACTGCCTTTCATCAAGCTCTTCTTTGACAAAACTTCCTTCCATCCATCTTCTTTGTTCTTTGGAAGCCATAACGTGGTTCAGCCAAGCTATGTTCTCCACGTTCAAAGTTAACATTACGTGACACAAGTCTAGCCTCCTCCGTAGTACCCTTGTATGCTTCACCATTTAATGAAGGTTGCGGGTTCCTTGGCAACTCAGAATCAGTCTGGTTTGACTCATAACTCATCCCATCATGTTGCGCACTGCCATGGTGTGAGTTAGGCTGTGAGGGCATTGCTGGAGATTCCCGCAAACCAGATGGGCCTGAATGACCCAAAACCGGTGGACCCGCGGCATGCGATGCTTCTCCCAATTTTCCGGGACCAGGAGGTGTTGTGTGCTCATTTTCTTCAATGTCCATCAAGTTGTCAGCTTCTGCGGGATGTTGAGAGGTTGGTGGATAAGAGGGGGGAGGGTTGGTTCCGCCCGTACCTCTGTTGTTATCCAAACAAGTAGAATCTTCCTTGTTGTTAGGGGGTACCTTAGTCTTTCATTTTTTAGGAGCATCTTCAGTGTTGGCATCATCCCTCAGCATCCTACACTTCAAGTGATTGTGTCCAAAAGCCTTACAAAGATAGCAAAAGTCCGGATAATTCTCATAGTTTACCCTTTGAGTATACCTTCTGTTATCGGGGAGTTTGACAACAAATTCCATTATTGGCTCTTTGCTGACATCCACTTCCACTAGAACTCTAGCATAGTTCATTTTTGATCTTTCCTTAGTGTACTGATCCGTGTAAAGAGGTTTTCCTACACGTGAAGCAATTTTACTAAGGCCCGTGGCACTCCAAATAGAAAGCGGAATGTCCGGAAAAGTGACCCAAACAGGAATGTCCATGAATAGATCATCTGTTATTAGAACTCCTATATTAATAGCCTTGAGCATCATAGTTTTCCCGTAGACCATATAAGGGCCTCCGTGAAGTACATTAGTGCGCTCTTCCTCCGTCATGAATTTGAACACCGTCCATCCTTTGCCATATGGTATAATACGACATTTTACTCCCCATCCTTTCACAATGGTATTCAATGCCTCTCTTCCTGGGAAAGGACCCGTGAAGCAACCTATTAGGCAATAGCCCCAAGTTTCTATGAATGGAACTTCATCCTCAGCTTCTATATCTACTTCCGCACCTTGTTGTTCGATAAATTGTAACTTCATACCTTTTGCTTCAATTCTAGTTCCCGCAAAGACTCCAGCATAAGTCTTTTTGGGAGGGATGTGACCTTTGCCATGGTTCGGGGGAGGGTTACTATGAGTTTTACCCGCGGGTGGAACTTGATGTTGTTTTGAAGATGCATTTGTGTGTAAATCATTAGGAGGTATTTCTGGAGGTATAGACAGAGGGGGATGGGTAGTAGGAATTGAACTTGGGCCAGGAATAGGAGAGAGGATTCGTGTGCCATTAGGGAGGGTATGGGATGTGTTATGGGTTACAAAAAGAATAGATGGAAGGGGGGATAGAAGTGGTGAGGTATTAGGAATTTCAGGAAGTAATGAAGAGGTATTGGATGAGAGAGGGTTGTTGTTAATGACTCTTCCCGTGCCCAAGGTAGCATTAAAGGCAAAGGTGTTGTTTCGTGTTCTGAGATGGGTTCCACTAAGCAAACTTGCTAAAGTAGGGAAGGATTCATTGTTGACACTTAAAGGATTCAGAGGTTGTTGTCCCATAAAGTTAGAAGGCTCATTGATTCCCTCGGCATTTGATTCTGTCACATTGGCTCCCGCGTCATTAACGTTCATTTGATTCACTTCGTTTCTCACACTTGACCTTGGTTTTTGCATAACATTAATATTCATTGACTCATGGACATCTGCCTCACACGTCTTGGTATTCTGCCCATAGTAAAGACCCGTTGTTGAAGAATGCTCGTTGGTGCCCGCAACATTAACTTGCGACGCCTCGGCTCCCGCGACAATAATGTTGGACTCCTTAGATATCTCCTCGTACCTACCAATTTGCCTTGGTATTTGCATAACGTTATTGCTCAATAACCCTTGGACTTCCGCCTCACACGCCTTGGCATTAAGTTCAGTGGAAAGGCCCGTAATTGAATAAGGAACTTTGGAACCCGAAACATTAAATTGAGACGCCTCGGCTCCCGCGACATTAATGTTAGACTCCTTGGATATCCCTTCGTGCCTACCAATTTGCCTTGGTCTTTGCATAACGTTATTATTCATTACCCCATGGACTTCCTCCTCACACGCCTTAGCATTCTGATCAGTGTAAAGACCCGTAATTGATGAAGGCACCTTGGAACCCGAAGCAATAAATTGTGACGCCTCGGCTCCCGCGACATTAATGTTAGACTCCTTGGGGATAGAGATCTCTTCACTCCTACCAACTGATCTTGATTTCTGCATAATGGGAATATTCTTAGGCTCAAGAACTCCCGCCTGACCCACCTTGCCCTTCTGACCCATGCCCCGACCCGGAATAGGATGTTGAACTTCGTTTCCCGCGGCATTAAAGTGTGATACCTTGGCACCCGCGACAGACTTCTTGGAAATAGGAGTTTCTTCAATGCTAACAACTGAAATTGGTTCTTGCAAGACGGGATTAGTCTTTGCCCCATGGACCCCCACCTGACCCGCCCTGAGCTTCTGACCCGCACCTTGACCCGGTTTAGACCCGAGTATGCCATCACGCCTAGTTTCACCAATTGCGATACCTGGCCCAGATTTATCCCCTTTTCCGGCAAGTCTGAGTAAATTACCAGGTAGTGTGGGGGTACTAGTGATGCCATGGCTTCCCTGTTCTTCCTCAAAGATCTCGTTGTTTTGTAGTTGGCCCGTGATAGGATCGACCACCCTAGTAACATAAGGATTTTCGCTTTCAAATTCACTAATATCCAAGCTTTCGTTTTCTATATTTCTGCCCCATTCATGAATCCTTTGTAGCATTGAATCATCTACTACATTCTCGAGTTGGATACGCGTATCAGGCGTGACATGAACCAGCACCGATGGGTCTGAAATTGCCGGAATTAGATTTTCTTCAACGATTGTTGGACTGCCTCCATTCTTTTTCTTTTTCCTGGTTCGAGCCTTTGTTGAACTGCCTGAACCTCCTGAATCATTGCTGGAGCGTGTGTAACGTTTAGTCTTTTTCATATAGTGAACATTAAGCTTCAAACCATGGGAAACAATGGTAGATTAGGGGGGGGAGAAGGAAAAACCGTAGGAGCAACTAAGGAAAACGTTGAGAGCGTTTTTCTTAGTGAGAGAAACTTCTCTCTAACTCCTTTGGATATAAGTTAGGTTGATAGATTGTTGTCATTATTATAGGTGGATCTTCTACGCGCGGCATACTTGACTTGGCTTGTGGTTTAAGCTAAAAAGGTATGTGATTCTTCCTATACTCTTGAGCATGATTGTTGTGAACTATATAGTACGGTAGACGTACGTGTGTGAAATAAATTTTGTTGTTTAAAACATAAAGTGTTATAATGGCTTTATGGGAAGTTAGTTATAACGACTTTATGAAGATAAAAGAAAGATTTGATGTTGAAAGATAAACGACTGATTTTAAAGGATAAGAGACTTGACTTATAAACAACTTGATTTCAGAAAAAGAGAAGTAACTTGATTTAAGTATAGGTTACTTGTTTTGAAAAGAGTAAGTATTTGAGTTTTAAAGAGTATACTTGATGTTGTTTTAAAAGAAAGGCACTTGGTTTAAAAAGTATACAATACTTGATTTTAAAAGTCTTGTAAAGGTTTTTACGAAAGTAAAGTAATTTGGTTTGAAAGGAAATGTGTTTTTGATACTACGAGTATTAGTATCTTTTACGAAAAAAGAGGTCTTTTTGAAAGAATGAAAGTAGGTATTATTTTTGGGTTTGAAACCCGTATTGTTGACATAAAATGAAAGTACGTTGAACTTGCCTATGCTTGTTGTGATAGCATTTGTTGTGCAAGTGTTTGATTGTGTGCTACCGTGTCTCTCGGGGAGGGTCGGCTATCTGATTGATTGCTTGGACATACTGACACGTTGGATGGTCCACGAGTATGCGTCCACTATTGAGTATTATCTGGTTATTTCTTTTGGACATACTGACACGTTGGATGGTCCACGAGTATGCGTCCACTTTGGGTATTATCTTGTTATTTCCTTTGGACATGCTGACACGATGGATGGTCCACGCGTGCGCCCGATGGGATGGTTTCATGGCCATGCTTTCCGAGGTAAGATGCCGGGGCATGCGGTCATTGTGAGGGTTTTGTTATTAGTCCATGGACCGCTAATCCATGAAGCTTGCCGCGGTGACGAGCGATCACGGGCTTGATTTGTACATGTGGTTGAGCACACTTTAGATACTTGTCACGGTCATTTCTCGTATCGGGGCTCGGTAGATAGCTTAAGATACTTGCCTCGCCATATCTCGTGAGACGGTAGGCTATGGCACGTTAGCTTATGATACTTGCCTCGGCCGATTGCGTGGCTAGCTTTGATCTAGTTGGCTTAGTACTTTGCGTGAAGTTTTATGACTAGCTTTTGGGCGGTAGTTGGCTATTCTACTTGCCCGTCGGTTTGATAGCGACGCAGGATCTAGTGTTCATGTTCACATATGGGTGTTGTTTTACATCGTATGCTGCCGAGAGGAATGAGTTCCACGGCATGATTGATATTATGGGCGTGAGACCCATAGTTATGTGTGAGTGATTATTTTGGGGCATCGTCCCCTTACTTGACATAATCTTGTTTACTTATCGCAAAATGGTTTTATAAAATGAGAAATGAGATTTCATTACTGATTTTTCATTTCACATACTTGGTACTGTTGTCTCGACCTCGCCGGGCTGCGTTAAATGCCGCAGGTAGAGTACACCATTGTTGATCCTCGCTCATAGGATCGCATGATTCGGCGTTGGGAAGCTCCGTTTCCTGAGGCATCTTTTGGTATAGTCCGTCATTGTAGATACTTGTACATTCGAGGGTATGGCGAGCCTGTCCGTCATAGTTGTTACATTCTTAGAGGTATGTAATCTTGTTGTGGCGGGGTTTGTAAAGGATTGTAATCGTCGGTTTATGTATATACACGAAGGTAACTGTTTTGGTTAGCCTATTTTATTATGTTGTCTCTTGTTTCTGTTTAAATTTTATTTCACTGATTTTCTCGATGTTGTTATCACTAGGGTGCCCGGTAAGGCACCACGATCGCGAGATCGGGTCGTGACAAAAAGTGGTATCGAGCGATTAATCCTCGAAAGTGTCTGACCGTATCTAGTAGAGTCTTGATTATCGGCGTGTTGTGCACCACCCCTATAATCAGGAGGCTATGAGATATCTAGGATTGGTTTCTATTTCTTCTCACTCTGAGATCGTGCCTTAGAACTGTGTCGTAATTTGGACTCCTTCTGACGTATTCTTTTATGCCAGTTATGCCTCCACGAAAGGCAACCAGAGCCCGAGGCAAGAAGGCCGCAGAGGAGGCGAGTAGCAACAACAGCGATCTCGAGGCCACGATGCTGAGCCTCGATCCCACACCGGAGCGGAGGATATAGGTTACAAGAGATGGCCCGATTATTGGCGTGATAGTGGCAAGGCGTGAGGATAAGTGGATCAGCATTCCGATGCCGTGCACCCGTAGTTCACCCATCGATAGTTTGAGACTACGGGACTTTTGAGCTGCAGCCACCGAGTTCTATGGGTCGAGGCACGAGGATGATCCGCGAGGAGTTCATCCGAAGCGATTCTGACGATCGTGAGTGATCGAGGCTTGAGACCGAGTCGGTGGTCTTAGGTTCGCGTGCTGCGTGATCTGCGATCGGGTTTGATTCGTGAGGCTGTCCCGGGAGCATGCGCCTCCGGTATTTGGGATGAGTTCTCGAGGCATTTTCACCATTTCTTACCTCCGCAGATGAGAGAGCAGGCGACCAGATTTACGTCTTTGAGGCGAGAGAGGCGTGCGGTTGAGTACAACGTGGAGTTCGACTCATTGGCTCGATATGTCCCGCGTTAGTGGCGGATATGGAGGGCGAGTGCACCGCCACGCCACGGCTCGATGACTACGCGAGGCTTGCTCGGGTGTAGCTCTTGCGGGCATGGACATTGCCCGCACGCGAGCTTATGCGCAGGTGTGAGAGCGGAGAGGCCGACGGATTGACGACCAATACCACCGTAAGAAGGCCGTGACGGCAGGTCCTTTGGTAACTTTCGAGGCGGACCGCGCGGCAGCCGACTAGTTATGCGCCTCGCCCGATCTGAGTGGTCCTCACGCCTTGAGAGCGGTCGAGGCTCCTGTGGTTCAGTTTTCGCGAGGCGAGTGTTGGCGGATAAGCCCCAACGGTGTGGCGGTGTGGTAAAACCCATGCGGGGAAGTGTCACGGTATTCAGAGAGGTTGTTTTACATGCGGCCAGCAGGGCCATTTAGCGAGGAATTGTCCGACCAGAGGTAGCGCGGATATTGAGACTCGGCCTTCGGGATCTGTTGCGGGTTCTTCGCCGATAGCTAAGCGGGGTGGTCATACAGCGAGCAGGCGGTGTCGTGGTGGAAGTTCGATTCTAGCGGTCCTTGGGAACCGCCTATTTGATTCGGTATATCCTTCACCTCTAGAGACTAGTATGTATTGATGATATGATGATGTGCTAGGTATTATGTTAAATTGTGATTTAGAGGCCTGGTTAGTAAAAGTGAAGTTGGGTACATAGAGATTGTGAGCCTTAGAATATTATACGTGGAAACCTTAGAGGCGAGGCCGTCTGAAGTAAAAGATTTTGTTTACGATTTGACCTTTGTCGGAGTGCATAGTATATGTGGGGTAATTGTGTGATAAGTCCCTGAGTGGTGTGAATTATAAGAGGGTAGTTGAGCTAAGAAGACCACTAGGTTTTCGTGACTTGATTAGTGAGATTGTTCCGGATCGGGGAACAAGAGCTTGGCGCGGTAAATGGGTCGGGTTGAGGCAAGGTCGCGGGTCAACCCGCAGCCCGGATTGGGGTGGGGTCAATTTGTGGTAGTCCCACTCTGTGATAGGGTCACGAGGTGCTAGGCCCAAGTTTAGGTAACCATCGTGCATGTTTGTGGATACGTTCGACCGAATCGGATCGTGAAGGCGAATGGCCTTAGAGGAAAGTGAAACTAGTAAGATGACCAAGTTTGGAGGTAGTAACTCGTGGTTGTGGAAATTGAAGCGAATCAAGAATGGGCGTGTACTATAGAGAGAGTTCGGTGTACGAGAAGGTGACGAGTAAGAAAAGAAAGCGGGACGCGTGTTATGAAACAGTGATCATTTCTTTTGAAAAGTGAAAATGCGAAGGGAGTATCCTTTAGACCGTGGGTGGGAGCTTTTTGTGATGTTAGAGGTGATTCCTCGTTGGCTTGGATTTGAGTTTTGCGCACATGTTATATTCTGGCCATTGGTGGCATGATCGGTTTTGTAAGTGTAGTAGTGGAGGCTTATCTTTTGGTATAGTCCCCTGTCATTGTAGATACTTGTACATTCAGGGGTATGGCGGGGCCCTGTCCCGTCATAGTTGTTGTTACATTCTTAGAGGTCTGTAGTATTGTTGTGGGCAGGGTTTGTAAAGGATTGTAACTGTTCGGTTTTATGTATATACACGAAGGTAACCGTTTTTTGTTAGCCTGTTTTATTATGTTGTCTCTTGTTTCCTGTTTAAATTTTATTTCCGCTGATTTTCTCTGATGTTGTTATCACTAGGGTGCCCGGGGTAAGGCACCAGTCGCGGGCCCGAGATCGGGTCGTGACACCTGGGGTCTCTTATCTCCCCGTATACAATACGGTCCGGCTCGTCATCACAGGCTTGCCACCCGTCGTTATACTAATTATTAACTCAAAATATTTCTATCTTGATCATTGGTCGTACATTTCCATTCATGCTTATTACCAGCATCTATATTCTTACGACACATCCTTAATTACCCCAACACAATACTTTTTTCACGGTTATCTAAAATTGTAACCTATGGCATGACGACACTGAAGACCTTACCAGTCTCATATCCATCGCCTAATAACATGGGTACACATAACCCCATAATACGTACAACTATCCTTTTACGTGGGGGAGAGAGCTTATCTCCCTTTTAAAATCTTAATCATCAAGCACCACCTTACAATCGTATAGATTTTCAAAACCTACCAATGATGTCTTCTGTTTTCCGCAGGCAGCACTTGTATTTATCTTATTCTTGCTTTGCGCGTTTTCTTGAAATTATCCGGAAGGTCGTGGCCCTGACCGCCACCCAAACCAACTCCAAGTACCTCCAAGGGCACTTAACATAAACTCCTTCAAATTCAAGTATTACTTACTTTCTGCATCAATTTACCTCAAATGAACAAGTCACACAGACTTATTAAAATCTATGATGTCAAAGAAGGGAGGATAATTCACTGGTTACAACCACTTCCCTTCATTTCCACTCGATAACCGGCTTACCGGAAAACTGGAATCGAACTAATCTCTCTCTGCAGTCAACGTTGTCATAGCAAGAAGTCAACTAGTCCGTACCCATAATGACCTCAAAGCCTGTCATATCCAGCTCTACTAGGTCTACTAGGGTCTGACGACTGTATTGTCACCGGGCAATCTTATATACCCGCTCAGCTACCACCCAAACACTCACTGGTGTAGCTACCTCGAAAGGTTCATATGGATTCATGCCCTATTTCTCTACACTTGGTTGCTCTCTTTCTTATTGGTCGTACTCTTTCCGTACTTCCAAACTTATTCTAGCATACGTACATAACCTCCATACTGATTCTGGCCTCCAATCTTTGGAGTTACTAAGTTGAACAATATAAGGCCATTTCCGGCCCTTACGACCCGGTTCCGGTAGAACGCGTCCACGAACCCGTAAAACAAATAACTAGACTTGGGCCTTGCACCCTCATGACCCTGTCACGTAGCGGGACTACTACTAACTGTTCCCACTCCATATCAGGCTATGGGGCGACCCGTAATAGGTCCTCAACCCGACCCACTGTCGCACTTAACTCTTACCCTTAGTCTGAATTAAATCTTATTGCCCGGGAAGGCCTTATATACCTAAGGTCTCGGCGGTTATCAATATTCTTAAGCTCGCAATTTTCATGCTCCAAGCCTACCTTATCAGTCCCCCCGTATTCGGGTAGAGTAGTTTCTCATAACCTCTCAATCGTGTTGTTTTAATCATAACAACCATAAATTCTCCATACGGATCTCATTCGTACAATTCCCTTAAGCATACCACGTAGCTTAATCTATTAACATAGTCTTCCATTAAGTCCCTTAACATGACTTCTTAAGGGTTCATTACCCTATCAGACAGCTCATCATCTCCCAATTATCTCAAAATAATACGTAAGACCTTGGCGAGAATTCATTAACCGTTTCATACCTTCCCGGTATCTATTTAGTCCTTACCAATTCCTGGTAATCTAAAATCATTCTATGCAACACATATATGACCCTCACACATAACTCTGTATAGTTGTATGTCATAATACCAACTATACTACAATTATTACCAACCTAGATACACCATCCACATAATCCTTCCTGGGTCACTGCTGCCTTTCTCGTAGATGCAATCAACATAACTTGTTAGTGAGAGACGACCCTAACAACACAGCTCTATCGCACGATCTCAGAGTGACAAGAATGGAAACCAATCCTAAATGTCCTGCAGCCTCCTGGTTATAGATGCGGTGCACAACACACCGATAACCAAGACTCTACTAGACACGGTTTGTAGACACTTTCCGAGGATTAACTACTCTGATACCACTTTTGTCATGAACCGACCTCGGGCCCGCGACTGATGCCCTACCTGGGTACCCCTTACAAGTATACATCAGAGAATAGTAGAGGAACATACATACAACTCAAAAAAGAAATAAATAACAGGTTAGCCGAACAGTGATCCTAAGAATGAGGATCAACAACCTGTATAACTCTACCTGCGGCATGAACGCATTTAGGAAAGGGTCAACAAACTATGTACCAAGTTTGTGGCGAAAATCTTGAAATGAAATCATATAGTCTAAAATAAAGCTGGAGACATGTATGATGATCAAAATAACAGTACACTGTGCCTTACTAATAATGAGAGTAAACAAGAGTATACTTTACTGCATAAAAATAGGAGGCTTATGATCAAATTAGGGCCACCCGCCCGTAGTATCATTAAGCAATCCTACTCCTAGGATTATTTCACCCGCATAGGTCCTGTGGACCCGCAATGAGGTCATCCGTCTCGTATAGGACTGGTCCGCCCCGCATAGGACTATTTCACCCGCATGAGCCCTACGGACTCGAATGAGGTATTCCTCGCATCATGGGGAGCAAATCCACGGAATATGCAAATGCCACAAGCCCGGGGAATGACCCCGTAATGAACAATATATCACTAGCACAACCGGCTATCATACATAATGTTATACCCCGTTTTTCCAGAGTATGTACGTATGGACGTACGTACGAAATTTGAGCCTTAGGATAGGCATTGGATTCGAAATTTGGGCACAGTGCGGATTAAGTCGTTTTCGGCGAAGCGTTTCCCACGACTTACGTTGGGAAAATTCCGGCTATGTCATTTAGTATTTTTGCGGATTTTTCCGGCGGAACATTTTGGACCAACGGGAGGGTGACACTTGTCACCCTCGTTGGGCAGCAAAGAGGAGGCTTGGCGGCCGATTGGCTCCTCTTTTGTGCCTTGCTTTGTGGCTTGTGTTGTGGAGTGTTTTGTGGAGTGTTTTGTGGGTGCACTTGGCTTGATCTTGGCCTTACACTTGCCTTGCACATGGCTTGATCTTGGCCATTGGTTGGCTTTTGGTTTTGCTATAAATACCCCCTCTCTTTGAAGACTTCTTCATCCACTCTTCACTTGCCTAAGTCTTGAGAACCCCTCCCCTCCCACGTTTTGACTCTCGACCAAGAGCTCCTATCCCCCTTGAAAGTTGCCTTTGGCAGTGAGGTCTCCCCCTACCCCTTGTGAGGTCTAGCAGTGGTACCCCAGCCTAGTTGTTTTCGTATAATACCCTTGTTGTGGTATAGAAATACTCCCTAGTATTGTTATAATGCCCAAAATACCTTAGCCTTGTACCTTGTAGTATTCCAAAGATACCTCTTTCGTGAGTCGGAAATACTACCTTTTGTCCTGTTAGTCTCAAACCTAAACCCTAAGGAAATCTTCATAGTTGGTTGAAGGATGTGAGTAGAAGTTGGTTAGACCTTCTAAGGGTTGTTTGGAGTGGTTTGGAGCGCACAGTGGAGCTAAACCTTGCTCGGAGCGACATTAAACTCGGATAATTTTGGGCTTATCGAGGTAATTATCTTGTCCTCTATTGTAATTGGAAATTACATGTTTGATTGACTATATAGTTGTTGTATACTATATATGGAACTACTTAGTATTCGCGATGTCTTTTGACTTAAGCTGAAGAATAAAGCCGAATCCCAGGCTGTATTGCGGTAGACTTGTGTAGTATTCGAGTAGAATTGTACACGTCAGGGTAGACGTGTAAACCCCACAGTTGGCTTGGTAGCCGCCTCGATAGAGGAGGAGATTTCTGTTGTTGCGGGGAAGTCTTCGAATTTTCTGTAGAAAGATAGAACTTGTGTTTTGGGGTTAATAGGCGTTTGTGACCTTTATAGGTGAAAGTACTAAGAGTAGCGTATTCTACTCGAGGAGTGGAAAGGGCTAGCAAGGTTGTAGTACTTGGAGCTTTTTGCTTATTGTCGATAATCGCCGAGGTATGTGAACCTCTTCCTATCTTTTCTAGCATGATTGTTGTGAACTATGTAGTACGGTGAGCGTACGTGTGCTAAGTGATTTGGTTGGTTTAAAACATAGGGTGTTATAATAGCTTTATGGGAAGTTAGTTATAACGACCTTATGTAAGTGAAAATGGTTTCTTGATGTTAGAAGTTAAGAGACTTGATCTTATAAGATAAGAGACTTAACTTATTTGTTTTAATGTGGATGTTTGTGTGAAACCTCATTCGTGAGTAATGAGTACTTGGTTTTAAAGGGATAATGTTTCTTGATTTGGAATCGTAATGTGTATCGACAGCACCACTGCAGCGTTAATAAAGGAAAATGTATTGAATAATGATGTGTTGTATTAAAACCGGTAGAAACCTCCATGCATAGAAGCTAAGATAAGACAAAATGATATTACATTTTCTAGATCATTCTTTGTAATAAGATCGTTATAAACAAGAATAAACTACTCACATATATGACATATGTTACTCAATTGTTCTAAAAGGAATCAGTGATTAAGTTTGGGAACTATGAAACCATTTGAAAATGAGAAGCTTGAGTAATTGAAACTAGGCAAATGGAACTTAGGAAAAGAATGTTGTTACTTGATTTTGAAAAAAGAAGGTGGGTTGGTCATTCTAATACTACGAATTATCGGGTGACTTTTATAACGATAATGGATCTCTTTTAAAGAACTTAACGTATGTAGTACTTTGGGGTTAAAAACCGGACTTTGGCATAAAATGAAAGTACTTTGAGTTGTGTGAAACTTGCCTATGCTTGTTGTTGTGAAACTTGCCTATGCTTGTTGTTGTGAAACTTGCCTATGCTTGTGATGATAGCCTTTATTGTACAAGCGTTGTGTTTACGTGTTATCGCGTCTCGATAGAGGTCGGTTGGTAGTTGAGAACTTACTTGGATGTCTTGGCGTGTGGCGGAGAAATTCCGCAGATGCGTTCACGTTGATAGTATTATTATCGTTAATCGCTTTGGACATCTCGACACGATCGTGGCGCTGCGGGTATGCTTCCATTTTGGTTAAGGTCTTGTGGTTGTCGCTCTGGATATCTTGACCGCGATCGTGGCGCGCGGGTATGTTTCCATTTCGATTATCGCCTTGTGATTTCCTTTTGGACATCTTGACCACGATCGTGGCGCGCGGGTATCGTCCATTTGGAAAGTTGTCTTATTGTTTTCCTTTGGACATCGACACGATGCGTAGCGCCGCGGGTATGCTTCCATTTGGATTCTTTGTCTTGTTGTTGAGGTCACATGGACATGTCTACACCGATCTGAATTCGGGGCATGTGGCCATGGGACATTGGTATTATGGTTGCATCATGGACATGTCTACACCGTCGCGATGTTAGGGGCATGCGGCCATAATGCGAACGATTGATGTTGTGGGCGTGAGACCCATAGTTATATTGGAGTGATGATCGTTTTATGTGGTGAGCTGTAGTTTGGTTATCATACATGTCTCTGCTTTATATAGACTAGTATGATTTCATTTCTGATATTATGCAGTTTCACATACTTGGTACTGTTATCTTGACCTCCTTGAGGCTGCGTTCATGCCGCGGTAGAGTACATCGATCGTGGATCCTCGCTCATAGGATCACAATTCGGTGCATTTGAAACTCCGTTTCTCGAGGCTTATCTTTGGTAGGTGTTCCCTGAGTTGTAGGTTCTTGTACATTCGAGGTATGGCGAAGCCACTGTCCGTCATAGTCATTAATATATCTTAAGTGCATGTCTTGTTGTGGGCGGGGTTGTAAAAGGATTAAAGCATTGAGTTTTATGTATATCTTGAAGGCAACCGTTTTGGTTGCTTTGTTTATTTATTATATCTCTTGTATAATGACTCATGTTGTATGTTCGCTGATTTTCTCACGATGTATGTATCGCTAGGTGCCCGGTAAGGCACGATGCGAACCGGGCAGTCGTTATAAAAGTGGTATCGAAGCGATTAATCCTCGGAAAGTGTCTGAACCGTGTCTAGTAAGTCTTGATTATCGATGTGTTGTGCACCACGTCTATAATCGAGGAGTGCGAGACATTTAGGATTAGTTTCCATTCTTCTCATTCCGAGATCGTGCCTTAGAAGGTGTTGTAAGTTGGACCCCTCAGCGTATCTCGTTTTACCGATTATGCCTCCGCGCAACACGAGCCCGAAGGGCAAGGCGGCGAGAGTCTTGCTAGTGAGATCTGAGAAGAGTGCGAGCGCGAGCGAGCATACGAGGTTGTGCTTGACGGCGGGTTACGTGGCGCCGCGGCCCAGCAGAGGTTAGGCGCGGCAATAGGCTGCTGAGACCGCGATACTGAGCCTCGGTCCACGATGCAGGCGGAGGAGATGGGTTACAAGGAGATGGCGATTCTTTGGCGGTCGTGGCGAATATGAGAATAAGTGGATCTGGCGATTCGATTCGATGCACCGATGGTTCACCCCGGCGAATAGTTTGAGGCTACGGGACTTTACGAGTTGTAGCCGCGAGTTTTACGGTCGAGGCACGAGGATGATCGCGAGGAGTTCATCCGGCGATTCTGACGATCGTGCGGTGATCAAGGCTTGAGACCGAGTCTGTGACCTTTGGTTCGCATCGGTGCGTGATACCGCGATCGATTGGTTTGATTCATGGGAGCTTTCGGGAGAGCATGCACCTCCAGCGTATGGGATGAGTTTTGGGGCTTTCTCACGCACCTTGCCTCGCGGATGAGAGGGCACGGGTAACAGATTTTTGTTCTTGAGGCGAGAGGCGCCTGCGGGAGTACAATGTCGAGTTCGATTCTTTGGCTCGATATGTCCACTGCGCTAGTTGCAGATATGGAGGATAGGGTGCATCGCTACGTCACCGCTAGATGATTATATGGTGAGTCTTGCGCGGTGTTTCTCTTGGTAGGGCATGGACATTGCCGCACGCGAGCTCACGCACTGGGATGTGAGGCACGGAGGGTCGACGGAATGACTGGATCAGCGAGAAGAGGGCCGGGCGGCGAAGTCCTTTGGTGGCTTTGAGGCGGACCGCCTCGGCCCGAGTTAGTTATATACCCCACCGATGCAGTGGTCCTCCACCGTCTTGAGGAGCGGTCGGAGCTCGAGGTTCAGATTTTGGCGAGCGGGGTGTTAACGGTGAAGCCACCCTACCTCGTTGTGACCATTGTGGTAGACTCCATTTTGGAGAGTGTCGTGCTAGATTGGGAGTTTGTTTTGCATGCGGCCAGCGAGGCCATTTTGCGAGGCGTCTATCAAGGGAAGCGCTTGGATGTTACGACTCGACGCCGGGATCGTGGTGGTTCATCACCCTACGGTATGCACCTGCAGTGGGGCCTATGATTAGAGTGGGCGGTAGCCGGTATATCCTTAACCCTCTAGAGTTTTGGTATGCTTGTTATGATGATCTCATTATTGTGTGCTATGCGGATAGCATTGTGATATGTGTGAGTTAGAATGCATGGTTAGTTGGAAGGATACGTATGGAGGCATGGTAAGTGTGAACCTTAGACTATCTCACGACTGAGACCTTAGGGGTAAGGTCGTCTTGAGTTAAAGATTTATTTTTGACCCTTATCAGAGTAGTAGTATCATTGGGATTTATTTGTGTGATAAGTCTGTGGGTAGTGTGAGATGGAAGTGGTAGCTTTCGTGATGTGAATTAGTAAGATTGTTAGGATCGGGAACAAGAGTTTAGCGCGATTGGGGTCGGGTTGAGGACCATTTGCGGGTCAACCCGTAACCGGTTTAGGGTGGGGTCAGTTAGGTGGTCACTTGGTGGTAGGTCACGAGGATGCTAGGCCCGTTTGTATGATCATCGTATGAGTTCGTGGGCGCGTTCGACCGAAGCGGTTCGTAAAGGCGGGAATGGCCTTAAGGAAGTTTGAGGTTAGTAAGATGACCAAGTTTGGAGGTAGTGACTCGAGATTTTCGAGAGCGGAGTAATGGCGGAAGTATGGTACGTCTTGGGAGAGTTCAAGCGTTCGAGAAGGGCGGCGAGTAAGGAAAGAAGAGCACGTATGTTATTTCGTGGCCAAGCTGTGGCATTGGCAACTTGTTAGAGGAACTTTATCGTTATTCGACTTGAGAAGGAACATTCGGGACGAATGTTTCTAAGGAGGGGAGAATGTTATACCCGTTTTCAGTATATGCGTATGGACGTCGTCTGAAATTTGAGCCTTAGGATAGGCATTGGATTCGAAATTTGGGCCAAGTGCGATTAAGTCGTTTTACGGCGAAACATTTCCACAACTTACGTTGGGAAAATTCCGGCTATGTCATTTAGTATTTTGCGGATTTTTAGGCGGCGGAACATTTTTGGACCAGCGGGAGGTGACACTTGTCACCTCATTGACGCAAAGAGGAGGCTTGGCATGGCGATTAGCTCCCTCTTTTGTGCCTTGCTTTGTGGCTTGTGTTGTGGAGTGTTTTGTGGAGTGTTTTGTGGGTGCACTTGGCGATCTTGGCCTTACACTTGCCTTGCACATGGCTTGATCTTGGCCGTTGGTTGGCTTTTGGTTTTGCTATAAATACCCCTCTCTTTGAAGACTTCTTCATCCACTCTTCACTTGCCTAAGTCTTGAGAACCCCTCCTCCCTCTTGTTGACTCTCGTCCAAGCTCCTCTCCCCAGAAAGTGGCCTTTGGCGGTGAGGTCTCCCTCCGCTGTGAGGTCTGGCCGTGGGTACCCACTAGCCTAGTTGTTTTCGTATAATACCCTTGTTGTGGTATAGAAATACTCCCTAGTATTGTTATAATGCCCAAAATACCTTAGCCTTGTACCTTGTAGTATTCCAAAGATACCTCTTTCGTAGAGTCAGGAATACTACCTTTTCCTTTTAGTCTCAAACCCGGAAACCACCCTAAGGAAATCTTAGTTGGTTGAAGTATGTGAGTAGAAGTTGGTTAGAACTTCTAAGGGTTGTTTGGAGTGGTTTGGAGCGCACTGAGCCGAGCTAAACCTTGCTCGGGAAGCGACATTAAACTCGGATAATTTTGGGCTTATCGAGGTAATTATCTTGTCCCTCTATTGTAATTGGAAATTACATGTTTGGTTGACTATATAGTTGTTGTATACTATATATGGAACTACTTAGTATTCGGCGATGTCTTTTGACTTAAGCCTGAAGAATAAAGAACTGAACTGAACTGTATTGCGGTAGACTTGTGTAGTATTACTGAGTAGAATTGTACACGTCCGGGTAGACGTGTAAACCCCCCCCCCCTGGTTGGCTTGGTAGCCGGCCTCGATAGAGGAGGAGATTTCTGTTGTTGCGGGAGAGTCTTTGCCAATTTTCTGTAGAAAGATAGAACTTGTGTTTTGGGGTTAATAGACGTTTGTGACCTTTATAGGTGAAAGTACTAAGAGTAGCGTATTCTACTCGAGGAGTGGAAAGGGCTAGCAAGGTTGTAGTACTTGGAGCTTTTTGCTTATTGTCGATAATCGTCGCGAGGTATGTGAACCTCTTCCTATCTTTTCTAGCATGATTGTTGTGAACTATGTAGTACGGTAGACGTACATGTGCTAAGTGATTTGGTTGGTTTAAAACATAGGGTGTTATAATAGCTTTATGGGAAGTTAGTTATAACGACCTTATGTAAGTGAAAATGGTTTACTGATGTTAGAAGTTAAGAGACTTGATCTTATAAGATAAGAGACTTAACTTATTTGTTTTAATGTGGATGTTTGTGTGAAACCTCATTCGTGAGTAATGAGTACTTGGTTTTAAAGGGATAATGTTTCTTGATTTGGGAATCGTAATGTGTATCGACAGGACCACTGCGGCGTTAATAAAGGAAAATGTATTGAATAATGATGTGTTGTATTAAAACCGGTAGAAACCTCAAATCTGCATAGAAGCTAAAGATAAGACAAAATGATATTACATTTTCTAGATCATGGTCTTTGTAATAAGATCGTTATAAACAAGAATAAACTACTCGCATATATGACATATGTTACTCAATTGTTCTAAAAGGAATCAGTGATTAAGTTTGGGAACTATGAAACCATTTGAAAATGAGAAGCTTGAGTAATTGAAACTAGGCAAACGGAACTTAGGAAAGAATGTTGTTACTTGATTTTGAAAAAAGAAGGTGGGTTGGTCATTCTAATACTACGGGTATCGGGTGACTTTTATAACGATAATGGATCTCTTTTAAAAAGAACTTAACGTATGTAGTACTTTGGGGTTAAAAACCCGACTTTGGCATAAAATGAAAGTACTTTGAGTTGTGTGAAACTTGCCTATGCTTGTTGTTGTGAAACTTGCCTATGCTTGTTGTTGTGAAACTTGCCTATGCTTGTGATGATAGCCTTTATTGTACAAAGCGTTGTGTTTTACGTGTTACCGCGTCTCGATAAGTCGGTTGGTAGTTGAGAACTTACTTGGATGTCTGCGATGTGGAGAAATTCCAGATGCGTTCTGTTGATAGTATTATTATGGTTAATCGCTTTGGATAGACTGACACGATGCGTAGCGCACGGGTATGATTCCATTTAGTTAAGGTCTTGTGGTTAATCGCTCTGGATATCTTGCGACACGATCGTAGCGCGCGGGTATGTTTCCATTTCGATTATCGCCTTGTGATTTCCTTTTGGACATACCGACACGATCGTAAGCGCGCGGGTATCGTCCGTTGGAAAGTTGTCTTATTGTTTTCCTTTGGACATCCGACACGATCGTAGCGCACGGGTATGCTTCCATTTGGATTGTTGTCTTGTTGTTGAGGTCACGTGGACATGTCTACCGTCTGAATTCCGGGGCATGTGGCCGTGGGACATTGGTATTATGGTTGCATCATGGACATGTCTACACCGTCTGATATTAGGGGCATGCGGCCATAATGCGAACGATTGATGTTGTGGGCGTGAGACCCATAGTTATATTGGAGTGATGGTATTTATGTGGTGGCGTAGTTTGGTTATCATCATGTCTCGCTTTATATAGACTAGTATGATTTCATTTCTGATGTTATGCAGTTTCACATACTTGGTACTGTTGTCGACCTCCTTGAAGTGCGTTCATCTGCGCGGTAAGAAGTCGTCGATCGTGGATCCTCGCTCATAGGATCACGATTCGGTAGCGTTGAAGCTCCGTTTCTCGGAGGCTTATCTTTGTAGGTGTTCCTGAGTTGTAGGTTCTTGTACATTCGAGGTATGGCGAAGCCTGTCCGTCATAGTCATGTATATCTTAAGTGCAGTAATCTTGTTGTGGGCGGGGTTGTAAAAGGATTAAAGCTATTCGAGTTTTATGTATATCTTGAAGGCAACCGTTTTGGTTGCTGTTTATTTATTATATCTCTTGTATAATGACTCATGTTGTATGTTCATTGATTTTCTCGATGTATGTATCGCTAGGTGCCGGGGTAAGGCACGATGCTTGAACCGGGCGGAGTCGTTACACATAACATAAGCACTACCGGCTTATCATACATAACATAAGCATCACCGACTTATCATAATTATCATAAGCAAGTTAAGACATCCCCTAACTTCTTATTAGCCTAAATTATCATGCACTCTCATTTTATTTAACTTAAGGCACTAACATGTCATTAAAAATCCGAGAATTTAACCCAAGTACTACGTACTTCCGTTCCTTTAAAAAGAGCCATTTTTATATCAAAACCCCAAGATACTAACACCCGTAGTATCAAGGCTTGTCTATTTTTCAAATCAAGTTATTACACCTTTAGAAATTCATTTCAAGGCTTTAAAACCAAGAAACTTCTACTTTCACAACCTAGGCAACTCGTGCCTATAAAATTGTAACGCCCCGAACCCGGGCCCGTTACTGGTGCCTTACCCCGGGCACCCTAGTGATACAACATCAGAGAAAACCAGCGGAAAATAAAACACGAGTCATGAAACAAGAGATATAATAAATAAACAGGCCAACCAAAACAGTTGCCTTCAGTATATACACAAAAACCCGAACAGTTGTCCTTTTTACAAACCCTGCCCACAACAGTGCTACAGACCTCTAAGATTTACAACAACTATGACGGGACAGGGCCCCGCCATACCCCTGAATGTACAAGAACCTACAACTCAGGGAAACATACCAAAGATAAGCCTCCGAAGGAACGGAGCTTTCACGCCGAAATGAGATCCTAGGCGGGGATCCACGGCCGATGTACCTCTACTGCAGCATGAGCAGCCCGGGGAGGTCGATCTACAACAGGTACCAAGTATGTGAACTGTCAAATACTGTAAATGAAATCATAATAGCCTAAAAAGCAGGAGACATGTATGATAACCAAAATACAGTACGCAACATAAAAGCAGTCAAGTCAGGGACTCACGCCCTCAAAGTCACCACTCAAATATAACTATGGGTCTCACGCCCACAACATCCATCATGTTCGCATCATGGCGCGTGCCCCGGAATCGCCTCGGTGTAGACATGTCCGTGATGCGACAATAATAACAAGGCGCGTGGCCACACGCCGGAATCTGCGTGGTGTAGACATGCCCGTAACCTCAATAACAATATCTTTGGGTGGTCAACCTGCGCGTAGCCACGTGCCCGAATCTGCATCGGTGTAGACACGTCCATGTTGCGGTAATAACCATATATCGGGTAATCAACGACGCGTGGCGCGTGCTCCGAGAATCGCGTCGGTGTAGACATGTCCACGTGACATCAACAACAAGAGCGATAATCAAAATGGAAACATACCCGTGGAATTCTCCATCACCGCCCGGACGCGTCGAGTAAGTTCTCGCAAGTCAACCGACCTCTGTCGAGAGCGGTAACCTGAAATACCACACTTGCACAACAAAGGCTATCATCACAGCGATAGGCAAGTTTCACAACAACAAGCATGGCGAGTTTCACAATGACAAGCATAGGCAAATTTCGCAACAACAAGCATAGGCAAGTTTCACAACAACTCAAAGTACTTTCATTTTATGCCAAAGTCAGGGTTTTAACCCCAAGTACTACATACGTTAAGTTCTTTTAAAGAGATCCATTACTTTTATAAAATCACCCGATACGTAGTATTAGAATGACCAACCCACATTCCCTTTTCAAAATCAAGTAACAACATTCTTTTCCTAAGTTCGGTTTGCATATTTTCAATTACTCAAGATTCTCATTTTCAAATGGTTTCATAGTTCCCAAACTTAATCACTTGATTCCTTTTTGAACAATTGAGTAATATATGTCTCACGTGAGTAGGCTATTCTTGTTTACAACATTCTTATTACAGTGACCATGATCTAGAAAATGTATATCATTTTGTCTCATCTTAGTTTCTATGCGGATGGAGGTTTCTACTGGTTTTAATACAATTCATCATTATTGATACATTTTCCTTTATTACTGCGTGGTGCATCGATACACATTACGATTTCAAATCGATAAAACATTATCCCTTTAAATAAAACCAAGTACTCATTACTCACGAATGAGGTTTCACACAAACATTCACATTAAAACAAATAAGTTAAGTCTCTTATCTTATAAGATCAAGTCTCTTAACCCAACATCGATAAACCATTTTCTTTACCTCTCTTAAGACATTATACCTAACTCCCAAAAGCTAGTATAACTCTTTTTAAAACCTTTTAAAACCAAGTGTTACTCTCCTTCCAAAACGATTTATAAATCTTTTGAAATACATCAAGTTCTTTATTATAACTAGCCGGTTATAATTCACATCGATTACCTTTTAAAACCACAAAGTATTTTCTTACCTTCATAAAGTCATTATAACTTGACTTCCCATAAAGCGTTATAACACTTTATGTTTAAGAACAATCAAACACTGATTAACACGTATGCGTCTACCGTACTACATAGTTCACACATATCGTACTAGAAGAGATAGGAAGAGGTTCACATACCTCGCGACGATTTATCGACAAAAGCAAAATGCTCAGTACTACAACGCACTGGCCGCTTTCCACTCATCGAGTAGAATCGCTACTCTTAGTACTTTCACCTATAAAGGTCCTGGCAACGTCTATTAACCCCAAAACACAAGTTCTATCTTTCTGAGAAAATTCGCACCTCCCCGCCACAGCGTAAATCTCCTCTCTGCGAGGCGGTGTCACGACCCGGTCAGGGCGTGTAGTGCCCACCGGGCACCCTGGTGATACAACATCAGTGTCACGAACATAAAACAATACAAGACATATTATGAAATATGAAACAATAATCGAGAAAAACTTGCCTTTGGCATATATATAAATAACGACTTTTTCCAGCATGAGCAGTTTAATCCTTTTTACAAACCACCGCCGGCGATTACTGGACCTCTAAGAAATGATATCGACAACAATGGCGGGACGGGGCCCGCCATACCACGAATGTAAACACCTGCAACAGAGGACTATACGGTGATAAGCCTCGAGAAGCGGAGCTTTCCCATGTGAATGTGACCCTAGGCGAGGATCGATGGCGGTGTACCTTTACTGCGGCATGAACGGCCCCGAAGGAGGTCGATCTACAGTACCAAGTATGTGGCGAAAATAAATCGTAAATGAAATCATAGTAGTCTATACAAGCGGGAGACATGTATGATAACGAACTCTGATTCACCGTAAATAGCGATCGTGTCGTCGGGGACTCACGCCTCAAGTCATCGCTCAATTTTACCAATGGGTCTCACGCCCGCAGCATCAATCGTGCAGTGGAATACCTTCGCCAGCTGCCGCGGTTTATGATACCTGAACACCAAGGAATACACGTGAACACGAGGTCCCGCGTGTCCTAATAAAGCGATGAGGTAAATGCGAAGGCATAGCCGACTCTGCACCACGGTACCAACAAGGTCGTAAAATGTGTCATGATATCTGCCTGCACCGTCACATGATAAAAAGCGGTCACTGCCCGCAGATATCAAATGTGCGCGTCTAGCCACAGAACTCTCATGACTCGCGTAGGCCAACCTCGTAGGCCGCGTGAGGTATAACCCGCGTCGAGGGTAGCTACTCCGGCGTCGTCACGGACTCGCGATCCGCGTAGCGCGAACCGCGTGACCACAGGGCGTAAACTAACACGGAACTCCGTAGTTCGCGTGGATCCCTGGACGCGTAGGTATCCTCGAATCATGGTCCCGGACACTTTGAGTCTACCCGCCGTGGAGGCGACAACCTCGGACACAAGTCAAGGTGAGTGGTACAATACCAACATAACGGTGATAGTCAAACAACTTTAAAGCGTAGTCGAGGAAAACCCCTTTACACTAACATCACGAATACTAACACACGTAGCATCCTAACATGTTTACTTCTCAAATCAACAAGAAAATATTACAAGGCTATCACAAACCAATACAATCGAGTTATTCACACAAGGTGCTTTCTACTAACAAGTTCGAATTATCTAACCCCAAAGTACTTCACACGTTAAATCTTTAAAAGATCTGTTTCTTTCACATAAGTCACTGATACGTAGTATAAAATAGAGTGTCCTTTTAAGAAAACCAAAACTCTTACCTTTGTAAAATCAAGTAACAACATTATTTTCCAAGCGTCGAGTTTGCCTAATTTCAAATGTTCACGTTTCTTATTTTAGAAAGGTTTAGTGTTCATGCCTTATTCATTTAAGAATATAATTCTCTTTTAAACAATCGAAACATAAGTCTTATGTGAGTAGGATATTCTTGTTTATAACAATCTTATTACAATGACCGTGATCTAGGAAATATCATTTTGTCTCATCTTAGCTTATGCGGATGGAAGTTTCTCTTGGTTTTAATAATACTTATTTATTCAAAACATTTCCTTTTAATGTATTTGCGATGGTTTGTCGATACACGTCCACGATTTCCAAAATCGATAAAACATTCTTAAGCCGTTATACCTAACTTCCCGTAAAGCTAGTATAACTCTTAAGTTTTCAAAAGAAACGAAGTATCACTCTTAACAAAGCGATTTAGAAATCTTTTGAAATCTTCAAGTTCTTTATTATCACACATCAAGCGATTATAAACAAATCATTTACCTTTTAAAAACCACAAAGTATTTTGGACCTACATAAAGTGTATAACCAACTTCCCGTAAAGTCGTTATAACACTTTATGTTTCAAACCAATCAAATACATTTAACACGTGCGTCTGCCGTACTACATAGTTCACACGTATCATGCTAGAAGAGATAGGAGAGGTTCACATACCTCGCGACAGTATCGACTAATGGCAAAAGCGCTCAATACTTCCAACCGTCGGCTACTCCTTAAGCCAGTAGATCGCGCCACGCGTGGTACTTGACCTATAAGGCCACTGGCGACTTATTAACATTTAGACCTTATCGCAGAACATTCTGAAAATTGGCGCACTCCCCATGGCGGCGTAAATCTCCTCGCTTTAACGAGGCCGGCTACGAAGCCAACCAGGTTACGTCTAACGAGCGGTGCAATTCTACTCGCGAAAAAGCTACACAAGCTTTGTGTCGATCTATGTAAGCAGTTCGATTCGGTTCTTGAGCTTAAGTCGAAAGACATTGCCCAAGCTATGTTGATTATATACATAGTATACTTGACTATATATTCCTGACATGTAATATCCAATTACAATAGGGGACAAGATAATTACCTCGATAAGCCCGTAATTATCAGGAGTTTAATGTAAGCTCACGAGCAAGGTTTAGCTCGACTCAGCGCTCGACCGCTCCAAACCACCCTTAGAAGTTCTAACCAACTTCTACATAACACTCCAACTAACTATGGAGATTTTCCCTAGGGTTTCGGTTTTTTGACTAAAGGTAATTATAATTTTATTTCCGTGATTTTCTTATAGTTATAAAATTAGAATACTACAAGGTATACGTCTAAGGTAATTTGGGCATTATAACAATACTTTTGAGTATTTCTACACCACAAAGGGGGTATTATCTGAAAGCAACTAGGCTAGGGGAGGGTACACTCTCGGCTAGCACCACAGAGGGGGTGCTCTCGACCACAAGGGAGGGACGAGAACCATAAGGAAGGGAGGGAGGATTACAACACTTAGGAAATATTTAGGATGAAGAAGTTCATCAAAGGAGAGGTATTTATAGCACAAGCCGAGGCCAACCAATGGCCAAGATCTAGCCAAGTGTATAGCAAGTGTAAGGCAAGATTCACCCAGTGCCCCTAGACCTACTCCAAAACCCTACAAATATCTACACAAAAATATCTACCACTTGGCCTTTGAAGTCGTCAGTCGCCCACTGCCGCTGATGAGAGGGTGCCAAGTGCGCCCTCTCGTTGGTCCAAAATGTTCGTCTCTCGGAAAAATCCGCAAAATAAGAAAAGACATAGCGGAATTTTCCCTGCCAAGTTATGTAAAGCGTTTAGTCGAAAACGACTACAACCGGTGTTGTGCACAAATGCCATTCGAAACCACTAGGCGGGGTGACACGTGTCACCCTCCTATTGGCCCAAAATAAAACATCTTAGAAAATATCCTGATGGCCAAAATCTCGAAAACAAAGCGGGCCCCACAAAGCGTAAATTTCTCCGTGGGCCCAGCGTGACCATTTCAAAATAAAATTCCATAATTCTCTAATATTCGAAGTCAGAATACCAAATCGGGAATCCAATTCCGTTAACGAACCTTTTTCCTTCACAAAAGCGGAAACTTTTAGTGGAAAAATCACCTCTTTCTTCCTTTCCAATCTTTACATCGTATTCTCGTGCGTCCTCGCATACATACCCGGGAACTACGGTATAACATTCTTCCCCGTAGAAACATTCGTCCCGAATGTTCCTTCTAAGTCTCAAAACATACGTGCGCCAGTATAGTCTTCACTTTTATACTTACGAAACAATCCTGCCATACCTGGCCACAGAAAATACCTGCGCAACATACTTATATCCAAGTCTACGAGGAAACACCTCTAACATCACCACAAATACACTTTTGTCACTTTGCCGCGAGCCTGCTCAAGCGACCCAACAAATGGTACCGGTGCTGCGATCCCTGAGGCATGCCCTACGGCCCTTCTCAGGATGTGCCATACGGAGAGCCACGGTTCGGGTTTGTTCCCGTGGTAGAGGCTCTGGCCTCTTTATACGCTCAGCCCCCCGAACATAAATATGAAAGACCGGGCGTACTGCCTCCTAAGTCGGACGGCAATTGCTAACATATAGGCAACCTGGCCTATTCTTCACATGAACTCAAAGGCCCAAGTAACTCGGGCTAAGTTCATACATTTCACAACTCGTCACACCACTGTCAGGTGGTACTTTCAAGAAGACCGACCGTCGACTGAACTCTGGCGTCGTCGCCGATTATCCATACGATTCCTGAGCTGCGAACTTCTTCTAGATGAGCTTTTCCTATCCACGATCTGCTGGAACAAGCTGAACCAACTGTCGAACGCGCGACATCGAACCAATCGACCGGCAACTTACACTTCCGCCCCTACAAGGCTTCCTACGGCGACCTCCGAACACTGAAATGGTAGCTTAAACGCTCCCTCCACAGGAGACAACAATCCTCACAACTACCCCTGAAATCCACACACTGGCGAGGCGAATGCGATCTGAGACTCACTGAGTCCTTAACCTGCTGGTAAAACTTCCGAAACAAAAGCGTAGTAACACGGGCTCCATCATGCGCCATAAGGTGCACGTAGGCACCCCGAGCAGCCTTACAACCTTTCTGATAAATCAACACTGCCGAGTGAACGGTCCTGACCGAAGAACACGATGAGTGCCCCGTCGACGACCACCGGTCGAACGCATCCACGAACTTCGTCTGTTGGTTAACTAAACTTGGGCCTAACACCCTCGTGACCGCTTCCACGCGGGACCACCACACCAGACCCGCCACCAAACATGCGGCGGGTTGACCCGCAGCGTAGCCTCAACCCGACCCGGCGCAAAATACTATCTCCCGAAGAACAATTTTACTAAACATATTCACGAAAACCTAGCGGTCTTCTTAGCTCAACTACCCTCTTTCATTTCATACCAGCAGGGACCTATCCCAAACATAGCTCACGTGCACTATGCACTCAGATAAGGATCAAACATAACACTACACCTTTACTCGAGATGGCCTTACCTCTAAGATGCATGCGTATAACACTCTAAGGCTCACACCTTCTCTATCCCCCAAAATCTTACTCGGTTAACCCAGCATGATTTCTAATCACAACTACCACATTGCTATCGAACATAGCACTTAAGGTATACTCGCCGAAAGTTACCGAAGGACCTGCTGCTCTGGCCTCTCCTGCTGTCGCCTTGGTTAACAGCCGATCTCTACGTTTTCGGCTGCTACATAAGCCCGTACAGGCCGTACTCAACTGAAGAATTACTCTTGCACAACCCTCTCTTAGGTAGTCCTCAAGACTCGCGGTACATCGGTATACTCTCTGGTAGCCAAATCCATAGCTAATGCGAGTCGCCTCTTTGCGATCCATATTCTCTGTTCTGGTCGTAGGCTGCGAGTTCAAATATCATGGCGCGATGAGGCGCGCCGCCGTGCTAAACTTTCGGGGCTAGTGGCGTCGCGAAATCCCGAATGAAGCACCGTCAGGTGATAATTGGAGTGCATGCCACGTAACCCTCTGAACTCTACTCGCGACTCCGCCGCTGCCTTGCCCTCTGGGCGGGTTGCCCAGCGGAGCATATCGGTAAGGAAAGAAATACGTTTAGAGGTCGACTTTCAACGGCTCTAAGGCACGATCTCGAGTGAGAAGAATAGAAACCAATCCTAATTATCCTATAGCCTCACGATTATTGGTGTGGTGCGCAACACACCGATAATCAAACTGCTTGGATACGATGCGTAGACACTTTCAGGATTAAGCGCTCTGATACCACTTTTGTCACGACGATTAGGGCGTGGTAGTGCCTACCGGGCACCCTAGTGATACAACATCAGTGTCGGAACATAAAACAATACAAGACATATTATGAAATATGAAACAATAATCTGAGAAAAACTTGCCTTTAGCGTATATATAAATAACGACTTTTTCCAACATGAACAGTTTTAATCCTATTTACAAACCACACTTGCAGCGATTACTACGGACCTCTAGAAATGATCGACAACAATGGCGGGACGGGGCCCGCCATACCCACGAATGTAAACACCTACAACAACGGGGACTATACGGCGATAAGCCTCGGAGAAGCGGAGCTTTCCACACGACGTGACCACTAGGCGAGGATCATTCTTGGTGTACCTTTACTGCGGCATGAACGCGGCCCCGAAGGAGTCGATCTGGTACCAGTATGTGGCGAAAATAAATCGTAAATGAAATCATAGTAGTCTATACAAAGCGGGAGACATGTATGATAACGAACTACGATTCACCGTAAATAGCGATCGTATCAAGTCGGGGACTCGCGCCTCAGTCGTCACTCGATTTTTACCAATGGGTCTCACGCCCATGGCATCCAATCGTGCGTGGAATACCTTCCGCCGCTGGCGGTTATGATACACAAACACCAAGGAATACACATGAACACGGGTCCACTGTGTCCTAATAAAGCGATGCGAGGTAATGCGAAGGCATAGCCGACTACTAACACCACAGTACCAACAAGGTCATAAAATGTGTCATGATATCTGTCTGCACCGTCACATGATAAAGGCGGTCACTGCGCGCGATATCAAATGTGCGCGTCTAGCCACAGAACTCTCCGCGACTCGCGTAGGCCAACCTCGTAGGCCGCGTGAGGTATAACCACGCGTCGGTGCTACTCCGGCGTCGTCTGGACTCGCGATCCGCGTAGCCCTGAACGCGTGACCACGAGGCGTAAACTAACACGGAACTCCGTAGTTCGCATGGATCCACGGACCGCGTAGGTATCCTCGAATCATGGTCCCCGGACCTTTGAGTCTACCCGCGTCGGAGGCGGACAACCTCGGACCTGAAGTCAAGGTGGGTGGTACAATACCAACATGCGGTGATAGTCAAACAACTTTAAGCGTGATCGGGGAAAACCCCTTTACACTAACATCACAAGATACTAACACGTAGCGTCCTAACATGTTTACTTCTCAAATCAACAGAAAGTATTACAAGGCTATCACAAACCAATACAATCAAGTTATTCACACAGGTGCTTTTACTAACAAGTTCGGTATCTAACCCCAAAGTACTTCACATTAAATCTTTAAAAGATCTGTTTCTTTCACATAAGTCACACTGATACCGTAGTATAAAATAGAGTGGTATCATTTTAAGAAAACCAAAACTCTTACCTTTGTAAAATCAAGTAACAACATTATTTTCCAAGCGTCCAAGTTTGCCTAATTTCAAATGTTCACGTTTCTTATTTTAGAAAGGTTTAGTGGTTCATAGCCTTATTCATTTAAGAATATAATTCTCTTTTAAACAATCGAGAAACATAAGTCTTATGTGAGTAGGATATTCTTGTTTATAACAATCTTATTACAGACCATGATCTAGGAAATATCATTTTGTCTCATCTTAACTTATCACGGATGGAAGTTTCTCTTGGTTTTAATAATACTTATTTATTCAAAACATTTCCTTTTAATGTATTTGCGATGGTTTGTCGATACACGTCGATTTCCAAAATCGATAAAACATTCTTAAGCCGTTATACCTAACTTCCCGTAAAGCTAGTATAACTCTTAAGTTTTCAAAAGAAACAGTATCACTCTTCTTTCAAAGCGATTTAGAAATCTTTTGAAATACTTCAAGTTCTTTATTATCACACATCAAGCGATTATAAACAAATCATTTACCTTTTAAAAACCACAAAGTATTTTCGGACCTACGTAAAGTTATAACCAACTTCCCATAAAGCGGTTATAACACTTTATGTTTCAAACCAATCGAATACATTTAACACGTATGCGTCTACCGTACTACATAGTTCACACGTATCATGCTAGAAGAGATAGGGAGAGGTTCACATACCTGCGCGAGTATCGACTAATAGCAAAGCGCTCAAGTACTTCCAGTCGGCTACTCCTTGGCCAAGTAGATCGCGCCACCGTAGTACTTCAACCTATAAGGCCACAGGCGCATTAACATTTAGACCTTATCGCGAGAACATTACAAAAATTCGTGTGCTCCACATGGCAGCGTAAATCTCCTCTAGCAGTGGCTACCAAGCCAACGAGGGGTTACATCATCTAACGGCAGTACAATTCTACTCACGAAAAGCTACACAAGCCTCATGTCTGATCCTATGTAAAACGATTCGATTCGATTCTTGGGCTTAAGTCCAAAGACATTGCCACAAGCTATGTTGATTATATACATAGTATACTTGACTATATATTCCTACAACATGTAATATCGATTACAATAGGGACAAGATAATTACCTCGATAAGCCCGTAATTATCCGAGTTTAATGTAAGCTCACGAGCAAGGTTTAGCTCGACTCGGGCGCTCAGCCCGCTCCAAACCCCTTAGAAGTTCTAACCAACTACACATAACACTCCGACTAACTATGGAGATTTTCCTAGGGTTTCGGTTTTGTAGTGTGGAAAGTATAATAGTATTTAGGGCTTTTTATATAGTATAACCTTAGAATACTACAAGGTATCTGACTAAGGTAATTTGGGCATTATAACAATACTTTTGAGAGTATTTCTACACCTGAGGGGGTATTATCAAAGCAACTAGGCTAGGGGTACACTCTCGGCTAGCACCCTGGAGGGGGTGCTCTCGACATGAGGGGAGGGCGAGAACCATAAGGAAGGGAGGGAGGATTCTAACACTTAGGAAATATTTAGGATGAAGAAGTTCATCAAAGGAGAGGGTATTTATAGCACAAGCCAAGGCCAACCAATGGCGAGATCTAGCCAAGTGTATAGCAAGTGTAAGGCAGATTCACCCGAGTGCCCTAGACCTACTCCCCAAAACCTCACAATATCTACAAAAATATCTACCACTTGGCCTTTGAAGTCGTCAGTGCGCCACTGCCCGCAATGAGAGGGTGCCAAGTGCGCCTCTCGTTGGTCCAAAATGTTCGTCTCTCGGAAAAATCCATAAAAATAAGAAAAGACATAGCGGAATTTTCCTCGCAAGTTATGTAAAGCGTTTAGTCAAAAGCGACTCTAACGGTGTTGTGCACAAATGTCATTCGGCGAGCCACTGGCGGGGTGACACGTGTCACCTCCTATTGGCCCAAAATAAAACATCTTAGAAAATATCCTGATGGCCAAAATCTAGAAAACAAAGCGGGCCTTAAAGCGTAAATTTCTCCGTGGGCCACGTGACCATTTCCAAAAATAAAATTCCATAATTCTCTAATATTCGGAAGTCAGAATACCGTCAAATGGGAATCAATTCCATTAACGAACCTTTTCCTTCCAAAACCGAAAACTTTTCCGTGGAAAAATCGCCTCTTCTTCTTTCGATCTTTGCAGCCGTATTCTAAATGCGTGCGTCCTGTACATACCGGGAACTACGGGGTATAACGGTAAACTACCAAGCCAACGGGGTTTACACGTCTAACAGGACGTGCACCATCTACTCGGTAACTCTACAAGTCTCATGTCTGATCCATGTAAATCTGATTCGATTCTTTTCTTTATTCTTGAGGCTTAAGTCAAAAGACATTGCGAATACTAAGTATAGTTCCATATATAGTATACTTCAACTATATATTCTAACAAACATGTAATTTCAATTACAATAGAGGACAAGATAATTACCTCGATAAGCCCATAATTATCGAGTTAAATGTCGATCTTGCAATGTTTAGCTCGACTCACGGGTGCTCCGTCGCTCGAACAACCCTTAAGTTCTATCCAACTTCTACTTAAATCCTTGACTAACAATGAAGATTCCTTAGGGTTTCGGTTTGAGACTAAAAAGGTAGTATTTCGGGCTCTGCATTAGAGGTAACTTTTGGAATCTGACAAGGTATAAGGCGAGTATTTTGGGCATTATAACAATACTTGGAAGACAACTTTCTACCAAGGGGTACCTCACGAGAACACTCCAGCGTGGGGGGTATACTCTCGGCCACAAGGCCACTGGGGGTAGTACCTCGGCCACTTGGCCTCACGAAAGGGGAGGGAGGAAGCTCTCGGCTAGCAATGAAGGGAGAGAGGGTTTCAAGACTTGGAAGTTTTTGGATGAATGAAGTCTTGAGCTTAGGGGTATTTATAGCAAAACCAAAGCCAACCAATGGCCAAGATCAAGCCATGTGCAAGGCAAGTGTAAGGCGAATCAAGCCAAGTGCACCCAAAACACTCCACAAAACACTCCACAAAACAAGCCACAAAACAAGGCACAAAGGAGGGACGATCGGCGAGCCACGATCTCTTGGGCCTTGATCGTCAGCCACCTATTTGCTTCGATGTGAGGTGACACATGTCACCCTCCGTTGGTCCAAAATGTTCGTCTCTCGGAAAAATCCGCAAAAAATTATAAATGACATACGGAATTTTCCTACGAAAACATGGAAAGCGTTTAGTCAACGACTCTATTCGCACTTGTGCCCAAATTCGATCCTTTGCCTAACTTAAGGCTCAAATTTTCTACGTCGTCCTTACGTGCATACTGGAAATCTGGTATAACATTCTCCTCGTAGAAACGTTCGTCGAATGTTCCTTCTCAATCTCAACCTGAGCGTGCGTTAGTATGGCGCTTCAACTTATCTGCGAAAGCGATCATGCCACACTTGCCGTAAAAATAACAAGCGCACGATACTTAAACCCGAGTCAACGAGAAACACCTCTAATCATCACAAAACCCCTTACGAGGTCTAAAATATACTCCACTTGCTACGTTTCACTGAAGAAAGCGATCACACGTTCATTCTCCCTATCTCGTCGTACCATACCGAACACTCGAGCTCTTTCTAGTATCCGTACCACACGCCCGTCAGCGTTTACGTTTCCAACCCTTGGGTTACTACCTCGAACTTGGTCATCTTACTACCTCGATTTCCTCTAAGGCCGTTCTCGGCCTTGACGAATGATGCTGGTCGAACATATCTATGAACTCATCGATGGTCATCTAAACTTGGGCTAGCACCTCGTGACCACGCCACTGGCGGGACCACCTGAGCTGACCGCCGCCAAAGCGGGGCGGGTTGGCCATGGCCCCAACCCGACCCATTTATAGCGCTGGCTTCCTCCGCCGACACGGAACACATCATGGAAGCTACCACTTCCATCTCACACTAACCAGATTTTCAAATCACACTAGCACAAAGCTATCAGAACATAACACTTAACACATCATTAACATCAATACATACAAGTATCTACAGAGGTTAAGGATATACGAAACTAGGCGGTTCAAGGCCGCTAAGCTGAACTTCCACGCGACCTCAGTGGCCCTTGGCTGCTCTAGTAATCTGTGCTATCTACCAGCGCTACCACAGTGGGACGGTCTCGTCGTATAGCCACTGTTGGCGCAGAATAACAAGCTCCTTGGTACTACGACCTCCCGAAATGGTCTACCATCGACCACGCGAGGTAGGGGTATTGCGTCAGCGACACCCTACTCGCGATCCCGAAACACAGGAGCCACGGCACGCTCGCAGAATATCCGAGGTCCCGGCTGCGGAGGACCACTCTGCAATGGCGGAGTACATAACTAATCTGCTGGCGAGCGGTCCGCCTCGAAAGTCGCCAAAATATCCGGCCGTCTTGGCCTTAACCTGTGGCGATCCGCCCGTCGATCTCTGCGCTCGCCGCGCAGTGCATGAGCACGAATGCGGGCAATGTCGTGCGGTGAGAAACACCCGAACAACTCTGCTAGGTAATCAGCCAGGCTGTAACATATCGGTGCACTCGATCCTCCATACTAGCTACTAATGCGGGAACATACCGACGATGGTCGAACTCCATTGTACTCGGTATGCGCGTTACGCCTCGGCGTCAAAAATGCATGCCGGCGAGCCTCGCCGTTTGTGGAGGCAAGAAATGTGCCGGAAGGCCCCGAAAACTTCGTCCCAAGCGGTGGAAGTGCATGCTCCCGGAGAGCTCCCATCGAAATCAAACGATTGCGGTATCACGCGGCCGTCGCGAACCAAATGTCACCGACTCGGTCTACGAAGCCTTGATCACGCGTGATCCTCTGCGGCGGATGAACTCCTGCGGATCATCCTCCGGCCTCGACAGTAAAACTCGTAGGCTACAACTAAAAATCCAGTAGCCTCAAATGCGCCGCCCGGGTGCCTACGGTCTTCTTTGGGCTGAGCTGCTGCGTCGGCCTATCATAAATATCGGCCTGACCAGCGATAGCGAGCGTCTCGCGACCCGTCTCCCGCTCGGGCTCGGCGTGGAGGCTCAGAGTCTTGTAGTCTCGGCCCGGCTGCTGCGACTCTGCTTCTATGCTGTCTTTGTGCGCGCCGAACCGGGCAGGTGCGGTGCCTTACCGGCACCTAGTGATACTGACATCGAGAAAACGTGAAAATAAAACATGAATCATGAAACAAGAGATATAATAAATAAGCAGGCCAACCAAAGCAGTTGCCTTGGTATATCATAAAACCGACAGTTTAATCCTTTTACAACCACACTTGTGATTACTACAGACCTCTAAGATTTACAACAACTATGGCCAGGACGGGGCCGCCGTACCACGAATGTATAAGCGTCTGACTCGGGGTAACATGCAAAAGATAAGCCTCGAAGGCGGGCTTTCAATCTGTTGAAAGGTGATCTAAGCGGGGATCGGCGGCCGATGTACCTTTTACTGCGGCGTGAGCGGCCCGAAGGAGAGTCGATCTGGCAATTGCAGTATGTGAAGCGTCAAATCGTAAATGAAATCATAATAGTCTATATAAAGCGGGAGACATGTATGATGACCAAACTCTGATATATAACATATAACGATTCGTCGAGAGCGAGGACTCGCGCCTCAATTATCACTCGTGCGTGGAATTTCTTCCTCATTGCCGTGATTTATGATATAACAATACCAAGGATTATACATGAACACCATGTCCCTGTGTTATAAAAACCGTGCAGGACAAGTATAACTACGGATCCGGCCGTACCAATAATACTGATACAGCAAACGAAGGCGTCACGGGGCAAGTCGAGGCCGACTCTAGGATACAAGGCGATCCGCGCGGTGGCGGGGCAAATCTGGTGACCACCGGGGACGGCCGTATCCACGAAACCGTCACTATCTTGAGCGGGGCAAGTGCGGTGACTACGGATACGAGCCGAATCGATCACGAGGCAGGCGGTGCGAGCCGACCACGGATACCGGGCGAACGGTAGAAACCTCAACCGTCAATCGGCCCTCTATCGAGAGGCGGTAACACGAAACACCACACTTGCACAACAAAGGCTATCATCACGAGCATAGGCGAGTTTCCGACAACAAGCGTAGGAATGTTTCACGCGACAAGCATAAGCGAGTTTCACGTCACTCAAGTACCTTCGTTTTATGCCAAAGTCGGGTTTCAACCTAAAGTACTCGTCGTTAAATTCTTTAAAGAGATCCATTCTTATCAAAGTCACCCGATACGTAGTATTAGAATGACCACCCCATTCCTTTTCAAAATCAAGTAACAACATTCTTTTCCTAAGTTCGGTTTGCCTAGTTTGATTACTCAAACTTCCATTTTCAAATGGTTTCATAGTTCATAAACTTAATCACTTGGTTAGTTTTAGAACAATTGAGTAATATAAGTCTCGCGTGAGTAGGTTATTCTTGTTTACAACATTCTTATTCTGACGACCATGATCTAGAAAATGTAATATCATTTTGTCTAAATCTTAGTTTCTATGCGGATGGAGGTTTCTCTTGGTTTTAATACAATTCATCATTATTGATACATTTTCCTTTATTAGCAGCTGCGGTGATGCAGCCGATACGTTACGATTTCGAAATCGGTAAAACATTATCCTTTAAATAAAACCAAGTACTCATTACTCACGAATGAGGTTTCACACAAACGTCATTAAAACAAATAAGTTAAGTCTCTTATCTTATAAGATCAAGTCTCTTAACTTAACATGATAAACCATTTTCTTTACCTTTCTTAAGACATTATACCTAACTCCCGTCAAGCTAGTATAACTCTTTTTAAAACCTTTAAAACCAAGTGTTACTCTCCAAAGCGATTTAGAAATCTTTTGAAATACATCAAGTTCTTTATTATAACTAGCGATTATAATTCACATCGATTACCTTTTAAAACCACAAGTATTTTCTTACCTACATAAGGCATTATAACTTGACTTCCCGTAAAGCGTTATAACACTTTATGTTTAAACTAATCAAACCACGATTAACACGTATGCGTCTAGTACTACATAGTTCACATATCATGCTAGAAGAGATAGGAAGAGGTTCGCATACCTCGCGGCGATTTAACGACAATAAGCAAAATGCTCCAAGTACTACAACCTTGCTAGCCCTTTCCACTCCTCGAGTAGAATACGCTACTCTTAGTACTTTCACCTATAAAGGCCCTGACGTCTATTAAATCTTAAACACACGTTCCCGTCTTTCTCTGAGAAAATTGGCACCTCCCCGCAGCGTAAATCTCCTCTCTATCGGTGGCTACCAAGCCAACGGGGGTTAACACGTCTAACAGGGCGCGTACAATTCTACTACGGTAATGCTACATAAGTCTCTTCGTAATACAACCTAGGTAATTACGATTCGATTCTTCTCTTTATTATCATACATGTGATTCTTTGTTCAATTCTTCATTCTTGAGCTTAAGTCAAAGACATTGCCATAATACTAAGTTCGATTCTATATATAGTATATAACACTATATATTCAACACTTATGTAATTTCCAATTACAATAGGGGACAAGATATTTACCTCGATAAGCCCAAAAATTATCAGAGTTTAAAGTCGCTCTGAGCAAGGTTTAGCTCCTCATAAGTGCTCGATCCGCTCCAAACAACCCTTAGAAGTTCTCGCAACTTCTCCATACTTGATAACGGTGAAGATTTTCCTTAGGGTTTCGTGTAGAGGCTAAGGAAAGTATAATCGTATTTTAGGGTTTTTAGTACAAAGGGTACTTTGGAAAGTACTACAAGGTATTTGGGCTAAAGTATTTTGGACATTATAACAATACTTAGGAGAGTATTTCTATACCACAACAAAGGGTATTATCTGAAAACAACTAGGCTGGGGTACCCACGGCGAGGCACCAAAGGGGAAAGCTTTGGCAAAGGGAAAGGGGTGTGGTGGGCCAATTTCACAAGGGAGGAGGAAGAGAACTTGAGACTTAGGCAATTTGTGGATGAAGAAAGTCTTCACAAAGGAGCTATTTATAGGCCAAGCAAAGGCCAACCAATGGCCGAAGATCCATCCGTGTGTTAGGCAAGTGTAAGGCGAGATCAAGCCAAGTGCACCCACAAACACTCCACAAAACACTCCACAAACAAGCCACAAAACAAGGCACAAAGGAGGACCAATCGGCGAGGCCAAGCCTCCTCTTTGCCGTCGATGAGGTGACAAGTGTCGCCTCCGTTAATCCAAAAATGTTCCGTCGCTCGGAAAAATCCATAAAAATACTAAATGACATAGCGGAATTTTCCCAGCGTAGGTATGGAAGCGTTTAGTCGACGACTACATTCGGCACTTGTGCCCAAATTTGAACAAAGCCAATTCTTAAGGCAAAAAAATTTATCGTGCGCCTCGCGTCGTACTGCGGAAATACGAGGTATAACATTCATCCCCCGAAACATTCGTCGAATGTTCCTTGAGTCTCAAAACAACGGCGTCGATATAGTCTTCATTGCTATCGTCGCGAAAACAATCATGCCACGCTTTGGCCACAAAACATCGTTCACTTTTCCCTTTCGTAGTACTGCGTCGCGAACACTCGAACTCGTTCTAGTATCCGTACCACATACATCCAGCGTTTCCAACC
The DNA here is from genome assembly GCA_029844215.1 of Przewalskia tangutica. Taxonomy (NCBI): domain Eukaryota; kingdom Viridiplantae; phylum Streptophyta; class Magnoliopsida; order Solanales; family Solanaceae; genus Przewalskia; species Przewalskia tangutica. The sequence goes on from JAQGDG010000034.1 coordinate 1,317,355, forward strand.
GCGAGTCACTACCTCGAGCTTGGTCATCTCGCTAACCTCGATTTCCCTAAGGCCATTCCGGCCTTGCGAACTGATTACGATCGAGCGCGTCCATGAACTGTCGATGGTCATCTAAACTTGGGCTAGCACCCTCGTGACCCTACCGCTGGCGGGACCACCCGAGCCCCCAAACCGGGTTCTGGGTTGACCGCAAATGGTCCTCGGCCGACCCCGTCGCGCCGACTCTTGTTCCCGATCCGGAACAATCTTACTATTTCACTTATGAAAGCTACCACTTCCGTCTCACTGCCGGACTTACCGCTTTTCACTAACGGGTTTCTAAATCACATTTTTGCACAAAGCTATCCAAACGTAACATTAAACACATCAACAACATCAATCTGACAAAACTACAGAGGTTAAGGATATACGAAACTAGGCGGTTCGAGGCGCTAAAGCTGAGAACTCCAGCGCGACCTGCAGGGGCCTTAGGTGTCTGGCGTCTGCTGGCTACGGAAGGTGAAGAACCATGGCTTTCACAGTAGTCCGTACTATCTACAGTGCTACCACAGTGAGACGATCTCTTGCGGATAGCCTGTTGGCGCAAAAATAACAATCTCGAGTTAGTACGACCTCTCCTTATGAAGCTTTCATGGCGGCGGCTGAGACAAAGGGCAACCTCGTCCGTGAGCACTCCTGCTCACGAAAATCTGAAACACAGGAGCCCAGGCACTGCTCTGAATATCCGAAGGTCGAAAGGCGGGAGGACCACTCTGTCTTGTGGAGTACATAACTAGTCTGCTTTGGCGGTCGCCTCGAAAGTCACCAAAGGACCTGCTGTTACGGCCCTCTTCTGCGACTTTGGTCATTCAGTCGATTTATCCGCTCGCCGTCAGTGTATCGCTGCGTGCGGGCGATGTCCGTGCGGTGAAGAGCTACAGAACAACTCTCTGCAAGGCAATCGAGCCACGTAACATGTCGGTGCACTCGATCCTCCGTACTAGCTACTAGCGAGGGCGTCTGGGCGATGAGTCGAACTCCACATTGTACTCCCGAACCGTCGCGGATTCTGCGTAACACCAAAAATCGCCGGCCGAGCCTCTCGTCTGGGAGGCGAAATGTGCAAGAAAGGCCTGCGAGAACTTGTTCCATACCTGGAAGTCATCTCTCCACAGACGGCTCGAGAATCAAACGATCATTGCGGTATCACGCGATTGATGTGAACCTAAGACCACCGACTCGATCTCGATGCCTTGATCACTCTGCGTGATCAGTAGCGTCGGATGAACTCCTGCGGATCATCCTCGAGCCTCGACCCGTAAAACTCTGGCGGCTTCTGACTCGAGAAAATCCGTAGCCTCGAACTATCGGATCTAGGGTGAACGGCTGGTGCTCTTTGGGCTGCTGCGTCGGCCTATCCTCAGTCAGCCTGACACGGCCGTAGCGGGCGCTCCTTGTAACTCATCTCATACTGCTCCGGTGCGGGGTGGAGGCTCAGTCTTGTGGTCTCTGCATTTGCTCTGCTCGCGAGATCCTCTGCTGCCTTGCCCACGGGCGGGTTGCCTTCGCGAGAGGCATAAGCGGTAAAAGCGAAACACGTCGGAGGGTCGATCTTATCACGGCTCTGAGCACGATCTCGGAATGAGAAGAATGAAACCAATCTAAATGTCCTATAGCCTCACGATTATAGATGTGGTGCCGCAACACAGATAATCGGACTACTAGACACGATGCATAGACACTTTCAGAGGATTAAGCGCTCGATACCACTTTAACGCCCGAACCGGGCGTCGCGGTGCCTTACCGGGCACCTAGTGATACAACATCGAGAAAACCAGCGGAAAATAAAACATGAATCATGAAACAGAGATATAATAAATAAGCAGGCCACCAAAGCGTTTGCCTTGGTATATCATAAAACCCGAGCAGTTTAATCCTTTTACAACCACGCCTTGTGATTGCTCTGGACCTCTAAGATTTACAACAACTATGGCGGACGGGGCCGCCGTACCACGAATGTATAGCGTCTGGACTGGGTAACATACCAAAGATAAGCCTCAGAAGGCGGAGCTTTCAATCTGTTGAAAGGTGATCTAGCGAGGATCGGCGGCCGTGTACCTTTTACTGCGGCATGAGCGGCCACGAAGGAGTCGATGGCTGTACCGAGTATGTGAAAGCGTCAAATCGTAAATGAAATCATAATAGTCTATATAAAGCGGGAGACATGTATGATGACCAAACTACGATATATAACATATAACGATTCATCAGCGAGGACTCGCCTCCAAATTATCACTCGTGCGTGGAATTTCTTCCTCATGGCGGTTATGATATAACAATACCAAGGATTATACATGAACACCGTGTCCGCTGTGTTATAAAAACCGTGCGGGACAAGTATAACTACGAATCCGACCGTACCAATAATACAATGCAGCAAAACACGGCCGTCTGGGGCAAGTCACGGCCGTCAGGATACGGCGGTCACGCGCGGTGGCAAGGGGCAAGTCTGGTGACCACGAGGACGAGCGTATCACGAAACCGTCACTATCTTGAGCGGGGCAAGTGCGGTGACTACGGATACGAGCGAATCGATCCGCGAGGCGGCGCAGAGGCCGACCACCGGATACCGGGCGAGCGAAGAAACCTCGACGGTCGATCGGCCCCATCGAGAGGCGGTAACACGAAACACCACGCACAACAAAGGCTATCATCGAAGCATAGGCAAGTTTCACAACAACAAGCGTAGGAATGTTTCACCACAAGCATAGGCAAGTTTCACATCACTCAAGTACCCGTTTTATGCCAAAGTCAGGGTTTGACCTAAAGTACTACGTCGTTAAATTCTTTAAAGAGATCCATTACTTATCAAAGTCACCGATACGTAGTATTAGAATGACCAACCCACATTCCTTTTCAAAATCAAGTAACAACATTCTTTTCCTAAGTTCGGTTTGCCTAGTTTTGATTACTCGAAACTTCTCATTTTCAAATGGTTTCATAGTTCGTAAACTTAATCATGGTTCAGTTTTAGAACAATTGAGTAATATAAGTCTCGCGTGAGAGTAGGTTATTCTTGTTTACAACATTATTACAGTGACCGTGATCTAGAAAATGTAATATCATTTTGTCTCGTCTTAGTTTCTATGCGGATGGAGGTTTCTACTTGGTTTTAATACAATTCATCATTATTGATACATTTTCCTTTATTATTTGCGGTGGTGCATGATGCGTTACGATTTAGAAATCGGTAAAACATTATCCTTTAAATAAAACCAAGTACTCATTACTCATGAATGAGGTTTCACACAACGTCCGCATTAAAACAAATAAGTTAAGTCTCTTATCTTATAAGATCAAGTCTCTTAACTTCTAACGTCGATAAACCATTTTCTTTACCTTTCTTAAGACATTATACCTAACTCATCAAGCTAGTATAACTCTTTTTAAAACCTTTAAAACCAAGTGTTACTCTCCTTCAGCGATTTAGAAATCTTTTGAAATACATCAAGTTCTTTATTATAACTAGCGGTTATAATTCACATCGATTACCTTTTAAAACCACAAGTATTTTCTTACCTACGTAAAGTTTGTTATAACTTGACTTCCCATAAAGCGTTATAACACTTTATGTTTTAAACAATCAAACACAGTTAACACGTATGCGTCTACCGTACTACATAGTTCCACATGTCGTGCTAGAAGAGATAGGAAGAGGTTCACATACGCGGCGATTTAACGATAAGCAAAATGCTCCAAGTCTACAACGCTAGCCCTTTCCACTCCTCGGTAGAATCGCTACTCTTAGTACTTTCACTATAAAGGCCACAGCGTCTATTAAATCTTAAACACACGTTCATCTCTACTGAAAATTGGCGCCTCACATGGCGTAAATCTCTCTGTCGGTCGGCTTGACCGGGGATTTAACACGTCTAACGGGGCGTGCAATTCTACTACGATAATGCTACATAAGTCTCATGTCTGACCACTAGGTAATTCTGATTCGATTCTTCTTTATTATCATACATGTGATTCTTGTTCAATTCTTCATTCTTGAGCTTAAGTCAAAGACATTGCCATAATACTAAGTTGATTCTATATATAGTATATAACATATATTCAACACTTATGTAATTTCCAATTACAATAGAGACAGATATTTACCTCGATAAGCCCAAAATTATCAGAGTTTAAAGTCGCTCTGAGCAAGGTTTAGCTCTCATAAGTGCTCGATCGCTCCAAACAACCCTTAGAAGTTCTCAACTTCTACTCCATCTTCAACAACGGGTGAAGATTTTCCTTAGGGTTTAGTGTAGAGGCTAAGGAAAGTATAATCGTATTTTAGGGTTTTTAGTACAAAGTGCTTTGGAAAGTACTACAATTATTTGGGCTAAAGTATTTTGGACATTATAACAATACTTAGGAGAGTATTTCTATACCACAACAAAGGGTATTATCTGAAAACAACTAGGCTGGGGTACCATGGCGAGAGCACATGAGGAAAGCTTTGTGAAGGGGAAAGGGGTGTGGTGGGAATTTCACAAGGGAGGAGGAAGAGAACTTGAAGACTTAGGCAATTTGTGGATGAAGAAAGTCTTCACAAAGGGAGCTATTTATAGGCCAAGCAAGGCCAACCAATGGCGAATCCATCCGTGTGTTAGGCAAGTGTAAGGCGAATCGAGCCAAGTGCATGAAACACTCCATGAAACACTCGCAAAACAAGCCAAAACAAGGCACAAAAGGAGGGACCAATCGGCCAGGCCAAGCCTCTTTGCCGTCAATGAGGTGACAAGTGTCACTCGTTAATCCAAAAATGTTAGTCGCTCGGAAAAATCCGCAAAATACTAAATGACATAGCGAATTTTCCCAGCGTAAGGTGGAAGCGTTTAGTCGACGACTCTATTCGGCACTTGTGCCCAAATTTCGAACCAAAGCCAATTCTTAAGGCAAAAATTTAATACGTCGCCTCGTCATACTGCGGAAATACGGGGTATAACAGCGGCGTCGCGAACTCGCCGTCTGAAGCACTACCAGTGCTTCGAACTGCGCCTCGTACTCTCTGAATCCTCGCGACTCCTCGGCTGCCTTGCCCTTCGGGCCTGGTTGCCTTCGCGAGCGTAGCGGTAAAAGCAGAAACCGTCGGAGGGTCCGACTTACAACACGCTCTAAGGCGCGATCTCGAATGAGATGAATGAAACAATCTAAATGTCCTATAGCCTCACGATTATAGATGTGGTGCACACCGATAATCAAGACTACTAGACACGATCTGTAGACACTTTAGAGGACTAAGCGCTCGATACCACTTTAACGCCCGAACCGGGCGATTCTTGCCTTACCGGGCACCCTAGTGATACAACATCGAGAAAAACGGCGGAAAATAAAACAGTCATGAAACAAGAGATATAATAAATAATCGCCAGCAAAGCGATTGCCTTGTATATACACAAAAACCGACGATTGTCCTTTTACAAACCACACTTGCAGCGATTACTCTGGACCTCTAAGATTTACAACAACTATGGCGGGCGGGGCCGCCGTACCACGAATGTACAGAACCTACAACTCGGAAACATGCAAAGATAAGCCTCAGAAGGAGCAGCTTTCAACCTTGTTGAAATGAGATCCTAGGCGGGGATCGCGGCCATGTACCTCTACTGCGGCGTGAGCGGCCCGAAGGAGTCGATCTGGCGGTACAGTATGTGGTGTCAAATCACGTAAATGAAATCATAATAGCCTAAGCGAGAGGCGTATGATAACCAAAATCTGATGCACGACATAAAGCGATCAGTCGGGGACTCGCGCCAAAGTCACCACTCGAATATAACTATGGGTCTCGCCCAACGTCCATCGTGTTCACGTCATGGCGCGTGCCCGAATCGCCTCGGTGTAGACATGTCCGTGATGCAACAATAATAACAAGGCGTGCCACGTACCGAATCTGCGTCGGTGTAGGCATGCCCGTGCCTGATAACCGATATCTTTGGGTGGTCGGCACGCGCGTAGCCACGTGCGGAATCTTGCGCCGGTGTAGACCGTCCATGTTGCGATAATAACCATATATCGGGTAATCAACCGCGTAGCATGCGAGAATCTGCGTCGGTGTAGACATGTCCGTATGACATCAGCAGAGCGATAATCAAAATGGAAACATACGTGGAATTCTCCCAGCTGCCCGGCCGCGTCAGTAAGTTCTCAACAAGTCAATGGGCCTCTATCGAGGAGCGGTATCTGAAATACCACACTTGCACAAAAGGCTATCATCACAAGCATAGGCAAGTTTCAACAACAAGCATAGCGTTTCCGCAATGACAAGCATAGGCAAATTTCACAACAACAAGCGTAAAAGTTTCACAAACTCAAAGTACTTTCATTTTATGCCAAAGTCGGGTTTTAACCCCAAAGTACTACATCGTTAAGTTCTTTTAAAAGAGATCCATTACTTTTATAAAAGTCACGATACAGTAGTATTAGAATGACCAACCGTTCCCTTTTCAAAATCAAGTAACAACATTCTTTTCCTAAGTTCGGTTTGCACAGTTTGATTACTCGAAACTCTCATTTTCAAATGGTTTCATAGTTCCAAACTTAATCACTTGATTCCTTTTTGAACAATTGAGTAATATATGTCTCGCGTGAGTAGGCTATTCTTGTTTACAACATTCTTATTACTGACCATGATCTAGAAAATGTATATCATTTTGTCTCATCTTAGTTCTATGCGGATGGAGGTTTCTCTGGTTTTAATACAATTCATCATTATTGATACATTTTCCTTTATTAGCTGCGTGGTGCAGCCGATACACGTTCGATTTAGAAATCGTAAAACATTATCCTTTAAATAAAACCAAGTACTCATTACTCACGAATGAGGTTTCACCATGACATTCACATTAAAACAAATAAGTTAAGTCTCTTATCTTATAAGATCAAGTCTCTTAACTAACATCGATAAACCATTTTCTTTACCTCTCTTAAGACATTATACCTAACTCACCAAAAAGCTAGTATAACTCTTTTTAAAACCTTTTAAAACCAAGTGTTACTCTCCTTCCAAAATGATTTATAATTCTTTTGAAATAAATCATGTTCTTTATTATAACTAGCGATTATAATTCACATCGATTACCTTTTAAAACCACAAAGTATTTTCTTACCTTAATAAAGTGTTATAACGACTTCCTGGCCGGTTATAACACTTTATGTTTAAACAATCAAACACGATTAACACGTATGCGTCTCTACTACATAGTTCACATATCGTACTAGAAGAGATAGGAAGAGGTTCACGTACCTCGCGACGATTTATCGACAAAAGCAAAATGCTCCAAGTACTACAACCTTTCCACTCCTCGGTAGAATCGCTACTCTTAGTACTTTCACTATAAAGGTCCTGGCGTCTATTAACCCCAAAACACAAGTTCTATCTTTCTACGAGAAAATTCGCGGCACACCTTTGCACACAGCGTAAATATCCTCCTCTACAGTAGGCTACCGCAAGCCAACCGGGGTTTACCGCCTAACGGACGTGCACCATCTACTCGGTAACTACACAAGTCTCATGTCTGATCTATGTAAATACTGATTCAGTTCTTTTCTTTATTCTTGGGCTTAAGTCAAAAGACATTGCCGAATACTAAGTATAGTTCCATATATAGTATCTTGACTATATATTCTAACAAACATGTAATTTCCAATTACAATAGAGGACAGATAATTACCTCGATAAGCCCATAATTATCCAAGTTAAATGTCGATCCTTAGCAATGTTTAGCTCCACTCGGTGCTCCATCGCTCCAAACAACCCAGAAGTTACATCAACTTACTACTTAAATCCTGACTAACATGAAGATTCCTTGGGGTTTCGGTTTGAGACTAAAAAGGTAGTATTCGGGCTCTACGTATAGAGGTAACTTTTGGAATACAACAAGGTATAAGGCCAAGGTATTTTGGGCATTATAACAATACTTGGAAGACAACTTTCTACCAGGGGTACCTGAGAACACTCCAGCGTGGGGTATGCTCTGCCACAAGGCCACTAGGGTAGTACCCTCTCGGCCACTAGGCCTCACGAAAGGGGAGGAGGGAAGCTCTGGCTAGCACAACAAGAAGGGAGGAGGGTTTGAAGACTTGGAAGTTTTGGATGAATGAAGTCTTGCTTAGGGGTATTTATAGCAAAACCAAAAGCCAACCAATGGCCAAGATCAAGCCATGTGCAAGGCAAGTGTAAGGCCAAGATCAAGCCAAGTGCACCGAAAACAACCCACAAAACACTCCATGAAACAAGCCACAAACAAAGCGCGAGGAGGGACGATCGGCGAGGCCAATCCTCTTGGGCCTTGATCGTCCAAGCCACTATTTGCTTCAATGTGAGGTGACCATGTCACCCTCGTTGATCCAAAATGTTTGTCTCTCGGAAAAATCAAAAAATTATAAATGACATAGTAGGAATTTTCCTACGAAAGCGTGGAAGCGTTTAGTCGAAAACGACTCTATAAGGCAACATTGCCCAATTCGGTCCTTTGCCTAACTTAAGGCTCAAATTTTCTACGTACGTCCTTACGTACATACTCTGGAAATACGGGGTATAACAAAAATAGACCGCTCTGCTACAACCCAATCACCCACTGGTGTAGCTACCTAGAAAGGTTCTTATGGACTCCGGCTCTATTCCTTTACACTTGTTTTCTGTTATACCCCATATTTCAGTATGCGTGGGGCGTCGTGAAAGTTTTAACCTTAAGATAGGCAGGATCGAAATTTTGTACAACTACCAAAGCGAATTGTTTTTCGGCGAAGCGTTTTCCAAAACTGCGTGGGAAAATTGCGCTATGTCATATAAAATTTTTGCGGTTTTCGAGATGAAATATTTTGGAACGGAAGGAGACTTGCCACCTCAGTGGGCGAAACCATGGCCGAAAGTGGTGCACGTTTTGTGCCATGTTTTGTGGCCTAAACCATGGGTCAATGTTTGGAGTAGATGGCTAGGGCGCACTTGGGAAAATACCCCCTTGAAGTGCAAGACTTCTTCATCCCAAAAATATTTCTAAGTCTTGAAAACCCTTCCCCCCTTTGGAGAGGTTCTCGTCCAAGCCTCCCACTAAAGCTGAGAGGCCTTGGCGAGAGATATCCAGATCTAGTGGTGTTGTAGAGACCACACTTGCTAGTTGTTCTCGTAAAATACCCCCTTGTAGAAAATACTCTCAGTATTGTTACTATTTCCAAAATACCTTAGCCTTATACCTTGTAGTATTCCAAAGTTACCTCTATCGTAGAGCAGGAAATACTACCTTATGTCCTTTTGTCTCAAAGCGAAACCCTAAGGAAAATCTTCACGATCGGTTGAAGTGTTAAGTAGAAGTTGCGTAGAACTTCTAAAGGTTGTTTGGAGCGGGTTGGGCGCCAGTGAGCTAAGCGTTGCTCGGATCGACATTTAACTTGGATAATTTTGGGCTTATCGAGGTAAATATCTTGTCCCCTTTTTGTAATTAGAGTTTACATCTTTGTTGAAGTATAAGAATTAAGTATAAGTTATATACTGAGGAAGGTATATAAGAAGGGTGAAAGTACTTACATAGGATTGTATTCTGATGAACTTGTGAAGTTTGTGGTAGGAAGTCTTTGCTGATTTTGCGTAGAATCTTGTATCTAGATTTATTCTCTGGAGTAGTCTAGACATTGATAGACTTGTACAACCTTTATAGGTTGAAATCTGCCAGTAGCGTATTCTACTCGAAGGGAGGAAAAGGCTAGCGGATCTGATGCTTTGGAGCTATTTGCTAATAGTCGATAATCGTCGCGGTATGTGATTCCTATCCTCTTGAGCATTATATTTTAAAAGAATATATATATAGTGCGATAGGCGTGCGTGTGTTAAGCGAGCGTGGTTTTATTAGATGTCTTTTGACTTGAGTTTAAATAATAAGAATCTTGAAGTATTTCAAAGAATTAAGAAACCTTTTTGAAAGAAGAGTAAGGCTTGGTTTTAAAAGCTTAAGAGTTATACTAGCTTTATGGAAAGTTAGGTATAACGACTTAAGAGAGATAAAAAGAATGGTTTATTGATTTTAGAAGTTAAGAGACTTGATCTTAAAAGATAAGAGACTTGACTTAATTGAATTAATACGAATTTTGTTAATAAGTGTGAAACCTCGTTCGTGAGTAATGAGTACTTTTTAAAGGAATAATGTTTCTTGATTTGAAATCGAATAAGTATCGAACAAACCACGGCGCTAATAAAGGAAATGTATTGACTAATTAAGTATTATAAAACCAGTGAAACCTCCATCTGCATAAAGCTAAGATGAGACAAAATGATATTACATTTCCTAGATCATGATTTAAATAAGATTGATTATGAACAAGAATAACTACTCACATATAAGGCATATGTTTCTCAAATTGTTTAAAGAAAATTATATTCTTAAGTGATTAAGACTAGGAACACGAAACCTTTGAAAATGAGAAACTGAGCATTTGAAATTAGGCAAACTTGAATTTGGAAAATAATGTTGTTACTTGATTTTACAAAGAAGTGTTTTAGTTTACTTAAAAAGATAGTCACTATTTTTATACTACGGGTATTGTGTGACTTTGTGAAAAGCGGATCTTTTAAGAATTAATGTATGAAGTGCTTTGGGGATAAAACGAACTTGTTGACATAAAGTAGGAAGTGCCTTGTGTGAATAACTTGACTATGTTGGTTTGTGATAGCCTTATAATACTTTCTTGTTGGTTCGATAAATAAACATATTAGGATGCTACGTGTGTTAGTGTCTTGTAATGTTGTGTAAGAGGTTTCCCTTGATTGTGCTTATGTTGTTTAACGATAGTATTATGTTAGTATTATATCACTCACCTTGACTTGATCCGGGGTTAAAAGGCTGTCACGACCGTTAGGGCGTGGTAGTGCACTAGAGCACCCAGTAGTCATACATCGAGTAATCGGCATGGAAATATAAAGCAAGACATGAAACAATTTATAAAATAAGACCACAGTTTATGTGAGAAAACATCGCCTTTCGGCGTATATATATAAACATGGTTTAGCGATTACATCAGACAACCTTTGTACAACATGACTACAGACCTCTGAAATATACAACTATGGCGGGACGGGGCCGCCATACCTGGCATACAAAACTATCTCTGACAGGAGATCATACCCAGTAGAGCCTCGGGAAAAGATGGAGCTCAGGCACCAACGTATAGATCCTAGAATGTGGATCTAGCACTGATTGCCACTGCGGCATGAGCGGCCCGAAGGAGGTCGATGCAACGGTACTAAGTATATGAAAGCGTAAAAGTACTTAAATGAAACATATCATTTTAAAAGCAGTTTTGCAAGTATGTATGAAACAACCGAGAAACCGCGCATAGTGCCCATCACAAACAAAGCGTGATAGGTAAAGCGTAATTATTTTCTGAGCTGCGAATGATCAGCAGGCCAATTGCGTAGTATCACCATGCAAGCCTAATCCTGGACTCCGTAGTCGCGTAGGCCAATCACGTAGGCGCATAGGGTATATAACCCGCGTCGAGGTAGCTACTCCTCGGCGTCGTCTGGACTCGTGATCGCGTAGCGCATAAGGCCGCGTGAGGTATAACCCGCGCTAACACGGAACTCCGTAGCTCCGCGTAGGTCCCTTGGACCAGCATGAGGTATTCTCGAATCATGGTCCCGGACACTTTGAATCTACCGCGTGGACGACTTAACCCCGGTAATATGTCAAGTGGTGAGTGATGTTACACTAACCTAACGACATCGTTAAACAACATAAGCACAGCAAGAATACTCTTTTACACAAACTTTACAAGACCTAACACACGTAGCATCATATCATGTCTACTTATCAAACCATCTTATTATTCTTTTCACGATTGATATAAGTGCATTATAAACACATGGTATTGTTTCTTTTATAAATCTTAAGTGGTTATACTTAACTTCCCATAAAGCTAGTATAACTCTTAACACATTTAAAAACCAATTAGTTCTCTTACATTAAAAATGCTTGATATTAACGTGAAATGCTTTGGATCTTTATTATTGAGCTTAAGCCGTGAGGCATTATCGTAAGTGTTATTCGGGCTTAAGCGTGAGGCATTCTGCGTAAGTGTTACTCGAGCTTAAGTCAAAGACATTGCCGTAGTTATTATTCGATTAACACGTATCGTCTCTGTACTATATATATTGTAAAATATCATGCTTTAGGAAGAATCATGCATACCAGCGAGAACCACTGCGAGTTGAATATGTCGCGAGAGTCGACTATAATAGTCACGGACATCTATCAAAGACTACTCGAAGGTCATTCTAAGCAGAGGTTCACAATTCTATGGAAAGTTGGGCGACTTCCCTGCAGGTGAGCTATATAAGTCATTTGTGAAAGCGATCCATGTAAATGCAGTTTGATTATTCTTCTTTTAAACCCTTCTTTGTAGTAACGATTCAATTCTATTACGTGATATTCTTCTAAGTATTTAATACTTATTCTAATACTACTACGGTATGTATTCTCTAATTCAAAAGAGGTTAGGATTAGTTACCTCGGTAAGCCGATAATATCTAGAAAAGTCGCGCCTGAGCAAGGTTTTGCTCCTAAGTTGTATGCTCCAAGGAAACCTTAGAAGTTCTTCACAACTTCTACTAAGTTGTTATACCCCGTAGTTGCAGGGTATGTATGTGAGGACGTACGTACGAGAGTACGGCAGAAAATTTTGAAAAGAAAGAAAGATGTGAGTTTTTAAATGGAAAAGTTTAGGTTATTTGTGAAGAAAAGGTTCGTTAATGGGAATTGGATTCCCAGTTTGGTATTTGGACTTCATAGATTATATTAGAATTTTGAGATTTTATTTTGGAAATGGTCACGTGGGGCCCACGGGGAGAAATTCTGATTTTGTGGGCCAGCTTTGTTTTGAGTTTTCCGGTATTTTGGATATTTTGGAAGGCGAAATAATGCAGGCGAATCGGGGCGACACGTGTCACCCCATGTGGCACCGCTTGGCGAAATAACATTTGTGCATGACACGGTTAGAGTCGTTTTTCGGCGAAGCGTTTTCGTAACTTGCGAAGGAAAATTAGGCTATGTCGTTTTGTATTTTTGCGGATTTTTAGAGAGGCGAAACCTTTTGGACCAGCGGGAGGGTGACACTTGTCACCTCGTTGTGATTTGGAGGGCAGTCGAGGTGGGTTGGCACTTGGCCGATTGGCCCTGAAGTGTGCCTTGTTTGGTGCATTGTTTTGTGGAGTGTTTTGTGGAGTAGGGTTTAGGGTGCGGCTTAATCTTGCCCCACTTGCTTTACACTTGGAAGGATCTTGGCCATGGTTGGCCTTTGGTTTTGCTATAAATACCCACTTATGTTGATGAACTCTTCGTCCACAAATGAAACCTTCAAGCCTAAAATCCCTCCCTCCTCACAGTGTTGAGTTCGTCCAACTCATCCCCCTCTTTTGAGAGTCTTGGCCGAGGCCTCCTCACTCCCCTTTGTGGTGTCTTGTGGTAGGTACCCCACTGCTAGTTGTTTCGTATAATACCACTTGTTGTGGTATAGAAATACTCCCTAGTATTGTTATAATGCCCAAAATACCTTAGCACTTGTACCTTGTAGTATTCAAGATACCTCTTTCGTAGAGTCAGGAAATACTACCTTTTGTCCTTTTAGTCTCAGGCAAACCCACAAGGAAATCTTCATAGTTGGTTGAAGTATTTGAGTAGAAGTTAGTTAGAACTTCTAAGGGTTGTTTGAAGTGGTTTGGGCGCGCGAGTGGAGCTAAACCTTGCTCGGGATCGACATTATAACTTAGATAATTTTGGGCTTATCGAGGTAATTATCTTGTCCTCTATTGTAATTGGAAATTACATGTTTGTTAGCATATATAGTTGAAGTATACTATATATAGAACTACTTAGTATTCGTGATGTCTTTTGACTTAAGCTGAAGAATAAAGCTGAAGCTGTATTTACATGGGGTGTATTGCGATGAGACTTGTGTAGAATTGTACACGTCAGGTTAGGCGTGTAAACCCCACAGTTGGCTTGGTGGCGGCCTCGATAGAGGAGGAGATTTCTGTTGTTGCGGGGAGAAGTCTTTGCGAATTTTCTTTAGAAAGATAGAAAACTTGTGTTTTGGGGTTAATAGGCGTTTGTGACCTTTATAGGTGAAAGTACTAAGAGTAGCGTATTCTGCTCGAGGAGTGGAAAGGGCTAGCAAGGTTGTAGTACTTGGAGCATTTTGCTTATTGTCGATAAATGCGTCGCGAGGTATGTGAACCTCTTCTATCTTTTCTAGCATGATTGTTGTGAACTATGTAGTGCGGTGAGCGTCGTGTGCTAAGTGATTTGGTTGATTTAAAACATAGGGTGTTATAATAGCTTTATGGGAAGTTAGTTATAACGACCTTATGTAAGTGAAAATGGTTTCTTGATGTTAGAAGTTAAGAGACTTGATCTTATAAGATAAGAGACTTAACTTATTTGTTTTAATGTGGATGTTTGTGTGAAACCTCGTTCGTGAGTAATGAGTACTTGGTTTTAAAGGGATAATGTTTCTTGATTTGGAATCGGAATGTGTATCGACAGGACCAACTGCGGCGTTAATAAAGGAAAATGTATTGAATAATGATGTGTTGTATTAAAACCGGTAGAAACCTCATCTGCATAGAAGCTAAGATAAGACAAAATGATATTACATTTTCTAGATCATGTTCTTTGTAATAAGATCGTTATAAGCAGAATAAACTACTCATATATGACATATGTTACTCGATTGCTCTAAAAGGAATCAAGTGATTAAGTTTGGGAACTATGAAACCATTTGAAAATGAGAAGCTTGAGTAATTGAAACTAGGCAAGCGGAACTTAGGAAAAGAATGTTGTTACTTGATTTTGAAAAGAAGGTGGGTTGGTCATTCTAATACTACGGGTGTCGGGTGACTTTTATAACGTAATGGATCTCTTTTAAAGAACTTAACGTATGTAGTACTTTGGGGTTAAAAACCGGACTTTGGCGTAAAATGAAAGTACTTTGAGTTGTGTGAAACTTGCCTATGCTTGTTGTTGTGAAACTTGCCTATCTTTGTTGTTGTGAAACTTGCCTATGCTTGTGATGATAGCCTTTATTGTACAAGCGTTGTGTTTACGTGTTCTGCGTCTCTCGATAGAGAAGTCGGTTGGTAGTTGAGAACTTACTTGGATGTCTTGGCGTGTGGAGAAATTCCGCAGTGCGTTCTGTTGATAGTATTATTGTTGTTAATCGCTTTGGACATCTTGACCACGATCGTAGCGCGCGGGTATGCTTCCATTTGGTTAAGGTCTTGTGGTTGTCGCTTTGGATATCTTGCGACACGATCGTGGCGCGCGGGTATGTTTCCATTTCGATTATCGCGCGTGATTTCCTTTTGGACATCTTGACGATCGTAGCGCTGCGGGTATCGTCCGTTTGGAAAGTTGTCTTATTGTTTCCCTTTGGACATCGCGACACGATCGTGGCGCTGCGGGTATGCTTCCATTTGGATTCTTTGTCTTATTGTTGCATCATGGACGTATACCTGCCGTCACGATATTAGAGGCGTCACGGCCATAATGCGAACGATTGATGTTGTGGCGTGAGACCCGTAGTTATATTGGAGTGATAGTATTTTATGTTGTGAGCGTAGTTTGGTTATCATCATGTCTCTGCTTTATATAGACTAGTATGATTTCATTTCTGATATTATGCAGATTTCACATACTTGGTACTGTTATCTTGACCTCCTTGGAAGTGCGTTAAATCTGCGAGTAGAGAGTCGTCGATCGTGGATCCTCGCTCTTAGGATCTCGATTGACGTTTTGGGAAGCTCAGTTTCTCGGAGGCTTATCTTTTAGTATGTGTTCCACGAGTTGTAGGTGCTTGTACATTCGAGGTATGGCGGGGCCTGTCCGTCATAGTCGTTGTAAATCTTAAGTGCAGTAGAAGCTTGTGGGCGGGGTTGTAAAAGTTAAGCATTCGGGTTTATGTATATCTTGAAGGCATTTGTTTTGGTTGTCCTGTATATTTATTATATATCTTGTTTCATGATTAATGTTTTATTTTACGCTGGTTTTCTCTGATGTTGTATCACTAGGGTGCCCGGGGTAAGGCACGATGGGCCGAGTTGGGCGTTACAAAAGTGGTATCGAGCGATTAATCCTCGGAAAGTGTCTCTGACCGTGTCTAGTAGAGTCTTGATTATCGGTGTGTTGTGCACGCATCTATGTCGGGAGGCTATAGGACATTTAGGATTGGTTTCCATTCTTCTCATTACGAGATCGTGCCTTAGAAATGTTGTAAGTTGGACCCTGCAGCGTATCTCGTTTTACCAATTATGCCTCCGCGAGGCGCGAGCCCGAGAAGGGCAAGCGGAGGCTGCTAGTGAGATCTGAAGGGAGTTCGAAGCGCGAGCGATCGATACGAGCAGTGCTTCCGGCGAGTTTTGTAGCGCCGCCCGGCCCAGCGAGTTAGGCGCGGCAATAGGCTGCTGAGACCGCGATACACGAGCCTCAGATCCACGATGCAGGCGAGAGAGATGGGTTACAAGGAGATAGCGATTCTTTGGCGAAGTCGTGGCGGATATGAGGATAAATTTGAATCTGGCGATTCAGTTCGATGCACGATGGATTCGCCCGGCGAGATAGTTTGAGCTCGGGACTTTACGAGTTGTGCACTTGAGTTTTATGGGTGAGGCACGAGGATGATCGCGAGTTCATCCGGCGATTCTGACCAGATCGTCACGGGTGATCGAGGCTTGAAGCCGAGTGCATGACCTTTGGTTACGCGTCGGTGCGTGATCTGCGATCGATTGGTTTGATTCATGGGAGCTTTCGGGAGAGCATGCCTCCAGTGAGAATGGGATGAGTTTTGGGGCTTTCCTCACGCACTTCTTGCCTCCGCGGATGAGGAGAACGCGGTAAACAGATTTTTGTTCTTGAGGCAGAGAGGCGCTGTCGGGAGTACAATGTCGAGTTCGATTCTTTGGCTCGATATGTCCTGCGCTAGTTGCGAATATGGAGGATAGGGTGCGTCGCTACGTCACGGGCTAGATGATTATATGGTGAGTCTTGTGCGGGTGTTTCTCTTGGTAGGGCATGGACATTGCCGCACGAGCTTCATGCGCTAGGATGTGAGGCACGGAGGGTCGGCGGAATGACACTGGATCAGCGAGAAGAGGGCGGGGCGGGGTCGCTGGTGGCTTTGAGGCGGACCGCCTGTGTGAGCTAGTTATATACCCCACGGTCTGAGTGGTCCTCCACCGTCTTGAGGAAGCGGTCGGGCTCGAGGTTGATTTTGTGAGCGGGGTGTTAACGGTGAAGCCACCCTGCCTCGTTGTGACCATTGTGGTAGACTCCGTTTTGGAGAGTGTCGTGCTAGATTGGGAGTTTGTTTTGCATGCGGCCAGCGAGGCCATTTGCGAGGCTGTCAGGCCAAGGGTACGGATATTCTGACTTCGACCCGGGATCTGTGGCGGTTTATCACGCCTACTGACTATCGCCTGCTGCGGCCTATGATTAGAGTGGGCGGTAACGGTATATCCTTAACCTCTAGAGTTTTGGTATGCTTGTTATGATGATCTCATTATTGTGTGCTATGCGGATAGCATTGTGATATGTGTGAGTTAGAATGCATGGTTAGTTGGAAGGATACGTATGGAGGCATGGTAAGTGTGAACCTTAGACTATTTCACGAGACCTTAGAGGTAA
Organism: Przewalskia tangutica; assembly: GCA_029844215.1. Classification (NCBI taxonomy): domain Eukaryota; kingdom Viridiplantae; phylum Streptophyta; class Magnoliopsida; order Solanales; family Solanaceae; genus Przewalskia; species Przewalskia tangutica. The sequence goes on from JAQGDG010000034.1 coordinate 1,335,051, forward strand.
GGTCGTCTTGAGTAAAGATTCGTTTTATGTTTGACCTTTATAAGGGTGAGTAGTATCACGTGGGATTTATTTGTGTGATAAGTCCATGGGTAGTGTGAGATGGAAGTGGTAGCTTCGTGATGTGAATTAGTAAGATTGTTGGGATCGGGAACAAGAGTTTAGCCGGTTGGGAGTCGGGTTGAGGACCGTTTGCGGGTCGACAGTAACCCGGTTTAAGTGGGGTCGAGTTAGGTGGTCCCGCGGTGGTAGAGTCACGAGGTGCTAGGCCCAAGTTTGTATGATCATCGTATGAGTTCGTGGGCGCGTTCGACGAAGCGGTTCGTAAAGGCGGGAATGGCCTTAAAAGTTTGAGGTTAGTAAGATGACCAAGTTTGGAGTAGTGACTCGGAGATTTTTGAGGCAGGTAATGGCGAAGTATGAGTGCGTAATGGGAGAGTTCAAGCGTTCGAGAAGGGCACGGGTAAGGAAAGAAGAGGGCGTATGTTATTTAGTGGCGGTGTGGCGTTGGCAGCTTGTTAGAGGAACTTTATCGTTATTCGACTTGAGAAGGAACATTCGGGGCGAATGTTTCTAAGAGAGGAGAATGTTATACCCGTAGTTGCGGTATGTATGTGAGGGCGTGCGTGCGAGAGTGAGAAAATTTTGAAAAGAAAGAAAGATGTGAGTTTTCGTGGAAAAGTTTAGGTTATTTGTGAAGAAAAAGGTTCGTTAATGGGAATTGGATTCCCAGTTTGGTATTTGGACTTCATAGATTATATTAGAATTTTGAGATTTTATTTTGGAAATGGTCACGTGGGGCCACGGGAGAAATTCTGATTTTGTAGACATTTGTTTTTGAGTTTTCGGTATTTTGGATATTTTGGAAGGCGAAATATTACAGGCGAATCGAGGCGACACGTGTCACCCCGTATGGCACCTTGGCGAAATAACATTTGTGCCTGGCACGGTTAAGTCGTTTTTCGGCCAAGCGTTTTGCGTAACTTGCGAAGGAAAATTCCGGCTATGTCGTTTTGTATTTTTGCGGATTTTTAGAAGCGAAACCTTTTGGACCAACGGGAGGTGACACTTGTCACCTCGTTGTGATTTGGAGGGCGGTCAGTGGGTTGGCACTTGGCCGATTGGCCACTGAAGTGTGCCTTGTTTGGTGCATTGTTTTGTGGAGTGTTTTGTGGAGTAGGGTTTAGGGTGCACTTGGCTTAATCTTGCCACTTACACTTGCTTTACACTTGGAAGGATCTTGGCCCTTGGTTGGCCTTTGGTTTTGCTATAAATACCCTTATGTTGATGAACTCTTCGTCCATAAATGAAACCTTCAAGCCTAAAATCCCTCCCTCCTCTGGTGTTGAGTTCGTCCAACTCATCCCCCTCTTTTGAGAGTCTTGGCGAGGGCCTCCTCCTCCCACTTTGTGGTGTCTTGGCAGTGGGGTACCCACTGCTAGTTGTTTCGTATAATACCACATGTTGTGGTATAGAAATACTCCCAGTATTGTTATAATGCCCAAAATACCTTAGCCTTGTACCTTGTAGTATTCCAAAGATACCTCTTTCACGTAGAGTCAGGAAATACTACCTTTTGTCCTTTTAGTCTCAAACCGAAACCCTGAAATCTTCGTAGTTGGTTGAAGTATTTGAGTAGAAGTTAGTTAGAACTTCTAAGGGTTGTTTGAAGTGGTTTGGGCGCGCGTGGAGCTAAACCTTGCTCGGGATCGACATTATAACTTGGATAATTTTGGGCTTATCGAGGTAATTATCTTGTCCTATTGTAATTGGAAATTACATGTTTGTTAGCATATATAGTTGAAGTATACTATATATAGAACTACTTAGTATTCGGCAATGTCTTTTGACTTAAGCTTTGAAGAATAAAGAAGCCAAGCTGTATTTACATAGGGTGTATTGCGATGAACTTGTGTAGAATTGTACACGTCGGTTAGGCGTGTAAACCCACACTGGTTGGCTTGGTAGCGGCCTCGATAGAGGAGGAGATTTCTGTTGTTGCGGGGAGAGTCTTCTTGAATTTTCTTTAGAAAGATAGAAAACTTGTGTTTTGGGGTTAATAGGCGTTTGTGACCTTTATAGGTGAAAGTACTAAGAGTAGCGTATTCTACTCGAGGAGTGGAAAAGGGCTAGCAAGGTTGTAGTACTTGGAGCATTTTGCTTATTGTCGATAAATCGTCGCGAGGTATGTGAACCTCTTCTATCTTTTCTAGCATGATTGTTGTGAACTATGTAGTGCGGTAGGCGTCACATGTGCTAAGTGATTTGGTTGATTTAAAACATAGGGTGTTATAATAGCTTTATGGGAAGTTAGTTATAACGACCTTATGTAAGTGAAAATGGTTTCTTGATGTTAGAAGTTAAGAGACTTGATCTTATAAGATAAGAGACTTAACTTATTTGTTTTAATGTGGATGTTTGTGTGAAACCTCATTCGTGAGTAATGAGTACTTGGTTTTTAAAGGGATAATGTTTCTTGATTTGGGAATCAGAATGTGTATCGACAGACCATGCGAGCGTTAATAAAGGAAAATGTATTGAATAATGATGTGTTGTATTAAAACGGTAGAAACCTCATCTGCATAGAAGCTAAGATAAGACAAAATGATATTACATTTTCTAGATCATGGTCTTTGTAATAAGATCGTTATAAACAAGAATAAACTACTCACATATATGACATATGTTACTCGATTGCTCTAAAAGGAATCAAGTGATTAAGTTTGGGAACTATGAAACCATTTTAAAATGAGAAGCTTGAGTAATTGAAACTAGGCAAACAGGAACTTAGGAAAAGAATCTTGTTACTTGGTTTTGAAAAAGAAGGTGGGTTGGTCATTCTAATACTACGGGTATCGGGTGACTTTTATAACTTGATAATGGATCTCTTTTAAAAAGAACTTTACGTTTGTAGTTCCTTTGGGTTAAAAAACAGGACCTTGGCATAAAATGAAAGTACTTTGAGTTTTGTGAAACTTTCCTATGCTTGTTTTTGTGAAACTTTCGTATGCTTGTTGTTGTGAAACTTGCCTATGCTTGTGATGATAGCCTTTATTGTACAAGCGTTGTGTTTACGTGTTACGCGTCTCTCGATAGAGTCGGTTGGTAGTTGAGAACTTACTTGGATGTCTTGCGGTGGCGGAGAAATTCCGCAGTGCGTTCTGTTGATAGTATTATTGTTGTCGCTTTGGACATCGCGACACGATCGTAGCGCGGGTATGCTTCCATTTGGTTAAGGTCTTGTAGTTGTCGCTTTGGATATCTTGACGCGATCGTGGCGCTGCGGGTATGTTTCCATTTCGATTATCGCGCATGATTTCCTTTTGGACATCTTGACCACGATCGTGGCGCGCGGGTATCGTCCGTTGGAAAGTTGTCTTATTGTTTCCCTTTGGACATCACGACACGATCGTGGCGCGCGGGTATGCTTCCATTTGGATTCTTTGTCTTATTGTTGCATCATGGACGTATACCTGCCGTCACGATATTGAGGCGTCACGGCCATGTCTGAACTGATTGATGTTGTGGGCGTGAGACCCGTAGTTATATTGGAGTGATATTGTTTTATGTTGTGAGCTGTAGTTTGGTTATCATACATGTCTCTGCTTTATATAGACTAGTATGATTTCATTCTGATATTATGCTGATTTCACATACTTGGTACTGTTATCTTGACCTCGCCCGAGGCTGCGTTCATCTGCGAGTAGAAGTACATCGATCGTGGATCCTCGCTCTTAGGATCTCGATTCAGCGTTTTAGGAAGCTCCGTTTCTCGGAGGCTTATCTTTTGGTATGTGTTCCACTGAGTTGTAGGTGCTTGTACATTCGGGTATGGCGGGAGCCACTGTCGTCATAGTCGTGTAAATCTTAAGTGCAGTAGAAGCTTTGTTGTGGCGAGGTTGTAAAGGATTAAAGCATTCGGGTTTTATGTATATCTTTGAAGGCAAGCTTTTTGGTTGCTGTTTATTTATTATATCTCTTGTTTCATGATTCATGTTTTATTTTCCATTGGTTTTCTACGATGTTGTATCACTAGGGTGCAGGGTGAGGCACGATGTGGGCCGAGGTTAGGCGTTACATAAATACTAAGGTATTTGGGCTAGGGTATTTTGGGCATTATAACAATACTAGAAGACAACTTTCTACCAGGAGGGGGTAGATTTTTGGCTAGGCTAGGGGCCTCGGCCAAACTACTAGGCTAGAGGGGGTATTCGGCGAGGGCCTTGAGGAGAGGAGGGTTGGGCGAAAAGGCTACGGAGGAGAGGAGAGGATTTTCAAGACTTGGAAAGATTTGTGGATGAAGAACTCTTCATCTCTAAGGGGGTATTTATAGGTCAAGAAGTGGCCAACCAATGGCCAAGATTAAGACAAGTGCAAGGCAAGTGTAGGGTGAGGATTAACTATACACAAATATCCTACAAACTCCTTGACTTGTGCACAAGGCACAAAAAACGTGCCAATGGTTCTTCAATTCGTCCAATGGACGATTTCAATCCACAAATTGGAGGTGCCAAGTGTCGCCCTCCGTTGGTCCAAAATGTTTCGTCTCTCGGAAAAATCCGCAAAATTAGAAATGGCATAGCGGAATTTACCCTACGAAAGTGGAAGCGTTTAGTCGGAAAGCGATTCTTTTAGCGAGTTGTGCACAAATAAGCGTTTTGCCTAAACTTTAAGGCTAGACTTTTATGCGTATTCCCTTACGTACATACTGCAAATACGAGGTATAACATTCTCCTCCTTAGAAACATTCGTCGAATGTTCCTTCCCAAGCGATTAACGATAAGATTCTTCATAACTTAACGGTTGCAAATGCCACACCGCGAGCAACACTTGGCGAAGCGATAACGAAAATTTACAAGTAGGAAAGTGAATTACGGAGGTGTGGGAATAGGTGAGGATATTCTGCCTCGTGTCCTCACCGGCTTCCCACGTCATCTCCTCCACGAGCTCGTTCGCCCACAAGACTTTGTGGAAGTCACGTCCTTGGTCGCGGACGCCTAACACGGCGATCGACTATCGCTATGGGAATCTCCTCATCGATAACCCGCCGATCACTTGGACATCGTCGATCGGGTGTACCACTAGATGGATCCGATACACCTCGCCGGCATAGATCGTGAAAAACCGGATGCTTGCCTCGGTCGGACGGCGAGATCAACTCGTGGCAACCTTGCCTACCTGCGGACAATCGAAGCGGCCCAATGTACCTGGTGAGTTTCCCCTTCTTCCCGAATCTCATCACACCGCCATGGGTGACACTAGGAAAACGATCATGAACCTCGAACTCAAGATCTGACGGCGATGATCTGCGTCGACTTACATGCGACTACGAGTGTCAATAGCGCTCTCGGATAAGCTTCACCTTATCCACTGCTGCTGTACCAAATCTGGTCCCACTTGCACCTCGCCCACATCGAACCAACCTATAGGCGATCTGCACTTCCTCATACAAGGCCTCGTAAAGGCGCCATCGAATCTTGGAGTGGTAGCTATTATTATCACGCGAACTCAACTAGAGGCAAATAATCCTCCCAACTACCAGCGAAGTCAATAACAGGCTCGCGGCATATCCTCAAGAGTGCGGATAGTGCGCTCTGCTGTCCGTCATGCGTGGATGAAATGCGATTACTCGAGCAACTGCGTCCTAAACCCCTCTGGAAGGACCTCCAGTTAGCGTAAAGCGGGCTCCTGCATGCGATATGATCGAAGTAGGGACTCCATGCGATCGGCGATCTCTCGGATATAAAGTCTGGCATAATCCTCAGCCGAAAAAGTCGTCCTGACGGGAAGAAAGTGGGCTGATTTCGTCAGCCTGTTGACGATAACCCATATAGAATCATGTCTCCACTGAGTGCGAGGTAATCCTGTGATGAAGTCCATGTTGATTACCTCCCACTTTCAGGTCGGGATCTCAATCTTTGCAACAAACCACGGCCTCACGGTGCTCTACCTTCACTGCGACAACACGGGCGAGCTACGAACTCTGCAGCGTCCTCTTCAAGCCATCCCACCAATACGGATCTAAGGTCGTGGTACATCTTGAGTCGACCCGGATGGATGAAATGTATTGTGTGCTTCCCCAAGAACCTGCTGCCGAAGTCCTGAAACATCTGGAATACACAATCTGCCCTCAAACCTTAGCACCCCATCAGGTGATACCTCACGAAGAGTTGTATCACGATATCGAATCAAAGCTGGATCCTCGAACTGTTGCCTCTTCACCTCCTCGACGATGGAAGACTCGGCAACCTCACGAACTCTAACCCCACTGCTATCGAGAATCAATCAAGCGGACACCAAGGCTCGCTAATCGGTGCAAATCACGAACCATGTCCCTCTCTCTAGCTGCACATCCGATAGGCTCCCATCGACCTCGACTAGGCATCCGCCTGACATTGGCCTTCCCGGGTGGTACGGGATATCAACATCGTAATCCTTAAGCAACTCTAACCACCTTCTGCCGTAAGTTCGGCTCCTCTGGTGAAGATATCTTGGAGGCTCTTGTGGTGCGTAAAAATATCCACGTGAACCCCATACAAATAGTGCCTCCAGATCTTGGCGTGAATCACCGCCAACTCAAATCATGGGTGGGGTAGTTCCTCTCGTGTTTCTTGGTCGGGATGCATATGCTATAACCTGCCATGCTGCATCAACACACATCCCAACCCGATGCACGACGCATCACAATACACGACATAACCATCAGGCCCTGCGGAAGTAAGAAGCGAGGCGGTCGTCGATCTCTCTTTCAAGAATGGAAACCACTGCTCCAAGCATCGATCCATGAAACTTGCTGCCTAAGTCGACCTAGTCAATGGTGCGAGATAGAAGCAAACTTCTCCACAAACCGCCGATAATATCCTGCAAGGCCCGAGCTGCGAACCTCTGTCGGAGTAGTAGGTCTGGCCAAGTCTGCTGCCTCGATCTTGGCGTATCCACTCGAATGCCATCAGCCCGACAATATGCCCAGAAACGCCATGAAGTCAGCAAAACTCACATTTGGAAAACTTGGCGTACTGCTAACAGTCTGGAGAAGCGTCGGCCAGATCGCCAAATGCTCGCGTGCTCACTCTGAGCGAGAATAAACCAAGATATCATCAATGAACACTATCACAAACGTGTCCAAAAATGGTTTGAACACTCGGTTCATCAAATCCATGAATACCGCCGAAGCATTGGTCAACCCAAAAGACATGACCCTGAACTCATAATGCGTCTGGTCGGAATGCGATCCTAGGGACATCCACCTCTCGACTACTTTGATGATAGCGATCGCGGATCAATCTTGGAGAAACATCTCGCACCTGCAATTGGTCGAACAAATCATCAATCACGGGAAGGGTATATGTTCTTAATGGTCACCTTGTTCACTGTAATCAACACACATGCGCGGCGTCGTCCTTTTCTTCACGAACAATCTGGCGCTCCCGGGGAGAAACACTAGGCACGATGAAGCCGCTTCTCCGGCAAATCTCTAAGGCGATCCTTCAACTCTCTCAACTCGGCGGTGCCATTACGTATGGCGGAATGGAAATAGGCGAGTGTCCGCAATATGTCAATACAAAACTCAATCTCCTCTCGGGAGGATGCGGAAGGTCATGCGGAAACACGTCGGGAACTCGTGACTCTTCGGCCGGTGAAAATCTGGTACCGCGACTTGATATCAAACACCCGAGCGAGATGGTAGATATACCCATACGCACCATATTCATAGCCTTGAGGTAGGAAATAAACATACCCCTCGGCGATCCGTGCTCCTCCCACTCAACAATGGCTCCTCGAAAGCGGAACCGTACTACTCTCTCTGCGGTATACATTGGCGTAGCAGAAGCTAGCCAATCCGTCCCGTGATCACGTCGAAGTCAATCATCTCCAACTCTATCAAGTCGGCTGGGTCCGACGTAAATGGTCACAGGACAAGCTCTATATATCCGCCGAGCTACCACCGAATCACCCACTGGCGTAGCTACCTCGAAAGGGTCTATGGACTCAGGCTCTATCCCTATCCTACTAGCAACAAGGGAGATATATGGGGCCAGTAGAACCGGATCTATCAAAGCATACATCAAACCCGAAGCCCGATAAAGTACCTGTGACGACATCAGGTGAGGCCTCCTGATCCTGTCGGCTGGACAAAGCATAAATGCGGTTCTGAGGACCGCTAGAACTGGGACCCGAGCCACGACCTCTGCCGCGACCTGCTGACCCATGAGTACCCTGCCCTCCGGGGCGAGTAACTGTAGGAGATGAAGACCGTGAAAGAACGCATGGTGACCCTACCATCGGCCGCGCCTTGGTGGACGGTTCCTCGCATAGTGACCTGCTGGCCTGGCCGAAACAAACCCCCGAACCACAACGCCCGACGTGGGATCTACCGCATCGGCCACACTGGGGGGGGGGTGGTCCCGATCGGCCAGAACCTCTGCTGCTCGATGTCGAAGTCACGGGGCCACAGTGCCCTCGAATATCCTGGCTGTGCTGAGGACGGTGCAGGAGTGCTCTGAGCTGGCTGTGGTGCAAATCTAGACTGCTGCTGAGGCCGCCCACCACGATAGCCACCAAACGACCCTGCCGTCCTGGTCTTCTTCTGCTGCTGCCTGTCAACCCGGCGATCTCTACGCTCGCCGCATCCGAGCATGTGCTGCATGCGGGTAATGTCCATACGGTGAAGAAAACACCCGCATGACTCGCCATATAGTCATCTAGCCCGGTGGCGTGGCGGTGCACCTATCCTCCATAAGCTGCAATCTTTGGGACATATCGAGCCAATGAATCAAACTCGACATTGTACTCCACGGCGGTCGTCCTCTGCCTCGGCGGTAAAATCTATCAGCCCGCGCCCTCGCCATCTGTGGAGGCGAAGTGAGTGAGAAAGCCTCGAGAACTCATCCCAGTAGCTGGGACGCGTGCTCTCCCGGGATAACTCCACGAATCAAACCAATCATTTGCGGTATCACGCGGCCGATCTGAACCGAAGGTCACGGACTCGGTCTCTGAAGCCTTGATCACCCGCATGATCCTCTGTAACTGATGGATGAACTCCTGCGGATCATCCTCCGGCCTCGACCCGTAGAACTCTGGCGGGCTACAACTCAAGAAATCCCGTAGCCTCAAACTATACGCCTCGGGTGTACCACGGATGCGGCCAGGCTGGAGGCTGAGGCTAGGCTCCGGCCTCTCCTAAATGTCGGGCCACAACTTTGTGATAGCTGGGCCGTCTCCTTGTACCCTAACTCCTCCGCCCGGTGTGGGGCGGGAGGTGTGGTGCTGTGGTCTCTTTGGGCTGGCGGCGTCATAGAACTCGCCGTCTGCGGTATAGGCGTGCGAGCCCTCGTGACTCTGGGTGTCCTGCTAGCGACTCCTCATGCCTTGCCACGGGCGGGTTGCCTTACGTGGAGGCATAAGCGTACGAGAAAGGAATACGTTAGAGGTCGACCTATAACACGACTCTAAAGCACGATCTCGAGAATGAGAAAAATGAAACCAATCCTAAATATCCTATAGCCTCACGATTATTGGTGTGGTGCACAACACCGATAATCGAACTACTAGATACGATGCAGAGCACTTTCAGGATTAGCGCTCGATACCACTTTTGTCACGACCCGTTCGGGGCGTGGGTGCCTTCTGGGGCACCCAAGTAGTCATACATCAGTAATGTCGGCGGAAATATAAAGCAAGACATGAAACGATTTATAAAATAAGACCACGGTTTATGTGAAAACATCGCCTTTCGGCATATATATATAAACATGGTTTAGCGATTACATCCGACAACGTACAACATGACTACAGACCTCTGAAATATACAACTATGGCGGGACGGGGCCCGCCATACCTGGCTCATACAAAACTATCTACAGGAGATCATACCCAAAAGTAGAGCCTCGGAAAGATGGAGCTCGACACCAGCGTAGAGATCCTAAGAATGTGGATCTAGCACACTGCTTGCCTGCGGCATGAGCGCGGCCCCGAAGGAGAGTCGATTACAACGGTACTAAGTATATGAAAGCGTAAAGTACTTAAATGAAACATATCATTTTAAAAAGCAGTTTTGCAAGTATGTATGAAACAACCAAGGAAATCGCACATAGTAGTGCCACATCACAAACAAGAAGCGTGATAGGTAAAGCGCTTAACAGGTCTTTTCTAGGCTGCGAATGATCGAAGCGGGGCTAATTGCCCGTAGTATCACCATGCAAGCCTAATCCTGGACTCCCGTAGTCCGCATAGGCCAATCACATAGGCCCGCATAGGGTATATAACCCCGCATCGAGGGTAGCTACTCCTCGGCATCGTCCTGGACTCGTAGTCCGCATGGCCACATAGACCGCATGAGGTATAACCCCGCACACTAACCTGGAACTCCCGTAGCTCCGCATAGGTCCCTTGGACCCGCATGAGGTATTCTCGAATCATGGTCCCAGACCGCCTGAGTCTACCCCGCATCGGAGGGCAGCTTAACCCCCGGTAATATGTCAAGAGGTGAGTGATGTTACACTAACCTAACAGCTTATCGTTAAACAACATAAGCACAACAAGAATACTCTTTTACACAAACTTTACAAGACACTAACACACATAGCATCATATCATGTCTACTTATCAAACCATCTTATTATTCTTTTCACAATTCAATATAAATCATTATAAACACATAGGCAAACTGTTTCTTTTATAAATCTTAAGGGTTTATACTTAACTTCCCATAAAGCTAGTATAACTCTTAAGCACATTTAAAAACCAATTAGTTCTCTTACATTAAAAATGCTTGATATTCTTGTGAAATGCTTTGGATCTTTATTATTAGGGCTTAAGCGTGAGGCATTACCGTAAGTGTTATTGGGCTTAAGCGTGAGGCATTCTTAGTAAGTGTTATTCGGGCTTAAGTCAAAGACATTGCCGTAGTTATTATTCAGTTAACACGTATGCGTCTACGTACTATATATATTGTAAAATATCATGCTTTAGGAAGAATCACATACCTTCTCGTGAAAACCACGCCAAGTTGAATATGTCGCGTAGAGTCGACTATAATAGTCACAGACATCTATCAAAGACTACTCGAAGGTCATTCTAAGCAGAGGGTTCACAATTCTATGGAAAGTTGGGCAGCACTTCCCTGCGGTGAGCTATATAAGTCCACTGTGAAAGCAGTCTATGTAAATCTGATTTGATTATTCTTCTTTTAAACCCTTCTACTGTAGTATGATTCAATTTATACGTGATATTCTTCTAAGTATTTAATACTTATTCTAATACTACTACAGTATGTATTCTCTAATTCAAAGAGGGTTAGGATTAGTTACCTCGGTAAGCCCAATAATATCCTAGAAAAGTCGCGCTGAGCAAGGTTTTGCTCTAAGTTGTATGCTCGAGGAAACCTTAGAAGTTCTTCACAACTTTTACTAAGTACTAAGGTATTTGGGCTAGGGTATTTTGGGCATTATAACAATACTAGAAGACAACTTTTCTACCAAGGGAGGGTAGATTTTTGGCTAGGCTGGGGCCTCGGCCAAACTACTAGGCTAGAGGGGGTATTCGGCCAGGGCCTTCACAAGGGGAGGAGGAGGTTGGGCGAAAAGGCTACAAAGGAGAGAGAGGATTTTCAAGACTTGGAAAGATTTGTGGATGAAGAACTCTTCATCTCTAAGGGAGTATTTATAGGTCAAGAAGTGGCCAACCAATGGCCAAGATTAAGACAAGTGCAAAGCAAGTGTAGGGTGAGGATTAACTATACACAAATATCCTACCAACTCCTTGACTTGTGCACAAGGCACAAAAAACGTGCCAATGGTTCTTCAATTCGTCCAATGGGCGATTTCAAGTCCACAAATTGGAGGTGCCAAGTGTAGCCCTCCGTTGGTCCAAAATGTTTCGTCTCTCGGAAAAATCCGCAAAATTAGAAATGGCATAGCCGGAATTTACCTACGAAAGTGGAAGCGTTTAGTGGAAAACGATTCTTTTAGCGAGTTGTGCACAAATAAAAGCGTTTTGCCTAAACTTTAAGGCTAGACTTTTATGCGTATTCCCTTACGCATACTGCGGAAATACGGGGTATAGCAGTGCCTCCGATCGGGTAGCCTCGCGATCTATGTGACTATGATTCGAGATACCTCATGCGGGTCCGGTGGCCTATGCGAGCTACGAGAGTTCGAGTTAGTGTGGCCTTTATGGTCATGCGATCTATGTGGCCATGCGGGCGAGTCGGGGCGATGCCGGAGTAGCTACCCTCGATGCGGGAATACCTCATGCGGGCCTATGTGAGTGGCCTATGCGGAGGCTCGGGAAGTTCGAGGACTAGACGCGCACATTTGATCTGCGGCCGAGTGGCGGCCGATCATGTTGCGGTCTAGAGCATCTCGTAATCTGATTTATGACCTTGTTGGTACTAGGTTTTAGTAGTCGCTATGCCCGTAATTACCGTGCGGTTTTATTATGACATGTAGGACACGGTGTTCATGTGTATTCCTTGGTGCTTTTATATCATAGGCCGGCGTGAGGAAGGTATTCCACGGGCATGATTGATGTTGTGGGCGTGAGACCCATAGTTATATTTGAGTGATGACTTTGAGGCGTGAGTCACGACTTGACATGATTGCTTATTTATTGTGAATCGTAGTTTGGTTATCATACATGTCTCTGCTTTATATAGACTACTATGATTTCATTTCTGATATTTTGATTTCACATACTTGGTACTGTTGTCTTGACCTCCTTGAGGCTGCGTTCATGCCGCAGGTAGAGGTACACCAGTGTTGATCCCCGCTCTTAGGATCACAGTTCAGCGTATTGGGAAGCTTCGTTTCTTCGGAGGATTATCTTTGGTATAGTCCCCTGTCGTTGTAGGTACTTACATTCAGGGGTATGGCGGGGCCCTGTCCCGCTATTGTTGTTATATCAATCTTAGAGGTGCAGTAATCTTGTTGTGGGCGAGTTTGTAAAAAGGATGTAAGCTGATTTCAGTTTTTAAATATATGCCGAAAGGCAACTTTTCTTCAGATAAACTGTGTCTCTTCTACATTGTTTCATGTTGTGTTTTATATTCCGCTGATTACTCTGATGTATTTCTACTTGGGTGCCCGGGGTAAGGCACGATCCACGAGGTTGGTCGTGACAAAAGTGGTATCGAGCGATTAATCCTCGAAAAGTGTCTACAGACCGTATCTAGTAGAGTCTTGATTATCGGTGTGTTGTGCACCACACCAATAATCATGAGGCTATAGGATATTTAGGATTGGTTTCCATTCTTCTCACTCTGAGATCGTGCCTTAGAGCTGTGTTATAAGTTGGACCCCTCTAACGTATTTCTTTCCCTTACCAGTTATGCCTCCGCGTAAGGCAACCCGGGCCCAGAAGGGCAAGCGGCGGAGGCGAGTAAACACGAGAGAGGGTTACGAGGCACGAGCCCAACCATCACCCGAGTTGGTGCTTCATTCGGGAGTTCTGCGACATCGCCGATCCAGCAGTCTAACGCGGCGGCGATTCCTCTGCGGCCATGATATTTGAACCTTCAGTTCCACGACCAGTAGCAGGAGGTATGGATTGCAAAGAGACGACCCTGTTTGTAGCTATGGATTTAGCAACCAGAGAGTATTTTATGTATCAATTTATCGCGGGCCTTGATGAATATCTAAGAAAGGGTTGTGCAAGAGTAGCTCTTGATCGAGCATGAGCATGGCTGCGTCTGAGCTTATGCCGCGTAGAAAGCGTGAAGGATCGGCAGGTTAACCAAGATCGGCGAGAAGAGGGCGAGCAGCGAGGTCCTTTGGTAACTTTCGAGCGGACCTTCGGCGGATTGGTTATGCGCCTCCGCCAGTGCAGTGGTTCTCCACAGGGTTCAGGACGTTCGGGGTATGTAGGAGTTGGTGAGCTCGGGCGCTAGTTCGCGGCTCACGTAGGTTTGAAACGGCGGATTGATTTCCCTCAGTGTTCACAGTGTGGCAAACGTCATCCCGGGGAATGTCGTCTTTTTGTTGGTACTTGTTTTACCTGCGGCCGTCAGGGCCATGTGTCGAAAAGATGTCCTAGTAGGAGGACTCGGTCTACCAGATTAGTTGCAGAGTCAGTGATTCGGAGAGGAAGCCAGAGGAGGCCACCCCCACCTCGGTGTGGCCGTTATGGTAGATGTCATTTTGGGGAGTGTCGTGCTTCTTCGACAGCTTGTTATGCTTGCGGCCAGCAGGGCCATTTTGCGAGAATTTGTCCGACCAGAGGTGGCGCGGATGTAGAGACTCAGCCTTCAGGATCAGTGGCTAGTTCATCACCTTCCCTAGCTATGCGCCCAACAGGGCAGGATTGACTAGAACGACAAAAGGGGAGTGAAGCAGTAGATACAGGTATATCCTTAACCCTCTAGAGATTAGTATGTGTGATAAGATGAGTATATTTTAAGTGTTATGTTCAGATAGCATTGTGTTAATTATGAGCCTTAGAATATTATACGTAGAGACCTTAGATGTGAGGTTATCTTGAGTAAAAGATTTATTTTATATTTGACCCTTATCGGAGTGCATAGTTCATGTGAGATATGTTTGTGTGATAAGTCCCTGTGTAGTGTGAAAGGAAAGATGGTATTTGATCTAAGAAGACCACTAGGTTTTCGTGACTTGATTAGTGAGATTGTTCCGGATCGGGGAACAAGAGTTTTGCGTGATAGCGGGTCGGGTTGCGGACCAATTGCGGGTCAACCCGAGACTTGTATTGTAGTGGGTTCAGTTTGTGGTGGTTCCACTTTGTGGTAGGGTCATGAGGGTGTTAGGCCCAAGTTTAGTTAACCAGCATACGAGTTCGTGGATGCGTTCGACCAGTAGTCGGGCCGATGAGGTCAGCCCATCTTGTCTTCGATCAGGACCGTGTACTCGGCAGAGGGTTATGCGAGATGTTATATCGGGAAGGTTGTAAGGCTGCACGAGGTGCCTACTTTCACCTTATGACAGACAGTGGAGCCCAGGTTACGGCTATTTCTTTTTCTGGAAGTTTTACCAGGCAGGGTTAGGAACTCAGGTGAGTCTCAGTATCGCATTCGCCCTCGGGCCAGTGTTTGGATTCCAGGGTAGCTGTAAGGATTGTTGCCTCCTGTTGCGGGAGTGTTTAATAGCTACCATATCAATATTCGGAGGGTGCCTTGTGAGGCCTCATTTGGGCGGAAGTGTAGGTTGTCGATCGATTGGTTCGATGTTGGCACGGTTCAGCTAGTAGGTTCATACTTGTTCAGCAGGATGTGGGTAGGGTGAAGCTTATCCAAGAAAGGTTATTGGCAGCTCAGGGTCAACAGAAGTCATGCGGATAATCGACGTCGACACTTGAAGTTCAGGTTGACGGTCGGTACTCTTGAAGGTACCACCCCGGAAAGGGTGTGACGAGTTTTGGAAAATAGAGGGAACTTAGCCTGAGATACTTGGAGCGTTTTCAGATCATGTGAAGAATAGGCCAGGTTGCCTATAAGTTGGCATTACCGTCCGACGTAGGAAGCAGTACGTCCGGTCTTTCAGGTTGTTATATTCGGAAAAGTATCGGAGATCCATCCAGAGTGTTCCCTGTTAATGATGACCAAGTTGGAGATGGTAACCCCGAGATTTTGGGAACTGAAGCAGTAGCAGAAATGTGGTAAGTTATGAGAAAGAGTTCGAGTGTACGAGTAGGGCACAACGAGTAAGGGTAGAAGTGAGCATATGTTAAGTGGAACGTTATCGTCATCTGTATCGAGAAGGAACATTCGGGACGAATGTTTCTAAGGAGGGGAGAATGTTATACCCCGTATTTCCAGTATGTGCGTGGGACGTGCGTCTGAAAGTTTTGGCCTTAAGATAGGCAAGGATCGAAAATTTTGTGCACAACTACCAAAACGAATTGTTTTCCGACGAAACGTTTTCCAAAACTTGCGTAGGGAAAATTACGGCTATGTCATTTAAAATTTTTGCAGATTTTTCCGAGAGATGAAATATTTTGGACCAACGAGAGGGCGACACTTGTCACCCTCAAGTGGGCGGAACCATGGCCGAAAGTGGTGCACGTTTTGTGCCATGTTTTGTGGCCTAAACCATGGGTCAATGTTTGGAGTAGATGGCTAGGGGGCACTTGGGAAAATCCTCACCTTCCACTTGCCCCCCACTTGTCTTGATCCTAGCCCTTGAAAGTCCTATAAATACCCCCTTGAAGTGCAAGACTTCTTCATCCCAAAAACATTTCTAAGTCTTGAAAACCCTTCCCCCCTTTGGAGAGGTTCTCGTCCAAGCCTCCCCCTCCCCCTTTGAGAGGCCCCTTGGCCGAGAGGTACACCCCCCCTCCTAGTGGTGTTGGCCGAGACACACCCCCCCCCCTTGCCTAGTTGTTCTCGTAAAATACCCCCCCCCCCTTGGTAGAAAATACTCTCCAAGTATTGTTACTATTTCCAAAATACCTTAGCCTTATACCTTGTAGTATTCCAAAGTTACCTCTATACGTAGAGCCCGGAAATACTACCTTATGTCCTTTTTGTCTCAAAACGAAACCCTAAGGAAAATCTTCACAGTCGGTTGAAGTGTTAAGTAGAAGTTGCGTAGAACTTCAAGGGTTGTTTGGAGCGGGTTGGGCGCCAGTAGAGCTAAACGTTGCTCAGATCGACATTTTAACTTGGATAATTTTGGGCTTATCGAGGTAAATATCTTGTCCCTTTTGTAATTAGAGTTTACATACTGTTGAAGTATAAGAATTAAGTATAAGTTATATCTGAGGAAGGTATATAAGAAGGGTGAATTGTATTTACATGGGGTGTATTCTGATAGACTTGTGAAGTTTGTGGTAGGGAAGTCTTGCCCAATTTTCCGTAGAATCTTGTATCTAGATTTATTCTAGAGTAGTCTAGACATTGATAGACTTGTACAACCTTTATAGGTTGAAATCGCGAGTAGCGTATTCTACTCGAAGGGAGGAAAAGGCTAAGCGGATTCTGATTACTTTGGAGCTATTTGCTAATAGTCGATAATCGTCGCGAGGTATGTGATTCTTCCTATCCTCTTGAGCATGATATTTTAAAAGAATATATATATAGTACGGTAGACGTACGTGTGTTAACTGAACGTGGTTTTATTCCGATGTCTTTTGACTTGATTTTAAATAATAAGAATCTTGAAGTATTTCAAAAGAATTAAGAAACCTTTTTGAAAGAAGAGTAAGGCTTGGTTTTAAAAGCTTAAGAGTTATACTAGCTTTATGGAAAGTTAGGTATAACGACTTAAGAGAGATAAAAAGAATGGTTTATTGATTTTAGAAGTTAAGAGACTTGATCTTAAAAGATAAGAGACTTGACTTAATTGAATTAACATGAATTTTGTTAATAAGTGTGAAACCTCATTCGTGAGTAATGAGTACTTGGTTTTTAAAAAGGAATAATGTTTCTTGATTTGAAATCGTAATAAGTATCGAACAAACCACAAGCGCTAATAAAGGAAATGTATTGACTAATTAAGTATTATAAAAACCAGTAGAAACCTCCATCCGCATGAAGCTAAGATGAGACAAAATGATATTACATTTCCTAGATCATGCATTGCTAAATAAGATTGATTATGAACAAGAATAACCTACTCACATATAAGGCATATGTTTCTCAAATTGTTTAAAAGAGAATTATATTCTTAAGTGATTAAGACTAGGAACCACGAAACCTTTCGAAAATGAGAAACTTGAGCATTTGAAATTAGGCAAACTTGAATGTTTGGAAAATAATGTTGTTACTTGATTTTACAAAGGGAAGTGTTTTGGTTTACTTAAAAAGATAGTCACTCTATTTTTATACTACGGGTATTGTGTGACTTTTGTGAAAGAAACGGATCTTTTAAAGAATTAATGTATGAAGTGCTTTGGGGATAAAAACCCGAACTTGTTGACATAAAGTAGGAAGTGCCTTGTGTGAATAACTTGACTATGTTGGTTTGTGATAGCCTTGTAATACTTTCTTGTTGGTTCGATAAATAAACATGTTAGGATGCTACGTGTGTTAGTGTCTTGTAATGTTGTGTAAGGGGGTTTCCCTTGATTGTGCTTATGTTGTTTAACGATAAGTTATTATGTTAGTATTATATCACTCACCTTGACTTGATCCCGGGGGTTAAGCTGCCCTCCGATGCGGGGT
Source organism: Przewalskia tangutica (assembly GCA_029844215.1). Taxonomy (NCBI): domain Eukaryota; kingdom Viridiplantae; phylum Streptophyta; class Magnoliopsida; order Solanales; family Solanaceae; genus Przewalskia; species Przewalskia tangutica. The sequence goes on from JAQGDG010000034.1 coordinate 1,353,163, forward strand.
AGCCTCAGGCAGTCTGTGTGACTATGATTCGAGATACCTCATGCGGGTCCAGGTGGCCTATGCGGAGCTACGAGAGTTCCAGGTTAGTGTGCGGCCTTTATGGTCATGCGGTCTATGTGGCCATGCGGACTGCGAGTCCAGGACGATGCCGGGGAGTAGCTACCCTCGATGCGGGGAATACCTCATGCGGGCCTATGTGAGTGGCCTATGCGGAGCTGCGGGAAGTTCCAGGACTAGACGCGCACATTTGATACTGCGGGCGAGTGGCGGCCGATCATGTGGCGGTCTAGACAGATCTCATGATCTGATTTATGACCTTGTTGGTGCGTGGGTTTTAGTAGTCGGCTATGCCTTCGCACTTACCGTCACGGTTTTATTATGACACAGGTGGGACCCGTGTTCATGTGTATTCCTTGGTGCTTTTATATCATGCATCGGCGGTGAGGAAGGTATTCCACGGGCATGATTGATGTTGTGGGCGTGAGACCCATAGTTATATTTGAGTGATGACTTTGAGGCGTGAGTCACGACTTGACATGATCGCTTATTTATTGTGAAGTAGTTTGGTTATCATACATGTCTCTGCTTAATATAGACTACTATGATTTCATTTACATATTTTGATTTCACATACTTGGTACTGTTATCGACCTCCTTGGTCGTATTCATGCCGCAGTAGAGTACACCAATGTTGATCCCGCTCTTAGGATCACGATTCAGCGTTTTGGGAAGCTCCGTTTCTTGGAGGCTTATCTTTCGTATAGTCCTGTCGTTGTAGGTACTTACATTCGAGGTATGGCGGGGACCCCGCCATTGTTATTATATCATTCTTAAGTGCAGTAATCGTTGTAGGCGAGTTTGTAAAAAGGATGTAACTGTTCGGATTTAAGTTTTTATATATATGCCGAAAGGAAACTTTTCTTCAGATAAACTGTGTCTCTTCTACATTGTTTCATGTTGTGTTTTATATTCCGCTGATTACTCTGATGTATGTCTACTTGGGTGCCCGGGGTAAGGCACCAGTCACGGGCCCGGGTTCGGGTCGTGAAATTTTCTCTCTTCCTTACTGGTTGTACTCTTCCCGTACTTCCAAACTTATACTATTATACGTACATAACTTCCATACTAATTCTGGCCTCCAATCTTTGGAGTTACTATATCGAACAATTTTTAAGGCCATTTCGGCTCACGACCGGTTCGGTGGAACGTGTCCACTAACACAGAAATGATTAACTAGACTTGGGCCTTGCACCCTCGTGACCCTGTCACATAGAGGAACAACCCTCAACCGACCCTGCTTCATTACAGGCTATGGGTCGACCCGTAATAGGTCCATAACCCGACTCGGCGGCTATCAATGTTCTAAGGATCACAATTTCCATGCCCTAAGCCTACATTATCCTTCCCCGCATACGGGTAAGATGGCTTCTCATAAGCTCTTAATCGTGTTGTCTTAATCATAACAACCATACGGATCTCATCCGTACTATTCTCTTAAGCATACTACGTAGATTAATCTATTAACATAGTCTTCCATTAAGTCCATTATCAAAATTTCTTATGGGTTCATTACCTTCTCAGACAGCTCATCATCTCCTAATTATCTCAAATTAGTACGTAAAACCTTGATGAGAATCCATTAAACTGTTTCATACCTTTCCGGTATCTATTTAGTCCTTACTAATTCTTGATAATCGATAATCATTCTAGGCAACACGCGTCTGACCCTCATACATAAATCCGTATAGCTGTATGTCATTATACCAACTATACAACAAGTATTACCAACCTGGATACGCAATCCACATAATCCTTCATGGGTCACTGCTACCTTTCTCATAGCTGCAATCAATATAACTCGTTAGGGAGAGACGACCCTAACACAAATTTCATCGCACGATCTCGAGTGAGAAGAATGGAAACCAATCCTAAATTCCTGCAGACCTCCTTATTATAGATGTGGTGCACAACACACCGATAATCAAGACTCTACACGTGCAGCCAGACACTTTCGATGACTAATCGCTCGATACCACTTTTGTCACGACCGAACTCGGGCGCGGCGATGCTCTACACAGGCACCCTTACATGTATACATCATATAATAGTAGCGGAACATACATATAACTCAAAAAAGAAATAAATAACAGGTTAGCCGATGAGGCCACCTTCCAAAAGTATACACATAACCCAAAAAGCAGTTACCTCTTTCTTTTTCTTTACAACCCAATCCACAAGATATGACTACAGACCTCTAAGAATTTTTACATAAACAACTGTGACGGGACAGGGCCCCGCCATACCCCTGAATGTACAACAACCGACAATACCAGGGATCTGAACCAAAGATAAGCCTCCGGAGTAATGGAGTTTCTCAACAGCTGAACAGTGATCCTAAGAGTGAGGATCAGCAACCTGTATAACTCTACCTGCGGCATGAACCACAGAAATCGGTTACAAAATATGTACCAAGTATGTAAAACTGAAAGTACTGTAATTTAAATCATAAAGTCTAAAATAAAGCTGGAGACATGTATGATGATCAAAATAACAGTACATTGTGCCTTACTAATAATGAGAGTAAACAAGAGTATACTTTACTGCATTAAAATAGGAGGCTTATGATCAAATTAGGGCCACCCGCCCGTAGTATCATTAAGCAATCCTACTCCTAGGACTATTTCACTAAAATAGGTCTTGTGGACCCGCAATGAGGTCATCCGCCTCGCATAGGACTGGTCCGCCCCGCATAGGACTATTTCACCCGCATGAGCCCTACGGACTCGCATGAGGTATTCCTCGCATCATGGGGAGCAAATCCACGGAATATGCAATGCCAAGCGAGGAATGACCCCGTAATGAATAATATATCATTAGCACAACTGGCTATCATACATAACATAAGCACCACCGGCTTATCATACATAACATAAGCACCACCGGCTTATCATAATTATCATAAGCAAGTTAAGACATCCCCTAACTTCTTATTAGCCTAAATTATCATGCACTCTCATTTTATTTAACTTAAGGCACTAACATGTCATTAAAAATTGATGCGCGGTAAGATGCACACACTTTAAACGCAAGTGCACGTTATCGTGACAAGTAGTATAGTCTTGATAAGACCGAATATCGTCCTCAAGGATTAGGGTTCAATTACCAACTATCTATTTTTTGGTATCTATTTGGTAAATTGATATTTGGATTTGTTGTTTATAACTAAGAATTGTGAAAGCTATTTAACTATAAGGATTTACTTCAGTGGTGATGAGAATAGGGCTTCCATGTATCCTCACTATCCGCTTATGCTACTTATTAATGCAATAACTTATGGTATTCTTCTTCTGGAGAAAGCAGGTTTACGAAATCGTTTTATACTCCCGTTAGGGTTATATAAACACTCAACCCCAGTATCGCACCTTACCTACCTTTCGGTGATAAGGATAACTCTATAGGAGGATTAAGAACAAAAACCTAGTTAACCGTCACGCACAATGCGCAAAATTAGGGTTGTTAAGCCTCTCATAACGCTACATAAATAATTGAGGTATTTTCATCCCCAATCCAAGAATGTCTATCCAACTTACGAGATATTCACAATCCCCCTTCTAATCGATTAGAAATCATATAGTGATAATTAGTTGTCAATTAATTACCAAGAATTCAACTCAAATATTGGATAGATCTCACAATAAGAAAAATAACCATAAGCATGCATTAATTCATAACAAAAGTTTCTAGAGATTCAACATGGAAAGCCCTATAAGAGAATTAGTTCCTAGCCATAGACATGACAAGAACTAATCCCATGTTCATCATACAAAAACTGAAATAAAGTAAAGAAAAGGAAAAGAAATTACTAGACTATGGTCTCCAATCTCTAAGCAAGAAGCCTTGTGTTGTGCAAGAAAGGGAACCCTTAAAAACTGCCTAGGGTTCTCCTTTTATAGGCTGAAAACCGCCTCCCTCTTTTCCTTCAGGCCTGGCCCAGAATTTCGTCCAAAAACCTAATTTTTCCGCGTCGGCGCCGCGGCCCTGCAGACAGGCGCCGCGGCGCCGGAAGTTCTGCAATCCGTCGGGTGTTTTGGCGCCGCGGCGCTGCAACTCCTGTAGCTTCTCGGATGTTTAGGCGCCGCGGCGCTGAGTCTTCTGCAGCCTCTCTGAATAGTGGGCGCCGCGGCCCTGCTTTTGACTGCAGGAGGCGCCGCGGCGCTGGTCTGGATTTCACCCTCGTTCGCCACTTTCTCTGTTTTCAGCTCTGGCATCTCCTCTTTTGCCCTCTTTTAGCTCCTTTTCCGCCATTTGGCCATTTTAACCACTTTGACTCAATAGAAAGGAAAACTATCCTAATACAACACTTATATGTACAAAACGGGACAAAAGACTAACTAAAACTGACTCAAAAGGTGTATATAAAATACACCGATCAAAAATCCGAGAATTTAACTCAAGTACTACGTACTTCCGTTCCTTTAAAAAGAGCCCTTTTTATATAAAAACTCCAAGATACTAACACCCGTATAAAGGCTTGTCTATTTTTCAAATCAAGTTACTACACCTTTAGAAATTCATTTCAAGGCTTTAAAACCAAGTAACTTCTACTTTCACAACCTAGGAAACTCGTGCCTATAAAATAGACCACTCTTTTAACCTTCCATAAAGTCGTTATAACTAACTTTCCATAGAGCCGTTATTAACTCTTTATGTTTTAGACAAATGCATTATTTTTATAACCAAGAGACTTATACTTTTAAAACCAAGTATCATATACTGTCAAATCAAGTTACATAACTTTCAGAATACTTCAAGTCTCTTAACTTTAGAAATCAAGTTTCTTAACTTTAGAATAGTTCAAGTAATTAATACTTTCCAAATCAAGTATTCTATACATTTTCAAGTCAAGAAATCTTTGTTTACCTTATTAGAATAAACCATTCTTTTATCTTCCCATAAAGTTGTTATAACCAACCTCCCATAAAGTCGTTATACTAACTTTATGCTTTAAAAGCTAAGACATCTTTAACCTTTAAAACAAGTGAGTTAATTCTCTAACTCAACCAACTTGGACATTCATAAACAAGTCAAGGATACCAAATAAAATTAAATTCATTTAAATCTCGTACGTCCACCGTACTATACATTTATAGCTACTCATGCTCAAGAGACAAGAAAAGTTCCACATACCTCTTCGACTTAAACCACTTGCCAAGTTGAATACACCGCACGTAGAATGTCAACCTATAATGACCATAATACGTCTATCAACTACTAGCTTTCAACGTAGAATATTTCTAAGTATAAGGACTCTTAATTCTATGGAAAATCGGGCAGCACTTCCTTTGTTTCTACGTACTTTTCCACCTTTTTCAAGGCCTGAAAATCAATAACCAAATGCCACATTTAAGGCTCAACAATTCAGCAATTCAAAGGGGATTACACGCCTAACAGACGCGTGTAAATTCTACCCACAATTAATATCCAAAAAGTCCAACATTTCAATGCCATTATCGGCTTCATGCAACAACAATGTCAATTTCCTTTCAATTCCTTTTTCAATCCAAGTTGTTATTCTAATATGTTATATACCCTATAATAATTATAACAACTACAATTCCTTTCTTTCTTAACATGCGACGATTATAACTATCGACCAAATGATTACAACATGAATGGCTAACTTGCCCATTTTCGGTTTTTAACATGTCGACATGATCCAAATCTTTTCAAACTTCAATCTATATATCACATGCTCATTTAACAACTACTATAACATGAAATCTTTAATCACTTAAGAGGATGAAGATTTTACCTCAATAAGCCCTAATAATGTCCAAGCGTAAAAGTCGATCCTTAGCCACTTTTAGCTCCTCTTCTTATGTTCCAATCCGCTCCAAGCACTCCTTAGAAGCTCATAACCAACTTCTCTTCAATTTCTAACTTCAAAGTTGAAGAACACCTTAGGTTTTCACCTTGCAACTAACGTGAAAACGTAGTTTTCCGGGATCTTTCTATTGAGATATCCTTGTAATACCCTTAGGTACCTTGGGTTGAAGTATTGTGAATTATGATCCAAAATTGCAAAAATTTTGTGTGGGAAATGAGGCATTGCCGAGAGCTTTCTCTAGAACAAGAATGTTGTGGATAATTTTTCTAAGTGTTGAAGACTAGTCTTTGTTACACCCCGTAAATTCAAGAAAATAAGATAAGAAAGTACGAAAGGAAGTAAGGTTTGATTTCGGAAAGATAAGTTGGCAAAAATATTGTAGGCAGATTTTCAGTCAACTTCGGAGCGATATATCTCCTAGTTCATTAGGAGTTTTTAGGTGTTTAAAAAGCCTAGTATGAAGTTCGTTGAGCCTAGTTTCCAACACAACAAACCGCTCATCGATTGGACATCGGAGTAGGAAGTTATGGGCGTTGCAAGATCAGCTGGCAGAAGAGTAGGAAAAATATCGCGATCGTGCTCCACGCCGCGGCGCCGGCTGCAGGGCCGCGGCGCCGTAAGACCTGAACCTTTCTGAAGTTGCAGCACCGCGGCGCCGGCTGCAGGGCCGCGGCGCCGAGGCGGGATTTTTAGCGAAAATTGGGAAACATCAGAAGATATTTTGGTAAAGGGCCTATAGGAGGGCGACAAGTGTCCCTCCCAACTTGTAAAGCAAGCTAGACCTTATATTATGGCCAAAGTCTTGCAATCCTTGGCCATTTGCAAGATTTCATTCCAAGAAATTGCTTTTCCCTTCTCTCTCAAAATTTAAAAACCCTAAGCCTTGTGTGATGAGATTTTGGAAAGCGTGAAGGATATATGTTGACAAGCTTGTAGAGGTGATTCTAACGTGAAGAAGAATTTCGGAAAGAGGGCTTATTGAGGTTAGATTTTCACCTTCTTTATATGATTGAAGATTACCTGTAATAGCAGTCAAGAAATGAGTATGTGGTATATAGATTGAGGTTTGAAAAGATTTGGATCATGATATACATGTTAAAAACCGAAAATGGACAAGTTAGCCATTAATGTTAAAATACAATTTGGTCGATAGTGATTATCATCGCATGTTAAGGAAAAGAGGATTTATAGTTGTTGTAATTGTTGGTATGTATATAACATGTTAAGAATAACAACTTGGTTTGAAAAAGGAATTGAAAGGAAATTGATATTATTACGGCATTGATTGTAGCCGAGAAAGACTTAAGTTGTTGGATAGTTTTATGTTAATTGTGGGGCAGAATTTTACAAGTCCGGTTAGGCGTGTAATCCCCTTTGAATTGCTGAACGGTTGAAGCCTTAAATGTGGTATTTGGATATTGATTTCAGACCTTGAAAAAGGTGGAAAAGTATGTAGAAACAAAGGAAGTGTTGTCCGATTTTTCCATAGAATTTAGTGACTTTGCACTTAGAATATTCTACGTTTGAAGCTAGAAGTTAATAAACGTATTATGGTCATTATAGGTTGACATACTACGTACGACATATTGGACTTAGCAAGTGGATTGAACCAAAGAGGTATGTGGACTTTCTTATCTCTTGAGCATGAGTAGTTGTAAATGTATAGTACGGTAGACGTACGAGAGTTCAATGATTTTAGTTTCATTTGATATCCTTGACTTGTTTTAGGGATGTCCAAGTTGGTTGAGTTAGAGAATTAACTCACTTGTTTTTAAAGGATAGAAATGCCTTGGTTTCAAAAGCATAAAGTTGGTTAATAACTTTATGGGAAGTAAAAAGAATGGTTTTTCCTAGTAAGGTAAACAAAGATTTCTTGACTTGAAAATGTATAGAATACTTGATTTGGAAAGTATTGATTCCTTGAGCTATTCTAAAGTTAAGAAACTTGGGTATTAAAGTTAAGGGACTTGAAGTATTTTAAAGGTATAAGTCTCTTGGTTATAAAAAGAATGGAAGTGTCTAACGCATAAAGTTAGTATAACGGCTTTATGGGGAGTTGGTTATAATAACTTTATGGAAAGTTAAAAGAGTGGTTTACTCTAAGTAATGTAAGTAATGATAAATGACTTGAAATAATGAAGGGCAATTTGATTTAAAGGCATCAATTGCTTAAAGTATAAAGTAAGGGTCACTTGATTAGAAGCCTAAAAGTATAATTCTAAGTGTAGTGACGTATGTGAAATATAGATTAGCCTTGATACTGCGCGTGTTAGTATCTTGGGGTTTTATATGAAAGTTCCTTGAGGTTATAAAATGAGATCCATTTGGTATGTTAATGAAAGTCTAAAGATTTTATGAACTTGCCTATACTCGCTTGTGATAGCCTTGGAGTGCAAGTATTATGTTGATACGCTGCCGTGACTCTCAGTTGGAGGGTCGGCTGTCTTGTTGTGAAATTATTTGGACGTACCGACAGTGATGGAGGATTCCACGGGTATGCTTCCATTGTGATTGATCCATGGACATGCTTGCGATGGAGGATTCCGGGGCATGCTACCATGATGCGGGTTAAATTCCCGGATACGATTATTACTCCATGGATTAGCTCTCCATGAAGACATGTACCCGAGATGAGGGATTTCACGGGCATGTTATATACGATTAATACCCCATGGATTAGCTCTCCATGAAGTCATGTACCCGAGATGAGGGATTCCACGGGCATGAGATATATATACATGTATTGTATGAGTGTACGCCGACAGTGAGGTAGGATGTCACGGGCGCGTCACATGATTACATTTTACAATTTCGGCTGTCGGCAGTGATGGAAGATCCCACGGGAAGGAGATATATATATATATGTTTTGTATGTGTGTCGGTGATGAGGTAGGTTGCCACTGCGCGTCACATGGTTATATTTTACGCTGCATGCCGGCGATGATGGGGATCCCACGGGCACGCTTTGGTATTTGAGGGCTTGTGTCCCTAGCTATGGTGTGACTACTGTTCATGTGGTGAAATAGTCTTTAAAAGGTATTGTGACTTGCTTGAAAAGTAAATATGACTTGATACTACGGTTATTAGTATCTTGGAAGTTTTATATGAAAAAGAGTCATTTAAAAGAATAAAAGTATGTAGTACTTTGGGTTAAATTCCCGGATTTTATAATGACATGATAGTGCCTTAAGTAAACTAAAATGAGAGTGTGTCTGAACAAAGCTAATAAGAAGTTAGGGAATTTCTTAACTTACTTATGTTATGTATGATAAGCCGGTAGTGCTTATGTTATGTATGATAAGCCGGTAGTGCTTATGTTATGTATGATAAGCCGGTAGTGCTTATGTTATGTATTATAGCCGGTTGTGCTAGGTTATGTTATTCTTGCGGGGTAAACCCCCGGGTTACTAATTATTCCATGGATTTGTTACCCATGATGCGAGTGCGGCGTTTGTACTCATTGCGGGCCCACCGGGCCCATGCGGGTGAAATAGTCCTATGCGGGTGAAATAGCCCACTGGGCTTCTGGTGCTCAACCTTGACCTGCTACTAATTCGGACACTAAGCAACAAACTCTGCTGCGTCCCTCTTCAGGCCATCTTACCAATACATACTTCTGAGGTCACGATATATCTTAGTCGACCCCGAACAAATAGAGCAATAAGCACTGCGTGCCTCCTAAAACTCCGATAAGTCCTCGAGATCGGGCACACACAATCTATCCTCATATCACAGCACCCTATCCGGTGCTACCCCTACAGGTCATTCTCCTCTTGGAGAGTCGTATCTCAAATTCGCCCTAGAACTGGATCATTATATTGTCGCCTCTTCTCCTCCTCAACGAGGGAAGACTCGACAACCTCTCGAATCTGAGCTCCACTATCATGCTCCCGTAGCTGCCGGGAAATATAGGTTGTTACCTTATCGTGTTCCATCCGCACATAACCCAGCCAAACACTCAAAGTGTTACCATAATAACCTAACCCTCTAGTCCTCGGGCCTCGGGAGGTTAGAACTGCGATGTGTCGAGTTTATCTTCATAATCAAGTTTGTCTCATACTTCCGAAATATTCGGGGATTTAATTTCAATTATGATTCCTGTTCCCATTTCTCTGTTGCTGTCACGACCCGAACCCGGGCCCGTGACTGGTGCCTTACCCCGGGCACCCAAGTAGCCATACATCAGAGTAATCAGCGGAATATAAAACAAGACATGAATAAAGTGAAGTGTAAAACAGTTTTTCTGCGAAAAGTTATCTTACGGCATATATATATAACAACTAGAACAGTTACATCCCTTTTTACAACTCTGCCCACAACAGTACTACAGGCCTCTAAGAATGATATAACAACAATGGCGGGACAGGGCCCCGCCATACCCCTGAATGTAAGTACTTACAACGACAGGGGACTATACCCAAGATAAGCCTCCGGAGAAACGGAGCTTCCCAAACGCCGAATCAGGACCCTACGAGGATCAACATCGTGTACCTCTACCGCGCATGAACGCGGCCCGAAGAGGTCGATAACAGTACCAAGTATGTGAAACTGAAAATATCAGAAATGAAATCATAGTAGTCTATATAAGGTGAGACATGTGTGATAACCAAACTACAGTTCACAATAAATAAGCAGTCATGTCAAGTCAGGGACTCACGCCCTCAAAGTCATCACTCAAATATAACTATGGTTCTCACGCCTACAACATAAACAAGAGCGAAATAGATATATCAGAATCGGGTCTTTTCTAGGCCGCTAATGATCAAGCAAGGCCAATCGCCCATAAGATCATTATGCGTGCCTAATCTCGACTTCCCGCACCGCGCATAAGTCACACATAGACCCGCGTAGGTCGTATAGACCGCGGGGTAGCTAACCCGCATTCTCTCGACTCCGCGGTCCGCATAGTCTCAATAGACCGCATAGTCACATTGCATCGCATGGGGCATCCCCACATCGGATAAAACACCCGTAATGATCAATCGAGCATACCGCTGCCCGCATAGTCTCATAGACCGCATAGCCGATAGACCGCATCAAGGGTGGCAAGCCCTCGGTATAACAAGTCAAGGGGGTATGTGATATAATAACAGTACAACGGGCTTAAAGTTTAACAACGTAAGCACAACAAGAATAACCCCCTTACACAACATCACAAGATACTAACACACGTAGCATCCTAATATGTTTACTTATCAAATCAACAAGAAAGTATTACAAGGCTATCACAAACCAATACAATCAAGTTCTTCACACAAGGTACTTTCTACTTTATGTTAACAAGTTCGGGTATTTATCCCCAAAGTACTTCATACATTAACTTTTTTTTTAAAAGATCCGTTTCTTTCACAAAAGTCACACAATACCCGTAGTATAAAAATAGAGTGACTATCTTTTTAAGTAAACCAAAACAGTTTCTTTTAAATACAAGTAACAACCTTCTTTTCTAAAAGTTCAAGTTTGCCTAATTTCAATTGCTCATTTTTCTCATTTTCGAAAGGTTTCGTAGTTCATAGTTTTAATCACTTAATGATATAATTCTCCTTTAAAAAAAATTGAGAAACATATGCCTTATATGTGAGTAGGTAATTCTTGTTTATAACAATCTTATTAAAGCAGCCATGATCTAGGAAATGTAATATCATTTTGTCTCATCTTAGCTTCTATGCAGATGGAGGTTTCTACTGGTTTTAATAATACTTAATTAGTCAAAACATTTCCCTTTATTAACGCTGCAGTGGTTTGTTCGATACTTATTCTGATTTCCGAGATCAGTAAAACATTATTCCTTTTACAAACCAAGTACTCATTACTCACGAATGAGGTTTCACACTTTTTAACAAAAATTCATATTAATTCAATTAAGTCAAGTCTCTTATCTTTTAAGATCAAGTCTCTTAACTTCTAAAATTAATAAACCATTCTTTTTATCACTCTTCAGTCGTTATACCTAACTTCCCATAAAGCTAGTATAACTCTTAAGCTTTTAAAACCAAGTATTACTCTTCTTTCGAAAAGGATTCTTAATTCTTTTGAAATCGTTCAAGAGTCTTATTATTCAGCTTAAGTCAAAAGACATTGTCGATAACCACGCTCAGCTAACACACGACGCCATCGTACTATATATATATTCTTTTAAAATATCATGCTCAAGAGGATAGGAAGAATCACATACCTCGCGACGATTATCGACTATTAGCAAAACGCCCACCGCTTATAACCCTACTAGCCTTGTCCACCTTTCAAGTAGAACATGCTACTCGCAGAACATTCAACCTATAAAGGTTATATAAGTCTATCAACTTCTACATAAATGTTCTTCTGATGTGATTTCAGTTCAAGTCTTTTCTGTAATATCCTTCTATTACAGTTCAAATCTCTTCTATGAATCTTATATTCATTTCTATACAACTACAGTATGTAATTTCCAATTACAATAGCAGGATAGGATTATTTACCTCGGTAAGCCCAAAATTATCCAAGTTAAAATGTCGATCCTGAGCAACGTTTAGCTCCTACTCTGGGCGCTCCAACCCGCTCCAAACAACCCTTTAGAAGTTCTACGCAACTTCTTCTTAATACTTCAACCAACTGTGAAGATTTTCCTTAGGGTTTCATTTAGTGACTGAAGGGAAATATAATAGTATTTCTGGGCTTTTAGTATAAGTGTAACCTTGGAATACTACAAGGTATTTGGGCCAAGGTATTTTGGAATAGTAACAATACTTGGAGAGTATTTCTACCAAGAGGGGGGGTAGTATTTTACGAGACAACTCAAGGTAGGGGGGGTTGTCTCGGCCAAGGGCCACCAAAGGAGGGGGGGTTTCGGCCAAAGCCTCACCAAGGGCTTGGACGAGAACCTAGCTAAGAGGGGAGGGAGATTTCAAGACTTAGAACAATTTGTGGATGAAGAAGATCTTCAACTAAGGGGGGTATTTATAGGCCAACCAATGGCCAAGATCAAGACAAGTGGTAGGCAAGTGTAAGGTCAAGATTTGGACAAGTGTTTGTGGGTCCCACTTGCTCATCAACTACACAAAAATATCTACAAATATCCTACCAACTCCAAGGCAAAAGAAACGTGCCAAGGATGGCCCCTTTGCCGTCCACTTTGAGGGTGACACATGTCACCCTCCCGTTGGTCCAAAATATTTTATCTCTCGGAAAAATCCGCAAAAATAATAAATGACATAGCCGTATTTTTCCCTTCGCAAGTTTTGTAAAACGTTTCGTCGAAAAACGATTCTTTTCGGTAGTTGTGAACAAAATTTTGTCCTTGCCTAACTTTAAGGCTCAAACTTTTCTACGTACGTCCTCACGTACATACTCTGGAAATACGGGGTATAACATTCTCCCCTCCTTAGAAACATTCGTCACGAATGTTCCTTCTCAAGACGGATAACGATGAAGTTCTTCTTAACTTAAACAAGTTGCCAATGCCACACATGGCCACAAAAAAAAAAATAACACACGCTCCAATACTTAATCCAAGTCTACGAGGAATCACCTCTAACATCACAAAAGCTTCTACCCAAAGTCTAAACGATACTCCCTTAAGAAACGATCACTTCTATCCTCTTAACACATGTTCACTTCTTCCCTTACTCGTCGTACCCTTCTCGTACACTCGAACTCTTTCTCATACCTTACCACATTTCTGTTACTGCTTCAGTTTCCAAATCTCTGGGTTACTACCTCCAACTTGGTCATCATTACTGGGAACAATCTGGATGGATTTTTGATACTTTTCCGAACATAGCAACATGAAAGACCGGACGCACTGCCTCCCACGTCGGACGGCAATGCTAACCATAGGCAACCCGGCCTATTCTTCACATGACCTGAAAAGGCCCAAAGTAACTCGGGCTAAGTTTCCTCTGTTTTCCAAAACTCGTCACACCCTTACCGGGTGGTACCTTCAAGAAGACCCACCGTCAACCTGAACTCCAAGCGTCGTCACCGATTATCCGCACGACTTCTGCTGACTCTGAGCTGCCAATAACCTCTTCTGGATAAGCTTCACCCTATCCTCAACCTGCTGAAACAAGTATGAACCAACTATCTGAATCTTGCCAACATCGAACCAATCGACCGGCAACTTACACTTCCGCCCTTACAAGGCGTCATAAGGCGATATCCGAATACTGATATGGTAGCTATAACAACACTCCCTCAACAGGAGACAACAATCCTCACAGCTACCCCTGAAATCCAAACACTGGCCCGAGGGCAAATGCGATACTGAGACTTCCCTGAGTTCCTAACCCTGCCTGGTAAAACTTCCAGAAAAAAGAAATAGCCGTAACCTGGGCTCCACTGCCTGTCATAAGGTGAAAGTAGGCACCTCGTGCAACCTTACAACCTTCCTGATATAACACCTCGCATAACCCTCTGCCGAGTAAACGGTCCTGACTGAAAGACAAGATGGGCTGACCTCATCGGCCCGACCTCATCGACCTTCCCACGAACTCGTCTGACGGTTAACTAAACTTGGGCCTAACACCCTCGTGACCCCACCACCAAACAGGCTACGGATTGACCCGCGATTGGTCCTCGACCCGACCTGCTATCGCGCAAAAACTCTTGTTCCCCGATCCGGAACAATCTCACTAATCAAGTCACGAAAACCTAGTGGTCTTCATAGCTCAACTACCCTCTTTCATTTCATACCACTCAGGGATTTATCACACAACCATATCTCACGTGTACTATGCACTCGATAAGTGGTCAAACATAAAATACATCTTTTACTCGAGATGGCCTGCGCTCTAAGGTCTCTACGTATAACACTCTAAGGCTCACACTTTCCTCTATCCCCAATCTTACAGTTAACTAACCATGATTTATAATCCCAATTTACACAATGTTAATCGAACGTAACACTTAAGATATACTTATCTCATCACACATACAATCTCTGTAGGTTAAGGATACATCTGTATCATCGCTTCACTACCCTCGCTGCTCCAACCAATCCTCGCTGTGGTGCAAGCATAACAAGTCACGAAGAAGTACGACACTCCCCACAATGACACTTACCACAATGGCCACACCGAGGTGGGGGTGGCCTCATCTGGCTAACACCCCTTCTTCTCCGAACTACTGAATCCGCAACTAATCTGATAGGCTGAGTCCTCCTACTTGCATCCCTCCTACTAGGACATTCTTTCGACACATGGCCCTAACGGCCGCAGGTAAAACAAGCATCAACAAAAGATGACATTCCCGGATGACTCGCTACACCGCGTGAACATCGGGAAAATCGAATCCGGTGGCCGGACTCGTGTATCCGTGCACGAAGCCACGGAGCTTTGACCAACTCCTGCATACCCCGAACGTCCTGAACCGCGGAGGACCACTGCACGGCGGCGCATACCGATCTGCTTCGAGGCGATTCGCCTCGAAAGTTACAAAAGGACCCTGCCGATCTGGCCCTCTTCTGCTGATCTTGGTTAATCCGTCGATCTCTACGTTCCTTTGTGTCGCGCGCATAAGCTGACGCGGCAATACTCATGCCTGACTGAAGAGCTACTTTTGCACAACCTTTCTTTAGATAGTCATCAAGACCCGTGATATATCGGTGCACTCTATACTCTCTGGTAGCTACATCCTTAGCTAGTAACATGGTCGCCTATTTGCAATCTATACTGCGCTCGGGTCGTGGGCGAAGGTGTAAATGTCATGGCCGCAGATGGAATGCCGCCGCGGCTAAACTCGCGGGCTAGCGACGTGCGTAACTCCCGAACGAAGCACCACCCTGTGTGATGATTTGAGCCTGCCTCTAGTAACCTCTCAGCTCTACTCAGCCTCCCTACCGCCTTGCCCTTCAGGCGGGTTGCCTTGGCGGAGGCATACAGTGCGGAAAGAAATACGTTAGAGGGGTCCAACTTATAACACAGCTCTAAGGCACGATCTCAGAGTGAGAAGAATGGAAACCAATCCTAAATATCCTATAGCCTCCTGATTATTGGTGTGGTGCACAACACACCGATAATCAAGACTCTACTAGATACGGTCTGTAGACACTTTCCGAGGATTAACTGCTCTGATACCACTTTTGTCACGACCCGAACTCCACTACAGGGGTTCTTTTGAAACAACTGAATCATACCATCATTGCCTTACTACCCAAGACCGATCGGGATCCTAAGGTAACTGATTTTAGGCCTATTGGATTGACTAATGTGGTCTATAAGATCATTACAAAGATTCTAGCTACCAGAATGGCAAAGGTTCTTCCTTCTCTTGTTGACAAATCACAAGGGGCTTTTGTGAAAGGGAGAAGTATGATGGACAATATCTATGTAGCACAAGAGCTTGTGAGAGGATTTAATAGAGCCAGAGTCTCACCAAGGTGTATGCTCATGGTGGATCTTAGGAAAGCTTTTGACACGGTCTCTTGGAGTTTCCTTGATTCGATATTAAGAGGCCTCAACTTTCCAGACAGATTTGTTAGATGGATCATGGAGTGTGTTTGCTCAACCTCCTTCTCTCTTTCTATCAATGGTGAATTACATGGTTACTTCAAGGGTAAGCGAGGCCTTAGACAAGGTGATCCTATGTCCCCTTCGCTCTTTATCTTGTGTATGGATTACCTTTCGAGGATGCTGAAATTGAAGACTGAGGCTAGAGCTTTCTCTTATTATCCGAAGTGTAAAAGGTTGGGTATTACTCATCTTGCTTTTACGGACGACCTCATGCTCTTTGCCAAAGGTGATATGTCTTCGGTTGGGATTCTTATGAATTGTCTGGAGGAATCGAGGTCTCTCTGGTTAACTCTTAACCCATCCAAATCCTCCGTCTACTTAGCGGGAGTACATGATGAGGTACGTGACTTGATCTTGGCCAGAGTTGGATTCGGCATTGGTAGCTTTCCGGTACGGTACTTGGGGATTCCTTTGTCCCCAATTTCAGTCTCGGTGGACCAATTTGCTCCTTTCACTAGTGCTATTTCGAATTACATTCAGAAATGGGGACACCACACGCTTTCTTATGCGGGCAAGCTAGAGCTTATCAGGTCGGTCATCCAAGGTGTTGAGAGCTTTTGGTTCCGGGCCCTTCCTATTCCGGCCACAGTACTCAACAAGGTAAGGTCTGCCTGTATCCAGTTCTTATGGGGAGGGAAACCACCTAGAGTCGCCTGGGAGGCCATTTGCTTACCTCAATCTGAAGGAGGCTTGGGCCTTATGAATATCAAGGAATGGAACCACGCCCTGCTATCCCAGACAATTTGGCAAACCCACACCGAGGTAAACTCTCTTTGGGTACAATGGATCAACAGCTTTTATTTGAGAGGCGGTTCTTTTTGGGACTATGAGGTACGTCCTAGAGACTCCCCCCTATTCAGAAAGATTTGCGGGATACGCGACAAACTTGTTTCCATCTTTGGTAGCGAAGTTGCAATTCGGATTAGCAAAGTGTTGTACCAGTAAATTTGATTCAAGCCTCGTATATGAGATCTTGCACACTAAGCAAGATAAAAAGCCTTGGATGTCACAAATCTGGAAAGGGTTCATTCCCCCTAAGTTCTCGTTCACCATGTGGCTAAATTGTAGAAAGCGGTTAGCTACAAAGGACACTCTTTCCTATCTTAACTTGGAGGATAAGTCTTGTGGGTTCTGCAAGCAAGCAAATGAAACAAGGAGCACCTCTTCTTCACATGCCCTACACCCGCTTGATTTGGAAGAGCATAAGAGATTGGTTGGGAATTAGGAGAGAAATGACCCTTTATTGAAAGTTCTCTCAAATGGATTAAAAAAGATCACCGCGGGACAGGCATCCGAGCAAAAGCAACCTTAATTGCCTTCTGCATTATGGTCTATGAGATTTGGAGGACAAGGAACACAATGCTCTTTGAAGGCACAAGCTTACCGGCAGAAGAGGTTATTAGTAAGATTAAAACAACATCTTATAGAGTACTCTATGATTTTATCCCTTCTTGTAATGACACCTTCGAGTGACAACTCCTTACTCCCCTGCTTCTTCTTTGCATTACATTGAGGACTGAGAACCCTCAATGATTGATTGTAGCCACTTTTCTTTCTGTTTCTAGTAATAAAATTTGCATTTACCTAAAAAAAAAAAATCTAATCAACTATCTTTTTAGAAAATCTGGGCACCAAAATATCATGCACCCAATAATCTAAGTAACCTCTTTTTAGAAAATGTGTGGCACCACATATCATGTACCAATCACATATAAAAAAAACTTTCCTTTTAGAAATGTGGGTAGAACGCCCGAACCCGGTTCATCGTGCCTTACCCCGCACCCTAGCGATCCAACATCGAGAAAACCAAATGGAAATAAAAACTTTAAACATGAAATGAGAGACATGATAAATAAACAGCAACCAAAACATTTGCCTTGGTATATATACATAAAACCCGAAGCTTATCTTTTTACAAACCCCGCCCACAAAGGTTACGCACTTAAGATTTATAATAACTATGACGGACAGGCCGCCATACCCCAGATGTACAAGAACCTACAACTCAGTGGAAACATGCAAAGATAAGCCTCCAAGGAACAGAGCTTTCAACACGCTGAAATGAGATCCTAGAGCGAGGATCCACGAGCGATGTACTCTACTGCATTTAACGCACTTCGGCGAAGGTCGATAACAAAATTAAGTATGTAAATCAGAATACTGTAAATGAAATCATAATAGTCTATAAAGCGGGAGACATGTATGATGACTAAACTACGATATATAACATATAACGATTACATCAAGGCGAGGACTCACGCCTCCAAATTATCACTCGTGCGTGGAATTTCTTCCTCATCACGGCGGTTATGATATAACAATACCAAGGATTATACATGAACACCATGTCCCACTGTGTTATAAAAACCGTGCAGACAAGTATAACTACCGAATCCGACCGTACCAATAATACAATGCAACCAAAACACGGCCGATACGGGGCAAGTCGAGCCGACTCGGATACAGGCGGCCACGCGGTGACCGGGCAAGTATCTGGTGACCACCGGGGACCAAGGTCAGATCGCGAAACTTCGTCACTATATCGAACGGCAAGTCAGGGTGACTACCGGATACCAAGGCCGAATCACCACGAGACGGCAAGTACGAGAGCCGACCACGGATACCCAGCCGAGCGAAGAAACCTCAACTACCAACCGCCTCTATCGAGAGACGCGGTAACACAGAAACACCACACTTGCACAACAAAGGCTATCATCACAAGCATAGGCAAGTTTCACAACAACAAGCATAGGCAAGTTTCACAACAACAAGCATAGGCAAGTTTCACACAACTCAAAGTACCTTCATTTTATGCCAAAGTCCTGTTTCAACTCCTAAAGTACTACGTCGTTAAGTTCTTTTAAAGAGATCCATTACTTATTAAAGTCACCCGATACCCGTAGTATTAGAATGACCAACCCACATTCCTTTTCAAAATCAAGTAACAACATTCTTTTCCTAAGTTCCAGTTTGCCTAGTTTCAATTTCTCAAGCTTCTCATTTTCAAATGGTTTCATAGTTCATAAACTTAATCACATGACTCCGTTTTAGAACAATTGAGTAATATAAGTCTCGCGAGAGTAGGTTATTCTTGTTTACAACATTCTTATTACAAAGTGACCATGATCTAGAAAATGTAATATCATTTTGTCTCATCTTAGTTTCTATGCGGATGGAGGTTTCTCTGGTTTTAATACAATTCATCATTATTCAATACATTTTCCTTTATTAACGCGATGGTCTGTCGATACACATTCTGATTTCCGAAATCAGTAAAACATTATCCTTTAAATAAAACCAAGTACTCATTACTCACGAATGAGGTTTCACATAAACATCCACATTAAAACAAATAAGTTAAGTCTCTTATCTTATAAGATCAAGTCTCTTAACTTCTAACATCGAGAAACCATTTTCTTTACCTCTCTTAAGACATTATACCTAACTCCCCATCAAGCTAGTATAACTCCTTTTTTAAAACCTTTAAAACCAAGTGTTACTCTCCCTTCAAAACGATTTAGAAATCTTTTGAAATACATCAAGTTATTTATTATAACTAGCCAGTTATAATTCACATCAGTTACCTTTTAAAACCACAAAGTATTTTCTTACCTACATAAAGCTGTTATAACCAACTTCCCATAAAGCCGTTATAAGTCTTTAACTTTAAAGAGCAATCCAACAAAGTTAACACATCTACTTCTACCGTACTACATAGTTCACACATATCATGCTAGAAGAGATAGGAAGAGGTTCACATACCTCGCGACGATTTATCGACAATAAGCAAAATGCTCCAAGTACTACAACCTTGCTAGCCCTTTCTACTCGAGTAGAATACGCTACTCTTAGTACTTTCACCTATAAAGGCCACAAACGTCTATTAAAATCTTAAATACACGTTCCCATCTTTCTCTCTGAGAAAATTCGACCTCCCCGCAAACAGCGTAAATCTCCTCTCTATCGAGGCTGGCTACCAAGCCAACCAGGAGAGGTTTACACGTCTAACCGGACGTGTACAATTCTACACAAGTCTACTGCAATACAGTCCTATGTAAATACAATTCAGTTTAGTTCTTTATTCTTCAGGCTTAAGTCAAAAGACATTGCCGAATACTAAGTAGTTCCATATATAGTATACTTCAACTATATACTCTAACAAACATGTAATTTCCAATTACAATAGAGGGACAAGATAATTACCTCGATAAGCCCAAAATTATCCGAGTTTAATGTCGCTCCTGAGCAAGGTTTAGCTCCACTCCGTGCGCTCCAAACCACCCCAAACAACCCTTAGAAGTTCTAACCAACTTCTACTCACATACTTCAACCAAAGATGAAGATTTCCTTAGGGTTTCGGTTTGAGACTAAAAGGACAAAAGGTAGTATTTCCGGACTCTACGTAAAGAGGTATCTTTGGAATACTACAAGGTACAAGGCTAAGGTATTTTGGGCATTATAACAATACTAGGGGAGTATTTCTATACCACAACAAGGGGTACTATACGAAACAACTAGGCTGTGGAGACCTGCCAAGCTCCACAAAGGGGGGAAGGGCTTGGACGAATTTCAACTCCCAACGGGGGAGTGATTTCACGACGTGGAAATGAATGTTGGATGAAGAAAGTTCATCTACTAAGGGGGTATTTCTCGCAACCCCAAACGCCAACCAATGGCCAAGATTTAGCAGTGCTGGCAAGTGTAAGGCCTTGATCGCCAAGTGCACCCTAACCCCTACTCCACAAAACATTGCACCAAACAAGCCACAAAACAAGGCCAAAACAAGGCACAAAACAAGGAACCAATAGGCACAAAACGTGAGCCAAAAGATCAAGCCAAAACGTGAACCATTCGCTCACTGACGCCCTTGCTTCCAATGTGAGGTGACACATGTCACCCTCCCGCTGGTCCAACATGTTTCGCCTCTCGGAAAAATCCGCAAAAATACAAAAGCGACATAGCCGGAATTTTCCCTACGAAGGCTGGAAAGCGTTTCGTCGGAAAACGACTCAGTCGGCGCTTGCGCCCAAATGTAACTTTGGCCAAGCCACCTAGGCGGGGGTGACACGTGTCACCCTCCTAATGGCCCTAAAAAAACGTCTTTCGAAAAAATATCCACAATGGCCAAAATCTCGAAAACAAAGTGGGCCCCACAAAACCGTAAATTTCTCCCGTGGCCCCACGTGACCATTTCCAAAATAAAATTCCATAATTCTCTAATATTCCAGAAGTCCGAATACCAAATCGGGAATCCAATTCCCATTAACGAACCTTTTTCTTCACAAATTACCGAAACTTTTCCGTCGAAAACTCACATCTTTCTTTCTTTTCAAAATTTCACGCACTCTCGTCGTCGTCCTCACATACATACCACCGCTACGGGGTATAACATTCTCCCTCCCGAAACATTCGTCCGAATGTTCCTTCTCAAGACGGATATCGATGAAGTTCCTCTAACAAGTTGTCAACGCCACAAAGCGCGAAATAACACACGTTATCTTCCTTCCTTACTCGTCGTGCCCTTCTCGAACACTTGAACTCTCCCGATGTACCATACTTCACCATTACCTGCCTCGAAAATCTGGAGTCACTACCTCCAAACTTGGTCATCTTACTAACCTCAAACTTCCTTAAGGCCATTCCGGCCTTTACGAACGCTCGGTCGAACGCGTCCACGAACTCATACGATGATCATACAAACTTGGGCCTAGCGTCCTCGTGACTTGCTACCACCGGGACCACCGAGCCGGCCCCACCTCAAACCGGGTTACGGTTTGACCCGCAAATGGTCCTAAACCCGACCCCAACTGCTAACTCTTGTTCCCGATCCTAACAATCTTACTATTTCACATCATGAAAGCTACCACTTCCATCTCACACTACCCAGGACTTACCCTTCTCACTAACTGTGCTTCTAAATCACATTTTAGCACAAAGCTATCCAAACATAACATTAAACACATCAACAACATAAACAAAACTCTAGAGGTTAAGGATATACTGGTAGGCGGTTCAAGGACCGCTAAATCGAACTCCCCGCGACCTCTGGGGCCTTCCGGTGTACGAACATCTGCTGGATACGGAAGGTGAAGAACCGCAATCGCTCTAGTAGTCCATGCTATCCTACCAGCTACCCACAGCCTGACATCTCTTGCCGGATGGCCTGTTGCCGCAAAATAACAATCTCGAGTTAGTACGACACCTCCCTTATGAAGCTTTCCACGGCCACCGAGACAAGGGCAACCTCATCCCGCGAGCACTCCTGCTCTCCCGAAATCTGAAACTCGGGAGCCCACCGCTCCCGAATATCTCGAAGGTCGAAAGCTGGGAGGACCACTCAGATCGACGGAGTACATAACTAGTCTGCTGGCGCGTCCGCCTCGATAGTCACCAAAGGACCTCGCTGTTTCGCCCTCTTCTCGACTTTGGTCATTCGTCGATTTATCCGCTCCTCACATCCAAGTGTATACGCTGCGTGCGGGCAATGTCCATGCGGTGAAGAGCTACACCAACAACTCTGCAAGGCAATCATCGAGCCTGTAATATATCGGTGCACTCGATCCTCCATACTAGCTACTAACGCGGGGCGTCGCCAATGAGTCGAACTCCACATTGTACTCGAGCACGTCGCTGCTTCGCGTAACACTCAAAAATCATCGGCGAGCCCTCTCATCCGTGAGGCAAGAAATGTGCAAGAAAGGCCTCAGAACTGCTCCATACCGCTGGAAGTGCATGCTCTCCTGGACAGCTCGAGAATCAAACGATCATCGCGGTATCACGCATTGATGTGAACCTAGGGCCACCGACTCGATCTCCGATGCCTTGATCACTTTACGATCTCAGAATCGCCGGATGAACTCCTCGGATCATCCTCGTGCCTCACCCATAAAACTCGCGCCTACAACTCGTAAAATCCGTAGCCTCAACTATCTGATCGGTGAACCATCGCGCATCTTTGAACTGCCGTCCCTATCTCTCAAGTCCGCCACAACCTCGCCATTAATCGGGCCCACTCTTGTAACTCATCTCCTCTCGCCTGCATCGCGGATCGAGGCTCGTATCGTGGTCTCGCCACGCTTTACTCGCAGATCCTCGCCGCCTTGCCCTTCGCCCGCTGTTTTACGCGAGGCATAATCGTAAAAACGGCATGTCGGAGGGTCCAATCTTATCACACACCTCTAAGGCACGATCTCGTAATGAAGAATGGAAACCAATCCTAAATGTCCTATAGCCTCCTGATTATAGATGGTGCACAACACGCCGATAATCAAGACTCTACTGACACGGTTCAGACACTTTCCGAGGATTAATCGCTCGATACCACTTTGTAACGCCTAACTCGGCCTGCATCGTGCCTTACCTGCACCCTAGCGATCCAACATCGAGAAAACCAAATGAAATAAAAACTTTAAACATGAAATGAGAGACATGATAAATAAACAAAGCCAACCAAAACAATGCCTTCAGATATATACATAAAACCCGAATGCTATCTTTTTTACAAACCCCGCCACAACAAAGGCATGCACTTAAGATTTATAATAACTATGACGGACAGGCTCGCCATACCACGAATGTACAAGAACCTACAACTCGTGGAAACATACCAAAGATAAGCCTCCAAGGAACTGAGCTTTCCAACACGTGAAATGAGATCCTAAGAGCGAGGATCCACGAACGATGTACTTCTACTGCGGATTTAACGCACTCAAGGAGGTCAAGATAACAGTACTAAGTATGTGAAATCAGAATATCAGAAATGAAATCATAATAGTCTATAAAGGTGAGACATGATGATGACCAAACTACAGATATAACATATAACCGCTACATCAAGGCGTGGACTCACGCCTCCAAATTATCACTGTGTGCGTGGAATTTCTTCCTCACCGCCATAGCTTATGATATAACAATACCAAGGATTATACATGAACACCATGTCCCACTGTGTTATAAAAACCGCACAGACAAGTATAACTACCGATCCGACCGTACCAATAATACAATGCAACCAAAACACGGCCGATACGGGCAAGTGCGAGAGCCGACCATCGGATACAAGGCCGGCCACGCACCGACCGGGCAAGTACGAGGGTTGACCACCGGACCAAGGTCAGATCACGAAACTTCGCACTATAATCGAACGGGCAAGTCGAGGGTGACTACCGATACCAAGGCCGAATCACCACGAGACGGCAAGTACGAGCCACCACCGATACCCAGCCGAACAAGAAGAAACCTCAACCACCAACCGCCTCTATCGAGAGACGCGGAATACGTAAACACCACACTTGCACAACAAAGGCTATCATCACAAGCATAGGCAAGTTTCACAACAACAAGCATAGGCAAGTTTCACAACAACAAGCATAGCAAGTTTCACACAACTCAAAGTACCTTCATTTTATGCCAAAGTCCGGTTTCAACTCCTAAAGTACTACGTGACGTTAAGTTCTTTTAAAAGAGATCCATTACTTATTAAAGTCACCCGATACCGTAGTATTAGAATGACCAACCCACATTCCTTTTCAAAATCAAGTAACAACATTCTTTTCCTAAGTTCCAGTTTGCCTAGTTTCAATTTCTCAAGCTTCTCATTTTCAAATGGTTTCATAGTTCATAAACTTAATCACTTGACTCCGTTTTAGAACAATTGAGTAATATAAGTCTCACGTGAGAGTAGGTTATTCTTGTTTACAACATTCTTATTACATGACCATGATCTAGAAAATGTAATATCATTTTGTCTCATCTTAGTTTCTACGCATGGAGGTTTCTACTGGTTTTAATACAATTCATCATTATTCAATACATTTTCCTTTATTAACGCTGCAGTGGTCTGTCGATACACATTCTGATTTCCGAAATCAGTAAAACATTATCCTTTAAATAAAACCAAGTACTCATTACTCACGAATGAGGTTTCACATAAACATCCACATTAAAACAAATAAGTTAAGTCTCTTATCTTATAAGATCAAGTCTCTTAACTTCTAACATCAGTAAACCATTTTCTTTACCTCTCTTAAGACATTATACCTAACTCCCCATCAAGCTAGTATAACTCCTTTTTTAAAACCTTTAAAACCAAGTGTTACTCTCCCTTCAAAACGATTTAGAAATCTTTTGAAATACATCAAGTTATTTATTATAACTAGCCAGTTATAATTCACATCAGTTACCTTTTAAAACCACAAAGTATTTTCTTACCTACATAAAGCTGTTATAACCAACTTCCCATAAAGCCGTTATAACACTTTATGTTTTAAGAACAATCAAACACGCTTAACACACGACGCCTACCGCACTACATAGTTCACACATATCATGCTGTAAGAGATAGGAAGAGGTTCACATACCTCGCGACGATTTAACGACAATAAGCAAAATGCTCCAAGTACTACAACCTTGCTAGCCCTTTCCACTCCTCGAGTGAATACGCTACTCTTAGTACTTTCACCTATAAAGGCCACAAACGCCTATTAAAATCTTAAATACACGCTCCCATCTTTCTGCAGAAAATTAAAGACTTCTCCCGCAACAAACAGAAATCTCTCCTCTATCGAGGCCGCTACCAAGCCAACCAGTGGGGTTTACACGCCTAACCTGACGTGTACAATTCTACACAAGTCTACCGCAATACACCCCATGTAAATACAGTCACTTTAGTTCTTTATTCTTCAGCTTAAGTCAAAAGACATTGCCGAATACTAAGTAGTTCCATATATAGTATACTTCAACTATATACTCTAACAAACATGTAATTTCCAATTACAACAGAGGACAAGATAATTACCTCGATAAGCCCAAAATTATCCGAAGTTTAATGTCGCTCCCGAGCAAGGTTTAGCTCCACACCGTGCGCCCAAACCACCCCAAACAACCCTTAGAAGTTCTAACTAACTTCTACTCACATACTTCAACCAAAGATGAAGATTTCCTTGTGGTTTTGGCTGAGACTAAAAGGACAAAAGGTAGTATTTCCGACTCTACGAAAGAGGTATCTTTGGAATACTACAAGGTACAAGGCTAAGGTATTTTGGGCATTATAACAATATTGGGAGTATTTCTATACCACAACAAGGGTACTATACGAAACAACTAGGCAGTGGAGACCTCTCGCCAAGCTCCACAAAGGGAAGGGCTTCGACGAATTTCAACTCACAAAGGGAGAGATTTCAAGACTTGAAATGATTTTTGGATGAAGAAAGTTCATCAACTAAGTGGTATTTATAGCAAACCCAAAGTGCCAACCAACGGCCAAGATTTAGCCAAGGCAAGTTGTAAGGCCTTGATCGCCAAGTGCACCCTAACCCCTACTCCACAAAACATTGCACCAAACAAGCCACAAAACAAGGCCAAAACAAGGCACAAAACAAGGAACCAATAGGCACAAAACGTGAGCCAAAAGATCAAGCCAAAACGTGAACCATCTGCTCACTGACGCCTCGCTTCAATGCAGGGTGACACATGTCACCCTCCCGCTGGTCCAACATGTTTCGCCTCTAAAAATCCGCAAAATACAAAACGACATAGCCGAATTTTCCCTACGAAAGTCAGGAAACGCTTCGCTGAAACGACTCTGCAGACTGCAGCTCAAATGTAACTTCGCTGCTTACCTAGGCGGGTGACACGTGTCACCCTCCTAATGGCCCTAAAAACGCCTTCAAAAATATCCACAATGGCCAAAATCTCAAAACAAAGCTGGTTCCACAAAATCAGAATTTCTCCCGTGGCCCCACGTGACCATTTCCAAAATAAAATTCCATAATTCTCTAATATTCCAGAAGTCCGACACCAAACTGGGAATCCACCCATTAACGAACCTTTTCTTCACAAATTACCGGAAACTTTTCCGTCGAAAACTCACATCTTTCTTTCTTTTCAAAATTTCTGCCGTACTCTCGTACGTACGTCCTCACATACATACCCTGCAACTACGGGGTATAACAGTGGCACCACATATCATGTACCAATCACATATAAAAACTTTCCTTTTAGAAATGTGTGGCACCACATATCATGTACCAATCACATATAAAAACTTTCCTTTTAGAAATGTGTGTCACCACATATCATGTACCAATCACATATTAAAACTTTCATTTTAGAAACTCCAAGTACTATCAATAGAATATCACTAAGGATTAGGATTCGTTCAGTTATAAAAATCAAGTCAAGTATAGGGTCCACTCGTCGTTTGTACCAACTCGATAATCTAATTCGCCTCGCCATCCGCCTAATATTATGGAAACAATTGCATGGTGATAACGGATCCGAATTGCCAAATTAATCCATTTTATGAGCCATTAGGCTATATATTAATCATGATCTTATCTAATCAGTTGTGAACCTAGAAAGTGTAAAACGAACTGGTTATATCTTAGCTTCTATGCAGATGGAAAATTCTACTCATTTTAATATAATAGATTGTCGATTCCTTTTTTTTTAACGTTGCAATGGCTTATTCGATACCCTTTTCTCATTAGTACTGTAACTAGCAAGATCAATTCGACTCCAACGTTTACTAAAAGCTCTTACCAACATCTCCCATAAGAATTGGTAAGGACTTAGAAATAATTTAGACATGCCTTTAGCATATAATCAATAACAAGAATACTCATTAACTTCTAAGAGTAGAATAACTTTTGAAACAATACCACAGTTATGGTTCACACGAAAAACATGCCAAAAGAGAGAATGAAGAGGTTCACATACCTCATTGACGACTAACCAACACGACAAGTATAATACGCCCCGAATAGGTACTTCAACCTTATCGGCTATTCCACACGCCCAGTAGAAAATGCCACAAGTAGTACTTCAACCTATAACAATAATAATACTTCTATCAACTTCATACACACTTGTATAAGACTTGTACCAAGTAATGGTCCTCTTATTCTACGAAAAGTTGGGTAGCACTTTCACCGTTTCTACGTACTTTTCCACCTTTTCCAAGGCCCGAATTCAACAACCAACAAGCCACATTTAAGGCACAACCAACAGTTAACCAAAGGGGATTACACGCCTACTTGATGTGTAAAATTCTGCCCCACAATCACATAAAAACAATCCATAAAATAGTTCACCATTAATCAACATTAAGGGTACAATGTGAAGCCTTTAACACTCTTATTCCTTAGGACTTTCATTAGCCATTTTACCACATTAATCATGCATGTTGGGGGCTGTTTTTCCAGCATAATAACACCCAAAAAGTCCATAAAAACGATTGTTACACCCCGTAATTCCAAGAAAATGATATGAGAACGTACGTATGAAAATAAGATTTGAATTTTGGAAAGAAAGAAAGATTATTTTTTCTTAAGGAAAAATATCGGGAATTTGTGAAGGAAAATGGTTATTAATTGGAATTTAGTTCTCAAATTTGGTATTTGGGACTTATAGATTATATTAGAATTTTGGATTTTTATGTTCCGGATTTGGTCATGTGGGGCCCACGGGAAAATTTTACGGTTTTGTGGGGCCCGCAATATTTCGAGATATTTTGGCCAAATAAAGATATTTTGAAGGAAAAAATAATTTTGACGAATTGGAGGGTGACACGTGGTATACCCCCCCCCCCCCACACACACACACACACTTGTTTTGCAATGTGGCAAGTCTTGAAGATATTTGTTGAAGTGGACAAGTGGACATGGGTCCCACACACACTTGTCCACAATCTTGTCCCTACACTTGTCTTGATCTCACTACTTGGGATACATTATAAATACATAGAGGGAGGGCAAGACTTCATTCTACACTTAGCCAACACTTAGAATTATTTCAAGAATCCTAGCTCATCCTCTTATGGCGCACTCGTCCAAGGCCTATTTTGGAGACCAAAAAATCCTTAAACTTCCAAGCTTTGTTCATTGATACAAGATTAAGGTCCCTAACCAACTGATTAGCAAGATTAAGCACCCCTAACCCCTAAAAACCTCTTGGTCGTGACTTGAAGGGTTGAAACCATAGGGTGTTCTTCAACTTTTTAGGTGTTGAACTTGAAGAGAAGTTGGTTATAA
The DNA here is from genome assembly GCA_029844215.1 of Przewalskia tangutica. Classification (NCBI taxonomy): domain Eukaryota; kingdom Viridiplantae; phylum Streptophyta; class Magnoliopsida; order Solanales; family Solanaceae; genus Przewalskia; species Przewalskia tangutica. The sequence goes on from JAQGDG010000034.1 coordinate 1,382,568, forward strand.
GCTTCTAAGGGTTACATATTGTGGATTGAAACTTGAAGAATAGGAGCTAGGATATGCTAAGGATCGACTTTTAAACTTGGATTATTTTGGGCATATTTGAGGTAAGGATTATTGTCCTCTTAAAGTAATTGGATATTACATGTTGTAGTAATTAATGGATGAACTTGTGATTAAAAAGAATGAAGAATAAGAAGTACATGTCACAATCTTGGCATGTTAGCCGATTGTGGACAGTTTTGGCGTTGTCGGATTCATTGGATATTATTGTTGTTAAACATTACCTATTACATATTGACATGAAGGAATCTTGTTGTTAACAAGTTAATATAACATATATAAAGTGTTGGAATATAAGTTGGATTATAAGAAGTTATGGAAACAGTTTTGATTGTAGTAGTTGGTCGAGAACACCAACTAAAGGACTGTACTAATGGACTGTATTAGTGGACTGTACTAATAGATTAGTGGACTGCATTTAGTGGATCGCTTTTAGCGCACTAAAGGATCGCTTTTTACATTAGACTATGAACTGATTTTAGTGGGTTGTTTGGTGGATTAAGGGGCGGAATTTTACACGACAAGTTAGGCATGTAATCCCCTTTGGTTAACTGTTGATTGTGCCCTTAAGTATGGCTTGATTGGTGTTGAAATCGGGCCTTGGAAAAGGTGTAAAAGTACGTAGAAACAAAGAAAGTGCTGCCCAAATTTCCGTAGAATAAGAGGACCATTATTTGGTATAAGTCTTACACTTGATAGCTTAGAATTGATAGAAGTATTATTGTCATTATAGGTTGATTCTATGACTGGCGTATTCTACTTAGCGTGTGGAATGGCTTAAAAGGTATGTGAATTTCTTCCTTCTATCGGCATGATTGATTATTGGAGTATACATGACTTGTTTCTTGAAGTATACTTGTCTCGTTATTAGAGTATTCTTGTTATTGATTCTATGCTAAAGGCATGTCTAAGTTATTCCTAAGTCCTTACCAAGTCTTATAGGAGATGTTGGTAAGAGTGTTTAGTAAGCATTGGAGTCGAGTTGATCTTGCTAGGTTACAACACTAATGAGACTTGATTTATTTGAAAGTCCTGAGACTAGATTTATTTAAAAATTATGAGACTGGATTTATTTGAAAGTCAAGAGTGTTACACCCCGTAAATCCAGGACATGTATAGGAGAATAGACGGGAGAACACAAGACTTAAAAATTTGAACGAAAGAAAGAATTGTTTTCCAAAGGAAAAATCTTCCGAACCCCGGGAAGGAAAATTGTTCACAGGAGAATCGATTCTCAAATTTGTTATTTAAGACTTTTAGAATTTATCGGAATTATGGAATTTTATTTTCAGAGTTGGATACGTGGGGCACACCCGAGAAATTTTACGTTTTTGTGAGGCGCACGAGGTTTCCGGTATTTTGACCAATTATGGAAATTTCAGGAAATGAAATATTTTAGACCAATGGGAGGGCGACACGTGTCACCCTCCACATGGGCTTGTTGGATGAAGAAAAATGGACCAAGTCAAAGGGTCAAGTTAGCTTGATATAATTGACCCTGTCCTAGCCACACATTTGGTTTAATCTATGTCATTGATTGTATTATATATGGCTACTACTACTACTAGTAGCAAGACAAATCCACACTTAGAAATATCAAGAATGTTGGAAGAGCTTAGTGAAGCTCTCGGCCAAGAGGAAAAGAAAAGAGATTTTTTTGCAATCTTGCTTCATAAATCCCAACATTCAAACCCAAGATCGCTAAAGGTATTCTAAGGATATCTCAACACAAAAATCCCAGAAAAACTACATTTTTACGTTAGTCGCAACATGAAAACCTAAGAGGTTTTTCATAGATTGAGTTAGAACTTGAAGAGGAGTTCTTCATAAGCTTCCAAGGGTTGCTTGGAGTGAATTGGGACGACAAAAAGAGGGGCTAAAGTTGCTAAGGATCGACTTGAAGTCTTGGATAATATTTGGTCTTATTGAGGTAAAACCTTCGTCTTCTTAATGTAATTAAACAGTTGTTATGTTAAATTTTTTAGAGGTATGTAGTCATGTATGTGGGTCAGTTTGTATAAAAAGATGTAACTGCTTTTGGCTATGTATATATACAGAAAGGTGGCCTTATCGGCTAGCCTATTGTTATTTCACATTGCTGTATATTTAAGAGTCAGATGTATGTTCTGCTGATTTTCTCGATGTATACTGTAAAGTGCGCCTGTGTGGCACCCATGTCTGCCCGGGTCGTGACAAAAGTGGTATCGAGCGCTTAGTCCTCTGAAAGTGTCTACAGACCGTGTCTAGTAGAGTCTCGTTATCGGTGTTGTGCACTACATCTATAACCGCGAGGTCGCAGGACATTTAGGATTGGTTTCCATTCTTATCATTACGAGATCGCGCGATAAGATTTGTTGTTAGTGTCGCTCTCCCTAACGAGTTATGTTGATTGCAGGTATGAGAAAGACAAAGAATGACCCGAAGGATTATGTGGATCAGGTATCCGTTGGTAATAATTGTTGTATAGTTGGTATTATGACATACAACTATATAGATTTATGTATGAGGTCGACGTGTCACGACCCACCTGCTCGCGATCGTGCCCTACTCCAGGCACCCTTACAGGTATACATCAGAGAATAACAGCGGAACATACATAAACTCATAAGGTACTAGACATTAAATATCAACAGGCTAGCCGATAAGGCCACATTCCGAAAAAATATACATAACCCAAAAAAAACAGTTACATCTTTGTTTTTACAACCCAATCCACAAGATATGACTACAGCACTCTAAGAATGTTTACATAATAATCGTGACGACAGGCCCCGTCATACCCTCAATATACATAGATCTACAACATCGGTGAAACTGCATTAAAGACAAGCCACGACCCGACCGGGAAGTCACATCGGTGCCCTACCAGGCACCTTACAGTATACATCGAGATAATCACGGAACATACATGAAACTTATAAAATAAAATAACAGAGTAAGACAACAAAGCAGCCGATGTGGCTACCTTCCCGACATATATATACAACTGAAGCAGTTGCCTCCTTTCCTTTACAAACTGACCCACAATATGTGACTACAGACCTCTAAGAGTTTTAACATAACAACTGTGGCGGAACAGGGCCCCGCCATACCGCTGAATAAATATTAATCTACAACCTCAGGGGAAACCGTACCAAGAGATAAGCCTCCGGAGCAAATGGAGCTTTTTCCCAAAATTGAACCGAGATCCTAAGAGCAAGGATCACCAACATGTGCACCTAATACTGCGGCATTAACGCACTTCGGCTGGGGTCGCATAACAATATGGAACAGAAATAAAGTACAATAATAGATCATAACTGTACAAAAGAATGACAGGGGCAAGTATAAAAAAAGTACATACCAGATCCTGCCGTGTCATTACCACTTATGAACTTAATCGTACCTTATTATCTTTTCCCATTTTTAATAAAAGTCATAGTCACTTTCTTTTGTACATACTCGGGAAAATCGTCAAGTTCATTACCATATAACTTACTTATCTTTCATAACATAATCCGGCCTCCTATGGAGGGACGCATATACTACCCAGCCCAATCTGGGACGCGATCAAATCACACAAATATCAAAGCGTGCCCGTGGAATCCCCATCACCGCGATACCATAAGTGTAACATATAACCATGTGACGCGCCCGTGGCATCCTCCTCACCGCTTCGGCGTACATACACAATACATATATATATATATCTCCTCGCCTGGAATCCCACATCGCTGGCGTCATAAGTGTAACATATATAACATGTGACGCGCCTGTGGCATCCCACCTCAACTGCATACGGACACAACACACATATATATATATATATATATATATATATATATATATATATAACGTGGTCGCATGCCCTAATCCTCATCGTATAAGCATGGCCATAACGTGCCTCGGTATCCTCATCGTAGGTGCAGTCTTCATGGGAGCTAGCACATGGAGTAATAATATAACATGCCCCTAATCCTCATCGTGGTACATGTCTTCACGTGAGCTAGCCCGTGGAGTAATAATCGTACATAGCATGGTCGCGTGCCCTAATCCCTCATCGTATAAGCATGGCCATGGGTAATAAAACAAATCCGGGAATCTAACCCGCCTCCTGGTCACATGCCCCGGCATCCCACATCGTATAAGCATGTCCAAGGATCAATCATAATGGAAGCATACCCGTGGAATCCCACATCACTGTCGGTACGTCCAAGTAAACTTACAACGAGACAGTCGGCCCTCCAACTGAGAGTCACGACAACGTAAACATATAATACTTGCACTCAAAGCTATCACAAGGAAACATAGGCAAGTTCATTAAACCTTTAGACTTCCATTTTTATAACCTCATGGCACTTTCGTTTCACACATAAAAATCCGATAATTTAACCCCAAGTACTACGCACCTCTACTCCTTTAGAAAGACTCTTTTTCAAATAAAACTTCCAAGATATTAACAATCGTAGCATCAAGTCATACCTACTTTCAAGACAAGTCACAATACCTTTTTAGAAATACAATTACCGGCTTCTAAATCAAGTGACTTCTTTCTTAAAAACTTTAAGCAATTGGTACCTTTAAAACAGTTTGTCATTCATTACATCAAATCATTTCTTTGCTTATATACTGAAGGAAGCCATTCTTTTAATCTTCCATAAAGTTGTTATAACCAACTTCCCATAAAGCCGTTATAACTCTTTATGTTTTGGACAAATTCATTCCTTTTATAACCAAGAGACTTATATTTTCAAAATACTTCAAGTCTCTTAACTTTTAAGAAAACAAGTTTCTTAACTTGAAAAATAAAGTCTCTTAACCTTTAAGAATTTGAGATCCATAGCCTTAAAACTTCATACGTAAATTCTTATAAGTTAAGTAACATATACTTTGTGCGTCAGAATAAGTTATACTTATTTATAACGATCTTATTCAAGTAGCCATGATCTAGAAAATGTAATACAATTTTGTCTTATCTTAGCTTCTATGCAGATGGAGAATTCTACTCATTTTAACATAATTTGATTGTCATTACATTTTCCTTTATTAACGCTGCAATGGCTTGCTCGATACTTATTCTCATTCGTGCCATAAATTAGCCAAGTCAACTTGGCTCCAAAGTACCTCCTAACGACTCTTACCAACATCCCCCATAAGACTCCTGTGAAAGACTTAGGATAACTTTGACATAAACCTTACATAGAGTAAATCACACACATACCTCTTAACTTCTAAGAGTAGAAGGAAACAAGAAATAATACCACATGTATATTCCATACATAGAATCATGCCAAAGGAATGAAGAGGTTCACATACCTCGCGACGATTATCGACAAGTAGCAAAATGCTCCAAAGTACTTCAACCTTGATAGTTATTCCATCCTTCAAGTAGGATACGCTATACTTAGTACTTCAACCTATAATGGCCACAATACGTCCATTAACCTCTTACTTCAAACGTAGAATATTCTAAGTGCTAAGTCACTAATTTCTACGAAAAATCGGACAGCACCTCCTTTGTTTCTACATACTTTTCCACCTTTTTCAAGGCCGAATACAATAACCAAACACGCCACATTTAAGGCCCAATCAATGCAATTAACAATAGGGGATTACACGCCTACTAGACGTGTAAAATTCCGCCCCACAATAGATATCAAACTAATACAAACTACTAGACCAATTTCGGCCACATTGAGTACAATAACACCAATTTATCCAATTTCCTCTTCAATCCAAATTGTTAGTATAACATGAAATCAAGTCGCAATTGATTATAACTACTATAATCTTCAAGTAAGTAACATGCGACGATTCTAACTAACAACCAATTTGTAATCCAACTTCACAAGGCTTAAATGACATTTCAGATTTAAGACTACAATCAATCCATAATACTTATCAACTTCAACATATAAACTTCATGCTAGCAACATGTAAAACTAACAAGTAACAATATATATATAATCTTGTAACACTTTTAAGAGACAAGATTATACCTCAACGAATCCTAATCCAACTCCAAATCCGAAGTCGCTCCTTAGCAACTTAGAGCCTCTTCAAGACACTTCAAACCGCTTCTTGAGACCCTTAGAACAACACCAACAAATTTCCTTCAATCTTCCAACCAAAACCTAGAAAGGCAACTAGGTTTTCACCTTGCGACTAATACGAAAACGCTATTTTTTTCGGGATCTTTCTATTGAGATACACTTACAATACCCTCATGAACCTTGGTTTAAAGTATGGAGCTTAATGGACAACTAACAAAAAAAAAATCTTCTTTGAGTGAGTGAACCCGAGAGCTCTTAAAAGAGTTCTTCCAATTCTCTTGAAAATTTTCTAAGTGTTAGACTATGTCTTGCTACTAGTAGTGTAATATAGTAACATAGAGGGTCAAGATGTAACCAAATGGGTGGCTTGGATGAGTTTCTACTAAATATCAAGTCTTGTGGTCCCATTGACCAAGTCAATTATCTCAAGCTCTCAAGTTGCAAGACTTAGTCATCCTAGCAAAGGTCAAATGACCCTTTAGCCCTTGCCTAAATCGTCCAAGGCAACCATAAGGGGGGTGACACGTGTCGCCCTCCCATTCGTCACAATATTACGTTTTCCGACAATTTCATAATTCCGATAAATTTTTACAAGTCTCAAATCTCAACACTTGTGAGTTCTTACGTACGTTCTTAAAGCATGTCCTGCAAATACGGGGTGTAACATTCTTCCCCCCTTAGAAACATTCGTCCCCGAATGTTCTCTCGGAGTCAAACTTATAATTAGCGACATAGTATCATTTCACAACCGCGACATACCAACAATGCCACACATGGCCCTAATACCTCGCACACGCGTATTTGTCCATCATAAGCCCAAAAGAGATTATCTTTTCATACTTCCAACTCCTTCTAACATATACATAGTCTCAATATAATCTGTTCATGACACTTAAACATACCACAACTTTATCATGCATACAAGTTTCTAAAGGGCCAAAGATATACCTAAAATCATATAGGCGGTTCAAAGGACCGCTAAAACTGGGAACTTCCACCACGGCTCACATCGTCACGGCATAAACATCTGCCTAGCTATGGAAGGAGAAGAACTCGCAATCGATCCAAAGAGATCGCGTTATCCCACCAGCTACATCTGGTCGGACGATTCATTTAAATGGCCTCGCCGCCACAAGCATAACAAGCTGTCGAAGTAGTACGACACTCCCCAAAATGGAATCTACTACAGTGACCACACCGGCAAAGGTGGCTTCTGTGCTACTATTCTCTGACATCGCGAACTGCGCACTGAGCCACGACCGCTCCGAATATCCTGGCGACCAAACCTCCGCCGTAAGACCGGAAGGAGCACTCGTTTACCGAGATGTAGACCTAGTTCACTGTTGAGGTTGTCGCCTCGAAAGTTACCACCGAACCTGTCGCCGCCCCTCTTGGGCCGGCTTCGAGTCTAGTCGACCTCTCTCTCTTTGTCCTCATCCTCGCGCATAAGCTTGCATCCCGGCAATATCCATACCGGTGAAGGGCCACTCCTGTGCATGCAGAATCATATAATGGTCTAGCCCCATCACATAACGGTGAACTCGTCGCCATATCATCCACACAGTGCGCGATACCGCCAACGAGTCAAACTCGGGTTGTATTCTCGATGGTCCTTCTCATTCGCTCAATGACAAGAACCTATCAACACGGGCTCTCCTCATTTCGAAGGCAAAATAAACAAGAAAGGCCTCCGAACTCATCCCAAATCGCGGACGAGCACCCACACCTCTCGGCAGCTCCCAAGACTCAAACCAGTTCAACGCAATATCGCAGAATCGCTAAGAGGCTAACACCATCGACTGTCTCCGAGGCCCTAAGCACTGCATAGTCCGTCAGAGTCCGAGCGAACTCTTGAGGATCATCCTCGATCTCGAACCATAAAACTCTGGTGGACTACAACCAGAAAATCCCTGAATCCTCAAACCGCCACTGGGGTTAGCTACTTGCTCGCAGTGCCGCCTACCACTATGCTAGTCAATAGCCCGATCCGCTCTCCATAATCTCTAAACTCGTCACTCGCCGCGAATCGAGGCTCGCAGGAACCTCACGAGCTACGCCGCCTCGCCTTCTAATCTGCCGCTGGCCGGTACGCCGGTCCGCCTACTACCTCGGGCATAGTCGTGCCCGAGTCCCGTAACCCTCTGCGTGCACCACTAGCATCTCCTCGCCGCCTTGCCCTTCTGGCCTCGCCGCTTCCGTGAGGCATAATCTACATAAGAAGGGGTCGAGAGATTCAACCTACTAGGATGACTCTTGCACGATCTCAGAGAGAGAAGAATGAAACCAATCCTAAATGTCCTGCAGCCTCCTGATTATAGATGTGGTGCACAACACACCGATAATCAAGACTCTACTAGACACGGTGCATAGACACGGTTGTAGACACTTTCCGAGACTAATCGCTCACGATACCACTTTTGTCACGACTCCGACCGGGCGCATCGTGCCCTACCTGGGCACCCTTACAAGTATACATCAGAGATAATCAGCGGAACATACATGAAACTTATAAAATAAAACAACAGAAGTAAGACAACAGTCTAGATGATAGGGCTACCTTCCTGTACATATATATACAACTGAAGCAGTTTCCTCCTTTCCTTTACAAACTGACCCACAATATGTGACTACAGACCTCTAAGAGTTTTAACATAACAACTGTGGCGGGACAGGGCCCCGCCATACCCCTGAATAAACATTAATCTACAACCTCAGGGGAAACCGTACCAAGAGATAAGCCTCCGGAGCAAATGGAGCTTTTTCCCAAAACTGAACCGAGATCCTAAGAGCAAGGATCACCAACCTGTGCACCTAATACCTGCGGGCATGAACGCCATCCCCCGAAGGGGGTCAGTACAATAGGTACCGAATATGGAACAGAAATAAAGTACAGTAAACAGATCATAACTGTACAAAAGAATGACAGGGGCAAGTATAAAAAAAGTACATACCAGATCCTGCCGTGTCATTACCACTTATGAACTTAATCGTACCTTATTATCTTTTCCCATTTTTAATAAAAGTCATAGTCACTTTCTTTTGTACATACTCGGGAAAATCGTCAAGTTCATTACCATATAACTTACTTATCTTTCATAACATAATCCGGCCCCCTATGGAGGGACGCATATACTACCCGGCCCAATCTGGGATGCGATCAAATCACACAAATATCAAAGCGCGTCTGCGGAATCCCCATCACCGCCGATACCATAAGTGTAACATATAACCATGTGACGCGCCTCGCGGCATCCTCCTCACCGCTTGCATACATACACAATACATATATATATATCTCCTACCCGTGGAATCCCACATCACTGCCGACAGTCATAAGTGTAACATATAACCATGTGACGCGCCCGTGGCATCCCACCTCACTGTCGGTGTACACAGACACAACATATATATATATATATATATATATAACGTGCCGCATGCCCCTAATCCTCATCGTATAAGCATGGCCATAACGTGCCCTCGGCATCCTCATCGTAGGTGCAGTCTTCGTAGGAGCTAGCCCATGGAGTAATAATATAATATTCTCCTAATCCTCATCGTGGGTACATGTCTTCATGGGAGCTAGCCCACGGAGTAATAATCGCATAGCATGGTCGCATGCCCCTAATCCTCATCGTATAAGCATGGCCATGGGTAATAAACAACCGAAAATCTAACCTGCCTCTCGATCACATGCCCCGCATCCCACATCGATAAGCGTGTCCAAGGATCAATCATAATGGAAGCATACCCGTGGAATCCCACATCACCGCTCGACGCCCAAGTAATCTTACAACGAGACAGTCGGCCCTCCAACTGAGAGTCACGACAACGTAAACATATAATACTTGCACTCAAAGCTATCACAAGCAAACATAGGCAAGTTCATTAAACCTTTAGACTTCCATTTTTATAACCTCATGGCACTTTCGTTTCACACATAAAAATCCGGGAATTTAACCCCAAGTACTACGCACCTCTACTCCTTTAGAAAGACTCTTTTTCAAATAAAACTTCCAAGATATTAACAACCGTAGCATCAAGTCATACCTACTTTCAAGACAAGTCACAATACCTTTTTAGAAATACAATTACCGGCTTCTAAATCAAGTGACTTCTTTCTTAAAAACTTTAAGCAATTGGTACCTTTAAAACAGTTTGCCCTTCATTACTTCAAATCATTTCTTTGCTTATATACTGAAGGAAGCCATTCTTTTAATCTTCCATAAAGTTGTTATAACCAACTTCCCATAAAGCCGTTATAACTCTTTATGTTTTGGACAAATTCATTCCTTTTATAACCAAGAGACTTATATTTTCAAAATACTTCAAGTCTCTTAACTTTTAAGAAAACAAGTTTCTTAACTTGAAAAATAAAGTCTCTTAACCTTTAAGAATTTGAGATCCATAGCCTTAAAACTTCATACGTAAATTCTTATAAGTTAAGTAACATATACTTTGGTGCGTTGTGAATAAGTTATACTTATTTATAACGATCTTATTTGTTATACCCCGTATTTCCAGAGTATGTACGTAAGGGAATACGTACAAAAAGTTTAGCCTTAAAATTTAGGCTTGGACGATTTTTTGGGCACAACTCACTAAAAGAATCGTTTTCCGACGAAACGTTTCCACAGCTTTCGTAGAGTAAATTCCGGCTATGCCATTTCTTATTTTTGCGGATTTTTCCGAGAGACGAAACATTTTGGACCAACGGGAGGGCGACACTTGGCACCCTCCAATTTGTGGACTTGAAATCGTCCATTTGGACGATTTGATGAAGTTTGGCACGTTTTTGGTGCCTTGTTCAAAGTCAAGGAGTTGGTAGGATATTTGTGTATAGTTAATCCTCACCCTACACTTGCCTTGCACTTGTCTAAATCTTGGCCATTGGTTGGCCACTTCTTGACCTATAAATACCCCCCTTAAGATGAAGAGTTCTTCATCCACAAAGCTTTCCAAGTCTTGAAAATCCTCTCCTCTCCCTTTGTAGCTCTTTTCGTCCAACACTCCTCCCCCTCCCCTTGTGAAGGCCTCGGCCGAATACCCCCCTAGCCTAGCCAAAAATCTACCCCCCCTCCCTTGGTAGAAAAGTTACCTTCTTGTATCGTTATAATGCCCAAAATACCCTAGCCCAAATACCTTAGTACTTAGTAGAAGTTGTGAAGAACTTCTAAGGTTCTTGGAGCATACAACTTAGGAGCAAAACCTTGCTCAGCGACTTTTCTAGGATATTATTGGGCTTACCGAGGTAATAATCCTAACCCTTTTGAATTAGAGAATACTTAATGCTATAGTATAAGAATAGGTATAAATACTTAGAAGTATATCACGTAATAGAATTGAAGTATTAATCACTTAGAAGGGTTTAAAGAGGAATAATCAAATCAGATTTACATAGGACTGCTTTCACATGAGACTTATATAGCTCAGGGTAGGAAGTCTGCCCGACTTACTGTAGAATTATGAACCCTCTGTTTAGAATGACCTTGAGTAGTCTTTAATAGATATCTGTGACTATTATAGGCTGACTCACTGCGCGCGACATATTAAACTTGGAAGGTGCTGATCGCTGAGAAGGTATTTGATTCTTAATAAAGCATGATATTTTACAATATAACTACTACAATTTCTTTGACTTAAGCCTGAATTATACTTACGGAATGCCTCACGCTTAAGCTCGATAATACTTACGAATGCCTCACGGCTTAAGCCTGAATAATAAAGAACTGAAAACATTTCAAAAGACTACTGAATCATATTAACAGAAGAGAACTAATTGGTTTTTAAAACAGAAGCTTAAGAGTTATACTAGCTTTATGGGAAGTAAGTATAACCATTTAAGATTTATAAAAGAAACAAGTTTGCCTATGTGTTTATAACAGACTTGTATTGTGAAAAGAATAATAAAGATGGTTTGATAAATAGACATGATATGATGCTATGTGTGTTAGTATCTTGTAAACGTTTGTATAGGTGAGTATCCTTGTTGTGCTTATGTTGTTTAAAGATAAGTTGTTATACTATCACTCACCTCGAGATGATACCGGGTTGTCGCCTCCGACGCGGTAGACTCAAAGCGATGCAGGACCATGATTCGAGAATACCTCATGCGGGTCCAGGGGGCCTATGCGAGCTACGAGAGTTCCGTGTTAGTATGCGGGTTATACCTCATGCGGTGCGTGGCCATGCGACAATGAGTCCGTGACGATGCCGAGGAGTAGCTACCCTCGATGCGGGTTATACCTCATGCGGGCCCGTGAGTGGCCTACGGACTCGAGTTCGAGATTAGGCTTGCGGAATGATGAGGCGAGTGGCCTGCTTCGATCATTCGCAGCCTAGACAAGACTCATTCTGATTACCTATTGTTGCTCTTGTTTGTGATGCGGCACTATGCGGTTTCTCGTTGTTTAATACATATTTGTAAATTGGTTTTAAAAATGATATGTTTCATTTAAGTACTTTACAGTTTCGCATACTTAGTACCTGTTGTACTGACCTCCTTCGGGGGGCTGCGTTCATGCCGCAGGTAAGGGCAAGCAGGTGCTAGATCCGCATTCTTAGGATCTCTACGTTGGTGTCGGGAGCTCCATCTCTTCCGGAGGCTCTACTTTTGGTATGATCTCCCTGTTGTAGATAGTTTTGTATCAGGGTATGGCGGGCCCTGTCCCGCCATAGTTGTATATTTCCTTAGAGGTCTGTAGTCATGTTGTACAAAGGTTTGATGTAATCACGAACTATGATTATATATATGCCGAAAGCGGTGTTTTCTCACATAAAGCGTGTCTTATTTTATAAACCGTTTCATGTCTTGTTTTATATTTCACGATTTCTCCGATGTATGACTACTGGGTGCCCTTTAAGGCACGATCACGCCCTTAACGTCGTGACAAAAGTGGTATCGAGCGCTTAATCTCTGGAAAGTGTCTACGCATCGTATCTAGTAGAGTCTTGATTATCGGTGTGTTGCACCACACCAATAATCGTGAGGCTATAGGATATTTAGGATTGGTTTCCATTCTTCTCATTCCGAGATCGTGCTTTAGAGTCGTGTTATAGGTTGGACCCTCTAACGTATTCCTTTCTGTACGCTTATGCCTCCACGTAAGGCAACCCGGCCCGTGGGCAAGGCAGGAGTCGCTAGCGAGACACCCAGAGTCACGAGGGCTCGTGCCCGCCTATACCGTAGAGACGGCGAGTTCTATGACGCCGCCACCCCCAAAGATACCACAGCACCACACCTCCCGCCCCACACCGCGGAGGAGTTAGGTACAAGGAGATGGCCCGCCTTTTGGCTAAAGTTCAGGCCCGACACGAGGAGAGGCCGATGCGGCAGGCTCCACCCAGCCAGATTGTTCACCCGAGGCGAGAGTTTGAGGCTACGAGACTTCGAGTCAGAAACACGGAGTTTTACGGGTCGAGGCCGAGGATGATCCGCAGGAGTTCATCCGGCTTCAGAGGATTTTGAGAGTGATCGTATGCCGAGACCGAGTCCGTGATCTTTGGTTCACATAGGCCGCGTGATACCGCGGCCGATTGGTTTGATTCATGGAGTTATCCCGTGGAGAGCACGCGCCCCCGCCTACTGGGATGAGTTCTCGAGGCTTTCTCACTCACTTTTGCCTCCACGGATGAGGAGGCGGCCGATAGATTTTTACTGCACGAGGCGAGAGGACGACCTTGTCGGGAGTACAATGTCGAGTTTGATTCTTTGGCTCGATATGTCCCAAAGATTGCAGCAGATATGGAGGATAGGTGCACCGCTATGTCACCGCTAGACGACTATATGGCCGAAGTCATGTGCGGGGTTTCTCTCCACCGTATGGACATTACCCGCACGCAGCTCACGCCTCGATGCGGCGAGCGCAGAGGTCGCAGTGGGCGATGCAGAAGCAGGAAGGCCAGACGGAGGGTTTTCTCGTGGTTATCGTGGTGGAGGCCTCGCAGCTAGCCTAGATTCGCACCACACCGGCTGAGCACTCGCACCGCCCTCAAGACACGGCAGAGTTTTCGAGGCGTACTGTGGCCCGAGGCTTGACGCCCGCAGTAGCAGTGCTCGCCGATCGGACCACCCCGGTGGCCGACGTAGATCCCATTACGGAAGTGTGGTACTACTGGATCTTGTTACGCCAGGGCCAGCAGGTCACTTTGCGCGGACCGGCCGACCGGGGCAGCGCGGTGGTAGGCCCACCTTCGTGTTACGTGGCCGCCCATCATCTCCTACGATTACTCGCCCGAGGCGAGGTGCTCATGGGTCGCAGTCGCGCAGGTCGTGGCTCGTGTCCCGATTCTAGCGGTCCTCGAATCGCATTTATGCTTTGTCCACCGACAGATCGTGAGGCCTCACCGATGTCGCCACGTACCTTATCGGTTCGGGTTTGATGTTTATGCCTTGATAGATCCGGTTCTACTGGCCCCTATATATCTCCCCTTGTTGCTAGTAGGATAGGGATAGAGCCTGAGCCCATAGACCCTTTCGAGGTAGCTACGCCTGGTGATTCGGTGGTAGCTCGGCGTATATAGAGCTTGTCTGTGACCATTTACGTCGCTTGACCTCAGCCGACTTGATAGAGTTGGAGATGATTGACTTGACGTGATCACGGGATGGATTGGCTAGCCTCTGCTACGCCAATGTAGACCGCAGAGAGAGTAGTACGTTCCAGCTTTCCCGGCGAGCCATTGTTGAGTGGGAGGGGAGCACAGACGCCGGTGGTAGGTTTATTTCCTACCTCAAGGCTAGGAAGATGGTGCGAAGGTACATCTACCATCTAGTTCGAGTGTTTGATATCGAGGTCGCGGTACAGATTTTCGGTCCTTCCGTAGTCACGAGTTCCCGCACGTGTTCCTGCATGACCTTCCGTATCCTCCCGAGAGGAGATTGAGTTTTGTATTGACATATTGCGGATACTACCTATTTCCATTCCGCCATACGTAATGGCACCGCCGAAGTTGAGAGAGCCAAGGATCACTAGGGATTTGCTAGAAGGGCTTCATTAGGCCCAGTGTTTCTCCCTGGGGCGCGCCTGTATTGTTCATGACGAATAAGGACGGGACGCTGCTCATGTGTGTTGATTACACGCCGCTGAACAAGGTGACCATTAAGAACGCATACCCGCTCCCGTGATTGATGATTTGTTCGACCACCGCAGTGCGAGATGTTTTCCAAGATTGATCGCGATCGCTATCATCAAAGTGAAGTCGAGAGGTGGATGTCCCTAGATCGCATTCCGACCCAGACGCATTATGAGTTCAGTGGTCATGTCTTTTGGGTTGACCAATGCTCCGCGGTATTCATGGATTTGATGAACCGAGTGTTCAAACCATTTTGGACACGCTTGTGATAGTGTTCATTGATGATATCTTGGTTTATTCTCGCCAGAGCAGGAGCATGCGAGCATTTGGCGATCGTGGCCGATAGCTTCTCCAGACTAAGCTTGTACGCCAAGTTTTCCAAATGTGAGTTTTGGTTGACTTCAGGCGCTTGGGCATATTGCCGGCCGATGGCATTCGAGTTGATACGGCCAAGATCGAGGGCCAGACTTGGCCGAGACCTACTACCCGGCTGGCAGGTTCGCAGCTCGGGCCTTGCAGTTATTATCGGCGTTCGTGGAGAAGTTTGCTTTATCTCGCACCATCGACTAGGCCGACTCGGAAGCGCAAGTTTCGTGGATCGATGTCAGGAGCGTGGTTTCCAGTTCTTTGAAGAGAGATCGACGACCGCCTCGCTTCTTACTCTTCCGCAGGTCCGTATGGTTATGTCGGTATCGTGACGCGCAGCATCGGGTTGGGATGTATTGACGCAGATGGCAGGTTATAGCATATGCATCCCGACACCAAGAAACACGCAGGAACTACCCCACCCATGATTTGGAGTCGCACCGTGATTCACGCCAAGATCCGAGGCACTACTTGTATGGGGTTCACGTGGATATTTATACAGCACCACAAGAGCCTCCAAGATATCTTCACCGCAGGAGCTGAACTTACGGCAGACGGTGGTTAGAGTTGCTTAAGGATTACGATGTTGATATCCTATACCACCCGGAAGGCCAATGTTCAGGCGTATGCCCGAGTCGTAGGTCGATGGGGAGCCTATCGATGCGCAATAGAGAGGAGGGACATGGTTCGTGATTTGCATCGCCAGCGAGCCTCGTGTCCTGCTGATTGATTCTGATAGCTGGGTTAGAGTTCGTGAGGTTGCCGAAGTCTTCCATCGCCGAGGAGGCGAAGAGGCAACATTCGAGGATCCACTTTGATTCGATATCGCGATACAGACTCTTCGTGAGGGCAAGGGTCCTTGAGGTAGCACCGGGGTGCTAAGGTTTGAGGGCGCATCGTGTTCCGTGATGTTTCGTGACTTCGCAGCAGGTTCTGGGAGGCACACAATGCTACTCTATCCATCCGGGTCGACCAAGATGTATCACGACCTTAGATCCGTGTATTGGCGGGATGGCTTGAAGAGGACGCTGCAGTTCGTAGCTCGCCCGTGTTGTCCGCAGTGAAGGTAGAGCACCGCAGGCCCGTGGTTTGTTACAGCGATAGAGATCCCGACTGGAAGCCGGAGGTAATCAACATGGACTTCATCACGTGATTACCTCGCACTCGTAGGAGACATGATTCTATATGGGTTATCGCCGACAGTCGACGAAATCAGCCCACTTTCTTCCCGTCAGACGACTTTTTCTACCGAGGATTATGCCGACTTTACATCCGAGAGATCGCCGATCGCATGGAGTCCCTACTTCGATCATATCGCATGCAGGAGCCTGGGCCACGGCTAACTTCGGAGGTCCTTCCGCAGGGTTTAGGGACGCAGTGAGCCCGAGCATCGCATTTCATCCTCGCATGCACGGACAGCAGAGCGCACTATCCGCACTCTCGAGGATATGTCATGAGCCCGTGTTATTGACTTTAGTGGTAGTTGGAGGATCATTTGCCTCTAGTTGAGTTCGTGATATAATAATAGCTACCACCCAAAGATTCGATGGCGCCTTACGAGGCCTTGTATGGGAGGAAGTGCAGATCGCCTATAGGTTGGTTCGATGTGGGCGAGGACCAGTGGGACCAGATTTGGTACAAAGCAGTGTGGATAAGGTGAAGCTTATCCGAGAGCGCTATCGACAAATTTCGTAGTCGATGTAAGTCGATGCAGATCATCGTCGCCGTGATCTTGAGTTCGAGGTTCATGATTGGGTTTTCCTAAAGCGTGTCACCCATGGCGGTGTGATGAGATTCGGGAAGAAGAAGCTCACCCAAGGTACATCGGGCCGCTTCAGATTGTCCGCGGTAGGCAAGGTTGCCTACGAGTTGATCCGCCGTCCGACCCGGAGGCAAGATCCGCGTGTTTCACGATCTATGCCGGCGAGATGTATCGGATCCATCTAGGTGCACCCGATTGACGATGTCCAGTGACCGAGGTTATCGTATGAGGAGATTCCCATAGCGATAGTCGATCGTTAGGTTAGCGCCCGCGACGGCAAGGACGTGGCTTCCACAAAGTCTGCGCGCGAACGAGCTTAGGAGAGATGACGTGGGAAGCTGAGGAGGACATGAGGCAGAGGTACCCTCACCTATTTCCCACACCTCCAGGTAATTCACTTTCCTACTTGTAAATTTTCATTATCATTTATGCCTAAGTGTTGTTTTGTGGCCGCGTGTGGCATTTGCAAACCGCTTAAGTTATGAAGAATCTTATCGTTAATCGTTCAAAGGAACATTCGACGAATGTTTCTGGCGAGGAGAATGTTATACCGTATTTCGCAGTATGTACGTAAGGAATACGCATAAAAAGTTTAGCCTTAAAGTTTAGGCTTGGACGATTTTTTGGGCACAACTCACTAAAAGAATCGCTTTCCGACAAACGCTTCCCGACTTTCAGAGTAAATTCCGCTATGCCATTTCTTATTTTTGCGGATTTTTCCGAGAGACGAAACATTTTGGACCAACGGAGGCGACACTTGGCACCCTCCAATTTGTGGACTTGAAATCGCCCATTTGGACGATTTGACGAAGTTTGGCACGCTTTTGGTGCCTTGTTCAAAGTCAAGGAGTTGGTAGGATATTTGTGTATAGTTAATCCTCACCCTACACTTGCCTTGCACTTGTCTAAATCTTGGCCATTGGTTGGCCACTTCTTGACCTATAAATACCCCTTAAGATGAAGAGTTCTTCATCCACAAAGCTTTCCAAGTCTTGAAAATCCTCCTCTCTCCCTTTGAGCTCTTTTTCGTCCAACACTCCTCCCTCCTCGTGAAGGCCTCTACGAATACCCCTAGCCTAGCCAAAAATCTACCCCTCCCTTGGTAGAAAAGTTACCTTCTTGTATCGTTATAATGCCCAAAATACCCTAGCCCAAATACCTTAGTACTTAGTAGAAGTTGTGAAGAACTTCTAAGGTTCTGAGCATACAACTTGTGAGCAAAACCTTGCTCAAAGCGACTTTTCTAGGATATTATTGGGCTTACCGAGGTAATAATCCTAACCCTCTTTGAATTAGAGAATACTTATCGTTATAGTATAAGAATAGGTATAAATACTTAGAAGTATATCACGTAATAGAATTGAAGTATTAATCACTTAGAAGGGTTTAAAAGAGGAATAATCAAACCAGATTTACATAGGACTGTTTACTGAGACTTATATAGCTCACCGGTAGGGAAGTCGCCCGACTTACCGTAGAATTATGAACCCCTGCTTAGAATGACCTTCGAGTAGTCTTTAATAGATATCCGTGACTATTATAGTCGACTCTGCGACATATTCCAACTCGCGGTGGTTTTCAATGGTAGGTATGTGATTCTTACTAAAGCATGATATTTTACAATATAACTACACGCAATGTCTTTGACTTAAGCTCAATAATACTTACGGCAATGCCTCACGCTTAAGCTCGATAATACTTACAGAATGCCTCACGCTTAAGCTGAATAATAAAGAATCAAAACATTTCAAAAGACTCATCAATCATATTAACAGAAGAGAACTAATTGGTTTTTAAAACAGAAGCTTAAGAGTTATACTAGCTTTATGGGAAGTAAGTATAACCATTTAAGATTTATAAAAGAAACAAGTTTGCCTATGTGTTTATAACAGACTTGTATTGTGAAAAGAATAATAAAGATGGGTTGATAAATAGACATGATATGATGCTGTGTTAGTATCTTGTAAACGTTTGTATAGGTAGTATCCTTGTTGTGCTTATGTTGTTTAAAGATAAGTTGTTATACTATCACTCACCTCTCGACGATACCGGGTTAAGCCGCCACGCGGGTAGACTCAAAGTGATCCAGGACCATGATTCGAGAATACCTCATGCGGGTCCGGGGGCCTATGCGGAGCTACGAGTTCCGTGTTAGTATGCGGTTATACCTCACGCGGTGCATGGCCATGCGACAATGAGTCCGTGACGACGCCGAGGAGTAGCTACCGACGCGGTTATACTCACGCGCCCACGTGAGTGGCCTATGCGACCGAGTTCCGTGATTAGGCTTGCACGACGATGGGGGCGAGTGGCCTGCTTTCGATCATTCGCACTAGACAAGACTCATTACAGCTACCTATTGTTGCTTTGTTTGTGATGTGGCACTATGCGCGCGCTTCTCGTTGTTTCATACATATTTGTAAATTGGTTTTAAAAATGATATGTTTCATTTAAGTACTTTACGCCGCATACTTAGTACCATGTACCGACCTCCTTCGGGCTGCTCATGCCGCAGTGGCAAGCAGTGCTAGATCCGCATTCTTAGGATCTCTACGCGTGCCTGAGCTCCATCTCTTCCGGAGGCTCTACTTTTGGTATGATCTCCTGTTGTAGATAGTTTTGTACAGTCAGGTATGGCGTGGCCCTGTCCCGCCATAGTTGTATATTTCAGAGGTTCAGAGTCATGTTGTGCAGGTCGGATGTAATCGCTGAACTATGATTATATATATACGAAAGGCGTGTTCTCACATAAACTGTGTCTTATTTTATAAACTGTTTCATGTCTTGTTTTATATTTCCGCTGATTTCTCTGATGTATGACTACTTGGGTGCCCCGGTAAGGCACCAGTCACGGGCCCCGGAACGGGTCGTGACATTATTCAAGTAGCCATGATCTAGAAAATGTAATACAATTTTGTCTTATCTTAGCTTCTATGCAGATGGAGAATTCTACTCATTTTAACATAATTTGATTGTCATTACATTTTCCTTTATTAACGCTGCAATGGCTTGCTCGATACTTATTCTCATTCGTGCCATAAATTAGCCAAGTCAACTTGGCTCCAAAGTACCTCCTAACGACTCTTACCAACATCCCCCATAAGACTCGGTAAGGACTTAGGATAACTTTGACATAAACCTTACATAGAGTAAATCACACACATACCTCTTAACTTCTAAGAATAGAAGGAAACAAGAAATAATACCACATGTATATTCCATACATAGAATCATGCCAAAGGAAGGAAGAGGTTCACATACCTCGCGACGATTATCGACAAGTAGCAAAATGCTCCAAAGTACTTCAACATTGATAGCTATTCCATCCTTCAAGTAGGATACGCTATACTTAGTACTTCAACCTATAATGGCCACAATACGTCCATTAACCTCTTACTTCAAACGTATAATATTCTAAGTGCTAAGTCACTAATTTCTACGGAAAATCGGACAGCACCTCCTTTGTTTCTACATACTTTTCCACCTTTTTCAAGGCTGAATACAATAACCAAACACGCCATATTTAAGGCCCAATCAATGCAATTAACAATAGGGGATTACACGCCTACTAGACGTGTAAAATTCCGCCCCACAATAGATATCAAACTAATACAAACTACTAGCCCAATTTCGGCCACATTGAGTACAATAACACCAATTTATCCAATTTCCTCTTCAATCCAAATTGTTAGTATAACATGAAATCAAGTCGCAATTGATTATAACTACTATAATCTTCAAGTAAGTAACATGCGACGATTCTAACTAACAACCAATTTGTAATCCAACTTCACAAGGCTTAAATGACATTTCAGATTTAAGACTACAATCAATCCATAATACTTATCAACTTCAACATATAAACTTCATGCTAGCAACATGTAAAGCTAACAAGTAACAATATATATATAATCTTGTAACACTTTTAAGAGACAAGATTATACCTCAACGAATCCTACTCCAACTCCAAATCCGAAGTCGCTCCTTAGCAACTTAGAGCCTCTTCAAGACACTTCAAACCGCTTCTTGAGACCCTTAGAACAACACCAACAAATTTCCTTCAATCTTCCAACCAAAACCTAGAAAGGCAACTAGGTTTTCACCTTGCGACTAATACGAAAACGCTATTTTTTTCGGGATCTTTCTATTGAGATACACTTACAATACCCTCATGAACCTTGGTTTAAAGTATGGAGCTTAATGGACAACTAACAAAAAAAATTCTTCTTTGAGTGAGTGAACCCGAGAGCTCTTAGAAGAGTTCTTCCAATTCTCTTGAAAATTTTCTAAGTGTTAGACTATGTCTTGCTACTAGTAGTGTAATATAGTAACATGGAGGGTCAAGATGTAACCAAATTGGTGGCTTGGATGAGTTTCTACTAAATATCAAGTCTTGTGGTCCCATTGACCAAGTCAATTATCTCAAGCTCTCAAGTTGCAAGACTTAGTCATCCTAGCAAAGGTCAAATGACCCTTTAGCCCTTGCCTAAATCGTCCAAGGCAACCATAAGGGGGGTGACACGTGTCGCCCTCCCATTCGTCACAATATTACGTTTTCCGACAATTTCATAATTCCGATAAATTTTTACAAGTCTCAAATCTCAACACTTGTGAGTTCTTACGTACGTTCTTAAAGCATGTCCTGCAAATACGGGGTGTAACATTCTTCCCCCCTTAGAAACATTCGTCCCTAAATGTTCTCTCGGAGTCAAACTTATAATTAGCGACATAGTATCCTTTCACAACCCCGACATACCAACAATGCCACACATGGCCCTAATACCTCGCACATGCGTATCTGTCCATCATAAGCCCAAAAGAGATTATCTTTTCGTACTTCCAACTCCTTCTAACATATACATAGTCTCAATATAATCTGTTCATGACACTTAAACATACCACAACTTTATCATGCATACAAGTTACTAAAGGGCCAAAGACATACCTGAAATCATATAGGCGGTTCAAAGGACCGCTAAAATCGAACTTCCACCACTGTCACATCGCCGCGCATAAACATCCCGCCTAGCTATGGAAGGAGATAACCCGCAATCGATCCAAGAGATCGCGCTTATCCCACCATGTCACCTCCGCCTGATGCTTCTACGAATGGCCCTTCGGCCGCAAGCATAATAAGCCGTCAAGTAGTACGACACTCCCAAAATGGAATCTACTACAGTGACTACACCGGCAGCGTGGCTTCTGTGCTACTATTCTGACATCCGTGAACTCAAGCCCCGAGCCCTCACCGCTCCCGAATATCCTCGCGACCAAACCTCCGCCCGTAAGATCGGAAGGAGCACTCGCGTACCGAGATGTAGACCTAGACTGTTGCTGAGGTTGTCCGCCTCAAAGTTACCCCGAACTCGCTGCCCCGCCTCTGGCCGGCTTCGAGTCTAGCCGACCTTCTCTCTTTGTCCTCTATCCTCGCGCATAAGCTTCAGATCTCCGCAATATCCATACCGGGCCGGCGGCCACTCCTGTGCACGCAGAATCATATAATGGTTCAGCCCCATCACATAATCGGTGAACTCGTCGCCATATCACCACAATAGTGCGATACCGCCAACGAGTCAAACTCAGTTGTATTCTCGATGGTCCTCCCATTCGCCTCAATGACAAGAACCTATCTACACGGGCTCTCTCATTTCAGAGGCAAAAAGTGATCAAGAAAGGCCTCCGTGAACTCATCCCAAATCACGGACGAGCACACACACCTCTCGGCTCCCAAGACTCAAACTACCAACGCAATATCGCAGAATCCCAGTAAGAGGCTAACACCATCGACTGCCTCCGAGGCCCTAAGCACTGCATAGTCCGTCAGAGTGCCGAACGAACTCGAGGATCATCCTCGGATCTCGAACCATAAAACTCAGTGGACTACAACCTAAAATCCCAATCCTCAAACCGCCGCTCAGGTTAGCTACTTGATCCTCGCTTGCCGCGCCTACCACTATGCTAGTCAATAGCCCGACCGCTTCTCCATATTCTAAACTCGCCTGGCCGCGAATCGAGGCTCGCACGGAACCTCTCGAGCTACCGCCGCCTGGCCTCTAATACCGCGCGTGGCCGAGCACGCCGGCCGCTTACTACCTCGTGCATAGTCTCGGCTCGAGTCCCGTAACCTCTGCACTCACTAGCGCCTCCCGCCGCTTTGCCCTTCTGGCCCCGCCGCTTCCGCGAGGCATAATCACATATGAAGGGGTCGAGAGGATTCAACCTACTAGACGCTTCATCGCACGATCTCAAAGAGAGAAGAATGGAAACTAATCCTAAATGTCCTCGCAGCCTCCTCGATTATAGATGTGGTGCACAACACACCGATAATCAAGACTCTACTAGACACGGCTGTAGACACTTTCCGAGGACTAATCGCTCGATACCACTTTTGTCACGACCGACTGGAAGCCGCGATCGTGCCCTACCGGGCACCCTTACAGTTATACATCAGAGATAATCAGCGTAAAATACATGAAACTTATAAAATAAAACAACAGAGTAAGACAATGAAGCCGATAGGCTACCTTCCCGACATATATATACAATCAAGCAAGCCTCTTTCCTTTACAAACGACCCACAATATGTGACTACGCACTTAAGAGTTTTAACATAACAATCGTGATGGACAGGCCCCGCCATACCCATGAATAAACATTAATCTACAACCTCGTGGGAAACCATACAAGAGATAAGCCTCCGAGCAAATGGAGCTTTTTCCCAAATCAACCGAGATCCTAAGAGCAAGGATCACCAACCCGCACCTAATACCGCGGGCATTAACGCAGCCTCGGGGTCAGATAACAAAAATTAATATGGAATGTAAATAAAGTACAAGAAATGATCATAATCAGCATAAAAGAATGACAGGCAAGTATAAAAAGTACATACGGATCCTCGTGTCATTACCACTTATGAACTTAATCGTACCTTATTATCTTTTCCCATTTTTAATAAAAGTCATAGTCACTTTCTTTTGTACATACTCGGGAAAATCGTCAAGTTCATTACCATATAACTTACTTATCTTTCATAACATAATCCGGCCCCCTATGGAGGGACGCATATACTACCCGGCCCAATCTGGGATGCGATCAAATCACACAAATATCAAAGCGTGCCGTGGAATCCCATCACCGCCGATACCATAAGTGTAACATATAACCACGTGACGCGCCTTAGTGGCATCCTCCTCACCGCCGGCGTACATACACAATACATATATATATATATATATATATATATATCTCCCGCCGTGGAATCCCACATCACGCGATCATAAGTGTAACATATAACTACGTGACGCGCCTGGCATCCCACCTCACCGTCGGCATACAGACATACATATATATATATATATATATATATAGATATATATATATATATATATATATAACGTGGTCGCATGCCCCTAATCCTCATCGTATAAGCATGGCCATAACGCGCCCTCGGTATCCTCATCGTAGGTGCAGTCTTCATGGGAGCTAGCCCATGGAGTAAAAATATAACACGCTCCCGAATCCTCATCGCGGGTACATGTCTTCATGGGAGCTAGCCCATGGAGTAATAATCGTACATAGCACGGTCGCATGCCCTAATCCTCATCGAGCAAGCATGGCCATGGGTAATAAAACAACCGAATCTAACCCGCCTCGGTCACATGCCCCGCATCCCACATCGTATAAGCGTGTCCAAGGATCAATCATAATGGAAGCATACCCGTGGAATCCCACATCACCGCTTCGACGCCCAAGTAATCTTACAACGAGACAGTCGGCCCTCCAACTGAGAGTCACGACAACGTAAACATATAATACTTGCACTCAAAGCTATCACAAGCAAACATAGGCAAGTTCATTAAACCTTTAGACTTCCATTTTTATAACCTCATGGCACTTTCGTTTCACACATAAAAATCCGGGAATTTAACCCCAAGTACTACGCACCTCTACTCCTTTAGAAAGACTCTTTTTCAAATAAAACTTCCAAGATATTAACAACCGTAGCATCAAGTCATACCTACTTTCAAGACAAGTCACAATATCTTTTAGAAATACAATTACCGGCTTCTAAATCAAGTGACTTCTTTCTTAAAAACTTTAAGCAATTGGTACCTTTAAAACAGTTTGCCCTTCATTACTTCAAATCATTTCTTTGCTTATATACTGAAGGAAGCCATTCTTTTAATCTTCCATAAAGTTGTTATAACCAACTTCCCATAAAGCCATTATAACTCTTTATGTTTTGGACAAATTCATTCCTTTTATAACCAAGAGACTTATATTTTCAAAATACTTCAAGTCTCTTAACTTTTAAGAAAACAAGTTTCTTAACTTGAAAAATAAAGTCTCTTAACCTTTAAGAATTTGATATCCATAGCCTTAAAACTTCATACGTAAATTCTTATAAGTTAATTAACATATACTTTGGTGCGTTGTGAATAAGTTATACTTATTTATAACGATCTTATTCAAGTAGCCATGATCTAGAAAATGTAATACAATTTTGTCTTATCTTAGCTTCTATGCACATGGAGAATTCTACTCATTTTAACATAATTTGATTGTCATTACATTTTCCTTTATTAACGCTGCAATGGCTAGCTCGATACTTATTCTCATTCGTGCCATAAATTAGCCAAGTCAACTTGGCTCCAAAGTACCTCCTAACGACTTTTACCAACATCCCCCATAAGACTCGGTAAGGACTTAGGATAACTTTGACATAAACCTTACATAGAGTAAATCACACACATACCTCTTAACTTCTAAGAGTAGAAGGAAACAAGAAATAATACCACATGTATATTTCATACATAGAATCATGCCAAAGGAAGGAAGAGGTTCACATACCTCGCGACGATTATCGACAAGTAGCAAA
The DNA here is from genome assembly GCA_029844215.1 of Przewalskia tangutica. Classification (NCBI taxonomy): domain Eukaryota; kingdom Viridiplantae; phylum Streptophyta; class Magnoliopsida; order Solanales; family Solanaceae; genus Przewalskia; species Przewalskia tangutica. Next base: position 1,408,735 of record JAQGDG010000034.1, read on the forward strand.
ATGCTCCAAAGTACTTCAACCTTGATAGCTATTCCATCCTTCAAGTAGGATACGCTATACTTAGTACTTCAACCTATAATGGCCACAATACGTCCATTAACCTCTTACTTCAAACGTATAATATTCTAAGTGCTAAGTCACTAATTTCTACGGAAAATCGGACAGCACCTCCTTTGTTTCTACATACTTTTCCACCTTTTTCAAGGCCGAATACAATAACCAAACACGCCACATTTAAGTCTCAATCAATGCAATTAACAATAGGGGATTACACGCCTACTAGACGTGTAAAATTCCGCCATACAATAGATATCAAACTAATACAAACTACTAGCCCAATTTCGGCCACATTGAGTACAATAACACCAATTTATCCAATTTCCTCTTCAATCCAAATTGTTAGTATAACATGAAATCAAGTCGCAATTGATTATAACTACTATAATCTTCAAGTAAGTAACATGCGACGATTCTAACTAACAACCAATTTGTAATCCAACTTCACAAGGCTTAAATGACATTTCAGATTTAAGACTACAATCAATCCATAATACTTATCAACTTCAACATATAAACTTCATGCTAGCAACATGTAAAGCTAACAAGTAACAATATATATATATAATCTTGTAACACTTTTAAGAGACAAGATTATACCTCAACGAATCCTAATCCAACTCCAAATCCGAAGTCGCTCCTTAGCAACTTAGAGCCTCTTCAAGACACTTCAAACCGCTTCTTGAGACCCTTAGAACAACACCAACAAATTTCCTTCAATCTTCCAACCAAAACCTAGAAAGGCAACTAGGTTTTCACCTTGCGACTAATACGAAAACGCTATTTTTTCAGGATCTTTCTATTGAGATACACTTACAATACCCTCATGAACCTTGGTTTAAAGTATGGAGCTTAATGGACAACTAACAAAAAAAAATTCTTCTTTGAGTGAGTGAACCCGAGAGCTCTTAGAAGAGTTCTTCCAATTCTCTTGAAAATTTTCTAAGTGTTATACTATGTCTTGCTACTAGTAGTGTAATATAGTAACATGGAGGGTCAAGATGTAACCAAATGGGTGGCTTGGATGAGTTTCTACTAAATATCAAGTCTTGTGGTCCCATTGACCAAGTCAATTATCTCAAGCTCTCAAGTTGCAAGACTTAGTCATCCTAGCAAAGGTCAAATGACCCTTTAGCCCTTGCCTAAATCGTCCAAGGCAACCATAAGGGGGGTGACACGTGTCGCCCTCCCATTCGTCACAATATTACGTTTTCCGACAATTTCATAATTCCGATAAATTTTTACAAGTCTCAAATCTCAACACTTGTGAGTTCTTACGTACGTTCTTAAAGCATGTCCTGCAAATACGGGGTGTAACACAAGCCTCCAGAGAAATGGAGTCTTCTGTCAACTGATCAGTGATCCTAAGAGTGAGGATCCACAACCTGCTTTCCCTACGCGGATTTAACGCAAATTTCCAGGAAAGGGGGTCAGTACACAATATGTACCAAGTATGTAAAACTGGAAATACTGTAATTTACATCATAAGTCTAAAATAAAGCTGGAGACATGTATGATAATCAAATTAACAGTATATTGTGCCTTACTAACAATGAGAGTAACAAAATAAACATTTTCGGTTCTTAAAATAGGAAGCATGTGATTAACCTAGGACCATCCGCCCGTAGTTTTATCACGCAATCCTACTCCTGGGACTATTTCACCAGCATAGGCCGAGTGGACCCACATGAGGTAATTTTCTCACATAGGACTGGTCCGCCCCGCATGGGACTATTTCACCCACATGAGCCCTACGGACTCGCATGAGGTATTCCTCGCATCGTGGGGAGCAAATCCACGGAATATGCAAATGCAACAAGCCCGGGGAATGACCACGTAATGAACAATATATCACAAGCACAACCGGCTACCATAAATAACATAAGCAAGTTAAGAAATCCCTTAACTTCTCATTAGACTTAATTAGCATGCACTCTCATTTCATTTAACTTAAGGCACTATCATATCATGAAAAATCCGTGAATTTAATCCAAAGTACTACGTACTTCTATTACTTTAAAATGACCCTTATTCATATAAAAATCCCAAGATACTAATACCCGTAGTATCAAGTCATATCTACTTTTCCAGACAAGTCACTATACCGTTAGAAATACATTTATAGGCTTCTAAACCAAGTGACTTTTACTGTAAAACTTTAAGTTATTGATGCATTTAAATCAATATTTGTCCTTCTTCATTTCAAGTCATTTATCTTTGTTTACATTACTAGCGAAAACCATTCTTTTAACTTTCCATAAAGTTGTTATAACCAACTTCCCATAAAGCCGTTATAATAACTTTATGCTTTAGGAACTAAGACATTTTCATTCTTTAAAAATCAAAGGAGTTAATTACCTAACTCAACCAAACTTAGACATTCTTATATCAAGTTAATGATATCAAAACAAAGCCGAATTTCTTTAAAACTCGTACGCCTACCGTACTATACATTTATAAAACTCATGCTCAAGAGATAGAGAAAGTTCTACATACCTCTTCGGTTCAATCCACTTGCTAAGTCCAATATGCCGTACGTAGTATGTCAACCTATAATGACTATAATACGTCTATCAACTTCTAGCTTCAAACGTAGAATATTCTAAGTGTAAAGTCACTTATTCTACGAAAAATTGGACAGCACTTCCTTTGTTTCTACGTACTTTTCCACCTTATTCAAGGCCCGAATTCAATAACCAAACATGCCACATTTAAGGCTCAACAATGTTGCTAATAAATGGGGATTACACACCTAACGGGCGTGTAAAATTCTGCCCCACAATTGATATCAAAATAGTCCAATATTTCAATGTCATTCTCGGCTAACAATGTACAACAACACAAAGTCTTTTTCAATTCTTTTTCAATCCAAGTTGTTTAGTCTAACATGTTATATAGCTGCAATTGATAATAGCAACTACAATCCCTTCTTTATATAACATGTGACGACTAAAACTAATAACTAAATCGAATTACAATCTTAAGGTTAAACATGCCACTTTCGAATTCCATCCAAATGTTCCATAACATTTCAATCTCCATTATATATATATTTCATGCTTGCATATATATATATGACTACAACAATAAGTAATATTTAATCACTTAAGAGGACAAGATTGTTACCTTGATAAGCTCAACAATAACTCCAAGATTCAAAGTCGCTCCTTAGCAACTTAGCTCCTTTTCTTCACGCTCCAATCTGCTATTTGAAGCCCTTAGAAGTTCATAAACAACTTCCCTTCACTTTCCAATCAAAACTTATGAAAACAACTTAGGTTTTTCACCTTGCGACTAATGTAAAAACTTAGTCTTTCTGGGATATTTCTATTGAGATATCCTTGTAATACCCTTAGGAACCTTGGGTTGAAGTATTGTGAATTATGAACAACAAACGAAAAAATTTCTTGTTTCTTCAAGAGCTTAGCCGAGAGCTCACATAAGGGCACACAAGTTTCTTGAAATTTTCTAAGTGTTAGAACTAGTCTTGATACAAGGGTGATTATATAATAAGATCAAGGGTCAAGATTAAAACACTTGTTGGGTTTGGATGAAAGAGTTTTTAAATATCTATTCAAGTGGGCTTGTTGACTTGGTCAAATATGTCAAGCCTTGGCATTTCAAGACTTGACCAATTGACCTTGTCAATTCGTCCAAGCCCAGGTGTGGGGGTGACAGGTGTCACCCTCCATTCGTCCATAATGTTTCGTTTTCCGACATTTCCATAATTTCGATAAATTCTACAAGTCTCAAATCTTAGCGTCCTGATTTCTTACGTACGTTCTTATATACATGCCCTGGAATTACGGTGTGTAACAAGACGCGTGTTGCCTAGAATGATTTTAGATTACCAGGAATTTGTAAGGACTAAATATATACCGGGAAGGTATGAAACAGTTTAATGAATTCTCATCAAGGTTTTACGTGCTAATTTGAGATAATTAGGAGATGATGAGTTGTCTGAGAAGGTAATGAACCCTTAAGAAATCATGTTAAGGGACTTAATGGAAGACTATGTTAATAGATTAAGCTACGTAGTATGCTTAAGAGAATTGTACGGATGAGATCCGTATGGAGTAAGTATGGTTGTTGTGATCAAGAAAACACGATTGTGGTATTATGAGAAGCTATCTTACCCGTATGAAGGGAAGGGTAATATAGGCTTGGGGAATGGAGATGGCCTTAAATTGGTTGATATTGTAACTCCAAATTTGGAGGCCAGAATCAGTATGGAGGTTATGTACGTATGCTAGAATAAGTTTGGAAGTACGGAAAGGGAGTAACAAAGTGTAAAAGAATAGAGCCTGAATCCATAAGAACCTTTCGAGGTAGCTACACCCATGAGTGATTGGGTGGTAGCTGAGCGGGTATATAAGAATTGCCCGGTGATGATACAGTCATCAGACCCTAGCAGACCTAGTAGAGCTGGAAATGACAGACTTTGAGGTCATTATGAGTACGGACTAGTTGGCTTCTTGTTAGACCAACGTTGACTGCAGAGAGAGGTTGGTTCGATTCCAGGTTTCCGGTGAGCCGGTTACCGAGTGGAAAGGAAGGGAAGTGATTGAAATAAGTGAATTATCCTTCCTTATTTGACATAATTAATTGAAAAGTCCATGTGACTTGATTTTAGTAAGTCTATGTGACTTGTTCATTTGAAGTAAATAAATTGATGCTGAAAGTATGTGATACTTGAATATTGAGGAGTTAAGAGATGGAAATGAAAACGTACGATCATTGAAGGAGTTTATGTTAAGTGCCTTGGAGGTACTTGGAGTTGGTTTAGTGTGGCAGTCAGGGCCACGACTTTTCGAATGATTTCAGGAAAAATGTGCAAAGCAAGAATAAGATAAGTACGAGTGTTGCCTGCGGAAAACAGAAGATATCATTGGTAGGTCTTAAAAATCTATACGATTATAAGGTGCCGCTTGATGATTAAGATTATGAAAGGGAGATAAGCTCTCTCCCCCACGTAAAAGGATAGTTTTACGTATTATTGAGGGTTATGCGTACCCATATTATTAGGCCATAGATATGGGACTGGTAAAGTCTCTGGCTTCGTTATGCAATAGGTTACAATTTTAGATAACCGTGGGAAACGTATTGTGCTGGGGTAATTGAGGACAACATTAGGAAATGGTCGAGGATGTGTCGTAAGGATATAAATGTTGGTAATAAGCATGAATGGAAATTTATGACCGAGGATCAAGATAGAAATATTTTGGGTTAATAATTAGTATAATGAAGGGTTATAACCAGAATGATTAAAGAAAATGCAACTATGGTTATATACGTTGCACGAGATATAATTACCCCAGACTAGTGTAAAGACCATTAGTGAATGATGGGCAGTAAGAACACCAATGAAAGGTGGCAAAAATCTGTAATGACGAGAAAGATAGAAAGAAAAATACGGGGAGATAAGAGACCCCAGGACAACGTGAAATGGAAAAAAATAAAGGTAAGACGAGTAGACACTCGAATGATGAGAGACCTAATCTTGACAAGATAAGAAATCTTGGCAAGCCTTTGGATTATGTAATACCATGAATTGAGGTTGAACACCGGACTATAAGATATATGAGCTGGGGAGAGTAATAGGATTACTACTTGACGAGATCAAGGAAATCTCCCCTTAGATTGTGATCGGCAGAAAGTCGTAGCCATAAGGCAAGTGAAGGAATTTGAATCTAAGTATAGTAACCAAGTTTGGTTGCAACAGAAGACTGAAAACAGGAATCATGATTTAGACTGTATCGTTCCCGAACATTTCGGAAGTGTGAGAAATGCTTCCAGTTATTGGAAGATAAGTTGACTACGACTACAGTTCTAACCCCTCCTGAGGGACTGGAGGGTTAGGTTATTATTGTAACACTTTGAGTGTTGGGCTAGGTTGTGTGCTTATGCAGTACGGTAAGGTTATAGCCTATGCTTCCCGGCAGCTACGGGAGCATGAGAGGAGTTACCCTAGCCACAATTTAGAGTTAACAGCAGTTATTCATGCCTTGAATATTTGGAGGCATTAGTTATGAGGAGCTCAGGTGGATATTTAGGCAGACCACAAGAGTCTCCAGTATATCTTCGGACAAAAGAAGCCGAAATTGCGGCAGAGACGGTGGTTAGAGTTGCTTAAGGATTATGATGTTGACATCCTATACCACTCAGATGAAGACAAGGTGATTACAGATGCTCTTAGTCGTAGATCTATGGGTAGTCTGTCAGATGGACAGCCAGATAGACAGGACATGGTCCGTGAAATTCATCAGCTAGCGAGCCTAGGGGTTTGGCTGGTTGATTCCGATAATAGTGGAGTTCAGATACGAGAGGTTGCCGAGTCTTCCCTCATTGAAGATGTGAAGAGGCGACAGTATAAGGATCCAGTTCTAGTGCAGAATTGAGATATGGCTCTCCGAGAGGAGAAAAGTCTGTTTGAGTAGCACCGGATGGGGTGCTGTGATATGAGGATAGATTGTGTGTGTCCGATGTTGCAGGACTTGTCAGCAAGTTTTAGGGGAGGCACGCAGTGCTCGTTACTCTATTTATTCGGGGTCGACTAAAATGTATCATGACCTCAGATGTAAATATTAGTAAGATGGCCTGGAGAGGGACGTAGCAGAGTTATTGCTTAGTGTCTAAATTGGCAGCAGGTCAAGGGTGAGCACCAGAAGCCCAGTGGGCTATTATCGACGATTGAGATCCTGACTTGGTAGTGGGAGGTGATTGATATGGATTATGTTATAGAGTTGTATCGTACTAAGAGGAAGTGCGACTCTTTATGGGTTATAGTAGACAGGCTGACGAAATTAACCCATTTTCTTCCGTTCAGGACCACTTACTCGGCTGAGGATTATTCTAGATTATATAGCAGGAAGATTATGAGACTGCACGTGGTTCCTACATTATGATGTCAGACAGATGAGCTCAATTTACGACTAACTTCTGGAGGTTTTCCAGAAGGGGTTAGGGACACAGGTGAGTCTCAGTGGTGCATTTCACCTCGCATCGACGGACACGCAGGCATGTTATCCGCATAACTCGAGGATAGGTTGCGGTCCTGTGTTATTGATTTCAGGGGTAGCTGGGAGGATCTTTTGCCTCTCGTTGAGTTGCGTATAATACCCATTACCATTCAAGTATTCAGATGACCCTGTATAAGGTCTTGTATGAAAGAAAGTGTAGATCGTCGGTTGGTTGGTTCGACGTAGGCGAGGTTCAGTTGATTGGCCCAGACTTGATTCAGCGGGTGTGGATAAGGCGAAGCTTATCCAGGAAAGATTATAAGCAAGCTCAGAGTCGACAGAAGCTTTATGCAGAGAATCGACGTAGACACTTAGAGTTTCAGATTGAAAATGGAATTTTCTTAAAGGCATCACCCATGAAGGGTGTGATGAGGCTTGGAAAGAAAGAGAAACTAAGCCCAAGGTACATTGGGCCTTATCAGATTGTCCGTAGAGTAGGCAATGTTGCATATGAGTTAGATATGCGTCCTCTTGGGAGGCATGTACATCCGATCTTCCATGTTGTTATGTTATGGGAGGGTATCAGAGAGTCCCATAGCGATACTTGATCGCCAGGTCAGGCGACTACGGACTAAGGACGTGGCTTCCGTCAAAGTCTTGTGGCGGAATGATATTGAAAGAGAAGATGATTTGGGGAGCCGAGGAGGACATGAGGAAGAGTACCCACACTTGTTCTCAACACCTACAGGAAATTTGCTTCCCTACTTGTCAATGTTAAATTGACGTGTTTGCCTAAGTATTATTATGTGGCATATGTGATTATGTTTGGTATGGTTAAAGGGAACTATGTCATTATCTAATTAGATTGGACTCCGAAAGAACATTAGGGGACGAATGTTTCTAAAAGGGGGAGAATGTTACACTCTGTAAATCCAGGACATGTATAGGAGAATAGACGGGATAACACAATACTTACAAATTTGAACGAAAGAAAGAATTGTTTTCCAAAGGAAAAATCTTCCGAACCCCGGGAAGGAAAATTGTTCGTTAAGGAGAATTGGATTCTCAAATTTGTTATTTAAGACTTTTAGAATGTATCGGAATTATGGAATTTTATTTTCAGAGTTGGATACGTGGGGCCCACCCGAGAAATTTTACGTTTTTGTGAGGCGCACGAGGTTTCCGGTATTTTGACCAATTATGGAAATTTTAGGAAATGAAATATTTTAGACCAATGGGAGGGCGACACGTGTCACCCTCCACATGGGCTTGTTGGATGAAGAAAAATGGACCAAGTCAAAGGGTCAAGTTAGCTTGATATAATTGACCCTATCCTAGCCACACATTTGGTTTAATCTAAGCCATTGAGTGTATTATATATGGCTACTACTACTACTAGTAGCAAGACAAATCCACACTTAGAAATATCAAGAATGTTGGAAGAGCTTAGTGAAGCTCTCGGCTAAGAGGAAAAGAAAAGAGATTTTTTTTGCAATCTTGCTTCATAAATCCCAACATTCAAACCCAAGATCCCTAAAGGTATTCTAAGGATATCTCAACACAAAAATCCCAGAAAAACTACATTTTTACGTTAGTCACAACATGAAAACCTAAGAGGTTTTTCATAGATTGAGTTAGAACTTGAAGAGGAGTTCTTCATAAGCTTCCAAGGGTTTCTTGGAGTGGATTGGGACGACAAAAAGTGGAGCTAGAGTTGCTAAGGATCGACTTGAAGTCTTGGATAATATTTGGGCTTATTGAGGTAAAACCTTCGTCTTCTTAATGTAATTGAAGATTACATGTTATAGTAGTTGATAGACGAGCATGTGATATATAGAATGAAGTTTGAAAATATTTGGATCATGTTGAGATGTTAAAACCAAAAATTGACATGCTAGCCATAAAAGTTGTAAATCAATTCGGTTGTTGGTTATAATCGTTACATGTTATATAAGGAAGAGAATATAGTTGTTTTAATTGATTGTGACTTATATTACATGTTGGAATAACTATTTGGATTAGAAAGGAAATGAAAAAGACTATATGTTGTTACACATTATAGCCGAGATTGGCCATTGAATTATTGGACTGTTTTATACAATTGTGGGGCAGAATTTTACACGTCCTGTTAGGCGTGTAATCCCCTTTGATTAGTTGATTGGTTGAGCCTTAAATGTGGCATGTTGGTTATTGATTTCGAGCCTTGAAAAAGGTGGAAAAGTACGTAGAAACAAAGAAAGTGCTGCTCAATTTTCCGTAGAATAAGAGACTTTATACTTAGAATTATTCTACGATAGAATGCTAGAAGTTGATAGACGTATTATGGTCATTATAGGTTGAAATTCTATGTGCGGTGTATTCAACTTGGCAAGAGGATTAAGTCGGAGAGGTATTGGAACTTTCCCTATCTCTTGAGCATGAAGTTTTATAAATGTATGGTACGATAGACGTACATGCTTTAAATGAATTCGGCGTCTTTTGAATTCATAGACTTGATTTTAAATGTGCAAGTTTGATTGAGTCAGGAAGTTAACTCACTTGATTTTAAAGGATGTAGATGCCTTGGTTTTCAAAAAGACATAAAGTGTTATAATGGCTTTATGGAAAGTTAGTTATAACGACTTTATGGAAGATAAAAGAGTGGTTTACTCTATTGATTTTAAAGAAGATAAATGACTTGATTTAGAGAAAGGGCAACTTGATTTAAAGTCATAAGTTGCTTAAGTTTTGAAAGTACAAGTCACTTGGTTTAAAAGCTTTGAAATGAATTTTCAAAAGGTGTAGTGACTTGTTTTGAAAAGTATGACTTGATACTAAGGGTGTTAGTATCTTGGGGTTAATATTTAAAAGAGTCATTTTAAAAGAGTAAGGAGTACGTAGTACTTTGGGTTAAATTCCCGAATTTTATGTGACGTGATAGTGCCTTAAGTTTAATGAAATGAGAGTACACCTTACGTAAGTCTAAAAAGAAGTTAAGGGGTTTCTTAACTTGCTTATGATATCCATGATAGCCGGTTGTGCTTATGTTATGATATTTATGATAGTCTTTAGTGCTAGTGTTATATTAATTCTTGCAGGGTAAACCCCCGGGTTACTACATATTCTGTGGATTTGCTCCTCACGATGCGAGTGCAGCGTATGTACTCATTGCGGGTCCACCGTGCCCATGCGGGTGAAATAGTCTCATGCGAATGAAAGAGTCTCATGCGGAGCAAATTGCTCCATTGCGGGTCCACAGGACCTATGCGGGTGAAATATTCCCATGAATAGGATTGTGTAATGATACTACGGGCGGGTGGCCCGGGTTTGATCATAAGCTCCTATTGTAGAAATGGTAAGATTACTTCTAGTACTATCATTGTTAATAAGGCACAGTGTACTGTTAATTTGGTTATCATACTCGTCTCCAGCTTTATGTCTAGACTTATGATTTAAATTGCAGTACTTTCAGTTTCATATACTTGGTACATATTTTGTACTGACCCCCTTTCCTCGGGGGGCTGCGTTCATGCCGCAGGTAGAATTAAACAGGTAGCTGGTCCTTACTCTTAGGATCACTGTTCAGCGGTTGAGAAGCTCCATTACTCCGGAGGCTTGTCTCTGGTTCAGATCCCTGGTATTGTCGGTTGTTGTACATTCAGGGGTATGGCGGGGCCCTATCCCGTCACAGTTGTTATGTTAAAAATTTTAGAGGTATGTGGGTCAGTTTGTATAAAAAGATGTAACTGCTTTTGGCTATGTATATATACAGAAAGGTGGCCTTATCGGCTAGCCTGTTGTTATTTCACATTGATGTATATTTAAGAGTTGTATGTATGTTCCGCTGATTTTCTCTAATGTATACCTGTAAGGGTGCCCAGGTAGGGCACCAGTCGCGGGCCCGGGTCGGGTCGTGACAAAGAGACCAGACTTAGTTGAAAGTATATGAGACTTTACTTGAAGGTATATGAGACCTTACTTGAAAGTATATGAGATTTGATTAGATGAAGTATAAGAGACTTGATTTATTTGGAAGTTATGAGACTTGATTTATTTGAAAGTCACGAGACTAGATTTATTTGAAAGTTATGAGACTTGATTTATTTGAAAGTCATGCGACTAGATTTATTTGAAAGTTATGAGACTTGATTTATTTGAAAGTCATGCGACTAGATTTATTTGAAAGTTATGAGACTTAGTTGAAAGTATATGAGACTTTACTTGAAGGTATATGAGACCTTACTTGAAAGTATATGAGATTTGATTAGATGAAGTATAAGAGACTTGATTTATTTGGAAGTTATGAGACTTGATTTATTTGAAAGTCACGAGACTAGATTTATTTGAAAGTTATGAGACTTGATTTATTTGAAAGTCATGCGACTAGATTTATTTGAAAGTTATGAGACTTGATTTATTTGAAAGTCATGCGACTAGATTTATTTGAAAGTTATGAGACTTAGTTGAAAGTATATGAGACTTTACTTGAAGGTATATGAGACCTTACTTGAAAGTATATGAGATTTGATTAGATGAAGTATAAGAGACTTGATTTATTTGAAAGTTATGAGACTTGATTTATTTGAAAGTCACGAGACTAGATTTATTTGAAAGTTATGAGACTTGATTTATTTGAAAGTCATGCGACTAGATTTATTTGAAAGTTATGAGACTTAGTTGAAAGTATATGAGACTTTACTTGAAGGTATATGAGACCTTACTTGAAAGTATATGAGATTTGATTAGATGAAGTATAAGAGACTTGATTTATTTGAAAGTCATGAGGCTTGATTTATTTGAAAGTCATGAGACTAGATTTATTTGAAAGTTATGAGACTTAGTTGAAAGTATATGAGACTTTACTTGAAGGTATATGAGACCTTACTTGAAAGTATATGAGATTTGATTAGATAAAGTATAAGAGACTTGATTTATTTGAAAGTCACGAGACTAGATTTATTTGAAAGTTATGAGACTTGATTTATTTGAAAGTCATGCGACTAGATTTATTTGAAAGTTATGAGACTTAGTTGAAAGTATATGAGACTTTACTTGAAGGTATATGAGACCTTACTTGAATGTATATGAGATTTGATTAGATGAAGTATAAGAGACTTGATTTATTTGAAAGTCATGAGACTAGATTTATTTGAAAGTTATGAGACTTAGTTGAAAGTATATGAGACTTTACTTGAAGGTATATGAGACCTTACTTGAAAGTATATGAGATTTGATTAGATGAAGTATAAGAGACTTGATTTATTTGAAAGTCATGAGGCTTGATTTATTTGAAAGTCATGAGACTAGATTTATTTGAAAGTTATGAGACTTAGTTGAAAGTATATGAGACTTTACTTGAAGGTATATGAGACCTTACTTGAAAGTATATGAGATTTGATTAGATAAAGTATAAGAGACTTGATTTATTTGAAAGTCACGAGACTAGATTTATTTGAAAGTTATGAGACTTGATTTATTTGAAAGTCATGCGACTAGATTTATTTGAAAGTTATGAGACTTAGTTGAAAGTATATGAGACTTTACTTGAAGGTATATGAGACCTTACTTGAATGTATATGAGATTTGATTAGATGAAGTATAAGAGACTTGATTTATTTGAAAGTCATGAGACTTGATTTATTTGAAAGTCATGAGACTAGATTTATTTGAAAGTTATGAGACTTAGTTGAAAGTATATGAGACTTTACTTGAAGGTATATGAGACCTTACTTGAAAGTATATGAGATTTGATTAGATGAAGTATAAGAGACTTGATTTATTTGAAAGTCACGAGACTAGATTTATTTGAAAGTTATGAGACTTGATTTATTTGAAAGTCATGCGACTAGATTTAATTGAAAGTTATGAGACTTAGTTGAAAGTATATGAGACTTTACTTGAAGGTATATGAGACCTTACTTGAAAGTATATGAGATTTTATTAGATGAAGTATAGGAGACTTGATTTATTTGAAGTATAAATGACTTGATTTTGGGAAATAAGAAGTAACTTGAGGCTAGTAAAGATGACCAAGTTTGGAGGTAGTGACTCCAGAAATTTTGATGACTGAAGTATGGTACGTATACTAGAAAGAGTTCAAGTGTTCGAGAAGAGTACGACGAGTGAGGAAAGAAGAGGACGTGGGTTTTCAGAATAAAAGAGATCATTTGTTGTAAAGAGAAGATGCGAAGGGAGTATCCTTTAGACCGGGGTGGAAGCTTTTGTGATGTAGAAATGATTTCTCGTGGACTTGGGTTAAGTATTTGCGCGTGGGATATTTTGTGGCCAGGTGTGGCATTGGCAACTTGTTAGAGAAACTTTATCGTTATCTGTCTTGAGAAGGAACATTCGGGACGAATGTTTCTAAGGAGGGGAGAATGTTATACCCCGTATTTTCCAGAGTATGTACGTAAGGGCGTACGTACAAAAGTTTAAGCCTTAAGTAGGCAAAGTGGCGAAATTTGTACACAACTAGCGAAAAGAGTCGTTTTCCGACGAAACATTTTCCGGACTTTGCGAAGGGAAAAATGCGGCTATGTCAATTATAATTTTTGCGGATTTTTCCGAGAGATGAAATATTTTGGACCAATTAGAGGCGGCGTGTGTCACCCTTGGTGTCTAAGGTCGACGATTTTTGCTTGGTGGAAGCTTCAGCTTGCACGCTTTTTTCCCTTTTTGTTGCCTAAAATGTTTGGTCAATGTTTGGTAGGATATTTGTGTGGTTGATGACCAAGTGGGACCCACACAACAAATGGCTTAATCTACACCTTACACTTGCCTACCACTTGTCTTGATCTTGGCCATTGGTTGGCCTATAAATACCCCCCCCCCCCCCCTTGGTTGAAGAATTCTTCATCCACAAATCATTTTCTAAGTCTTGAAAATCCCTTCCCCCTCTTTGTAGTGTTCTCGTCCAAAGAACACCCCTCCCCCCCTTGAGAAGACCATTGGCCGAAACCCCCCCCCCCCTCTCTTGAAAGTTGTTTTCGTAAACACACACCCCCCCTTTGGTAGAAAAGTATTCTCCAAGTATTGTTACTATACCCAAATACTTTAGCCCAAATACCTTGTAGTACTTTCCAAAGTTACCTCTATATCGTAGAGGCTAAATACTACTATATTTCCTTTAGTCAATAAACGAAACCCTAAGGAAAGATCTTCACAAGTGGTTGAAGTATTAAGTAGAAGTTGCGTAGAACTTCTAAGGGTTTCTTGGAGCGAATTGGAGCACTCGGATTAGGAGCTAAACCTTGCTCAGGATCGACATTAAACTTGGATAATTTTGGGCTTATCGGGGTAAATAATCTTGTCTCTATAGTAATTGGAAATTACATATTGTTGTAATATATAGTTGAAGTATACTATATATAGAATGAATATTGAAAAGGTATCGAATCAGAAATTACATAGAAGGATATCAAAGGAGAGAATTGAGCACTTACATGGATCAGTATTTCTGAGACTTGTAGTGTTAATCGTGAAGTAGAATTGTACACGTCCGATTAGGCGTATAACCCCTCTCGGAGTTGTTGGCTGTTACAGCGGCCTCGATGAGAGAGATTTACGCGGCCATGTAAAGTCGCCGAATTTTCTGTAGAATATTCTACGATGAGATCTAGATGTTAATGAGTGCCTTGTGGCCTTTATAGGTTGAAGTACTACGGTGGCGTGATCTACTTGGCTTAAGGAGTAGCCAAGCGGTTTGAGGTACTTGGGCGTTTTGCTATTAGTCGATAATCGTCGAGGTATGTGAACCTCTTCCTATCTTTTCTAGCGTGATATGTGTATAACTATGTAATGCGGTGACGCGTACGTGTTAAATGAATTTGATTGGTTTAAAACATAAGGTGTTATAACGGCTTTATGGGAAGTTGGTTATAACAACTTTATGTAGGTACGAAAATGGTTTGTGGTTTTTAAAAGATAATGGTTTGACTTATAACTGGCTTGATGTGGGATAATAAAGAACTTGAAGTATTTCGAAAGAATCATTTTGAAAGAAGAGTAATACTTGGTTTGTGAAAGCTTAAGAGTTATACTAGCTTTATGGGAAGTTAGGTATAACGACTTAAGGAAGATAAAAGGAATAATGTTTTACTGATTTCGGAAATGAGAACAAGTATCGAACAAACCACTGCAGCGTTAATAAAGGAAAATGTATTGATTAATTAATTATTATTAAAACCGAGAAACCTCCATCTGCATGAAGCTAAGATAAGACAAAATGATATTACATTTTCTAGATCATGGCTGCTTTAATAAGATTGTTATAAACAAGAATAACCTACTCACACTTAAGACATATGTTACTCAATTGTTTTAAAAAGGAATTTCGCTTTTAAGTGATTAAGTCTATGGACTATGAAACCTTCTAAAATAAGAGACTTGAATGTTTGAAATTAGGCAAACTTGAACCTTTGGAAAAGAATGTTGTTACTTGATTTTAAAAAGGGAAAGTGTTTTGATTTACTTAAAAATGTTATTCACTCTATTTTTATACTACGGGTATCGGGTGACCTTTGTAAAAGAAATGGATCTTAAAAAGGAATTTAACGTACGTAGAACTTTAGGGTTAAAACCCGGACTTTGACATAAAATGAAAGTACCTTGAGTTGTGTGTAACTTGCTTATGCTTGTTGTTGTGTGACTTGGCTTTGCTTGTTGTTGTGTAACTTGCCTATACTTGTTGTGATAGCCTTTGTTGTGGAAGAATTGTGTTTCTATACTACCGCTGTCTCGATGGAGGTTGACTTGTTGAGAACTTACTGGACGCACCAGCGGTGGAAGATTCCACGTATGCTTCCATTAATATTATACGGGCATGTCTACACCGGCGATGGATTCTGGGCATGTGACCATTATGGTTATTTATGGCGAAATATCGTGACTTACGGCTGTGATCGAGCATAGCCGCTACTTGCCCGTCACCACGTGACGCAGTGGATCCGTATAGGTTATCGTGACTCGCCACGTGTCGCCTTCCGCCGGCATCGTGACTTACGGTTGTGATCGGTGGGTAGCACAGTTACTTGCCCTCGACTACGTGGCCCAGAGGATCTCGTGGAGGCTATCGACTTGCCATGTGTCGCCTTCGCGAGTCGGTGTTTGGATGGAGCTTCGTGACTTACGCCGTGATCCGCGGTTAGCCCAGTTACTTGCCCCGCCTACGCGCGCGGGAGGATCTGGCGAGGCTCGCACTTGCCACGCGTGTCGGCTTCATGATATGGTTGTTCGATATATTGGTAGGGTGGGACTCGTGTTCATGATACCCTCGTGTTATTACATCATGCATCGCGCAGAAGGGCGAATTCCGCACGAGTGATGTTGTGGGCGTGAGACCCATTGTTATATTTAAGTGATGACTTGGAGGCGTGAGTCCACGACGTATGATCGCTATACGTCAGGTATCGTAGTTTGGTTATCATACATGTCTCCGCTTTATATAGACTATTATGATTTCATTTACGATTTTCGATTCCGCATACTGCACTCGCCAGATCGAATTTCGCCGTTCACGCCGCAGGTAGAGGTACATCGTCTGTTGATCCCCGCCAGGATCACATTTCAACAGACGGAAGCTCAGCCTTCAATGCTTATCTTTTGTATGTTACCCACGAGTCTGTAGGTTCTTGTACATTCAGGGGGTATGGCGGGGCCCTGTCCCGTCATAGTTGTTGTAAAAATCTTAGAGGTCTATAGCACTGTTGTGGGCAGGGTTGTAAGGATTGTAACTGTTCAAATGTCGATATTTATATATATATAAAGAAAGGCAACCGTTTTGGTTGGCCTATTTTCTTTTATCTTGATCCATATCTATTTGTATGTTTAAGTTTTTATTTCCGCTGGTTTTTCTCTGATGTTGTATCACTAGGGTGCCCGGGGTAAGGCACGATGAGCCCGGTTCGGTCGTGACAAAAGTGGTATCAGCGCTTAATCCTCTGAAAGTGTCTGACGTGTCTAGTAGAGTCTTGATTATCGGTGTGTTGTGCACCACATCTATAATCAGGAGGCTGCGGGACATTTAGGATTGGTTTCCATTCTTCTCATTCTGAGATCGTGCCTTAGAGCTGTGTTGTAAATTAGACCCCTCTGACGCATTTCGTTTTTACCAGTTATGCCTCTACGCAAGGCAACCCGGGCGAGGAGGAGTCGCGGTAAAGCGGCGATCTCTGAAGACCACAGTACCTGAGCCTCCAGTCCCCCAGTCTGGAGCAGAGGAGATGGGTTACAAGGAGTTGGCCCAGTTATTGGCCAGGGTTGTGGCCAGACATGAGGATAGGCTGGACGCAGCCGTTCCAGTAGCACCAGTGGTTCACCCTAGATCAGATAGTTTGAGGCTACGGGATTTTCTGAGTCAGAGCCCGCCAGTTCTACGGTCGAGGCACGAAGATGATCCGCAGGAGTTCATCCAAGCGATTCTGACGGATCAGAGTGATCAAGGCTTCGGAGACCGAGTCGGTGGTCTTAGGTTCACATTTGCGTGATCTGCAATGATCAGGTTTGATTCGCGAGCCGCCCCGGGGAGCATGCACTCCGGTATTTGGAACGAAGTTCTGAGGCATTTCTTGCACATTTCTTGCCTCCCGCATGAGCGAGGGCTCGGCCGATAGATTTTTGGTGTTGAGGCGGGCGCGTGCGGTTCGGGAGTACAATGTGGAGTTCGACTGTTGGCTCAGACGCCCCGCGTTAGTAGCTAGTATGGAGGATCGAGTGCACCGATATGTTACAGGCTCGATGATTACCTAGCAGAGTTGTTGGTGTAGCTCTTCACCGTACGGACATCTCCCGCATGCAGCTTATGCACTGGATGTGAGCGGAGAGATCGACGGAATGGCCGAGATCGCCGAAGAGGCGAACAGCAGGTCCTTTGGTGACTTTCGAGGCGGACCGCCTCAAAGAAAGCGATTATGCGCCTCGCCCAAGACGAGTGGTCCCCACCGTCGGGGACGCTTGGATATTCGAGAGCGGTCGGGGCTCCTGTGTTTCAGATGTTCGGGAGTAGAGTGCTCGCCGGCTGAGGCCACCCATATCTCAGTGTGGCCGCTGTGGTAAAGCCCATGGGGAATGTCAGACCGGGTTGGGAGATTGTTATGCTTGCGGCCAACAGGCCATTTGGCGAGATCACTGTCGACCAGGGTAGCTGGTGGGATAGCATGCATTACGAGATCGGGCCATGGTTCTTCACCATCCCTAGCTAGGCGGGATGTTCATACACCGCAGCGACCGCAGAGGTCGCGGTGGAAGTTCCCAGTTTTAGCGGTCCTTTGAACCGCCTATTTTCAGGTATATCCTTAACCCTCTAGAGACTTGTATGTATTGATGTTTTGATGATGTGTTATGTTCGGATAGCTTTGTGCTAAAATGCGATTTAGAAGCCTGGTTAGTGAAAAGGGTAAGCCTGGGGGTGAGAAAATGATGAACCTTAGAATACTACAGTTGAGACCTTAGATGTGAGGCCATCTTGAGTAAAGATTTATGTTTACCTTTGTCGGGGTGCATTGTGTACGTGGGATATATTTGTGTGATAAGTCCCTGAGTGATATGAAATGAAAGAGGGTAGTCGAGCTAAGAAGACCACTAGGTTTTCGTGACTTGATTAGTGAGATTGTTTCGGATCGGGAACAAGTGTTTAACGCGATAATGGTCGGGTTGAGGACCAATCTCGTCAACCCGCCACTGAAATGAGGTGGTCGGGCTGGTGGTCCCGCCAGGTGGTAGGGTCACGAGGGTGCTAGGCCCAGGTTTAAGTAACCATCGTATGAGTTCGTGGATATGTTCGACCAGAATCGGATCGTGAAGACCGGGAATGGCCTTAAAGGAATATGAGGCTAGTAAAGATGACCAAGTTCGAGGTAGTGACTCGTAAATTTTGATGATCAAGTATGGTACGATACTAGAAAGAGTTCAAGTGTTCGAGAAGAGTACGACGAGTGAGGAAAGAAGAGACGGGTTTTCGTAATAAAAGAGATCATTTGTTGTAAAGAGAAGACGCGGGAGTATCCTTTAGACCGGTGGAAGCTTTGTGATGTGAAATGATTTCGTGGACTTGGGTTAAGTATTTGCGCTGGATATTTTGTGGCGGTGTGGCATTGGCAACTTGTTAGAGAAACTTTATCGTTATCCTGCTTGAGAAGGAACATTCGGACGAATGTTTCTAAGAGGAGAATGTTATACCGTATTTTCAGTATGTACGTAAGGCACGCACAAAAGTTTAAGCCTTAAGTAGGCAAAGTGGCGAAATTTGTACACAACTAGCGAAAAGAGTCGTTTTCCGACGAAACATTTTCCGGACTTTGCGAAGGGAAAAATGCGGCTATGTCAATTATAATTTTTGCGGATTTTTCCGAGAGATGAAATATTTTGGACCAATTAGAGGGCGACATGTGTCACCCTTAGGTGTCTAAGGTTGGACGATTTTTGCTTGGTGGAAGCTTCAGCTTGCGTTTTTCCTTTTGTTGCCTAAAATGTTTGGTCAATGTTTGGTAGGATATTTGTGTGGTTGATGACCAAGTGGGACCCACACAACAAATGGCTTAATCTACACCTTACACTTGCCTACCACTTGTCTTGATCTTGGCCATTGGTTGGCCTATAAATACCACCTCGTTGAAGAATTCTTCATCCACAAATCATTTTCTAAGTCTTGAAAATCCCTTCCTCTTTGTAGTGTTCTCGCCCAAAGAACACCCTCCCTCGAGAAGGCCATCGTCGAAACCACTCCCCTCTCTGAAAGTTGTTTTCGTAAACACACCCCTCGTAGAAAAGTATTCTCCAAGTATTGTTACTATACCCAAATACTTTAGCCCAAATACCTTGTAGTACTTTCCAAAGTTACCTCTATATCGTAGAGCAAATACTACTATATTTCCTTTAGTCACTAAACGAAACCCTAAGGAAAGATCTTCACAAGTGGTTGAAGTATTAAGTAGAAGTTGCGTAGAACTTCTAAGGGTTTCTTAGCCAATCGAGCACTCAGTTAGAGCTAAACTCGCTCAGGATCGACATTAAACTTGGATAATTTTGGGCTTATCGAGGTAAATAATCTTGTCTCTATAGTAATTGGAAATTACATATTGTTGTAATATATAGTTGAAGTATACTATATATAGAATGAATATTGAAAAGGTATCGAATCAGAAATTACATGAAGGATATCAAACGAGAGAATTGAATCAGATTTACATAGATCAGATTTACAGTGACTTGTAGTGTTAATCGTGAAGTAGAATTGTACACGTCCGGATTAGACGTATAACCCTGCCTCTGGAGTTGTTGGCTCATAGCGGACACTCGATAGAGGAGAGATTTACGCGATCATGGGGTGCTGCGAATTTTCAGAATATTCTACGATGAGATCTAGATGTTAATAGCGCCGTGGCCTTTATAGGTTAAAGTACTACGGGTGGCGTGATCTACTTGGCTTAAGGAGTAGCCGACGGTTTGATGTACTTGGAGCGTTTTGCTATTAGTCGATAATCGTCGCGAGGTATGTGAACCTCTTCCTATCTTTTCTAGCATGATATGTGTATAACTATGTAGCATGCAGACGCATACGTGTTAAATGAATTTGGTTGGTTTAAAACATAAGGTGTTATAACGGCTTTATGGGAAGTTCGTTATAACAACTTTATGTAGGTACGAAAATGGTTTGTGGTTTTAAAAGATAACCGGTTTGACTTATAACTGGCTTGATGTGGGATAATAAAGAACTTGAAGTATTTCGAAAGAATCATTTTGAAAGAAGAGTAATACTTGGTTTGTGAAAGCTTAAGAGTTATACTAGCTTTATGGGAAGTTAGGTATAACGACTTAAGGAAGATAAAAGGAATAATGTTTTACTGATTTCGGAAATGAGAACAAGTATCGAACAAACCACTGCAGCGTTAATAAAGGAAAATGTATTGATTAATTAATTATTATTAAAACCAGTAGAAACCTCCATCTGCATAGAAGCTAAGATAAGACAAAATGATATTACATTTTCTAGATCATGGCTGCTTTAATAAGATTGTTATAAACAAGAATAACCTACTCACACTTAAGACATATGTTACTCAATTGTTTTAAAAAGGAATTTTGCTTTTAAGTGATTAAGTCTATGGACTATGAAACCTTCTAAAATAAGAGACTTGAATGTTTGAAATTAGGCAAACTTGAACCTTTGGAAAAGAATGTTGTTACTTGATTTTAAAAAGGGAAAGTGTTTTGGTTTACTTAAAAATGTTAGTCACTCTATTTTTATACTACGGGTATCGGGTGACCTTTGTAAAAGAAATGGATCTTAAAAAGGAATTTAACGTACGTAGAACTTTAGGGTTAAAACCCGGACTTTGACATAAAATGAAAGTACCTTGAGTTGTGTGTAACTTGCCTATGCTTGTTGTTGTGTGACTTGCCTATGCTTGTTGTTGTGTAACTTGCCTATACTTGTTGTGATAGCCTTTGTTGTGCAAGAATTGTGTTTCTATACTACCGCGTCTCGATGGGTAGGCCGACTTGTCGAGAACTTACTTGACGCACGCAGCGATGTGGAAGATTCCACGTATGCTTCCATTAATATTGTTATACGGGCATGTCTACACCGATGATGGATTCTGTGGGCATGTAACCATTATGGTTATTTATGGCGAAGATCGTGACTTACGGTTGTGATCGAGTGCATAGCTCGCTTACTTGCCCGCCGCCTACGTGACGCAGTGGATCTGGTATAGGTTATCGCACTTGCCACGTGTCACCGCGCGAAGTATCGTGACTTACGGTTGTGATCTCGGTAGCTCGTTACTTGCCCCGCCGCCTACGTGGCGCAGTGAGGATCTCGCGGAGGCTATCGACTTGTCACGCGTGTCGCCTTCGAGTCGTTTGGATGGAGCCGTGACTTACGGTTGTGATCCGCGGTTAGCTCGTTACTTGCCCCGCCGCCTACGCGGGCGCAGTGAGGATCTCGCGAGGCTCGCACTTGCCACGCGTGTCGCCTTCATGATATGGTTGTTCAAGATATTGGTAGGGTGGGACTCGTGTTCATGTATACCCGCGGTGTTATTACATCATGCATCACGCGGCGAGGCGAATTCCACCGCACGAGTGATGTTGTGGGCGTGAGACCCATTGTTATATTTAAGTGACGACTTGGAGGCGAGTCCACGACTTGTATGATCGCTATACGTTGGTAATCGTAGTTTGGTTATCATACATGTCTCCCGCTTTATATAGACTATTATGATTTCATTTACGATTTTCGCCGCATACTGTACTGTCAGATCGACCTCGGCCGGAGGCGTCACGCCGCAGTGAGGTACATCGCCCTGCTGATCCCCGCCAGGGATCACATTTCATTGTATTGGAAGCCCGTTCCTTCTGAGGCTTATCTTTTGGTATGTTACCCCGAGTCCGTAGGTTCTCAGACATTCGTGGTATGGCGGGCCCCATTCCGTCATAGTTGTTGTAAAAATCTTAGAGGTCTGTAGCACTGTTGTGGGCAAGGTTGTAAGGATTGTAACTGTTCAAATGTCGATATTTATATATATATGCAGAAAGACAACCGTTTTGGTTGACCTATTTTCTTTTATCTTGATCCATATCTATTTGTATGTTTAAGTTTTTATTTCCGCTGGTTTTTCTCTGATGTTGTATCACTAGGGTGCCCGGGGTAAGGCACCAGTCACGGGCCCGGTTTCGGGTCGTGACAAGTCTCTCCCTAACGTATTATTATGGTTGCAGCTATGAGAAAGACAACAGTGGCCCAGAAAGGATTATATGGACTTTGTATCCAGGTTGGTAAAACTATTGTATAATTGGTATAATGATGATGTGTATCTGTACGAGCGTATTATTTGGGGCCCTGTGTGTTGCCTGAAATGATTATGAATTACCATGAGTTGGTTAAGACGTAATAATTACTTGGAAGGTGTGAAAAAGTTTATTGAATCCACACCTAGGCTTTATATATGTACTAATTTGGAATAGTCAGGAGGTAATGAACTGACTAAGATTTTGATAGACTCTTGAAAGATCAGTTCAATTGACTTAGGACATACCATGTTAGATTAAGCGATGTTAGACGCTTAAGTGATATGTGAATAATATGGTATGGAGTAAATAGGGTTGTTATGGTTAAGATAACGTGATTTTGAGATTACGAGAAGCTACCTTACCCGTATGCTGGAATGATAATGTAAGCTTGGGACATGGAATAATCGTGAACATTAGAATATTGATAATCACCGAGACCTTAGATGCATGCGCCTTCTGGGTAGTAAGATTATTCGCACCAAGAACGAGCTAAGTGCGACGATGGGTCGGGTCAGGCCAATTCCGTGTCAACCCGTAGCATGGAAACGAGTAGGGCCTGGCCGAGATGGTCCCGCTACGTGATAAGGTCACGAGGATGCAAGGCCCAAGTCTAGTTAATCGTCGTACGAGTTCGTGGACGCGTTCCACCAGAACCGAGTCGTGAGAGCCGAGAAGGGCCTTAAAGGAAATTAAATCTAAGTATAATGATCAAGTTGGATATAGTAACTCCGGATTTGAAAATGTACAATGATTGAAATTATGTACGTATACTAGAATAAGTTTGGAAGTACGAGAAGAGTACGACAAGTAAGAAAAGGAGCGAACAAGTGTTTATAGTTATGAATAATGAAGGTATAAGAAGAGAATCCTTTTAGGCCATGAATGAGAGTTAATAGTGGTGATGTACACTCTAGATTTGATCCCTCGTTTGGCTTTTGATTGATGTATATGCACGTGATACAAGGTACGCTTGGCTTTATTTTATATGGCATGGTTGAGTCGTAAGATTTTTACTTGTCTCGTCATCTTTTGGCCACTATGGTTTATTTATCAGACTTTATGTTTACATACTTAGTACTTGTTGTATCGACTTCTTCGGGCCGCGTCATGCCCGCAGTTTAGGTTCGCAGTGGGTGATCCGCGTGCTGGATCTTGTTCACCGCTGAGGTAGCTTCTTGTTCCGAGCTTACCATCGTACGTTAGTTTAGACTGCTTTATATTTCGTGGTACGGGGCCTTGTCCCGTCATAGTTGTTGTCAAAACTCTTAGGTCCAGTATTCACGCTGGCCGGATCGCGTGAGTTATATTTACATTGTCAGACAACAGTAGTCCCATTCGGTGTTATATATTACGGCAAATTTGTTTCGGCTTTGCCTTTTCTTGAAAAAATAATGAGTGTTATTTAGCTTCCGCGGGTTACTTGTGTTGTATGGGTAGAAGGTGCCTGTAGGGCACCGCGCGCCCGGTTCGGTCGTGACAACGACACCACAACGCCTAACGCTTGGCGCTTCACCATAACAACTACAACAATCCAAAGCCCTTTTCCAAAATTCTTTATAATCCAATTCACATTTCAATACTTATATACACTCCATATCAACTTGTAATAATAGGATTACTTCATTATAACATGCACATGCGACGTTAACAACAACAAAATCAACGAATCCAATTGTCACCAACAATGGACTAGTCTCGCCAACCCCAAAACGGGACACGACTTCTTATTTTCCATATCTTCCTTAATACAAGTTCATCTACTAGTCATAACAATAAGTAATATCTAATTACTTCAAGAGAAGAACTTTACTCAAAATGGCCCAAAATGCACCAAGGCAAATTCGCTATATTTTGGCCCGTAGTTTTCGTTTTGCTCCACTTCTTCAAGTTCCAATCACATATATGTATCCTCTGAAGCTTATAACCAACTCCACTTCACGCTTCTCTTCCAAAAGTCGACGAAACCCCTGTGGTTTCACCTCATTTTCTACCAACACAAGATTTGGAGGGTTTGGAGAGTTAACTTGTTTTAGCACTCGTTTGTGAGCTAATCTTGGAGAAAGAAACTTGTCAACACTTGTTGATCTTTGACTATGGAGATTTTCAAAACGGAGCTCGAAAAGAATACGAGAGCTATATGGATAATCGTATAATGTCCAAGTCTTGCAAGACTTGGATATTTATCCGTGTAACGCCAGTGGAGCTGAACTCACGTCCACTCATTCTCAAGTCTCAATATATCTAAGTCCAAGTCAATGACAAGTGTGGGGACACGTGCCACCCTCCTATTGGTCCAACATTATTTCTTCCCTAATAATTTTCATACTTGGCCAAAATATCTAAAAATCTCGTGGGCCCCACAAAGTCGTAAAATTTCCTGTGGGCCTCACATGATCAAATTCGAGACTTAAAAATCCAAAACTTCAATGTACTATAATAATTCCATATACCAAATTTGAGAATCAAATTCCAAATTATAAACCTTTTTCCTTCACGAAGTTTCGAAATTTCCTTAAGAAAAAGTAATTATACTTTCCTTCCAACGTTTAAGTCTTACTTCCTTACTTACGTTCTCATATACATGTCTTGGAACTACGGGGTGTAACACTAACCCTAATCATGATGTTGTTGTTGTGGGTATGAGGATTACATAATCTAAGGGGGTGTATTCAATTAGGATTTTAAAATATTTTTTTGGGATAAATAAGTCTTATGGATTTTAAAAGACTATTTAGGATTGTTATGATTTTAAAAGACTATTTTGACAATCAAGATTCTTATGTTTGGATTTTAAAAGATTTATAAAGATTTGAAAGGACCACGTGGATTTTTTCTCCAATCCTTTTGCTCTCATCATCACAACTTTTTATAAATTTTCATCACTAGTTTTCAATGTAAAATATATCAAAAGTCGGTATTGTACTTCTAAAATAACAATATATAGTATTCCAAGTTCCATTAACTATTCTTTCTCATTAATTATCTAAATATTACTTAATTCTATAAGTAACAATAAAAATTTAACCAAATTACAATAACAATAGTTCAACAAAATTATAACCCAAATAGTTCAACCAAACTACCAAATAGTTCGACCAAAGTAAAATAAAATAGCACAAACAAATGTAAGGATCTCCTGCCCACCCAAAACTTACATGGACTAAGATGGACGGATCAAGATGGGGGTGAGGGTGGAGGGGGTAGGGGTAGGTGTGGGTATGGGGGTAAGAAAAAAATTCATATTTTTATAAATTAGTTATAAAAGTAAAAAAAATATAAAATAAAAATTTGAGATTGGGGTAGGGCGGGGGTAGAGGTAGGCTGCAGTAGGATAGTGGGAGGTAAGATAAAATTTCATATTTTTAATAATTGTTTTTATAACAGTAACAAAAAATATGAAATATAAATTGAGACGTGTGGGGGTGGGGGTAGGCGGGGTTATGTAAGGGGAGGTAAGAAAAAATCATTTTTTTATAAAAGTAAAAATATGAAATAGAAATTTGAGGATGGGTGAGGGTAAGTGTGGGTAAGGTGGAGGGTAGGTAGGTGTGGGATGGGTAAGAAAAATTCATATTTTTATAAATTATTTATAAAAGTAAAAATAAAAATAAAAATGAGATCGGGGTATGTGAGGTAAAATAAAATTTCATATTTTTAATAATTTATTTTTAAAAGTAATAAAAATATGAAATAGAAATTTGAGGATCGAGTGGATCTAGGTGGTTAGAGCTGTAGGAAGGAGGTAAGAAAAATCTATCTTTTTATAAAAGTAAAAAAAATATATGAAATAAAAATTTGAGAATGAGAAAAAGTCTGATAAGTTAGACTGAGATTGTTTATAGAATTTGTTATTTATACAATCCACTAAAAAGTCCTCCAAAATCTATATTTTTTAAAAAACTTTCGAAATCTCAAAATTTTGAATACTAAAAGACTTTTTGTTAGTCTTTTAAAATCCTAATTGAATACCACTAGATTGGAACACTCTATTTATAAAATCCTAATAGTCTTGATTGAATACCACAAAACTTTTTTAGATTGTTTAAAAATCTTAATTGAATACCACATAATTTTTTTTATCCCAAAAAAGTCTTTTAAAATCTTAATCGAATACACCCCTAAAAATAGATAATTCATAATGAATCAAATATCGAGGCGTATGACTATCCTAACTGTCGATTTATGGGTGTACATGTGTTGATCATTTAGTCCTATGTAAAGAGACGTGAATGGATTGGGGTCTAAGCTGGTTGGAACGACCAAGAACCTCTTCATGCTCTTTTGTAGCTTCCATAATGTTGTCTTTGAATCCATCCGGTTGCAACAATCTAACCCTATAGCTGTCGTGTGTATGCCTCCAAATGCTCGTTCCATTTTACCCAATGCATTAGGAAAAAAACAATAATATTTTAGTTTGTTTATTTTTTTTATGCTTAGAAACGGATATTCACGTTTTGCATCACGTATTTAATAGTATTGGGTGAACTAAAGTAAAAAACTTAAACCTTTATTATTGGGATTACAAAAGCTTGAAAATTTACAATGAAATTTTGTGAATTGTTGAGATTATTGACAAAATAGATAATTGGGTTAATTGGGATGCCATTTTGGAGTTGTGGTTTGAAGCTATTCAATGAAGATTTGATCAAATTCGAATGAAGTTTCATGATTGAAGTTTGTAGGAGACCAAACCAGTTTTATATAAATTTGTATAACATTGTAAAAGTGTGTATGAACAACTCTTATATACTATTATAGTATTATGTACTTTTATACAAGGTTGATTATTATCTACAATAAGAAAGTGTTTGATATGAAACATATTTTCAATGGAAATGTTTTTTTTTTTTAAAACAAGTGAGTTTCTTACTAATTTTCGAGTGTTAGGTAAGTAAGCAAGAAATTACTACTCCCTCCGTCTTAATTTATAGGACAATCTTTCACATTTTAGTCATTCTAAAAAAGAAAGAACCGGTCTAGATTTAACAATAAATTTAACTCTAAAATTCTCATTTTATCGTTAATGAAATGTTTTTAGCCATAATTTTTTTTTTGGCTTGTTTAGACCATAAGATTCAAAAGTCTTTTTTTCTTTCTTAAAGTTAGTGTTCAGTCAAATACCCTCATATAAATTAGGACGGATGGAGTATTCCAATAACATTTATATGTAATCTAGAAAAATATCATAGGATGAGATGGAGAAGAGAGTGATAGAGGTAAGATGGTCAAGGGTTAGAGGTGTGACTGGGTGAATAATGAACTTGGAATGACACTGATAAAACTTGTTTTTCCTACTTTCTAGGGATGTCAATGGGCGGCGGGCGGGGCGGAAGGGTATCCCATACCCGCACTCCACCACCTAAAACACATCCCCACCCCCGCCACCACCCATCACGTAGTAATTCTTCCACCCGCCGCCCACTTACTTCACGCGGATACCACTTACTCGACGGTACCCATTAATAAAATGCTCAAATAATGTCCAAAGAATTGTTTTAGTCACCAAACCGAAAGTTATATAAGTAAAAGGAAAAAAAAGAACCTATCCACTATGATGTATCGAATATCAAGTCTAAAACCTCACAAAATATTATGAATATTAAAAACAAGAAAGATGAAAATATTTAACAAAAAAGGAGAACAAAGAGAATAAGAAAAGCGTAGTGCATTACGCATGGTTAGCTCAATCACATTTTAAATCAAGAAAGGGCCAAAAATTCGTAAATAGCCTAATTAAACTAATAGATGATACGGATATGGCGGTGCGGGTACGGCCGATGTAGTGCAGTGCGGGTAGCGGGCGGGGCGGTGCGGGTCTTATATGAAATCCACCCCACTATCCACATGTAGCACTTTTGATACCCATACCCGCCCCACCACCCACCAAACCATCCCCATACCCGCCTCCACTGACATCCCTACTACTTTCCATTAGAAAAATCATTTTTCTTATTTTTTAATAAATTTATTTTCCTTAAAAAAAGGTTTTCCAAATGCTTTAACCTACCAAACATCAAACACACGAAATATGCTGGGGTGCAAATTTTGCTACTTTAGTTTAAACTATAGTCCTCCACTGAAATCCCGCGCGGCAAACCCCGAGTGTCTCCATTGTATGTATCATCAAACAATGTCGGAAGGAACCCTGAAATCCTTAACAATCGCGGAGCTCCTCCGTCAATCTCTTCCTCTCACCGGCGCATCTTCACTCATTTCCTCTCCTTCTCCTAAAACCCCACCACCCCTATTTTCACCCTCCTCCCCGCCCCAACCCCACTACCCCTAAAATCCTCAGATCCCTTAACCAACCAACTCTTCTTAACGGAACCCTTTCTCTACCTCACGAAGAGGACAAATGCAACTGTTTTCGTTTCTCTGATGGGTCTGCCACTCTTTGTTGTGACATTCTTGGGTTCAATCACTCTATGATTAACAAAAATGTTCAAATTTTTGCTTGGAATTTCATACCCTTCAACTGTAATGGTGGATTTTTAGAAATTATTAGGTGGGGTTTTCTTGATTCTTCTTCGGATACCTTTTCTATACTTTCTGGGTGTTGTATTGATCAATCTGATAGCATAAAAGCTCGGCACTTTGTATGTGGCGTAGTAGAATCTGTTAGCCCTGTTTCTGTAGTTCAATGCAGAGCTGGCTCCAATGCTGATACAAAAAACCTTCGGGGGTTCCTCGTAAATATTTTAGTTTGTGGGTGTAAATTGTGTAATTCTAAAGATTTAAGATTGAATCATGAAATGGGTAGTCATTGTTGTTATAACAAACCTGAGATTGTCTACTTTTGTGGGACTGCTTCTTCTTGGCATCCAGTGTTTTCAAGAATGATAAGGAGAATTGTTTCGTTATCGGGATTGAAGAAGAGACTTGTTTTTGTGGGAAAAAAAGTGTCTCAATTGATGTATGTAGTTGTGATAACTCTTTGATGCATATTCCTAAGTTGCCACTGCAATGTATCCCCGATGCGAGAGGAAGGAGAAGTTGTTAGTTATACAGGAATTGTGACAGGAATTTACATGAGGGGTATGATAATTGAGTTGGATAATGAACTGTTGCTATTGTTAACAGATCACCAGCTTTCTGTTCCACATAGTGTCAGAGTTGGAGCAATGGTATGCTACAATAGCTTTTAGACTAAACATGGTAAAATTATGTGTTTATTCTTCTAAAGGGTACCTTTTCTTTAGGTATCAGTGAAAACGCTCATGTTGTAAATCCAAGTTATTCATGGACAAAGACACTTATACTGGCTCTTGTGTTAAAACTAGTATTTCTGTGGAATGTTTCTCCTCGCTGGAAGCAGGGTTAAGTCTTCTAAACACTCCTTGTAAATATTTCTACTGTACAAACTGCGTATTAATTTTATTCAATCTTTGTAGGGCTCACAGGTGTTATACAGTGACCTGCTGTGAGAGCCTTCTTTCCAAGTTCATTGACTCCTTGGTATTTGTTGCCAGGCTATGGTAGTAAAGAATGATCAAATTGATTTTGTGTTTTTGTTAATATTATCATTGATATCATGGTCTTCTCTTTTGCTTCAGGGTATTACTTGTCATCGTCTGTTTCAGGAGAAAGTTCTCTGGGATCTTATCTGAGAAAGAGATCTTGGGATCAACTAATGTAAGTTGTTTGCCTTACTAGTGAGGTGCATTAGAACTTAGTCTCTGTTTTACCATGATATCATTTCTTTGTGCCCAGTGTCATAGAAAAATGTTCTTAGCTGATGTGCATAATTGCAAGGTGTTGCCAGCGGAAAGGATTGGCTCAGATATATGCAACTTCACATTTATCCCCTTCAGTCTTTCAAATTCGGGTAAGTGTGTTATCATTGCTGAGCATATAAATTGAGTAGTAATTATTGTACTCACTTTTTTGGTTTGGCAGCATGGAATGTTCATGGAATTTGTCAAGCATGATAGATGTGGTTGTGGCAGGGAAAGATGTTCTGTTCCTTTGAAGTTGGTAAGTTTTCAGGTTTTATGAAAATTTTCTTTTAGGGGGGTGGGGGTGGGGGTGGGGGGGATTGCTGCTTAACTTTCTAGAATCAAACACTTAGCTACATAAAATCTAATAGTCATTGTGCAATCAATTTCAGGTGGCACCTATCGCTAATTTAATTAATTCTTGTGAGGTCACGTGGAAGAAAATGATTTGCCATCAGGACACAGATTTTGATATCATGGGTACCCAAAAGGAGTATCACTCCATATCTTGTGGTGGGAGACCTTTTGTGCTGTCTATAAAGAAAACCATTCACAGTGAAGACATTGGTGTTTCTTTGCTAGGAATCTTAAAGGTTTGAATGTTTTGTTTGTACTTCCGTTTTTGTTTTTCCAAAGATATACTTGCCAGAATTTAGGGGCATGACCTATCATGATTTATGATATTATGATGTATGGCATGCTATTTGATGCTAGGTAGCATTTCCTAACTATTGCCTATGTTGCTCGCACTCGGGTGCGGGTGTCGGATACGGGTACGGATATAGAGGTCGGAATCTTCATGATCTAAATTTTAAGATTCGTGGGTACGGATCTAAGTACAGATACGGGTGCGGGAATTCGGCAAAAGATAACTCAAAATTCTAAAAATTGAGTTATAAAACCTAAATTATGAGATATTATGTGGAAAATATTGATCAAGAGGAGAATCTCGGAAGGAGATATAGGGAAAAGGAGTGACATGGAAGTTTCTATATACAAGTTATTCCATTTCTTCAATTGCACATAGCTTTTGTTTTGAACTGTCCTGAATTTTTCCCTCGATTTTTGTCAAAGTACCCAGAATTGGTTGACCAGATCGGGTATGGATCCCACACCCACACCCATGTTGTGTCGACACGGGTGCGGCTCCGAAAGTGAAGAGTCCGAACAACATAGCCTATTGGAGGCCTCTTTGATTATGACAATAGTAAAAGAAGAGTAGTTTTATTGGATTGATCTGTATAAATGGGATACCCTATTTTCTTAACTTTGTGTGCATTTGATATCTAAAGCATCTTTTTTTCCGACTTTATGAACTTACCAACATACTTTTTTGTTCAGCCAGGTCTCACCATCCTCTGGAAGGATGTTGCTTGCTGATGCAACTGGAAGCATTGATGTTATCATACCAGATCTTCCATCAAGTTGGAATATTAACGACATATATGAGGTGTGATGCAACATCAATCTTCTTTAATTTGGTGTACAGAACTATAGATGATATGTGGTGGAATTGTTTCATCCACTAAATATTTTCTTTTTCAGGTCAGAAATTTTTTGGCAATTGTGGAAGACATACCCATGAAGTTGGATCATGTCAATTTAATCCAAAATGAACCTTTCACGTGCAGAAGTATTTTTGAGAATGCCCCATTTGTGAGAGAGATGAACATGCCACTCCATCTTTACTGCAACATGAGGGACCTAATACCTCTAAATCATCATTTTACTACCTGTGTAGATTCACAAGTTGACTTTCGGAAGGTTGGACGAGGAAAGTATCATCTACTTCAGTTGATACACAAATTCCCTATTCTGCAAAAGGTATGTGTCTTGCAAACAATAGTGCCGTCTTACAAGTTTGTGATAACAAAAATACTCAAGTCTCTGGATATGTTTCCATCAGTTTCAAGGAAGTCAACATGCTTCAAACGCATTTGCTGAGGCCTTAATTCTGCCTTGGGATTTACTAATTGCTGACAAAAGCAGAGATACCCATATTGATAAGCCTTTGATAGACCAATTGAAGGAACCAATGCATTTTCTTAACAGAATGGAAAATGGAGAACTTATTGCATGTAAAAGACATAAACCTGGCCAATTGTCTAATGAGGCTTTGACGTCTGCACTCAATGACACTGGAAATGAACCAAGTTGTAGCTCCAGTCACCGTGCTTATGCGTGCTCTTTTGCGGTGGACAAGCGTCATAACTCATGCGGCCCAGAGGATATTCCATGTCTTGTGACAGGAAATTGTGTTAATTATCCGTCCCTTGGTATGTTGCACCACACAGACACCAAAACAGATGTGGGGTCTTGTTCCAAACCACGTGTGAGGAGGACATTGGTGGAATTCAAATCAGAAGCTTTTTCTGTTTATGAGGTATGTCATTTCATCTCTATTTGTTCTGATGTCTGGCATATTAATCACATAAAACTTGGTTATACATAATTTACATTAACAACTTACACACAACTTTTGTTCATTAACGTTGCAGGTGTTAAAAATTGGTGGTCGTTACCTTATAAAACATCAGAAAGAAGACATTTTATGTACTGATGCAATAGGTGATAAAATAGTTGTGAATTCCGGAACAAACATTTGGAGCGTTTCTTTTTCATCTGTCAATGATCTCCAAAGTTTAGATGTATCCTGCTTATTTCAACAGTCTGGTTCTTTTTCAAGTCACAATAATGTTCTTCCAGAAGGCTATGATCGGTTTCAAATTCCAAATTGTGTGCCCAGTACCGGAAGCAATGATATCGCTTCAGATATCAACTTATATATGGCATCTAATGTCACAAACTTATTTGATGTTAACTTGGAGGACTCTTGTCTCGAGCCGCTTGTTCCATTTGTAGAAATTACCAACATCTACCCATCTGATCATAATTTGCCAGAGGGAAACCTAACATCTATTCATGGGCGAATCAAGGCTGTTCATTGTTCAGATGGAAAATCATATGCAGCACATTTAAGGTGCGAGAGCATCAATGGTGTTTGTCCGTCATTATTCATAGAAGGAACTACCAGTATGTGTGTCCACGTTTTAATTGGCCATAAGATGGTATCTTCATTTTGCTTTTTACCTTCTGAACTTATTACATGATGCTTTTGCCGCTTTCTTGTTAGAAAACATTTTTCTTACCTTAAAGACTGTTTCATGATTGGCTAGGTCAAGATTTTTGGTGCTGCAAATAAACTTGCTTACCCTGCTGGATTTGGAAGAGGTGTCACTGCCTCATTTCACAGAGTACTTGTCCTCAGGTATGCAATTTTAGCTCAATGGTTCTGCTAACCTTCACCTCCTGCCCTTCTACCCCTGTAACATGTGGAGACATTTTAGGTGAAAATAATTAGTATTTTGTAGATTATAGTAATAGTTTTCTCTTGCAATTGCTAGGTGCTATTGTTGCTTATTTCACTAAATTAGCTTTGTCATGTTAGTTCACATTTGACACACGAAAGGAAGATTATGATCTAGAAAAGATTCTGAAACATTGTAATATTTCTGACCTGTAAACTTCTACATATCTCAAGTAATATGTTTCATTAACAAATTTCCCTATGTTTGACAAATATACAGTAAAAGACTATCACCAGTCCTTTTTATGGCTGTGATTGACAAAAATTGCTTGCTTATGATACTGCAGTGCACATTATGCATGCCTGGACCCATGACACTAGCAGTGTATTAATAATATGAATATTCTCTTTTAACCTGGAGTAGCATTTATGCTATTAACCCTGCAATTTTTTTCCCAGTGCGCAGGACAACTTTATGTTGATACCTACATCCTTCGTTGTTATCAACCCATCAAGTTTGATAAATGATGATAGTGATGATGCACACGCCTACAAATCTGCTGCTTTGGACTTGGATGGTGGTTCTCCATTCTGTGCTATTACTGCATCTCTAATTTCTGATATAGCCAGCTGTTTAGCGACTCAACCAGTGGAGCTCCACTGCAGGGTAACCACACTTCTTATGCAGATATTTGTTGGGTTAAAAAAATATGGCGTCTCTGATCTTGTTGAAAAAAGAAAACATGTAACCTCCCTAACAACTTGCAAATTCTTCTCTTCTAGCCACTTCTTTAAACTCCTGCTAGGAAAGCTGTGAACAACATTTATTTTGGCTCTAAACATATTTTGAAACGTCAGGTTATCCAAAAAGGAAACATATTTTGAAACGTCAAATAAACCTTCCAACATTTTGGCATAGACCCCTCAGTTTTTCAATTGTATAGTAATCTGAATAAGAATGTCCTATAGTTTCTTCTTTTGTTTCATTTCATTTAACACCATTTGAGACTGAGTTTAAGTTTGTGCACTCTCAGTGTGCAAAACTTTTTACATTATCAGGTAAATGGAAAGATAAACATGGTAATATTTGAGCCCTAGGTTTCTTGACAAAATTTAAGCTTTTAATGGCCTTTATATAAGGATGACAGAGGTGCCCATCTAAGGCGAAGTGAGTTGAAAATGTTTTAGCGTATACACGAGGTCACATCCTCAAAAGATTAGGGACATCTATAATATTTTGGCTGAACATTTTCTAGGTGCTAGTTGGACTTCTCTTCTCATAGGACATCCTTCTTTTTTTGCTCATTTAATGTCAGGTTGTGGCTATTTGTGTCCTCGTTCTGGAGTACAACACAAAAGACAAATACCGTCAGTCAAGAACTGAGTCTAGACCTAATTCATTAGGGGTTGACATTCCACTTGCTGGTTTTATCCTTGGTATGTTTCTGTATTTAAATGTTTCAGAGCTTTTGATCTGTTATATTAAAGAGCTTTACTTGATTTTGTGCTGCTATTTTCTAATACTTCCTTTACTTTTACAGTCATGTGGAATTTATCTAATTTTTTTTTAGAACAACCGAGTTCTTCTTTAATTTTTTTTATGAAGACTACCAGGTGTTTATATTTAGAATTTCTGCAGAGATTTCCTCAACTTGTTTAGGACTGAGGCATAGTTGTTGTATGCAGAGATTTATGTTGTTTTCCTTTTTTCCCCATAGTAAATGAGGTTTTTTTTTGCTACTGGAAAAGCTCACTTGCAACAGTTAGTCAGATGTTGTCCTAGTCTCTGAAAAGTTCCCTGTCCAGCTTACGAACAATGTTAGTGTTCCAATATTATTCCCTATGCTTGGCGCAGATGACGGGTCATCACCATGCTGTTGCTGGGCTAGTTGGGAGATGGCAGCAGTTTTTCTGGGGTTACATGATAAAGAAGTTTCAGGTAAAACTCTTAAGACGTCAAGGAAAAAGAAAGCATGTAGCAGGATAGCCATTTCCCGTTTAAGGAGAATTATGAAGAGGCATGGCAGGGTCACAGTGAGAAACCAGGCCTCCACCTTTGATTCATCATGTCAAGACCTTGTGTTTTCTGCCAAGCCTGAGAAGATTATAAGTAGTTCCGATCGAGATTTCTTTCATTCCCTCATCCTCAAAGCTTGCTGCAGCACCCTTTTGGTAAGCATGTCTCATGCCTCTCATCTTGTACTATGGAATAGGGAAAAAACATAGTTTGCACCCTAAAGTTGTCCAGAAAAGTCATTTACACACTTATTTACAGCGACCTATCACCCCTATTCTCGTTTGAGTGAATTTCTTTGCACTCTCAAATGTCACGACCAGATTTTATTTTGTCTATGTATACACAAGCGGACATGTCGTTTGCATAGATTTGTACTTTTTTTTCCTAGACAAACTAGTAATCACCATTTCCCCCAAAAAAATTACAATCTAAATTTCCATCTTCACTCCTCTCACCTAACGGAAAAAATAATCTCCACCACCTTCCAGTACCAGGTGCCGGAACAGGAAGAAACAACAAAACAAATGAGGAATGGTACAAGGAAAAGGGTCACCGGAGAATCTTTCAGGCAGGCTATCCGGTGATTTTCCGGTGACTTAAAATCATAAAACAATGAATCGTTCTTAACTTACGAGTAAAAGTCTATATATTATTGTATATCCAGTGAATCTTCCTTTCATGGTCTGACGAAGGGGGTGGTATAAGGAAAGGGGTCGCTGGTGCTTGTTGCTGGCGGAGGATTCATGAGTTTTTTTATCACTATTTTGGATGACTTCAGGAAGATGAAAGGTTATAGACAAAAAAAATATTACAATCTAATACCAAGTGGTAGAAAAGAAAGTGATGGGGATGGAGGAGAAGAAAAGGGCCATGAACGGGGAGGAGTGGTAGTAGTGGTTTCAGGTGGGTTTAGTGATAGAAAGAAAGAGAAAAGAACTAAGAGAGTTTTAAAAAAAAATCTAAATTAAATGTAATTATATGTATAACAACCAATTGAAAGATGACACCTGGATAATTTAGTCCGTTTTAGCATTTTCCATGCATTTCACGCGCTACGGAGAAAGTGCCTACACTTTCACTGCCACATCAGGGCTTAGGGTTCTAAAAAGTTCACTGCAAACGATCATTGGGGGAAGGGGGGGGGGGGCGGGATAGGGCGCCCGTAAAGTAGCAGTGTGTGAATGACTTTTCCTGGCACTACATGGTGCAAACTATGTCTTTTTCCTATGGAATAATACAAGTAATTCATGTATGCCTATAGATACTAATACATACCTATAGTATGTATATATATATATATATATATATATATATGTGTGTATATATATATGTGTGTATGAACGTGTGTAACTGTGTATTACATTTACATGTATGCACATGCATATTGTACCAATGGAAAATGTTAGCGGAACTTACTAATATGTACAATTTGGCCAAACTTATTTACCAATATGACCGAAATATACTAAACTTATACACTAATTATGTATATTATACGTATAGATATACAAAACTCATACATTTGGTCATATGTTGTAAACTAGATCACCCAAAGGCATTGGGCTGTACTTTTCCCAAAATGTTATCTGATGATTGCAGTTTAAATTGGAAAATTGTAGGGATATTATACAACAAGTATAGTGACTATAAATAATTAAATATAGAACTACTTGCTATTGTATATTTTTATAATGGTGGTGGCCGGGCCTGCTTGCCCGCATCTCGACAATGTGTTCCCAATTTGTCAGTTGAATATAGAAAGGACACCGCATAGTAGATTACTCAATATATTGGTTGATAGCATAGGGATTACCACTTTATAGGTTAAGAACTTAAGCTGGTGCTCTTGACTTAACTTGAATCTATTTATGCTGTTTTCATCCCGTCAGCCAATTCCTGTAATCTCAGCAGCTACATTATGTTCCCTGTCTGCTCTTCTTTTTCATTTTAAAGAGTATATTTAAGATGTGCTTTTTATTTGTTTCTAGCAGACTGTTGTTGGCAGTCTGATGAGTTCAGACGCTATCAGGCAGCTGGAGACACATTTGACTAAGCTGGATATGGTGATGCTTCCCATGCAAAATGTATGGGTTTCGGAAATTCGTCACATGGACAGCCTTGCTCAGGCTAAAAAGATCTTTCAAGGACTTGTTGAAAGCTGAATTAGTGAAACTCCAAAGAGAGTGCCCGCAGATCTTTCAGTGATGTAAATTTTAACGTACATGTGTATATGGATTCTCTCAACCATATCTTCATGCCATTTTAACGTACTCAGTTCCAACCATATTGATCTTTTGCTTCCAGAAGTGAAGATTTTGTCAGTCTTCCGGCTGGACATGTGTTCTATTTGCAGTCTCCTATTTGTTCACATCATCTTCTAATCATGTTCAAGTGGCCAAGTTGTCGTAGTTTTGGTGTTCTTAATACTTGTGTGCACACGGGTTCAGATGTAGGATACTTATTCTGAAGTTTTTGCTCTCAATCATAGATGAAGATTGGCCCTCCTTGCTTCACCTATTCATTGCTATAACTGGCTGTTCGAGCTCTTCAATCAAGACTTAGATGATTCATTTTTAGTATGCTGGGAATGTCTGCGCAATGTTCTGCTTCTATATTTTAATTGTAATATTGAGGATCAGCTCTCGACAAGATTTCAGAGAAGCAATTTTTAACAGCCATGTCTCACTTAAAATTAGGCCAAGGAACAAACATTTTGGGGAAGAGGTCAATATGTTACAAAGTTTTCATTCGATTGTTCTTGGAAAATTAACCTTGATATCCATTCGAAATCAAAGTTGATTGAGTGTTAGCTGGAGTAGACCAATAATCATAAAGAATAGTTTTAAAATACGGGGAGAAAACAATGGAAATATAAAGTGAACACATGAAAATGCCAAGCAAATTCAACATAAACTAGCCACTATATTTACCCAGTATAATTTTGCGACAAAGGGGTGTCAATTAATTTGTCTCAAAGGAGGATAGCTCCACCCATGATATGAGAGATGAAACCGTGTGATCTAAGATCAAAGGCAACTTTAGGGAGAGTTCAATGGGTACAAGTGAATTCATTGCTTTGGCTCGATCCATAAGTACACAAATGAAAAATCTATGCTTTATATATAGAGAGATTAGACTTACTATCTATAAATCTTAGATTCACCATGATCGCAGTTATCTTTTTTAACAGGTGGAGGCCATCTATTAGTCTCAATTCACATTCCAAGATCCACCTTCACAAACATCACACATAGACACTCCTCTTTGTTGCATAGTTAACAAAAGAGTGTGTAAACAATTTGAATTTGTGCTACTGTTGTTAGAATTATGACTATTGGACAATCCTTTTAAGAACTCCAGTGTGATCCGTTGATGGTACAATTAAAACCCTAATATAAACATATCGATCATGTCCTCCGACAAAATGCTACTAGCAATCCGATTAATGGAGTATATATAATTTATATGTGGGTATTAGTTCGTAGAGAACAAAAATAAAAATCATAAAGTACGTGTATCAACAATTCTAAGTTTTATGTAGAAATAATTTTACCTAAAAAATGTTGTCACCTAAAAGTATCCATTGGAAGTGGTCTCCTTGGGTTGCAAGGGATCCTACAGAAGTAATTGAGGCTGAATTAAACCAGACATGGTGGGAACCTGTGTTCACATGGAATTAGGAGTAGTGCACGTTCAAAATATGGAACATCCTTTTTGGAAATTCTATATGGGGACGAACATTTCTTCTAGATCACTTTGTTCCACCAAATCTTAACAAGACAAAACATCCTACAATTTCTTTTACTTGTTGTTCCATCAACCCCTCTCCCCCCACCCTAATTTGCATCTTCCAAGAATCCAAACTTTTTTTGCTAAATCACATAAAATGTTCTATGTTTATGTTGTTTCCAGTGTGCTCGGAAAACTTACATAATTTGCTAGGGAGGAAAATTCTGCAAAATGAGTTCTTGAAAAACAAGTGAATTTTTACATGTTGATTTGGTTAGTGGAAAATAAGTGAAATTTTTACTTATTTTCTCATGTTCAGTTGGTTAGTTTAAAATATTTTTGAAAAATACTCAGCCCAAGTCCATCCAACCCACCACCCCACACCCCCATCACTCACCACTCACCCTCCACCACCCACCCCACCCACCACTCAATCAAATCCCACCCCATCAACCTCAAACGTACTTCGTCTCCAGTCGCCCCTACCCCACACCACCACACCCAATCCTACCCCACACCACTATTTCACCTAACCCTACCATCCCATCCTAATTTTCTATTTCATATATTTTATTTTATTTTATAAAAAATGAGAAATTTTTCATACCTCCTCCCCCACACCAACCACAACCCACACATATCAAATTTAACCATGATTTTGTTTTTACTTTTTATAAAAGTAAATAAAACATATGAACTAAAAAAATTGGGAGGGGTAGAAGTGCGATACACGGGGAGGGGGGAGGGGCAGTGGATTTGTTACACCCCGTAATATCAGGGCTACTAATTGAGAACGTGATTAAGGATTTAAGATTTGAATTTTGGAAGGAAAGAATTATTACATTTTTCTTAAGGAAAATTTCGAAAAATGTGACGACGAAAAAATTATTAACTTGAAGTTTAATACTTCTAATTGGATTTATGGACTTAGTATTGGATTACGAAGAATTGGAATTGATAATATGGGGCCCGCCGATAATTTCACAATTTCGCGGGACCCTTCGATTTTAAGATATTTTGGACAATATCTAGATATTTTTAAAGGGAAAGAATTTTGGCCAATGGGAGGGTGACATGTGTCCCTCCCCAACTTTTCTTGCAAGACTTAACTATATAGATATGGATGCAAGACTTAACGGTCTCATAATATCTCATCTTCTCCAACTCTTTTTCTCTCTTCTTTCCTTAGCCTTAGATTTCGAAAATCCCTTGGAAAGTGAAGATCAAAGACAAGTTATTATCTTAGATTAAGAACCCTAACCAAGTCTTAAACCAAGTTAACTCTCCAAAACCCTCCAAGAATCCGTTTGGGCCTAGAATAGCCATTAAAATCCTAGCTTGTTCGTCGACTTTTCGGAAGTAAAACAAGAAGGGAAGTTGGTTATAAGATTGTAGAGGATACATGTGTGTGATTGGAACTTGAAGAAGTTGAGCAAAACGAAAACTGCGGACCAAAAACCTTAGGGCATAGTCATGGCTTTTTTGGCAATTTTTGGTAAGAACTCTTCTTCCTTTTGAAGTAATTAAATATTACATGTTATTATGGTTAGTAGATGATCATGTGTTAAAAAGAATGAAGATTAAAAAGTGTTTGGACCATTTTTAATGTTGGGGCCGAGAATAGGCAACTTTCGAATCTTTAGAGTTTGTTGGTTATTGTTGTTGTTATCTTCACCTATTGCATGTTAAAAATGGAGTAATATTATTGTAGATAAGTTGTTATACAATATATAGAAGTGTTGGAACTTGAATTGGAATAAAATGGATTAAGGAAAGAGTTATCAGATTGTAGTTGTTGGCCGTGGAATCTATAAAACGGTTGGACGTTGTTATACAGTTTTAGGGACTGTTTTAGGGCGTTGGAATTCTGAAAATTCAGCCCTCTTATTACATGATTAAGTATGGGGATTTCTAATGAAAGTCCTAAGAGATTAAGGGTATAAAAAGGTGTTAAAAGGCTTCACATTTTACCCTTATCGTTGATGGAA
This sequence comes from Przewalskia tangutica, assembly GCA_029844215.1. NCBI lineage: Eukaryota > Viridiplantae > Streptophyta > Magnoliopsida > Solanales > Solanaceae > Przewalskia > Przewalskia tangutica. The sequence goes on from JAQGDG010000034.1 coordinate 1,450,275, forward strand.
TTGTGGACTGTTTTTATGGGATATTTTGTGTAGATTAAGGGGCCTAATTTTACACGTCAATTAGGCGTGTAATCACCTTTGGTTGCTGTTTTGATTGTGCCTTAAATGGGGCTTGATTGTTGTTGAATTTGGGCCTTGGAAAAGGTGGAAAAGTGCGATTTATATGGAAGTCTTTGCCCCAATTTACGTAGAAAAAGGAGAACCTTTACTTGGTATTAACCTACTTTAGTAAGCACGTGTTGATATACGCGTTATTGCTGTTATAGGTTGAAGTACATTGAGACGTATCCTAGATTGTAGAGTTGGTTAGTCGCCAATAAGGTATGTGAATTATCCTTTCTTCTTCTAGCATGATTCCTTGTTATAAAGTGAGTGAATCCTACTCCTTAATGATGTACTTCATTGATAGTACTTTGAATTTCCTAAAAAGGAAGTTGTTCTAACTATTTCATTAATAGTACTTTGAGTTACCAAAATAGAAGTGTTCTATCTATTTCACTAATAGTACTTTGAGTTTCAAAAAGAAAGTCGTTCTATCTATTCTATTGATAGTACTTTGGATCTCCTAAAATGAAAGATTTTTATATCTGTTACACCCCGTAATTCCAGGGTATGTATGTGAGGACGTACGTACGAGAATACGACATAAAAATTGGAAAGGAAGAAAGATGTGATTTTTCGGCGGAAAAGTTTCCGAATTTTGTGAAGGAAAAAAGTTCGTTAATGGGAATTGGATTCCCAGATTTGGTATTCGGACTTCTTGGAATATTAGAGAATTATGGAATTTTATTTCCGGAATTGGTCACGTGGGGCCCACGAGAGAAATTTACGGTTTTGTGGGGCCCACTTTGTTTTCGAGATTTTTGGCATTACAGATATTTCCGGGAGATGAAATATTTTGGACATGTCTCGGGCGACACGTGTCACCCCCCTTAGGTGGCTTGTAGCCGTCTCTTGTGGACAAGTGGCCTTGGCCGAAATGGCTAGCCAAGTGGCAAACCACTTGTCCCAATTCTTGTGTAGACTTATGGCACACACACTTGTACCCCAATCTCACCACACACTTGCTCACATCCTAGCCCTTGATTTGTCTATAAATACCCCCCCTTGATGCAAGACTTCATTCATCCACACTTTGAGATTTCAAGTCTTGAAAATATACTCCCTCCCTTGTTGTTGTGCTCTCGGCAATAAGCCTCCCCCTTGACCAAAAGTTGTCCAAAAATTCTTAAACTTTTAAGTGTTCTTCCTTAGGGTGTTAGGAAGATTGTGTACCAAGAGTTGGAAAAGATTTCACACCCTAGCCTTGAAACTCAGGTCACGACTGCCCGGTTGTGATCGTGCCTTACCCGGCACCCAAGTAGCCATACATCGAGTAATAACATAAAAATAAAACATGAAACAATCAGAAATGAGACACATTTTATCGAGAGAAAATCGCTTTTCGGCATATATATAAAACTAAAACTTGAACAGCTTAATCCTTTTACAACCCCGCCACAACAAGATTACTGCACTCTAAGATTTACAACAACTATGACGGGACAGGGCCCCGCCATACCCCTGAATGTACAAGAACCTACAACTCAGGGAACACATACCAAAGATAAGCCTCCGAAGGAACGGAGCTTCCCGATACGCTGAAAGGTGATCCTAAAAGCGGGGATCGACAGCCAATGTACTTACTGCGGCGTGACGCGGCCGAAGGAGGTCAAGACAGTACCAAGTATGTGGAAATCAAAATCTGCAGCTTAAATCATAACGATCTATATAAAGCGTAAGACATGTATGATAACTAAAATACGATTCACGATAAACAAGCAACATGTAAGTCGTGACTCACGCCAAAGTCGCTCAAATATAACTATGGGTGTCTCGGCCTCAACATCAATCATGTTCGCATCATGGCCACATGCCCCCGGAATTCTGCATCGGTGTAGACATGTCCATGATGCAACAATAATAATAACAATGCCGCATGGCCACATGCCCCCGGAATTCTGCATCGGTGTAGACATGTCCATGTAACATCAACAACAATATATCGGGTGATCAACCTCGCGTACGCCACATGCCGGTCTGCATCGGTGTAGACATGTCCATGTAAGTTCTCAACAAGTCAACCGGCCCTCCAACGAGAGGCGCGGTAGTATAGAAACACAATTCTACAACAAAGGCTATCACAACAAGCATAGGCAAGTTACACAACAACAAGCATAGGCAAGTTATACACAACTCGAGGTACTTCCATTTTATATCAAAGTCCGGGTTTTAACCCTAAAGTACTACGTACGTTAAATTCCTTTTAAAGAGATCCATTCCTTTTATAGAAGTCACCCAATACCCGTAGTATAAAATAGAGTGACTCACATTTTTAGCAAACCAAAACACTTCTCTTATTAAAGCCAAGTTATCATATTAAAACCAATGATAAAACCCTTCTTTTGTTTTCATAAAGTCGTTATAACTAACTTCCCATAAAGCTGTTATAACACTTTATGTTTTAAACCAATTTAAGACATAACAATGCCTTCTTTTTCCTAAAGTTCCAGTTTGCCTAATTCCAATTACTCAAGTCTCTTTTTAGAAAAGTTTCATAGTTCAATGTCTTAATCTCTTTTAAAACAATTGAATAACATATGCCATATGTGTGAGTAGTTTATTTTATAACCATCTTTATTAAAGCAGTCATGATCTAGGAAATGTAATATCATTTTGTCTCATCTTAGCTTCTATGCAGATGGAGGTTTCTACTGGTTTTAATAATACTTCATTATTCATTACATTTTCCTTTATTAACGCTGCAGTGGTTTGTCGATACTCATTCTGATTTCCGAAATCAGTAAAACATTATTCCCTTTTAAAAACCAAGTACTCATTACTCACGAATGAGGTTTCACACAAAACTCATATTAATTCATTTAAGTTAAGTCTCTTATCTTATAAGATCAAGTCTCTTAACTTCTAACATCAGTAAACCATTTTCTTTACCTCTCTTAAGACGTTATACCTAGCTCTCCATAAAGCTAGTATAACTCTTTTTAAAACCCTTAAAACCAAGTGTTACTCTTCTTTCAAAAATGGTTTCTTAACTCTTTTGACATACTTCAAGTTTCTTATTATTCAGGCTTAAGTCAAAAGACATTGCATAACTACGCTCAATTAGCACACGTACGTCATCGTATTATATATTATTCAGCTTAAGTCAAAAGACATTGCCGCAACCACGCTCAATTAGCACATGTACGTCACCGTATTATATATTATTCAGCTTAAGTCAAAAGACATTGCCGTACAACTACGTTCAATTAACACACGTACGTCAACCGTATTATATATTATTCAGGCTTAAGTCAAAAGACATTGTCGTACTATATATATATATATCTTCCTTTAAAATATCATGCTCAAGAGTATAGGAAGAATCACATACCTCGACGATTATCGACTATAAGCAAAACGCTCCCATGGCTATAACCCAGCTTTGGTCCACCTTCTAAGTAGCCCATACTACTTGCGAACATTCAACCAATAAAGGTTATCACCATCAGATATACAAATCTATGTAAGTACAGTTTAACTTCTACTTATATTCTTCTGAAGTGATTTCAGTTCAAGTTTTTCTGTAATATCCTTCTATTACAGTTCAATTCTCTTCTTATGAATCTTATATTCATTTCTATACTACTATAGTATGTAATTTCCAATTACACTAGAAGGACAGTAGTATTTACCTCGATAAGCCCCAAAATTATCCGAGTTTAATGTCGCTCCTTAGCAACGTTTAGCTCCTACTCCGAGTGCTCCCATCCGCTCCAAACAACCCTTAGAAGTTCTACGCAACTTCTACTTAACACTTCAACCGACTATGAAGGTTTTCCTTAGGGTTTCGTTTTTGTGACTGAGGGAAGTATAATAGTATTTCTGGGCTTTTGTAAAAGTGTAACCTTGGGAATACTACAAGGTATTTGGGCCAAGGTATTTGGGCATAACAACAATACTAGGAGAGTATTTCTATACCACACAAAAAAAAGGGTATTATACGAAAACAACTAGGCTGGGAGACCTCTCGGCCAAGCTTCTCACATGGGGACTTTTGGACGAGATACTACACTCAAGGGGAGGAAGAGAGCTTTCAAGACTTAGAAAGATTTTAGGATGAAGAAGTCTTCCAAAGGGGTATTTATAGGTCAAGAAATGGCCAACCAATGGCCAAGATTCACCCAAGTGTTAGGCAAGTGTAGGGCTAGGATTCCACCATGTGTACCTTATCCATCTACCACACAACTTGCACAAAATATATCCTACCTAACCCCTCCTCCAATCGTCCAAGTTACGCCAAAACGTGCTCCAATTGTGGGTGACAAGTGTCGCCTCTCGTTGGTCCAAAATGTTTATCTCGGAAAAATCCGCAAAAATTAGAAATGACATAGCCGAATTTTCCTTCGCAAGTTTAGTAAAACGCTTCGCCGAAAACGACTCTTTTCGCACTGCCCAAATTTCGAACCTAGCCTAACTTTAAGGCTTAAATTTAATACGCACGCTCACGCATATACCGGAAATACGGTATAACATTCTCCCCTCCTTAGAAACATTCGTCCCGAATGTTCCTTCTCAAGACGGATAAAGATGAAGTTCCTCTGCAAGTTGCCAATGCCACAGCTTGGCCACGGAATAACACACGTTCCCTTCCTTCCTTACTCGTCGTGCCCTTCTCGAACACTTGAACTCTTCTAGTATCGTACCACTCACTTGATCGCCCGCTTTCAAAACTTTGGAGTAACCACCTCCAAACTTGGTCATCTCACTAGCTTCGCCTTTAAGGCCATTCGGCCTTCACGAACCGATTCTCGTCGAACGATCCACGAACTTATACGATGGTTATCTAAACTTGGGCCTAGCACCTGCGTGACCCTACCACTGGCGGGACCACCCAGCTGATCCTACCTCTAACAGCCGCGGTTGTCCTCAACATGGCCCCAACCCGACCTACTTAATGATCACGCCTTGTTCCCGCTCCGAACAATCTTACCTCTACAGTCATGAAAGCTACCACTTCCATTTCACACTACCCGTGACTTATCACACAATACATTCTAGGCATAAATGCTCTCCGACAAGGATTACTTGCAAAATCTCAGACTCAAGACGACCTTACATCTAAGGTCTCAATTGTAATATTCTAGGTTCATCATTTCCTCACCCCTGTGCTTACCCGCTTACACTAACGTGTTTCTAAATCACATTTTAGCACAAGCTATCCGAACATAACACTTAACACATTATCATAGCATCAATACATACAAGTCTCTGAGGTTAAGGATATACCGTCTCTACCGCTTTTCTAATCACACCTTACTGCAGGCGATAGCAGCGAAGGCGATGAACCACCATCGATCCTGAAGCGCCGAGTCGTAACATCCGTGCTACCCTTGGTCGGATAGTTCGCAAAATGGCCTCGCTGCCGCAAAATAACAAGCTCCTCGCACCACGACATTCACCAAAATGCGGTCTACCACATCGACCACACCGAGGTAGGGGTGACTGCACCTGGCCAACACCCCTACTCCCCTGGAAACTTGAACCCATGGAGCTCGACCGCTCCCAATACTCTGGATGCCCGAAGGTTGTGGAGGACCACTGCACCGGGCGGAGGTACAAAACTAGGCCGCCGAGGCGGTCCGCCTCGAAAGTCACCAAAGGACTACTGCTGTTCGCCTCTTCTCGCGATCTCGGTCATTCCGTCGATTTCTCCGCACCTCACATCCAAGTGCATAAGCCTGTATGCGGGCAATGTCCATGCCCGGCTGAAGGGCTACACCCGAACAACTCTCTGCTAGGTAATCATCAAGCCCTGTAATATATCGGTGCACTCGATCCTCCATATTAGCTACTAATGCGGGAACATACCGGGCCAATGAGTCGAACTCCACATTGTACTCCCGAATCAGACGCGCTCGCCAACATCAAAAATCATTTACCCGAGCCTCTCATCTGTGAGGCAAGAAATGTGCCAGGAAGGCCCCCGAAAACTCGTCCCAAACGGCTGGAAGTGCATTCTCTCCCCGGGACAGCTCCCACGAATCAAACCAGTCGACTGCGGTATCACGCAGCCGATGCGAACCTAAGACCACCGACTCGGTCTCAAGCCTTGATCACTCTGATCCGTGAATCGCTTGATGAACTCGCGGATCATCCTCGTGCCTCACCCGTAGAACTCGCGGGCTACATCTCGTAAAGTCCCGTAGCCTCAAACTATCCGATCTAGGGTGAACCACGGGCGCCATCGAATGCTGCGTCCCACTTATCCTCATATCGGCCACGACCGCCGAATCGCCATCTCCTTGTAACCATCTCTTCTCGCCTGCACCGGACTGAGGCTCGTGTATCGTAGTCTCAGCAGCCCACCGCCGCGGCTCTAAACTCGCTGGTCAAGCGCGCTGCGAAACTCGCCGTCGAAGCTGTATCTCGCATCGACGCTCGCGCTCGTACTCTCAGATCCCACTAATAGCTCCTCGATCGCTTGCCCATCTGGCTCAAGGCTTTACGCGGAGGCATAATCGTAAAGGAAAGGAATACGCCGAGGGTCCAACTTATCACATGCGCTTCTAAGGCACGATCTCGTAATGAGAAGAAATGGAAACCAATCCTAAATGTCTGCAGCCTCACGATTATAGATGTGGTGCGCACACACCGATAATCAAGACTACTGCACTACGCTGCGTAGACACTTTCCGAGATTAATCGCTCGATACCACTACTTCACGACCGTTCGGGGCCGTGGATCGTGCCTTACCGCACCCAGTAGCCATACATCGAGTAATCGGAACATAAAAATAAAACATGAAACAATCGTAAAATGAGACACATTTTATCTCGAGAGAAAATCGCCTTTCGGCATATATATAAAACTAAAACTTAAAGCTTTAATCCTTTTTACAACCTCGCCACAACAAGATTACAAACCTCTAAGATTTACAATAACTATGACGGACAGGGCCCGCCATACCCCGAATGTACAAGAACCTACAACTCGTGGAACACATACCAAAAGATAAGCCTCCAAGGAACGGAGCTTCCCGACACGCTGAAAGGTGATCCTAAAGCGGGGATCGGCGACGATGTACTTACTGCGGCATGAACGCAGCCTCAAGGAGGTCGATACAATGTACCAAGTATGTGGCGAAAATCTGCAGTTAAATCATAACGATCATATAAAGCGAGAGACATGTATGATAACTAAAATACGATTCACGATAAACAAGCGATCATGTAAGTCGTGACTCACGCCTCAAAGTCGTCGCTCAAATATAACTATGGGTCTCACGCCCACAACATCAATCATGTTCGCATCACGCCACATGCCCGGGTGCATCGGTGTAGACATGTCCACGATGCAACAATAATAATAACAATGTCGCGTGGCCACATGCCCCGGACTGCATCGGTGTAGACATGTCCATGTAACATCAACAACAATATATCGGGTGATCAACCCCGCGTAGCCACATGCCCCGGACTGCGCCGGTGTAGGCATGTCCACGTAAGTTCTCACAAGTCAACCGCCTCCAACGAGGGCACGGAGTATAGAAACACAATTCTACAACAAAGGCTATCACAACAAGCATAGGCAAGTTACACAATAACAAGCATAGACAAGTTATACACAACTCGAGGTACTTTCATTTTATATCAAAGTCCGGGTTTTAACCCTAAAGTACTACGTACGTTAAATTCCTTTTAAAGAGATCCATTCCTTTTATAGAAGTCACCCAATACCCGTAGTATAAAATAGAGTGACTCACATTTTTAGCAAACCAAAACACTTCTCTTATTAAAGCCAAGTTATCATATTAAAACCAATTAAAAAACCATAATTTTGTTTTCATAAATTCGTTATAACTAACTTACCATAAAGTCGTTATAACACTTTATGTTTTAAACCAATTTAAGACATAACAATGCCTTTCTTTTCCTAAAGTTCCGGTTGCCTAATTCCTATTACTCAAGTCTCTTTTTAGAAAAGTTTCATAGTTCATTGTCTTAATCTCTTTTAAAACAATTGATTAACATATGCCATATGTGTGAGTAGTTTATTTTATAACCATCTTTATTAAAAGCGATCATGATCTAGGAAATGTAATATCATTTTGTCTCATCTTAGCTTCTATGCGGATGGAGGTTTCATGGTTTTAATAATACTTCATTATTCATTACATTTTCCTTTATTAACGCGGTGGTTTGTCGATACTCATTCGATTTCCAAATCAAGAAACATTATTCCCTTTTAAAACCAAGTACTCATTACTCACGAATGAGGTTTCACACAAAACTCATATTAATTCATTTAAGTTAAGTCTCTTATCTTATAAGATCAAGTCTCTTAACTTCTAACATCAAGAAACCATTTTCTTTACCTCTCTTAAGACGTTATACCTAACTCCCATAAAGCTAGTATAACTCTTTTTAAAACCCTTAAAACCAAGTGTTACTCTTCTTTCAAAAATGGTTTCTTAACTCTTTTGACATACTTCAAGTTTCTTATTATTCAGCTTAAGTCAAAAGACATCGCTGCATAACTACGTTCAATTAGCATACGTGACGCTCACGATTATATATTATTCGTGCTTAAGTCAAAAGACATTGCCATACAACTACGTTCAATTAGCATACGTATGCGTCAGTATTATATATTATTCAGCTTAAGTCAAAAGACATTGCCGTGCATAACCACGTTCAATTAACACATGTATCGTCTACCGTATTATATATTATTCAGCTTAAGTCAAAAGACATTGCCGTATAACTACGCTCAATTAGCACACGACGCTCACCGATTATATATTATTCAAAGCTTAAGTCAAAAGACATTGCCGTACTATATATATCTTCCTTTAAAATATCATGCTCAAGAGTATAGGAAGAATCACATACCTCGCGACGATTATCGACTATAAGAAAAACGCTCCACGGCTATAACTCGCTAGCTGGTCCACCTTCTAAGTAGCCCATGCTACTTGCGAACATTCAACCAATAAAGGTTATCGATCTATCAGATATACAAATTATGTAAGTACAGTTTAACTTCTACTTATATTCTTCAAGTGATTTGATTCAAGTCTTTTCTGTAATATCCTTCTATTACGTTCAATTCTCTTCTTATGAATCTTATATTCATTTCTATACTACTATAGTATGTAATTTCCAATTACACTGTAAGGGCGATAGTATTTACCTCGATAAGCCCCAAAATTATCCGAGTTTAATGTCGCTCCTTAGCAACGTTTAGCTCCTACTCCGAGTGCTCCCATCCGCTCCAAACAACCCTTAGAAGTTCTACGCAACTTCTACTTAACACTTCAACCGACTCTGAAGGTTTTCCTTGGGTTTCGTTTTTGTGGATGAGGAGGTATAATAGTATTTCTGGGCTTTTGTAAAAGTGTAACCTTGGGAATACTACAAGGTATTTGGGCCAAGGTATTTGGGCATAACAACAATACTAGGAGAGTATTTCTATACCACACAAAAAAAGGGTATTATACGAAAACAACTAGGCTGGGGAGACCTGCCAAGATTCTCACAAGGGGACTTTTGGACGAGATACTACACTCGAGGGGAGGAAGAGAGCTTTCAAGACTTAGAAAGATTTTAGGATGAAGAAGTCTTCCAAAGGGGGTATTTATAGGTCAAGAAATGGCCAACCAACGGCAAGATTCACCCAGTGTTAGGCAAGTGTAGGGCTAGGATTCCACCATGTACCTTATCCATCTACCACACAACTTGCACAAAAATATCCTACCTAACCCTCCTCCAATCGTCCAAGTTACCGCCCAAAACGTGCTCCAATTAGAGGGTGACAAGTGTCGCCCTCTCGTTGGTCCAAAATGTTTCGTCTCTCGGAAAAATCCGCAAAAATTAGAAATGACAAGCCGGAATTTTCCCTTCGCAAGTTTAGTAAAACGTTTCGTCGAAAAACGACTCTTTTCGGCACTTGTGCCCAAATTTCGAACCTAGCCTAACTTTAAGGCTTAAATTTAATACGTACGCCCTCACGTACATACTCTGGAAATACGGGGTATAACACCTTGTCTTGGCCGAAACTTGCCATAGTTTGAGCCTAAGTGTTCTTCACTTTTTGGAGTTGGATCTTGAATAGGAGTTGGTTAGAAACTTCTAAGGGTTGCTTGGAGCGGATTGGAGCGTAAGGAATAAGAGCTAAACGTTGCTCATGACCGACTTATTAATCTTGGATAATTTTGGGCTTATCGAGGTAATGATCTTTATCCCCCTATTGTAATTGGATATTACATGTTGTTGTAGTTTATAATTGAGTATATATGTCACGACCCGAACCCGGGCCCGTGACTGGTGCCTTACCCCGGGCACCCAAGTAGCCATACATCAGAGTAATCAGCGGAATATAAAACAAGACATGAATAAAGTGAAGTGTAAAACAATTATCTGAGAAAAGTTGCCTTTCGGCATAAATATATAACAACTAGAACAGTTACATCCCTTTTTACAATTCTGCCACAACATTTACTGCACTTAAGAATGATATGACAACAATGGCGGGACGGGGCCCCGCCATACCCTGAATGTAAGCACTTACAACGGCGGACTATACCACGTGATAAGCCTCGAGAAACGGAGCTTCCAAACGAATCGTGACCCTAAGAGCGAGGATCAACACGGTGTACCTCACCGGCATGAGAACGCAAACTCCGAAGGAGGTCAAGACAACAGTACCAAGTATGTGGCGAAAATCACGTAAATGAAATCATAGTAGTCTATATAAAGCGAGACATGTATGATAACCAAACTACGATTCCAATAAATAAGCGATGTATGTCGTCGGGACTCACGCCTCAAAGTCATCACTCAAATACAACTATGGGTCTCACGCCCACAACATCAATCATGCCCGTGGAATATCTTCCTCACCGCTAGCGATCTATGATATAAAAGCACCAAGGAATACACATGAACACCGTGTCCTACTCGTGTCATAATAAAACCGTGACGGTAAGTACGAAGGCATAGCCGACTACTAAAACCCACGCATCAACAAGGTCATAAATCGTATCATGAGATCTGTCTAGACCGCCACATGATCGGCCGCCACTCGCCGCAGATCTAATGCGCGTCTAGTCCCGAACTTCCCGCCTCGCATAAGCCACTCCGATGGCTCGCGTGAGGTATTCCCGCATCGAGGGTAGCTACTCCCGCAACGCCCCGACTCGCATCCGCGTGGCCACATAGACCGCATGACCATAAAGGTCGCACACTAACTGGAACTCTCGTAGCTCGCATAGGTCACACAAACCCGCATGAGGTATTCTCGAATCATAGGTCACACGGACTCCGCTGAGTCTACCCCAGACGGAGGCGCTTTAACCCCGGAATCATGTCAAGAGTGAGTGATATAATACTAACATAACAAATTATCGTTAAACAACATAAGCACAACAAGTGGAAACCCTTTATACAAACATCACAAGACACTAACACACGTAGCATCCTAACATGTCTACTTATCAAACCATCTTACTACACTTTCCGAATCAATACAAGACTTTCATAAAAAAATAAGTAAACTGCTCCTTCTATCTTCCTTAAGTCGTTATACCTAACTTCCCATAAAGCTAGTATAACACTTAAGCTTTTAAAACCAAGTATTTCTTTTCTTTCAAAAATGGTAAATAATTCTTTTGAAATACTTCCATTCTTATTATTTAAACTCAAGTCAAAAGACATCAAAGTAAAACCAAAACAATTTCCATACCTTCTTTTAAAACAAAGACACTTCTCCTTTAAAAGTCAAGTAGCAATATACTTTTTAAACCAAGTGTCTTACTCTTTTAAAAACAAGTAACCTATACCTTTAAATCAAATTACTTCTCCTTTCCCAAAATCAAGTTGTTTATAAGTCAAGTTATCATTTTAAATCCAATGATAAAACCATTCTTATTTTCAAATCAAGATAACTTTATTCTTTAAAAGACCACACCCATTAATCATGAGTGAGATTTTACAACTTTTAACATAATTCAAGTCCATAATTTTTCATAAAAAGTCAATTAACTATTTAATCAAGTCAAGGACAAAAAATGAAAATCAACTTATTTTAAACACACGTTAGTCTACCGCACTAAATATATTTCACAAATATCATGCTAGAAAAGATAGGAAGAGGTTCACATACCTCGCGACGATTATCTACAATTAGCAAAACGCTCCACAGTACTGTAACCCTGCTAGCCGTTTCCACTCTTCAAGTAGAATACGCTACTCGTAGTACTGCAACCTATAAAGGCCACAAAACGCCTATCAACCTCTAGCTCTCTTCGTAGAATAATTCTAGATACAAGATTCCTTATTCTACGGAAAATTCAGAAGACTTCCGCAACCACATAAAACTCCTCCTCAAACGAGGCCTGCTGCAAACCAACAATTCCAGGGGGTTACACGCCTAACCTGACGTGTACAATTCTACTCCACAATAATACTACAAGTCTACGCAAATACGGTCAATGTAAATACATCAATTCCTTATAATTATACTTCCAATATATCTTATACTCAATGATTAACTACTACAACATGTAATTTCCAATTACAATAGGGACATAGATCATTACCTCGATAAGCCCAAAATTATCCAAGATTATAAGTCGATCTGAGCAACGCGTTTAGCTCCGATTCGACGCTCCAACCCGCTCCAAGAAACCCTTAGAAGTTTCCAAATAACTTCTCTTAACACTTCATCTAAGCTATGAAGATTTTTCTAGGGCTTCGTGTTTGCGACTAAAGGAATAAAGTAGAATTTCCTGCTCTAGTATTGAAATAACTTGGAATACAACTAGGGATACTAGGCTAAGGTATTTGGGACTATAACAACACTTGAAGAATTTTTCCTACACCAAGGGGGAGAGTAGGACGAGAACCTCAACAAAGGGGGAGTATTTTGTGACTTAGAATCTCAAAGTGTGGATGAAATAAGTCTTGAAACAATGGGGTATTTATAGGAAAATCAATGGCCAAGATCTAGGCAAGTGTGTGGTGAGGATGGGGTACATGTGTGTGGGTAGTTGGCCAACCATTTGACTACCACAAAAATGGGACAAGTGGCCACCACAAAAATGGGCCACTTGTCCACCTAAAAATGTCCCACTTGGCCTTCTCCAATTCGGCCAACATGGCCACACGGGGGTGACACGTGTCGCCCCCCTACTCGTCCAAAATATTTATCTTCCGAAAATATCCGCAATGCCAAAAATCCGAAAATAAAGTGGGCCCCACAAAATCGTAAATTCTCCCGTGGGCCCCACGTGACCAATTTCGGAAATAAAATTCCATAATTCTCAAATATTCCAAAAAGTCCGACTACCAAATCTGGGAATCCAATTCCCATTAACGAACATTTTTCCTTCTCAAAATTCGGAAACTTTTCCGTCGAAAAATCACATCTTTCTTCCTTTCCAATTTTAATGTCGTATTTACGTACGTACGTCCTCATATACATACACTGGAACTACGGGGTGTAACAATATAATATATGGAAGGAAGATTGATAAGAATTGGACTGTTGGTATATTGTGGGAAAGAATTGTACACGTCCGGTTAGACGTGTAACCCCCTTAGAGTTGTTGGCTTGGTAGCGGGCCTTGTTAGAGGAGGATATTTATGTGGTTGCCGGGGGGGAGGTGCTGCCCAATTTTCCGTAGAATAAGGAACCTTGTACTTAGAAATGTTCTACGAAGAGATCTAGAAGTTGATAGACGTTTTGTGGCCTTTATAGGTTGAAGTACTACGAGTAGCGTATTCTACTTGAAGGGTGGAAAAGGCTAGCAAGGGTATAGTACTATGGAGCTTTTTGCTAATTGTCGATAATCGTCGCGAGGTATGTGAACCTCTTCCTATCCTTTCTAGCATGATTGTTGTGAACTATGTAGTACGGTGGACGTACGTGTGCTAAACGAACTTGGTTGGTTTAAAACATAAAGTGTTATAATGGCTTTATGGGAAGTTAGTTATAACGACTTTATGTAGGTAAAAGAATGGTTTGTTAATTTTAAAAGGTAAGAGACTTGACTTGATATGAAATGTTAAGAACTTGAATTGTGTTAAAAAGTTATGAAACCGCACTCTTGAGTAATGAGTACTTGGTCTAAAAAAAAAGGAATAAGTTATATTGATTTCAGAAATGGGAATAAGTATCGAACAAGCCATTGCAGCGTTAATAAAGGAAAAAGTAATGACAATTAATTATATTAAAACAAGTAGAAACCTCCATCTGCATAGAAGCTAAGATAAGACAAAATTGTATTACATTTGCTAGATCATGGCTGCTTTAATAAGATCGTTATAAACAAGTACTGATTTTCTTAAAATCCAAAGTAAGGAACTTGATTTATAAAAGAGAAAGACTTGAGAAATTGAAGTGTTTTTGTTTAATATGAAGGCATGGTTTTGTCTTAAGTTGGTTTAAAAAGAAGGCATGGTATTGTCTTGGTTTATTCGAAAAGAAGGTATGGAAATTGTTTTGGTTTACTTAAAAAAAGATAGTTACTCTATTTTGATACTACGGGTATCGTGTGACCTTTGTAAAAGAAATGAATCTTTTTGAAAGAATTTAAGTACATAGTACCTTGGGGTTAAAACCCGGATTTGTTGTCATAAAATGGAAGTCTAAGAATATGTTAAATTTGCCTATGCTAGTTGTGATAGCCTTTGGTGGTATTACTATGTTACCGCGTCTCTCGGTTGGAGGGCCGACTGACTTGTTGTGAATTTATTGGACGTACCGGCAGTGACGGAGGATTCCACGGGTATGCTTCCATTGTGATTGATCTTGGTCATGCTTATACGATGCGGGATGCCGGGGCATGCGGCCAGGATGCGGGTTAGATGCCCGGGTGTTTCATTACTCCATGGCCATGCTTATACGATGAGGGATTCCGGGGGCATGTTATATTATTACTCCATGGGCTAGCTCCCCATGAAGACCTGCGCCTACGATGAGGGATTTCGGGGGCACGTTATGGCCATGCTTATACGATGAGGGATTCCGGGGCATGCGGCCACATTATATATATATATATATATATGTTGTATATGTGTACGCCGACAGTGAGGTAGGATGCCACGGGCGCGTCACCTGGTTATATGTTACACCTACGCTGCGATGATGGAGGATTTCACGGGCATGAGGTATATATATATGTATTGCATATGTGTACGCCGACAGTGAGGTAGGATGCCACGGGCACGTCACATGAGTATGATTTATGTCATAGACTGCCGACAGTGAGGAAGGAATTCCACGGGCATGAGTGATGACTTTGAGGGCGTGAGTCCCTGACTTGACATGACCGCTTATATGTTGTGTACTGTAGTTTGGTTATCATATATGTCTCTGCTTTATATAGACTATTATGATTTCATTTACTGATATTTTGATTTCACATACTGTACTGTTATCGACCTCGCCCGGTGCTGCGTTCATCCGCAGTGAGGTACACGGTTGTTGATCTCGCTCATAGGATCACGGTTCTGCGTATTGGGAAGCTCCGTTTCTTCGGAGGCTTATCTTTGGTATAGTCCCCTGTCATTGTAGGTACTTGTACATTCAGGGGTATGACATGACCCTGTCCCGTCATAGTTGTTATAAAAACTCTTAGAGGTCTGTAGTACTGTTGTGGGCAGAATTTGTAAAGGATGTAACTGTTCGGTTTTGATATATATGCAGAAAGGTGACCGTTTTGGTTAGCATGTTTCTTATATTTCATTGTTTCATATCTGTAAGTTTTTATTTCCGCTGGTTTTTC
Organism: Przewalskia tangutica; assembly: GCA_029844215.1. Lineage (NCBI taxonomy): Eukaryota > Viridiplantae > Streptophyta > Magnoliopsida > Solanales > Solanaceae > Przewalskia > Przewalskia tangutica. Next base: position 1,466,105 of record JAQGDG010000034.1, read on the forward strand.
TCTGATGTATTATCACTAGGGTGCCCGGGGTAAGGCACCAGTCGCGGGCCCGAGGTCGGGTCGTGACAATATCTATTCTATTGATAGTACTTGAGGTTTCTAAAATGAAAGATTGTTATACCTATTCTATTGATAGTACTTTGGGGTTCTAAAATGAAAGTTGTTTACCTATTCATTTGATAATGTTTTGAGTTTTTTTTGTGAAAATGACAGTTCATTCTATTTGTGCTAATGAGGGTCAAAAATGATTTAAATTGCACATAGTTGCTTGTGATAGTTATATGTGTACAGTCCTTTATATTTGAACCGTGTCCCAGAGCAGTATACTTTAATGGGCAGGGAAGTATATATTACAGGACTTTATCGTGTCCCAGAATAGACCGGGCAATATACTTAATGGGCAGGGCAGTATACCTTATTGACTTTACCGCGTCCCAGAAGGGGTCGGGCAGAATACCTTATTGACTTTACCGCGTCCCAGAAGGGGTCGGGCAGAATACCTTATTGACTTTACCGCGTCCCGCAAGGCCGCGTAATACCTTATTGACTTTACCGCGTCCCGAAGGCGGGCCGAAATACCTTATTGACTTTATCGCGTCTAGATAGTGGCGAGAATACACCAAGCGATTTGTGTATAATGTTCGGGTTCAATTCCCATGACAATATTTATTTATATGGACAGACGTCCATAATTTTGACATGGATTTCATATCTTGAAAAGGCACAGTGTACTGATATTTGATTATTATACTTGTCTCTTTTTATCTGTTTGGCATGTTATAATCTCATTTACAGTACTTATTTTTTCACATACTTGGTACATTTTTCGCATCGACCCCTTTCTCGGGATCGCGTTCATGCCGCAGGTTTAGGTACGCAGTTTGGTGATCTGCAAGTGTAGGATCCTTGCTCAGAGTTTTGGGATAACTCCATTGTTCTGGAGTTTATCATTTTGGTAATGATCTTTCATTACAGGTTTTTGCACATTTATGGGTACGGCAGGGCCTTGTCCAGTCATAGTATATTATCCAAACTCTTAGAGGTCTGTATTCATATGTGGGATTGGACTCGTGTACAGTGTAGTTTCAATTTGGCTTATATATATATAGTGGCGGCCTTGCCGGCTTTACCTTTGCTTGTTTTAAAAAAAAATGACGATGAGTATCTTTATCTGCCGCGGGTTACTTGGGATGAATGGGTAGAAGGGTGCCCAGGTAGGGCACCAGTTGCGGGCCAGAGGTTCGGGTCGTGACAGGATTGGTGGGTGGTGTAGAAACGAAAAACTTAAAACTCTTTTTTTGAAAAGATTTTTTTTTTTGAAGGGGAGTGGGTTAAAAAACCAAAAAAATAATTTTTTAAAACTTTTTCTAAAAAAAATAAATAAAATTCAGAGGGTGGTGGAGATGGGTCGAGGGTTCAGTGTCGCAGGGTAGGGGTTGGTGTGGAAAACCAAAAAAAGCATTAAAACTTTTTTTAAAAAAAACAATGAGGGGGGTGTTTCGTAACGGGGGCAACATGGTGTAGAAAATTAAAAAAATATATATATTTGGGGGTGATAAGGGGTTCTGCAGCAGGGTGGGAGTCATGTAGAAAAGAAATTGGGGGAGGGGGGAGTGCATAAGGTGGTCGGGTGGTTGGGGTAGGTTGGGTGGTGATGAAGTAGTTGGTTGAATGTCACTTATTTTCTTTACTTTATTAGAGAAATCATTTTTCTAATTTTTGAGTAACTTATTTTTCTAAAGAAACTATTTTTAATTTTTTTTGATCAAACCAAAAAATTGGAAAATATTCCGTCCCTACCGACCACACCCTTGGTGTATGAAATCTTTCTTTGGGCTGCACCCAAGTTAATGATTTTAATCGATCCTTCTTGAATTAGTGTTTTATTACTAATCAAAGAAGCAATACAAATATCAAAAGCTTTCTTTTTCCTCTTCCATTAATCAATATTTGAGCAAAAGACATTTGACATCATATAGGATTTGCACTTGAATTTCAAGCCGCATGAAAATTCTTATCTTTCATGTTGAAAATAAGAAGATGCCCACAAATTATAGTGGACTCAAAATTTTACCGACGCTTTTTGTTTTTGTTTTTTTCTTGCGTGTAACACCTCCAAAGGCCAAACACAACGCGACATTGGATCTAAGCCTTCCAATTATAACGTAACATGACGGTGAAATATAGAGACAACTAGGTTGAATAGAATTAGCACTCATTAATCATATGATGGTGAGGTTTAGCCATTCATAAAAATCATTAAATCTTTTTCCTACCACTTAGCAGAGTAAAACATATCAAATTGCAAGACGCTATAACTCTGAAGTTGGAGTTATGACATTTCATCATGAAGTGACATGACAAAAGTGGTAGGCGATTAACAATTTAAGTACTAGTTAGTTTTAACAGATGTAATAGTCATGCTAATTAAGGAAACACTGAAGAAGTCCCAGAAGCAACATATTCCCTCACTTCCTTAGCAATCACATCCCAAAACTCCACCGGCAAACTCTCCGTCTTTCCCTCCGGCGACCGATCACCGCCCATTCCCGGAGGAGCTAGTGACAGAGTTGTCATAGGGTCCCAATTAATATTATTCCTTTTAATTGGACTGTCAACATTTTTCACATCAATTGGATTGTGATTTTGTTGGCGCCTCTTTACCGTGGAGTTCCAGTGATTCTTAACAGCATTATCAGTGCGACCATGAAGTAGTCTTGCAATAGTAGCCCATCTGTTGCCATATTTAGCATGAGCAGCTAAAATGGTTTCATCTTCAGCCGGAGAAAATGGTCGGTGTTCGACGTTGGGACTCAGCTGATTACACCATCGGAGCCTACATGATTTTCCTGAACGACCCTTTATGTATTTGCTTATTAAGGACCAGTTTTTAGCACCATAGCGCTCAACAAGCATTGTCAATATCTTGTCTTCTTCAGCACTCCATGGTCCTTTTATTCTCTCTGCTTTATTTATCCCATCATCTCTTGGACTGCTTTTAGTACAAGAAAGTGAAGATTCAGATGATGAACAAGTACATGTTGAACTCCTATTAAAAGCTTCCATCTTTACAAACAAAATAACCTCAGAGTTTGAAAGTTTAAATTGGAGTGTTGGCTGATGGTTAGTTTGCTCAATAAGTGAATGTAAAAGGAGTATATAATATATAGAGAGATTTATGTGTTCACTAAACATACACATAATTGAGGTGCATGAACTTTAGCTTATAATGTGTTTTCAACTTTTAGATGACGTTTAAATTATATATAGGAGTTTAGGAAGTTTTGTGTTAAAAATGAGATAAATTTTTATTTTTCTTGTCCTCATACGTCTTCACAAAATGGGAAAACCAAATGTAAAAATTGTACCATTAATAACATTATCCGCACCTTATTGGTTCATGGTTCTGTATCTCCATATTTTTGGCATCATGCTCTACAAATGGCTACCGATATTCTTAACATTTTTCCTTTCAAAGGTTTGACATATTCGTCCCCTCTACAAATTTTATATAATAAAATTCCCTCGTATACACTTCTTAAAGTCTTTGGGTGCTTGTGTTATCCACTTTTTTCATCCACAACAATTAATAAACTTTAGGCCCGTTCTACCCCTTGTGTGTTTTTGGGTTATCCGTCAAATCATCGTGGTTATAAATATTTTGATTTATCCTCTAATCGAATAATTATTAGTTGTCACGTCCTATTTGATTGAACGCAATTTCCGTTTCCTAAGGAAAATAATCTCGTGCCTAGTTCGTATAATTTTTTGGATGATGATGTATCCCCGTATATTATTCACCATTTTCGGATATGTCCCACACCTCGACTCCACCAGCGAGCCCACTGCCCGCTTGTCCCACTGCCTCGATCCAGCAAGACATCCGTATTCCCAGAAATAGATCGGGCGATCACGAGAATCAGGCTAGTTGCGGCCAAAGATTTGTGTGGTCGATTCGATTCTCCAGCCTTTGTCAGATTGGGCGAGCCTACCACTCTTGGCGATCACACGTCTCGAAAATTCCCAAAATTTACCTAATTCAGCCCCGAGTTATGGTCTAGTCACCCGAGCCCAACGGGATATTTTTAAACCAAAAAGACATTTAAATTCTAATGTTCTTAAATCACCCTTACCCCATAATCCCGTATCTGCTTTAAATGACCCAAATTGGAAAATTGTCATGACTGATGAATATAATGCTCTTATTGATAATAGACGTGGGAGTTGGTACCCCGTCTATCTGGCGTTAATATTATTCAGTCTATGTGAATTTTTGCTCATAAGGATAATTCTGACGGTTCTTTTGCAAGACATAAGGCTCAACTTGTAGGTGATGGTAAGACTCAACAAGTTGGTATGGATTGTGGTGAAACCTTTAGTCCAGTGGTCAAGCCAGCTACCATACGCATAGTGCTCAGCTTGGCTTTGTCAAAACCATGGCCCATTCATCAGCTAGACGTGAAGAATGATTTCCTACATGGTGATCTCAAGGAGACTGTATATATGTATCAGTCCTTGGGGTTTAGGGATACTCGATATCCTCATCATGTATTTTTGTTGAAGAAGTCATTGTATGGGATTAAGCTGTTATACCCCGTATTTCCTGAGTATGTATGTGAGGGCGTACGTACAAAAGTTTAAGCCTTAGTTAGGCATAAGGGACGAAATTTGTGCACAACTAGCGAAAAAGATTGTTTTTCCGACGAAAAATTTTCCGAACCTTGTAAGGGAATTTTGCGTGTTCAATAATTTATTTTTTGCGGATTTTTCCGAGAGATGAAATATTTTGGACCAACGAGAGGGTGACATGTGTCACCCTCAAGTGGACGGTTTGGGTGAGGAAATCTTGGCACGTTTTTTTCAAGGAAAAGGCCTTAAACATTTGGTCAATGTTTGCTAGATATTTTGTGGAGTAGATGGATAAGGTACACATGTGCAAATCTACACCCTCCACTTGCCCTCCACTTGCCTTAATCTTGGCCCTTGGTAGTCCTATAAATACCCCCCCCCCCCTTAGTGCAAGACTTCTTCATCCACAAATCCAAGTCTTAAAATCCTCCCCCAGTTCGTTGTAATTCTCGTCCAAGTCCTCTCCCCTTCCTGTTCTAGCCAAACACAACCCCTTTGGTAGAAAAATCTCTCCAAAGTATTGTTACTATTCCCAAATACCTTAGCCAATCCCTTGTAGTATTTCCAAAGTTACCTCTATACTTAGAGCCCGGAAAATACTACTATACTTCCTTTAGTCACTAAACGAAACCCTAGGAGAAACTTCATAGTTGGTTGAAGTAGTAAGTAGAAGTTGTGTAGAAACTTCTAAGGGTTTCTTGGAGCGGATTGGAGCGTACAGATTAGGAGCTAAACCTTGCTCAGGATCGACTTATATCTTGGATAATTTTGGGCTTATCGAGGTAAATAATCTTATCCTTCTATTGTAATTGGAGATTACATACTGTAGTAGTATAGAAATAAGTATAAGATACATAGAAGGATATTGAAGAATAGAATTGAATCAAATCACATCGTAAGAATATAAAAGAAGAATTGAATACTTACATAGATCGTATTTACAATGAGACTTGAGTAGTTTGTGGTAGGAAATGCTGCAATTTTCCGTAGAATAGAGAACCCTATGCTTAGAACTTTCTACAGAGTAGTCTAGACGTTGATAGACGTATTTGACTATTATAGGTTGATACTCTGTGCGCGACATATTCGACTTGGCAGGTGGATTTCGCCAAAGAGGTATGTGATTCTTCCTATCCTCTTGAGCATGATATTTTAAAAAATATATATAGTACGGTAGACGTACGTGTGTTAACTGAACATGGTTTTACTTGACGTCTTTTGACTTGAGTCTAAATAATAAAGAATCTTGAAGTATTTCAAAAGAATTATGAATCATTTTTGAAAGAAGAGTAATACTTGGTTTTTAAACAAAAAGCTTAAGAGTTATACTAGCTTTATGGGAAGTTAGGTATAACGACTTAAGAAAGATAAAAGGAACGGTTTACTTATGTGTTTATGAAAGACTTGTATTGATTTCTGGAAAGTATAGTAAGATGGTTTGATGAGTAGACATATTATGATACTATGTGTGTTAGTGTCTTGTAAACGTTTGTATAAAGAGGTTATTCTTATTGTGCTTATGTTGTTTAACGATAAGCCGTTATGTTAGTATTATACCACTCACCTCTTGAGATGATATACCGGGGGTTAAGCTGCCCCGACGCGAGGATGCCTCATGCGGGTCCGAGGACCTATGCGAGCTACGAGAGTTCCGGTGTTAGTGTGCGGGGAAATACCTCATGCGGTCATGTGTGGCTACGCGACTACGAGTCAGGCGATGCCGGTGAGTAGCTACCCTCGATGCGGGAATACCTCATGCGGGCCTAGGTGGCTATCGCGGTGCGAGTCGAGATTAGGCATGCATAATGATACTATGGGCGATTGGCCTTGCTTCGATCATTCGCAGCCTAGAAAAGACCTGTTACAGTTTACATATTATTGCTCTTGTTTGTGATGTGGCACTATGTGCGGCTACATTGGTTGTTTCGTACATATTTGTAAAATTGGTTTTAAAATGATATGATTTCATTTAAAGTACTTTCTGATTTCACATACTTAGTACTGTTATCGACCTCCTTGGGGCTGCGTTCATGCCGCAGTAAGAAGCGAGTGCTAGATCCGCATCCTTAGGATCTTTACTTTGGTGTCAGGAGCTCCATCTTCTCCGGAGGCTCGACTTTTGGGTATGATCTCCCTGTTGTTGTAGATAGTTTTGTACATTCAGGGTATGGCGGGGCCCTGTCTCGCCATAGTTGTTTACTTCCTTAAGTGCAGTAGTCTATTATGCAGTTGGGATGTAATCGCGGACTTGGTTTATATATATATAGAAAGACGACTTTTTCTCGAATAAATTGTGTCTCATTTACACTTGTTTCATGTCTTGTTTTTATATTCCGATTACTCGATGTATGACTACTTGGGTGCGGGTAAGACACGATCCACGAGCCCCGGCGGGTCGTGACAAAAGTGGTATCGTGAGCGGTGAATCCTCGGAAAGTGTCTGGACCGTATCTAGTAGAGTCTTGATTATCGGTGTGTTGTGCACCACACCAATAATCGTGAGGCTATAGGATATTTAGGATTGGTTTCCATTCTTCTCACTCTGAGATCGTGCCTTAGAGTGTGTTATAAGTTGGACCCTCTAACGTATTCCTTTTACAGACGATTATGCCTCGCGCCAAGGCAACCCGGCCCGAAGGCAAGGCCGAGGAGGCGCTAGTAGGACACGAGAGGGTCACGAGGACGTGCCCGATCTATACCCGGGCGATACCTCGGACGGCGAGTTCCACGACGCCGCCCGGCCCAGCGATGTTTAGAGCGCAGCGGTGGCGATGAGACCACAATACGCACCTCGATCCCGGCTGGAAGCGAGATGAGATAGGTTCTGAGAGATGGCCCGATTCATCGCCAAGATCGTGGCGAACATGAGATAGGATCGGCGATTCGATTCAGCCCGTCCAGATTGTGGTTCACGAGATCGGACGATTTGAGGCTACGAGATTTTCCGAGTTGTAGCGCGAGTTACGGTCGAGGCACGAGGATGATCCGCAGGAGTTCATCCGTCGATTCTGAGAGGATCATGCGAGTGATCAAGGCTTGAGACCGAGTCCGTGATCTTCGATTCGCATCGGCCGCGTGATACCGCGATCGGACCGTTTGACTTCGTGCGAGCTGTCGGGAGAAACCGCGCCTCGGCTATTTGGGACGAGTTCTCGGAGGCTTTCTCACTCACTTCTTGCCTCCGCAGATGAGGAGCACGCGTCGACAAGTTTTGATCTTTGAGACAGAGAGGGCGCACCGTTAGGGAGTATAACGTTGAGTTCGATTCATTGGCTCGATATGTCCCTGCGCTAGTAGCAGATATGAAGGACAGGGTGCACCGCTACGTCACCGGGCTAGATGATTAGATGGCAGAGTCTTGCGCAGGTGTAGCTCTTCAGCCAGACATGGACATTGCCGCACGCAGCTCATGCACTGATGCGAGGCGTAAGGCCGCAGGTTGTGACAGCGGCGAAAAAGGCCGGGGCGGCGAGTCTTTTGGTAGCTCGGGCGGGCGGCCTGTGGCGATCTGGATTTGCACCACGGCCCGGCTCGAGCACTCCTACACCGCCTTCGAGGCGTACCGGGGCCCGGGACTTGGACGTCGAGGTAGCGAGGTGCTAACCGACGGACCACCCCTCGGTGTGGCGTGCGGTAGATCCCATTACGGAATTGTGGTGCATGCTACGGAGTTTGTTTCACTTGTGGCGAGGTCACTTTGCGGAACTGTCAGGCAAGCGGCGCGGATGGTAGGTCGGCTGCAGTGCATTCTGGGTCTTCATCTCTAGATTACTCACCGGGCGAGGTACTCATGGGCGGCCAGGTCGCGCAGGTCGTGGCGCGGGTCCAGCTTCTAGCGGTCCTCGAACCGCATTTATGCCTTGTCCGGCAGCGAGACCGGGGCGTCGCGGATGTTATCCACAGTACCTTATCGGTTCTTGTTGTTTCGTGTATGCCTTGATAGATCCGGTTCTACTCATCCTATATATCTCCCTTATTGCTAGTAGGATAGGGATAGAGCACGAGTCCATAGACCACTTTCGAGGTAGCTACGCCGATGGGTGATTCGGTGGTAGCTCTACGGGTATATAGGGCTTGCCGGTGTCTTTATGCAATCGTCGGACCAGCCGACTTGATAGAGTTGGACATGACCGATTTCGATGTGATCACGGGTATGGATTGGCTAGCTTCTTGCTACGCCAATGTAGACTGCAGGAGAGAGTGAGTGCGGTTCCGGTTCCCGGGAGCCGGTTATTGAGTGGGAGGAACACCGTGTCGCCGAGGTAGGTTTATTTCCTACCTCAAGGCTAGGAAGATGGTGAAGAAGGGTATATCTACCATCTCATTCGTGTTTGATCGAGGTGCGGTACCAGATTTTTGATCGCCCAGTGAGTCGGAGAGTTCCCGGATGTGTTTCGGATGACCTCCGGGTATCCTCCCGAGAGGAGATAGAGTTTTTGTATCGATGTCTTTGCCGGACACTCGGCTATTTCCATTCCGCCATACGAATGACACCTACCGAGTTGAGAGAGTTGAAGGACCGGTGAGAGATTTGGCCGGAGAAGGGCTTCATCGTGCCTAGTGTTTCTCCCCGGGAGCGGTATTGTTCGTGAAGAAGAAGGACGGACGCCAGCGCATGTGTTGATAATAGGCAGCTGAACAAGGTGACCATTAAGAACAGATACCCCCTTTCCAGGATTGATGATTTGTTCGACTAGCTGCAGGGTGCGAGATGTTTCTCCAAGATTGATCTGCGATCGGGCTATCATCAGGTGCGAGTTAGAGAGGCAGATGTCCTTAGATCGCATTCGGACCCAGACGCACTATGAGTTCGTGGTTATGTCTTTCGGTTTGTCCAATGCTCCGGCGGTATTTATGGATTTGATGAACCGCGTGTTCAAGCCATTTTTGGATACGTTTGTGATAGTATTCATTGATGACATCTTGGTTTATTCTCGCTCAGAGCAGGAGCATGCAGAGCATTTGAGGATCGTGAGAGTTCTCCAGACCGATTGAATACCAAGTTTTCCAAATGTGAGTTTTGGTTGGCTTCGGTGGCTTTTCTTGGGCACATTGTAGGGGTCGATGGTATTCGGGTGGATACGGCCAAGATCGAAGCGATCGGGACTTAGCCTGAACTCTACTACACCGGCAGTGCGCGATTTTACGGGCCTCGCAGTTATTATCGCGGTTCGTGGAGAAGTTTGCTTTATCTTCGCACCATTGACTAGCCGACTCGGAAGCGCTAAGTTTGATGGTGATGCTTGTGGCGTGGTTTCCGATTCTTGAAGGAGACCGACGACCGCCCGTTCTTACTCTTCCGCAGGTCCGCATCGCTATGTCGTGTATTGTGATCGTCGAACATCGGGCTTGGATGTGTGTTGACGCAGCGAGGCAAGGTTATAAGCGTCGCATCCCGGCGCTTAAGAAGCATGAGAGGAACTACCCCCACCATGATTTGGGTTAGGCGATGATTCACGCCAAGATCTGGAGGCACTATTTGTATGGAGTTCATGTGGATATTTACGCACCACAAGAGCCTCCAGATATCTTCACCGAGAGGAGTGAACTTACGGCGAATCACGGTGGTTAGAGTTACTCGAGGATTATAATGTCGATATCCTGTACCACCCGAGGAAGGCCAACGCCAGGCGTATGCCCTTAGTCGTAGGTCGATGAAGTCTATCGGATGTGCGGCCCGAGAAGAGAGGGGCATGGTCCGCGAATTGCATCATAGCGAGCCTTGAGTCCGATTGATTGATTCGATAGTAGTGGGGTTCGAGTTCGAGAGGTTGCCGAGTCTTCCATCGTCGAGGAGGTGAAGAGGCAACGGTTGAGGATCCGGTTTTGACGCATGCGTGTACGAATCTTCGTGAGGAAGGGTCCTTGAGGTAGCACGATGGGGTGCTAAAGTTCGAGGCGCAGTTGTGTGTTCGGATATTGCGAGAACTTGAGCGGTGTTCTGGGAAGCACAACGCGGCGTTACTCATCCATCCGTCGGTCGACCAAGATGTACCACGACCTCGGATCGTGTATTGGTGGGATGGCTTGAAGAGGGCGTTGCGAGTTTGTGGCTCGGTGCCGTGTTGTCGGCAGTGAAGGTAGAGCACCGCAGGCCCGGTGGTTTATTGCGACGATAGAGATCGCGACCTGGACGTGGGAGGTGATCACCATGGACTTTATCACGAGGTTACCTCGAACTCCGAGAAACATGATTCTATTTGGGTTATCGTCGGCGGTGTGAAATCAGCCCACTTTCTTCCCGTCAGGACGACTTTTTCGGCTGAGGATTATGCCAGACTTTACATCCGAGAGATCGTGAGACTGCATGGGGTCCCTATTTCTATCATATCTGACCGAGGAGCCCAGTTTACGGCTAACTTCTGGAGGTCTTTCCAGAAGGGATTAGGGACGCAGGTGAGCCTCAGTACTGCATTCCATCCTCAGACTGACGGACAGGCGGAGCGTACTATCCAGACACTTGAGGATATGCTACGAGCCTGTGTTATTGACTTCAGGGGTAGCTGGGAGGATCATTTGCCTCTAGTTGAGTTTGCGTATAATAATAGCTACCACTCCAGTATTCAGATGGCGCCTTATGAGGCCTTGTATGGGAGGAAGTGCAGATCGCCGATAGGCTGGTTTGATGTGGGCGAGGTGCAGTTAGTGGGACCAGACTTGATACAGCAGGCAGTGGATAAGGTGAAGCTTATCCAGGAGCGGTTATTGACAGCTCAGAGTCGACAGAAGTCGTATGCAGATCATCGTCGGCATCTGGAGTTTGAGGTTGATGATTGGGTTTTCCTGAAGGTGTCACCCATGAAGGGTGTGATGAGATTCGGAAAGAAAGGGAAACTCACCAAGGTACATCGGGCCTTATCGATTGTCCGCGGTGGCAAGGTTGCCTATGAGTTGATCTGCCGTCCGATCTGGATGCGGCATCCGGTTTTCATGTTTCTATCTTTGAGGAGATGTGTCAGATCCATCTAGAGTACACCGATTGACGATGTCCAGTGACCGGGGTTATCGTATGAGAGAGTCCCATGCGATACTCGATCGTCGAGGTTAGGAGGTTGCGGAAGAAGGATGTGGCTTCCGTCAGTGTCTTATGGCGAACGAGCAGGAGGAGATGACGTGGGAAAGCAGAGGAGGACATGAGGCGAGGTATCCTCACTTATTCCCATACCTCGTGTAACTCACTTTCCTACTTGTAAATTTTCTTTGGCATATGTACTTAAGTGTTGTATTGTGGCCACGTGTGGCATTTGCAAACCGTTAAGTTATGAGGAACTTTATCGTTATTTGTCTTAGGAAGGAACATTCGACGAATGTTTCTAAGAAGGAGAATGTTATACCCGTATTTCACAGTATGTATGTGAGGCGTCGTCAAAGTTTAAGCCTTAGTTAGGCATAAGGGACGAAATTTGTGCACAACTAGCGAAAAGATTGTTTTTCCGAAAAATTTTCCGAACCTTGTAAGGGAATTTTGCGTGTTCAATAATTTATTTTTGCGGATTTTTCCGAGAGATGAAATATTTTGGACCAAGAGAGGGTGACATGTGTCACCCTCAAGTGGACGGTTTGGGTGAGGAAATCTTGGCACGTTTTTTTCAAGGAAAAGGCCTTAAACATTTGGTCAATGTTTGCTAGATATTTTGTGGAGTAGATGAATAAGGTACACATGTGCAAATCTACACCCTCCACTTGCCCTCCACTTGCCTTAATCTTAGCCCTTGGTAGTCCTATAAATACCCCCTTAGTGCAAGACTTCATCCACAAAACATTTTCCAAGTCTTAAAATCCTCCCCTTTTAGTTGTAATTCTCGTCCAAGTCCTCTCCCCCCCTTCCTTGTGTTCTAGCCGAAACACACCCCCCCACTTTGGTAGAAAAATCTCTCCAAAGTATTGTTACTATTCCCAAATACCTTAGCCAATCCCTTGTAGTATTTCCAAAGTTACCTCTATACTTAGAGCCCGGAAAATACTACTATACTTCCTTTAGTCACTAAACGAAACCCTAGGAGAAACTTCATAGTTGGTAGAAGTAGTAAGTAGAAGTTGTGTAGAAACTTCTAAGGGTTTCTTGAGCGGATCAAGCGTCAGACAGAGCTAAACCTTGCTCAGGATCGACTTATATCTTGGATAATTTTGGGCTTATCGAGGTAAATAATCTTATCATTCTATTGTAATTGGAGATTACATACTGTAGTAGTATAGAAATAAATATAAGATACATAGAAGGATATTGAAGAATAGAATTGAACCAAATCACATCGTAAGAATATAAAGAAGAATTGAACAGACTTACATGTGATCAGTATTCTGATGAACTTGAGTAGTTTGACTGGGTGAAATCTTTGCCCAATTTTCCGTAGAATAGAGAACCTCTGCTAGAACTTTCTACGAGTAGTCTAGGCGTTGATAGGCGTATTTGACTGTTATAGGTTGATACTCTGCGCGCGACATAGTCGACTTGGCAGGTGGATTTCGCCAAGGAGGTATGTGATTCTTCCTATCCTCTTGAGCATGATATTTTAAAATATATATATATAGTACGGTAGACGTACGTGTGTTAACTGAACATGGTTTTACTTGGCGCCTTTTGACTTGAGTCTAAATAATAAAGAATCTTGAAGTATTTCAAAGAATTATGAATCATTTTTAAAGAAGAGTAATACTTGGTTTTAAACAAAAAGCTTAAGAGTTATACTAGCTTTATGGGAAGTTAGGTATAACGACTTAAGAAAGATAAAAGGAACGGTTTACTTATGTGTTTATGAAAGACTTGTATTGATTTCTGGAAAGTATAGTAAGATGGTTTGACGAGTAGACATATTATGATGCTATGTGTGTTAGTGTCTTGTAAACGTTTGTATAAAGAGGTTATTCTTATTGTGCTTATGTTGCTTAACGATAAGCCGTTATGTTAGTATTATACCACTCACCTCTTGACATGATATACCGGGGGTTAAGCTGCCCCGATCGAGGATGCCTCATGCGGGTCCGGGGACCTATGCGGATCTACGAGTTCCGTGTTAGTGTGCGGAAATACCTCACGCGGTCTATGTGGCCACGCGGACTACGAGTCGGGGCGATGCGATGAGTAGCTACCCTCGATGCGGAATACCTCATGCGGGCCTAGGTGGCCTATGCGGACGCGAGTCGTGATTAGGCATGCATAATGATACTATGGGCGATTGACCTTGTTTCGATCATTCGTAGCCTAGAAAAGACCTGTTACAGTTTACATATTATTGCTCTTGTTTGTGATGTGGGACTATGTGCGGCTACATTGGTTGTTTCGTACATATTTGTAAAATTGGTTTTAAAATGATATGATTTCATTTAAAGTACTTTCTGATTTCACATACTTAGTACTGTTATCGACCTCCTTGGGGCTGCGTTCACGCCGCAGTAAGGGAAAGCGAGTGCTAGATCCGCATCCTTAGGATCTTTACTTTGGTGTCGTGAGCTCCATCTTCTAGGAGGCTCGACTTTTAGGTATGATCTCCTGTTGTTGTAGATAGTTTTGTACATTCAGGTATGGCGGGCCCGTCCCGCCATAGTTGTTTACTTCCAGAGGTATGTAGTCTATTATGCAGTTGGGATGTAATCGCGGACTTGGTTTATATATATATGCCGAAAGTCGACTTTTTCTCAGATAAACTGTGTCTCATTTTACACTTATTTCATGTCTTGTTTTTATATTCCGCTGATTACTCTGATGTATGACTACTTGGGTGCCCGGGTAAGACACCACTCACGGGCCCCGGAACGGGTCGTGACATAAGCAGTCTCCACGAACTTGGTATAAGAAGTTTGCTGACTATGTTTCGACTATTGTGTTCTCACACAACAGGTTTGATAATTCATTATTCATATATCGTCGGGGTTCTTCCATGGCTTATATACTATTATATGTGGATGATATTATCTTAACTGCCTCTTCTATTGCTTTGCGAAAGTCTATCATGACAATGCTCGATTGAGTTTGCCATGAAAGACTTAGGGGCGATGAGTTATTTTTGGGAATTCATTGCCACCATCATGCACGTGATCGTTTCTTATCACAGAGGAAGTATGCAGCTGAGATTATTGAGAGGGCTTAGATGTCATCCTGTAAGTCCACTTCTACTCCAGTTGATACTAAACCCAAGTTGGGTATTGCAGCTGGCTCTCCCTATGAGGATCCGACCCGATATCGTAGTCTTGCAGGGGTCCTTCAGTATCTTACGTTCACACGACATGATATTACATATGCAGTACATAAGGTGTGTTTATTTATGCATGATCTCAGGATTGAACATATGAATGCGCTGAAACACATTCTTAGGTACATTCAGGGAACACTTGATTATAACTTGCATTTGTATCATTCATCGACGTCTACACTTGTCTCCTATACAGATGTTGATTGGGGTGGTTTTTCATATACCAGACGGTCTACGTCTGGCTATTGTATGTTTTAGGTAATAACTTGGTCTCATGGTCTGCCAAACGTCAATCCACACTATCACGTTCAAGTGCAGAGGCCGAGTATCGAGGGGTAGCTAATGTAGTTTCTGAGTCATGTTGGTTACATAATCTTCTTTTAGAGCTCCATTGTCCTATTCAGAAAGCTACCTTGGTGTATTGTGATAATATAAGTGCCATCTATCTTTCTAGTAATCCAGTTCAGCACCAGCGCACTAAACATATAGAGATGGATATTCACTTTGTTCGAGAAAAAGGTAGCTAGAGGACAAGTACGTGTTTGTCATGTCCCTTCCAGATATCAAATTGCAGACATCATTAAAAAGGTCTTCCCTCTGTCCTTTTTGAAGATTTTAGAGACAGTCTCAGCATACGAAGATCGCCCGCTATGACTGTGGGTGTGTGTTAAATATGCATACTATATACAAAGTATATTGTATGTATATTATACAAATCAATCCGGTCCGAAGCCCACTGGCCCAATCAGTCTTGACCGAGACTTGGCCCATTCGAGACATAGCCCATCTCGGCTTTTGGTATATTATTGTATATTTGGTATATTATTGTATTAGTCTTGTACCTTACTTAGTAGTGTAATATTACCATAATTGTATAATTAGTCTCCATATAGAATAAAATTTTAGATGTAGAAAATAAAAATGATTTTACTATTGTAACTTGTATATATATGTCTTTCATCAATAAAAATAATCAAGAGATTAATTCTTTCATTAACTTTCAAATAATAAAAAAATAACAATTTCTTAAAATATATTACTATCATACTATGCAATTTACCTCTCTAAAAAATCAATAAACTTATGAGTACTATAATTAAAACATCATTCCTTGATGAATATAAACAAAATTACTTTCAAATAGCGATATAATAAAATATAATAATTTTGAGACATAGGACAAAAACATGATCAAACCAATGACAATTGAAGATGTAACATTCAACTATGTATTTTTAAAAGAAATGTTAAGTGATATTTACCTTCACGTCGTTCTCAAATAGTAAATATGCAATACTACGACTTGTTATTTGAGTTAATCTCAATCTTCTTATTTCTATAAATGAAAAAACTATTAAACATCATTCATTTATTAAAGAATTGAGGGTCAACAATGTAAATTAAGGAATTAAATTGACACATAATTTGTGTAATAACCGTTAGGCGAGCCCTGAGCATTGGGCGTTAGACGTGTTTAGGGCGTACAGTCGGACGCTTAATGCGTAAGCCTCACAGAACTAAGCCACACACGTGAGTCTCGAGGCGTTTTATCAGTACTCCGCTCCGGAGCAAGTTCCGAGACTAATTCTAAAATTGTCTTTTAAAACACTGATATACATATATTTACAATTAATATCAAATTTAAATATACTGATGGTAAATTTTGAATCGGTCCTCTACTTTGGTGAAACGATAGAATAGAGCTTATTTTGTTCCGGACCGCGGGAAGTGGGAGGTTGGTTCTTGGAAGCTGCATTGTGTAAAGTAGGTAACGTCGTCTAACTAAAAAGGTTGTGTAGATCTGCAACCAGTTGTTAAGCACAAACTCTAATAACACAAGGCATTACTTTACTTTTATCTGATTTTGTGCTGTAAACAGATTTTGTCGCAGCTTTTGTGTTTTGTCATTATTTGCAAATTGATAAATTTGAATATCTAGTAGGCCGATTCACAGTAGGTTCATTGTATTGAGAGTTTAAACTTGAAAATTTTAAAGTATTATTGCATCATTTTCACAACATTCTTGTTTCCTAATCCAGATTTTTGAATTACTTGGGATTTCTTTACTTCACTTCTTGTGTGTATATTGTCCGTGCATTAATAAAATGGGACTCTGTAACATGGTTACTCCCAGAAGAGTATTTAACATCACTCACTATCAATATTATTGCCGGACCTTTAAGTCAGTGACGGAGCAACCTTGTTCAAATGATACAGACAAGTAAAATAATAATTTTGACCATATACTATACTCCTATATATATATGTTGAATTCTCTTAAGTCTTAACATCATTTGTTTACTATTTTGGAACAAACCCTCTTAATAAAACTTTTGACTCCCATTAGTTAAGTCTATAATAACTTGTTACGTAGGCATGAAGATATCTGTTCAACTCCCTTACAGCCATGAAAAACCTAATCAATAAAAAATCATAAGGGGGTAAATTCTTATGGGAATAAATATATTTTTGGAACAAAAAACTCAAACACATTTTTAGTTGCATAAAATAACTAGTTTTGATTCGATAATTAAACACACCAAAAAGAGCTCGGAATAAATCAGTTTTCATGTATCACCATCAAAATTTATATATAATTGTGACGTTACAAAAACCATTTTCTATCACATAATTAGTATAACACTAAAGTTACAAAACTATTTTTGTCACATTGAAAAGAATGATATATAGCGGTATTTTAACTAAAACATGTCGGGCATTTTATTTGGGTTAAAAATAAGTAATTTAGTAATAAAAAAAAAGAAGCTGTTAGTACTTAGTAGTGACTATGAGGTAGCTTATTAAACCAGGTCGGTGTAATTTTTAAATTCTAAGCCAAATGCATTTTCTAGGTAAATAGATAGTGAGAGTTAATGATGTAATTTAAAAAACTTAATTTGTTGATTTATGTGCAATTATTTTGATAGCAATCATTCTCGTATCGTACTAGCTAGGTTGTAAATTAGGAGCGTTTATAACATGAAAGTAAAACCTAAGATGTTTATCATATTGAGCAACAGCATCATCATTCTTTTTTAAATATCATTAACGCCGAATACAAATTAGAAAATTAAAGGTGGGGTTCAGGCTTTTTGAATACTTTAAGCAGCTTCCTGTAAACTCGGTTTAGCGGCTGTGATTAACTGTTTAGAATAATGATCAGTTAAATTAAGCAGCTTCAACACTATAGACAGGACGAATCTCACGTTTTTCGAGTCTAAGGATTTGTTTGGCCAAACTTCTTTTTTATGTTTCTTAGAAATAGTTCTGCACAAACTGTTTTTAGAGAACGTATAATTATAGAAGTATTTCTGAGAAACAGAAATAGTTTCCTGTTTGATCCATATTTATGTAAATTTAGTAGAATATTCTTTTTAATAGATTTAAAACTATTTAAAATATTCTTTTCTATCATATGTTTCTAAAAATTAGTATATCTTTACAATTAAATAATTTTTTTTTAAAATTATTTAATTGCAATATTTAATAAAAAAATAATATTATATTGTACATAAGAAATGTAACGACAGTATGATAGTCAATGACTCAAATATGTCCAAACCTGCCCCCGCCCTACCCACACCTACCCCCTCCACCCCCACCCATCCTCAAATTTATATTTCATATTTTTTGTTACTTTTATAAAAAATGATTGAAAATATAAAAAAATTCTTACCTCCCTACTCCCCGTTCACCTATCCCATTCTCAAATTTCTATTTTATATTTTTACATTTATAAATAATTTATGAAAATATGATTTTTTCTTACCCCCCTACCCACACCTACCCCCACCCCACCCCATTCTTAAATTTCTATTTCATATTTTGTTACTTCTATAAAAATGATTGAAAATATAATTTTTTCTTACCTCCCCTACCTCCCCCCAGGTCCACCTACCCCATTCTCAAATTTCTATTTATATTTTTTTACTTGTATAAATAATTTATAAAAAATATGACTTTTCTTACCCTCCCCGCCCTACCCACACCTACCCCATCCCCACCCCATTGCCCTACCCCATCCTCAAATTTCTATTTCATATTTTTTGTTACTTTTATAAAAAAAAATTATTAAAAAATATGATTTTTTTAACCCCCATCCTACCCACCCCTGTCCGCCTACCCCATTCTCAAATTTCTATTTTATATTTTATTTACTTTTATAAACAATTTATAAAAAATATGAATTTTTTCTTACCCCCCCACCCCTTGTCCTACCCCATCCTCAAATTTCTATTTCATATTTTTTGTTACTTTTATTAAAAAAATATTTAAAAATATGAATTTTTTTCTTACACCCACCCTACCCACACCTACCCCTCCCCCTTGCGCCCTACCCCATTCTCAAATTTTCTTTTATATGGAGATATTATATGAGATTAAAAGGAATTTTGTGAAAAGAAAAGGATAAATGAGTCTTAAAAAAATTATTTAATGAGCAAAAAGGGCTTCTCGAGAAGCACTTCTGGAGAAGCACCAAATTGGTGTTTCTGCTTCTCTTCACATCTAGAAACGCTTTTTGGCTTCTGAAAAAAGTGTTTCTACTTCTGAAAAGTACCTGTTTGGCCAAAAAAGTGTTTCCCCACTGGAGAAACACTTCCAGAAGCTTGACCAAACATGTACTAAATTCTTGACTTCTGAGCCTCATTTTATCTGCAAGGGGAAAATGTGGGTCCCAATAGAATTTTTAATATCTGAACAACACCCTAAACTTGTTTAATTTACAACAACAATTACACCTTAATCCTTTTTCCAAGAGTCAGCTAATGAATTGTCACACCCCAAGGAGGAGGGGGGCACCGGGTGCCTCACTAGCCCCAGCATACCATTATGAAGACGACTCCTGAACATGTAAAACTTCCGGCCAACAATGTTGTACTAGGATGTAACCTAGATAATAACACAATCAACACAACAGAGGGGACGACAAGACCACAATCTGTAAACCGGGATGAACTCCAAACCACTAAAACTGAATGAGGGAAGATTAACTCAAAACATATATATACATATAAAAAAGTCTGACAAAACAAACTGACCAAGTCTACGAGCCTCTACGAGTAACTGAACTAACATATGATCAAGACACGGTCTCGACCTACCCATTATCTATATATATACACGTAAGACATAAATCCAACACCTGACCAGGAAGCTCCGAAATAGGGGAAACTTACCAACTAACGGCTGGGACTCAACAGCTCCTACTGGAGATGTCTATTTGGGTCCCTATCTGAACCTGCAGCATGAAATACAGCTCCCGCAGTAAAAGTGTCACGACCCAAATCTCGGGCCCGCGACTGGTGCCCTACCTTGGCACCCTTCTACCCATACAACACAAGTAACCCGCGAAAGCTAAATAACACTCTCTTTTTTAAACAAAGGCCAAGCCGGCAAGACTGCCATAATATATAATACCCGAATGGGACTACAACTGTACAACAATATAAATACAACTCACGCAAGTCCAGCCCACATATGAATACAGACCTCTAAGAGTTTGAACAAATACTATGACGGGACAAGATCCCGCCGTACACATAAATGTATAAGACTCTAATACAAATTTCATACCAACATGACAAGACTCCGGCATAGTGGAATTGTCTCAATAGAAGCTGATTGGAGATCCTAAGCTCGCGGATCACCCAACTGAGTACCTAATACCTGCGGGCATGACGCGGCCAGAATAAATTCGATGCAACATGTACTAAGTATTTTACGGAAATAAAGTACAGTATTAAAATCATGGCTAGCCAAGAAATGACAGGGATACGTAAAATAATCAAATACCAGATCCAACCGTGTCATATAAAATAAGCCAATTGTACCTTGTATCACTGCACTCGCACTGTACCGCATCGTACTCAGACTTTCGCCTCATGGATGCCTACTCATAGAATCATCATGTTCATACACGTATAGATAACGTATCATACTCCGTACCTATTGTTACGCCCCGTAATTCCAAGAGAATGAGATGAGAACGTACGAAAGGAAATAAGATTTGAATTTGGAAAGATAAGTTGGCAAAAATGTTGTTAGATAGATTTTTAGTCAACTTTGGAGTGCTGTATATATCCCAGTATATTAAGAGTTTTTAGGTAGTTCAAAGGCCTAATATGTAGTTCGTTGAGTCTAGTTTCCAACGCAAAAAACCGCTCGTCGATAGGACATCGGAGCAGAGAATGCCGGACGTTAGAAGTTCGGCTGATGGAAGAGAAGGAAGATGTTTCAGTCAGGCGCCACAGCGCCGGCTGCAGGGCCGTGGCTCCGTAAGCCCTGAAACTTTCTGAAGCTAGCGCCTGGCGCCGCAGGCCGCGGGATTTTTATAAGAAAATGGGTAAAAATCAGAAGATATTTGTGTAGAGGACCTATGGGAGGGCGACAAGTGTCCCTCCCAACTTGTAGACCAAGAAAGGTCCTATATTATGACCAAGTCTTGCAAGACTTGGTCATTTGCAAGAATCATCCAAAATAGAAATTTCTCTTCTATTCTCTCTCAAAATTTATAAAACCCTAAGCCTAGTGAAATTATTGGAGAGGCGAAAAGAAGGAAATATGTTGGCAAGCTTGTAGAGGGTTCATGTGGGTGATTTTAACGTGAAGAACGATTACAGAAAGAGGGCTAAAGTAAGCGAGATTGTTGGACTATTTTGGGTGAAATACCAAGGTAAATTCATTCTCCTTCTTGAAGTAAAAAATGTCACGTGTTGTAGAAGTTGGAGAAGGGTATTGTGATAGGGAAAATGGATATTGGAACCACTATCCAAAACTAGCATGATTTAGCCTTTAAGATTGTAATTCAATTTAGTTACTAGTTTAGTAAATCATGTTATCTAAAGAGAAGATTGTAGTTGTTATAATCGATTGCGGCTATATAACATGTTAGACTAAACAACTTGGATTAGAAAGGAATTGGAAAAGACTTTACATTGTTGTTGCATTGTAGCCGATAATGGCATTGAAATGTTGGACTATTTGGATATCGATTGTGGGGCAGAATTTTACACGCCCGCGCGTGTAATCCCCTTTGATTGATTGATGTGATGAGCCTTAAATGTGGCATATTTGTTATTGATTTCGGGCCTTGAAAAAGGTGGAAAAGTATGTAGAAACAAAGGAAGTGCTGTCCAATTTTCCGTAGAATAAAGGACTTTACAATTAAAATATTCTACGTTGAATCTAGAAGCTAATAGACGTACTATGGTCATTATAGGTTGACATACTACGTACGGCATAATGGACTTAGCTAGTGGATTGAACCGAAGAGGTATGTGGAACTTTTCTTACCTCTTGAGCATGAGTAGTTATAAATGTATAATACGGTAGACGTACGAACTTTAAATGAATTCAGTTTCATTTGGTATCCTTGACTTGTTTAAAGAATGTCCAAGTTGGTTGAGTTAGAGAATTAACTCACTTGTTTTTAAAGGATAAAAACGCCTTAGTTTCTAAAGCATAAAGTTAGTATAACGGCTTTATGGAAAGTTGGTTATAATAACTTTATGGAAAGTTAAAAGAATGGTTTACTTAGTGATGTAAAAAAGGATAAATGGCTTGAAATGAAGAAAGACAAATTGATTTAAAGGCATCAATTATTTAAAGTTTTAAAGTAAAAAGTCACTTGATTTAGAAGTCAAAATGTATTTCTAAAAGGTGTAGTGACTTGTTTTGAAATGTAGACAAGCCTTGATACTACGGGTGTTAGAATCTTGGGGATTTTATACGAGAAAGAGTCATTTTTTTTGAAAGGATAAGGTACGTAGTACTTTGGGTTAAATTCCTGGATCTTTCATGATACGATAGTGCCTTAAGTTAAAAGAAATGAGAGTGCATTCTAATTAAGTCTAATGAGAAGTTAAGGGGTTTCTTAACTTGCTTATGTTATTTATAGTAGTCGGTTGTGCTTGTGATATATTTTTTATTACGGGGTCATTCCCCGGGCTTGTGGCATTTGCATATTCCGTCGATTTGCTCCCCGCGATGCGAGAAATACCTCATGCGAGTGAAATAGTCCTATGCGGGGCGGACCAGTCCTATGCGAGGAAATTACCTCATGCGGGTCCACACGGCCTATGCAGGTGAAATAGTCCCAGGAGTAGGATTTGCATAATTATACTACGGGCGGATGGTCCTAGGTTAATCACAGGCTTCCTATTTTAAGAACCGGAAATGTATATTTTGTTACTCTCATTGTTAGTAAGGCACAATATACTGTTAATTTGATTATCATACATGTCTCCAGCTTATTTTTGACTTATGATGTAAATTACAGTATTTCCAGTTTTACATATTGTGTCGACCCCTTTCCCGAGGCGGCATTCATGCCGAGTAAGGGTAGCGGTGGTGGATTCTCACTCTTAGGATCACTGATCAGTTGTCAGAAGCTCAATTTATCAGGAGACTTGTCTTTTGGTACGGTTTCCCTGACGATTTTAGATTTATGTACATTCAGGGGTATGGCGGGACCCTGTCCCATCACAGTTGTTATTCTTAGAGGTCTGTAGTCATATCTTGTGGATTGAGTTGTAAGAACAAAGGTGTAACTGTTGATTGTGGGTTATGTATATTTCACGGGAGGTGGCCTTATCGGCTAGCCTATTGATATCTACTGTCTAGTATTTTATGAGTTTATGTATGTTCCGCTGCTATTCTCTGATGTATACCTGTGAGGGTGCCGTGTAGGGCACGATCGCGAGCCCGGTCAGTCGTGACAAAAGTGGTATCAGAGCAGTTAGTCCTCGGAAAGTGTCTACAGACCGTGTCTAGTAGATTCTTGATTATCGGTGTGTTGTGCACCACATCTATAATCAGGAGGCTGTAGGACATTTATGATTGGTTTCCATTCTTATCTCTCTAAGATCGTGCAGTAGAGTTGTCTTATTAGGTTGAATCCTCTTTGACCTATTCTTATGTATCAGTTATGCCTCACGGGCGACGGGGCCCGAAGGGCAAGCGGCGGCAGGAGTCGCTAGTGGTACGCAGAGGGTTACTAGGACTCAGGCCCAGACTATGCCTGAGGTTGTGGGCCGGTCGGCGAGTTCAGCCACGCCGGCATTATTAGAGAGCGAGCGGCGTAGCTCGAGGTTCCGATACGAGCCTCGATTCCAGCCGAGCAGTATAGGGATTATGGAGAGAAAATCAGGTTATTTGACTAGCATAGTGGCAGTGCAGCACCGACAAGAGCAGATAGCTAACCCTAGAGCCGACAGTTTGAGGATTCGGGATTTTCTGGGCTGTGATCCACCCGAGTTCTATGGTTCGAGACCTGAGGATGATCCTCAGGAGTTCATTCGGCAGGTACAACGGACTATGCAGGTGCTTAGGGCCTCGGAGACAGAGTTCGTTGTGTTAGCTTCTTACCGGTTACGCGATATTGCGTTGAACTGGTTTGAGTCATGGGAGCTGTCTAGAGGAGTGGGTGCTCTTCCAGCTGTTTGGGATGAGTTCACAGAGGCCTTTCTTGATCACTTTTTGCCTCCTGAGATGAGAAGAGCCCGCGTGGACAGGTTCTTGTCATTGAGACAGAATGAGAGGACCATCAGTGTCATACCCCGTAGTTCCAGGGTATGTATGTGAGGACGTACGTACGAGAATACGACAGAAATTTTGTAAAGAAAGAAAGATGTGATTTTTCGACGGAAAAGTTTCCGGTTTTTATGAAGAAAAAGGTTCGTTAATGGGAATTGGATTCCCAGATTTGGTATTTGGACTTCTTGGATTATTTTAGAATTATGAGATTTTATTTTTGGAAATGGTCACGTGGGCCCACGGAGAAATTTCTGGTTTTGTGGGCCCGCTTTGTTTTGAGATTTTCGGTATTTTGGATATTTTCGAAGACGAAATATTTTGGGCAGTCGGGGCGACACGTGTCACCCCCATGTGGCACCTTGGCGAAATGGTGGGACAGTGGCTAGCCACTGTCCTTGGCGAAATGGGTTAACAAGTGGCAAGCCACTGCCGCCTTGTTTCGTTGGCCATGTGGTGTGGTGGGACCCACACACACATGGACCAATCTTGACCCTACACTTACCTTGATCTTGGCCCTTGAATCCTCTATATAAACCCCCCTTAAGTTGAAGAGTAATTCATCCCTCACTTGAAAACTTTTCAAAGGCAAAATATTTCCCTCCCTTTGTAGTGCTTTTCGTCCCCCTCCCCTCTTGTGTAGAAATACTTGGTGTATTATTGTATAATCCCAAATACCTTGGCCTAGTATCCCTAGTAGTATTCCAAAGTTATTTCAATACTAGGAGCCCGGAAATACAACTTTATTCCAATAGCCGTAAAGTGAAACCCTAGAAAAATCTTCCTAGCTTGGTTGAAGTTTTTAGAGAAGTTGTTGGAAACTTCTAAGGGTCGCTTGGAGCGGGGTGGAGCGTAAGGAGTTGGAGCTAAACTGTCACGACCCGTTCCGGGGCCCGTGACTGGTGCCTTACCCGGGCACCCAAGTAGTCATACATCAGAGTAATCAGCGGAACATAAAAATAAAACATGAAACAATCAGAAATGAGACACATTTTATCTGAGAGAAAATCGCTTTTCGGCATATATATAAAACTAAAACTTGAACAGTTTAATCCTTTTTACAACCCCGCCCACAAAGACTGCACTTCTAAGATTTACAACAACTATGACGGACAGGGGCCGCCATACCACGATTGTACAAGAGCCTACAACTCGGGAACACATACCAAAAGATAAGCCTCCGAAGGAACGGAGCTTCCCGTCTGAAAGGTGATCCTAAGCGGGGATCGACAACGATGTACTTCTACTGCGGCATGAACGCACTTCAAGGAGGTCGATAACAGTACCAAGTATGTGAAACGAAATATCGCGGTTAAATCATAACGATCATATAAAGCAGGAGACATGTATGATAACCAAAATACAGTTCACGATAAACAAGCAGTCATGTAAGTCAGGGACTCACGCCCTCAAAGTCGTCACTCAAATATAACTATGGGTCTCACGCCCACAACATCAATCATGTTCGCATCATGGCCACATGCCCCCGGAATTCTGCATCGGTGTAGACATGTCCATGTAACATCAACAACAATATATCGGGTGATCAACCCTGCCGCACGCCACGCCCCGGATTCTGCATCGGTGTAGACATGTCCATGTAACCACGATAATAATATATCGGTTAATCAACACTGCCGCATGCCCCGGAGTCTGCGCCGGTGTAGACATGTCCATGTAAGTTCTCAATAAGTCAACCGCCTCCAACGAGAGACGCGGTAGTATAGAAACACAATATTTGTACAACGAAGGCTATCACAACAAGCATAGGCAAGTTACACAACAACAAGCATAGGCAAGTTATACACAACTCGAGGTACTTCCATTTTATATCAAAGTTCGGGTTTTAACCCTAAAGTACTACGTACGTTAAATTCCTTTTAAAGAGATCCTTTCCTTTTATAGAAGTCACCCAATACGTAGTATAAAATAGAGTGACTCATTTTAGCAAACCAAAACACTTCTCTTATTAAAGCCAAGTTATCACATTAAAACCAATGATAAAACCCTTCTTTTGTTTTCATAAAGTCGTTATAACTAACTTCCCATAAAGCTGTTATAACACTTTATGTTTTAAACCAATTTAAGACATAACAATGCCTTTCTTTTTCCTAAAGTTCCAGTTTGCCTAATTCCAATTTACTCAAGTCTCTCTTTTTAGAAAAGTTTCATAGTTCAATGTCTTAATCTCTTTTAAAACAATTGAATAACATATGCCATATGTGTGAGTAGTTTATTTTATAACCATCTTTATTAAAGCGAACATGATCTAGAAATGTAACATCATTTTGTCTCATCTTAGCTTCTATGCGGATGGAGGTTTCTCTTGGTTTTAATAATACTTCATTATTCATTACATTTTCCTTTATTAACGCCGCAGTGGTTTGTCGATACTCATTCGATTTCAAATCGAAGAAACATTATTCCCTTTTAAAAACCAAGTACTCATTACTCACGAATGAGGTTTCACACCAAACTCATATTAATTCATTTAAGTTAAGTCTCTTATCTTATAAGATCAAGTCTCTTAACTTCTAACATCAGTAAACCATTTTCTTTACCTCTCTTAAGACGTTATACCTAACTCCCCATAAAGCTAGTATAACTCTTTTTAAAACCCTTAAAACCAAGTGTTACTCTTCTTTCAAAAATGGTTTCTTAACTCTTTTGACATACTTCAAGTTTCTTATTATTCAGGCTTAAGTCAAAAGACATTGCCGTATAACTACGTTCAATTAGCACGTATCGTCTCAGTATTATATATTATTCCGGCTTAAGTCAAAAGACATTGCCGTATTATATATATCTTCCTTTAAAATATCATGCTCAAGAGTATAGGAAGAATCACATACCTCGCGACGATTATCGACTATAAGCAAAACGCTCCACGGCTATAACCCGGCTAGCCTGGTCCACCTTCTAAGTAGCCCATGCTACTTGCAGAACATTCAACCAATAAAGGTTATCAGTCTACTGTATATACAGTCCTATGTAAGTACAGTTTAACTTCTACTTATATTCTTCTGAAGTGATTTCAGTTCAAGTCTTTTCTGTAATATCCTTCTATTACAGTTCAAATCTCTTCTTATGAATCTTATATTCATTTCTATACTACTATAGTATGTAATTTCCAATTACACTAGAAGGACAGTAGTATTTACCTCGATAAGCCCCAAAATTATCCGAGTTTAATGTCGCTCCTTAGCAACGTTTAGCTCCTACTCCGAGTGCTCCAATCCGCTCTAAACAACCCTTAGAAGTTCTACGCAACTTCTACTTAACACTTCAACCGACTATGAAGGTTTTCCTTAGAGTTTCGTTTTGTACTGAGGAAGTATAATAGTATTTAGGCTTTTGTAAAAGTGTAACCTTGGGAATACTACAAGGTATTTGGGCCAGGTATTTGGGCATTATAACAATACTTGGAGAGTATTTCTACACCACAAGGGGTATTATCTGAAAACAATTTAGGCTAGGGGTACCCACTGCTTAACTACAAAGGGAGGGGAGGCCTGCAAGGCTTCACTCAAGGGGGCTTTGGACGATTTCAACACACAAGGGAGATATTTAAAGACTTGGAAAATGATTTTTGGATGAAGAAAGTTCATCACTTAGGGGGGTATTTATAGGTCAAGGAAAGGCCAACCAATGGCCAAGATCATGCCAAGTGCAAGGCAAGTGTAGGGCCAAGATCATGCCAAGTGCACCTTATCCATCTACCACAAAAATATCCTACCAACCCCTTGACTAAAACAAGGCCATTTCGTCCCACTTGTTGCCGCCCAACGTCCCCAATGAGAGGGTGATAAGTGTCGCCCTCTCGTTGGTCCAAAATGTTTCGTCTCTCGGAAAAATCCGCAAAAATTAAAAATGACATAGCCGGAATTTTCCCTTCGCAAGTTATGTAAAACGTTTCGTCGAAAAACGACTCTAACCGGGTGTTGTGCACAAAATAAATCGTCCAAGCCACTTTAAAGTTCAAATTTTTCTACGTACGTCCTTACGTACATACTCTGGAAATACGGGGTATAACATAAACGTTGCCCAGGATCGACTTATAAACTTGGATAATTTTTGGGCTTATCGAGGTAATAATCTATGTCCCCCTATTGTAATTGGAAATTATATATTGTAGTAATATATAGTTGAGTATACTATATATAGAATGAGTATTAAAAAGAATTGAACTGTATTTACATAGTGTATTCTGATGGTATTTGTATTATTGTGGAGTAGAATTGTACACGTCAGGTTAGGCGTGTAATCCCCAGGAGTTGTTGGCACAGTAGCGGGCACGGATAGGAGGAGTTTTATGAGATAGCGGGGAGGTCTTTGCCGAATTTTTCGTAGAATAAGGAATCTTGTATTTAGAATATTCTGAAGAGAACTAGAGATTGATAGATATATTGTGGCCTTTATAGGTGGATCTTCACGCTGTGATACTTGACTTGGCTTGTGGTTTAAGCTAAAAGGTATGTGATTCTTCCTATACTCTTGAGCATGATTGTTGTGAACTATATAGTACGGTAGGCGTGCGTGTGTGAAATGAGTTTTGTTTGTTTTAAACATAAGGTGTTATAATGGCTTTATGGGAAGTTAGTTATAACGACCTTATGAAAATAAAAGAAAGATTTGATTTTGAAAGTTAAGAGACTTAATCTTGAAAGATAAGAGACTTGACTTATAACGACTTGTTTTGGAAAGGAGAAGTAACTTGATTTAAGTATAGGTTACTTGTTTTGAAAGAGTAAGTTAATTGGGTTTTAAAGAGTATACTTGATGTTGTGCTAAAAGAAAAGCACTTGGTTTAAAAGTATAGAGTACTTGATTTTAAAAGCCTTGTAAAGATTTTACGAAGGTGAAGTAATTTGGTGTTAAAAGTAGATCGTGTTTTCTTTATATACTACGGTATTAGTATCATGTGGCTTTACGTAAAAAGAGGTCTTTTGAAAGAATAAATGTATGTTGAACTTGCCTATGCTTGTTGTGATAGTCTTTGATGTGCAAGTGTTTTGTTGATATGCTCTGTGACTGCAGGAGGCGGCTATCGATTGATTGATTGGACATGCGGCGTTGGGTGGTCCACGCAGTATCGTCCACTTTGAGTATTGGTGGTTGTTTACGTGCTGCGTGACTCTGGAGGGCGACTATCGATTTATTTCCTTTGGACATCTTGTGCGATGGATGTTCCACGGGCGTCGTCGAGAGGATGGTTTCATGGCCATGACTTCCGAGGTGAGATCGCGGCATGCGGTCATTATGAGGTTGATTGTTAGTCCATGGACCGCTAATCCATGAAGCTTGCCGCGGTGACCAGCGATCACGGGCTTGATTTATGCGTGTGGTTGAGCACGCTTTAGATACTGTTCGTCATTTTCGTGTCTTACGGTAGCCTGCGGTAGATAGCTTAAGATACTTGCCTCGGCCATATCTTGTGAGGCGGTAGGCTATCAGACGTTAGCTTAAGATACTTGCCTCGGCGATTGCGTGGCTAGCTTTTGGGTAGTAGTTGGCTTAGTACCTTGCTGATGGGATATGACTAGCTTTTGGGTAGTAGTTGGCTATTCTACTTGCCCGTCGGTTTTGATGACCGCGCAAGATCTAGTATTCGAGTTCACATATGGGTGTTGTTTTACATCATGTATCACGATGAGGAATGAGTTCCACGCGTAGTGGTATTATGGGCGTGAGACCCATAGTTATGTGTGAGTGATTATTCGGGGATATCGTCCTTACTTGACATGCTTGTTTACTTATTGCGAAATGGTTTTATAAAATGATGAAATGTGATTTCATTCTGTATTTTCGTTTCACATACTTGGTACTGTTGTCTTGACCTCGCCGGGGTTGCGTTCATGCATGGTAGAGTACATCGGTTGTGGATTCTCGCCATAGGATCACGATTCAAGATATTGGGAAGCTCCGTTTCTCCGAGGCTTATCTTTTAGTATGTTTCCACTGAGTTGTAGGTTCTTGTACATTCAGGGTATGGCGGGGCCTCTGTCCGTCATAGTTGTTATTACACTCTTAGAGGTGCAGTAAATCTTGTTGTGGCGGGGTTGTAAAGGATTATGAATCGATTATATATATATATACATGAAAGCGGCCGTTTTGGTTGGCCTATTTTCTTATGATGTATCTTGTTTCTGTTTAAGTTTTTATTTTTACGATTTTCTCGATGTTGTATCACCAGGGTGCCCGGTAGGCACGATCACGCCCGAGGTCGGTCGTGACAATCAGAGAGTACAACCTGGAGTTTGACTCATTGGCCAGGTATGCGCTCACTATTCTGGCTGACATGGCGGATAGAGTTCCCCGCTATGTGATGGGGCTAGAACGTTACATGGTTACTGCATGCCTGGGAGTAGCCCTTCAGCCAGGTATGGATATTGCCAGGATGCAGGCTTATGCACATGGGATTGAGGACAGAGAGAGAGAGGACCAGCCAGACCCAGTCCGGCCGAGGGCGGACAGCGAGTTTGAGTAACCTTCGAGGCGGACAACCTCGGCGTGCTAGGTCTACATTTCAATGAACCGCAGTGCTCCTTCTCAGTTTTCTGGCAGGAGGTTTGATCATCAGGGTTATTCAGGAGCAGGTCAGGGCTCCAGGGCTTCGGGGTTTCAGGGAGGCAGAGATCGTAACCGATCGAGACCGCCCTTATCTCGGTGTGTTTGATGCGGTAGATCTCACCCTGGCGAGTGCCGTACTACTTCGGGAGCTTGTTTCTCTTGTGGCCAGCAGGGCCATATAAAGAGGGATTGTCCGACCAGAGGTGGCTTGGGTGGTATGGTTCAGCCTACAGGGTCAATTGCTGGGTCTTCATCTTCTGTGGGTATGCGCCCCAGAGGGCAGGGTGTTCACGGACCGGCAGGCCGCGGCAGAGGTCGTGGTGGAGGTCCTAGCTCTAGCGGTCCACATAACCGCATATATTCCTTAGCCAACCGACAGGATCAGGAGGCTTCACGGATGTCGCCAGTGCATTATTGATTTCATCTTTGTGGCGTTTATGCTTTGATAGATCCAGGTTCTACCTTGTCCTATGTGTCCCCTCTTATTGCTAGTAGAATAGGTATAGAGCCGGTGTCGATAGAGCCTTTTGAGGTAGCTACGCCAGAGGGCGATTTGGTGTTAGCTGAGCGGGTGTATAAGAATTGATCGATGTTCATATACAGTCGTCAGACCCTAGCAGACTTGATAGAGTTGGAGATGACAGATTTTGATGGTATTATGGGTATGGACTGGTTGACTTCTTGTTATTCCAACATTGACTGTAGAGATAGGTTGGCCCGATTCCAGTTTCCCGGTGAGCCGATTATCGAGTGGAAGGCAACACTGGCGTCGTAGAGGTAGGTTTATTTCTTACCTCAAGGCTAGGAAGATGGTGCGAGAAAGGGTACATCTATCATCCGTTGGTATTCGATCAGAGGTGATGTGCGATCCTTGACGATTCGGTGGTTAGAGAGTTTCCGGATGTATTCCCAGATGATCTCCCAGGTATTCCTCCAGAGAGGGAGGTTGAGTTTTGTATTGATGTGCTTCCAGACACTCGGCCTATATCTATTCCGCCATACAGGATGACACCTGCAGAGTTGAGGGAGTTGAAGGACCAGCTGAAAGATTTGCTGGAAAAAGGCTTTATTAGGCCTAGTATTTCTCCCTGGGGAGCATCAGTTTTGTTTGTTAAAAAAAAGGATGGGACGCTGCGTATGTGTGTTGACTACAGGCAGCTGAATAAGGTAACCATCAAGAATAAATACCCCCTCCCCAGGATTGATGATTTGTTTGACCAGTTGCAGGGTGCGAGGTGTTTCTCCAAAATAAACCTGCGGTCTGGTTATCATCAGGTGCGAGTTAGAGAGGTAGACATCCCGAAGACTACATTCAGGACCCGGTATGGGCATTATGAGTTCAGGGTGATGTCTTTTGGTTTTACTAACGCTCCAGCGGTATTTATGGATTTGATGAACCGGGTGTTCAAGCCATTTTTGGATACGTTTGTTATAGTATTCATTGATGACATCTTGGTTTATTCTCGCACAGAGCAGGAGCATGCAGATCACTTGAAGACGGTACTTGGAGTCCTCTGGAGCTGGCAGTTGTACACCAAGTTCTCCAAGTGTGAGTTTTGGTTGGCCTCAGTGGCATTCTTGGGGCACATTATCGGGGCTAACGGTGTTCAGGTTGATACGACAAAGATTGAGGCGGTCAAGACTTGGCCGAGACCTACTACTTCGACGGAGGTGCGCAGCTTCTTAGGGCTGGAAGGTTATTATCGTAGGTTTGTGGAGCAGTTCGCTTCGATATCAGCACCATTGACTAAGCTGACTCAGAAAGCGGCTAAGTTCCAGTGGACAGAAGCTTGTGAGAAGGACTTCCAGTTACTGAAGGGAAAGTTGACGACGACTCCAGTTCTTACTCTTCCTGAGGGATTAGAGAGCTATGTTATTTATTGTTATGCCTCGGGTATCGGGCTAGGGTGCGTATTGATGCAACACGGCAATGTTATAGCCTATGCTTCCCGGCAGCTACGGAAGCATGAGAGGAATTACCCTACTCACGACTTAGAGTTAGCCGCAGTTATTCATGCCTTGAAGATTTGGAGACATTATTTATACGGGGTTCATATGGATATTTATACAGACCACAAGAGCCTCCAGTACATCTTCAGGCAGAGGGAGCTGAACTTACGGCAGAGACGGTGGTTAGAGTTGCTGAAGGATTTTGATGTCGATATCCTATACCATCCGGGAAAGGCCAACGTGGTTGCAGATGCTCTGAGTCGTAGGTCTATGGGGAGCCTGTCAGAGGTACAACCAGATAGACAGGACATGGTCCGTGAGATCCATCAGCTGGCGAGCCTTGGGGTTCGATTGGTCGATACCGATGATAGTGCGATACGGGTTCGAGAGGTTGCCGAGTCTTCCATCATCGAGGAGGTGAAGAGGCGACAGTATGAGGATCCAGTTCTGATACGGTATCGAGATGCGGCTCTTCGAGAGGAGAAAAGTTTATTTGAGGTAGCGCCTGGTGGGGTGCGAAGATACGAGGGCAGATTGTGTGTTCCCGATGTTGCAGGACTTCGACAACAAATTATGGGGGAGGCACACAATGATCGTTACTCTATTCATCTGGGGTCGACTAAGATGTACCATGACCTCAGATGTATGTATTGGTGGGACGACACGAAGAGGGCGTGCGTGAGTTTGTTGCTCGGTGCCAATTGTCGCAGTCAAGGTTGAGCACCAGAAGCCCAGTGGGCTATTGCAGGCAATAGATATTCCGACATGGAAGTGAGAGGCGATCAACATGGATTTTGTTACAGGGTTACCTCGTACTCAGAGGAAGTGTGATTCCATCTGGGTTATTGTGGACAGACTGATGAAATCAGCCCACTTTCTTCCAGTCAGGACTACGTATTCGACTGAGGATTATGCTAGACTTTACATCAGGGAGGTTGTGAGACTGCACGGAGTTCCTATATCTATTATATCCGACAGAGGAGCCCAGTTTACGGCTAACTTCTGAAGGTCTTTCCAAAAAGGGTTAGGGACACAGGTGAGTCTCAATACCGCGTTTCATCCTCAGACCGATGGGCAGGCAAAGCGTACTCTCCAGACACTTGAGGATATGCTGCGGGCTTGTGTTATTGATTTCAGGGGTAGCTGGGAGGATCATTTTCCTCTTGTTGAGTTTGCTTATAACAACAGCTACCATTCTAGCATTCAGATAGCGCCATATGAGGCTTTGTACGGGCGGAAGTGTAGGTCGCCGATTGGTTGGTTCGACGTGGGCGAGGTTCAGTTATGTCACGACCCAACCCCGGGCCCGCGACTGGTGCCCTATATGGGCACTCCTTATATGTATACATCAGAGAATAGCAGCGGAACATACACAACACAAGTAAACACTTAGACAATAAACAACAACAGACTAGCCGATGAGGCCACTTTTCGTACAATTTACAGTATCCAAAAACAGAACAGTACATTTTTTTCTTTACAACCCAATCCACAAGACATGACTACAGACCTCTAAGAATAACAAATGTGGCGGGACAGGGCCCCGCCATACCCCTGAATGTACAACAACCGACCATACCAGGGATCTGTACTAAGGATAAACCTCCGGAGTAATGGAGCTTCTCAACGGTGAGCAGTGATCCTAAGAGTGAGGATCGGAAACAGTATACTACTGCGGCATGAGCGCAGCCCAGAAGGAGGTCGATTACAACATGTACCAAGTATGTGGCCCGAAATCATAATGAAATCATAAAGTCTAATATAAAGCGGAGACATGTATGATAACTCAAATAACAAGACATGCGTGCCTTACTAACAATGAGAGTAAACAAGAGTATACTTTACTGCATAAAAATAAGAGGCTCATGATCAAAGTAGGGCCACCCGCCCGTAGTATCATTAAGCAATCCTACTCCTGGGACTATTTCACCCGCATAGGCCGTATGGACCCGCATGAGGTAACTTCCTCGCATAGACTGTATCCGCCCGCATAGGTCGTATAGACCCGCATGAGGTATTCCTCGCATAGGACTGGTCCGCCCCGCATGAGACTATTTCACCCGCATGAGCCCTACGGACTCGCATGAGGTATTCCTCGCATCATGGGTAGCAAATCCACGGAATATGCAAATGCCACAAACCCGGGGAATGACCCCGTAAGAATAACATAAACTAGCACAACCGACTTTCATATATAACATAAGCACTACCGGCTTATCATACATAACATAAGCACTACCGGCTTATCATACATAACATAAGCAAGTTAAGAAATCCCCCTAACTTCTTATTGGCTTCATTCATATACACTCTCATTTTAGTTTACTTAAGGCACTAACATGTCATTATAACATCCGGGAATTTAACCCAAAGTACTACGTACTTCTACTCTTTTAAAAATGACTCTTTTTCATATAGAACTTTCCAAGATACTAATAACCGTAGTATCAAGTCATAATTACTTTTCAAGACAAGTCACAATACTTTTTAGAAATACATTTATAGGCTTCTAAATCAAGTGACTTCTTTCTCTTAAAACCTTAAGCAATTGATACCTTAAAATCAATTTGCCTTTCATTATTTCAAGTCATTTATCATACTTACATTACTTAGAGTAAACCACTCTTTTTAACTTTCCATAAAGCTATTATAACTGACTTCCCATAAAGCCGTTATGCTATCTTTATACTTCTAGACACTTACATTCTTTTCATAACCAAGAGACTTATACTTTCGAAAACCAAGTATCGTATACTTTCAAAATGCTTCAAGTCTCTTATCTTGTAATCAAGTTTCTTAACTTTAGAATAGCTCAAGGAATCAATACTTTCCAAATCAAGTATTCTATACATTTTCAAGTCTTGAAAATCTTTGTTTACCCTATTAGAATAAACCATTCTTTCTTTTCTTTCCATAAAGTTATTAATCAACTTTATACTTTTGAAACCAAGGCATGTCTATCCTTTAAAACAAGTCAAGGATATCAAATGAAACTAAATTCATTTAAATCTCATACGTCTACCGTGCTTATCTGATTACAACTACTCATGCTCAAGAGATAGGAAAGTTCCACATACCTCTTCGGTTCAATCCACTTGCTAAGTCCAATACGCCGTACGTAGTATGTCAACCTATAGTGACCATAATACATCTATTAATTTCTAGCTTCAAACGTAGAATATTCCAAGTGCAAAGTCACTAAATTCTACGGAAAATCGGACAACACTTCTTTTGTTTCTACATACTTTTCCACCTTTTTCAAGTCCCGAATTCAATAACCAAACACGCCACATTTAAGGCTCAACAATGTAGTTAACAATAGGGGATTACACGCCTACAAGACGTGTAAAATTCCGCCCCACAATTTATATCAAACTAGTCCAACATACAATGCCATTCTCGGCCAAAAGGTGTCACAACATATCTTTATTTCCAATTTCTTTTCAATACAAGTTGTTTAGTATAACATGTTATAAAGCCGCAATCTATTATAACAACTATAATCTTCAAGTAGATAACATGCGACGATTCTAGTTATCGACCAAATTGTATTTCAATTTCAAATGACTCAACATGTCATTTAGGATTTTAGGCTTCAACTATCCATAACACTTATCAATATTTAATACATATACTTCATGCTAGTCAAAAAGTAAGGCTACAACAATATGTAATCTTATAATACTTAAGAGAACAAAATTGTTACCTTAACGAGCCTTAATCCACTTCAAGATCCGAAGTCGCTCCCTAGCAACTTAGAGCCTCTCCTTGACACTCTAATCCGCCACTTGAAGCCCTTAGAAGATCACAAACAACTTTCCTTTAATCTTCCAATCCAAACCTAGGAAAGTGACTAGGTTTTCACCTTGCGACTAATACGAAAATGCCACTTTTCTGGGATCTTTCTATTGAGATACCCTTAGGAACCTTGGTTTAAAGTATGGAGATTATTGAACAACAAACAAAAAAATTTCATGTTGGGAAGAGGGCAAACCTGAGAGCTCCCATATGAGTTCTTCAAATTCTTGAAAATTTAGCTAAGTGTAGAAGCTTGTATTGCTACTAGTACATATATATAACACTATGGAGGGTTAAGATTAGAACAAATGGGTGGCCTAGATGAGTTTCACAAGGATTCTAGCCAAATGGCCTTGACTAAGTCAACAATATCAAGCTCTAGCTTTATGAAGACTTGGTCATCTTCAATTATGGTCAAATTACCATTTTATCCATGTCAATTTCGTCCAAGACCACTAAGGGGGTGACACGTGTCTCCCTCCCATTCGTCGCAATATTTCGTTTTCCGACAAATTCCAAAATTCCGATAAATTTTTACTCGTCTCAAATCTTAACATTTTTGAGTTCTTACGTACGTTCTTATAAACATATCCTGGAATCCCGGGGTGTAACAAGTTAGTTGGCCCAGACTTGATTCAACAGGCTGTGGATAAGGTGAAACTTATCCAGGAGAGACTGTTAGCAGCTCAGAGTCGGCAGAAGTCTTATGCTGATAATCGGCGTCGACACTTGGAATTTCAGGTAGACGATTGGGTCTTCTTGAAGGTATCACCCATGAAGGGTGTGATGAGATTCAGAAAGAAGGGGAAACTTAGCCCAAGGTACATTGGGCCTTATCAGATCGTCCGTAGTGTAGGCAAGGTTGCTATGAGTTGGAACTGCCGTCCGAATTGGAGGCAGTACATCCGGTATTCCATGTTTCTATATTACAGAAGTGTATCGGAGATCCATCGAGAGTTTTCCCAACTAGTGATGTCCAGGTGACAGAGGGATTATCTTATGAAGAGAGTTCCATAGCGATAATCGACCGCCAAGTCAGGCGACTGCGGACCAAGGATGTGGCTTCCATCAAAGTCTTGTGGCGGAATAATAGGGAGGAGATGACTTGGGAAGAAGAAGAGGACATGGTGAGGAAGTATCCTCACTTATTCCCGACACCTTCAGGTAATTCATGCCCCTTACTTGTCAGTTTTTATTGAAGTATCTGTTCAAATGTTGTTATGTGGCCAGTTGTGCCATAATTGGTATGTAGGGGTTGTAAAAAGGAAACTATGTCGCTACCTATTAGATTGACTCCGAAAGAACATTCGGGGATGAATGTTTCTAAGGGGGGGGGGGGGGGGGTGGGGGGTGAATGTTACACTCCGTAATTCCAAGAGAATGAGATGAGAATGTACGAAAGGAAATAAGATTTGAATTTGGAAAGATAAGTTGGCAAAAATGTTTTTAGACAGATTTTTAGTCAACTTTGGAGTGCTTTTAACGTGAAGAAGGATTGCGGAAAGAGGGCTAAAGTGAGCGAGATTGTTGGACTATTTTGGGCGAAATACCAAGGTAAATTCATTATCCTTCTTGAAGTAAAATATGTCACGTGTTGTAGAAGTTGGATAAGGGTATTGTGATAGGGAAAATGGATATTGGAACCACTATCCGAAACTAGCACGATTTAGCCTTTAAGATTGTAATTCAATTTAGTTACTAGTTTAGTCATCGCATGTTATCTAAAGAGAAGATTGTAGTTGTTATAATCGATTGCGGCTATATAACATGTTAGACTAAACAACTTGGATTAGAAAGAAATTGGAAAAGACTTTACATTGTTGTTGCATTGTAGCCGATAATGGAATTGAAATGTTGGACTATTTGGATATCGATTGTGGGGAAGAATTTTACACGTCCTGTGCGGCGTGTAATCCCCTTTGATTGATTGATGTGATGAGCCTTAAATGTGGCATATTGATTATTGATTTCGGGCCTTGAAAAATGTGGAAAAGTATGTAGAAACAAAGGAAGTGCTGTCCAATTTTCCGTAGAATAAGGGACTTTACAATTAGAATATTCTATGTTGAATCTAGAAGCTAATAGACTTATTATGGTCATTATAGGTTGACATACTACGTACGGCATAGTGGACTTAGCTAGTGGATTGAACCGAAGAGGTATGTGAAACTTTTCTTATCTCTTGAGCATGAGTAGTTATAAATGTATAGTACGGTAGACGTACGAACTTTAAATGAATTCAGTTTCATTTGGTATCCTTGACTTGTTTAAAGAATATCCAAGTTGGTTGAGTTAGATAATTAACTCACTTGTTTTTAAAGGATAAAAATGCCTTAGTTTCTAAAGCATAAAGTTAGTATAACGGCTTTATGGAAAGTTGGTTATAAGAACTTTATGGAAAGTTAAAAGAATGGTTTACTTAGTGATGTAAACAAGGATAAATGGCTTGAAATGAAGAAAGACAAATTGATTTAAAGGCATCAATTATTTAAAGTTTTAAAGTAAAAAGTCACTTTTTTTTTAGGTAAATGCAAATATTATTACTAATAACGGAAAGAAAAGTGGCTACAATCAGTCATTGAGGGTTATCAATCCTCAACGTAATATAAACAAGAAACGGAGGAGGAGGACGGTCACTCAAGGTGCAGTTACAAGAGGATTAAATCATAGAGAACTCTATAAGATGTTGTTTTAATCTTTACAATGACCTCTTATCTTGGTAGCTTGTGCCTTCAAAGAGCAATGTATTTCTTGTCCTCCAAATCTCATAGACTACTATGCAAAAGGCAAGCAAGATGGATTTGGCTCGGATGCTTGTCCCGCGGTGGTCTTTCTTGATCCACTTAAGAGAGCTTTCAGCCGTTGTCATTTCTCTTTTAATACCCAACCATTCTCTTATGTTCTTCCAAATCAAGCGTGTGTAGGGGAAAGCAAAGAAGAGGTGCTCCCTTGTCTCATTAGCTCGCTTGCAGAACCCGCAAGACTTATCCTCCAAGTTTAGATAGGAAAGAGTGTCTTTTGTAGCTAACCGCTTTCTTCAAGTGAGCCACACTGTGAAAGAGAACTTAGGAGGAATGAAGCCTTTCCAAATTTGTGACATCCAAAGCTTTTTATCTTGCGGAATGCGCAAGATATCATACACGAGGCTAGAATCAAATTTTCCGTTGGTACAACACTTTTCCAAGCCGGCAATTGCGTTGCCTTGACTACCAAAGATGGAAATAATTTTGTCACGGATCCCACAAATTTTTTTGAATAAGGGGGAGTCCCTAGGACGTACCTAATAATCCCAAAAATATAGGCCCCTCAAATAGAAGCTATTGATCCATTGGACCCATAAGGAATCCGCCTCAGTGTGAGTTTGCCAAATGGTCTGCGATAGCAAGGCATGGTTCCATTCTTTGATGTTCATAAGACCCAAGCCTCCTTCGGATTGGGGCAAACAAATGACATCCCAAGCGACTCTTGGTGGTTTACCTCCCCATAAGAACTGAATGCATGCAGACCGTACCTTGTTGAGGACTGTGGCGGGAATAGGAAGTGCCCGGAACCAAAAGCTCTCAACAACTTGAATGACCGTGTTACACCCCGTAAATTCAAGAAGATAAGATAAGAACATACCAAGGAAGATCAGATTTGAAAGTTGAAAGATAAGTTGACAAACATGTGTTGGACAGATTTTGAGTCTACCTTGGAGTGTTGTACCCCAGTTGTTAAGAATTTCGAGGTGTTTAAAAAGCCTAATGTGTAGTCCGTTAAATCTAGTTCCCAACGCAACAAATCGTTCGTCGATAGGACATCGG
The DNA here is from genome assembly GCA_029844215.1 of Przewalskia tangutica. Lineage (NCBI taxonomy): Eukaryota > Viridiplantae > Streptophyta > Magnoliopsida > Solanales > Solanaceae > Przewalskia > Przewalskia tangutica. The sequence goes on from JAQGDG010000034.1 coordinate 1,506,576, forward strand.
AGTCGAAAGTTATGGAAGTTACAAGTTAGGTGCGCAATCAAAAAGCAGCAGCGATTTCGGTTCAGTAATGCCGCGGCCGAATGCGCGCGCGCCCGTGTAATCGGGAGTCCGCGGGGTTGCACGCGCCGAACGCCGGAACTTTTTGGAAGTGGGCCGCGCCGGCGGCGGGCCGCAGCGCCGAAAGGATTTTTCTGCAGAAAGGACGAAAATTAGGGGATATTTTGTTAAAAGCCTGTGGGAGGGTGACAAGTGTCCCTCCCATCGTTTTGACCAGGAAATGGGCCTATTTTAGGGCCAAGTCTTGGAAGACTTGGCCATTTCTTCTCAAAACCCTCCTAAGAAACCCTCTCCCTCTTCTCTCTAGATTTTTGAAGAAAACCTAGCTTAGGAGAAATTGTTGGAGCGGCGGCAAGAAGGAAAAGTGTGGGTAGTCTTGTGGGAAGCGCTGGTGGACGAGTTTGACGGAAAAGAAGTGGAAGAAAGGGGCTTTTGTGGGTTTCTCCAAAGGTAAAAGTTTCCCCTTCTCTTGGATATGAGTTATACTTGTTATAGTAGTTTAGAAATGAGCCTGAGGCTGTTATATTTTAGTAGTTTAGAATTGAGCCTGAGGCTGTTATATTTGAATAGATTTGGATCTTGTTGTCTTGTTGAAACCGAAATGGGCATGTTAGCCTTAAGATTGTAACTTCAATTGGATTTCTAATTTGGTCGTCACATGTTGTAAAGGGGGATTGTAATTGTTGAAGATGTATAAGGCTAGATATCATGTTAGACCTAAGAACTTGAATTGGAAAAGAGTTGAAAGGGGTTAGTATTGGTTATATTGTTGGCCAAGAATGGCATGGAGATTATGGGTTTATTTTTGTGTTGTTGTGGGGCGGAATTTTACACGTATTAGTAGGCGTGTATGTTATACCCCGTATTTCCAGAGTATGTACGTGAGGGCGTACGTATTAAATTTTCTTTGCCTTAAGAATTGGCTTTGGTTCGAAATTTGGGCACGAGTGCCGAATAGAGTCGTTTTAAACGCTTTCCATTACTACGTTGGGAAAATTCGGCTATGTCATTTAGTATTTTGCGGATTTTTCCGAGCGGCTAACATTTTTGGACCAACGGGAGGTGACACTTGTCACCTCATTGACGGCAAAGAGGGCTCGCCTTGGCCGATTAGTCCCTCCTTTGTGCCTTGTTTTGTGGCTTGTTTTGTGGAGTGTTTTGTGGAGTGTTTTGTGGGTGCACTTGGCTTGATCTTGGCCTTACACTTGCCTAACACATGGATGGATCTTGGCCATCGTTGGCCTTTGCTTGGCCTATAAATAGCTCCCTTTGTGAAGACTTTCTTCATCCACAAATTGCCTAAGTCTGAAGTTCTCTTCCTCCTCCCTTGTGAAATTCGTCCACCACACCCCTTTCCCCTTCACGAGAGCCCCCTTTGGTGGTGCTTGGCAGTGGTACCCCTAGCCTAGTTGTTTTCGTGATAATACCCTTTGTTGTGGTATAGAAATACTCTCCTAAGTATTGTTATAATGTCCAAAATACTTTAGCCCTTATACCTTGTAGTACTTTCCAAAGTACTTTGTACGAAAAACCCTAAAATACGATTATACTTTCCTTAGCCTCTACACGAAACCCTAAGGAAAATCTTCACCCGTTGTTGAAGTATGGAGTAGAAGTTGCGTAGAACTTCTAAGGGTTGTTTGGTGCGGATCGAGCACTGGAGGAGAGCTAAACCTTGCTCGGAGCGACTTTAAACTCGGATAATTTTTGGGCTTATCGAGGTAAATATCTTGTCCCCTATTGTAATTGGAAATTACATAAGTGTTGAATATATAGTGTTATATACTATATATAGAATCAACTTAGTATTATGGCAATGTCTTTGACTTAAGCTCAAGAATGAAGAATTGAACAAGAATCACATAGAAGGATAATAAAGAGAAGAATCGAACTGTAATTACCTGGGGTTGTATTGATGAGACTTATGTAGCATTACCGTGTAGTAGAATTGTACGCGTCGGTTAGACGTGTTAACCCTGGTTGGCTTGGTAGCCGACCTCGATAGAGGAGGAGATTTACGCTGTTGCGGGGGGGGGGGGAGGTGCTGCCGAATTTTCTGTAGAAAGATGGGAACGGGTGTTTAAGATTTAATAGACGTTTGTGGCCTTTATAGGTGAAAGTACTAAGAGTAGCGTATTCTACTCGAGGAGTGAGTGGCCAGCAAGGTTGTAGTACTTGGAGCATTTTGCTTATTGTCGTTAAATCGTCGCGAGGTATGTGAACCTCTTCCTATCTCTTCTAGCATGATATGTGTGTAACTATGTAAGTCGGTGAGACGCATACGTGTTTAATGTATTTGATTGGTTTGAAACATAAAGTGTTATAACGGCTTTATGGGAAGTTGGTTATAACAGCTTTATGTAGGTAAGAAAATGGGTTGTGGTTTTTAAAAGATAATTGATTTGATTTATAAGCTTCAGGCGTTATAATAAAACTTGAAGTATTTCAAAAGATTTATGAATCGTTTTGAAAAAGTGTAGTATTGTGCTTTGAAAACTTAAGAGTTATACTAGCTTTATGGGAAGTTAGGTATAACGGCTTAAGAATGGTTTCTTGATGTTAGAAGTTAAGAGACTTGATCTTATAAGATAAGAGACTTAACTTATTTGTTTTAATGTGAATGTTTGTGTGAAACCTCATTCGTGAGTAATGAGTACTTGATTTTATTTAAAGGGATAATGTTTCTGATTTGAAATCGAATGTGTATCGACACCACCGCAGCGTTAATAAAGGAAAATGTATTGAATAATGATGAATTGTATTAAAACCAGTGAAACCTCCATCCGCATAGAAACTAAGATGAGACAAAATGATATTACATTTTCTAGATCATGGTCAGAATAAGAATGTTGTAAACAAGAATAACCTACTCACGTGAGACTTATATTACTCAATTGTTCTAAAGAGGAATCAAGTGATTAAGTTTATGAACTATGAAACCATTTGAAAATGAGAAGCTTGAGTAATTGAAACTAGGCAACCGGAACTTAGGAAAAGAATGTTGTTACTTGATTTTGAAAAGGGATGTAGGTTGGTCATTCTTATACTACTGTATCGGGTGACTTTATAAAAGTAATGGATCTCTTTAAAAGAACTTAACGATGTAGTACTTTGGGGTTAAAACCTGACTTTGGCATAATATAAAAGTACTTTGAGTTGTGTGAAGCTTGCTATGCTTGTTGTTGTGAAACTTGCCTATCTTGTGATGATAGCCTTTGTTGTGCCAGGTGTGGTATTTACGTTACCGTGTCTCTCGATAGAGGCGGTTGACTTATTGAGAACTTACTGACGCGGCCGCGTGATGGAGAATTCCAGGTATGTTTCCATTTTGATTATCGCTTGTTGTTGATGTCACATGGACATGTCTACACCGTCGCAGATTCCGGGGCATGTGGCCATGCGCGTGGTTGACCACCCAAGATATCGTTATTGAGGTAACATGGACATGCTCTACACCGTCACGATTCCGGTACGCGCCACGCGCCTTGTTATTATTGTTGCAACATGGGCGTGTCTACACCGTCACAGATTCGGCATGTGGCCATCGCGGGGTTGACCAAGATATTCTTATTGAGGTTACACGGCATGTCTACACCGATGCGATTCGGTACGTGGCCATGCGCCTTGTTATTATTGTTGCATCATGGACATGTCTACACCGAAGCGATTCCGGGGCACGCGCCATGATGCGAACAGATGGATGTTATGGGCGTGAGACCCATAGTTATATTTGAGTGGTGACTTTGAGGCGTGAGTCCCCGACTTATCGCTTTATGTTGCGCATCGTATTTTGGTTATCATACATGTCTCCCGCTTGTTAAGCTATTATGATTTCATTTACTGATTTGTGACGCCACATACTGTACTGTTATCGACCTCCTTGAAGGCCGTTCATGCCGCAGTAGAGGTACATCGGCCGTGGATCCTCGCCTCGTGATCTCGGTTGGCCTGTTTTGGAAGCTCCGTTCTCCGAGGCTTATCTTTTGGTATGTGTTCCCCGAGTTGTAGGTTCTTGTACATTGGGGTATGGCGGCCTCCCCGTCATAGTCGTGTAAATCTTAAGTGCAGGAATCTTGTGGCGCGTGGTTGTAAAAGGATTAAAGCTGTTGGGTTTTATGTATATACCAAGGCAATCGCTTTGGTTGCTTTGTCTATTTATTATATCTCTTGTTTCATGATTCATGTTTTATTTTCCGCTGGTTTTCTCGATGTTGTATCACTAGGTGCCCGGTAAGGCACCGAATGAGCCCGGTTCGGGCGTTACAAAGTGGTATCGAGCCGTTGTCCTCGAAAGTGTCTACTGCATCGTGTCTAGTAGAGTCTTGATTATCGGTGTGTTGTGCACTACATCTATAATCGTGAGGCTATAGGACATTTAGGATTGGTTTCTATTCTTCTCATTCCGAGATCGTGCCTTAGAGTCATGTTGTAAGTTGGACCCTCGACGTGTTTCGTTTTACCGATTATGCCTGCGAAGGCAAACTGGGCCCGGGGCAAGGCATGGCGGAGTCGCTAGTGGGATTGAGGAGTACGAGGCGCAGGACCGGCCAAGACTGAGTAGTGCTTGACGGCGAAGTTTTGCGACGCCGCCAAAGACCAAAGAGTTTAGAGTCGCAGCATGGCCGAGACTACAAGACTGAGCCTCCATCCCACACCGAGCGGGGAGATGGGTCGCGAGAGATGGCGATTATGGCCGTGGTCAGGCCGATTGAGATAAGTGGGCCGACGCAGCAGCCTCAGCCCAAAGAAGACTAGCGCACCCGAGGCATTTGAGGCTACGATTTCTTAGTTAGCCCGCTTTGAGTTTTACTGGTCGAGACCGGAGGATGATCCGCAGGAGTTCATCCGCTTCCGCAGAGATCACGGGTGATCAAGGCTTGGTCGAGTCGGTGACATTTGTTCGCGACGGCCGCGTGATACCGCACGATTGGTTTGACTTCGTAGAGCTTTCCCGGGAGAGCATGCACTTCCACCGCTTGGGACGAGTTTTCGGGCCTTCTGCACATTTCTTGCCTCCACAAACGGCGAGGGCTCGGCCGATGATTTTTGATGTTGAGGCGAAGCCGCGCAGCCGAGTACAATGTGGAGTTCGACTCATTGGCGGTATGTTCCCGCATTAGTAGCTAGTATGGAGGATCGAGTGCACCGATATATTACAGGCTCGATGATTACCTAGCGAGAGTTGTTGGTGTTTCTCTTCACCGCATGGACATTGCCGCATTCGAGCTCATGCACTTGGAGTGCGAGCGCAGATCGGCAGGTGGACGGCTTCCAGAAGAAGGCCGGGGCAGTCGGATATTTTGGCGACTTCGAGGCGGACCGCCTCAGCAGACTAGTTATGTACCTCCGCCATTGCGAGTAGTCCTCCGCAGCCGGGACCTCAGGATATTCAGAGCAGTCGGGGCTCCTGTTTGGGATGATCGAGGAGTAGGGTGTTGGCGGATCGGTCACCCTACCTCGGTGTGGCCGATGTGGTAGACCGCATTTCGGGAGTGTCGTAGTACCGAGGAGCTTGTTATTCTTGCGCCAACGAGGCCATATGACGAGATCAGACTGAAGTATGCTGGTAGGATAGCACAGACTACTAGAGCGATTGCGGGCCACTAGAGGTCGCGGTGGAAGTTCGATTTTAGCGGTCCTTGAACCGAATAGTTTCAGGTATATCCTTAACCATCTAGAGTTTTGTTTGTATTTATGTTGTTTATGTGTTTAATGTTATGTTTGGATATCTTTGTGCTAAAATGTGATTTATAAACCCGTTAGTAAAAGGGTAAGTCACTGGTAGTGTGAGATGGAAGTGGTAGCTTTCATGATGTGAAATAGTAAGATTGTTCGGATCGGGGAACAAGAGTTGCGATTGGGGGTCGGGTTGAGGACCATTTGCGTCAACCCGAACCCGATTTGGGGTGGGGGTTCTGGTGGTCCCGGTGGTAGGGTCACGAGGGTGCTAGGCCCAGTTTAGATGACCATCGTATGAGTTCGTGGATGCGTTCGATCGAATCGATTCGTGAAGGCCGGAATGGCCTTAGGAAATCGAGGTTAGTGAGATGACCAAGTTTGGAGGTAGTGACTCGAGGGTTGGAAAGCGAGCGTTGTGAAGTGTGCACGGATACTAGAACGAGTTCGAGTGTTCGTGACGAGTACTACGAGAAAGGGGAAAAGTGAACGTATGTTTTTGTGGCCAGGTGTGGCATGATTGTTTTCGTACGTATAGCAGTGAAGACTATACTGACGCCTGTTGTTTTGAGACCTTGAAGGAACATTCGGGACGAATGTTTCTAAGGGGGGATGAATGTTATACCGTATTTCAGTATGTCGTGAGTATGACGATTAAATTTTCTTTGCCTTAAGAATTGGCTTTGGTTCGAAATTTGGGCACGAGTGCCGAATAGAGTCGTTTTCTGACGAAACGTTTCCACAGCTTACGTTGGGAAAATTCCGGCTATGTCATTTAGTATTTTTGCGGATTTTTCCGAGCGACGGAACATTTTTGGACCAGGGGAGGTGACACTTGTCACCTCGTTGGGCAAAGAGGGGGCTTGGCCATGGCGATTAGTCCCTCCTTTTGTGCCTTGTTTGTGGCTTGTTTTGTGGAGTGTTTTGTGGAGTGTTTTGTGGGTGCACTTGGCGATCTTGGCCTTACACTTGCCTAACACATGGATGGATCTTGGCCATTGGTTGGCCTTTGCTTGCCTATAAATAGCTCCCTTTGTGAAGACTTTCTTCATCCACAAATTGCCTAAGTCTTGAAGTTCTCTTCCTCCTCCCCTTGTGAAATTGGCCCACCACACCCTTTCCCCTTCGCTGAGAGCCCCCTTTGGTGGTGCCTTGGCATTAGGTACCCCACTAGCCTAGTTGTTTCGTATAATACCCTTTGTTGTGGTATAGAAATACTCTCCTAAGTATTGTTATAATGTCCAAAATACTTTAGCCCTTATACCTTGTAGTACTTTCCAAAGTACCCTTTGTCTGAAAAAACCGGAAAATACGATTATACTTTCCTTAGCCTCTACACGAAACCCTAAGGAAAATCTTCACCCGTTGTTGAAGTATGGAGTAGAAGTTATGTAGAACTTCTAAGGGTTGTTTAGTGCGGATTGGAGCACTCGGAGGAGGAGCTAAACCTTGCTCGGGAGGCGACTTTAAACTCGGATAATTTTGGGCTTATCGAGGTAAATATCTTGTCCCTATTGTAATTGGAAATTACATAAGTGTTGAATATATAGTGTTATATACTATATATAGAATCAACTTAGTATTATGGCAATGTCTTTTGACTTAAGCTGAAGAATGAAGAAATTGAGCAAGAATCACATGTAGGATAATAAAGAGAAGAATCGAATCAGAATTACCTAGGGTTGTATTCTGATGAGACTTATGTAGCATTCTTGTAGTAGAATTGTGCGCGTCCGGTTAGGCGTGTTAACCCCCGGGTTGGCTTGGTAGCCACCGATAGAGAGGAGAGATTTCTGTTTGTTGCGGGGAGGTGCCGAATTTTACGTAGAAAGATGGGAACGTGTGTTTAAGATTTAATAGACGTTTGTGGCCTTTATAGGTGAAAGTACTAAGAGTAGCGTATTCTACTCGGCGGTGGAAAGGGCTAGCAAGGTTGTAGTACTTGGAGCATTTTGCTTATTGTCGTTAAATCGTCGCGAGGTATGTGAACCTCTTCCTATCTCTTCTAGCATGATATGTATGTGTAACTATGTAGTGCAGTGACGCGTACGTGTTTAATGTATTTGATTGGTTTGAAACATAAAGTGTTATAACGCTTTATGGGAAGTTGGTTATAATACTTTATGTAGGTAAGAAAATGGGTTGTGGTTTTTAAAAGATAATTGATTTGATTTATAAGCGGCTTGGGCGTTATAATAAAACTTGAAGTATTTCAAAGATTTATGAATCGTTTTGAAAGAAGTGTAGTATTGTGCTTTGAAAACTTAAGAGTTATACTAGCTTTATGGGAAGTTAGGTATAACGGCTTAAGAATGGTTTCTTGATGTTAGAAGTTAAGAGACTTGATCTTATAAGATAAGAGACTTAACTTATTTGTTTTAATGTGAATGTTTGTGTGAAACCTCATTCGTGAGTAATGAGTACTTGATTTTATTTAAAGGGATAATGTTTTACCGATTTGGAAATCGTAATGTATCACAGCATCACTGCTGCGTTAATAAAGGAAAATGTATTGAATAATGATGAATTGTATTAAAACCGGTGAAACCTCCATCCGCATAGAAACTAAGATGAGACAAAATGATATTACATTTTCTAGATCATGGTCATTGTAATAAGAATGTTGTAAACAAGAATAACCTACTCTCGTGAGACTTATATTACTCAATTGTTCTAAAGAGGAATCAAGTGATTAAGTTTATGAACTATGAAACCATTTGAAAATGAGGAAGCTTGAGTAATCAAACTAGGCAAATGGAACTTAGGAAAGAATGTTGTTACTTGATTTTGAAAAGGGATGTGGGTTGGTCATTCTTATACTACATCGGGTGACTTTTATAAAAGTAATGGATCTCTTTTAAAAGAACTTAACGTATGTAGTACTTTGGGGGTTAAAACCCGACTTTGGCATAATATGAAAGTACTTTAGTTGTGTGAAACACTTTATGCTTGTTGTTGTGAAACTTGCCTATGCTTGTGATGATAGCCTTTGTTGTGCCGGTGTGGTATTTACGTATTACCGTGTCTCGATAGAGTAGGTTGACTTGTGAGAACTTACTTGGACGCGTCGGCGGTGATGGAGAATTCCACGTATGTTTCCATTTTGATTAACTTTGTCTTGTTGTTGATGTCACATGGACATGTCTACACCGATGCAGTATTCCGGGGGCATGTGGCCATGCTGCAGGGTTGAAAACCCAGTATATTGTTATTAATGAAACATGGACATGTCTACACCGAAGCAGTATTCCGGCATGTGGCACGCGCCTTGTTATTATTGTTGCAACATGGGCGTTGTCACCGATCACGATTCGGGCACGGCCAGCGCGTGGTTGACCAGATATTCTTATTGAGGTTACATGGGCATGTCTACACCGTCGCAGATTCGGGGCATGTGGCCACGCGGCCTTGTGTATTATTGTTGCATCACGGACATGTCTACACCGAGGCGTGATTCCGGCACGCGCCATGATGCGAACAGGATGGATGTTATGGCGTGAGACCCATAGTTATATTTGAGTGGTGACTTTGTGGCGTGAGTCCCCGACTTGATCGCTTTATGTTGCGTCTTGTATTTTGGTTATCATACATGTCTCACGCTTGTTAAGCTATTATGATTTCATTTACTGATGTTGTGATTTCACATACTGTACTGTTAGATCGACTCCGGGGCTGCGTTCATGCCGCAGTAGAGGTACATCGGCCGTGGATCCTCGCCTCGGGATCTCGGGCCAGCGTTTTGGGAAGCTCCGTTTCTCCGGAGGCTTATCTTTTGGTATGTGTTCCCGAGTTGTAGGTTCTGTACATTCTGTATGGCGGGCCCTGTCCGTCATAGTCGTTGTAAATCTTAGAGGTCTCAGAATCACTTGTGGCGAGGTTGTAAAAGGATTAAACTGTTGGGTTTTATGTATATACAAGGCAATCGCTTGGTTGGTCTGTCTATTTATTATATCTCTTGTTTCATGATTCATGTCCTAATCCGACTCCCCGCATCCTGGCGGCCACCTAGGCCCGCATGGCAGCCCCGCATCGAGGGTAGCTAATCCTACGCGATCGCCCCGACTCAATGAGTCCCATGGCCACATGTAATCGCACGCAGGCTCCTCGACACAACTCGAACTCCCCGCAGCTCCGCATAGGTCCCCCCGACCCGCATGAGGTATTTCCTCGCATCGGGCGCCTAACCCCTCGTATCAAAACAAGTCGCAGAGGGTGAGTGATGAATACTAACTCAACTAGCCATCGTTAAACAACATAAGAACGATGTGCGCGATAACCTCTCCTACACAAATACCACAAGAATCGAACACAACGGCTTATCGTTAAACCGCATAAGCATAACAAGAATAACCTCTTACATAAACATCAAGATACTAACACACGAGTATCACAACATGTTCACTTTATCAAGCCAACAAGAAAGTATTACAAGGTTATCACAAAACATGTGCAAATTACTCACACAAGGTACTTTCATTTCATGTCAACAAGTTCCGTTTAACCTCAAGGCATATGTGCTTTAATCTCTCTTTTAAAAGATCCATTTTTCACAAACAGCTCACGCGACACCCGTAGTATCAAACAGAGTAACTATCTTTTTAAGTGAGCCAAAATAATTTCCATACCTTCTTTTAAACCAACTTAAGACAAAAGCATGCCTTTCTTTTTTAAACCAAAACACTTTAAATTCTCAAGCCTCGTTTCTTAGAAAATAAGTTCCTCATTTTTGAATTTAAGAAAATCAATACTTGTTATTAATGACTTTAGTAAGGCAACTGTGATCTAGAAATGTAATACAATTTTGTCTTTATCTAGCTTTGTGCATTTATGTTTCACTTGTTTTAATATAATTAATTATTTGTCAATATATTTTCCTTTTATTAACGCCGCAAAGGATGTTCGATACGCCCTCATTTCCGCAATCGACAGGCAACATTATCATTCAAACCAAGTACTCATTACTCACTTAATGAGGTTTCACAACTTTCCACACAATTCAAGTTCTTCACATATTAAATCGTCAACATGAAGCCAAGTCTCTTATCTTTTTTAAAAAAATCAAACCATTCATTTACTTACATAAAGTTGTTATAATTAACTTCCATAAAGCCATTATAACACTTTATGTTTAATACCAAATTATTTTACACACACGCACGCCTACCGTACTATATATATATTTCGCAAATATCACGCTGTAAGAGATGCGAAGAGGTTCACATACCTCGCACGACATTCACTATTAGCAAAACGCTTCCCAAGTACTTTTATTATAACCCTAGCCTTTTCACCCTTCAAGTAGAATACGCTACTCGTTGTAATTTTCCACCATAATGGCCACGAAACGCCCATTAACCTCTAGATCTCAGAGGATATTTCTAAGAACAAGTTCCATATCTCACGAAAATTTCATGAAGACCTCCCCGCTTCTACTCAATTTCCCACCTTTTCCACAAACTGATAACCGTGATTAACCTACTATAATTAAGGTGCACAATACTGAAATCTAAAGAAGGGGATAACACGCCAAACGGAACGCGACAGTCAATCTCTCCTTCATAACAATAATAACTAAAGAAGGGGATAAATAACACGCCCAAACGAACGCCATTAACAATCTCTCCTTCATAACAATAATAACTAAAGAAGGATAACACGCCCAAACGAACGCGACACAATCTCTCCTTCATAACACACAAGTAAAAGCAGTGATAACACGCCAAACGGTAACGCGCGTTTACTATCTCCCTTCATAATAACAATAAGTAAAAGAGCGATAACATCACCAAATCCGTAAGTGTTTACTATCTCCCTTCATAACAACAATATAAAGAAGTCCAGTAGATACGGTCCCAAGTTGGGGTCCTGGCCAACTTTTTTGCCAATATCATTTATCCAATTACTTCATTAGTCCTTCAACTTATATTCCAATCTTTATATAAGTTATAGTTTCGTTGTTGTTAACTTCTTAGCAAGATCCAAATCTTTCTTTATATCTATAGTCCATAATATACTCCTCCAATATATGTATAATATCCATATATATACATAATAAATCAATTTTCACAAGGAGGTTAAGGTTCATTACCTCAAGATAGCCCAAAACGTGATTGTCCAGATTTTTAGCTACTGCTTCGTCAGTTGAACTTTGCAATGTCGATAACTCTCTACTCCAGTATCCTATCGACGAGTGGTTTGTTGCGTTGGAAACTAGACTCGACGAACTTCATTTTAGGCTTTTGAAACACCCAAAAACTCCTTATATGCTAGGAGATATTCCCTTCCAAACTTGACTAAAAAATCTACCCAAAACAGTTTCGAAAATCTGCATACTCTCGGCCAAGGGAAGGTTTTTTTGAGGCTATGGGTGTGAAATTGTCACGACCCGACCCCGGGCCCGCGACTGGTGCCCTACCTGGGCACCCCTTCGCACATTAACGTGAGAACAGCAAATGAACATACACAACGAAATGCTTAAACATAAAAATAACCATGCTAGAAGCCGATAAGGCCACCGTAAAATATACGTGAATAGAACGCATACATTTTTTTCCCTTTACAATCCAATCCACAATGTGACTACGACTTCTAAGAATATCAACTTGGCGGACAGTGGGCCCCGCCATACCCTCGCCAATGTACAAATAACCGACAATAGCTCAGATAAGCTCTCCTGAATAAAGGAGCTTCTCAACACTAACACGATCCAAGAGCGAGGACAAGAATTCGTACTTCACCATGTATGAACGCACTTCAAGGAGGCAAGTCGGTACAACTTATGTACCAAATATGTGGCCCAAATCTTGTAATGAAATCATAAGTCTAAAATAAAGCGAGCGGTATGATAACTCAATTAACATTACCGCGATTGCCTTACTATGATGAGTAAATAGTAGTATCTTCTGATATAAAATAGGAAGCTCGCGATCAGCGGGACCACCGCGTGATGTCGTTAAGCAATCCCACGTGGGACTATTTCACCGCGTAGGTCGCGTGGACCCGCGTGAGTATTCCTCGCGTTGGGACTATTCACCCGTCACCGCGTAAGCCGCCACGGACTCGCGTGAGGTATTCCTCGCGTTAGGCGTATCCGCCCGCGTGGGACTATTTCACCGCGTAAGCCCCATGGACTCGCGTGGTATTCCTCGCGTAAGTGTATCGCCGCGTGGGACTATTTCACCGCGTAAGCCGCGCGGACTCGCGTGAGTGTTCCTCGCGTCGTGGGTAGCAAATCCGCGGAATATGCAAATTCCACTGGCAGGGAATGACCGAAATGAATAATATACCACAGCACAAAAAGGCTATCATACATAACATAAGCCTTTAACACATCACAATATATAAGCAAGTTAAGAATCCACAACCTTATTATTCTTGTTCACGTCTGTCTCGTTTTAGTTTACTTAAGGCCTAACGTATGTCTTTTATAAAGATCAGGGAATTTAACCCAGTACTACGTACTTCTACTCTTTAAAACAAATGACTCTTTTAGTATAACACTTCGAGATACTATTAACCATAGTATCAGTGTGATCACGTTTCAAGACAAGTCACAATACCTTTAGAAATAAAGTTAGGTTTCTAAATCAAGTGACTCATTTTCTTATAAAACCTTAGGCAATTGATGCCTTAAAATCAAATTTCCTTTCATTAAAACAAGTCATTTATCATACTTAAATTACTTAGAGTAAACCACTCTTTTTTTTAACTTTCCATAAAGCTATTATAACGACTTCCCATAAAGTAGTTATACTAGCTTTATCACGTTAACTACTCGTGTTTCTTTATAACCGAGAGACTTAAACTTTCGACAAAACCAGTATCAATACTGCCTTCAACAGACTTAAAGTCTCTTAACTTTTGAAAACCAAGATATCCTTAATATTTAAACAAGTGAGTTACTTCCCTAACTCAATTAACTTGGACATTCTTAAAATAAGCCAAGGATATCAAATGGACCTAGATTGTCAAAATCTTGTACGTCTACCGTACTATACATTTACAACCTATTCATGCTCAAGAGATAAGAAAGTTCCATATACCTCTTCGGGCCAATCCACTTGCTACGTACAATATCCCGCCCGTAGTATGTCAACCTATAATATCACAATCGTCTATTAATGCCTTCGCAAGCGTAGAATATTATAAGTGTCAAGTCTCTAATTCTCACGGAAAATCGGACGCCTCCTTTGTTTCTACTTACTTTGCCACCTTTTTCAAGGCGAATACAATAACCAAACACGCCGTATTTAAGGCCCGATCAATGCAATCAGCAATGGGGATTACCGCCTACTAGGCGTGTAAAATTCTGCCCCGTAAGCGATATCAAACTAATACAACTACTAGGCCAAATCGGCAAACTTGAGTCTTATAACATCAATTCTTATCCAATTTCCATTTCAATCCAAATTGTTAGCATAACGTGATATCAAGTCATGATCGATTATACTACTATAATCTTCAAGTAATATCGTGATTCTAGTAAATGACCAAATTGTAATTCAATTTCAAATGACTCAGCGTGTCATTTTTGGATTTTGAACTTCCAAATTTCCATAACACTTATCAAACTTCATAACACATATCACATGATCACTTATAACTTATCATAACATGAATTCTTCAATTACAAAAGTAAAATGAAGGTTATACCTCAATTAGCCCAAATATGATCCAAGATCACAAGTCGATCTTTAGAAACTTTAGCTCCTCCTTTCGACGTTCCAATCCACTCCAAGCAACCCTTAGAAGCTTATGAATAACTCATCTTCAAGTTCCAACTTCAAAGTTGAATAACCCCTTAGGTTTTCGCCTTGCGACTAATACGAAAACGCCATTTTTCCGGGATCTTTCTATTGAGATACACTTACAATACCCTTAGGTACCTTGGTTTAAAGTGGGGAGCTTATTGGACAACAATTGAATTTTTTTCTTCAAACCCTATGCCTAAGCCGAGAGCTACTTAGTGAAGAACACAAAATTCTTGAAATTTTTTCTAAGTGTAGAAGTCATCTTGCACTAGTAGGATGAATATATAACCAAACGGAGGGTTAAGATTAGAACACTTGTGTGGTTTGGATGCATTTCACAAGGATCAAGCCAAGTGGCATTTGACTTAGTCAACAATGTCAAGTTATTTGTCTTGCAAGACTTGGTTTTTTAAATTATGGTCAAATGACCATTTCCTCCATCACATTTTCGTCCAAGACCATTAAGGGGGGTGACACGTGTACCCTCAAATGCGTCATAATATTTCGTTTTAAACAAATTCCAAAATTAGATAAATTTTTACTCGTCTCGAACCTTAACATTTTGAGTTCTTACGTGCGTTCTTATAAACATATCCTGAAATTCGGGTGTAACATTCTTCCCTTAGAAACATTCGTCCCGAATGTTCTTTGATCAATCTTATAAGTAGCGACATAGTCTTCTTTACAACCCAGCATGCAATAATGCCTGCGTGGCCACATGTAATACTTATGCGAGCGTCGGCTGAACTCCAGTGTCGGCGTCGGTTATCTGCAAAAGCCTGGCGACTGAGCTTACTCACGATCTTTCTGGATAAGCTTCTCCTTATCCCGGCCAGAATCTGATGCAGGTCAACTAAGCGTACCTCGTCCACGTCGAACCAACCAATCGGCGACTACACTTTCTTACATACAAGGCCTCATACGGCCATCGAATACCGGAAGGGTATGCATTATCGTCACGTAACTCAGCAAGAGGCAAATAATCCTCCGGATACGAAATCAAGAACACAGGCCGCATGACCTATCCTCGAGTGCACGGATGATGCGCTGCGGCCAGTCGATCGAGGTGTAATGCAACACTGAGACTCACTGTGTCCTAATCCGCCGAAAAACCTCCGAAGTTATCCGTAAGAGCTCGTCTGCCGGTAATCATAAGCGTAGGAACCGCGCGATCTCACAATCTCTACGCTATACAAGCTAGTATAAACCTCGGTAGAGTAAGTGGTCCCAGCCGGAAGAACACGGCTGGTTTCGCCATCCATTTACCATGACCCGTAGAGTCGCGCTTCCTCGATGCGATGCCACCTGTAACAAGATTCATATTAATTACCTCTCATATCTAGGTTGGGATTTCAATCGCTTTGCAATCGCCCACCGGGCTTCGTGCTCAACCGTGACTGTACTAACTTTCGGACACTAAGCAGTAAACTCCGCTATGTCCCTTTTTCCGGTCATCTTACCCATACATACATATGAGGTCACGACACAACTTAGTCGACCCGAACAATTTGAGCAATAAGCACTGTATGCCTCCCCTAAAACCTGCTGACTAGTCCTGCGGCCTGTACCACAATCTATCCTCGTATCACGGTACCTCGTCGGTGTTACTCAGCGAGCTTTTCTCTTCTCGGAGAGCGGTATCTCGATCGTTATCATAATGGATCCTCATCATGCGCCCTCTTTACCTCTTGACGGCGAAAGACTCGGCAACCTCTCGGATGTAAACTTCATTAACCTTGAAACAAATAATCGAACCCCACAGGCTCCATTGCGAAGAATCTCACGACACGTCCTGCACGGCTGCCCGTCCGGACTACCCATAGACCCATGACTAAGAGTATCCGTCACTATCTTGGCTTTCCCCGGATGGTATAGGATATCGATCACACAATCCTTGAATAACTCTAACCACGTCCATGCAAATTCTCGCTTGATGCAGATATACCGGAGGCTTTTGTGGTCTGCACAAACATCCACATGAAGTCTAAAAATACGTCATGCCCCCAAATCTTCAAGGCATGATTTAACTGCCGCCAGCTCTAAATCGGGAGTGGCGTAATTTCCTTTCTGCTTCTAACTCTTTGGAAAACATAGACTTTATCCTCATGGGTTGCGTCGACTGCCTAGCCTAACATGACGTGTTACCGTAATAACCTAACCCTCTGATCTTTCGGGAGGAGTAGAGCGTAGTCGAGTCAACTTATCTTCCAATAACTGAAAACCCTTCTCAGTCTTGCGAAATATTCGGGTATCCTTAACCTCAATCATGGTTCATGTTTCCCTTTCTCTGTTGCAGCCAAACTTGGTCACTAAACTTAGATTTGATTCCTTTGCTTGCCTCCTCGCTAATACTTCATGTCAATAATAATTTAGGGGGGAGATTTCCTTGATCTCGCCAAGTAGTAACCCGATGCTACCACCTTTCCTCGAGGTGTTCTTACTGCCCATTATTTACTAATGGTCTTACACTAGTCTGGGGTAAACATAATCTCGTGCAACTTACATAACCATAGTTGTATTCTCTTTTATCATTATGGTCATAACCTTACCTTATGCTCATTATTAGTAAAAGTATTTCCATCTTGATTCATAATCGTACAGTTTCATACGAGCGTACAACCTGCATTTATATCTTTACGATACTTCCTCGACCAATTCGTACGTCGTTCTTAATTACCCCAACCTGACACTTTTCCCGCGGTTAACTACAAGCGTAACCTATGGCACGAAGATCACGAAGACTTTACTGATGCGATATCCCGTCTAACAACATGGGTACCGCGACCCCATGTCGTAAAGCGTCGCTTTTCGTGGGGCGGAAGAACTTATCTCCTTACTTAAACTTCCTTGGGGTCACGACCCTAATCGCGGGGTCCTCTCGCGGTCGATAATTATCTAATCATCACGCGCCTTGAAGTCATGTAGATTTTCAAAACCTACCAAAGATGCCTCAATCCGTGGCGATACTCGGTACTTATTTTATTCTTGCTTGCGCTATCACGAACTTATCAGGAAGGTCGTGGCGACAGCCACGCGAGCCAACCAAGTACCTCGAAGGCACTTAACATAAATTCCTTCAAATTCGATTATTACATACTGCGTCAATTTACCTCGGTAGACAAGTCACGCGGACTTAAAGAAAAACAATGATGCCAAAGAAGGAAGGATAATTCTTGGTTACCACCACTTCTCTTCCTTTACTTGGATAATCGACTTACGAAACCGAAATCAGGCAATCTCTCTGCGATTAGCGTTGGCATAACGAGGCCTAGCGTCTCATGTGACCTCGATATGCATCATGGCTCTGCTTAGATACTGCTAGGAGTCCAACATTTGTATCGTTACAGCGACTATTATCTACCCGCTCGGCTCCTTTGACACTCGCGGTGTAGTCACCGTGAAAGGTCCTCGTGGATTCGGGCTCCGTTTCTACACGGTTGCTCTCTTTTCATGGTGTTACTCTTTACTGTACTTCAAACTTATACTAAGCATCGTCATAAATCCCGTACTAATTAGGCCTCCACTCTTTGGGTTACTAAATTAAACAATAAGGCCCATTCAAGCTCACCACAGTTCGGTGGAGCGTCCACGAACTCGTAAAATGATTAACTAAACTTGGGCCTTGCACTGCGTGACTGTCGCGTGGCGAGACTCTACCAACTGATCATTTCATTTCAAGCTATGGCGACCATAATAGGTTCCCAGCCGACTCGCGTCGTATTTAACTCTTTTCCTTGAGTACGTCTTAACTTTTAACTGCAGAAGGCCTTATATACCTAAGGTCTCGGTGGTTATCACGATTCTTAGGCTCGCGATTTCCATGCTCCATACCTGCCTTATCGGTCCCAGTAGCGGTACAAAACTTATTGTAATACCATGAGTCGTGTTATCTTGACCACAGCCGACCATACTTACTCATGCGGATCTCATCAGTACCATTCTCGAAATCCTACTACGTGGCTCGATCTATTAACATAGTCTTCCATTAATTCCCTTAATAATAACTTCTTAAGGGTCCATTTCCTTCTCGAACTGACTCATCGTTTCCTAATTATCTCAAATTAGTCGTAAAACCTTGATGAGAATTCATTAAAGCGTTTCATACCTCCGGTATTTATTTAGTCCTTACAAATCACGGTAATCTAAAACCATTCTAAGCAACAGCGTCGACCAAATACATAATCCGTAGTTGTATGTCACAATACCAACTACAAACATTACCGACACGGATCGCGTAATCTTTCGCATAATCTTTCTTGCTTTTCTGCGTGGCTATAACAATCAATACTTGTTGGGAGAGACAACACAACCATCTGACTCTGTCGCGCGATCTTAGAGTGAAGAATGAAACGATCAAAATGTCCTGCAGCCTCACGATTATAGATGTGGTGCGCAACACGCGATAATCGAGACTCTATAGACACGGCATGAGACACTTTCAGAGGACTAAGCGCTCGATACCACTTTTGTCACGACCCCGGGCCAGCGGTAGTGCCTACACAGGCACCGCGTCGGTATCGTCGAGGAGAATAGCAGCGGAACATACACAACATACATAAAGACTTAGATAGTAAACAACGGGCTAGCGGATAAGGCGGCGCCAAGTAAAAAATATCGCGATCGAAGTGAAGCGATACATTTTTTCTTTTCTTTACAACCCGATCCATGATGTGACTACGGACCTCAGAATAACAATCTTTGGCGGGGCGGGAGGCCCGCCATACCTGAATGTACAGCGATCGACCTACGGGGATAAGCCTCGGAATAAAGGAACACCGGCGGTGACGGTGATCTAAGGCGAGGATCGCAGCTTTGTACTCTACTGTGGCGTGAGCGCCCGAAGGAGAGTCGATGCAACATGTACCAAATATGTGGCGAAATGCGTAATGAAATCATAAGTCTAAAATAAAGCGGGCGAATTATGATAACTCGATTAACATTACGATTGCCTTACTAACAATGAGAGTAAATAGTAGTATCTTACAATATAAAATAGAAGCTCGCGATCAGCGGACCACCTTGCGATGTCATTAGCAATCATACACAGGACTATTTCACCGCATAGGTCGCGTGGACGCGTAGGTATTCCTCGCATGGGACTATTTCACCCGCGTAAGCCCATACGGACTCGCGTGAGGTATTCCTCGCATGGGTTGTATCGCCCGCGTGGGACTATTTCACCCGCGTAAGCCACGCGGACTCGCGTGAGGTATTCCTCGCGTCGTGGGTAGCAAATCCGCGGAATATGCAAATGCCACAAACGGGAATGACCACGAAATGAATAATATACCCTAGCACAAAGCGTATCATCATAACATAAGCCTACCGAAACATCACACAATATATAAGCAAGTTAAGAATCACCTAACTTCTTATTATTCTTGTTCACATACACTCTCATTTAGTTTACTTAAAGGCCTAACATGTCTTTTATAAAGATCAGAATTTAACCCGAGTACTACATCTTCTACTCTTTCAAAACAAATGACTCTTTTAGTATAACACTTCGAGATACTATTAACCATAGTATCAAGTGCGATTACGTTTCAAGACAAGTCCTGATACCTTTAGAAATAAAGTTAGGTTTCTAAATCAAGTGACTCATTTTCTTATAAAACCTTAGGCAATTGATGCCTTAAAATCAAATTTCCTTTCATTAAAACAAGTCATTTATCATACTTAAATTACTTAGAGTAAACCACTCTTTTTTTTAACTTTCCATAAAGCTATTATAACCAACTTCCCATAAAGCCGTTATACTAGCTTTATACATTAACAACTTACATGTTTCTTTATAACCAAGAGACTTAAACTTTCCAACAAAACAAGTATCAATAATGCTTTCAACATACTTAAAGTCTCTTAACTTTTGAAAACCAAGATATCCTTAATATTTAAACAAGTGAGTTACTTCCCTAACTCAATTAACTTGGACATTCTTAAAATAAGCCAAGGATATCAAATGGACCTAGATTGTCAAAATCTTGTCGTCTCCGTACTATACATTTACAACTATTCATGCTCGAGAGATAAGAAAGTTCCATATACCTCTTGGGCCAATCCAGCTACGTCTGATATCCCGCGTAGTATGTCAGCTATAATATCCATGTCGTCTATTAACGCGCCTTACTTCAAGCGTAGAATATTATAAGTGTCAAGTCTCTAAATTCTGGAAAATCGGACAACGCCTCCTTTGTTTCTACTTACTTTGCCACCTTTTCAAGGCGAATACATTAACCAAACCGCCACGTTTAAGGCCCGATCAATGCGATCAACAATAGGGGATTACCGCCTACTAGGCGTGTAAAATTCGCCCACAAGCGATATCAAACTAATACAACTACTAGGCCAAATCAGCAAACTTGAGGTCTTATAACATCGATTCTTATCAATTTCCATTTCAATCCAAATTGTTAGCATAACATGATATCAAGTCGCGATCGATTATACTACTATAATCTTGAAGTAAGTAATATCGCGATTCTAGTAAACAACCAAATTCTAATTCAATTTCAAATGACTCGGCGTATCATTTTTGGATTTTGAACTTCAATTTCCATAACACTTATTAAACTTCATAACACATATCACATGATCAACATAAATTATCATAACATGAATTCTTCAATTACAAAAGTAAAATGAAGGTTATACCTCAATTAGCCCAAATATGATCGAGATCACAAGTCGATCCTTAGCAACTTTAGCTCATCGCTTCGACGTTCGATCCATTCAAGCAACCCTTAGAAGCATGAATAACTCATCTTCAAGTTCCAGCTTCAAAGTTGAATAACCCCTTAGGTTTTCGCCTTGCGACTAATGCAACGCCGTTTTTAGGGATCTTTCTGTTGAGATACACTTATGATACCCTTAGGTACCTTGGTTTAAAGTGGGAGCTTATTGAATGACAATTGAAATTTTTCTTCAAACCACATGCCTAAGCCTAGAGCTACTTAGTGAAGAACACAAAATTCTTGAAATTTTTCTAAGTGTAGAAGTCATCTTGCACTAGTAGGATGAATATATAACCAAGCGGAGGTTAAGATTAGAACAACTTGTGTGGTTTGGATCATTTCACAGGATCGAGCGAGTGGCATTTGACTTAGTCAACAATGTCAAGCTATTTGTCTTTGCGAGACTTGGTTTTAAATTATGGTCAAATGACCATTTCCTCTATCACATTTTGCGTCCAAGACCGTTAAGGGGTGTGACACGTGTAGCCATCCGTGCGTCATGATATTTCGTTTCAGACAAATTCCAAAATTAGATAAATTTTTACTCGTCTCAAGCCTTAACATTTTGAGTTCTTACGTGCGTTCTTATAAACATATCACGAAATTAGGGTGTAACACGAGTCCCTAACGACATGTTGCTTATATGTTGTGTCTTTGTAGTTTGGTTATCATACATGTCTCTGCTTTATATAGACTATTATGATTTCATTTCTGGTATTTTGGTTTCACATGCTTGGTACTGTTGTCTTGACCTCCTTGAGGGTTGCGTTCACGCGCGAGTTGAGGTACGTAGCTGGCGATCCATACTCTTAGGATCGCTGTTCGGTTCTCGGAAAGCTCCATATCTCGGAAGCTTGTCACGTGATGCAGTTCCTGAAGTAGTAGACTTTTGTATATTCGGGGGCATGGCGGGGCCTGTCCGTCATTATGGTTTCAAAATTCTTAAGTGCATGCCTTTGTTGTGGCGAGTTTGTAAGGGATATGCTGTTCAAGTTTTCATTTATGTACAAAAATGTAACCGTTTAGGTTGCTTTGTTTTCTTATTTCGCTTTCTTTCATGAGTTTTTATTTACTGTGGTTTTCTCGATGTTGTATCACTAGGGTGCGGGGTAAGGCACGATCCACGGGCCAGGATCGGTCGTGACAAAAGTGATATCAGGCGATTAATCCTCGGAAAGTGTCTGGCCGTATCTAGTAGAGTCTTGATTATCGGTGTGTTGTGAACCACATCTATAATCGGGAGGCTACATGATATTTAGGTTGGTTTCCATTCTTCTCACTCTGAGATCGTGCCTTGAGTGTGTTATAAGTTGGACTCCTGCAGCGTATTCTTATGTACGTTACGCCTCTAAGAACAACGAGCCCGGGAGGGCAAGGCGTGAGAGGAGGCTGCGAATAGAGCCTGAGAGGTTCACGAGGGCACGAGCACGGTCATTACAGAGATAGTGCTTACGGCAGCGAGTTTTATGGCCGCCCGGCCCGAGTTTAGAGCGGCGTGATTTCTCACGAGCCCACGATACGAGCCTCGGTTCGCGACCGGGAGAGATATGAGTTCAGAGATGGCCCGATTCTGCTAAGTGGTGGTGGAAATGAGAACGAGCGAGGCCAGGTGGTTCAGCGATGCGATGATTCACCACCTAGATCGATGATGCGAGACTTGAGATTTCTTGGTGCGATTCGCGAGTTCTATGGGTAGAGAGCTGAGGATGATCCTCAGGGTGTCGTGCTAGTTTGGGAGATTGTTATACTTGCGGCCGTCAGGGCCATGTGGTGGGAGGATGTCACGTAGGAGGATCTGAAGGATGGCTCGGCCTACAAGGTCGATTGCGGGTTGATTGTTCGGGAGAAGGGGTGTTAGTCGGATGAGGTCACCCCTGCCTCGTTGTGGCCATTGTAATAGACTCGGGTATGGGAGTGTAAATGCTGCTTCAGCGCTTGTGTGCTTGCGGCAACATGGCCATTTGGTGAAGTTTGTTCGACCGGAGGAAGCGAGATGTAGAGACTTCGACGCCCGGGATCGGTGGGTGGTTCATCGCACTTATTTAGCTAGGCGCCTGCGTAGCGGGATTATGATTAGGCGACAAAGGAAAGTGAGCGATGGTTGCGGAGATATCTTTAGCCCAAGAGACTTGTTTATGTGGTTATGGTAGATACATGCAGTGCCGTATTAGGATAGCTTTGTGAAAAGAAAAAAATGTGATTTAGAAGCATGGAGTAGTTGAAAATGGGTAAATGCGGAGGCGAGACAAGTGTGAGCTTTAGGATTTATAAGCATTAGAATCTCGGATGCAAGGTAGTCTTGAGTGGAAGATTTTACGGTTATCTTTGTGAGAATCCATCTAAAATGTTCGATTAATGATGACCAAGTTAGAGGTAGTAACCAGAGATATTGAAGCGAAGCAATAGCGAAATATGGTTCGTATAGTAGGAAGAGTTCAGTGTCACGAGGAAAGAATCTGACAGTAAGAAAAAGGTGAGGATGTGTTAAGAAGATGGAAGTGTCCTTGTTATAAAGTAAAAATTTGTGAAGGAAGTATCCTTTGGACCGTGGGTGGAGCTATTAGTATTGTTATACGCTTTAGAGGTGATTCTTATTTGGCTTGGATGTGAGTTTTTGCGCGTCGTGGTATTATGGCGAGTGTGGCATAATTGGTTTAAGTAAGTATAGTAGTGACGACTATCTGCGTCTGCGTTTTGGAGACTTAGAAGGAAAATTCGGGATGAATGTTTCTAAGGGGAAGAATGTTACACCAGTAAATTCTAGAAGATAAGATAAGAACATACCAAGGAAGATCAGTTTGAAAGTTGAAAGATAAGTTGACAAGCATGTGTTGGGCCAGTTTTGAGTCTACCTTGGAGTGTTGTACCCAGTTGTTAAGAATTTCGAGGTGTTTAAAAGCATAATGTGTAGTCAGTTAAATCTAGTTCCCAGCGCAACAAGCCGTTAAATCGATAGGACATCAGTCGAAAGTTATGGAAGTTACAAGTTAGGTCTTGTGATCGAGGCAAAACAACGATTTTCAGTTGAAGTGCAGTAGCGCCGGGCCGGAATGTAGGGCATGGCGGTTGTCTTGGGAGTCCTTGAGGTTCTGCGCCATGTGCCGAATCTTGGAACTTTCCGGAAGTTGAGCGCGCGGCTGGTGGCGAGGCGCAGCGCAGGCGGGATTTTCTGAGGGGAAATCGAGGGATATTTTGTTAAAAGCCTATGGGAGGGTGACAAGTGTCCCTCCCGTCGTTTTGACCGAGGAAGGGGCCTATTTTAGGGCCAAGTCTTGGAAGACTTGGCCATTTCTTCTCAAAACCCTCCTAGAAACCCTCTCCTCTTCTCTACAGATTTTTGAAGAAAACCTAGCTTAGGAGAAATTGTTGGAGGCGGCAAGAAGGAAAAGTGTGGGTAGTCTTGTGGGAAGACTTGGTGGGCGAGTTTGTGGAAAGAAGTGGAAGAAAGGGGCTTTGTGGGTTTCTCCAAGGTAAAAGTTTCCCGTTCTCTTGGATATGAGTTATACTTGTTATAGTAGTTTAGAAATGAGCACAGAGGTATTATATTTTAGTAGTTTAGAATTGAGCACAGGCATTATATTTGAATAGATTTGGATCTTGTTGTCTTGTTGAAACAGAAATGGGCATGTTAGCCTTAGATTGTAACTTGATTGGATTTCTAATTTGGTAAATCACGTATTTGTAAAGAGGATTGTAATTGTTGAAGATGTCTAAGGCTAGATATCATATTAGACCTAAGAACTTGTAATACCAGTATTTCAGTATATGCGTGAGAATACGTCTGGTTGTGGCCTTAGTTAGCCTTGGGCGTTTTCTTTTGTACCTGACTACGCTAAAAGAATCGTTTCAGGCGAAAGCGTTTCCCACTTTTGTAGAGTAAATTAGGCTATGCCATTTCTTATTTTGCGGATTTTTGAGAGGCGAAACATTTTGGACCAACGGGAGGGTGGCATGTGTCACCTGCATTGGAAGCAAGTGGGGTGGCTTTGGGCCGATTGGGCGTCAAGAGGGTGTTGGCCTTGGCGATTGGTTCCTTACTTAGGCCTTGTTTTTGTGCCATGTTTTGTGGAGTGTTTTGTGGAGTGTTTTGTGGAGTAGGGGTTAGGGTGCACTTGGCTTGATCTTGGCCTTACACTTGCCTTGCACTTGTCTTCATCTTGGCCGTTGGTTGGCGAGGCTTGAGCTATAAATACCCTCTTGAGATGAAGAGTTCTTCGTCCACAAAGCTTTCAAGTCTAAAAATCCTTCCCTCTCCGCTTTGTAGCAATTCGTCCAGCACCCCTCCCGAGAAGCTTGGCGAGGCTACCCCAGCCACAGCCTAGCGAAACCTACCCCCTCCCTTGGTAGAAAAGTTGCCTTCTTGTTTTGTTATAATGCCCAAATACCTAGCCCAAATACCTTAGTACTTAGTAGAAGTTGTGAAGAACTTAAGGTTTCATGGAGCATACAACTTAGGAGCAAAACCTTGCTCGGTAGCGACTTTTCTAGGATATTATTGGGCTTACAGGGTAACTAATCCTAACCCTCTTTTGAATTAGAGAATACTTCTTGTTGTAGAATAAGAATAAGTATAAATACTTAGAAGAATAATCAAACTGTACTTACATGGGAATTTGTTTTCCAGAACTTATATAGCTCACGGTAGGGAAGTCTTTGCCCGACTTCAGTAGAATTATGAACCCTCTGTTTAGAATGACCTTGAGTAGTCTTTGATAGATATCTGTGACTATTATAGTGACTCTGCCTTGCGACATATTGACTTAGCGGGTGGTTTTATTTGAGAAGGTATGTGATTCTTCTAAAGCATGATATTTTACAATATATGAGTGCGGTGAGGCGTACATGTGTTAAGCTGAATAATAACTACGGCAATGTCTTTGACTTAAGCTGAATAATACTTACGGCAATGCCTGGCTTAAGCTTTGAATAACAAAGAATGAAAACATTTCAAAGAATCTTGAATCATTTTTAACGAAGATAAATATTTGGTTTTAAAACAAAAGCTTAAGAGTTATACTAGCTTTATGGGAAGTTAGGTATATGACTTAAGAAGATAAAAAGGCATTTACTTGTTTGTTTATAAAGCCTTGTATTGATTTACATTAAGTGTAATAAGATTTGTGTGAT
The DNA here is from genome assembly GCA_029844215.1 of Przewalskia tangutica. NCBI lineage: Eukaryota > Viridiplantae > Streptophyta > Magnoliopsida > Solanales > Solanaceae > Przewalskia > Przewalskia tangutica. The sequence goes on from JAQGDG010000034.1 coordinate 1,532,920, forward strand.
AAGTAGACATATTATGATGCTACAGGTTAGTGTCTTGAATTCTTTGTGTAAAAGGGTCATTAACTTGTGCTTACGTTGCTAGCAGTAAGTCAGTTGTCTTGTTATTGTATCACCTACCCCCCATTTGTTATCACAGGGCTTGCCCCGCGATCTTGGTCTATCACGGCTATCACGATGCTGTGAGACTATGCGGGCGACGGTATGCTCGGGATTGATCATTCGGGTGTTTAGCACGATGCGGGATTCACTATGCGATCTGTTGAGACTATGCGGTCTTTTGAGGCTATGCGAGTGCGGGAGCCTAGGCGGATCTTAGGGGTTGGCTGCCGATGCGAGGAATACCTCGTGCGGTGCGTGTGTGACCCGTGCGAGTGCGGAAGTCGAGGACTAGGCCGCGAGAATGATACTATGGGCGATTGGCCTTGCCCGATCATTGCGGCCTAGAATAGACATTCTGATTTTCCTATTCTTGTTGTTGTTTGTGATGTGACACTATGTGCAATTGGGCGATTGTATTTGTGAAAAGGTTTTAAATAAATTGATTTTATTTAAGTTCTTTATAGTTTCACATACTTGGTACTGTTATCTTGACCTCGCCCGGAAGCTGCGTTAAATCTGCGAGTAAGAGCAGCGGTGCTAGATCCACGTTCTAGGATCTCTACGTTGGTGTCGGGAGCTCCGTCCTTTCGGAGGCTCTGCTTTTAGGTATGATCTCACTGTTGTAGATAGTTTTATGCGATCGAGGGTATGGCGGGACTGTCGCCATAGTTGTATATTTCCTTAAGTGCGTAGTCTGTTATGCGATGTCGGATGTAGCGCTAAACCGTATTTTTATATATATCTTGAAAAGCGTGTTTTCTCACTTAAAGCGTATGTTCTATTTTATAAAGCTGTTTCATGTCTTGCTTTATATTTCCATTGATTACTCGATGTATGACTACTTGGGTGCCATTGAGGCACGATCCACGAACCACAGGCAGTGCGTGACAAAAAGTGGTATCGAGCGATTAATCCTCGGAAAGTGTCTGAGCCGTATCTAGTAGAGTCTTGATTATCGGTGTGTTGTGCGCCACATGATAATCGAGGAGGCTATAGGATATTTAGGATTGGTTTCCATTCTTCTCATTACGAGATCGTGCTTTAGTCTTTGTGTTATAGGTTGGACCCCTCTAACGTATTCCTTTCTATGTGATTATGCCTCGCGTAAGGCAACCGGGCCCAGAAGGGCAAAGCGGCCGAGGCGCTAGCGAGACACCAGTCACGAGGCTCGAGCCAGTCTATACGAGGCGGCGGGTTACATGGCGCCGCCCGGCCAGCGAGACCCGCAGTACCCCGCTCGCATCCCGCGGCTGGCGGAGAGTTAGGCTCTGAGAGATGGCCCGACTTTTAGCTAAAGTTGTGGCCCGTCTGAGAGAAGTGGATCTGGCGATTCGATTCGGCTCGGCTCGATCGCGCGTAGTGCACGAGGCGAATAGTTTGAGACTACGGGATTTCCTTAGTTGTAGCCCTCGAGTTTCTGGTCGGCGGAAGATGATCGCGAGAGTTCGTCCGTCATTTGCGAAGGATTATCACGGGTGATCGGGGCTTGGGCGAGTCTGTGACATTCGGTTCGCGTCGGTGCGTGATACATGATCGATTAGTTTGATTCATGGGAGCTTTCGGGAGAGCATGCGCTCGGCGGTATGGGATGAGTTTTGAGGCTTTTCTCACTGCTTCTTGCCTCCGCGGATGAGGAGGCCGGTGATAGATTCTTATTCTTTGAGGCGGGAGGGCGCCGCGGTGAGAAGTCTGATGTCGAGTTTGATTCTTTGGCTCGATATGTCCCGCCTTTGTAGCGAGATGGAGGGCGGGAGTGCATCGCTATGTCAGGCTAGATGATTACATGGCGAGTCTTGTGCGGGTGTGTCCGCCCCGAGCATGGACATGCGCCGTATGCGAGCTCGTCTGGCTGAGGATGTGAGGCGTAGAGGCCGCGGGTAAGCGATATCGGCGGCGAGAAGAAGGCGAGGCGGCGGTTCTTTTGGTAGTCCTCGGGGTGGCGGCGTCGTGAAGTCGGTGCACCACGGCGGTATGAGCGCTCTACCTCATTTCGATCTGACCCGAGCGATCGGGCGGTCGGGGCCCGGGACTTGTTTCGGGTAGCGAAGTGCTAGCCGTTGAGTCTGCTCGGTGTGCGTTGTGGCGAATACCGTTACGGGCGTACTCGGGAGCTGCTATACTTGTGGCGGCGGTCATATCGCGAAGTTTGTCGGCCGGGGCGGCGGTAGTAGGGCCGATCTACGAGTGCATTGCGGCTCTTCATCCCAGCGATTACTCGCCGGAGAACAAGGTACACGTGGATCGTGAGTCGCGGCGGTCGTGTGCGCGAGTCGATTCGCGGTCCTCGAGCGCGTATATGCTTTGTCGGTAAGCGGGATCGGGAGGCCTCGCGATGTAAATCGCAGTACCTTATCGGTTCTGGGTTTGATGTGTATGCTTTGATAGATCGGGTTCTACTCTGTCATATATCTCCGCTTGTTGCTAGTAGGATAGGGATAGGCACGAGTCCATAGACACTTTCGAGTAGCTCGCGATGGGTGATTCGGTGGTAGCTCGGCGGGTATATAGAGCTTGTCTGTGACCATTCTGATCGTCGGACCACTGGCCGACTTGATAGAGTTGGAGATGATTGACTTGGCGTGATTATGGGGATGGATTGGCTAGCTTCTTGCTCGCCAATGTAGGCTATGAAGAGAGAGTTATGCAGTTCGATTTCTGAGAGGCGGTTGTTGAGTGGGAGGAGCGCGGTATCGTAGAGGGTAGAGTTTATTTCCTACCTCGAGGCTAGGAAGATGAATGCAGAAGGGTATATCTATCATCTCGTTCGGGTGTTTGATCACGAAGGCTGCGGTACCAGATTTTGATCGATTCGATGGTCGTGAGTTCCCAGGCGTGTTTCGGATGACCTCCGGGTATCCCTCGAGAGGAGATCGAGTTTTGTATAGATGTGTTGCGGATACTCGGCCTATTTCCATTCCGCCATACGAATGGCTTTGCCGAGTTGAGAGAGTTGAAGGATCGGCAGGGATTTGCTAGAGAAGGGCTTATTAGGCCCAGTGTTTCTCCACGAAGCGCCGGTATTGTTACGTGAAGAAGAAGGGCGGGGCCAGCTGCGCGTAATGTGTTGATCTGAGCGGTGAACAAGGTGACCATTAAACGAATACCCTTCCGAGATTGATGATTTGTTCGACGATTGCGAGTGCGAGATGTTTCTCAGATTGATCTGCGATCGGGCTATCATCAGTGCGAGTCGAGAGGTGGATGTCCACAGGGTGCATTCGGACGATGCGGGCATTATGAGTTGGTCATGTCTTTTAGGTTGACGATACTCGTGGTATTCATGGATTTGATGAGCAGAGTGTTCAAACCATTTTGAACCGTTTGTGATAGTGTTCATTGATGATATCTTGGTTTATTCTCGCTCGAGCGGAGCATGCGGAGCATTTGAGGCTGTCTTGTGATTCTCGGAGACCAGCGATTATGCGCCAAGTTTTCCAAATGTGAGTTTTGGTTGACTTGATGGCGTTTCTTGGGCATATTATGGTGATGGCATTCGAGTTGTCTGGCGGGTCGAGCGATCGAGACTTAGCCTGAACCTCTTACTCAAAGCGAGGTTCGCGATTTAGGCCTTGCGAGGATATTATCGGCGGTTCGTAGAAGTTTGCTTATATCTGCACCATTGACTAAGTGACTCGGAAAGCGGCGAGTTCGATGGTGATGCTTGTGGCGGGGTTTCGATTCTTGAAGGAGAGATTGGTGGCGCCCGTTCTTACTCTTCGGAGGTCGAGCGGTTATGTGCGTGTATTGTGATCGTCGAGCATCGGGTTGGGATGTGTGTTGATGCGGCATGGCGGGGTTATAGCATATCGTCGGCGGTGAAGAAACACGAGAACTACCCGCGTGATTTGGAGTTAGCGGTAGTAATTCACGCTTTGAAGATGCGGAGGCACTATTTGTATGGGGTTCACGTGGATATTTATACGGACCACAGAGCCTCGGTATATCTTGACGAGAGGAGTGAACTTCGGCGAAGGCGGTGGTTAGAGTTGCTTAAGGATTCACGATGTTGATATCTGTACCACGGGAAGGCGATGTTGTGGCGGATGCTCTTAGTCGTAGTCGATGGGAGCCTATCGGATGTGCGACTAGAGAGGAGGACATGGTTAGTGATTTGCATCGATTAGCGAGCCTTGGTGTCCGTTTGATTGATTACGATAGCGATGGGGTTAAAGTTAGTGAGGTTGCAGTCTTCCATCGTCGAGAGGTGAAGACAGCGATTCGAGATCGGCTTTGATTCGATATCGTGTCTGACTCTTACGTGAGGCAAGGGTCGCTTTTGGTAGCTTTGATGGGGTGCTAAGGTTTGAGAAGCGGTATGTGTTCCGGATGTTTGAGGACTTGGCGGAGTTCTTGGGAAGCACCGCGGTAGCGTTACTCTATCCATCGGGGTCGACCAAGATGTACCGCGACGCCCAGATCGTGTATTGGTGGGATGGCTTGAAGAGAGGCGTTGCGAGTTCGTAGCTCGGTGCGTGTTGTCGGCGGTGAAGGTAGAGCACGAGGCACGGTGGTTTATTCTGAGCGATTGAGATCGACACGGAAGTGGGAGGTAATCAGCATGGACTTCATCACGGGATTACCTCGCACTCGGAGGAGGCGTGATTCTATATGGGTTATCGTCGGCGGTGTGAAATCAGCCCACTTCTTCCGTCCGGACGACTTTTGGTGAGATTATGCGAACTTTACATCAGAGATCGTCGGTGCATGAGTCCTGCTTGATCATATCGGGCAGAGCGATTCTGGCTAACCAGAGAGTCGCTTCGAGAGGGTTTAGGGGCCTTGGTGAGCACAATCTTGCATTTCATCCTGAGCAGACGGGCGGGCGCGCTATCGGACTGCGAGGATATCTTTGCGAGCTGTGTTATTGACCGATGGTAGTTGGGAGGATCATTTACCTCTGGTTGAGTTTGCGTATAATAATAGCTACCACTCGGTATTGGATGGCGCCTTATGAGGCCTTGTATGGGAGGAAGTGCGGTCGCCTATAGGTTGGTTCGATGTGGGCGAGTGCGGCTAGTGGGACCAGATTTGGTGCGTGACGATGGATAAGGTGAAGCTTATCAGGCGGCTATTGGCGGCTCGAGTCGGCGAAGTCGTATCGGATCATCGTCGTCGGCATCTTGAGTTCGAGGTTCATGATTGGGTTTTCCTAAAGGTGTCACCATGAAGGGTGTGATGAGATTTGGGAAGAAGGAAACTCGGCCCTAGGTACGTTGGTAGTTTAGTTGTCGCGAGGTAAGCGAGGTTGCCTATGAGTTGAATCTGCCGTCGATCACGGAAGCGGTGCATCCGGTTTTCACGTATCTATCTTTGAGAGATGTATCGGGGATCCATCTAGGTACGCCGTTGGCGATGTCGGTGGCCAGGGGTTATCATATGAGGAGATTCCATGCGCGATAGTCGATCGTCGAGTTAGGCGTCTGCGGACGAAGGGCGTGGCCGTCGAAGTCTTGTGGCGGAGCGAGCTCGAGAAGGAGATGGCGTGGGAAGCCGAGGAGGACATGAGGCGAAGTATCCTCACTATTCCCAGCACCTCCGGGTAATTCACTTTCCTACTTGTAAATTTTAGTTATCGTTTATGCCTAGTGTTGTTTTGTGGCGCGTGTGGCAATTGCAAGCTGTTTAAGTTATGAAGAATCTTATCGTTAAGCTGTCTTGAGAAGGAACATTCGGGGCGAATGTTTCTAAGGAGGAGAATGTAATACCCGTATTTCGGAGTAATATGCGTAAGGAATACGTCAAAAGTTGTAGATTGCCTTGGGCGTTTTCTTTTGTACCTGACTCACTAAAAGAATCGTTTCAGGCAAGCGTTTCCACGACTTTTGTAGAGTAAATTCGGCTATGCCATTTCTTATTTTGCGGATTTTTCCAGAGGCGAAACATTTTGGACAGCGGGAGGGTGGCGTGTGTCACCTGCATTAAACAAGTGGGGTGGCTTTGGGCGATTGGGCGTCAGAGGGTGTTATGGCCGATTGGTTCCTTGCTTAGGCCTTGTTTTGTGCCATGTTTTGTGGAGTGTTTTGTGGAGTGTTTTGTGGAGTAGGGGTTAGGGTGCACTTGGCTTGATCTTGGCCTTACACTTGCCTTGCACTTGTCTTCATCTTGGCCATTGGTTGGCAGGCGAGCTATAAATACCCTGCTTGAGATGAAGAGTTCTTCATCCAAAAGCTTTCAAGTCTAAAAATCCTTCCTCTCCACTTTGTAGCAATTAGTCACACCCCTCCCCTTGAGAAGCTTGGCGAGGCTACCACCTAGCCTAGCGAAACCTACCACTCCTTGGTAGAAAAGTTGCCTTCTTGTTTTGTTATAATGCCCAATACCTAGCCCAAATACCTTAGTACTTAGTAGAAGTTGTGAAGAACTTAGGTTTCCTTGGACATCTGACTTAGGAGCAAAACCTTGCTCAGTAGCGACTTTTCTAGGATATTATTGGGCTTACAGGGTAACTAATCCTAACCTCTTTTGAATTAGAGAATACTTCTTGTTGTAGAATAAGAATAAGTATAAATACTTAGAAGAATAATCAAAGCTGTACTTACATGGAATTTGTTTTCACTGATGAACTTATATAGCTCACGGTAGGAAGTCTTTGCCCGACTTTCTAGTAGAATTATGAACCTCTGTTTAGAATGACCTTGAGTAGTCTTTGATAGATATCTGTGACTATTATGGTGACTCTCTGCGCGACATATTGACTTGGCGGTGGTTTTATTTGAGAAGGTATGTGATTCTTCCTAAAGCATGATATTTTACAATATATAGTGCGGTGAAGCGTACATGTGTTAATGAATAATAACTTCGGCAATGTCTTTGACTTAAGCTGAATAATACTTACAGCGATGCCTCGGCAAGCACGAATAACAAGAAGCGAAAACATTTCAAAAGAATCTTGAATCATTTTTAAGAGAAGATAAATATTTGGTTTTTAAAACAAAAGCTTAAAGTTATACTAGCTTTATGGGAAGTTAGGTATAATGACTTAAGAAGATAAAAGGCTGTTTACTTGTTTGTTTATAAAGCCTTGTATTGATTTACTGTTAAGTGTAGTAAGATTTGTGTGATAAATAGACATATTATGATGCTACGGGTTAGTGTCTTGAATTCTTTGTGTAAAGGGTCATTCTTTGCTTGCTTACGTTGCTAGTAAGTCCGTTGTCTTGTTATTGTATCACCTACCCCTTTGTTTATCTGGGGCTTGCCCGCTTGATGCAGTCTATACGGCTATGCGGTCTGTGAGACTATCGCGGAGCGGTATGCTCGAGATTGATCATTCGGGTGTTTAGCGATCACGGGGATTCCACTATGCGTCTGTTGAGACTATGCGGTCTTTTGAGGCTATGCGGTGCGGGAGCCTAAGCGGATCTGGGGTTGGCGCCCAATGCGAGAATACCTCATGCGGAGTGCATGTGTGACCCGTGCGAGTGCGGAAGTCGAGACTAGGCACGCGAGAATGATACTATAGGCGATTAGCCTTGCTTGATCATTCGCGGCCTAGAATAGACAATTCTGATTTTCCTATTCTTGTTGTTGTTTGTGATGTGACACTATGTGCAATTGAACTGATTGTATTTGTGAAAAGGTTTTAAATACTTTGATTTTATTTGATTCTTTATAGTTTCACATACTTGGTACTGTTATCTTGACCTCGCCCGGTGCGTTCATGCCGCGGTAAGGGCGCAGTGCTAGATCCACATTCCTAGGATCTCTACGTTGGTGTCGGGAGCTCCATCCTTTCGGAGGCTCTACTTTTAGGTATGATCTCCTGTTGTAGATAGTTTTATGCGATCGAGGGTATGGCGGAATACTGTCGCCATAGTTGTATATTTCCTTAAGTGCGTAGTCACATGTTATGCAATATCGGATATAGCGCTAAACCGTGTTTTTATATATCTTAGAAAGCGATGTTTTCTCACTTAAAGCGTATTCTATTTTATAAATTGTTTCATGTCTTGCTTTATATTTCGATTACTCGATGTATGACTACTTGGGTGCCGGTAAAGGCACGATCACGAACCTGAGCGGGTGTGTAAGAACAGATGGAAAAGAGTTGAAAGGGTTAGTATTGGTTATATTGTTGGCAAGAATGGCATGGAGATTATGGGTTTATTTTTGTGTTGTTGTGGGGCGGAATTTTACGTATTAGTAGGCGTGTAATCCTTGTATTCTTTGAATTAATTGAGCCTTAAATGTGGCGTTGGTTATTGAATTTGGCCTTGAAAAGGTGGCATAGTAAGTAGAAACAAAGGAAGTTACGTCCAAATTTTCCGTAGAATGTAGGGACCTTGCACTTAGTTATTCTCGTTCGAAGCTAGATTTTGATAGGCGTTTATGACCACTTATAGGATTGAAGTACTACAGTAGCATATTCTACTTAAGGAGATAGTCTTGTGGAGCATTTTGCTTATTGTCGTGATCGGCGCGAGGTATGTGATTCTTCCTATCCTCTTGACGTGACTATTTGTGAAATATATAGTGCGGTAGGACGCGTGTGTTAAAGATTAAATTTCCCTTTTGTGCCTTGACTTGATATGAAGTGTAAAGGTCTTGATTGTGTGAAAAAGTAGTAAACTCCCATTCGTTAGTAATGGGTACTTGGTTGTTAAAGAATAAGCCCTCTTGGTCTCATAAAGGCTTATAGTTGTAATTGGTTGGTTTAAAACATAAAGTGTTATAACGGCTTTATGGGAAGTTTGTTATCACCACTTTATGTAGGTAAAAGAATGGGTTGTTGATTTGAAAGATAAGAGACTTGACTTGTAATTGACCTAAATGGTGTTGAAAAGTGTGAAACCTCATTCGTGAGAAATGAGTACTTAGTTTTAAAAGAATAATGTTGCATAAATTTGGAAATGGAATAAGAATCGAACAAGCCAATGCAGCGTTAATAAAGGAAAGAAGTAATGACAATTTATCATGTTAAAACCAAGAAACCTCCATCGTATAGAAGCTAAGATAAGACAAAATGGTATTACATTTCCTAGATCATGGCTCTAATAAGAATTATTGAAATCAAGTTTTGATCTTCTTAAAATTCCAAAGTAAGGAATTCGATTTCTAAAAGAAAAGAGACTTAAGAATTGGAAGTGTTTTGTTTTAAAAGAAAGGCATGGTTTTGTCTTGTATTGTTTTAAAACATAAAGTGTTATAATAGCTTTATGGGAAGTTAGTTATAACGACTTTATGGAAAATAAAGAAATGGATTCATTATTGGATTTAGAATGGTAACTTGATTTTTGGAAATAGAAGTAACTTGTTTTCAAATATTGAACTATTTGTGATGGAAAAACATAAGTGGCTTGGTTATAAAAGGTAGGAGTACCTTGATCTTAAAGGTTAGATACTTGGGTTTCTTGGTATACTTGACGTTGTGTTAAGTGTTTAAAGTAACTTGAGTTGTGTGTAACTTGCCTATGCTTGTTGTGATAGCCTTGTTATGCAAGTGTTTGATGGTGTGCTACCGAGCCTCTCGATGGAGGGCCGGCTATCTGGTTGATTGATGGACATCTTGCACGTTGGGTAGCCAGCGGGTATCTTCACTATATCGATCCTCTTGGACATCTTGACCGTTGGGTAGCCGGGTATGCTTCCATTAAGTGTTATCTTGTTATTTATGCGGACATACCGACACATTGGGTAACCGCGGGTATCTTCCACTATATCGATCCTCTTGGACATGCGACACGTTGGGTAGCCAGCGGGTATGCTTCCGTTAAGTGTTATCTTGTTATTTGTCCGACATCTTGACACGTTGGGTAGCCAGGGTATGCTTCCTATATCGATCCTCTTGGACATCTTGACACGTTGGGTAGCCCCGGGTATCTTCCTTTTAGGAGTGTTATCTTGTTATTTGTTTGGACATCGCGACCGCGTTGGGTGGCCGAGTATGCGTCCGCGGTGAGTATTATCTTGTATTTGTTTGGACATCGACACGTTGGGTAGCCGGGTATGCTTCCATAGTGAGTGTTATCTTGTTAGTTGTTTGGACATCTACGAAACACGTTGGGTGGCCGGGTATGCTTACGAGGATTGTTATCTTGTTATCTCCTTTGGACATCTGAAACACGTTGGATGGTCACGGTATGGGCCCAGGGCGGTTCGAGCCATGCTTATCTGAGGTGAGATCTTGGGGCATGCGACCATTGTCATGAGTTAAATTCTGGGTTGTATTTGAGTGATGATTTCAGGCGTGAGTCCCTAACTTGACATGATCGCTTATATGTTGTGTCTTGTAGTTTGGTTATCATACATGTCTCGCTTTATATAGACTATTATGATTTCATTTACGATATTTTTGCCACATACTTGGTACTGTTGTCTTGACCTTCTTGGGTGCGTTCATCCAGCGGGTTGAGAGTGCGTAACTGGCGATCCACACTCTTAGGATCGCTGTTCGGTTCTCGGAAAGCTCCATATCTCCTAAGCTTGTCGTAGTGCGGTTCCTGAAGTAGTAGACTTTTGTATATTCGGGGGCATGGCGGGCCTGTCCGTCATTATGGTTTCAAAATTCTTAGAGTGCATGCTTTGTTGTGGGCGAGTTTGTAAGGGATGCTGTTAGTTTTCATTTATGTACAAAAAATGTAGTTTGGGTTAGCCGTTTTCTTATTTCAACGCTTTCTTTCATGAGTTTTATTTCGTGGTTTTCTCTCGATGTTGTATCACTAGGGTGCAGGGTAAGACACGATCGGGCCGGATCGGGTCGTGACAGACCGACTGATTAGTTCGGCTTTTCGCGTAAGATAGCGAGTGATGCCGTTCTGAATGTAATCCGATATTGCACTAGTGAATGGGGCAAGCGATCCACCGAGACGAAATTGGGGACAAAGGGATCCCCCAGTGCATCTTGGAAAGCTGATGCGAATCTACTCCGGACAAGATCGAGTCACGAAGCTGTATCATGCGCACCGCTATGTGACGGAGGATTTAGATGGGTTAAGAGTTAACCACGAGACAGCCTCGACTCTTCAAGACATTCCATAAGAATCCCAAGAAGATACATCTCCTTTGGCAAAAGCATAAGGTCATCTGCGAATGCAAGGTGAGTAATTCCCAATCTCTTACACTTTGGATAATAGGAGAAAGCTCTTGTCATGACCTTTAGTTTTAGCATCCTTGAAAGGTATTCCATGCCTGAGATAAAGAGCGAAGGAGACATATGATCACCTTGTCTTAGGCCGCTTACCGAAGTAACCGTAGCTCCGTTGATTGAAAGAGAGAAAGAAGTTGAGCTAACACGTTCCATGATCCATCTTACAAATCTGTCCAGGAAAATTGAGGCCTCTTGTACCGGCTCAAGAAGCTCCAAGAGGCCGTATCAAATGCTTTTGAAGATCCATAAGCATACAAGGTGAGACTCTAGCTCTATTAAAACCTCTCACACTCTTGTGAAACAAAGACATTATCCATCATGTTTCTTCCTTTCACAAAAGCCCTCGAGATTTGTCACAAGAGTAGGAAGAACCATTGCCATTACATTAGCTAAAATCTTTGTTATGATCTTGTAGACCACATTAGTCAATCAATAGGCCTAAAATAATTTACCTTGGGATCCGTCGGTCTTGGCGGGAGGGTAATGATGGTGTGATTCACTTGCGAAAGAACTCCTGATGAGAAGAATTCTCGAACAACTTCTTACTACGCATCTTCTCCATCTATTCTTGAAGAAGGCGCGAAAAACCATCGGGCAGTGCCTTGTCATTGCCTATATCGGAAAGAGCTTCCCAAATCTCCTTTGGGGAGATAAAATGCAAAAGATGTAATCCATCCTCTTAGCAGCTTTGGGCGTTGAACAACGGGATCAAAGTAGGTAGTGGATCGGGATGTGCCTAAAAGGTCCTTGTAAAATTCTACAAGCAATTCTCTAACTTCCCGGGAGATGTTGTGATAGTTCCGTTGGCCTTGACAAGGTAGTTGATCGAGTTCACGACATTACTCATCTTGATCAAGTCAGGAAGTATTTGGAGCATTTATCACTTCCCAATCAAGTGTTTACGCCTCGACTTTTGCCTTATGAAGTGTCTCTCGGCTTCCAGTAAGGTGTTTGCTTTAGCTCTTGAGGACTTAACCTTGTCTTTTAGTTCCTCATCAAAGGGATCTTCCATATGTGCATTGATAGCCTCCTAAAACTCAATGTTTGCCCCATTTGCTCTTTGTTCAATACCTCCAAAATCACTTATATTTAATTCCCGCAATGGTTGCTTCAAGGCTTTCAATTTTGAGGCTAGAACGAATTGGCGATTCATATGTCTTGTCTCGTGATGATGCCAAAATGTTCTCGGCGGGGTGAGAGCAGCATATTCATGAACTTGAAGGCCGTTTCCCAACATTATAGGATCACGATAACCTGCAGTAGCTATCACGGGGCGGTGGTCAGAGACGGGTTCCATAAGCAAGTAATTGGCGTGCATTCGAGGTCAAATCACTCCAATGTTGATTCATCATTACTCTATCAAGCTTAGACCAAATAGAACCATTCGTCCAAGTGTAGAAGGAACAGGAAGAAGGAGTGTCTTCTAGTCGTGAGCATTCTGAATTCTCCAAGATCTCTAAGTGCGTAAGGCGTGAGAGGAGGACACCCCGCTTATCATGTGGTAGCAATAAGTGTTGAAATCTCCCATAATCATCCAAGGCTTAACAATGCCAATGCCCGAGTGAGTAAGGTGATGCCAAAGCTTCTTCTATCCGGATGCTATAAACCGGGTACACAAATGTGGCAGGAAGGACAACTTGTGTTATATTACATCTAGCACGGACATGGATATGTTGAGAATCCATTCCAAGCTTCACAACAAACTCTGGAGGATCCCAGTAATAGCATTCTTCCGCCATGATGAATTCCAAGTTTGAGCAAAATTCCAAGCTTTGAATCTTTGAGTAGAAAAAGATTCTATCTTGCAGAGAATTTAGTTTCAATAGACAAACCATTTCCACATATCATGCTTTTGTGAGCCTACACAATAGTTTGCGTGGCTGCCATCCCTTTGTCGCGAAAGCCACGGACATTCCAACAAAGTACTTTCGTTAGGAAACAAAGGAGGTTTTGTTAGCACCTCACGCGCCTTTGCCTTTCAACGCTTTGGCGTGTTTTTCTTTGAGATTAATTCCTTCCATCCCTCTTCTTTGTTGTTGGAAGCCATAACGTGTGTCTCGGCCGAGCTATGTTCTCCGCGTTCAAAATTAATGCAGTGAAACAAGATTAGAATCCTCAGTAGCACACGTATAGGTTCCCCATCCAATGAAGGTTGCGGGTTCATTGGTCCTTGAGAATCGATCGCTTTGTCTCATTTATCATCCTATCATGTTGCGCTTGATGCCGGGGATGTGGTTGAGTCTTGAGGACCCTACTTGAGAGTCAGAGCTTGATGAGCCATGATGACCCATAGCGGAGAGCGACATGCGTAGCATTTCCCATACTTCGGGAACAAGAGGTGGTATGTTCTCAGCTCTTGATTATCATCAAGTTTCCATCAATGCGGGATGTTGATAAGGTGGTGGATAAGGGGGTGAGGGGTTGGCTCCACGTACCTCTTTTAGCGTCGGACAAGTAGATACTCACTCTTTGCTGGGGTACCATTTGGATTGCGTTTTAGGAGCTTAACCCGGTGTTGGCATCATCCTCGCCTTTCTACACTTCAAGTGATTGTGTCCAAAAGCCGCATTAATGATAGCAAAAGTCAGGGTAGTTTTCATAGTTCACCTTTGAGTATACCTTCTATTGTCGTTAGTTTGACAACAAATTCCATTCGTTCTTTGCTAACATCAACTTCCACTAATACTTGCATAGTTCATTTTGACCTTTCCTTAGTAAATTGATCGGTGTATAGAGGTTTTCCTACACGTGAAACAATCTGCTAAGGCGTTTGCCTCGAATAGAAGGGAATGTCATGGAAGGTGACCCAAATGGAATGTCCATGAATAATGTTATACCGTATTTCGGTATGCGTGAGGCGTACATACAAAGTTTAGCCTTAAAGGTTAGGCCTTGGGCGAAAATACTTGGGCCTGACTCACTAAAAGAATCGTTTCGTAAGCGTTTTACAAGACTCGCGTAGGTAAATTTAGCTATGTCATTTCTAATTTTTTGGATTTTTCCAGAAGTAATTCTTTGGACCAACGGAGAGAGACACTTTTCACCCTCTCGTTGATGGATGTGGGGCGGCAATAGGGCGATTGGATGGCCTTCTTGTCAGTAGTTGGTAGGATATTTTGTGTGCAGTTGGCTAAGGTGCACACTTGCCCAAATCTTGACCTTACACTTGCTTTGCACTTGGCATCATCTTGGCCATTGGTTGGCCACTTCTTGACCTATAAATACCCCATAAGATGAAGAGTTCTTCATCCACAAATCTTCTCCAAGTCTTGAAAATCCTCTCCTCTCCAGCAGCATTTTCGTCAACACGCCTCCCCTTCGAGTGAAGCTTGGAGGCAACCCCTAGCCTGGCGAAACCTACCCCCTCCCTTGGTATAAAGTTTCCTTCTAGTATTGTTATAATGCCCAAAATACCTGGCCCAAATCCCTTAGTACTTAGTAGAAGTTGTGAAGAACTTCTAAGGTTCCAAAGTGGAGCTATCCGGAGCGTACAATTAGGAGCTAAACCTTGCTCAGGATCGACTTATATCTAGGATATTATTGGGCTTATCGAGGTAAATAATCTTATCCTTCTCTTTGTAATTAGAGAATACATACTGTAGAAGTATAGAAATAAGTATAAAATACTTAGAAGGATACTACAGAATAGAATTGAACTGTTATCACAGTAGAAGGGTTTAAAAGAAGAATAATTGAACTATACTTACATAGGACTGTTTTCACAGTAGACTTGAGTAGCTTGACGGGTAGGGAAGTGCTGCCCAATTTTCCGTAGAATAGAGAACCCTCTGCTTAGAACTGTTTACAGAATAGTCTAGACGTTGATAGACGTATTTGACTATTATAGTCGATTCTCTCATACGACATATTCGACTTGGCGGTGGATTTACGGAAGGTATGTGATTCTTCCTAAAGCATGATATTTTAAAATATATATAGTACGGTACGCGTACGTGTTAATCGAATAATAACTACGGCAATGTCTTTTGACTTAAGCTCGAATAATAATTACTGCAATGTCTTTTGACTTAAGCTAATAATGAGTCTTGATGCATTTCAAAGAATCGAATCATTTTAACGAGAAGAGAACTAATTGGTTTTAAACAAAAGCTAAGAGTTATACTAGCTTTATGGGAAGTTAGGTATAACAACTTAAGAATGATAAAAGGAACAGCTTTACTTATGTGTTTATAACAGATTTATATTGATTTATGAAAGAATAATAAAATGGTTTGATAAGTAGACATGATATGACGCTATGTGTGGTAGTGACTTGTAACGTTTGTATAAGAGTATTCTTGTTGTGCTTATGTTGTTTAACGATAAGTTATGTTAGTATTATATCACTCACCTCTTGACATGCACGGGGTTAAGCCGCCTCCGCGGGGTAGACTCAAAGTGATGCAGGACCATGATTCGAGAATACCTCACGGGTCCGTGGACCTATGCGAGCTACGAGAGTTCCGTGTTAGTGTGCGGGGTTATACCTCGCGTCTACGCGCTACGCGGACTACGAGTCCAGGCGATGCCGAGGAGTAAGCTACCCTCGATGCGGGTTATACCCTACGCGAGCCTATGTGAGTGGCCTATGCGGACTACGGAGTCCGAGATTAGGCTTGCATAGTGATACTATGGGAGATCGCCCCGCTTGATCATTCGCAAATAGAAAAGACCGACCTATTGTTGCTCTTGTTTATGATGGCACTATGCGTTACATTAGTTGTTTCGCATATTTATAAAATTGATTTTAAAATGATATGATTTCATTTAAGTACTTTCTGATTTCACATACTTAGTACCTGATCGACCTCCTTGAGGGGCCGTTCATGCCGCAGTAAGAACGGCGGTGCTAGATCCACATCCTTAGGATCTTTGCTTTGGTGTCGTGAGCTCCATCTTCTCCGAGGCTCTACTTTTGGGTATGATCTCCCAGATTGTAGATAGTTTTGTACATTCAGGTATGGCGGCCCTGTCCCGCCATAGTTGTTTACTTCCTTAGAGGTCCAGAGTCCTATTGTGCATTGGGATGAATCGCAAAACTATGTTTATATATATATGCCGAAGGCAAGCTTTTCATCGATAAACTGCTTCTCTTTTTAATAATGTTTCTTGTCTTGTCTTATATTCCGATTTCTCGATGTATGACTACTTGGGTGCGGGTAAGGCACTACCACGCCCCTAACGTCGTGACAAATAAATCATCAGTTTTTAGAACTCCCTTATCAATAGGCTTAAGCATCATAGTTTTTCCGAAGACCATATAAAGGCCACCATGGAGTACATTTGTGCGTTCTTCCTCCGTCATGAATTTGAAAACAATCCAACCTTTGCCATATGGTATAATACGACACTTCACTCCCCATCCATTCACAATGGTATTCAATGCCTCTCTTCCCGGGAAAGGACCCGTGAAGCAACCTATTAGGCAATATCCCCATGTTTCAATGAATGGAACTGCCTCGCCTTTCTATTTCAACTTCCTCTCCTTGTTGTTCAATGAATTGTAACTTCATACCCTTTGCTTCAAGCCTAGTACCCGTAAAGACTCCAGCATAAGTCTTCTTAGGAGGAATGGGACCTTTGCCATGATTCGGGGGTAAAGTATTATATGTTGTACCAACGGGTGGAGTTTCATGTTGTTCTGAAGATGTATTTGTGGGTAATTCATTAGAAGGTATTTCTGGAGGTATAGACAGAGGGGGATGAGTAGATGGAAAAGAACTTGGGCCCGCATTAGGGGAGAGGATTCGCGTGCCATTTGGGAGGGTAGGGAATTTATCATGGATTCCGGTAAGAATAGATGGTAGGGAGGATAGAAGGGGTGAGGTATTATGAATTTCATGAAGTAATGAAGAGGTATTGGATGAGAGAGGGGTGTTGTTATTGACTATACCCGTGCCCAAGGTAGAATTAAAGGCGAAGGGGTTGTTGAGGGTTCTGTGATGGGTTCCACTAAGCAAACTTGCTAAAGTAGGGAAGGATTCATTAGAGACACTTAAAGAATTCAGAGGTTGTTGTCCCATTAAGTTAGATGACTCATTGGTTCCCGCGATATTTAAGTCTGTCACATTGGCTCCCGCGATATTAATGTTCATAGAGCATCACACGACCCGAGCTCGGCTGGTGCCCTACACGGGCACCCTTACAGTATACATCGAGATAATCGCTGAACATACATGATATGTCACGACCCGACCGCGGATCGGTGCCCTACCGGGCACCCGCTCATGTATACATCGAGAATAGCAATGATCATACACAACATAGACACATGTTTAAACAATAAACATCACAAAGCTGGCCGAGCAAGGCCGCTTTCTATAATATAAACATAATCAAAAGTACAATCAGACTCCGCTTCTACAACCACATATGTGAATACAAACCTCTAAGAATAACAACTGTGGCGGGACAGGGCCCCGCCATACCGCTGAATGTACATAAATCTACAACATCAGGGAAATACTGTACCAAAAGAGACAAACCTCCGGAGAAATGGAGCTTCTGATGTCTGATAAGTGATCCTAAGAACGAGGATCCACCACCTGCTTACCCTTTCACAAGATTTAACGCACTTGCCAGGGGGTCAAGACATAATATATACTAAGTATGTAAATCGAAAATATCAGAAATTACATCATAAGTTTAAAACAAAGCCGAGTCATGCATGATAATAAAATTACAGTACACAGTGCCTTACTAACAATGAGAGTAAATGAGAATATACTTACAACATAAACATAAGAGACTCACGATCAAATCATGGGTAGCAAATCCATGGAAACAGGTGGTATAACGTCTTGGAGGTTTACCCCTCATTTATACTCTTACCCTGAGGCAGGTGGTATAACGTCTTGGGGGTTTACCCCTCATTTATACTCTTACCCTGGAGAAGGTAGTAAGCAGTGGTATAATGTCTCGGGGCTTACCCCTCACTTATACTCTTATCCTGGAGAAGGTGGTATAGCGTCTTGGGGGTCTGCCCCTCACTTATACTCTTACCCTATCTCAAACCGGCCGTCATACAATAAATAAGCAAGTTAGAAATCCCCCTAACTTCTTATTAGTCTTATTTATCTACACTCTCATTTTAGTTTACTTAAGGCACTAATATGTTATAATAAATCCGGGAGTTTTGTCACGACCCGAACCCGGGCCCGTGACTGGTGCCTTACCCCGGGCACCCTAGTGATACATACATCAGAGTAATCAGCGGAATATAAAACACAACATGAAACAATGTAAAGGAGACACATGTTTATCTGAAGAAAAGTTGCCTTTCGGCATATATATATATATAAAAACTTAGATCCGAACGGCTACATCCCATTACAACTCGCCCAACATTTTACTGCACTTACGAATAATATGATAACAACGACGGACAGTGGCCCCGCCATACCCCGAATGTAAAGCACCTACAACAACAGGGACTATACCAAAGATAAGCCTCGAGAAACGGAGCTTCCCAAACGCTGAATCGTGACCCTATTAGCGAGGATCAACACCGTGTACTCTACTGCGGCGATGAACGCACTCAAGGAGGTCGCATAAACAGTACCAAGTATGTGTGGCGATCAGAAATGAAATCATAGTAGTCTATATATAAAGCGGGAGACATGTATGATAACCAAACTAAGGCTCACAATAAATAAACAAATATATCAAGTCGTGACTCACGCGCCAAAGTTATCACTCAAATATAACTATGGGTCTCACGCCCACAACATCAATCATGCCCGTGGAATACCTTCCTCCGCCATATCCATGATATAAACACACTAAGGAATACATATGAACACGTGTCCCACCTGTGTCATAATAAAACCGTCTGGGGTCGATCTGAAGGCATAGCCGATTACTAAAACCCACGTACCAACAAGGTCATAAATCAGATCATGAAATCTGTCTGCACCGCCACATGATCGGCCGCCACTCGCGCGGATCTAATGTGCGCGTCTAGTCCTGGAACTTCCCGCAGCCCGCATAGGCCACTCACATAGGCCGCATGAGGTATTCCTCGCATCGAGGGTAGCTACTCCCGGCATCGCCCCGACTCGCACCGCATGGCCACATAGACCGCATGAGGTATAACCCGCACTAACTCGAACTCGTAGCTCGCGCATAGATCCCCTCGACCCGCATGAGGTATTCTCGAATCATGGTCCTGCATCGCTTTGAGTCTACCCGCACGGAGGCGCCTTAACCCCTGTGATCATGTCAAGGTGAGTGATATAATACTAACATAACAACTTATCGTTAAACAACATAAGCACAATAAGGGAAACCGCTTTTACACAAACATCACAAGATACTAACACACGTAGCATCCTAACATGTTTACTTATCAAATCAACAAGAAATATTACAAGGCTATCACAAACCAACACAATCAAGTTATTCACACAAGGTACTTTCTACTTTATGTTAACAAGTTCGGGTTTTTATCCCCAAAGTACTTCATACATTAACTCTTTAAAAGATCCGTTTCTTTTACAAAAGTCACACAATTCGTAGTATAAAAATAGAGTGAAGATCTTTTTAATTAGATCAAAACAATTCACTTTATAAAATCAAGTAACAACATTATTTTCCAAACGTTCAAGTTTGCCTAATTTCAAATGCTCAAGTTTCTCATTTTCGTAAGGTTTCGTAGTTCATAGTTAATCACTTAATGCTATAATTCTCCTTTAAAACAATTTGAGAAACATATGCCTTATATGTGAGTAGGTTATTCTTGTTCATAACAATCTTATTAAAACAAATATGATCTAGAAATGTAATATCATTTTGTCTCATCTTAGCTTCTATGTAGATGGAGGTTTCTACGGTTTTAATAATACTTATTAGTCAATACATTTCCCTTTATTAGCGCCACGTGGTTTGTTCGATACTTATTCGATTTCCAAATCAAGAAACATTATTCCTTTTAAAAACCAAGTACTCATTACTCACGAATGAGGTTTCACACTTTTTAACAAAATTCAGATTAATTCAATTAAGTCAAGTCTCTTATCTTTTAAGATCAAGTCTCTTAACTTCTAAAATCAATAAACCATTCTCTTTTATCTCTCTTAAGCCGTTATACCTAACTTCCCATAAAGCTAGTATAACTCTTAAGCTTTTAAAACCCAGTATTACTCTTCTTTCAAAAACGGTTCTTAATTCTTTTGAAATACTTCAAGATTCTTATTATTCAGGCTTAAGTCAAAAGACATTGCCGTAAAACTACGTTCAGTTAACACACGTACGTCTACCGTACTATATATATATACATTCTTTTAAATTATCATGCTCAAGAAGAGAGGAAGAATCACATACCTCGCGACGATTATCGACTATTAGCAAATAGCTCCAAAGTACTGTAGTCCGGCTAGCCTTTTCCACCCTTCGAGTAGAATATGCTACTTGCAGTACTTCAACCTATAAAGGCTATACAAGTCTATCAACGTCTAGACTACTCGGTAGAATAAATCTAGATACAAGATTCTACGGAAAATTGGGCAGACTTCCCTACCCGTCAAACTTCACAAGTCTCATCAGAATACAAATTCATGTAAGTACAATTCAATTCCCTTCTTATATACCTTCCTGGTATATAACTTATACTTAATTCTTATACTTCAATAGTATGTAAACTCAATTACAATAGGGAGACAAGATATTTACCTCGATAAGCCCAAAATTATCCAAGTTTAAACGTCGATCCGAGCAACGCTTAGCTCTGCCTGCACTCCAACCCGCTCCAAACAACCCTGAGAAGTTCTACGCAACTTCTTCTTACTACTTCAACCAAGTATGAAGATTTTCCTTATGGTTTCGTTTTGAGACAAAAAGGACATAAGGTAGTATTTCCTGCTCGTATAGAGGTAACGTTGGAATACTACAAGGTATAAGGCTAAGGTATTTTGGTATAGTAACAATACTTCGGAGAGTATTTCTACCAAGAGGGGGTATTTTACGAGAACAACTAGGCAAAGGGGTGTACCTCTACCAACACCACTAGGAGGGGTGGGTGTACCTCACCGCGGCCTTCTCAAAGGGGAGGGTGCTCTCTACCAAAAGGCCTCACAGCGAGGAGGAGGCTTGGCGAGAACCTCCAAGGGAGGCGAGGGGTTTTCAAGACTTGGAAACATTTGGGGCTGAAGAAGTCTTCACAAAGGGGGTATTTATAGGACAACCAAGGGCCAAGATCAAGCCAAGTGGGGGGAAAGTGGAGGGCCAAGATCAAGCCAAGTGCACCCTAACCCTACTCCACAAACATTGACCCATGATTTAGGCACAAAACATGGCCAAAAACCGTGACCCAAATCGTCCACTAGGACGCCCACTTGAGGGTGACAAGTGTCGCCCTCTCGTTGGTCCAAAATATTTCGTCTCTCGGAAAAATTCGCAAAAATAATAAATGACATAGCCGTAATTTTCCCTACGCAAGCTTTGGAAAACGTTTCGTCGGAAAACGATTCTTTTCGGGGGTTGTGCACAAAATTTTCGGTCCTATGCCTAACTTAAGGCTCAAACTTTCGTACGTACGTCCTTACGTACATACTCTGGAAATACGGGGTATAACATTCTCCCCTCCTTAGAAACATTCGTCCCGAATGTTCCTTCTAAGCCTCAAAACACACAAGTGCCTGTATAGTCTTCACTACTATACTTACGAAAAAAATCATGCCGTACCTGGCCATAGCATAACACACACGCAATTAATCAACTTCAGGTCTACGAGGAATCACCTCCATCGCTACAAAAGCTCCTACCCAAGGTCTAAAAGATACTCCCTTCGCACCTTTTCTTTACGAACGCAATGATCACTTTTATTCTTTTACTCGTCGTACTTTCTCTTGCATAACTCGAACTCTTTCTCATAACTTACCACATTTCTGTTACTGCTTCATTTACCAAAATCTCTGGGTTACTACCTCCAACTTGGTCATCATTACTGGGAACAATCTGGATGGATCTCCGATACTTTCCGAACATAGCAACACGAAAGACCGGACATACTGCCTCCTACGTCGGACGGCAATGCCAACTATAGGCAACCTGGCCTACTCTTCACATGATCTGAAAGGCCCAAAGTAACTCGGGTTAAGTTTCCTCTGTTTCCCAAACTAGTCACACCCTTTCCGGGGTGGTACCTTCAAGAATACCGACCGTCAACCCGACTTCAAGTGTCGACGCTGACATCCGCACGACTTCGCTGACTCGAGCCGCCAATAACCTCTTACGGATAAGCTTCACCTATCCATCTGTTGAACAAGTATGAACCATCTATCTGAACCTTGCCTACATCGAATCAATCGACCGGCAACTTACACTTCCGCCCCTACAAGGCGTCATAAGGCAAAATCCGAACACTGAAATGGTAGCTAAAAACACTCCCTCAACAGGAGGCAAAAATCCTCACAGCTACCCCTGAAAACCAAACACTGGCCCGAGGATGAATGCGATACGGAGACTCACCTGAGTTCCTAACCCTGCCTGGTAAAACTTTCAGAAAGAAATAGCCGTAACCTGGGCTCCATTGCCGGTCATAAGGTGAAAGCAGGCACCTCGTGCAGCCTTACAACCTTCCTGATATAATCATCTCGCATAACCCACTGCCGAGTACACTGTTTTGACTGAAAGATAAGATGGGCTGACCCCATCGGCCTGACTATAGGTCGAACGCATCCACGAACTCGTATGCTAGTTAACTAAACTTGGGCCTAGCGCCCTCGTGACCCTATCACAAAGCGGGACCACCACAAACTGACCCCACCACCATACAGGCCGCGGGTTGACCCGCAATCAGTCCGCAACCCGACTCGCTATTGCGCCAAACACTTGCTCCCCGATCCGGAACAATCCCATAATCAAGTCACGAAAACCTAGTGGTCTTCTTAGCTCAACTACCCTCTTTCATTCCACATTACTCAGGGACTTATTATACAAATATATCTCACGTGCACTATGCACTCCGATAAGGGTCAAACATAAAAAAAAATATAAATCTCTTACTCGAGATGGCCTTGCCTCTAAGGTCTCTACGTATAAAACTCTAAGGCTCACACTTTCCTGATCCCCAATCTTACCCTTTTAACTAACCATGATTTCTAATCATAATTAACACACTGCTATCAGAACATAACACTTAAGATATACTCGTCTTATCACACACACTAATCTCTAGAGGGTTAAGGATAAACTCAGATTCATCGCTTCACTCCCTATGTCGTCCTAATCAATCCTGCCCGGTTGGGCGCATATCTAGGGAAGGTGACGAACTAGCCACTGATCCTGAAGGCTGAGTCCTCCTACTAACATCCCTCCTACTAGGACATCCTTTCGACACATGGCCCTGACGGCCGCAGGTAAAACAAGTACCAACTAAAAGATGACATTCCCCGGGATGACGCCTGCCATACTGTGAACCGGAAGCCCTGGAGCTCGACAACTCCGCATACCCCAAATGTCGAACCACGCGGAGGACCACTGCATCGCGGAGGTGCATATCTAATCTGCTGTTGAGGCGGTTCGCCTTGAAAGTTACCAAAGGACCCTGTTCTGGCCCTCTTCTGCTGATCTTGGTTAATCCGTCGATCTCTACGTTCTTCTGCGTGCTGCGCATAAGCTGTCGCGCAATATCCATGCACGATCAAGAGCTACTCTTGCACAACCCTTCTTTTAGATAGTCATCAAGACCCGTGATATATCGGTACATCATATACTCTCTGGTAGCTACATCCTTAGCTAATGCGGTCGTCTCTTTGCAATCTATACTTTCGCCATCGTCGCGAATCGGCGTTCAACTATCATGGCCGCAGAGAATCGCTACGCTGTGCTAAACTCTGCTGGGGCTGGCGACGTCGCAGAACTCCCCGAATAAAGCACCACCCCAGGTGATGAATGGGCCTGTGCCCTAGTAACCCTCTGTGCTCTACTCGCAGCTCCTTCGGCTGCCTTGCCTTTCTGGGCCCGGGTTGCCTTACGCGGAGGCATAACTGGTAGGGGGAGGAAATACGTTAGAGGGGTCCAACTTATAACACAGCTCTATGCACGACCTCAGAGTGAGAAGAATGGAAACCAATCCTAAATATCTTATAGCCTCCTAATTATTGGTGTGGTGCACAACACACCGATAATCAAGACTCTACTAGATACGGTCTGTAGACACTTTCCGAGGATTAACTGCTCTGATACCACTTTTGTCACGACCGAACCGGGCGTGATCGTGCCTTACCCCGGGCACCCTAGTGATACATACATCAGAGTAATCAGCGGAATATAAAACACAACATGAAACAATGTAAAGGAGACACATGTTTATCTGAAGAAAAGTTGCCTTTCGGCATATATATATATATATAAACTTAAATCCGAACAGTTACATCCCATTACAACTCTGCCCACAACAGTACTACAGACCTCTACGAATGATATGACAACAACGACGGGATGGGGCCGCCATACCTCAATGTAAGCACTACAACAACGGACTATACCAAAGATAAGCCTCCGAGAAACGGAGCTTCCCAAACGCTGTGACCCTATGAGCGAGGATCAACATCGTGTACTTACCGCGGCATGAACGCAGCCCGAAGGAGTCGGTCTGAGTACAGTATGTGGCGAAAATCAGAAATGAAATCATAGTAGTCTATATAAAGCAGAGACATGTATGATAACCAAACTACGCTCACAATAAATAAGCGATCATATCAAGTCGTGACTCACGCCAAAGTTATCACTCAAATATAACTATGGGTCTCACGCCACAACATCAATCATGCCCGTGGAATACCTTCCTCGCTGGCATCCATGATATAAACACACTAAGGAATACACATGAACACCGTGTCCCACTGTGTCATAATAAAACCGTCGGCGGTCGACGTAAGGCATAATGACTACTAAAACCCACGCACCAACAAGGTCATAAATCAGATCATGAAATCGCCTGACCGCCACATGATCGGCCGCCACTCGCCCGCGATTCTAATGCGCGTCTAGTCCCGAACTTCCCGCAGACTCGCGATAGCCACTCACATAGCCCGCATGAGGTATTCTCGCATCGAGGGTAGCTACTCACCGCATCGCCCCGACTCGCACCGCGTGGCCACATAGACCGCATGAGGTATAACCCGCACACTAACACGGAACTCGTAGCTCCGCATAGATTCCCGGACCGCATGAGGTATTCTCGAATCATGGTCCTGCATCACCGAGTCTACCCGCGACGGAGCAGCTTAACCCCGGTATCATGTCAAGAGGTGAGTGATATAATACTAACATAACAACTTATCGTTAAACAACATAAGCACAATAAGGGAAACCGCTTTTACACAAACATCACAAGATACTAACACACGTAGCATCCTAACATGTTTACTTATCAAATCAACAAGAAATATTACAAGGCTATCACAAACCAACACAATCAAGTTATTCACACAAGGTACTTTCTACTTTATGTTAACAAGTTCGGGTTTTTATCCCCAAAGTACTTCATACATTAACTCTTTAAAAGATCCGTTTCTTTTACAAAAGTCACACAATACCCGTAGTATAAAAATAGAGTGACTATCTTTTTAAGTAGATCAAAACACTTCCCTTTATAAAATCAAGTAACAACATTATTTTCCAAACGTTCAAGTTTGCCTAATTTCAAATGCTCAAGTTTCTCATTTTCGTAAGGTTTCGTAGTTCATAGTTAATCACTTAATGCTATAATTCTCCTTTAAAACAATTTGAGAAACATATGCCTTATATGTGAGTAGGTTATTCTTGTTCATAACAATCTTATTAAAGCAGCCATGATCTAGGAAATGTAATATCATTTTGTCTCATCTTAGCTTCTATGTAGATGGAGGTTTCTACTGGTTTTAATAATACTTATTAGTCAATACATTTCCCTTTATTAGCGCTGCTGTGGTTTGTTCGATACTTATTCTGATTTCCGAAATCAGTAAAACATTATTCCTTTTAAAAACCAAGTACTCATTACTCACGAATGAGGTTTCACACTTTTTAACAAAATTCAGATTAATTCAATTAAGTCAAGTCTCTTATCTTTTAAGATCAAGTCTCTTAACTTCTAAAATCAATAAACCATTCTCTTTTATCTCTCTTAAGCCGTTATACCTAACTTCCCATAAAGCTAGTATAACTCTTAAGCTTTTAAAACCCAGTATTACTCTTCTTTCAAAAACGGTTCTTAATTCTTTTGAAATACTTCAAGATTCTTATTATTCAGGCTTAAGTCAAAAGACATTGCCGTAAAACTACGTTCGCTTAACACACGACGTCTACCGTACTATATATATATATTCTTTTAAATTATCATGCCAAGAGGATAGGAAGAATCACATACCTCGCGACGATTATCGACTATTAGTAAATATCTCCAAAGTATCAGAGTCCCGCTAGCCTTTTCCACCATTCGAGTAGAATATGCTACTTGCGATTTCAACCTATAAAGGTTATACAAGTCTATCAACGCCTAGACTACTCTGTGAATAAATCTAGATACAAGATTCTACTAAAATTGGGCAACACTTCCTACCCACAAACTTCACAAGTCTCATCAGAATACACCCATGTACGCATACAATTCCCTTCTTATATACCTTCCGGTATATAACTTATACTTAATTCTTATACTTCAATAGTATGTAAACTCAATTACAATAGGGAGACAAGATATTTACCTCGATAAGCCCAAAATTATCCAAGTTTAAATGTCGATCCTGAGCAACGTTTAGCTCCTACCCCGTGCACTCCAACCTGATCCAAACAACCCTTAGAAGTTCTACGCAACTTCTTCTTACTACTTCAACCAAGTATGAAGATTTTCCTTAGGGTTTCGTTTTGAGACAAAAAGGACATAAGGTAGTATTTCCGGGCTCTACGTATAGGGTAACTTTGGAATACTACAAGGTATAAGGCTAAGGTATTTTGGTATAGTAACAATACTTGGAGAGTATTTCTACCAAGAGGGGGGGGTATTTTATGAGAACAACTAGGCAAAGGGGTCAGACTTCTACCAACACCACTAGGAGGGGGGGGGGGTATACCCCTCGACCAAGGGCCTTCTCAAAGGGGGAGGGGTGCTCTCGGCCAAAAGGCCTCACAAAGGGAGGAGGGGGAGGCTTGGACGAGAACCTCTCCAAAGGGGGGGAGGGGTTTTCAAGACTTGGAAACATTTGTGGATGAAGAAGTCTTCACAAAGGGGGGGGGGGGTATTTATAGGACAACCAAGGGCCAAGATCAAGCCAAGTGGGGGGCAAGTGGAGGGCCAAGATCAAGCCAAGTGCACCCTAACCCTACTCCACAAATCCCTCACAAACATTGACCCATGATTTAGGCACAAAACATGGCCAAAAACCGTGACCCAAATCGTCCACTAGGACGCCCACTTGAGGGTGACAAGTGTCGCCCTCTCGTTGGTCCAAAATATTTCATCTCTCGGAAAAATTCGCAAAAATAATAAATGACATAGCCGTAATTTTCCCTACGCAAGCTTTGGAAAACGTTTCGTCGGAAAACGATTCTTTTCTGGTTGTCATAAAATTTTCGGTCTATGCCTAACTTAAGGCTCAACTTTTCGTCGTATGTCCCACGCATACTCTGAAATACTGGTATACAGTTTAACCCCAAGTACTACGTACTTCTAATCCTTTAAAAATGACTCATTTTCATATAAAACTTCCAAGATACTATTAACCGTAGTATCAAGTCAAAATTACTTTTCAAGACAAGTCACAACACCTTTAGAAATAAAGTTAGGTTTCTAAATCAAGTGACTCCTTTTATTATAAAACCTTAGGCAATTAAAGCCTTAAAAATCGAATTTCCTTTTCATTAAACAAGTCATTTATCTTTCCATAAAGAAAATATAACCAACTTCCCATAAAGTCGTTATATTCACTTTATACCTTAGCCAAATACAATTTCCTATCCAAGGGACTTATACGTTTAAAACGGAAGCAAGTATCACATACTTTAAAACTCTTCAAGTCCTTTAACTTTAATAAAACATTAGACATCCCTAATACTTTCAAAGAAGCGAGTTAATCTCCTAACTCACCCGACTTGGCTATTCATAAAACTAGTGAAGGATATCAAGGTCTTGTACGTCTACCGTACTATATACGTTCAACTAGTCATGCTCAAAAGATAGGAAAAGTTCTACATACCTCGTCGGGTCAAACCACTTGCCAAGTACAATATCCCGCTCGTAGTATGTCAACCTATAATATCCAAAATACGCCTATTAACGCCTTACTTCAAACGTAGAATATTATAAGTGTCAAGTCGCTAAATTTGTCACGACCCGAACCCGGGCCCGTGACTGGTGCCTTACCCCGGGCACCCTAGTGATACAACATAAGAGTAATCAGCGGAATATAAAACACAACATGAAACAATGTAAAGGAGACACATGTTTATCTGAAGAAAAGTTGCCTTTCGGCGTATATATATAAACTTTAAAACCGAACAGTTACATCCCATTTACAACTCTGCCCACAACAGTACTACAGACCTCTACGAATGATATGACAACAACGGCGGGACAGGGCCCCGCCATACCCCTGAATGTAAGCACCTACAACAACAGGGGACTATACCAAAGATAAGCCTCGAGAAACGGAGCTTCCCAACACGCTGGACGGTGATCCTAAGAGCGAGGATCAACAACCGATGTATCTCTACCTGCGACATGAACGCAGCCCCCCGAAGGAGGTCAGTACAACAGGTACCAAGTATGTGAAACTGAAAAATACTGCAAATGAAATCATAGTAGTCTATATAAAGCAGGAGACATGTATGATAACCAAACTACAGTTCACAATAAATAAGCAGTCATGTCAAGTCAGGGACTCACGCCCTCAAAGTCATCACTCAAATATAACTACGGGTCTCACTCCCACCACATCAATCATGCCCGTGGAATACCTTCCTCACTGCCGGCAGTCTATGACGTAATAACACCAAGGAGTACACATGAACACCATGTCCCACCTGTGTCATAATAAAACCGTATAGGGTAAGTACGAAGGCATAGCCGACTACTAAAACCACAAGTACCAACAATGCTATAAAACTATATCACTGGTCTTTCTGGGCGCACCACATGATCGGCCGCCACTGCCCTCGGTATCAAAGTGCGCGTCTAGTCACGAGCATACCGCGCTCGCGCATAGGCCACATAGGCCCGCATGAGGTATTCCTCGCGTCGGGGCAGCTAACCCCTGCACCTCCCGGACTCCGCGGCCGCATAGTCTCAATAGACCGCATAATCACACAGACCGTATAGGGCATCCCCCGCATATAAAACACCCGGAATGATCAATCCTGGAGCATACCGCTGCTCCGCATAGTCACACAGACTGCATAGGCCGTATAGACCCGCATCAAGGGTGGCAAGCCCTCGGTATATCAAGTCAAGGGGGTATGTGATAATATAACAGTACAACGGCTTATCATTAACAACAAGGGAAAACCCCTTCACACAAACATTATAAGACACTAACACACGTAGCATCATAACATGATTACTTATCAAACCAATCAAGAAAGTATTACCAGGCTATCGCAAACCAACACAATCAAGTTATTCACACAAGGTACTTCTTACTTTATGTTAACAAGTTCGGGTTTGTATCCCCAAAGTACTTCATACATTAACTCTTTAAAAAAGATCCGTTTCTTTCACAAAGGTCACACAATACCCGTAGTATAAAAATAGAGTGATTATCTTTTTAAGTAATCCAAAACTCTTCCCTTTGTAAAATCAAGTAACAACACTATTTTCCAAACGTTCAAGTTTGCCTAATTTCAAATGCTCAAGTTTTTCATTTTTGAAAGGTTTCGTAGTTCATAGTTAATCACTTATAATATAATTCTCTTTTAAAACAATCTGAGAAACATATGCCTTATATGTGAGTAGGTTATTCTTGTTCATAATCAATCTTATTAAAGCAACCATGATCTAGGAAATGTAATATCATTTTGTCTCATCTTAGCTTCATGCAGATGGAGGTTTCTACCGGTTTTAATAATACTTAATTAGTCAATACATTTCCACTTATTACCGCAGTTGGTTTGTTCGATACTTTTCCGATTTCCGAAATCAAGAAACATTATTCCTTTTAAAACCAAGTACTCATTACTCACGAATGTGGTTTCACACTTTTTAACAAAATTCGATTAATTCAATTAAGTCAAGTCTCTTATCTTTAAGATCAAGTCTCTTAACTTCTTAAATCAATAAACCATTCTTTTACCTTCCTTAAGTCGTTATACCTAACTTCCCATAAAGCTAGTATAACTTTTAAGTTTTAAAACCAAGTATTACTCTTCTTTCAAAAAGGTTTCTTAATCCTCTTGAAATACTTCAAGATTCTTATTATTCAGGCTTAAGTCAAAAGACATTGCCGTAATTATTATTCAGTTAACACACGACGCTTCTCAGCACTATATATATTCTTTAAAATATCATGCTTAAGAGGATAGGAAGAATCACATACCTCGCGACGATTATCGACTATTAGCAAAACGCTCCACGGCTATAACCCGGCTAGCCTTGTCCACCTTTCAAGTAGTACATGCTACTCACAGATCATTCAACCTATAAAGGTTATATAAGTCTATCAACTTCTACCTTAATATACTTCTGATTTCAGTTCAAGTCTTTTCTGTAATATCCTTCTATTACAGTTCAATTCTCTTCTATGAATCTTATATTCATTTCTATACAACTACAGTATGTAATTTCCAATTACAATAGAAGGATAGGATTATTTACCTCGGTAAGCCCAAAATTATCCAAGTTTAATGTCGATCCTGAGCAACGTTTAGCTCCTACTCCGGGCGCTCCAACCCGCTCCAAACAACCCTTAGAAGTTCTACGCAACTTCATCTTAATACTTCAACCAAGCGTGAAGATTTTCCTTAGGGTTTCGTTTAGTAGTGAAGGAAGTATAATAGTATTTACGGGCTTTTAGTATAAGTGTAACCTTGGAATACTACAAGGTATATGGGCGAGGTATTTTGGAATAGTAACAATACTTGGAGAGTATTTCTACCAAGAGGGGGTGTATTTTACTAAACAACTCGAGGTAGGGGTACCCCTCACCAAGGCCACTAGGAGGGGTGTACCCGCCGGCCAAGGCCTTCTCAAAGGGGAGGTTCGGCTGGAGAGCTCAAGAGAGGGGAAGGGATTTCAAGACTTAGGGATTTTGTGGATGAATAAGTCTTCACAAAGGGGGTATTTATAGGACAACGAGGGCGAATCAAGCCAAGTGGTAGGCAAGTGTAAGGTCAAGATTTGGACAAGTGTGTGGGTCCCACCTTATCCAACTACCACACAAAATATCCTACCAACCCCATGTTCCAATCGTCCAAATTGGCGCCCTCAAGTCCACCAATTAGTGGGTGACAAGTGTAAGCCCTCTTGTTGGTCCAAAATATTTCGCCTCTGAAAAATCCGCAAAAATTATAAATGACATAGCCGAATTTTCCTTCGCAAGATTTGGAAGACGTTTCGTCGGAAAACGATTCTTTTTGGTAGTTGTGCACAAAATTTCGGTCTTAGCCTAACTTTAAGGCTTAAACTTTTATACGTACGCCCTCACGTACATACTCTGGAAATACGGGGTATAACATTCTCCCCTCCTTAGAAACATTCGTCCCGAATGTTCCTTCTAAGTCTCAAAACAAACATGCGCCAGTATAGTCTTCACTGCTATACTTACGAAAATAATCATGCCACACCTGGCCACAAAAAATCACCCGCGCAAATACTTAATCCAAGTCTACGAGGAATCACCTCCATTACTACAAAAACTCCCAAGTGGCTAAAAGATACTCCTTCGCACCCTTTCTTTACAAACGAAATGATCACTTCTATGTTCTCAACACATGCTCGCTTCTTCCCTTACTCGTCGTACACTCGAACTCTTTCTCATAACCTACCACATTTCTGTTACTGCTTCATTTTCAAAAATCTCTGGGTTACTATCTCCAACTTGGTCATCATTAACCGGGATCACTCTAGATGGATCTCGACACTTTCTAACATAACAACACGAAAAGTGGGCCTTGATTGCCTCGGCGTTGGACGGCAATGCCAACTATAGGCAACTGGCCTATTCTTCATGACTGAAAAGGCCCAAGTAACTCGGGCTAAGTTTCTCTGTTTTCCAAAACTCGTCACACCGCTTTCCGGTGATACCTTGAAGACCAGTCGGCTTTGAACTCCAAGCGTCTCCGTACGACTTCTGTTGACTCTGAGCTGCCAATAGCCTCTCCTGGATAAGCTTCACCCTATCCACATCCTGTCGAAACAAGTATGAACCAACTATCTGAACTTTTCCAACATCGAACCAATCGGCCGGCAACTTACACTTCCGCCCCTACAAGGCTTCGTAAGGCGATATCCGAATACAAAAATGGTAGTTATAAAAAGACTCCCTCAACAGGAGGCAACAATCCTCACATTTACCACGAAATCCAAACAACGGCGAGGCGAATGCGCTACTGAGACTCACCTAAGTTCCTAACCCTGCCTGGTAAAATCTCCAGAAAAGAACAGCCGTAAACTGGGCTCCACTTCCTGTCATAAGGTGAAAGTAGGCACCTCGTGCAGCCTTACAACCTTCCTGATGTAACATCTCGCATAACCCTCTGCCGAGTAAACGGTCGTGACTGAAAGACAAGATGGGCTGACCTCATCGGCCCGACTACTGGTCGAATACACCCACGAACTCGTACGATGGTTAACTAAACTTGGGCCTAACACCCTCATGACCCTACCACAAAGCGGGACCACCACACACTGACCCCACCACTACACGGGCCGCGGGTTGACCCGCGGTGATCCTCAACCCGACCGCTATCGTGCCAAACTCTTGTTCCCGATCCTAACAATCTCACAATCAAGTTACAAAACCTAGCGGTGTCTTAGCTCAACTACCCTCTTTCGCCTATACCACTCAGAACTTATCACACAAACATATCTCACGTGTACTATGCACTCGATAAGGGTTAAACATAAAAATACATCTTTTACTCGAGATGACCTCGCCTCTAAGGTCTCTATGTATAAAACTCTAAGGCTCACACTGCCTCTATCCCCCAATCTTACCTGGTTAACTAACCATGATTTCTAATCACAATTTACACAATGTTACCTGAATGTAACACTAAAGATATACCTATCTTATCACACGCATCGCTCGAGTACTACCCAACGTCCCGAACCATGAGGACCATTGCACCTGGCGGGCGCATATCAAATCTCACGAGGCGATTCGCCTTGAAAGTTACCAAAGGACCTGCTATTCGCCCTCTTCTGCGATCTTGGTTAACGTCGATCCCTTACGTTTCTCGGCTGCTGCGTAAGCCCGTACGTGCCATGCTCAAGCTGAATGAAGAGCTACTCGCACAACCCTCTCTTAAATAGTCATTAAGACCCGTGATAAATCGGTACATCATATACTCTCTGGTAGCTACGTCCAGCTAATGCGAGTCGTTTCTTTGCAATCTATATTCTCTGTTTCCGGCCGTGGGAAGGCGTAAATGTCATGGCGCAGAGGAACTGCGCCATGCTAAACTCACTGCTAGCGACGTAGCGAACTCCCCGAATGAAGCACCACCCGGTGATGATTGGGCAGTGCTCTAGTAACCCTCTGTACTACTCGCGGCTCCGCCGCCTTACCCATGGGCGGGTTGCCTTGCGGAGGCATAACAGTGCGGAAAGAAATACGTTAGAGGTCCAACTTATAACACAACTCTAAGGCACGATCTCAGTGAGAAGAATGGAAACCAATCCTAATTATCCTATAGCCTCGCGATTATTGGTGTGGTGCAACACACCGATAATCAGACTCTACTAGATACGATCATAGATACTTTCCGAGGATTAAGCGCTCGATACCACTTTGTCACGACCGAACCCGGGCGTGATCTGCCTTACCCGCACCTAGTGATACAACATCGAGTAATCGCGGAATATAAAACACAACATGAAACAATGTAAATGAGACACATGTTTATCTCAAGAAAAGTTGCCTTTCGTATATATATAAACTTTAAAACCGAGCAGCTACATCCCATTTACAACTCGCCACAGCATTACTTCTGACTTCTACGAATGATATGACAACAACGGCGGACGGGGCCCCGCCATACCACGAATGTAAGCACTACAACAACGGGGACTATACGAAGATAAGCCTCCGAGAAAGCGGAGCTTCCCAAATTTGGGCGTGACCATGAGCGAGGATCAACATCGTGTACCTCTACTGCGACATGAACGCACTCCGAAGGAGGTCAAGACAATGTACCAAGTATGTGAACTGAAAAATCGTAAATGAAATCATAATAGTATATATAAAGCGGGAGACATATATGATAACCAAACTACGATTCACAATAAATAGCGATCGTGTCAAGTCGTGGACTCACGCCTCAAAGTCATCACTCAAATATAACTATGGGTCTCACGCCACATCAATCATGCGTGGAATACCTTCCTCACCGCCAGCTTCGATCATGTATGATAACACCAAGGAGTACATGAACACCAGTCCCACGTGTCATAATAAAACCGTCTGAGGGTAAGTACGAAGGCATAGCCGACTACTAAAACCCACGATACCAACAATGCTATAAAACTATATCATGGGTCTTTCTAGACCGCACTACATGATCAAGCCGCCACTCGCCTCGCATCAACGCGGCGTCTAGTCTGGAGCATACCGCCGCTCGCGTAAGCCACATAGGCCCGCATGAGGTATTCCTCGTCGGGGCGGTAACTCCGGTGCTCTCCGGACTCGCGACCAGCATAGTCTCGATAGACGCGTAGTCACACGCACGCGTAGGCATCCCCGCGTCGGGATAAAACACCCGAATGATCAATCACGAGCATACCGTGCTCGCATAGTCACACAGATCGCGTAGGCGTATAGACCCGCATCAGCGTGGAAAGCCCTCGGTATATCAAGTCGAGGGTATGTGATAGTATAACAAAGATCTGACTTATCATTAACAATGAGAAATCCCTTCACACAAACATTATAAGACACTAACACACGTAGATCACATGATTACTTATCAAACCAATCAAGAAAGTATTACCAGGCTATCGCAAACCAACACAATCAAGTTATTCACACAAGGTACTTCTTACTTTATGTTAACAAGTTCGGGTTTGTATCCCCAAAGTACTTCATACATTAACTCTTTAAAAAGATCTGTTTCTTTCACAAAGGTCACACAATACCCGTAGTATAAAAATAGAGTGATTATCTTTTTAAGTAATCCAAAACTCTTCCCTTTGTAAAATCAAGTAACAACACTATTTTCCAAACGTTCAAGTTTGCCTAATTTCAAATGCTCAAGTTTTTCATTTTTGAAAGGTTTCGTAGTTCATAGTTAATCACTTATAATATAATTCTCTTTTAAAACAATCTGAGAAACATATGCCTTATATGTGAGTAGGTTATACTTGTTCATAATCAATCTTATTAAAGAAACCATGATCTAGGAAATGTAATATCATTTTGTCTCATCTTAGCTTCTATGCAGATGGAGGTTTCTACTGGTTTTAATAATACTTAATTAGTCAATACATTTCCCTTATTACCATATGATGGTTTGTTCGATACTTCTTCTGATTTCCGAAATCAGTAAAACATTATTCCTTTTAAAAACCAAGTACTCATTACTCACGAATGAGGTTTCACACATTTTAACAAAATTCAGATTAATTCAATTAAGTCAAGTCTCTTATCTTTTAAGATCAAGTCTCTTAACTTCTTAAATCAATAAACCATTCTTTTTACCTTCCTTAAGTCGTTATACCTAACTTCCCATAAAGCTAGTATAACTTTTAAGTTTTAAAACCAAGTATTACTCTTCTTTCAAAAGGGTTTCTTAATCCTCTTGAAATACTTCAAGATTCTTATTATTCAGGCTTATGTCAAAAGACATTGCCGTAATTATTATTCAGTTAACACACGTACGTCTACCGTACTATATATATATTTTAAAATATCATGCTCAAGAGTATAGGAAGAATCACATACCTCGCGACGATTATCGACTATTAGCAAAACGCCCACTCGGCTATAACCCGCCAGCCTTGTCCACCTTTCAAGTAGTACATGCTACTGCAGTAACATTCAACCTAAAAGGTTATATATAAGTCTATCAACTTCTACCTTAATATAATTCGCTTTCACCAAGTCTTTTCGTAATATCCTTCTATTACGTTCAATTCTCTTCTATGAATCTTATATTCATTTCTATACAACTACAAAGATGTAATTTCCAATTACAATAGAAGGATAGGATTATTTACCTCGGTAAGCCCAAAATTATCCAAGTTTAATGTCGATCCTGAAACGTTTAGCTCCTACTCCGCGCTCAACCCGCTCCAAACAACCCTTAGAAGTTCTACGCAACTTCATCTTAATACTTGAACCAATCGTGAAGATTTTCCTGTGGTTTCATTAGTGATCAAGGGAAGTATAATAGTATTTCTGGCTTTTAGTATAAGTGTAACCTTGGAATACTACAAGGTATATGGGCCAAGGTATTTTGGAATAGTAACAATACTGAGAGTATTTCTACCAAGAGGGGGTGTATTTTACGAAACAACTCAAGGTAGGGCGTACTTCTGCCAAGGCCACTGGGAGGCGGTGTACCTCGGCCGAGGGCCTTCTCAAAGGGGAGGGGTGCTCGGCCAGAGCTCTCAAGAGAGAGGCGAAGGGATTTCAAGACTTAGGGATTTTGTGGATGAATAAGTCTTCACAAAGGGGGTATTTATAGACAACCAAGGGCCAAGATCAAGCCAAGTGGCAGTGTAAGGTCAAGATTTGGACAAGTGTGTGGGTCCCACCTTATCCAACTACCACACAAAATATCCTACCAACCTCCATGTTCCAATCGTCCAAATTGACGCCTCAAGTCCACCATTAGTGGGTCACAAGTGTCGCCTCTTGTTGGTCCAAAATATTTCGCCTCTCGGAAAAATCCGCAAAATTATAAATGACATAGCCGGAATTTTCCCTTCGCAAGCTTTGGAAGACGTTTCTTCGGAAAACGATTCTTTTTGGTAGTTGTGCACAAAATTTCGGTCATAGCCTAACTTTAATGCTTAAACTTTTATCGACGCCTCACGCATATACTGGAAATACGGTATAACAAAATTCTACGGAAAAATCTGACAAAGACCTCCTTTGTTTCTACTTACTTTGCCACCTTTTCAAGGCCGAATACAATAACCAAACACGCCACATTTAAGGCCCAAACAATGAAATCAACAATAGGGATTACACGCCTACTAGACGTGTAAAATTCGCCCACAATAGATATCAAATTTGTACAACTACTAGTCCAATTTCGGCCATAATGAATACAACAATACCAATTCTTATCCAATTTCCATTTCAATCCAAATTGTTAGCATAACATGATATCAAGTCGCATTTGATTATAACTACTATAATCTTCAAGTAAGTAACATGCGACGATTTCTAATAACCGACCAATTAGTAATCCAATCTTCAAGTGGCTTGTATAACATTTCGGATTTAAGCTACAAGCAATCCATAATACTTATAAACTTCAACATATCAACCTCATGCTAGCAACATGTAAAGCTAACAACAACAATAAATATATAATCTTGTAGCACTTTTAAAAGACAAGATTATACCTAAACGAATTTTAATCCAACTCCAAATCCGAAGTCGCTCCTTAACAACTTAGAGCCTCTTCAAGACGCTTCAATCCGCTAGTTGAGACCCTTAGAACAACACCAACAAATTCCTTCAAATCTCCAAACAAAACCTAGAAAGACAACTAGGTTTTCGCTTTGCGACTAACCCGCAAACTATCTTTTTCCAAGATTTTTCTATTGAGATATGTTTACAATACACTCAAGAACCTTGGTTTAGAGTGTGGAGCTAAATGGACAAGAAACAAAGATTTTTCTTTTTTTCTCAAGAGGGAACCCGAGAGCAATGCTAGAGTTCTTCAAATATTTGTGAAATTTTGGCTAAGTGTTTAAGCTTGTCTTGCACTACTAGTATTATATAGTGTAATGGAGAGTCAAGATATAAACAAATGGGTGGTTTGGATGAAGTCTTAATAAATATCAAGTGTGGTGGTCCCATTGACCAAGTCAATTCTCTCAAGCTTCAAGTTGCAAGACTTGTCTTGCTAACAAAGGTCCAATGACTTTTAGCCACTTGCCACAAATCGTCCAAGGCATCATTAGGGGTGACACGTGTCGCCTCCCATTCGCCACAATAATACGCTTCCGACAATTTCATATTTCCGATAAATTTTTACAAGTCTCAAATCTTAACACTTGTGAGTTCTTACGCACGCTCTAAAATATGTCCTGTAAATACGGGTGTAACATTCTTCCCCTTTAGAAACATTCGTCCCGAATGTTCTTTCAGTCAAACTTATAAATAGCGACATAGTTTCCTTACACAACCCCGACATACTAATACTGCCACACATGGCTACATAATAGCATTTACACAAAACAAATGCTTCAATTAAAACTTGACAAGTAAGGGAAACGAATTACTCAAGGTGTAGGA
The DNA here is from genome assembly GCA_029844215.1 of Przewalskia tangutica. NCBI lineage: Eukaryota > Viridiplantae > Streptophyta > Magnoliopsida > Solanales > Solanaceae > Przewalskia > Przewalskia tangutica. The sequence goes on from JAQGDG010000034.1 coordinate 1,571,710, forward strand.
ATAAGTGAGGATACTTCCTCAACATGTCCTCCTCCGCTTCCAAGTCATCTCCTCTCGCTATCATTCCTCCACAAGACTTTGACGGAAGCCACATCCTTGGTCCGGCACGTCGACTGGCGATCGAGTATCGCTATGGGACTCTCCTCATACGATAACCCTCTCACACCGACCTCACTAGTAGGAAAACTCTCGCCGGATCTCCGATACACTTCCGCAACATAGAAACATGGATGACCGGATGCACGCCTCTAACTCGATGGCAGATCCAACTCATAGGCAACCTTGCCTACTCGACGGACGATCCGTAGGGCCCAATGTACCTTGAAGTTTCCCCTTCTTACCGAATCTCATCACACCTTCATGGGTGACACTTTCAAGAAGACCCAATCGCTTCACCAAACTCCAAATGCCGACGCCGATTATCCGCATATGATTTACAGCCGACTCGAGGCCGCTATCTCCTCGGATAAGCTTCACCTTATCCACACCTTGAACCAACTCGTCCAAGCATGGCACCTCCCACGCCGAACCAACCAATTGTGACCATTTCCGCCTACATATAAAGCCTCGTATGGCGCCATCTGTATACTGGAATGGTAGCTGCTGTTATAAACAAACTCTACAAGAGGCAAATGATCCTCCCGCCCCCCCCGAAATCAATCACGCAGCTCGTAGCGAGATATCCTCGCAGCCTCCGATAAGACTCACCGGGCTCTATCGATATAATCGACACCGACACCGCGGCAACCTCTAAATCTCCTCGATGTACAACTGCATAGTCCTCACTGAAAAGCGTCCCCGATCAGAGGATGGTGGGCTTCGTCTCGGCCACCACAACAATAACCCAAATGGAAGTCGCATCACTACACCGTAAGTCGGACATGTATAAGAGAATGCGTAAGGAATCAAGACTTGGAAATTAGTGCGAAAGGAATCGTTTTTCCAACGGAAAATCTTCCAACGTCGGAAAGGAAAAATGTTCGTTGTTGAGGTGGATTCTCAAAATGCATACAGGAATTTTACATTTTTGCCGAGACAGAGAGTAGGGCCCAGATACGATTTTGTGGACGAATGAGAGAGAGAAGCGACGTGGCACCCCCCACATGTGATCTTGGATGAAATTTAGTGAGGGTAAAATGGTCATTGACCACCTTGGAAGATTAGTCTTGCTAGCATGACATTGTTGACTTGTCAACTTGTCCACATGGGCTTGATCCTAGTGAAACCCATCCAAGCCTCACATTTGTTGTAATCTAAGCCCTCCAATGTGTTTTAAATACTACACTAGTAGCAAGACTTGGCATTTTCAACACTTAGAAAAATTAGACAACATTCTTGTTGCTATAGTTGCTCTCGGCTTTAGTGCAATTCCAACAAGAAAATTTTGTAGTTTTGATCCATTGTTCACAAGACTTAAACCCAATGTCCCTAAGGGTATTGTAAGGATATCTCAATAGAAAGATTTCGGAAAAGTGGCGTTTTCGTATTAGTCGCAAGGCGGAAACTTAAAGAGTTCTTCAACTTTGAAGTTGGAACTTAAAGATGGGTTCTTCATAGGCTTCTAAGGAGTGCTTGGAGTGGATTGGAACATAAGGAAAGGAGCTAAGAATTTCTAAGGCGCGACTTTGAATCTTGGAATTTTTAAGGGCTTGGAAAGGTATAAATGTTGTCGTTTTAGCAATTAAGTTTACTTATTGTTGTAGCTATGGATATTAGCAAGCATGAGCTATGTAGTGTGAAGTTTGATAATTATATTGGCTATTGGAACCCTAATCCGAAAACTAGCATGTTAGCCCTAAGATTTCAATTCAAGTCGATTATTAGTAAAGTTGTCGCATGTTGTAAAAAGAAGGAAATTGTAGTTGTTGAAGTTGTTTATGACTATATAACATGCTAGACCTTAGAACTTGGAATTGGAAAAGGATTGGAAAGGACTTAGTGTTATTATTTATGTTGTGAGAGCTAGATTACGGAGCTATTTCAGTATGAATTGTGGGGCGGAATTTTACACGTAAGGCGTGTAATCCCTTTGTTTGGTTGTTGTTTTGAGCCTTAAATGTGGCGTGTTGGTTATTGTATTCGCTAGAAAAAGGTGGCAAAGTGAGTAGAAACAAAGGAAGTCTTGCCCGATTTTCCGTAGAATTGTAGACCGTATACTTAGTATTATTCTCGTTAGAGACTAGAAGTTGATAGTCTTGTTGTGACCATTATAGGTTGACACTTCTACGCGTATTCGCTTAGCTTGTGGATTTAGCCGAAAAGGTATGTGAACTATCTCCTCTTCTAGCATGATTCCTTAAGATAAAGAAAGTATGTCCTACTCCTTAAATGATCCATTCCTTGGTTGTATTTGGATTGCCTAAAGTAGAACTTGTTCTATGTACTTCATTGATCGTACTTTGATGTTTAAATTGTAAGTGGTATAATCCATTTCTTTAGTGAAGTTTGGATTCTTAAAAGTGAAAGTATTTTACTTAAAGTACATGAAGTCTTGAAAAGAAGTGGTTTCAAATCTTTTGGCTAGTGCTTATTCCAAAACCTAAAGGTCATTATAATGACTTTGTGGAGTCAAATAAGTGATTTACTTACTTGTTTTAAAAGAGGAGAAGTGACATGATTTAAAAGAAGTAACTTATTTTAGAGGTGAGTTACTTGAGGTTTAAATGTAGAAGAAACTTGTTTTCTAAATATTAAGAGACTTGTAGTATTTTGAAAGTTGAGAACTTGATTTGTAAAGTATGTGATACTTGGTTTTAATAGTATAAGTCTCTTGGTTATAAAAGGAATGGATATGTCTAAAACCATAAAGGGTTATAACGGCTTTATGGGAAGTTGGTTATAAACTTTATGGAAGGTTAAGAAAGTCATTTATTTTGATTAATGGGCATAAGTTGCCTAGATTGTGAAAATTTGAAGTTACTTGATTTCAAGCTTTGAAATGAGTTTTCTAAAAGTAGTAACTTACTTTGAAAAATAGACATGCCTTGATACTACGGTGTTAGTATCTTGGGATTTTACATAAGAAGGAGTCTTTTGAAAAAGAATGTACGTACGTAGTACTTTGGCTTGTTAAATGAGAATTATTCTATTGGTGCCTTGATAAGTACTTTGGCTTGTTAAATGAGAATTATTCCATTTGTGCCTTGATAAGTACTTTGGCTTGTTAATTGAGAATTATTCCATGTGTGCCTTGATAAGTACTTTGGCTTGATTAATTGAGAATTGCCTATGTGTCTTTGGTGATAGCCTTGAGTGCAAGTATTATGTTTTATGCGTTGCGCGACTTGGAGGCTAAGGGCCGATCGCTTTGTAAGTTACTTGGACGCATCAGCGGTGATGTGGGATTCCACGGGTATGCTTCCGCTATTTGTAGTACTGCTAAATTCTGGATTTTTATAAAAGACACGTAGTGCTTATGTGTTGTTTGACGGCTCGAGATAGGGTAGAGTATAAGTGAGGTAGACCCCAAGACGCTATACCACCTTCTCCAGTAAGAGTATAAATGAGGTAAACCAAGACATTATACCGCCTTCTTGTTTTGTTTGATGCTCTCGAGATAGGGTAAGAGTATAAGTGAGGGTAAACCCCAAGACGCTATACCACCTTTCTCCAGTAAGAGTATAAATGAGGGTAAACCCCAAGACATTATACCCCACGCTTGTTTTGTTTGATGGTCGGTCGAGATAGGGTAAGAGTATAAGTGAGGGTAAACCCCAAGATGCTATACCACCTTCTCCAGGTAAGTATAAATGAGGGTAAACCCCAAGACATTATACCGCTTGTTTTGTTTGATGGTCGCGAGAGATAGGGTAAGAGTATAAATGAGGGTAAACCCCAAGACATTATACCACTCGCTTTACCACTGCCGCCTTCCTACTCGCCCGCATGCTTTTAGGACACAGGGACTTGGTGTTCATGTATGCCTATTGGCGTTATATTATATCATGGATCGCGATGAGGAAGGATTCCACGCATGATTGATATTGTGGGCGTGAGACCCGTGGTTATATTGTAGAAATGACTTGAGGACATCGTCCACGACTTATTATATTTGTTATGTGTTGTGTCTTTAGGTTGGCTATCATACATGTCTCTGTTTTGCTTAGATCGTTATGATTTCATTACGATTTACTTTCACATACTTGGTACATTCGACATTCTTACGTCTTGACCTCCTTGAATGCAGGTTTAGGTACGCAGTTTGGTGATCGGCAGGTGTAGGACCCTGCTCAGAATTTTGGATAGCTCCCATTTGTTCAGGAGTTTATCATTTTGGTATAGTTCCTTCAGTACATGCTTTTGTACAGTTATGGGTACGGCGGGGCCTTGTCCCGTCATTGTTCAGTATAACTCTTAGAGGTCTGTATTCATATGTGGGTTTGGACTCATGTATGGTGTAGTGTCTTTTGTTATGTATATTATATGGCAGCCTGGTCGGCTTTGCCCTTGCACGTACGATTGGTAAAAAAAAAAAGGTGTTATTTAATTTCCGCAATTTACTTAAAGTAGAAGGCGGTGCCTGTGGGCACCATCACGGCCGGATTCGGTGTGACACGATTCCTCCGAGTACGAGGTAACCCCAGAACAAAGTCCATGTTGATCACCTCCCACTTCCAAGTCGAATCTCGATAGGCGCAATAATCCACTGGGCCTCGGTGCTCGACCTTGACCCGGCCGGCAGGACATCAGGCAACAAAACTCGCCACGTCCCTCTTCGCTATCCCACCAATATAAACATCCGAGGTCATGGTACATCTTGGTCGACTCCGGATGAATAGAATAACGAGCACCTTTGTACTCTCAGAGAATCTGCGTGAAGTCTCGACACACCTGGAACACATAACCGCCAAATCTCAAGACCATCAGCGCTACCTCGAATAGACTCTTCTCTCCCCGAAGAGGCTGCATCTCGATACGTACCAACATCGGGTCCTCAAATCGCCTCTTCACCTCATCAACGATGGAAGACTCGCAACCTCACGAACCCGCACCACTATCGTCGGTGTCAATCAATCAAACCCTGGCTCGCTAATCGGTGGATCTCGACGACCGTGTCTGTCTCTGTCGTATTCTCCGACAGCTCCCATAGATCTCGACTCAAGGCATCAAGAATCACGTTGGCCTTCCCTGATGGTATAGAATATCAACATCATAATCTTTCAGAACTCTAACCACCGCCTCTGCCGCAGTTCAAATCTCTGCTGAAGATATACTTGGAGGCTCTTGTGGTCCGTATAAATATCCACATGAACCCCATACAAATATCTCTAAATCTTCAAGGCATGAATAATCGCGCCAACTCTAAGTCGTGGGTAGGGTAATTCCTCATGCTTCAGAATCGCCGAAGCATAAGCTATAACCTTGCCGTCGCATCAAAACACACCCTAGCCCGATACCCGAGGCATCACAATAGATTACGCATCTGCCTAACCTCGGGAAGAGTAAGAACCGAGCGTAGTCAACCTTTCCTTCAAAGAATCGAAACCCTCCTCGCAAGCCTCGCCTCATCGGAACTTGGCCGCTCGAGTCACTAGTCAATGGTGCTGAAATCAAGCAACCGCTTCCACAAACCTACGATAATAACTCGCCATTCAAGAAATCTGCACTCGGCCGAGTAGTAGGTCTCGCCAAGACTTGATCGCTTCAATCTTTGTCGTATCCACCAACACCATCGGCCCAATAATATGCCCCAGAATGCCAGAGGCTAACCAAAACTCACACTTGGAGAACTTGGCGAATAATCGCGGCCCGAGGACCCAAGCATACCTCAAGTGTGCATGCTCGCTGTCGCGAATAAACCAGATGTCATCAATGAATACTATCACAAATGTATCCAAAAATGTCTTGAACACCCGGTCATCAAATCCATAAATACCGCCGAGCATTGGTCAAACCGAAGACATAACCTCAACTCATGGTGCCCATACTGGTCCCGAATGCGATCTTTGGGATGTCCTCTCGAACTCGAACTCGATGATAAATGCATCGCAGTCTATCTTGGAGAAACACCTCACACCGCAATCGTCAAACAAATCATCAATCCCGGGAGTGGGTACTTATTCTTAATGGTTACCTTATTCACCGCTAATCAACACATATACGCAGCTGGCCCCATCCTTCTTCTTCACAAACAACACCGCGCTCCTCGGGGAGATACACTAGGCCTGATAAAGCCTTTCTCCAAGAAATCTTTCACCGGTCCTTCACTCTCTCAACTCAAGAAAGCCATCTCAGATGGCGGAATGGAAATAGGTCGAGTGTCCGAACGTGTCAATACAAAACTCAATCTCCTCTCGGAGGATACCCAAGATCGTCAGGAACACATCCGAAACTCCCTAACCATCGCATCGATCAAGAACTGAACCTCACCTGATCAAATAACCGAACCAGATGATGTACCCTTTCGCACCATCTTCCTAGCCTTGAGGTAAGAAATAAACCTAACCCTCGCGACGCGTGTTGCCCTTCCACTGATAATCGCTCGCCAAGAAATCGAACCGAACCAACTGTCCCTACACCAACGTTGGCATAACAAGAAGCCAACCAGTCCGTACCCATAATGACATCAAAATCGCCATCTCCAACTCTATCAAGTCTGCAAGGTCCGACGATCAAATGAATACCGGACAACCTCAGACACCCGCCGCCTAACACCGAATCACCCATGGCGTAGCTACCTCAAAAGGCTCTATCTACTCCGCTCTATCCCGATTCTACCCGCATAAGAGGGGACACATAGGACAAGGTAGAACTGGATCTATCAAAGCATAAACATCACACCAAATCAATAATGTACGTATGGCGGCGTGGAAGCCTCCCGATCTCGGCGGCTAATGAATATATGCGGTTACGGGACCGCTAAAATCGAACCACCACCACGACTCTACCGCGGTGCCGGCCCGCAGTACCCCGCCCGGGCGCGTAACCACGAAGAGAAGACCCAGAACAGATCTCGCTTGCCGACTGCACCACCCATGCCGCCTAGACGGACAATCTTCTCTCAAATGGCCTCCGCCGCACAAGTGTAACAAACTCCCGAAGCCTGCGACACTCGCCTCGTGAAACCTACCGCGACGAGCACACCGAGGTGTGGGTGGTCCCGACGTGGCGATTCCTGCCTCGAAATCTCAAGTCCCGAGCCACGACCTGCTCCTGAATGACTGGCCGAAGACCTCTCCCGTAAAAAGTGAGGAGCACTCAGGCCGGGCCGGAAAGTGGACCTAGTTCTTGAAGGCCGCCCGCTCATCGCCCCGAGACCTCGTTGTCTCGCCCTCTGGCCGCTCGAGTCAATCTGGTCCTCCTCTCTATCCTCTATCCTCACGCATAGGCTCGCATCTCGCAATGTCCATACCGGCCAAGAGCCACCCCAAGCATGCAGAATCATACGACGGTGCAGCCCCATCACATAACGATGAACTTTATCCGCCATGCCGCCTACAATAGTGTGCGTATCGGCCAGAGTCAAACTCCGTGCTATACTCGCGATAGTCCTCCCATTCGCCTCAAGGTCAAAAATCTATCTACGCGGCCCTCCTCATTTCGGAGGCAAAAGTGATCCATGAAGGCCTCTAAACTCCTCCCAAACACCGGAAGAGCATCCTCACCCTCGAAAGCAACCACGACTAAAAGTTCAACGCAATATCGCAGAATCGGAAGAGGCTAGCGTAATGCACTGTCTCGAAGCCCTAAGAACTGCATGGTCCGTAGAGTGCGAATGAACTCCTGCGGATCCTCCTCGCACTCGAACCATAAAACTCGTGGATGACAACCAGAAAATCCCTAATCCGCAAACCGCCACTCTAGGGTGGGTGCTCGCTTCCTCGCTTGCCGCTTGCTACTATATCGTCAATAACCGATCTCCCTCGTAGTTCTATACTCGCCTACCGCGGAATCGAGGCTCGCACGAACCTCTGGAGCTACGCCGCCTCGCCTCTAATACCGCCGCGTGGTGAACTTGCCGACCCGCCTACTACCTCGGGTATAGTGCGTGCCGAGTCCGTAACCCTCTCGAGTACCGCCAGCGCCTCTGGCCGCTTTGCCCTTCTGGGCCACTGGCCGCCTTCCGTGGAGGCATAATCGCTTTCATAAGAAGAGGTCGGAGGATTCAACCTAATAAGACACTCTATTGCACGATCTTTAGAGAGAAGAATGGAAACTAATCCTAAATGTCCTGACCTCACGATTATAGATGTGGTGCACAACACACCGATAATCAAGACTTACTAGACACGGTGCAGACACTTTCCGAGACTAATCGCTTCGATACCACTTTTGTCACGACCCGACTCGGCCGCGATCGTGCCTACGGGAACCCTGCCGGTATACATCAGAGAATAGCAGCGGATCATACACAACATAGACACATGTGTAAACAATAAACATCACAGGCTAGCCGATAAGGCCGCCTTCCATAATATAAATATAATCAAAAGTACAACTGTACAACTCAGTTCTTACAGCCCAACCACATATGTGAATACAAACCTCTAGGAATAACAACTGTGGCGGGACAGGGCCCCGCCATACCCCTGAATGTACATAAATATACAACATCAGGGAAAGACTGTACCAAAAGAGACAAGCCTTCGGAGAAATGGAGCTTCTGACGTCTGATAAGTGATCCTAAGAACGAAGATCCACCACCTGCTTACCCTTTCCTGCGGCATGAACGCAGCCCCCGAGGAAGGGGGTCAGTACACAATATGTACTAAGTATGTAAAACTGGAAAATACTGTAAATTACATCATAAGTTTAAAACAAAGCCGGAGTCATGCATGATAATAAAATTACAGTACACAGTGCCTTACTAACAATGAGAGTAAATGAGAATATACTTACAACATAAACATAAGAGACTCACGATCAAATCATGGGTAGCAAATCCATGGAAACAGGTGGTATAACGTCTTGGGGGTTTACCCCTCATTTATACTCTTACCCTGAGGCAGGTGGTATAACGTCTTGGGGGTTTACCCCTCATTTATACTCTTACCCTGGAGAAGGTAGTAAAGCAGGTGGTATAATGTCTTGGGGGCTTACCCCTCACTTATACTCTTATCCTGGAGAAGGTGGTATAGCGTCTTGGGGGTCTGCCCCTCACTTATACTCTTACCCTATCTCAAACCGGCCGTCATACAATAAATAAGCAAGTTAGAAATCCCCCTAACTTCTTATTAGTCTTATTCATCTACACTCTCATTTTAGTTTACTTAAGGCACTAATATGTTATAATAAATCCGGGAGTTTAACCCCAAGTACTACGTACTTCTAATCCTTTAAAAATGACTCATTTTCATATAAAACTTCCAAGATACTATTAACCGTAGTATCAAGTCAAAATTACTTTTCAAGACAAGTCACAACACCTTTAGAAATAAAGTTAGGTTTCTAAATCAAGTGACTCCTTTTATTATAAAACCTTAGGCAATTAATGCCTTAAAAATCGAATTGCCTTTTCATTAAACAAGTCATTTATCTTTCCATAAAGCAAATATAACCAACTTCCCATAAAGTCGTTATATTCACTTTATACCTTAGCCAAATACAATTTCCTATCCAAGGGACTTATACGTTTAAAACGGAAGCAAGTATCACATACTTTAAAACTTTTCAAGTCCTTTAACTTTAATAAAACATTAGACATCCCTAATACTTTCAAAGAAGCGAGTTAATCTCCTAACTCACCCGACTTGGCTATTCATAAAACTAGTGAAGGATATCAAGGTCTTGTACGTCTACCGTACTATATACGTTCAACTAGTCATGCTCAAAAGATAGGAAAAGTTCTACATACCTCGTCGGGTCAAGCCACTTGCCAAGTACAATATCCCGCTCGTAGTATGTCAACCTATAATATCCAAAATACGCCTATTAACGCCTTACTTCAAACGTAGAATATTATAAGTGTCAAGTCGCTAAATTCTACGGAAAATCGGACAGCACCTCCTTTGTTTCTACTTACTTTGCCACCTTTTTCCAGGCCGAATACAATAACCAAACACGCCACATTTAAGGCCCAAACAATGCAATCAACAATAGGGGATTACACGCCTACTAGACGTGTAAAATTCCGCCCCACAATAGATATCAAATTTGTACAACTACTAGTCCAATTTCGGCCATAATGAATACAACAATACCAATTCTTATCCAATTTCCATTTCAATCCAAATTGTTAGCATAACATGATATCAAGTCGCATTTGATTATAACTACTATAATCTTCAAGTAAGTAACATGCGACGATTTCTAATAACCGACCAATTAGTAATCCAATATTCAAGTGGCTTGTATAACATTTCGGATTTAAGCTACAAGCAATCCATAATACTTATAAACTTCAACATATCAACCTCATGCTAGCAACATGTAAAGCTAACAACAACAATAAATATATAATCTTGTAGCACTTTTAAAAGACAAGATTATACCTCAACGAATTTTAATCCAACTCCAAATCCGAAGTCGCTCCTTAACAACTTAGAGCCTCTTCAAGACGCTTCAATCCACTAGTTGAGACGCTTAGAACAACACCAACAAATTCCTTCAAATCTCCAAACAAAACCTAGAAAGACAACTAGGTTTTCGCTTTGCGACTAACCCGCAAACTATCTTTTTCCAAGATTTTTCTATTGAGATATGTTTACAATACACTCAAGAACCTTGGTTTAGAGTTTGGAGCTAAATGGACAAGAAACAAAGATTTTTCTTTTTTTCTCAAGAGGGAACCCGAGAGCAATGCTAGAGTTCTTCAAATATTTGTGAAATTTTGGCTAAGTGTTTAAGCTTGTCTTGCACTACTAGTATTATATAGTGTAATGGAGAGTCAAGATATAAACAAATGGGTGGTTTGGATGAAGTCTTAATAAATATCAAGTGTGGTGGTCCCATTGACCAAGTCAATTCTCTCAAGCTTCAAGTTGCAAGACTTGTCTTGCTAACAAAGGTCCAATGACCCTTTAGCCCTTTCCACAAATCGTCCAAGGCATCATTAAGGGGGGCGACACGTGTCGCCCTCCCATTCGCCACAATAATACGTTTTCCGACAATTTCATATTTCCGATAAATTTTTTACAAGTCTCAAATCTTAACACTTGTGAGTTCTTACGTACGTTCTTAAAACATGTCCTGTAAATACGGGGTGTAACATGAAACTTATAAAATAAATCAACAAAGATAAAATCAACAGGTTAGCCGATAAGGCTACCTTTCTGGATAAGTAAATACAAACACGAAGCAGTTGCCTCATTTCCTTTACAAACCGACTCCACAATATGTGACTACGCACTCTAAGAGTTTTAACATAACAACTTATGACAGGGGCCCCGCCATACCTGAATATACATGAATCTACAACCTCGGGGAAACCGTATCAAGAGATAAGCCTCCGAGCAAATGGAGCTTTTTCCCAAAATTGAACCGAGATCCTAAGAGCGAGGATCACCAACCGCGCACCTAATACTGCGGCATGAAAGCTTCACGGCGGGTCAAGACAACACGCATCGAATATGGAACAGAAATAAAGTACAATGATCATAATCATGCAAAAGAATGGCAGGGGCAAGTATAAAAAGTACATACCAGATCCTGCCGTGTAATTACCACTTATGAAATTAATCGTACCTTATTATCTTTTCCCATTTTCAATAAAAGTTATAGTCACTTTCTTACGTACATACTTGGGAAAAATCGTCAAGTTCATTACCATATAACTTACTTATCTTTCATAACATAATCCGACCCTTTATGGAGGGACGCATATACTACCCAGCCCAATCTGGGACGCCATCAAATCACACAAATATCAAAGCGTGCCCGTGGAATCCCCCATCACTGCCGACAATCATAAGTGTAACATATAACCATGTGACGCGCCCGTGGCATCCTACCTCACCGCCGCATACATACACAATACATATATATATCTCCCGCGTGGAATCCACATCATCGCCGAAAGCGTAGGTGTAACATATAACCATGTGACGCGCCCGTGGCATCCTAACTCACTGCCGGCGTACACATATACAACACACACACACACACACACATATATATATATATATAACGTGGCCGCATGCCCCGGAATCCCTCATCGTATAAGCATGGCCATAACGTGCTCGCATCCTCATCGTAGGCGCAGTCTTCACGGAGAGCTAGCCCATGGAGTAATAATATAACATGCCCCTAATCCTCATCGTGGGTACATGTCTTTACGAGCTAGCCCACGGAGTAATAATCGCATAGCATGATCGCATGCCCTAATCCTCATCGTATAAGCATGGCCATGGGTAATAAAACAAATTCGGGAATCTAACCCGCCTCCTGGTCACATGCCCCGGAATCCCACATCGTATAAGCATGTCCAAGGATCAATCATAATGGAAGCATACCCGTGGAATCCCACATCACCGCTTGCACGCCCAAGTAAACTTACAACAAGACACCCTCCAACTGAGAGTCACGACAACGTAAACATATAATACTTGCACTCAAAGCTATCACAAGCAAACATAGGCAAGTTCATTAAACCTTTAGACTTCCATTTTATATAAACTCATGGCACTTTCGTTTCACGCATAAAAATCCGGGAATTTAACCCCAAGTACTACGCACCTCTACTCCTTTAGAAAGACTCTTTTTCAAATAAAACTTCCAAGATACTAACAACCGTAGTATCAAGTCATATCTACTTTCAAGACAAGTCACAATACCTTTTTAGAAATACATTTACCGGCTTCTAAATCAAGTGACTTCTTTCTTAAAAACATTAAGCAATTGGTACCTTTAAAACAATTTGCCCTTCTTTATTTCAAATCATTTCTTTGCTTACATTACTGAAGAAAACCATTCTTTTAATCTTCCATAAAGTTGTTATAACCAACTTCCCATAAAGCCGTTATAACTCTTTATGTTTTGGACAAATTCATTCCTTTTATAACCAAGAGACTTATACTTTCAAAATACTTCAAGTCTCTTAACTTTTAAGAAAACAAGTTTCTTAACTTTAGAAATCAAGTCTTTCTAAATCGAGTATTCTATACTTGTAAATCAATTCATTTCTTCCTTTAAGAATCAAGTCTCATAACTTGAAAAATAAAGTCTCTTAACATTTAAGAATTTGAGATCCATAGCCTTAAAACCTCATACGTAAATTCTTATAAGTTAAGTAACATATACTTTGGTGCGTTGTAAATAAGTTATACTTATTTATAACGATCTTATTCAAGTAGCCATGATCTAGAAAATGTAATATAATTTTGTCTTATCTTAGCTTTCATGCAGATGGAGAATTCTACTCATTTTAACATAATTGATTGTCATTACATTTTCCTTTATTAACGCTGCAATGGCTTGCTCGATACTTATTCTCATTCGTGCCATAAATTAGCCAAGCCAACTTGGCTCCAAAGTACCTCCTAACGACTCTTACCAACATCCCCCATAAGACTCGGTAAGGACTTAGGATAACTTTGACATAAACTTTACATAGAGTAAATCACACACATACCTCTTAACTTCTAAGAGTAGAAGGAAACATGAAATAATACTACATGTATATTCCATACATAGAATCATGCCAAAGGAAGGAAGAGGTTCACATACCTCACGACGATTATCGACAAGTAGCAAAATGCTCCAAAGTACTTCAACCTTGATAGCTATTCCATCCTTCAAGTAGAATACTCTATACTTAGTACTTCAACCTATAATGGCCACAATACGTCCATTAATCTCTTACTTCAAATGTAGAATATTCTAAGTACTAAGTCACTAAATTCTACGGAAAATCGGACAGCACCTCCTTTGTTTCTACATACTTTGCCACCGTTTTCAAGGCCGAATTCAATAACCAAACACGCCACATTTAAGGTTCAACAATACAATTAATCAATAGGGGATTACACGCCTACTAGACGTGTAAAATTCCGCCCCACAATTGATATACAACTAATACAACTACAAGTGCAATTCCGGCAACTTGAGATACAACAACACCAATTCTTATCCAATTTCCTTTTCAATCCAAATTGTTAGTATAACATGATATCAAGTCACAATTGATTATAACTACTATAATCTTCAAGTAAGTAACATGCGACGATTCTGAATACGACCAAATTGTAATCCAACTTCAAATGGCTAATATGTCATTCGGATTTTAGGCTACAACAATCCATAACACTTATAAAACTTCAACACATATACTTCATGCTAGCAAACATGTAAGGCTAACGACAATATATAATCTTGTAACACTTAAGAGACAAGATTATTACCTCAACGATTCTTAGTCCAACTTCAAATCCAAAGTCGCTCCTTAGCACTTAGAGCCTCTTCTTGACACTTCAATCCACCCCTTGAGACCCTTAGAATATCACAAACCACTTCCCTTAAATCTTCCAATCAAAACCTAGAAAAGCAACTAGGTTTTCATCTTGCGACTAATACGAAAACTATCTTTTTCCGGAATTTTTCTATTGAGATACCCTTGCAATACACTTAGGAACCTTGGTTTAAAGTGGGGAGATTATTGGACAACAAACAAATTTTTTCCCTTTTCTCCCTTGATGAACCCGAGAGCTCTAGCATTCTTCATCCAATTTTCTTGAAAATTTGGCTAAGTGTGGAACTTGTCTCACTACTAGTACTATTATATAGTAACATGGAGGGTTGAGATTAGCACAAATGTGTGGTTTGGATGTAGTTCTTTTAAATATCAAGCTAGTGGTACCATTGACTAAGTCAAATATATCATGCTTTACTACTTGCAAGACTTGTCTTCCTAACAAGGGTCAAATGACCCTTTTGCCCATGTAATTTCGTCCAAGACATAAATAAGGGGGGGGGGGGTGACACGTGTCGCCCTCCCATTCGTCACAATATTACGTTTTCCAAAAATTCCATAATTCCGATAAATTTTTACAAGTCTCTAATCTTAACATTTGGGATTCTCACGTACGTTCTTTAAAACATGCCTACAAATACGGGGTGTAACATTCTTCCCCCCTTAGAAACATTCGTCCTCGAATGTTCTTTCGGAGTTCAGTTTATCATTCCTCGGCATAATCTCATACAACTACACTTAAAGAAACCTAATTATGCCACTTATGGCCCTAATACCTCGCACACGCATATCCGTCCATCATAAGCCCAAAATAGATTATATTTTCGTACTTCCAACTCCTTCTAACATATACATTGTATCAATATAATCTGTTCATAACACTTAAACATACCACAACTTTATCATGCATACAAGTTTCTAAAGGGCCAAAGACATACCTGAAATCATATAGGCGGTTCAAAGGACCGCTAAAACTGGGAACTTCCACCACGACCTGCACACTTTGCGGCATAAGCATCCTGCTTAGCTATGGAAGGCGAAGAACCCGCAATCGATTCAAGATCGCGCTATCCCACCGATGCCACTCTGGTCGATCTCTCACGAAATGGCACGGCCGCCAAGCATAACAAGTTGTCGGTAATGCGACACTCCCAAAATGGAATCTACTCTGACCACACCGGGCAAAGGTGGCTTCCGGCTACTATCCTGGACATCCGTGAACTGTAGCCACAGCCCGACCTTTGTTATACCCGTATTTCCGGGTATGTGCGTGAGGCGTGCGTATAATAATTTGAGCCTTAAAGTTGGCTAGTTTCGAAATTTGTGCACAAGTGCGAAAAGAGTCGTTTTCGACGAAACGTTTCCCACGGCTTTTGTAGGAAAATTCGGCTATGTCATTTTTAATTTTTGCGGATTTTTCCGGAGACGAAACATTTTGGACCAACGGGAGGGTGACAAGTGTCACCCTCACATCGCCTCGAGTGGGCGGCAAAGGGACGAACAAGGTGGCTTGTTTTGTCTTGGAGTTGGTAGGATATTTTGTGTGCAAGTTGGCTTAGGACACTTGCCCAAATCTTGGCCTTACACTTGCCTTGCACTTGGCATAATCTTGGCCATTGGTTGGCCATCCCTTGACCTATAAATACCCTCTTATGTTGATGAACTTCTTCATCCAAAAATCCTTTCTAAGTGTTAAAATCTCTCCCTTGTGTAGTTCGTCCAAATCACCTCCCCTTTGTGAGCCCTTGGCGAGAGCCACCCCACTTTGTGGTGTTTGGCGTAGGGTACCCACAGCCTAGTTGTTTTAGATAATACCCCTTTTGTGGTATAGAAATACTCTCCTAGTATTGTTATAATGCCCAAAATACTCTAGCCCATATACCTTATAGTACTTCCAAAGTTACCTCTATCGTAGAGCAGAAATACTATTATACTACCCTCGATCAAAAACGAAACCCTAAGTAAATCTTCACCAGTAGTTGAAGTTATAAGTAGAAGTTGGTTAGAACTTCTAAGGGTTGTTGGAGCGGATTGGGCGCCTGAGTAGGAGCTAAACCTTGCTCGGGATCGACATATAAACTCGGATAATTTTGGGCTTATCGAGGTAAACACTCTTGACCTTCTATTGTAATTGGGAATTACATGTTGTAGGAATATATAGTTGATGTATACTATATATAGAACTGATTATAATTGCGGCAATGTCTTTTGACTTAAGCATGAATAATACTTACGGCAATGTCTTGCGACTTAAGCCTGAATTTAAGAAGAGAATCAATCGTAATTACATAGGGTCAGTATTGATGAACTTGTGTAACATTACTTGTAGTAGAATTGTACACGTCAGGTTAGGCGTGTTAACCCACTGGTTGGCTTGGTGGCGGCCTCGATAGAGGAGGAGATTTACGCTGCATGCGGAGGTCTTTGCGAATTTTCGTAGAATATGGAACGAGGAGAGCTAGATGTTAAAAAGCGCCTTGTGGCCTTATAGGTTGAAGTACTACGTGTGGTGCGATCTACGTGGCTTAAGGAGTAAGCGGTTTGAAGTACTTGGAGCGTTTTGCTATTAGTCGGCACTCGTCGCGAGGTATGTGAACCTCTTCCTATCTCTTCTAGCATGATATGTGTGAACTATGTAGTACGGTAGACGTACATGTGTTAACTGTGTTTGATTGTTTTTAAAACATAAAGTGTTATAACGGCTTTATGGGAAGTTGGTTATAACAGCTTTATGTAGGTAAGAAAATACTTTATGGTTTTAAAAGGTAACTGATGTGAATTATAACTGGCTAGTTATAATAAAGAACTTGATGTATTTCAAAGAGTTATAAATCGTTTTGAAGGAGCGTAACACTTGGTTTTAAAGGTTTTAAAAAGAGTTATACTAGCTTATGGGAAGTTAGGTATAATGTCTTAAGAAAGGTAAAGAAAATGGTTTACTGATGTTAGAAGTTAAAAGACTTGATCTTATAAGATAAGAGACTTAACTTAATTGTTTTAATGTGGATGTTTGTGTGAAACCTCATTCGTGAGTAATGAGTACTTGGTTTTACTTAAAGGGATAATGTTTCTTGATTTGGAAATCGAATGTGTATCGGCAGGACCAACTGCAGCGTTAATAAAGGAGAATGTATTGAATAATGAAGTATTGTATTAAAACCGGTAGAAACCTCCATCTGCATAGAAGCTAAGATGAGACAAAATGATATTACATATCTAGATCATGGTGCTTAATAAGATCGATTATAAACAAGAATAAACTACTCACATATAAGGCATCGTTTCTCAAATCATTAAAGGAGAATTATGTTTTAAAGGATTAAAACTATGAACTACGAAACCTTTTCTAAAATGAGAAACTTGAGCATTTGAAATTAGGCAAACTTGAGCGTTTGGAAAATAAGGTTGTTACTTGATTTTACAAAGGAAAGCATTTTGTTTATTTAACAATGCTCGTCACTCTATCTTTTATACTACGGACATCGGTGACTTTTATAAAAGGAATGGATCTCTTTAAAAGGAATTTAACGTCGTAGTACTTTAGGAGTTAAAAACCGGACTTTGGCATAAAATGAAAGTAACTTTGAGTTGTGTAACTTGTGCTTGTGTTGTGTAACTTGCCTATGCTTGTTGTTGCGTAACTTGCTTATGCTTGTGGTGATAGCCTTGGTTGTGCAAGAATGGTTATTTTATGGACTAGCTCTCCATGAGGTTTCTTCTTGTTCGGCCTTGGTCCCCGGTGGTGGCTCTGCGTACTTGCCGTCTCATGGTGATTCGGCCTTGGTACGTGGTCGACCCTCGCACTTGCCGTTCGGTGTAGTGACGAAGTCTCGTGATCTGACCTTGGTCCTGGTGGTCAGCCCTCGTACTTGCCGGTCGACTCGTGGCCGGCCTTGGTATCCGTAGTCGGCTCTCGCACTTGCCCGTGTCGGCCGTGTTTTGGTTGCATTATATTATTGGTACGGTCGGATCTGGTAGTTATACTTGTCTATACGGTTTTATGACACAGTGGGACTCGTGTTCATGCATACTCCTTGGTATTGTCATATCATAAAGCTGCCGGTGAGGAAGAAATTCCACGCACGCAGTGATAATTTGGAGCGTGAGTCCACGACTTGATGTAACTCGTTATATGTTATGTATTGTAGTTGGAGTCATCATACATGTCTCTGCTTTATATAGACTATTATGATTTCATTTCTGATATTCTGATTTCACATACTTGGTACTGTTGTCTTGACCTCCTTCGGGCTGCGTTCATCTGCAGTAGAAGTACATTGGTGTCGATCCCGCTATTAGGATCACCTTTCGGCGTATTAGGAAGCTCGTTCCTTGGAGGCTTATCTTTTGGTATGTGTTCCCGAGTCGTAGGTTCTTGTACATTCGGGGTATGGCGGGGCCACTGTCCGTCATAGTTATTGTAAATCTTAGAGTGCAGCCTTTGTGTGGCGGGGTTTTGTAAAAGGATTAAAGCGTTCGTTTTGAAAGAGTTGTTTATATATATTTTAATGGAAGGTAACCGTTTGGTTGGCTTTGTTTTATTATCTTGTCTCATGTTCATGTTTATGTTTTTATTTCATTGGTTTTCTCGATGTTGTATCACTAGGGTGCGGGGTAAGGCACGATCACGGGCAGGATCGGAGTCGTGACAAAAGTGGTATCGAGCGATTAATCCTCGGAAAGTGTCTGCATCGTGTCTAGTAGAGTCTTGATTATCGATGTGTTGTGCACCACATCTATAATCAAGAGGCTATAGGACATTTAGGATTGGTTTCCATTCTTCTCATTACGAGATCGTGCCTTAGAGTGTGTGATAAGATTGGACCCTCGACATACCGTTTTTACGGTGATGCCTCGCGTAAGGCAACCGGGCCTGAAGGGCAAAGCGTGCGAGGAGGCTGCGAGTAGAAGCGTGGCAGAGGCCACGATACTGAGCCTCGATCCGCATGCGGAAGCGAGAGAGATGAGTTACAAGGAGTGGGCGATTGATGGCGAGGTTGTGGCGGACTTGAGGATAAGTGGGCCGGCCAGTTCGATGCTTTGTGGTTCACCTAGATCGAGATAGTTCGAGGCTACGGGATTTTCTCGAGTTGTAGGCGCGAGTTTTATGGGTCGAGGCACGAGGATGATCCGCAGGAGTTCATCCGAAGCGATACGGATCATGAGAGTGATCAAGGCATCGGAGACCGAGTCGGTGGTCCTAGGTTCGCATCACCGCGTGATACCGCATGATCGTGGTTTGATTCATGGGAGCTGTCGGGAGAGCATGCACTTCCAGCCTTTATGGGACGAATTCTCGAGGCCTTTCTGCACATTTCTTGCCTCCACGGATGAGAGGGCTCGCGACAGATTTTTGGTGTTACTGCAAGCAGGCGTGCGGTTCGGGAGTACAATGTGGAGTTCGACTCATTGGCGAGACGTCCGCGTTGGTAGCTAGTATGGAGGATCGAGTGCACCGATTTATTCTGTGGCTCGATGATCACCTAGCCGAGTTGTTCGGGTGTAGCTCTTCACCGGCATGGACATTGCCCGCACGCAGCTTATGCACCGGATGTGAGGAGAGGATAAATCGACGGAATGACCCGTGGTCACAGTAAGAGGGCCGCAATGCAGGTCCTTTGGTGACTTTCGAGGCGGACCGCCAAGAAGAGCGATTATGCGCCTCCACCAAGACTGAGTGGTCCTCCACGCCGGGACCTTCGAGATATTCGAGAGCGGTCGGGGCTCCTGTGTTTCAGATTCTCGGAGCGGAGTGCTCGCGGATGAGGTTGCCCTTGTCTCCGTGTGGCCGTTGGAAAGCTTCATAGGAAGTGTCGTACTAACTCGGAGATTGTTATTTTTGCGCCAACAGGCCATCTCGGCAAGAGATCCCACCAGGTGGGTAGCAGGTAGGATAGCATGGACTACTAGAGCGATGGGTTCTTCACCTTTCATAGCCAGCAGATGTTCGCACACCGGCAGCCCCAGAGGTCGCGGTGGAAGTTCCCGCTTTAGCGGTCCTTTGAACCACCTATTTTCAGTATATCCTTAACCCTTTAAAGATTTGTATGCATGATATGATGACCTTATTATTATGTACTACGTTCGGATAAGCGTTATGATGGTTATGAGTTAGAAAGCTTGGCTAGTTGAAAGGATTTGTATGGGGCATGGAAAGTGTGAACTTTAGAATATTTCATGTTGAGACCTTAGATGTAAGGTCGTCTTGAGTACCAGATTTTTCAAGTGATCCTTGTGAATACATTTTATGCCTAGAATGTGTTGTGTGATAATTTCCTTGAGTAGTGTTGAATGGAAGTGGTAGCTTTCATGACTGTTGAGGTAAGATTGTTCCGCCTGGGAACAAGAGCGTGATGCGTTAGTGGATCGGGTTGGGGCCGTGTTGAGGGCCAACCCGCGCCGGTTTCAAAGTGGGTCACCAGGTGGTCCCGCCAGTGGTAGGTCACGAGGGTGCTAGGCCCAAGTTTAGTTGACCACCGTATGAGTTCGTGGGTGTTTCGACCAAGATGAGATCGTGAAGGCGGGAATGGCCTTAAGGAGATCGAGGCTAGTAAGATGACCAAGTTTGGGGTAGTGACTCCAAAGTTTTGGAACGAAGTATGGTGCGTATACTAGAAGAGTTCGGTGTTCGAGAAGAGTCTGACGAGTAAGATTAGAGACGAGCATGTATTGCGAGCATAGATATGATCATTTCTTGTAAAGAGAAGGTCACGAAGGATGTATATTTTAGACCTCGGGGATCGCATGCGATCCGGTACCATTTGTTGGTCGCCGAGTGACACTAGAACCTCGCGCAAAGTGACAAAAGTTGTGATGTTAGAGGTGTTTCCTCGTGGACTTGGATATAAGTATTTGCGTGCAGGTGTTGTTTCGTGGCCAGTTGTGGCGTTGGCAACTTATTTGAAGAACTTTATCGTTATCCGTCTTGAGAAGGAACATTCGGGACGAATGTTTCTAAGGAGGAGAATGTTATACCCGTATTTCCAGTATATGCGTGAGGGCGCACGTATAATAATTTGAGCCTTAAAGTTGGCTAGTTTGAAATTTGTGCACAAGTGCCGAAAGAGTCGTTTTCGACTAAACGTTTCCACGACTTTTGTAGGGAAAATTCGCTATGTCATTTTTAATTTTTGCGGATTTTTCCGAGAGACGAAACATTTTGGACCAACGGGAGGTGACAAGTGTCACCTCACATTGCCTTGAGTGGACGGCAAAAGGGACGAACAAGGTGGCTTGTTTTGTCTTGGAGTTGGTAGGATATTTTGTGTGCAAGTTGGCTTAGGACACTTGCCCAAATCTCGCCTTACACTTGCCTTGCACTTGGCATAATCTTGGCCATTGGTTGGCCATCCCTTGACCTATAAATACCCTCTTATGTTGATGAACGTATTCATCCAAAAATCCTTTCTAAGTGTTAAAATCTCTCCCCCCAGTAAGTGTAGGTCTCGTCCAAATCACCTCACCCTGTGTGAGCCCTTGGCCGAGAGCCACCCCTCCTCATGGTGTTTGGTAGTGGTACCCCACACCTAGTTGTTTTCGTATAATACCCCCTTTGTGGTATAGAAATACTCTCCTAGTATTGTTATAATGCCCAAAATACTCTAGCCCATATACCTTATAGTACTTTGAAGTTACCTCTATCGTAGAGGCAGGAAATACTATTATACTACCCTCAGTCAAAAACGAAACCCTAAGTAAATCTTCACCCGTAGTTGAAGTTATAAGTAGAAGTTGGTTAGAACTTCTAAGGGTTGTTTGGAGCGGATTGGAGCGCCTGAGTAGGAGCTAAACCTTGCTCGGGATCGGCGTATAAACTCGGATAATTTTGGGCTTATCGAGGTAAACACTCTTGACCTTCTATTGTAATTGGGAATTACATGTTGTAGGAATATATAGTTGATGTATACTATATATAGAACTGATTATAATTGCGGCAATGTCTTTTGACTTAAGCTCGAATAATACTTACAGCGATGTCTTGCGACTTAAGCTGAATTTAAGAAGAGAATGAATCAGAATTACATAGGGCATCAGATGAGACTTGTGTAACATTACTTGTAGTAAATTGTACACGTCCGGTTAGGCGTGTTAACCCCTCGGTTGGCTTGGTAGCCGCCTCGATAGAGGAGGAGATTTACGCTGCCATGGGGAGGTCTTCCGAATTTTCGTAGAATATGGAACGATGAGATCTAGATGTTAATGCGCCTTGTGGCCTTATAGGTTGAAGTACTACGTGTGGTGCGATCTACGTGGCTTAGGAGTAGCCGACGGTTTGAAGTACTTGGAGCGTTTGCTATTAGTCAAGACTCGTCGCGAGGTATGTGAACCTCTTCCTATCTCTTCTAGCATGATATGTGTGAACTATGTAGTACGGTAGACGTACATGTGTTAACTGTGTTTGATTGTTTTTAAAACATAAAGTGTTATAACGGCTTTATGGGAAGTTGGTTATAACAGCTTTATGTAGGTAAGAAAATACTTTATGGTTTTAAAAGGTAACTGATGTGAATTATAACTGCTAGTTATAATAATGAACTTGATGTATTTCAAAGAGTTATAAATCGTTTTGAAGGGAGAGTAACACTTGGTTTTAAAGGTTTTAAAAAGAGTTATACTAGCTTATGGGAAGTTAGGTATAATGTCTTAAGAAAGGTAAAGAAAATGGTTTACTGATGTTAGAAGTTAAAAGACTTGATCTTATAAGATAAGAGACTTAACTTAATTGTTTTAATGTGGATGTTTGTGTGAAACCTCATTCGTGAGTAATGAGTACTTGGTTTTACTTAAAGGGATAATGTTTTACTGATTTCGGAAATCAGAATGTGTATCGACAGACCACTGCAGCGTTAATAAAGGAGAATGTATTGAATAATGAAGTATTGTATTAAAACCAGTAGAAACCTCCATCTGCATGTAAGCTAAGATGAGACAAAATGATATTACATATCCTAGATCATGGTGCTTAATAAGATCGATTATAAACAAGAATAAACTACTCACATATAAGGCATACGTTTCAAATCATTAAAGGAGAATTATGTTTTAAAGGATTAAAACTATGAACTACGAAACCTTTTCTAAAAATGAGAAACTTGAGCATTTGAAATTAGGCAAACTTGAACGTTTGGAAAATAAGGTTGTTACTTGATTTTACAAAGGAAAGCATTTTGTTTATTTAACAATGCTCACTCTATCTTTTATACTACGGACATCGGTGACTTTTATAAAAGGAATGGATCTCTTTAAAAGGAATTTAACGTCGTAGTACTTTTAGGTTAAAAACCTGACTTTGGCATAAAATGAAAGTAACTTGAGTTGTGTAACTTGCCTATGCTTGTGTTGTGTAACTTGCCTATGCTTGTTGTTGCGTAACTTGCTTATGCTTGTGGTGATAGCCTTGGTTGTGCAAGAATGGTTATTTTATGGACTAGCTCTCCACGAGGTTTCTTCGCTCGCCTTGGTCCCCGGTGGTCGACTCTGTACTTGCCCCGTCTCATGGCCGATTCGCCTGTACCGTAGTCACCGCGACTTGCCCTGCTCGGTGTAGTGACGAAGTCTCGATACGCCTTGGTCCCTGGTGGTCACCTCAGATTGCCCCGGCCCTACGTGACCGGCCTTGGTATCCTAGAGTCGGCTCGCACTTGCCCCGTGACGGCCGTGTTTTGGTTGCATTATATTATTGGTACGGCCGGATCTGGTAGTTATACTTGTCCTATACGGTTTTATGACACAGTGGGACACGTGTTCATGCATACTCCTTGGTATTGTCATATCATAAAGCGCCAGAATGAGGAAGAAATTCCACGGGCACGAGTGATAATTTGTAGGGCGTGAGTCCCTGACTTGATGTAACTGGTTATATGTTATGTACTGTAGTTGGTCATCATACATGTCTCCTGCTTATATAGACTATTATGATTTCATTTACAGTATTCTGATTTCACATACTGTACCATTGCATCGACTCGGCTGCGTTCATCGCGGTGTAAGTACATTAGTCGTCGATCCCCGCTATTAGGATCACCTTCAACAGTATGGAAGCTCAGTTCCTTCGAGGCTTATCTTTTGGTATGTGTTCCCGAGTCGTAGGTTCTTGCATTCTGGGGTATGGCGGCCCGTCCGTCATAGTTGTTGTAAATCTTAGAGGTTGTAGAGCACCGGTGGTTTTGTAAAAGGATTAAACCGTTTCGCTTTGAAAGAGTTGTTTATATATATTTTAATGGAAGGTAACCGCTTTGGTCGCTGTTTATTATCTTGTCTCATGTTCATGTTTATGTTTTTATTTCCGCTGGTTTTCTCTGATGTTGTATCACTAGGGTGCCCGGGGTAAGGCACCAGTCACGGGCCCGGGATCGGGTCGTGACACCTGCTCCCGAATATTCCCGGCGACCAAACCTCCGGCCAGAAGACCGGGAAGGAGCACTCTGTGTCGGCTGAAATATGGACCTACTCTGCTGCTGAGGCGGTCCGCCTCGCGACCGCTGGAACCTCGCTGCCCGCCTCTTGGTGGCTCGAGTCTAGCCGACCCTCTCTCTTTGTCCTCTATCCTCGCGCATAAGCTCGCATCTCCAGCAATATCCATACCGGGGCGGTCATTCCTGTGCATGCAGAATCATATAATGGTCTAGCCCATCACATAATCTGAACTCGTCCGCCATATCGCCACAATAGTGTGCGATACAGCCAACGAGTCAAACTCGGTTGTATTCCTCGATGGTCCTCCCATTCTGCCTCAATGACAAGAACCTATCAACGCGGCTCTCTCATTTCGAGGCAAAAGTGATCAAGAAAGGCCTCCGTGAACTCACCCCAAACTGGACGAGCACCCACACCTCTCGGCTCCCAAGATTCAAACCGGTTCAACGCAATATCGCAGAACCGGTGAAGAGGCTAACACCATCGACTGTCTCCGAGGCCCTAAGCACTGCATAGTCAGCGTAGTGCCGAATGAACTCTTGAGATCATCCTCGATATCGAACCATAAAACTTCGGGTGGACTACAACCTAAAATCCCGAATCCTCAAACCGCCTCTAGGGTTAGCTACCGCTCCGTCGTGCCGCCTACCACTATGCTAGTCAATAGCCTGATTTTCTCACCATAATCTCTAAACTCGCTCGGCATGGAACTGGAGGCTCGGTGCACGAACCTCTGAGCTACCGCGCTCGGCCTTCTAATACCGCGGCGTGCCGAGCTCGCCGATCCGCCTACTACCTCGTGCATAGTTCGTGCTCGAGTCCCGTAACCTCTGCGTGCACTAGCGCCTCGCTGCCGCTTTGCCCTTCTGGGCCCCGGTCGCTTCCGGCGAGGCATAAGCATTACATAAGAATAGGTCGAGAGGATTCAACCTACTAGGACATCTCATGCACGATCTCAAAGAGAGAAGAATGGAAACCAATCCTAAATGTCCTCGCACCTCCCGATTATAGATGTGGTGCACAACACACCGATAATCAAGACTCTACTAGACACGGTCAGACACTTTCCGAGGACTAATCGCTCGATACCACTTTTGTCACGACCAGCTCGCGATCGGTGCCCTACTCAGGCACCCTTACAGTATACATTAGAGATAATCACGAACATACATGAAACTTATAAAATAAATCAACAAAGATAAAATCAACAGTTAGCCGATAAGGCTACCTTCTCGATAAGTAAATACAAACACGGCGCTTCCTCCTTTCCTTTACAAACCGACCCACAATATGTGACTACGCACTTAAGAGTTTTAACATAACAACCGTGGCGGGACGGGGCCGCCATACCCCGATTATACATGAATCTACAACCTCGGGAAAGCGTACAAGAGATAAGCCTCGGAGCAAATGGAGATTTTTCCCAAATTGAACCGAGATCCTAAGAGCGAGGATCACCAACTCGCACCTAATACTGCGGGCACGAACGCACTTCAAGGGGTCAAGATAACAGTATCGAATATGGAATGTAAATAAAGTACAGAAAGATCATAATCAGACAAAAGAATGACAGGGCAAGTATAAAAAGTACATACCGATCCTCGCCGTAATTACCACTTATGAACTTAATCGTACCTTATTATCTTTTCCCATTTTCAATAAAAGTTATAGTCACTTTCTTACGTACATACTTGGGAAAAATCGTCAAGTTCATTACCATATAACTTACTTATCTTTCATAACATAATCCGACCCTTTATGGAGGGACGCATATACTACCCAAACTGGACGCCATCAAATCACACAAATATCAAAGCGCGTGGAATCCCCATCATCGACGATCATAAGTGTAACATATATGTGACGCGCCCGTGGCATCCTACCTCACTGTCGGCGTACACATACACAATACATATATATATCTCCTGCCCGTGGAATCCCACATCACTGCCGACAGGCGTAGGTGTAACATATAACTATGTGACGCGTCCGTGGCATCCTACATCACTGTCGGCGTACACATATACAACACAAACACACACACACACACATATATATATATATATATATATATAACGTGGCCGCATGCCCCGGAATCCCTCATCGTATAAGCATGGACATAACGTGCCCTCAGCATCCCGCATCGTAGGTGCAGGGCTTCAGGAGGAGCTAGCCCAGGGAGTAATAATATAACATGCCCCGAATCCTCATCGCGTACATGTCTTCACGGGAGCTAGCTCATGGAGTAATAATCGCACATAGCATGGTCGCATGCCCTAATCCTCATCGTATAAAGCGTGGCCATGGGTAATAAAACAAATTCGAATCTAACCCGCCTCCGGTCACATGCCCTAATCCCACATCGTATAAGTATGTCCAAGGATCAATCATAATGGAAGCATACCCGTGGAATCCCACATCACTGTCGGTACGTCCAAGTAAACTTACAACAAGACAGCCGGCCCTCCAACTGAGAGTCACGACAACGTAAACATATAATACTTGCACTCAAAGCTATCACAAGCAAACATAGGCAAGTTCATTAAACCTTTAGACTTCCATTTTATATAAACTCATGGCACTTTCGTTTCACGCATAAAAATCCGGGAATTTAACCCCAAGTACTACGCACCTCTACTCCTTTAGAAAGGCTCTTTTTCAAATAAAACTTCCAAGATACTAACAACCGTAGTATCAAGTCATATCTACTTTCAAGAAAAGTCACAATACCTTTTTAGAAATACATTTACCGGCTTCTAAATAAAGTGACTTCTTTCTTAAAAACTTTAAGCAATTGGTACCTATAAAACAGTTTGCCCTTCTTTATTTCAAATCATTTCTTTGCTTACATTACTGAAGAAAACCATTCTTTTAATCTTCCATAAAGTTGTTATAACCAACTTCCCATAAAGCCGTTATAACTCTTTATGTTTTGGACAAATTCATTCCTTTTATAACCAAGAGACTTATAATTTCAAAATACTTCAAGTCTCTTAACTTTTAAGAAAACAAGTTTCTTAACTTTAGAAATCAAGTCTTTCCAAATCGAGTATTCTATACTTGTAAATCAATTCATTTCTTCCTTTAAGAATCAAGTCTCATAACTTGAAAAATAAAGTCTCTTAACTTTTAAGAATTTGAGATCCATAGCCTTAAACCTCATACGTAAATTCTTATAAGTTAAGTAACATATACTTTGGTGCGTTGTGAATAAGTTATACTTATTTATAACGATCTTATTCAAGTAGCCATGATCTAGAAAATGTAATACAATTTTGTCTTATCTTAGCTTTTATGCAGATGGAGAATTCTACTCATTTTAACATAATTGATTGTCATTACATTTTCCTTTATTAACGCTGCAATGGCTTGCTCGATACTTATTCTCATTCGTGCCATAAATTAGCCAAGCCAACTTGGCTCCAAAGTACCTCCTAACGACTCTTACCAACATCCCCCATAAGACTCGGTAAGGACTTATGATAACTTTGACATAAACTTTACATAGAGTAAATCACACACATACCTCTTAACTTCTAAGAGTAGAAGGAAACATGAAATAATACTACATGTATATTCCATACATAGAATCATGCCAAAGGAAGGAAGAGGTTCACATACCTCGCGACGATTATCGACAAGTAGAAAAATGCTCCAAAGTACTTCAACCTTGATAGCTATTCCATCCTTTAAGTAGAATACACTATACTTAGTACTTCAACCTATAATGGCCACAATACGTCCATTAATCTCTTACTTCAAACGTAGAATATTCTAAGTACTAAGTCACTAAATTCTACGAAAAATCGGACAGCACCTCCTTTGTTTCTACATACTTTGCCACCTTTTTCAAGGCCGAATTCAATAACCAAACACGCCACATTTAAGGCCCAACAATACAATTAATCAATAGGGGATTACACGCCTACTAGACGTGTAAAATTCCGCCCCACAATTGATATACAACTAATACAACTACAAGTGCAATTCCGGCAACTTGAGATACAACAACACCAATTCTTATCCAATTTCCTTTTCAATCCAAATTGTTAGTATAACATGATATCAAGTCGCAATTGATTATAACTACTATAATCTTCAAGTAAGTAACATGCGACGATTCTAAATACGACCAAATTGTAATCCAACTTCAAATGGCTAATATGTCATTCGGATTTTAGGCTACAACAATCCATAACACTTATAAAACTTCAACACATATACTTCATGCTAGCAAACATGTAAGGATAACGACAATATATAATCTTGTAACACTTAAGAGACAAGATTATTACCTCAACGATTCTTAGTCCAACTTCAAATCCAAAGTCGCTCCTTAGCACTTAGAGCCTCTTCTTGACACTTCAATCCACCCCTTGAGACCCTTAGAATATCACAAACCACTTCCCTTAAATCTTCCAATCAAAACCTAGAAAAGCAACTAGGTTTTCATCTTGCGACTAATACGAAAACTATCTTTTTTCGGGATTTTTCTATTGAGATACCCTTGCAATACACTTAGGAACCTTGGTTTAAAGTGGGGAGATTATTGGACAACAAACAAATTTTTTTCCTTTTCTCCCTTGATGAACCCGAGAGCTCTAGCATTCTTCATCCAATTTTCTTGAAAATTTGGCTAAGTGTGGAACTTGTCTCACTACTAGTACTACTATATAGTAACATGGAGGGTTGAGATTAGCACAAATGTGTGGTTTGGATGTAGTTCTTTTAAATATCAAGCTAGTGGTCCCATTGACTAAGTCAAATATATCATGCTTTACTACTTGCAAGACTTGTCTTCCTAACAAGGGTCAAATGACCCTTTTGCCCATGTAATTTCGTCCAAGACATAAATAAGGGGGTGACACGTGTCGCCCTCCCATTCGTCACAATATTACGTTTTCCAAAAATTCCATAATTCCGATAAATGTTTACAAGTCTCTAATCTTAACATTTGGGATTCTCACGTACGTTCTTTAAAACATGCCTGCAAATACGGGGTGTAACAAGTACCTAGGCTCCTTGGAAATAGAATTCACTTCGTTTCTCACAACTGACCTTGGTCTTTGCATAACGGGAATATTCATCAACCCATGGACTCCCGCCTGACCCGTCTTGGCATTCTGACCAGTGCATTGACCCGTTATTGAAGATGGCTCCTTGATACCCGCAGCATTAAAGTGTGACGCCTCGGCTCCCGCGACATTAATGTTAGACTCCTTGGGGATAGAGATCTATTCGTTCCTACCAACTGACCTCGATTCTTGCATAATGGGAATATTCATAGTCTCATGGGCTCCCGCCTGACCCGCCTTAGTATTCTGACCCATGACCCGACCCGGATTAGGAGGAGGCTCTTTGGTTCCCGCGACATTAAAGTTTGATACCTTGGCACCCGCGATAGACTCCTTGGGAATAGGAGTTTCTTCAATGCTCCCAACTGATATTGATTCATGCAAAATGGGATTGTACTTAGAACCATGGACACCCGTCCGACCCGCCCTGACCCGGTTTTGACCCGAGTATGCCATCACGCTTAGTTTCATCAATTGCAATTCCTGACCCAGATTTTTCCTTTTTCCGGCTTGCCTGAGTAAATTTCCAGGTACTGTGGAGGTACTAGTGATGCCGTGGTTGTCCTGCTCTTCCGTAATGTTCCCTTTGTCTTTCAGTTGACCCGTGATAGGATCGACCACCCTAGTAGCATAAGGGGTGTCAATGGCTATCGGATTAAGCCTCTTCTTGTCAGGGGTTTCAAGAGGGTTCTTCCCAGGAGGCATGTGGTCAGTGTCATGATCTTCAACTGAGGTCACTTCAGGAGGAGTAATAGGAGAGAATACTTCTAGATTGGTTACTGATGGACCATGAAGTTTTCCGCCTTCAAATTCACTAATATCCAAGCTCTCAATTTCTATATTTTTGTCCCATTCATGTATCCTTTGCAGCATAGAATCATCTACTACATTATCGAGTGGGATACGCAAATCTGGCTTGACATGAACTAACACTGTTGGGTCTGAAATTGCCGGAATTAGATTTTCTTCAACAATGGTTGGACTACCGCCATTCTTTTTCTTTTTCTTTATTCTAGCCTTCGTCGAACTTCCCGAACCTCCCGAATCATTCTTTGGAGCGTGTGTAACGTTTAGTCTTTTCATGTTGTGAACATTAAGCTTCAAACCGTGGGGAAACAATGGTTAATTTTAGGGGGGAGGGGGGGGAGATGGGAAAAACTGAAGGAGCAACTAAGGGAAAACGTTGAGAGCGTTTTTCTTAGTGAGAGAAACTTCTCTCTAACTCCTTGGTTCTTCTTTTGTGTCCTTTCAACATACTTAAGTAAAAAGTCACTTGATTTAGAAGTCAAAATGTATTTCTAAAAGGTGTAGTGACTTGTTTTGAAATGTAGACAAGCCTTGATACTACGGGTGTTAGTATCTTGGGGATTTTATACGAGAAAGAGTCATTTTTTTTGAAAGGATAAGGTACGTAGTACTTTGGGTTAAATTCCCGGATCTTTCATGATACGATAGTGCCTTAAGTTAAAAAAATGAGAGTGCATGCTAATTAAGTCTAATGAGAAGTTAAGGGGTTTCTTAACTTTCTTATGTTATTTATAGTAGCCGGTTGTGCTTGTGATATATTTTTCATTACAGGGTCATTCCCCGCGCTTGTGGCATTTGCATATTCCGTGGATTTGCTCCCCGCGATGCGAGGAATACCTCATGCGAGTCCGTGGCTCATGCGGGTGAAATAGTCCTATGCGGGGCGGACCAGTCCTATGCGAGGAAATTACCTCATGCGGGTCCACACGGCCTATGCGGGTGAAATAGTCCCAGGAGTAGGATTTGCATAATAATACTACGGGCATATGGTCCTAGGTTAATCACAGGCTTCCTATTTTATGAACCGGAAATGTATATTTTGTTACTCTCATTGTTAGTAAGGCACAATATACTGTTAATTTGATTATCATACACGTCTCCAGCTTTATTTTAGACTTATGATGTAAATTACAGTATTTCCAGTTTTACATATTGTATACTGACCCCCTTTCCCCGGGGGGCAACATTCATGCCGTAGGTAAGGGTAAGTAGGTGGTGGATCCTCACTCTTAGGATCACTGATCAGTTGTCAGAAGCTCCATTTCTCCGGAGGCTTGTCTTTTGGTACGATTTCCCTGATGATTGTAGATTTATGTACATTTAGGGGTATGGCGGGGCCCTGTCCCGTCACAGTTGTTATTCTTAGAGGTCTGTAGTCATATCTTGTGGATTGAGTTGTAAGAACAAAGATGTAACTGTTAATTGTGGGTTATGTATATTTCACGGGAGGTGGCCTTATCGGCTAGCCTATTGATATCTACTGTCTAGTATTTTATGAGTTTATGTATGTTCCACTGCTATTCTCTGATGTATACATGTGAGGGGTGCCCAGGTAGGGCACCAATCGCGGGCCCGGGGTCGGGTCGTGACACCTATAACCTGTCCCGACCCATATTGGGACTCGTTCCTCACACTCTATATCTAATATGTCCCGGCCCATATTGGGACTCGGTGTAGGGTCGTATAAGGTATAACATGTCCCGACCCATTTTGGGACTCGATGTGAAGTCATATAAGGTATAACATGTCCCGGCCCTTTCTGGGTCTCGGTGTAAAGTCATATAAGGTATAACATGTCCCGGCCCTTTCTGGGTCTCGGTGTAAAGTCATATAAGGTATAATATGACCCTTTTTCTCGTCTCTGTAAATGTTATACCGTATTTCCGAGTATGTACGTAAGACGTGCGTAGAAAATTTGAACTTGAGAATTAGGCTTGGCCGAATTAACTTTGTTCACAACACCCTGCTAGAGTCGTTTTGACGAAACGCTTTCACACTTTCGTAGGGAATTTCCTGGCTATGTCATTTTTAATTTTTGGATTTTTCCGAGAGACGAAACATTTTGGACCAACGAGGGCGCCACTTGGCACCCTCCCATCGATGACGCGGGCGACATCGACGAATTGGAGAGTGTAGTTGGTAGGATATTTTGTGTGTTGATTGATAAAGTGGGACCCACACATACTTGTCCCAATCTTGGCCCTACACTTGCTATGCACTTGGCATAATCTTGGCCATTGGCCTTGGCTTGACCTATAAATACCCTCTCCCTTTGATGAATTCTTCATCCTTTCCACAAATCTTCTAAGTGTTAAAAATCCCTCCCCTTGAGGCCTTAGCCGAGAGTCCCTCCTCCCCTCGAGAGCCCCCTAGTGGTAGGCCGGGGTATACACCCCTCTCAGGTGCTAGCCGTGGGTACCCCAGCCTAGTTGTTTTCAGATAATACCCCCTCTGGTAGAAATACTCTCAAAAGTATTGTTATAATGCCCAAATTTCCTTAGCCGTATACCTTGTAGTATTCTAAGGTTATACCTATACAAAGCCCACTGCACTATTATACTTCCCGTCACTACAAAACCGAAACCCTAAGGAAAATCTCCATAGTTAGTCGAGTCATAAGTAGAAGTTGGTTAGAACTTCTAAGGGTTGTTTGGAGCGGGTTGGAGCACACTGAGTAGAGCTAAACCTTGCTCAGATCGACATTTAAACTCGGATAATTATGGGCTTATCGAGGTAAATATCTTGTCCTCTATTGTAATTGGAAATTACATGATTGTTAGACTATATAGTCAAGTATACTATATATATTGAATCAACGTTGTTGTCGGCAATGTCTTTCGACTTAAGCCCAATAATAAGAAACCTTTTCGAAAGAAGAGTATCAACTATATTTACATAGGTGATCAGACATGAGACTTGTGTAGCTTTTCTCGGAGTAGAATTGCACTGCTCGGGTTAGATGTATAACCCCCCCGGTTGGCTTGGTAGCCGGCCTCGATAAAGGAGGAGATTTACGCTGCCATGGGGAGCACGAATTTTCTAGAATGTTCTACGATGAGGTCTAAATGTTAATAAGCGCTGTGGCCTTATAGGTTGAAGTACTACGTGTGGCGCGATCTACTTGACTTAAGGAGTAGCCGACGGTTGGAAGTACTTGAGCGCTTTTGCTATTAGTCGATACTGTCGCGAGGTATGTGAACCTCTTCCTATCTCTTCTAGCATGATATGTGTGAACTATGTAGTACCAGAGACGCATACGTGCTAAACGTATTTGATTGGTTTAAAACATAAAAGTGTTATAACGGCTTTATGGGAAGTTATATATGACTTTATGTTGGTAAGAAAATACTTGTGGTTTTTAAAAGGTAACTGATTTGAACTATAACTGGCTTGTTATGTGTTAATAAAGAACTTGAAGTATTTCAAA
Source organism: Przewalskia tangutica (assembly GCA_029844215.1). Lineage (NCBI taxonomy): Eukaryota > Viridiplantae > Streptophyta > Magnoliopsida > Solanales > Solanaceae > Przewalskia > Przewalskia tangutica. The sequence continues at coordinate 1,605,779 of JAQGDG010000034.1, forward strand.
AGATTTTGAATCATTTCGAAAGAAGAAGTAATACTTGGTTTTTGAAAACTTAAGAGTTATACTAGCTTTATGGGAAGTTAGGTATAACGGCTTAAGAATGTTTTACTGATTTCGGAAATCAGAATGTGTATCGACAAACCACTGCAGCGTTAATAAAAGGAAATGTTTTGACAGATTAAGTATTATTAAAACCAAGAGAAACTTCCATCCGCATGCTAAGATGAGACAAAATGATATTTCCTAGATCATGGTCATTGTAATAAGATTATTATAAACAAGAATATCCTACTCACATATAAGACTTATGTTTCTCGATAGTTTAAAAGAGAATTATATTCTTAAATGAATAAGACTATGAACTATTTAAACCTTTCTAAAATAAGAAACGTGAACATTTGAAATTAGGCAAACTCGACGCTTGGATAATAATGTTGTTACTTGATTTTACAAAGATAAGTGTTTTGATTCACTTCAAAAGATAATCACTCTATTTTCATATACTACGTATTGTGTGACTTTTTGAAAGTAACGATCTTTTAAAGAGTTAATGTATGAAGTACTTTGGGGATAAAACCCAACTTGTTGACATATAGTAGAAAGTACCTTGTGTGTATAACTTGATTGTGTTGGTTTGTGATAGCCTTGTAATACTTTCTTGTTGATTGATAAGTAAACATGCTAGGATGCTACGCAGTTAGTATCTTGTGATGTTAGTGTAAAGGGTTTTCTCGATCGTGCTTAAAGTTGTTTGACTATCACCGTTATGTTGGTATTGTACCACTCACTGACTTATTTCCGAGGTTGCCGCCTCCGATGCGGGGTAGACTCAGCGATGCAGGACCATGATTCGAGAATACCTCACGGTCCGTGGATCCATGCGGAACTACGGAGTTCGTGTTAGTGTGCGCCTTTATGGTCACGGCGATGCTACGCCATGCGATCGCGAGTCCGTGACGATGCCGGGAGTAGCTACCCTCGATGCGGGGTTATACCTCACGCGGCCTACGAGGTTGGCCTATGAGTCAGGAAGTTCCAGGCTAGACGCCAAGCATTTGATATCATGGCGAGGACCGGGCCTTTGATCATGCGACGGCCTGCAGATATCATGATACATTTTATGACCTTGTTAGTACCGCTGGTGTTAGTAGTCGGCTATGCCTTCGCATTTACCCCGCATCGTTTATTTGGACAGTGGGACCGTTGTTCATGTATTCCTTGGTGCTTTTCTATCATCGATCACGGCAGCTGGAGGAGGTATTCCACGGCATGATTGATGTTGTGGGCGAGACCCATTGTTATGTTTGAGTGATGACTTGAGGCGTGAAGTCCGACGTGATATGACCTGCTTATTTATTGTGAACCGTAGTTTGGTTATCATACATGTCTCCGCTTTATATAGACTACTATGATTTCATTTACGTGATTTTCGCCACATACTCGCACTGCCAGACCGACCTCCTTCGGGCCGTTCATGCCGCAGTAAAGGTACACCGCTGATCCTCGCTCTTGGTCACAGCTCGGCGTGGGAAGCTCCGTTCCCGAGGCTTATCTTCGTATAGTCCCCTCGTTGTTGTAGGTGCTACATTCGTGGTATGGACGGGCCCCGCCCCGCCGTTGTTGTCGTATCATTCTTAGAGGTCCGTAGTAATCGTGTGGCGGGGTTTGTAAAAAGGATTAAACTGTTCATGTTGAAAGAGTTGTTATTTATATATATACTGAAGGTAACCGTTTTTGGTTAGCCTGTCTTCTTATTTCACTGTCTTATTACACTGGTTTCATGTATTGTCTTTATGTTCCTCTGATTACTCTGATGTATGTCTACTTGGGTGCCCGGGGTAAGGCACCAGTCACGGGCCCGGGTTCGGGTCGTGACAGTAAAGTCATATAAGGTATAACATATCCCGACCCTTTCTGGGTCTCGGTGTAAAGTCATATAAGTCGTATAACATGTCCCGGCCCATTATGGAACTCAGTGTGGTCATCCTCCTCACATATGCACCTATAACGTGTCCCGGCCCATTAGGGACTCGGTGTAATCATAACTATCCATATAATCCTCATGTGTGTACATGCAACGTGTCCCGGCCCACCATGAGACTCGGTGTATCAATGCAACCATATGACATTTTAAACCATCTCTTGACTTTCCATAAAACCGTTATAACAAACTTCCCATAAAGCCATTATAACCAACTTTCATTTTTGAAACTAAAGCACTACCACATCCTTTTTTTTAAACAAACCAAGGCACTATCACCTCTTTCCTTTTAATAAAACCAAGGCATTATCATGTGATGTAACATTAGGGAAATGAGCCCAAAGTACTATGTACATATAATCTTATAAAAAGAATCATATCATGCCATATAAGGGAGTTGAACCCAAAAGTATTATGTACATCTATTCTTTCCTTTATAAAACCCCAAGATACTAGCACTTGTAGCATCAAAACACTTTCACTATTAAAAACAAGTTACTTACACTTTTAAACTCAAGTAACTTATTCTTTTCAAATCAAGTAACCTATACCTTTAAATCAAATTACTTCTTCTTTCCCAAAATCAAATCATTTATACTTCATATAAATCAAGTCTCTTATACTTCATCTAATCAAATCTCATATACTTTCAAGTAAGGTCTCATATATCTTCAAAGTGAAGTCTCATATACTTTCAACTAAGTCTCATAACTTTCAAATAAATCTAGTCTCATGACATTCAAATAAACCAAGTCTCATTAGTGTTGTAACTTAGCAAGATCAACTCGACTCTAATGCTTACTAAACACTCTTACCAACATCTCCCATAAGACTTGGTAAGGACTTATGAATAATTTAGACATGCCTTTAGCATAGAATCAATAACATGAATACTCTAATAACGAGGCAAGTATACTTCAAGAAACAAGTCATCTATACTCCAATAATCAATCATGCCGATAGAAGGAAGAAGTTTACATACCTCGTTGACGACTAACCAACACGACAAGTAGAATACACCCCAATGTACTTCAACCTTGTCGGCTATTCCACATGCCAAGTAGAATATGCCACACGTAGTACTTCAACCTAAAATGACAATAGCACTTCTATCAACTTCAAGCTTCCAAGTGTAAGACTTATACCAAATAGTGGCCCTCTTATTCTACTGGAATTTGGGCAGCACTTCCTTTGTTTCTACGTACTTTTCCACCTTTTCCAAGGCCCAAATTCAACAACAACCAAGCCACAATTAAGGGCACAACCAGCAGTTAACCAAAGGGGATCACACGCATACCTTACGTGCAAAATTCAGCCCCTTAACTTAAATAAACAGTTCACAACCAAAGCAACAACCAAAGGGGATTACACGCCAACTTGACGTGTAAAATTCTGCCCACAACGATATAAAAGCAGTCTATAAAACAGTCCATAAATAACCAACATTAAGGGTACAATGTGAAGCCTTTTTCACCCTTATTACTTAGGACTTTCATTAGTCATTTTCCCACATTAAACATGCAAAATGAGGGATGAATTTCCAGAATTCCAACGCCCTAAAACAGTCCCTAAAAACTGTATAATAACGTCCAACAGTTTTATAGATTCCACGGCCAATAACTACAATCCGATAACTCTTTCCTTAATTCATTTTATTCCAATTCAAGTTCCAACACCTCCATTTATGACATGCCAACTTATCAACAACCATATTACCTCATTTTAACATGCGACAAGTGTGGATAACAACAACAATATAACCAACGAAACCAATGGCACAAAACTGCCTCCAATCGGCCAACAACACATCTATCACATACACATCTTATTTTCCATTTCTTCCTTAACATAAATTCATCCCTTAAACATAACAATAAGTAATATCCAATTACTTTAATTTAAGAAGAACTATTACCTCATTTTTGTGCTCAAAATCGTCCAAAACAGCCCCTACTATATTGGTCCGCAGTTTTCGTTTCGCTCCACTTCTTCAAGTTTCAATCAAATATACGTGACCCCTATGAGCTTATAACCAACTTCACTTCATGTTTCACTTCCAAAAAGTCGACGGAACCCTAGGGGTTCACACCCTTATTCTCGGCCAACCCTTGATTTTCTTGGAATTAATATAGCCCTTGACTTAACACTTGGTTAGGGACCTTAATCTTGTATTAGTGAACTAAGCTTGGAAGTTTAAGGATTTTTGCTCTTAAAAAGGGTGTTTGGCCAAGAGCAACATGGAAGGGAGATAGAAGTGTGAAATATTTTCTAAGTGTGGGAAGTCTTGCACTCCCTCTATGTATATATAAATATCACAATGGATGAGATATGGACAAGTGGAGTGGGACACACTTGTCCACTTGTCTCCACAAATATCTAAGTCAAAGTCTTCATGCTATACATATATATATATATATATATATATATATATATATATATATATATATATATATATATATATATATCTAATGTAGCAACACAAGTGGAGGGGTGACACGTGTCACCATCCTATTGGTCCAAATTATTTCTTCCTCCAAAATATCTCAAAATATTGTGGGCCCCACAAAACCGTAAAATTTTCCCGTTGGCCCCACATGACCAAATCCGGAACTTAAAAATCCAAAATTCCAATATATTCTATAAGTCCAAATACCAAATTTGAGAACCAAATTCCAATTAATAAACTTTTTTCTTCACGAGGTTCCGAAATATTTCCTTAGGAAAAAGTGATTTTTCTTTCATTCCAAAATTCAAATCTTATTTTCTCACGTACGTTCTCATCTCATTCTCTAGAAAATACGGGATGTAACGTCCTTCCCCCCTTAGAAACATTCATCCCGAATGTTCATACTAGGTGTCAAGCTGAAATTCCAAGTGTCAACTTAACCGCATTTGCACACAACCATCACATGCTCACGTTCTGTCCATTATCGGCTCCCACGACCTGGTTCTGGTGGAACGCGTCCACGAACTCGTACAACGATTAACTAGACTTGGGTCTTGCATCGTCGTGACCCTATCACATAGCGGGACCATCTCCAACTGGCCCCACTTCATTCCATGCTATGGGTTGACCCGGAATTGGCCCACAACCTGACTCATCGTCACACTTAACTCTCATTATTGGTCTAAAAGGATTCTCCTTTCGTACATTCCTTAGTCATAACCATAAACACCTCAATTCTTTTAGCACTTGTTCACTCCTTTTCTTACTTTTCGCACTCTTCTCGTACTTTCAAACTTATTATAGTATACGTACATAATATCACATTTTGCTCATGTTTCCAATCCTTGGCGTTACTATATCCAAACTTGGTCATTATACTTAGATTCAATTTCCTTTACCTTTATCATCCTTGTAGTAATCCTTCTTTCTACTCATTATTAATCACAAATATCTCTACCTTGATACTCGATCGTATAGTTTCGTTTATACTTATTAACTGCTTTCATATCTCTAAGACATTATCAAAGCTTAACCAATTCGTGATAACTCATAATCATTTCAGGAAACACACATATGACCCTAGTAAATATATCCATATAGATGTACATCATTATACTAACTATACAACAATTTTTGCCAACCTGTATACCAAGGTCCATGCATTCCTGTCTGGGCCACTGTTTCCTTTTTCGAAGGCATAACTGCAACCACAATAATACGTTAGTGAGAGACTACCCTAACAACACAGCTCTATTGCACGATCTCAGAGTGAGAAGAAGGGAAACCAATCCTAAATGTATTGTAGCCTCCTGTTTATAGATGGGGTGCACAACACACCGATAAACAAGACTCTACTATACACGATCTGTAGACATTCTGAGGACTAACTGCTCTGATACCACTCTGTCATGACCCGAACCTCGGACCCGCGACTGGTTCCCTACCTGGGCACCTTTCTACCCATACAACACATGTAACCCGCGGAAGCTAAATAACATTTTTTCTTATACAAAGGCCAAGCAGGCAAGGCTGTCAAAATATATAATACCCGAATGGGACTACAACTGTACAACAATATAAATACAACTCACGCACGTTCAGCCCATATATGAATACAGACCTCTAAGAGTTTGGACAAATACTATGACGGGACAAGACCCCGCCGTACCCATAAATGTACAAGACTCTAATACAAATTTTGTACCAACATGACAAGACTCCGACATAGTGGATGTTACACCCCGTAATTCCAGGATATGTTTAAGAGAATGTACGTAAGGAACCAGGACTTTAAAAATTGGTACGAAAGGAAGAATTGTTTTTCCGAAGGAAAATCTTCCGAACTTCGGAAAGGAAAAAAATGTTCGTTGATGAGAATTAGATTCTCAAAGTGAGTTAATTAAGACGTATGGAATTTATTAACATTGTGGAAATTTATTTACGGATTTGGTCACGTGGGGCCTACCCGGGAAATTTTACGTTTTGTGGGGCCCACGATGTTTTCGATATTTTGACGAATTATGGAAATTTCGGAAAATGAAATATTTTAGACCAATGGGAGGGCGACACGTGTCACCCTCCATATGAGCTTGTTGGATGAAAAGAAATGGACCAAGTCAAGGAAGACAAGTAGGAGCTTGAGATAATTGACCACATCCTATCCTTCCATTTGGATTAATCCTAGCCCTTGGTCTCATTATATATTACTACTACTACTAGTGAAAGACTAGCATTTCATACTTAGAAAAAAATCAAGAAACATGGTGCAAGGTTTGAGAGCTCTCGGCCATAAGCTCTTTTGAGCAACAAAAATTCTTCAATCTTGTTTCATAAATCCCAATATTCAAACCCAAGATCCCTATAGGTATTCTAAGGATATCCCAATAAAAAAATCCCGGAGAAACTACGTTTTTACGTTAGTCGCAACATGAAAACCTAAGGTGTTCTTCAACTTTGAAGTTGGAATTTGAAGAGAAGTTGTTTATGAACTTCTAAGGATTGTTTGGAGTGGTTTGGAACGTGAAGGAAATGAGCTAAAGTTGCTAAGGATCGACTTTTGATCTTGGATAAGATTTGGGCTTATTGAGGTAATAATCTCCGTCTTGCTTTTGTAATTCAAGATTTCATGTTGTAGTAGTTGATAGATGAGCATGTAATATTTAGAATGAAGATTGATAAATGTTATGGAATTTGGAAGCTTAAATCCGAGATTGACATGTTAGCCATTAAAATTGGAAATCAATTTGGTCGATAACTATAGTCGTCACATGTTATATAAGAAAAAGATTATAGTTGTTATAATTGGTTGCGACTATATAACATGTTTGACTAACAACTTGGATTGAAAAGGAAATGGGAAATGACTACTTGTTGTTATACTTTGAATTACCGAAATGGCCAAGGATAATGGACAATTGTATATTAAATGTGGGGCAGAATTTTACACGTCATGTTAAGGCGTGTAATCCCCTTTTAATTACTGATTTGGTTGAGCCTTAAATGTGGCGTATTGGTTATTGAAATATGGGCCTTGGAAAAGGTGGAAAAGTATGTAGAAACAAAGGAAGTGCTACCCAAATTTCTGTAGAATAAGAGACCTAGAACTTAGTATTGTTCCACATTAATAAGCTAGGAGTTGATAGACATGTTATGGTTATTATAGGTTGAAGTACTACATATAGCGTATTCTACTTGAAGGGTGGAATAACTATCAAGGTTGAAGTACTTTGGAGCATTTTGCTACTTGTCGATAGTCGTCGCGAGGTATGTGAACCTCTTCCTTCTTTTGGCATGATTCTACGTATGAAATATACATGTGGTGTTATTTCATGATTCCTTTTACTCTTAGAAGTTAAGAGGTACGTATGTTGATTTACTCTTTATAAAATGTATGTCTAAGTTATCCTAAGTTCTTACCAAGTCTTATGGGGGATGTTGGTAAGAGTCGTTAGGAAGTATGTGGAGTCGAGGTGACCTTGCTAATTTACTACACTAATGAGAATAGGTATCGAACAAGCCATTGTAGCGTTAATAAAAATGTATCGACAATCAATTATATTAAAATAAGTAGAATCCTCTATCTGCATAGAAACTAAGATAAGACAAAATGTATTACATTTTCTAGATCATGACTGCTTTAATAAGATCGTTATAAACGAGTATAACCTATTCACAGCTCATAAAAGTATATGTTACTTAATTTAAAAGAGTTTATGTTATGAAGTTTTAAGACTATGAACCTTGATTTCTTAAAGGGTTGAGACTTTATTTTTCAAGTTATGGGACTTGATTCTTAAAGGTAGAAGTGACTTGATTTATTTGAAGTAAGTGAATTGATTTTAAAGAGTTTATGTTATGAAGTTTTAAGACTACGAACCTTGATTTCTTAAAGGGTTGAGACTTTATTTTTCAAGTTATGGGACTTGATTCTTAAAGGTATAAGTGACTTGATTTATTTGATGTAAGTGAATTGATTTTAAAGAGTTTATGTTATGAAGTTTTAAGACTATGAGCCTTGATTTCTTAAAAGGTTATGAGACTTTATTTTCCAAGTTATGAGACTTGATTTTTAAAGGAAGGAATGACTTGAGTTAAAAAGTATGACTTCTTAATTTATTTCAAGAGTTAAGAAGAATGATTTCAAAAGAGTATGTAACTTGAGTTTTAAAAGTATACGTTTGTTGATTTAAGGAAAGGAGTTGCATGATTCTTTTTAAGTATGTATGTACGTAGTACTTTTGGGTTTAGTTTCCCCAATGTGATAAGAAATAAAAGTGCCTTAAGTTCTCTAAAATGAAATGTTGTTATAATAGCTTTATGAGAAATTGTTATAACGACTTAAGAAGAAGTGAAAATGCGGTTTAAAATGTTATGTTATGAGGCACACCGAGCCTACAAATAGGCCGGGTTATGTTATGAGACACACCGAGCCTACACATAGGCCGGGTTATGTTATGAGATTATGATAGCCGATTGTACTTATGTTACGTGATTATTGTCACGACCCGACCCCAGGCCCGCGATTGATGCCCACCTGGACACCCTTACAGGTATACATCAGAGATAATCAACGGAACATACATAACCACATAACGTATAACAACAGAAATAAACAACAGGCTAGCCAATAAGGCTACCTCCCTGGACATATATATACAATTACATATCCAACAACAATTACATCCCTTCTTTTACAAACTGACCCACAAGATATGACTACAGACCTCTAAGAGTTTTGAAATAACAACTGTGATGGGACAGGGCCCCGCCATACCCCTTAATGTACAACAACCGACAATACTAGGGATCTGAATCAAAGATAAGCCTCCGGAGTAATGGAGCTTCTCAACAGCTGAACAATGATCCTAAGAGTGAGGATCATCAACCTGTTTAACTCTACCCGCGGCATGAACGCAGCCCCCCGTGAAAAGGGGGTCAGTACAAAATATGTGTTACACCCCGCAATTCCAGGACATGATTATAAGAACGTACGTAAGAACTAAAAAACGTTAAGATTGGAGACTAGTAAAAATTTATCGGATTTATGGAAATGTCGGGAAACGAAATATTGCGACGAATGGGAGTGTGACACATGTCACCAGCCTTGGTTAGTCTTGGTCGAATAAGACCATGGGTAGAAAGGTCATTTGACCAAAGTAAAGATGAACAAGTCTTGCAAGCTAGAGCTTGAGTTTATTGAGTAAGTCAAAGAGCCATTTGACTTGATCTTTTAAATGAAATGCATCCAAGCCACACATTTGTTCTAATCTAGACCCTCCATGTTGTTATATAACCACACTAGTAGCAAGACAAGCTTCCCACACTTAGTAAAATTTAGAGAAAATCTTGTTCATGGCTAAAGAGCTCTCGGGTTTGCAATACATCCAACAAGAAAAAATTTCGTTTGTGGTTCAATAATCCCAATACTTTAAACCAAGGTTCCTAAGGGTATTATAAGGGTATCTCAATAGAAAGGTCCCGGAAAAATGTCGTTTTTGCATTAGTCGCAAGGTGAAAACCTAAGTCGCTTTCATAGGTTTTGATTGAAATTGAAGGAGAATTGTTTGTGAACTTCTAAGGGCTTCAAGTAGAAGATTGGAGTGTCAAGGAAAGGAGCTAAGTTGCTAAGGAGAGACTTTGAATCTTGAAGTTGGTTTAAGGCTTGTCAAGGTAACAATATTGTTCTCTTAAATGTTATAAGATTACATATTATTGTAGTTATACATTTTAACAAACATGAGATATATGTATTGGAGATTTATAAGTGTTATGGATATTGGAATCCTAAATACTAAATGACCTTGTTAGCTATTTGAAATTGAAATACAATTTGGTCGATAGTTAGAATCATCGCATATTATCTAATTGAAGATTGTAGTTGTTATAATCGATTGAGGCTATATAACATTTTAGACTAAACAACTTGGATTGAATAAGAATTGGAAAATACCTTGTGTTGTTGTACCTCAAATTGCCGAGAATGACTTTGTCTTTTGGACTAGTTTGATATCAAATGTGGGGCATAATTTTACACGTCTTGTTAGGCGTGTAATCCCCTTTTGTTAGCTACATTGTTGAGCCTTAAATGTGGCATATTTGGTTATTGAATTCGGGCCTTGAAAAAGGTGGAAAAGTACGTAGAAACAAAGGAAGTGTTGTCCGATCCTCAGGCCTCGATCCATAAAACACTGGCGGGCTGCAACTCAGAAAGTCCCGCAGTCTCAAACTATCCGCTCTCGGGTGAACTACGGGTACTACCGGTACCGGAATTGCTGCATCCAGCTTATCCTCGTGCCTTGCCACTATCCTGGCCAATAACTGGGCCATCTCCTTGTAACCCATCTCCTCTGCTCTGAGCCGTGGATGGAGGCTCAGTGCGTGGTCTCGTGAGAGACCGCCGCTACTCTGTCGCGGCTCCTCGCCGCTTTGCCCTTCTGGGCCCTGATTGCCTTGCGTGGAGGCATAACTGGCATCAAAGAATACGTTAGAGGGGTCCAACTTATAACACAGCTCTAAGGCACGATCTCAGAATGAGAAGAATGGAAACCAATCCTAAATATCCTATAGCCTCCTGATTATTGGTGTGGTGCACAACACACCGATAATCAAGCACTACTAGATATGGTTTGTAGACACTTTCGAGGATTAATCGCCTGATACCACTTTTGTCACGACCAACACGGGCGTGGATCGTGCCTTACCCGGGCACCCAAGTAGACATACATCAGAGTAACCAGCGGAATATAAAACAAGACATGAAACAATATGAAGTGAGAAACAGTTTATCTGAGAAAAGTTGCCTTTCGGCATATATATAAAAACTTGAACAGTTACATCCCTTTTACAAACCCTGCCCACAACAGTACTACAGACCTCTAAGATTTTTACAACAACTATGACGGGACAGGGCCCCGCCATTGTCACGACCCGAACCCGGGCCCGTGACTGGTGCCTAACCCCGGGCACCCTAGTGATACAACATCAGAGAAAAACCAGCGGAAATAAAAACTTAAACATTTTAAATAGATATAAATCAAGATGAAAGAAAATAGGCCAACCAAAACGGTTGCCTTTCAGCATTTATATATATAACGACCTTTGAACAGTTACAATCCTTACAACCCTGCCCACAACAGTGCTACAGACCTCTAAGATTTTTACAACAACTATGACGGGACAGGGCCCCGCCATACCCCTGAATGTACAAGAACCTATAGACTCAGGGTAACATACCAAAGATAAGCCTCCGAAGGAACGGAGCTTCCCAACACGCTGAAATGTGATCCTAAAAGCGGGGATCGACAGCCGATGTACCTCTACCTGCGGCATGAACGCAGCCCCCCGAAGGAGGTCAGTACAACAGGTACCAAGTATGTGAAACTGTAAAATACTGTAAATGAAATCATAGCAGTCTATATAAAGCAGGAGACATGTATGATAACCAAACTACAGTATACCACATATAAACAAATATATCAAGTCGAGGACTCACGCTCCAAATCATCACTCGTGCGTGGAATTCCTTCCTCACCGCGATCATGATATAACAACACCAAGGAGTATATGTGAACACGAGTCCTACGTGTCAAGAAAACCGTGACGGCAAGTATAACTACCAGATCCGGCCGTACCAATAATCATACAACCATATCATGAAGGCGACACGTGGCAAGTGCAATAGCCTCGGCACTCGCTGCGCCACGTGGGCGGGGCAAGTGAATCGCTACGCACGAGATCACAACCGTAAGTCACGCGGCTCCATCCAAACACCGACTCGCGAAGGCGACCGTGGCAAGTACACTAACCTCCACCAGATCCACTGCGTCACGTGGCGGCGGGGCAAGTAAACAAAGGCACCCGATCCTGGCCGTAAGTCACGATACTTCGCCGCGAAGGCGACACGTGGCGGTGCAATAACTATACCGGATCCATCCGTCACGTGGCGACGGGGCAAGTAAACAAAGCTCGCGCCGATCACAACCGTAAGTCACGATATTTCGCCATAAATAACCATAATGGTCACACGTCCACATCATCGGTGTAGACATGCCCATGTAATAATAATAATGGAAGCATACCCGTGGAATCTTCCGTCACTGCCGGTTCGTCCACGTAAGTTCTCAACAAGTCAACCGGCCCTCCATCGAGAGACGCGGTAGAATAGAAACGCAATTCTTGCACAACAAAGACTATTTCAATAAGCATAGGCAAGTTATACAACAACAATCATAGGCAAGTTATACAACAACAAGCATAGGCAAGTTACACACCAACAAGCATAGGCAAGTTACACACCAACAAGCATAGGCAAATTATACACAACCCAAAGTACTTTCATTTTATGTCAAAGTCCGGGTTTTAACCCTAAAGTACTACGTACGTTAAATTCCTTTTAAAGAGATCCATTCCTTTTATAAAAGTCACCCGATACCCGTAGTAAAAATAGAGTGACTCACATTTTTAGGTAAACCAAAACACTTCCCTTTTCAACCACATTCTTTTCCCTAGGTTCCAGTTTGCCTAATTTCAATTACTCAAGTCTCTTTTTTTTAGAAAAGTTTCATAGTTCAATGTCTTAATCTCTTTTAAAACATTTGAGTAACATATGCCTTTTATAAGTGTAGGTTATTCTTATTCATAATCAATCTTATTAAGCAGCCATGATCTAGGAAATATAATATCATTTTGTCTCATCTTAGTTTCTATGCAGATGGAGGTTTCTCTTGGTTTAATAATACTTCATTATTCATTACATTTTCCTTTATTAACTTATTTCGTGGTTTGTCGATACTCATTCTGATTTCCGAAATCAGTAAAACATTATTCCTTTTAAAGCCAAGTACTCATTACTCACGAATGAGGTTTCACACTTTTTAACAAACTTCATATCAATACAATTAAGTCAAGTCTCTTATCTTTTAAGATCAAGTCTCTTAACTTCTAAAAATCAGTAAACCATTTCTTTTTACCATTCTTAAGACGTTATACCTAACTTCCCATAAAGCTAGCATAACTCTTATGTTTTCAAAACCAAGTACTACTCTTCTTTTCAAAAAGGTTCTTAATTCTTTTGAAATACTTCAAGGTTCTTATTATCACACATCACGTCAATTATAAGCCAAATCAGCTATCTTCTAAAAACCACAAAGCATTTCTTACTTACATAAAGTTGTTATAACCAACTTCCCATAAAGCCGTTATAACACTTTATGTTTTAAACCAATCAAATACATTTAACACATGTACGTCTACCGTACTACATAGTTATACACATATCATGTTAGAAAAGATAGGAAGAGGTTCACATACCTCGCGATGATTATCGACTAATAGCAAAACGCTCCAAGTACCTCAAACCGTCGGCTACTCCTTAAGCCAAGTAGATCACGCCACACGTAGTACTTCAACCTATAGAGGCCACAAGGCGCCTATTAACATCTTAGATCTCAACGTAGAATATTCTACAGAAAATTGCGACCTCCCACATGGCGCAAATCTCTCCTCTATCGGGCGGCTACCAAGCCAACCGGGGGTTACGCCTAACAGGACTGTACAATTCTACTTCACGATGTGCTACACAAGTCTCATGTAACACGATCCTATGTAATTACTGATTCGATTCTCTTCTTTAAAATTGGGCTTAAGTCAAAGACATTGCCGCACAATTATGTTCGATTATATATAGTATACTTCAACTATATATTCCTACATGTAATTTCCAATTACAATAGAAGGTCAAGAGTGTTTACCTCGATAAGCCCAAAATTATCCAAGTATAAATGTCGATCCTGAGCAAGGTTTAGCTCCTACTCCGTGCGCTCCAACTCGCTCCAAACAACCCTTAGAAGTTCTAACCAACTTCTACTCAAATACTTCAACTATCAATGAAGATTTCCTTAGGGTTTCGTTTAGTGACTGAGGGAAAGTATAATAGTATTTCCGGGCTCTACGTATAGAGGTAACTTTGGAAAGTACTACAAGGTATAGGACTAAAGTATTTGGGCATAACAACAATACTAGGAGAGTATTTCTATACCACAAAAGGGGGTATTATACGAAAACAACTAGGCTAGGGGGGGGTACCCCACGACTAACCACTACAAAGGGGAGGAGGCCCTCTCGACGGCTTCTCAAGGGGGCTTTGGGCGATTTTAACTCACAAAGGAGAGATTTCAAGACTTGGAAAATGATTTTGGATGAAGAAAGTTCATCAACTAAGGGGTATTTATAGGTCAAGGAATGGCCAACCAATGGCCAAGATCCATCCAAGTGTTAGGCAAGTGTAAGGCTTAGATTAAGCCAAGTGCACCTTATCCATCTACCACACCAACTTGCACAAAATATCCTACCAACTAAAGCCACCTTTTTCGTCAAGGCCGCCCAATTTCTTCCAATGTTAGGGTGACACATGTCACCTCCGTTAGTCCAAAATGTTTCGTCTCTCGGAAAAATCCGCAAAAATTCTCAATGACATGGCGAATTTTCCCTTCATGAAGTTCGATAAAGCGTTTAGTCGAAAAACGATTCTTTTTCGGCACTTGTGCCCAAATTTCGAACCTAGCCAAACCTTAAGGCTTAAATTAATATCGTGCGCCCTTGCGTGCATACTGCGGAAATACGGTATAAATTATACCGTATTTCCAGTATGCGTGAGGCGATAAAAGTTTAAAGCCTTGGTAGGCATAGTGGCTTGGCGAATTAAATTTGTTCACAACACGATTAGAGTCATTTTTAGTGAAAGCGTTCCACAGCTTTCGTAGGGAATTTCCGGCTATGTCATTTAGTATTTTGCGGATTTTCTGAGAGACAGCATTTTGACCAACGGAATCTGACACTGGCACCTCCAATTGGTGGCAAATCGTCAATTGGACGAAATAGGCTATGTAAGGCACGTTTTTGTGCCTTGGCTAAAAGTCGAGGTTGGTAGGATATTTGTGTGTAGTAAATCCTAGCCCTACACTTGCCTAACACTTGGTTTAATCTTGGCCTTTGGTTGGCCATCCCGACCTATAAATACCCTCTCCTTTGATGAATTCTTCATCCTTTCCACAAATCTCTAAGTGTTAAAATCCCACTCTCTTGTTGTTGTTCTCGTCCCTCCCCCTTGGCAGAGCCCCTCCCCATGTGTGGCCTTGTGGCGAGACTTCACCACTCTAGTGGTGTTGTTCTCGTATAATATACCCTCTTGGTAGAAATACTCTCAAAAGTATTGTTATAATGCCCAAATTACCTTAGCCAGTATACCTTGTTGTATTCTAAGGTTATACCTATCTGAAAAGCCAGAAAATACTATTATACTTCCGTCGATCCAAACCGAAACCCTAAGGAAAATCTTCACCGTAGTTGAAGTCATAAGTAGAAGTTGGTTAGAACTTCTAAGGGTTGTTGGAGCGGGTCGGGCGCGAGTGAGAGCTAAACCTTGCTCGGGATCGACATTTAAACTAGGATAATTATGGGCTTATCGAGGTAATTATCTTGTCCTCTATTGTGATTGGAAATTACATATTGTTAGAATATATAGTTGAAGTATACTATATATAGAACTGAGCGTAGTTATCGGCAATGTCTTTTGACTTAAGCTGAATTTAAAGAAGAATCTTGAGCTGTAATTACATAGGGTTGTATTCTGATGAGACTTGTGTAGTAGTGCAGTGGAGTAGAATTGTACCAGTTAGGGTTAGGCGTATAACCCCCTGGTTGGCTTGGTAGCGGCCTCGATAGAGAGGAGATTTGCTTGTTGCGGGGAGGTCTTGAATTTTTGGTAGAATGTTCTCGATGAGATCTAAATGTTAATAAAGCGCGTGGCCTTATAGGTTGAAGTACTACGTGTGGCGCGATCTACTTGGCAGGAGTAGCGACGGTTGGAAGTACTTGGGCGTTTTGCTATTAGTCGATACTCGTCGCGGTATGTGAACCTCTTCCTATCTCTTCTAGCATGATATGTGTGAACTATGTAATGCGGTGAGCGTACGTGTGCTAAGCGTATTTGATTGATTTAAAACATAAAGTGTTATAACGGCTTTATGGGAAGTTGGTTATAACGACTTTATGTTGGTAAGAAAATACTTGTGGTCTTTAAAGGTAAGCGATTTGAACTATAAGCGGCTTGTTATGTGTTAATAAAGAACTTGAAGTATTTCAAAAGATTTTGAATCATTTTGAAAGAAGAAGTAATACTTGGTTTTGAAAAACTTAAAGGGTTATACTAGCTTTATGAGAAGTTAGGTATAACGGCTTAAGAATGTTTTCTTGATTTGGAAATCGAATGTGTATCGACAAACCACTGCGGCGTTAATAAAAGGAAATGTTTTGTGATTAAGTATTATTAAAACCGAGAAACTTCCATCCGCATAGAAGCTAAGATGAGACAAAATGATATTTCCTAGATCATGGTATTTGTAATAAGATTGTTATAAACAAGAATATCCTACTCACATATAAGACTTACGTTTCTCGGATAGTTTAAAAGAGAATTATATTCTTAAATGAATAAGACTATGAACTCTGAAACCTTTTAAAATAAGAAAGCGTGAACATTTGAAATTAGGCAAACTTGGGCGTTTGGAAAATAATGTTGTTACTTGATTTTACAAAGGTAAGTGTTTTAGTTTATTTAAAAAGATATCACTCTATTTTATACTACGGGTATTGTGTGACTTATGTGAAAGCAACAGATCTTTTAAAAGATTTAATGTATGAAGTACTTTAGGGGTAGATACCCGAACTTGTCAGCTTAAAGTACCTTGTGTGAATAACTTGATTGTGTTGGTTTGAGATAGCCTTATAAATACTTTCTTGTTGATGTGATAAGTGAAAATGTTAGGATGCTACGTGTGTTAGTATCGTGTGTGATCGTGATGTAAGGGTCA
Organism: Przewalskia tangutica; assembly: GCA_029844215.1. Taxonomy (NCBI): domain Eukaryota; kingdom Viridiplantae; phylum Streptophyta; class Magnoliopsida; order Solanales; family Solanaceae; genus Przewalskia; species Przewalskia tangutica. The sequence goes on from JAQGDG010000034.1 coordinate 1,623,072, forward strand.
TTCTTGTTGTGCTTACGTTGTTAAGCGTTAAGCGTTGTACTATTATTGTATCACACCCTTTGACTTATTATCACAGGGCTTGCCACCCGATCGCGGTCTTTACGGCTATGCGGTCCTCGTGACTATGCGGTCGCGGTAGCTCGGATTGATCATTCCGGGTGTCTAGCCTGATGCGGGGGATACACTATGCGGACTGTTCAGACTATGTGGTCTTTTGAGACTATTCGGGTTGCGGGAGCCTAGGCGGATACCGAGGCTTAGCTGACTTAGATCCGGGGTATACCTCGGGCGATGCAGGACCATGATTCGAGAATACCTCATGCGGGTCGTGTGTGACCTATGCGGGCTGCGAGAGTTCGAGGATAGGCAGCGCATTGATATTGCGGGCGAGTGGCGGCCGATCATGTGGTGCGGTCTAGAAAGACCTCGGGATCTGATTGTGGTATTTTTAGTGCGTGGGTCTTAGTAGTGGGCTATGCCTTCGTACTTGCCGCGTTCGGTTTTATTGTGATTACTTTGAGGCGTGAGTCACGACTTGACATATTTGCTTATTTGTTGTGAGCGTAGTTTGCTTATCATACATGTCTCTGCTTTATAGACTATTATGATTTCATTTCTGTATTTTTAGTTTCACATACTCGGTACTGTTGTTATCGACCTCGCTTGAGGCTGCGTTCATCTGCGCGAGTTGAGGTACACGATCGTTGATCCTAGCTCTCGAGTCACGCGATTTGACGTTTGGGAAGCTCCGTTTCTCGGAGGCTTATCGGTGGTATAGTCCTGTCGTAGTAAGTGTTTACATTCGGGGGTTTGGCGGGGCCACTGTTCGCCATTGTTGTCATATCATTCTTAAGTGCATGTAATGCTTGTTGTGGCGGGGTTTGTAAAAAGATTAAAGCGTTCATGTTGAAAAAGTTGTTATTTACATATATCTTGAAAAGGCAAGTTTTCTCAGTTATTGTTTCATATTTCATAATATGTCTTGTATCGTTTATGTTCGTGATTACTCGATGTTGTATCACTAGGGTGCGGGGTAAGGCGCGATCACGGGCGGAATCGGTCGTGACAAAAGTGGTATCGAGCGATTAATCCTCGGAAAGTGTCTACTGACCGTATCGATGAAGTCTTGATTATCGGTGTGTTGTGCACCACACCAATGTCGAGGAGGCTATAGGGTATTTAGGATTGGTTTCTATTCTTCTCACTCTGAGATCGTGCCTTAGAAATTTGTGTTGTAAGTTGGACCCTCCGCGTATTTCTTTCCACTTAGTTATGCCTCGCGTGAGGGCAACGGCCCGAGGGAGGCAAAGCGGCCGAGGCTGCGAGTAGAGTTCGGAGGGTGGCGAGGGCACGGGCCCAATCATTACCTAGGGTAGTGCTTCGTTCGGGAGTTCTGCGACATCACTAGCCCAATGAGTTTAGTACGGCGGCGATGCATCTGCGGCCATGATATATGAACGCCGGTTCCACGGCCGAAACGATGAATTTAGATTGCAAGAAAGCGACCACTGTTACTAGCTATGGATTTGGCTACGAGAGTATACCGATGTACCACGGGTCTTGATGACTATCTAAGAGGTTGTGCAGAGTAATTCTTGATTAGGCTTGAGCATGGCACGTATGCGGGCTTATGCGCGGCCGAGAAAGCGTAGAGATCGGCGGGTTGAAGGGCGAAGAGGGCGAGCGGCAAGGTCCTTTGGTAACTTTCTGGCGAGTCACCTCGCGTGGATTAGATTATGCCGTCCACGGTGCAAAGAGGTCTCGCGGGGTTGATGCGTTCGGGGTATGCGGGAGTTGGTCGAACTCGTGGCTTCGGTTCACGGTGTGTGGAGCGTCATCCGGGAATGTCGTCTTTAGTTGGTACTTGTTGTACTGCGGCCGTCGAGGGCCATGTGTCGAATGGGTGACCTAGTAGGAGGACTTTGCCTTGATGCAGGTGGGTAGTTCGTCACCTTCCTTAGCTATGCGCCTGCAGGCGAGTTTGATTAGAACGACTAAGGAGTGAGCGATGAATATAGATATATCTTTAACCTCAGAGATCGGTATGTGTGATGAGGTGAGTATACCTTAAGTGCTATGTTACGATGGCGTGTGTTAGTCGTGATTAGATCATGGTTGTTTAGCAGTAAGATTTTGGGGATAGAGAAGGTGTGAGCCTTAGAAGCTTTACGTAAAGACCTTAGAGGTGAGGCCATCTCGAGAAAAGGTGTAGTGTTATGTTTGACCACTTATCGGAAGTGCATAGTGCGCGTGAGTTATGTTGGGATAGGTCCTAGTAGTGTGGAATGAAAGGGGTAGTTGAGCTAAGAAGACCGCCAGGTTTTGAAGCGTGATTAGTGAGATTGTTCGAATCGGGAGCTAGTATTGTGCGCGTTGCGGGTCGGGTTGAGGCCACGTTGCGGGTCAACCAGCGGTAGGTTTGGTGGTGGGGTCAGGTTGTGGTGGTCCGCCTTGTGTTAGGGTTGTGAGGGTGTTAGGCCAAGTTTAGTTAACGGCGTGCGAGTTCGTGGATGCGTTCGACCCGATGGTCGGGCGATGGGGGCAGCCCGTCGTGTTCTTGATCGGGGACCATTTACTCGGTGTGTTGAGTTATCGAAAGGTTGAAAGGCTGCGGGGTGCCTACCTTCACCTTATGTCGAACAGTGAAGCCCAGTTGTGGCTATTTTCGTTTTCTAAAAGTTTTACCGAGCAAGGATAGGAACTTCGGGTGAGTCTCGAATCCACGTTCGCCCTCGGGCAGTGTTTGAATTTGAGGATAGTTGCGAGAATTGTTGTCTCTGTTGAAGGAGTGTTTAAGCTACCATTTCGGTGTTCGGATATCGCCTTATGAAGCCTTGTAAGAGGCGGAAGTGTAAGTTCTTGGTCGATTGGTTCGATGTTGGCAAGGTTGAGCGATTGGTTGAGCTTGTTCCGGTAATGTGGATAGTGAAGCTTGTCTAGAAGAAGTTACGGCGGCTCGGAGAAATCGTGCGGATGATCGGCGGCGGCGCTTAGAGTTGAGTTGGTGGTCGGTCTTCTTGAAGTACCACCCGGTTTGGAGTGCGGCGAGTTTTGGAAGCGAGAGGAACTTAGCGAGTTACTTTGGGCCTTTGTGAGTTCATGTGAAGGATAGGCGGGTTGCCTATATGTTAGCATTTGCCGTCAAGCGTAGGAAGCGGTCGTCGGTCTTTTCGTATTGTGATGTTCGAGAAGTATCGAAGATCCATCAGTGTTCGATTAATGATGACCACGTTAGAGATAGTAACCCGAGTTTTGAATCAAGCCGTGTCGAATGTGGTAAGAGATCGAGTGTCGACATCCTCGGGATCATGGCGGCCGGTACCATTTGTTGGTCGTCGGGCAAGGCTCGCGACAAAGTGACAAAGTGGTATCTCTGACGAGTAAAGAGAGAAGCGAGCATGTATGGCGGCATAGATGTGATCATTTCTTTTGTAAAGAGAAGGTGCGAAGGAAGTATATTTTAGACCCGGTGGGAAGTGTTTTGTGGTGATGATTAGAGGTGTTTTCCTCGTGGACTTAGATAGAAGTATGTGCGGGTGTTTTACGTGGCGGTGTGGCGGGAGTGTTTTAAGTAAGTATAGCGGTGAAGACTATCTTGGCGCGTTTGTCTTGAGGTTTAGAAGGAACATTGGGACGAATGTTTCTAAGGAGGAGAATGTTATACCGTATTTCGCAGTATATGCGTGAGGCGTGCGTATAAAAGTTTAAAGCCTTGAGTAGGCATAGTGGCTTGGCGAATTAAATTTGTTCACAACACGATTAGAGTCATTTTTAGTGAAACGTTTCCACTGACTTTCGTAGGGAATTTCGGCTATGTCATTTAGTATTTTTGCGGATTTTTCAGAGGCGAAACATTTTGGACCAGCGGGAGGCGACACTTGGCACCCTCCATTGGTGGCTTGAAATCGTCGATTGGACGAAATAGGCTATGTAAGGCACGTTTTTGTGCCTTGGCTAAAGTCGAGGTTGGTAGGATATTTGTGTGTAGTAAATCCTAGCCCTACACTTGCCTAACACTTGGTTTAATCTTGGCCTTTGGTTGGCCATCCTTGACCTATAAATACCCTCTCCCTTTGATGAATTCTTCATCCTTTCCACAAATCTCTAAGTGTTAAAATCCACTCTCTTGTTGTTGTTCTCGTCCCTCCTTGCCGAGCCCTCCTCTTGTGTGGCCTTGTGGCGAGACTTCACCCCTCCTAGTGGTGTTGTTCTCGTATAATATACCCCCTCTTGGTAGAAATACTCTCAAAAGTATTGTTATAATGCCCAAATTACCTTAGCCAGTATACCTTGTTGTATTCTAAGGTTATACCTATCTGAAAAGCCCAGAAAATACTATTATACTTCCAGTCGGGCAAACCGAAACCCTAAGGAAAATCTTCACCCGTAGTTGAAGTCATAAGTAGAAGTTGGTTAGAACTTCTAAGGGTTGTTTGGAGCGGGCCTGAGCGCACGAGTAGGAGCTAAACCTTGCTCGGGATCGACATTTAAACTAGGATAATTATGGGCTTATCGAGGTAATTATCTTGTCCTCTATTGTGATTGGAAATTACATATTGTTAGAATATATAGTTGAAGTATACTATATATAATCGAGCGTAGTTATCGGCAATGTCTTTTGACTTAAGCCTGAATTTAAAGAAGAATCTTGAACGTAATTACATAGGTCTGACAGTGAGACTTGTGTAGTAGTGCAGTGGAGTAGAATTGTGCAGTTAGGTTAGGCGTATAACCCCCGGTTGGCTTGGTAGCCGGCCTGCAGAGAGGAGATTTGCTTTTGTTGCGGGGAGGTGCCAGAATTTTCTGGTAGAATGTTCTACGATGAGATCTAAATGTTAATAAAGCGCCTTGTGGCCTTATAGGTTGAAGTACTACGTGTGCGCGATCTACTTGGCAGGAGTAGCCGGCGGTTGGAAGTACTTGGGCGTTTTGCTATTAGTCGATACTCGTCGCGAGGTATGTGAACCTCTTCCTATCTCTTCTAGCATGATATGTGAACTATGTAGTACGGACGCGTACGTGCTAAGCGTATTTGATTGATTTAAAACATAAAGTGTTATAACGGCTTTATGGGAAGTTGGTTATAACAGCTTTATGTTGGTAAGAAAATACTTGTGGTCTTTAAAAGGTAACTGATTTGAACTATAACTGGCTTGTTATGTGTTAATAAAGAACTTGAAGTATTTCAAAAGATTTTTGAATCATTTTGAAAGAAGAAGTAATACTTGGTTTTTGAAAAACTTAAGGGTTATACTAGCTTTATGAGAAGTTAGGTATAACGGCTTAAGAATGTTTTGCTGATTTCGGAAATCAGAATGTGTATCGACAAACCACTGCAGCGTTAATAAAAGGAAATGTTTTGACAGATTAAGTATTATTAAAACCAGTAGAAACTTCCATCTGCATAGAAGCTAAGATGAGACAAAATGATATTTCCTAGATCATGGCTGCTGTAATAAGATTGTTATAAACAAGAATATCCTACTCACATATAAGACTTATGTTTCTCAGATAGTTTAAAAGAGAATTATATTCTTAAATGAATAAGACTATGAACTACGAAACCTTTTTAAAATAAGAAACGTGAACATTTGAAATTAGGCAAACTTGGACGTTTGGAAAATAATGTTGTTACTTGATTTTACAAAGGTAAGTGTTTTGGTTTATTTAAAAAAGGATCACTCTATTTAATACTACTGGTATTGTGTGACTTATGTGAAAGCAACGGATCTTTTAAAAGATTTAATGTATGAAGTACTTTAGGGGTAGATACCCGAACTTGTTAGCTTAAAGTACCTTGTGTGAATAAATTGATTGTGTTGGTTTGAGATAGCCTTGTAAATACTTTCTTGTTGATGTGATAAGTGAAAATGTTAGGATGCTACGTGTGTTAGTATCTTGTGTGATCGTGATGTAAGGGGGTCATTCTTGTTGTGCTTACGTTGTTAAACGTTAAGCCCGTTGTACTATTATTGTATCACATACCCCCTTTGACTTATTATACCGAGGGCTTGCCACCCTTGATGCGGTCTTTACGGCTATGCGGTCCTCGTGACTATGCGAGTCGCGAGCTCGAGGATTGATCATTCGGGTGTTTAGCCCGATGCGGGATTCCTATGCGTTCGTTGAGACTATGCGGTCTTTTGAGACTATGCGGGTTGCGGGAGCCTAGCGGATACCGAGGTTAGCCGCCGATGCGGGTATACCTCGGTGCAGGACCATGATTCGAGGAATACCTCATGCGGGTCCGTGTGTGACCTATCGCGAGTGCGAGAGTTCGAGGATAGACGCGCATTGATATTGCGCGAGTGGCCGCCGATCATGTGGTGCGTCTAGAAAGACATCGGGATCTGATTGTGGTATTTTTGGTACTGTGGGTCTCAGTAGTCGGCTATGCCTTCGTACTTGCCCCGCACGGTTTTATTGTGATAACTTTGAGGGCGTGAGTCCCTGACTTGACATGACTGCTTATTTGTTGTGAACTGTAGTTTGCTTATCATACATGTCTCCTGCTTTATAGACTATTATGATTTCATTTACAGTATTTTTAGTTTCACATACTGGCACTGTTATCTTGACCTCCTTCGGGGCCGTTCATGCCACAGTTGAGGTACACCATCGTTGATCCTAGCTCGTGGTCACAGCGTTTGGGAAGCTCCGTTTCTCCGGAGGCTTATCAGTGGTATAGTCCCCTGTCGTAGTAAGTGTTTACATTCAGGGGTTTGGCGGGGCCCTGTTCCGCCATTGTTGTCATATCATTCTTAGAGGTCTGTAGTACTGTTGTGGGCAGGGTTTGTAAAAAGGATTAAACTGTTCATGTTGAAAAAGTTGTTATTTACATATATGCCGAAAGGCAAGTTTTTCTCAGATTATTGTTTCATATTTCATAATATGTCTTGTATCGTTGTATGTTCGTGATTACTGATGTTGTATCACTAGGGTGCCCGGGGTAAGGCACCAGTCACGGGCCCGGAATCGGGTCGTGACAATAACATTCTCCCCTCCTTAGAAACATTCGTCCCGAATGTTCCTTCTCAAGACGGACAACGATGAAGTTCTTCTTAACAAGTTGCCAATGCCACACCTGGCCACAAAATAACACACGTCCTCTTCCTTCCTTACTCGTCGTGCCCTTCTCGAACACTTGAACTCTTCTAGTACACGTACCACACTTCCGTCAACGTTTCTGTTGCCAAAACTTTGGAGTCACAACCTCCAAACTTGGTCATCTTACCAGCCTCAATTTTCCTTAAGGCCATTCCCGGCCTTCACGATCCACTTCTGGTCGAACATATCCACGAACTCATACGATGGTCATCTAAACTTGGGCCTAGCACCCTCGTGACCCTACCACCTGGCGGGACCACCCAGAGCTGACCCTACCTCGAAACAGGCCGCGGGTTGGCCCGCAACATGGCCCCAACCCGACCCGCTTAACGCATCAAGCTCTTGTCCCCCGATCCGGAACAATCTTACCTATACAGGTCATGAAAGCTACCACTTCCATTTCACACTACCCAGGGAATTTCCCCACAATTACTCCACGTACACTTACATTCTGACAAGGATCACCCGCAAAAATCTTGTACTCAAGACGGCCTTACATCTAAGGTCTCAACTGTGATATTCTAAGGTTCATCATTTTCTCACCCTCAGGCTTACCCTTTTTCACTAACCAGGTTTCTAAATCACATTGTAGCACAAAGCTATCCGAACATAAAACACATCATCACAACATCAATACATACAAAACTCTAGAGGGTTAAGGATATACCTGAAAATGGGCGGTTCAAAGGACCGCTAAAACTGGGAACTTCCACCGCGACTTCTACCGTGGCCTGCCGGTGTATGAACATCCTGCCTAGCTATGGAAGGTGAAGAACCCGCAACTGGTCTAGTAGTCTGTGCTATCCCACCAGTGCTACCCCTGGCCGGACAGTCTCTCGTCAAATGGCCCTGTCGGCCGCAAGTATAGCAATCTCCCAAACGATGCGACATTTACATTCTCATGGTCTTTACCACAATGGTCACACCGAGATACGGGTGGCCTCATCCGTGAACACTTCTACTCCCAAGATCTGAAACAGGGAGCCACGACCGCTTCGAATATCCCGGGTCCCGAAGGCTGTGGAGGACCACTGCATCTGGCGGAGGTACATAACTAGTCTGGCCGAGGCGGTCCGTCTCGAAAGTCATCAAAGGACCCTGCTGCTCGCCCTCTTGGCGATCTCGGCCATTCCGTCGATTTCTCCGCCTCACATCCAAGTGCATAATCTGCATGCGGGCAATGTCCATGCCCTACGAAGAGCTACACCAACAACTCTCGCTAGGTAATCATCGAGCCCTGTAACATATCGGTGCACTCGATCCTCCATACTAGCTACTAACGCGGGGATGTATCGAGCCGATGAGTCGAACTCCACATTGTACTCCCGAATCGTACGCCCGTTCTTCCGCAACACCAAAAATCTGTCGGCCCGAGCCCTCCTCATCTGTGGAGGCAAGAAATGTGCAAGAAATGCCTCGAGAACTTCGTCCATAAAGGCGGAAGTGCATTATCTCCCGGGCGGCTCACGAATCAAAACCGATCATGCGGTATCACGCGGTGATGCGAACCTAAGACCACCGACTCGGTCTCCGATGCCTTGATCACTCATGATCCGTCAGAATCGCTGGGATGAACTCCTGCGGATCATCCTCGTGCCTCGACCCATAAAACTCTGGCGGCCTACAACTCAGAAAATCCCGCAGCCTCAGGCTATCTGATCTAGGGTGAACCATCGGTGCTCTTTAAGCTGCTGCGTCAGCCTATCTCGTATGCAGCCACAACCCCGCCAATAAGCGGGCCCACTCCTTGTAACCCATCTCTCTGCTTCCGGTGCGGATGGAGGCTCGTGTCTTGTGGTCTCTGAGGCGCCATCGCTGCTACTCGCAGCCTCCATCGCCGCTTGCCCCACGGGCGGGTTGCCTTGCGCGGAGGCATAAATGGTAAAAACGAAATACGTCAGAGGGGTCCGACTTACAACACAGCTCTAAGGCACGATCTTAGAATGAGAAGAACGGAAACCAATCCTAAATGTCCTGCAGCCTCCTGATTATAGATGTGGTGCACAACACATCGATAATCAAGACTCTACTAGACACGCGATGCGTAGACACTTTCCGAGGACTAATCGCTCACGATACCACTTTTGTCACGACCCGAACCCTGGCCCGTGACTGGTGACTAACCCCTGGCACCCTAGTAATACAACATCACAGAAAAACCAGCTGAAATAAAAACTTAAACATTTTAAATAGATATAAATCAAGATGAAAGAAAATAGGCAAACCAAAACGGTTGCCTTTCAAAGATTTATATATATAACGACCTTTGAGCGATTACAATCCTTACAACCCCGCCACCACAAAGACCTGCACAAGATTTTTACAACAACTATGACGGACAGGCCCCGCCATACCCACGAATGTACAAGAACCTATAGACTGGGGTAACATACCAAAGATAAGCCTCCAAGGAACAGAGCTTCCCAACACGCGAAATGTGATCCTAAGCGGGATCGGCGGTAGATGTACTCACTGCGGCATGAACGCAGCCCAAGGAGGTCGATGCAACAGTACCAAGTATGTGAAACTATAAAATATCAGAATGAAATCATAGCGATCTATATAAAGCAGGAGACATGTATGATAACCAAACTACAGTACACCACATATAAACAGTCATATCAAGTCAGGGACTCACGCCCTCCAAATCATCACTCGTGCCCGTGGAATTCCTTCCTCACCGCCGATCTATGATATAACAACACCAAGGAGTATATGTGAACACGAGTCCTACTGTGTCAAGAAAACCGTGACGGCAAGTATAACTACGAATCCGGCCGTAATAATATCTTTGTACAACCGTATCATGAAGGCGACACGTGGCAAGTGCAATAGCCTCGCGACTCCACTGCGCCACGTAGGCGGCGGGGCAAGTGAATCGCCACGCACTGATCACAACCGTAAGTCACGAAGCTCCATCCAAACACTGACTCGCGAAGCTGACACGTGGCAAGTACACTAACCTCCACCAGATCCACCTGTGTCACGTAGCTGACGGGGGCAAGTAAACAGGCTAGGCACCCGATCACAACCGTAAGTCACGATACTTCGCCGCGAAGCTGACACGTGGCAGGTGCAATAACCTATACCAGATCCACCTGCGTCACGTAGCTGACGGGGGCAAGTAAACAGGCTACGCACCCGATCACAACCGTAAGTCACGATACTTCGCCATAAATAACCATAATGGTCACACGTCCAGATCATCGGTGTAGACATGCCCATGTAATAATAATAATGGAAGCATACCCGTGGAATCTTCCGTCACTGCCGGTTCGTCCTAGTAAGTTCTCAACAAGTCAACCGGCCCTCCATCGAGAGACGCGGTAGAATAGAAACACAATTCTTGCACAACAAAGACAATTTCAATAAGCATAGGCAAGTTATACAACAGCAATCATAGGCAAGTTATACAACAACAAGCATAGGCAAGTTACACACCAACAAGCATAGGCAAGTTACACACCAACAAGCATAGGCAAATTATACACAACCCAAAGTACTTTCATTTTATGTCAAAGTCCGGGTTTTAACCCTAAAGTACTACGTACGTTAAATTCCTTTTAAAGAGATCCATTCCTTTTATAAAAGTCACCCGATACCCGTAGTAAAAATAGAGTGACTCACATTTTTAGGTAAACCAAAACACTTCCCTTTTCAACCACATTCTTTTCCCTAGGTTCCAGTTTGCCTAATTTCAATTACTCAAGTCTCTTTTTTTTAGAAAAGTTTCATAGTTCAATGTCTTAATCTCTTTTAAAACATTTGAGTAACATATGCCTTTTATAAGTGTAGGTTATTCTTATTCATAATCAATCTTATTAAGCAGCCATGATCTAGGAAATATAATATCATTTTGTCTCATCTTAGTTTCTATGCAGATGGAGGTTTCTACTGGTTTTAATAATACTTCATTATTCATTACATTTTCCTTTATTAACGCTGCCGTGGTTTGTCGATACTCATTCTGATTTCCGAAATCAGTAAAACATTATTCCTTTTAAAGCCAAGTACTCATTACTCACGAATGAGGTTTCACACTTTTTAACAAACTTCATATCAATACAATTAAGTCAAGTCTCTTATCTTTTAAGATCAAGTCTCTTAACTTCTAAAAATCAGTAAACCATTTCTTTTTACCATTCTTAAGACGTTATACCTAACTTCCCATAAAGCTAGCATAACTCTTATGTTTTCAAAACCAAGTACTACTCTTCTTTTCAAAAAGGTTCTTAATTCTTTTGAAATACTTCAAGGTTCTTATTATCACACATCACGTCAATTATAAGCCAAATAAGCTATCTTCTAAAAACCACAAAGCATTTCTTACTTACATAAAGCTGTTATAACCAACTTCCCATAAAGCCGTTATAACACTTTATGTTTTAAACCAATCAAATACATTTAACACATGTACGTCTACCGTACTACATAGTTATACACATATCATGCTAGAAAAGATAGGAAGAGGTTCACATACCTCGCGACGATTATCGACTAATTGCAAAACGCTCCAAGTACCTCAAACCGTCGGCTACTCCTTAAGCCAAGTAGATCACGCCACACGTAGTACTTCAACCTATAGAGGCCACAAGGCGCCTATTAACATCTTATATCTCAACGTAGAATATTCTACAGAAAATTCGGCAGCACCTCCCCCCCCCGCAACAGCGCAAATCTCCTCCTCTATCGAGGCCGGCTACCAAGCCAACCAGGGGGGGGGGGGTTTACACGTCTAACCGGACGTGTACAATTCTACTTCACAGTAATGCTACACAAGTCTCTCAGAATACGCCCTATGTAATTACTGATTCGCTTTCTTTAAAATTCAGGCTTAAGTCAAAAGACATTGCCGCACAATTATGTTCAGTTCTATATATAGTATACTTCAACTATATATTCCTACACATGTAATTTCCAATTACAATAGAAGGTCAAGAGTGTTTACCTCGATAAGCCCAAAATTATCCAAGTATAAATGTCGATCCTGAGCAAGGTTTAGCTCCTACTCCGTGCGCTCCAACTCGCTCCAAACAACCCTTAGAAGTTCTAACCAACTTCTACTCAAATACTTCAACTATCAATGAAGATCTCCTTAGGGTTTCGTTTAGTGACTGAGGGAAAGTATAATAGTATTTCTGGGCTCTACGTATAGAGGTAACTTTGGAAAGTACTACAAGGTATAGGGCTAAAGTATTTGGGCATAACAACAATACTAGGAGAGTATTTCTATACCACAAAAGGGGGTATTATACGAAAACAACTAGGCTAGGGGGGGTACCCCACGGCTAACCACTACAAAGGGGAGGAGGCCTCTCGCCAAAGCTTCTCGAGGGGCTTTGGACGATTTTAACTCACAAGGGGAGAGATTTCAAGACTTGGAAAATGATTTTTGGATGAAGAAAGTTCATCAACTAAGGGTATTTATAGGTCAAGGAATGGCCAACCAATGGCGAAGATCCATCCAAGTGTTAGGCAAGTGTAAGGCTAAGATTAAGCCAAGTGCACCTTATCCATCTACCACACCAACTTGCACAAAATATCCTACCAACTAAAGCCACCTTTTTCGTCCAAGACCGCCCACAATTTCTTCCAATGTGAGTGTCACCCTCCCGTTGGTCCAAAATGTTTCGTCTCTCGCAAAAATCCGCAAAAATTCTCAATGACATAGCCGGAATTTTCCCTTCGCAAGTTCAGTAAAACGTTTCGTCGAAAAACGATTCTTTTCGGCACTTGTGCCCAAATTTCGAACCTAGCCAAACCTTAAGGATTAAATTAATATACGTACGCCCTTACGTACATACTCTGGAAATACGGGGTATAACAGCCATACCCCTGAATGTAAGTACCTACAATGACAGGGGACTATACCAAAGATAAGCCTCCGGAGAAACGGAGCTTCCCAAAACGCTGAACTGTGATCCTATGAGCGAGGATCGACGACTGGTGTACCTCTACCTGCGGCATGAACGGCCCCGAAGGAGGTCGATCTACAGGTACCAAGTATGTGAAACTGGAAAATACTGTAATGAAATCATAACAGTTTATAATAAAACAGGAGACATGTATGATAACAAACTACAGATCACAACATAAAAGCAGTCATGTCAAGTCAGGGACTCACGCCCTCAAGTCATCCCTCATGCCCGTGGAACTCCTTCCTCACTGCCGGCAGTCTAGGTATAAATCGTATGATACATATAACATGTCTCGGCCCATCCCATGAGACTCGAGGTGGAATCGTATGGAATACATGTCTCGGCCCATCCCATGGGACTCGAGGTGAAATCGGGTGGAATACATGTCTCGGCCCATCCCATGGGACTCGATGAAGAATCGTATGTAATACATGTCCCGACCCATCCCATGGGACTCGGTGAAGAATCGTATGGAATACATGTCCCGGCCCATCCCATGGGACTCGGTGAAGAATCGTATGGAATACATGTCCCGGCCCATCCCATGGGACTCGGTGAAGAATCGTATGGAATACATATCCCGGCCCATCTCATGGGACTCGGTGAAGAATCGTCCATAACATTTAAACCCTCTTTTAAGACAGATTAAGATAATCCCATGTCTTCATTTTAAACCAACACATTTTCCCTTTTTAAGGTCAAGTAACAACATTCTTTTCCAAAAGTTCAAGTTGCATATTTTTAAATACTTAAGTCTCTTATTTTCGAAAGATTTCATAGTTCATAGTCCTAATCACTTAACAACGTAATTTCTTCTTTTAACAAAATTGAGTAACATATATCTTATGTGTGAGTAGTTTATTCTTGTTTATAACAATCTTATTAAAGCAGCCATGATCTAGGAAATGTAATACAATTTTGTCTTATCTTAGCTTCTATGCAGATGGAGGTTTCTACTGGTTTTAATATAATTAATTATTTGTCAATACATTTTCCTTTATTAACGCTGCAGTGGTTTGTTCGATACTTATTCTCATTTCCGAAATATAACTTATTAGTTAAAAACCAAGTACTCATTACTCACGAATGAGGCTTCACAACTTTTTAATAAAATTCATATCAAGCCAATTAAGTCGAGTCTCTTATTTTCTTAAAATCAACAACCCATTTCTTACCTACATAAAGTTGTTATAACAAACTTCCCATAAAGCCGTTATAACACTTTATGTTTTAAACCAACCCAATTCATTTAGCACACGTACGTCTACCGTACTACATAGTTTACAAACATCATGCTAGAAAGGATAGGAAGAGGTTCACATACCTCGCTATGATTATCGACAAATAGCAAAACGCTCCACCGTACTATAACCCTGCTAGCCTTGTCCACCCTTCAAGTAGAACATGCTACTCGCATAACTTCAACCTATAATGGCCATATACGTCTATCAACGTCTAGACTACTCTGTAGAACATTATAAGCAGAAGGTTCTCTATTCTATGGAAATTTGGGCAGCATTTCCCTACCCGTCAACTACACAAGTCTACTGTAAATACAGTCCTATGTAAGTACAGTTCAATTCTCTTCTTTTATACCATCCTTCTATATATCTTATACTCATTTCTATACTACTACAGTATGTAATTTCCAATTACAATAGAAGGACAAGATATTTACCTCGACAAGCCCAAAATTATCCAAGATATATGTCGATCCTGAGCAAGGTTTAGCTCCTATTCTGCACGCTCCAATAGATCCAAGAAACCCTTAGAAGTTTCTAAACAACTTCTACTTAATACTTCAACCCACTATGAAGATTTCCCTAGGGTTTCGTTTTGTGACTAATGGATATAAAGTAGTATTTTCGGGCTTTTAGTATAGAGGTAACTTTGGAATACTACAAGGTATTTGGCTAAGGTATTTTGGAATAGTAACTATACTTGGAGAATATTTTTCTACCAAAGGGGGGGCTTTTGGACGAAACAACTAGGAAGGGGAGGGTGTGTGTTTCGAGAACACAAAAGGGGAGGTGTTTGGACGAAAGCTATCAAGAGGGAAGGAGTTTTGAGACTTGGAAAATGTATAGTAGATGAAGAATTCTTGCAACTTAGGGGGGGTAATTATAGAACCACCAAGTGCCAATATAAAAACAAATTGATCGTGTAGAAATGGATCCATCTGAAGGATGAGGTCTTCCAACAAACTGTCCACCACAATCTTGGGACATATGTCCACCACAACCTTGGGACATATGTCCCCACAACAAAGAGCCATGGCCTTCCACTAGGCACAAAAATGTCCACAAGGCCTTCCCTACCTACCCACTCACCCAAAGAAATATCTTCCAAGACTTGACCATTTAACGCTTGTCCACTTGGCCAACATTTTCGTCCAACCCATGCCAACTAAGGGTGACACATGTCGCCTCCTATTGGTCCAAAATATTTCGTCTCTCGGAAAAATCCGTGTCGGTTAAAATATTAAAACGTAGAATTTCCTTCACAAGAGTTCGAATCTTTTCCGTCGAAAGTTCACAATTTCATCCCTAACCTAATTAGGGCTTGAATATTAAATGCGTCACGTCTCGCATCGTACTCTGGAAATACGAGGTATAACAAGATACTGTAAGGGTGCCTGTGTAGGGCACGATCCGAGCCCGGTCGGGTCGTGACAAAAGTGGTATCAGAGAAGTCTGTCCTCGGAAAGTGTCTATAGACCGTGTCTAGTAGAGTCTTGATTATCGATATGTTTTGCACCACATCTATAATCAGGAGGCTACAGGACATTTAGGATTGGTTTCCATTCTTCTCACTCTGAGATCGTGTGATAGAGCTGTGTTGTTAGGGTCGTCTCTCCCTAAAGAGTTATGTTGATTGCAACTATGAGAAAGGCAGTAGTGACCCAGGAAGTATTATGTGGACTGCGTATCCAGGTTGGTAATAATTGTAGTATAGTTGGTATTATGACATACAGCTATACAGAGTTATGTATGAGGGTCAGACGCGTGTTGCCTAGAATGATTTTAGATTACCAAGAATTGGTAAGGACTAAATAGATACCGGAAAAGGTTTAAGACAGTTTAATGAATTCTCATCAAAGTTTTACGTGCTAATTTGAGAAATTAGGAGATGATGAGCTGTCTGAGAAGGTAATGAACCCTTAACAAGTTATGATTAAGGGACTTAATGGAAGACTATGTTAATAGTAAGCTACGTGGTATGCTTAAGAGAATTGTACGGATGAGATCCGTATGGAGTAATTATGGTTGTTATGATTGAGGCAACACGATTGAGAGTTTATGAGAAGCTATTTTACCCGTTTACGGGGGGACTAATAAGATAGACTTGGAGCATGTAAATTGCGAGCTTAAGAATAGTGATAAACGCCGAGACCTTAAGTATATGAGGCCTTCTCGGGCATAAGATTTAATTCAGACTAAGGGTAAGATTTAAGTACGACGGTGGGTCGGGTTGAGGACCTATTACGGGTCGCCCCATAGCCGGATATGGAGTGGGATCAGTTGGTAGTGGTCCCGCTACGAGACAGGGTCACGAGGGTGCAAGGCCCAAGTTTAGTTAATCGTTTTACGGATTTGTGGACGCGTTCCACCGAAACCGGGTCGTGAGAGCCGGAAATGGCCTTATATTGTTTGATTTAGTAACTCCAAAGGTTGGAGGCCAGAATCAGTATGGAGGTTATGTACGTATGCTAGTATAAGTTTGGAAGTACGGAAAGAGTACGACCAGTAAGAAATAGAGCAACCAAGTGTAAAAGAATAGAGCCTGAATTCATAAGAACCTTTCAAGGAAGCTACACCGTGAGTGATTGGGTGGTAGCTGGGCGGGTATATGAAAATTTCCAGTGATGATATACGATTGGCAGACTTAATTTTAGTAAGTCTATGTGACTTGTTCGGTTGAAGTAAATAAATTGATGTTGGAAGTATGTGGTACGTGAATTTGAAAGCTTAGAGACGGAGATAAGAACGTATGATCATTGAAGGATTTTATGTTAAGTGCCCTTGGAGGTGCTTGGAGTTGTCTAGTATGGCGGTCAGGGCCACGACTTCCCGAATGATTTCAGGAAATTGCGCAAGGCAAGAATAAGATAAGTACGAGTGCTGCCTGTGGAAAACTGAAGACATCTTTGGTAGGTTTTGAGAAACTACACGATTTTTAAGGCGGTGCTTGATGATTAGATATTTACAGGACCGCAAGAGGACCCTGTGATTAGGGTTGTGACTTCAAGGAAATATTATGAAAGGGAAGGTAAGTTCTCTCCCCCACGTAAAAGGATAGTTTAACGTATTATGGGGTTATGTGTACCCATGTTGTTAGACGAAGGATATGAGACTGGTAAGGTCTTCAGTATCGTCATGCCACATGTTACATTTTTAGATAACTGTGGGAAAAGTATTGGGTTGGGGTAATTGAGGACGACACTAGGAAATGATTGAAGAAGTGTCGTAAGGATAAATGCAGGTAGTATGCGTGAATGAAATTGTATGATCAAGAATTAAGATAGAAATATTTTTGCTAATAATGATCATAAGGAAGGATATGACCAGAATGATAAAAGAGAATGCAACTATGGTTATGTAAGTTGCACGAGATAAGATTACCCCAAACTAGTGTAAAGACCATTAGTGAATGATGGGCAATAAGAACACATCGAGGGAAGGTGGCAACACCTGTACTGACGAGAATGATAGTAGGAAAAATACGGGGAGGGGGGGGGGGGGGTACGGGACCCCCGGACAACTTGAAATGAAATATAAAGGTAAGATGAGTAGACACTCGAAGGATAAGAAAACTTGGCAAGCCATTGGATTATGTAATACCATGAATTGAGGTTGAACACCTGACTATAAGCTCTACGAGATGGGAGAGAATAATAGGATTACTACTTGACGAGATCAAGGAAATCTCCCCCTAAATTGTGGTTGGCAGGAAGTCTTAGCCATGAGTCAAGTAAAGGAATCAAATCTAAGTATAGTGACCAAGTTTGGTTGCAACAGAGAAATGGAAACAGGAATCATAATTGAGATTATATCCCCGAATATTTCGAAAGTATGAGACAGGCTTCCAGTTATCAGAAGATAAGCTGACTACGACTACAGTTCTAACCCCTCCTGAGGCCTGAGGGACTAGAGGGTTAGGTTATTATGGTAACACTTTGAGTGTTTGGCTGGGTCGTGTGCGGATGCAACACGATAAAGTAACAACCTATATTTTCCTGGCAGCTACGGGAGCATGATAGTGGAGCTCAGATTCGAGAGGTTGCCGAGTTTTCCCTCGTTGAGGAGGTGAAGAGGCGACAATATAAGGATCCAATTCTAAGGCGAATTTGAGATACGACTCTCGAAGAGGAGAAGGACCTGTATGGGTAGCACCGGATAGGGTGTTGTGATATGAGGATAGATTGTGTGTACCCGAAGCTGCAGGACTTGTCAGCAGGTTTTAGGGGAGGCACGCAGTGCTCATTGCTCTATTTGTTCGGGGTCTACTAAGCTGTATCGTGACCTCAGATGTATGTGTTGGTAAGATGGCCTGAAGAGGGACATAGCAGAGTTTGTTGCTTAGTGTCCGAATTAGTAATAGGTCAAGGTGGAGCACCAGAAGCCCAGTAGGTTATTACAGGCGATTGAGATCCCGACTTAGAAATGTGAGGTGATTAATATGGATCTTGTTACAGGGTTGCATCGTACTCAGAGGAAGTGCGATTCCTTATGGGTTATAGTATACAGGCTGACGAAATCAGCCCATTTTCTTCCGGTCAGGACCACTTACTCGGCTGAGGATTATGCTAGATTATATAGCAGGGATATTGCGAGACTGCACGGGGTTCCAACATTTATGATGTCACACAGGTGAGTCTCAGTGTTGCATTTCACCCTCAGACCGACGGACAGGCATGGCCTGATATCCAGACACTTGAGGATAAGTTGCGGGCCTGTGTTATTGTTTTCAGGGGTAGCTGGGAGGATCATTTGCCTCCTGTTGAGTTTACGTACTATAATAGCTACCATTCCAGTATTCAGATGACCCTGTATGAGGCTTTGTATGAAAGGAAGTGTAGGTCGCCGATCGGTTGGTTCGACGTTTGCGAGGTTTAGTTGGTTGTCCCAGACTTGATTCAGCAGGTTGTGGATAAGGTGAAGCTTATCCAGGAGACTGTTATCAGCTCAGAGTCGGCAGAAATCTTATGCGAATAATTTGGAATTTCAGGTTGACGATTGGGTCTTCTTGAAGGTATCACCCATGAAGGGTGTGATGAGGTTTTGAAAGAAGGGGAAACTTAGCCCAAGGTACATTGGGCCTTACCAGATCATCCGTAGAGTAGGCAAGGTTGCTTATGAGTTGGATATTCCATCGGATTTAGAGGCGGTACGTCCGATCTTCCATGTTTCTATGCTGCGGAAGTGTATCGGAGATCCATCGAGAGTTTTCCCAGCTAGCGAGGTCCAGGTGACAGAGGGGTTATCATATGAGGAGAGTCCCATAACGATACTCGATCGCCAGGTCAGGCGACTGCGGACCAAGGATGTGGCTTCCGTCAAAGTCTTGTGGTGGAACAAAAATAGGGAGGAGACGACTTGAGAAGCAGAGAAGGACATGTTGAGGAAGTATCCTCACTTATTCTCTACACCTTCAGGTAATTCATTTCCCTTACTTGTCAAGTTTTAATTGAAGTATTTTTGCTTAAGTGCATTTATGTGGCCACGTGTGACATTATTGGTATGTAGGAGTTGTAAAAAGGAGACTGTGTCGCTATCTATAAGAGTGACTCCGAAAGAATATTCGGGGATGAATATTTCTAAGGGGGGAAGAATGTTACACCCCGCAATTCCAGGACATGTTTATAAGAATGTACGTAAGAACTCAAAAACGTTAAGATTGGAGACTAGTAAAAATTTATCAGAATTATGGAAATGTCGGGACACGAAATATTGCGACGGATGGGAGGGTGACACGTGTCACCCCTCTTGGTTGGTCTTGGTCGAATAAGACCATGGGTAGAAAGGTCATTTGACCAAAGTAACGATGAACAAGTCTTGCAAGTTAGAGCTTGAGTTTATTGACTAAGTCAAAGAGCCACTTGTCTTGATCTTTTAAATGAAATGCATCCAAGCCACACATTTGTTCTAATCTAGACCCTCCATGTTGTTATATAACCACACTAGTAGCAATACAAGCTTCCCACACTTAGTAAAATTTAGAGAAAATCTTGTTCATGGCTAAAGAGCTCTCGGGTTTGCTATACATCCAACAAGAAAAAATTTCGTTTGTGGTTCAATAATCCGAATACTTTAAACCAAGCTTCATAAGGGTATTGTAAGGGTATCTCAATAGAAAGATCCCGGAAAAATGTCGTTTTTGCATTAGTCGCAAGGTGAAAACCTAAGTCGCTTTCATAGGTTTTGATTGGAAATTGAAGGAGAATTGTTTGTGAACTTCTAAGGGCTTCAAGTAGCGGATTGGAGTGTCAAGAAAAGGAGCTAAGTTGCTAATGAGCGACTTTGAATCTTGAAGTTGGATTAAGACTTGTCAAGGTAACAATTTTGTTCTCTTAAGTGTTATAAGATTACATATTGTTGTAGTTATACATTTTAACAATCATGAGATATATGTATTGGAGATTTATAAGTGTTATGGATATTGGAAGCCTAAATCCGAAATGACCTTGTTAGCTATTTGAAATTGAAATACAATTTGGTCGATAGTTAGAATCGTTGCATATTATCTAATTGAAGATTGTAGTTGTTATAATCGATTGCGGCTATATAACATGTTAGAATAAATAACTTGGATTGAATAAGAATTGGAAAAGACCTTGTGTTGTTGTACCTCAAATTGCCGAGAATGACTTTGTCTTTTGGACTAGTTTGATATCAATTGTGGGGCAGAATTTTACACGTCTTGTTAGGCGTGTAATCCCCTTTTGTTAGCTACATTGTTGAGCCTTAAATGTGGCATTTTTTATTATTGAATTCGGGCCTTGAAAAAGGTGGAAAAGTATGTAGAAACAAAGAAAGTGTTGTCCGATTTTCCGTAGAATTTGGTGACTTTACACTTAGAATATTCTACGTTTGAAGCTAGAAGTTAATAAGCGTATTATGGTCATTATAGGTTGACATACTACGTACGACATATTGGACTTAACAAGTGGATTGGACCGAAGAGGTATGTGGAACTTTCTTATCTCTTGAGCATGAGTAGTTGTAAATGTATAGTACGGTAGACGTACGAGATTTAAATGAATTTAGTTTCATTTGATATCCTTGACTTGTTTTAAGAATGTCCAAGTTGGTTGAGTTAGAGAATTAACTCACTTGTTTTAAAGGTTAAGGAATATCTTAGTTTCTAAAGTTAAGAAACTTGATTTCTAAAGTTAAGAGACTTGAAGTTTTTTTGAAAGTATATGATACTTGGTTTTTTTGAAAGTATAAGTCTCTTGGTTATAAACAGAATGTAAGTGTCTAAAGCATAAAGTTAGTATAACGACTTTATGGGAAGTTGGTTATAATAACTTTATGGAAAGTTAAAAGAATGGTTTACTCTAGTGATAATAAAGATGAAATGACTTGAAATGAAGAAAGGCAAATTGATTTGAAGGCATCAATTGCTTAAAGTTTTAAAGTAAAAAGTCACTTGGTTTAGAAGCCTATAAATGTATTTCTAAAAGGTATTGTGACTTGTCTTGAAAAGTAGTTATGACTTGATACTACAGTTATTAGTATCTTGGAGTTTTATATGAAAAAGAGTCATTTTAAAAGAATAGAAGTACGTAGTACTTTGGGTTGAATTCCCGGATCTATCATGATACGATAATGCCTTAAGTTAAAAGAAATTAGAGTGTATGCTAATTAAGTCAATGAGAAGATAAGGGGTTTCTTAACTTGTTTATGTTATTTATAGTAGCCGGTTGTTCTTGTGATATATTGTTCATTACGGGGTCATTCCCCGGGCTTGTGGCATTTGCATATTCCGTGGATTTGCTACCCACGATGCGAGGAATACCTCATGCGAGTCCGTAGGGCTCATGCGGGTGAGATAGTCCTATGCGGGGCGGACCAGTCCTATGCGAGGAATTTACCTCATGCGGGTCCATACGGCCTATGCGGGTGAAATAGTCCCAGGAGTAGGATTGCTTGATAATACTACGGGCGGATCGTCCTAGGTTAATCACAAGCTTCCTATTTTTAAAAACCGGAAATGTATATTTTGTTACTCTCACTGTTAGTAAGGCACACTATACTGTTAATTTGATTATCATACATGTATCCAGCTTTATTTTAGACTTATGATGTAAATTGCAGTATTTTCCAGTTTTACATACTTGATACATATTGTGTACTGACCACCTTTCCTCGGGGGGCTGCGTTCATGCCGCAGTTAGGGGTAAGCATGTGGTGGATCCTCACTCTTAGGATCACTGATCAGTTGTCAGAAGCTCCATTTCTCCGGAGGCTTTTCTTTTGGTACGGTTTCCCTGATGTTGTAGATTTATGTACATTCAGGAGTATGGCGGGGCCCTGTCCCATCACAGTTGTTATTCTTAGAGGTCTGTAGTCATATCTTGTGGATTGAGTTGTAAGAACAAAGATGTAACTGTTATTTTTGGTTATGTGTATTTCACGGAAGGTGGCCTTATCGGTAGCTTTGTTGATATTTCTTATCTAGTATTTTATGAGTTTTTGTATGTTCCATTTGCTATTCTCGATGTATACACAGGGGTGCCTGTGTAGGGCACCCGTCGCGGGCCCGGGGTCGGGTCGTGACAATATGTACCAAGTATGTGAAACTGAAAGTACTGCAATTTTTAATCAAAAGTCTAGACATAAAGCTGGAGACATGTATGATAACCAAAATAACAGTACACTGTGCCTTACTAATAATGAAAGTAATCAAGAGTACACTTTACTGCTTAAAAGTAGGAGGCTTATGATCAAATTAGGGCCACCCGCCCATAGTATCATTAAGCAATCCTACTCCTGGGACTATTTCACCCGCATAGGTCCTGTGGACCCGCAATTGAGCAATTTGCTCCGTATGGGACTATTTCACCTGCATGGGCCCGATGGACCCGCAATGAGGACATACGCCGCACTCGCATCGTGGGGAGCAAATCCACGGAATAAGTAGTAACCCGGGTGTTTACCCCGCAAGATTAACATAACTCTAGCACCTAAGGCTACCAAAAATATCATAACATAAGCACAACCGGCTATCGTAAATATCATAAGCAAGTTAAGAAATCCCTTAACTTCTCATTAGACTTAATTAGCATGTACTCTCATTTTATTTAACTTAAGGCACTAACATGTCATGAAAAATTCGGGAATTTAACCCCAAAGTACTACGTACCTTTATCCTTTTAAAATGACTCTTTCTTGTATAAAACCCCCAAGATACTAACACCCGTAGTATCAAGGCTTGTCTACTTTTCAAAACAAGTCATTATACCTTTAGAAATTCATTTCAAGACTTTTAAACCAAGTGACTTCTACTTTCAAAACTTAGGCAACTTATGCCTTTAAATCAAGTTGTCTTTCTTAAAACCAAGTCATTTATCATTGTTTAAATCATTTGAGTAAGTTACTCATTTAACTTCCAATAAAGTCGTTATAATTAACTTCCCATAAAGCTATTATAACACTTTATGTCTTTCTAAACCAAGCCTTTCATTCTTTAAAATCACATGAGTTTAACTTTCCAACTCAACTAAACTTACATACTTTACAACAAGTCAGGGATATCAAAATGAAACTGAATTCATTTAAATCTCGTACGTCTACCGTACTATACATTTATAACTACTAATGCTCAAGAGATAAGAAAAGTTTCACATACCTCTTCGGTTCAATCCACTTGCTAAGTCCAATATGCCGCACGTAGGATGTCAACCTATAATGACCATAATACATCTATCAACTTCTAGCTTTCTAACGTAGAATATTCTAAGTGTAAAGTCACTTATTCTACGGAAAATTGGGCAGCACTTCCTTTGTTTCTACGTACTTTTCCACCTTTTTCAAGGCCCAAAATCAATAACTAACATGTCACATTTAAGGCTCAACAATTCAGCTAACCAAAGGGGATTACACGCCTAACCGGACGTGTAAAATTTGCCACACAATTGTATAAAATAGTCCAATAATTCAATGGCCATTCTCGGCTATAATCAATGCCAACAACAAAGTCAATTTCCGTTCAAATCCTTTCCAATCCAAGTCGTTATTCCAATATGTCATATACATAATAACAATTGTAACAACTATAAATCTTTCTTCTTTAACAAGCGACGATTGTAACTATCGACCAAATTGATTTACAATCTTAACGGCTAACATTGCCATTTTCGGTTTCGAGCTTCTAAATTCCATACCATTAATAGATCTTCATTCTATATATCACATGATCATTTCTAGCTTATCATAACATGGAATCTTCAATTACAATAGTAAGACGAAGATTTTTACATCAATAAGCCCAAATACAATCCAAGATTAAAAGTCGATCCTTAGCAACTTTAGCTCCTCTTCTTGACGTTCCAATCCACTCCAAGAAACCCTTAGAAGCTTATGAATAACTCTTCTTCAAGTTCCAACTCCAACTATGAAACCCCCCTTAGGTTTTCATGTTGCGACTAACGTAAAAACGTAGCTTTTCCGGGATCTTTGTATTGAGATATCCTTATAATACCTCTAGGAACCTTGGGTTTAAGTATTGTGAATTATGAACAACAAACGATTTTTTTTTGTGTGGGAAATGGACCTTAGCCGAGAGCTCTCCTCAACAAAAACAAGAATGAAAATTTTCTCTAAGTGTTGTGTGCTTGTCTTGCTACTAGTATAGTTATATAAGGCATCCAAGGGTTAAGATTAATCCAAATGGAAGGCTAGGATGTGGTCAATTATCTCAAGCTAACTTAACCCTTTGACTTGGTCCATTTTTCTTCATCCAACAAGCCCATGTGGAGGGTGACACGTGTCGCCCTCCCATTGGTCTAAAATATTTCGTTTCTCGAAATTTCTATAATTGGTCAAAATATCGGAAACCTCGTGGGCCCCACAAAAATGTAAAATTTCTCGTGTCACCCTCCACATGGGCTAAAATATTTCGTTTCCCGAAATTTCTATAATTGGTCAAAATATCGGAAACCTCGTGGGCCCCACAAAAACGTAAAATTTCTCGGGTGGGCCGCACGTATCCAACTCTGAAAATAACTTTCCATAATTCCGATAAATTCTAAAAGTCTTAAATAACAAATTTGAGAATCCAATTCTCCTTAACGAACAATTTTCCTTTCCGGGGTTCAGAAGATTTTTCCTTTGGAAAACAATTCTTTCTTTCGTTCAAATTTTTAAGTCTTGTGTTCTCCCGTCTATTCTCCTATACATGTCCTGAATTTACGGTGTTCTTCATATACCGTATTTCAGTATATGCGTGGGGCGTGCGTAGAAAAATTTGAACTTTTACATAGGCTTGGCGAATTAACTTTGTTCACAACACCGATTAGAGTCGTTTTTGACGAAAGCGTTTCCACACTTTCGTAGGAAAATTCGCTATGTCATTTTTAATTTTTGCGGATTTTTCCGAGAGACGAAACATTTTGGACCAACAAGAGGGCGACACTTGTCACCCTCTCATTGGAACACCTTGGGCGGTAATAGTGGTGGCCGAAAGTATGGCCATTGTGGTCAAGGGTTGGTAGGATATTTTGTGTTAGTTGGCTAGTGTGCGCTTGGCAAGATCTTGGCCCTACACTTGCTATGCACTAGGCAAGATCTTGGCCATTGGTTGCCCTTGGCTTGTCCTATAAATACCCACCCCTTTGGAAGACTAAATCATCCATAAATTTGCCTAAGTCTTGAAAGCTCTCTTTCTCCCCTTTGTGTGTTGAGTTCGGCGAGGCCTCCTCTCCTGAGGCCTTGGCCGAGGGTACCCTCCTAGTGGTGCTAGTCATAGGGTACCCCTAGCCTAGTTGTTTTCGTATAATACCCTCCTCTTGGTAGAAATACTCTCAAAAGTATTATTACTATACCCAAATTACCTTAGCCGTATACCTTGTTGTATTCTAAGGTTATACTTATACGAAAAGCCCAAAAATACTATTGTACTTCCCTTCAGTCACAAAACCGAAACCCTAAGGAAAATCTCCATAGTTAGTTGGAGTAGTATGTAGAAGTTGGTTAGAACTTCTAAGGGTGGTTTAGAGCGGGTTGGAGCGCACGGAGTTGGAGCTAAACGATTGCCCAGGATCGACTTTATACTTGGATAATTATGGGCTTATCGAGGTAATTATCTTGTCCCCCTATTGTAATTGGAGTTTACATGTTGTTAGAATATATAGTTGAAGTATACTATATATAGAACTGAACTTAGTGTTGTGGCAATGTCCTTGGACTTAAGCCTGAAGAATAAAGAACTGAACTGTAATTACATAGGACTGTATTTCGGTAGACTTGTGTTGTATTACTGTAGAGTAGTATTGTACACGTCCGGTTAGACGTGTAGAACCCTCCCTGGTTGGCTTGGTAGCCGGCCTCGATAGAGGAGGAGATTTACGCTGTGGCGGGGGGGGGGGAGGTGTTGCCGAATTTTCTGTAGAATATTCTACGATAAGATCTAGATGTTAATAAGCGCCTTGTGGCCTTATAGGTTGAAATCGCGTGTGGCGCGATCTACTTGGCTTAAGGAGTAGCCGGCATTGAGGTACTTGGAGCGTTTGCTATTAGTCGATACTCGCCGCGAGGTATGTGAACCTCTTCCTATCTCTTCTAGCATGATATATGTGTAACTATGTAGTAGGCGTCTGGTGTTAAATGTATTTGATTGGTCTAAAACATAAAGTGTTATAACGGATTTATGGGAAGTTGGTTATAACAGCTTTATGTAGGTAAGAAAATACTTGTGGTTTTTTTAAAAGGTAACTGATTTGAACTATAACTGGCGGGTTTTGGGATAATAAAG
This sequence comes from Przewalskia tangutica, assembly GCA_029844215.1. Classification (NCBI taxonomy): domain Eukaryota; kingdom Viridiplantae; phylum Streptophyta; class Magnoliopsida; order Solanales; family Solanaceae; genus Przewalskia; species Przewalskia tangutica. The sequence goes on from JAQGDG010000034.1 coordinate 1,650,074, forward strand.
ACCTTGAAGTATTTCAAAAGATTTTTGAATCATTTTGAAAGAAGAGTAATACTTGGTTTTTGAAAACTTAAGAGTTATACTAGTTTTATGGGAAGTTAGGTATAACGACTTAAGAAGGTTTTCTTGATTTGAAATCGTAATGTGTATCGACAAACCATGCGGCGTTAATAAAAGGAAATGTTTTGTGATTAAGTATTATTAAAACCGAGAAACTTCCATCTGCATAGAAGCTAAGATGAGACAAAATGATATTTCCTAGGTCATGGCTGCTGTAATAAGATTGTTATAAACAAGAATATCCTACTCACACATAAGGCTTATGTTTCTCAGATGGTTTAAAAGAGAATTATATTCTTAAATGAATAAGGCTAGGAACTACGAAACCTTTCTAAAATAAGAAACGTGAACATTTGAAATTTGGCAAACTTGGACGTTTGAAAAAGAATGTTGTTACTTGGTTTTACAAAGAGAAGTGTTTTGATTTACTTCAAAAGATAATCACTCTATTGTTATATACTACGGGTATTGTGTGACTTTTGTGAAAGTAACATATCTTTAAAGAGTTATTGTATAAAGTACTTTGGGGATAAAAACCCGATCTCGTTAATCATATAGTAGAAAGTACCTTATGTGTGAATAACTTGATTGTATTGGTTTGTGATAGCCTTGTAATACCTTCGTGTTGATTTGATAAGTAATCATATTAGGATGCTACGTGTGTTAGTATTCTGTGATGTTTGTGTAAAGGGGTTTTCCCTTGATTGTGCTTATGTTGTTTAAACGATAAACTGTTATGTTGGTATTATACCACTCACCGTGTTTCCGGGGGTTAAGCTGCCCTCCGATGCGGGGTAGACTCAGGCGGTCTGGGACCATGATTCGAGAATACCTCATGCGGGTCCTGGGGGCCTATGCGGAGCTACGAGAGTTCCAGGTTAGTGTGCGGCCTTTATGGTCATGCGGTCTATGTGGCCATGCGGACTGCGAGTCCAGGACGATGCCGGGGAGTAGCTGCCCTCGATGCGGGGTTATACCTCATGCGGGCCTATGAGATTGGCCTATGCGGAGCTGCGGGGAGTTCCAGGGCTAGACGCGCATTTGATATTGCGAGCGGCGACCGGCTTTGATCATGTGGTCTAGATGATATCATGATACGATTTATGACCTTGTTAGTATCGTAGGTGTTAGTAGTCGGCTATGCCTTCGTGCCTACATCTTGTTTTATTTGGACACAGGTGGGACCTGCTGTTCATATGTATTCCTTGGTGCTTTTCTATCATTGACTGCCGGCAGTGAGGAAGGTATTCCACGGGCATGATTGATGTTGTGGGCGTGAGACCCATTGTTATATTGGAGTGATGACTTTGAGGGCGTGAGTCACGACTAGACATGATCGCTTATTTATTGTGAATCGTAGTTTGGTTATCATACATGTCTCACGCTTTCTATAGACTACTATGATTTCATTTACGATATCTTCATGTTTCACATACTTGGTACTGTTATCGACCTCCTTGGGGCTGCGTTCATGCCGCAGTAAAGGTACGCGATCGTTGATCCTCGCTCTTGGTCACGATTCAACGTTTGGGAAAGCTCCGTTTCTCGGAGGCTTATCTTGGTATAGTCCACTGTCGTTGTAGGTATTTACATTCGGGGTATGGCGGGGCCCCGTCCGCCATTGTTATCATATCATTTCTTAAGTGCAGTAATCTTTGTTGTGGCGGGGTTTGTAAAAAGGATTAAAGCGTTCATTTGTAAGAGTTGTTATTTATATATATGCCGAAAGGCAAGTTTTCTCGACATCGTTTTGTACTTCATTTGTTTCATGTATGTGTTTTATGTTCGATTACTCGATGTTGTATCACTAGGGTGCGAGGTAAGGCACGATCCACGAGCCCAGTTCGGTCGTGTGATTACATTCTCCCCCCCTTAGAAACATTCGTCCCCGAATGTTCTTTCGGAGTCCAATCTAATTAGATAATGACATAGTTCCCTTTAACCATACCCAACATAATCACATATGCCACATAATAATACTTCGGAAAACACGTCAATTTAACGTTGACAAGTAGAGAAGCGAATTTCCTATAGGTGTAGAGAACAAGTGTGGGTACTTCTTCCTCATGTCCTCCTCGGCTCCCCAAATCATCTTCTCTTTCAATATCATTCTGCCACAAGAATTTGACGGAAACCACGTCCTTAGTCCGTAGTCGCCTGACCTGGCGATCAAGTATCGCTATGAGACTCTCCTCAAACGATAACCCCTCTGTCACTTGGACATCACTAACCGAGAAAACTCTGGATGGATCTCCGATACACTCCTATAACATAACAACATGGAAGATCGAATGTACATGCCTCCCAAGCGGACGCAGATCTAACTCATAGGCAACCTTTCCTACTCTACGAACAATCTGATAAGGCCAAATGTACCTTGGGCTTAGTTTCTCTTTCTTCCCAAACCTCATCATAATACCCTTCATGGGTGATACATTCAAGAAGACCCAATCGTTAATCTCGAACTCTAAGTGTCGACGTCAATTCTCTGCATAAAGCTTCTATCGACTCTGAGCTTTCTAATAATCTTTCCTGGATAAGCTTCGCCTTATTCACAGCCTGCTGAATCAAGTCTGGGCCAATTAACTGAACCTCGCCTACGTCGAACCAACCAACCGATGATCTACACTTTCTTTCATACAAGGCCTCATACAGGGCCATCTGAATACTTGAATGATAATGGGTATTATACGCAACTCAACGAGAGGCAAAAGATCCTCCCAGCTACCCCTGAAATCAATAACACAGACACGCAACCTATCCTCAAGTGTCTGGATAACATGCCCTGCCTGTCCGTCGGTCTGAGGGTGAAATGCACCACTGAGACTCACCTGTGTCCCTAACCCCTTCTGGAAAACCCCCAGAAGTTAGCCGTAAACTGAGCTCATTTTTTGTCTGACATCATAATGTAGGAACCCCGTACAGTCTCACAATCTTCCTGCTATAATCCTCTGCCGAGTAAGTGGTCCTGACCGGAAGAAAATGGGCTGATTTCGTCAACATGTCTACTATAACCCATAAGGAGTCACACTTCCTCTGAGTACGATGCAACCCTATAACATAATCCATATCAATCACCTCCCACTACTAAGTCGGGATCTCAATCGTCGATAATAGCCCACTGGGCTTCTGATGCTCACCCTTGACCTGCTGCCAATTGAACACTGAGCAACAACTCTGCTACATCCCTCTCCAGGCCATCTTACCAATACATACATCTGAGGTCATGATACATCTTAGTCGACCCCGAACAAATAGAGTAATGAGCATTGCGTGCCTCCCATAAAACCTGCTGACAAGTCCTGCAGCATCAGGCACACACAATCTATCCTCATATCACAGCACCCCATCCGGTGCTACTCAAATAGGCCCTTCTCCTTAAGCAACTCTAACCACCGTCTCTGCCGCAATTTTGGCTTTCTATGACTGAAGATATACTGGAGACTCTTGTGGTCTACCTAAATATCCACCTGAGCTACACATAACTAATGCCTCCAAATCTTCAAGGCATGAATAACTGCTGCCAACTCTAAATTGTGGCTAGTGTAACTCTCATGCTCTCCACTGTCACGACCGACCGGGCATGGCAGTGCCTACTGGCACCCTTTCAGGTATACATCAGAGAATAGCAGCGGAACATACACAACATATATAAATACTTATATAATAAACATCAACAGGCTAGCCGATAAGGCCACCTTCCATAAAATATACATAAACCAAAAGTAAATCGATGCTCATTCTTAAAACCCAATCCACAAATATGACTACAGACCTCTAAGAATAACAACTGTGGCGGGACATGGCCCCGCCATACCCGTGAATGTATATAAATCTACAACATCAGGGAAAACCGTACCAAAAGACAAGCCTCCGAAGAAATGGAGCTTCTAACACCTGATCAGTGATCCTAAGAATGAGGATCCACCACCTGCGGCATGAACGCAACCCCCAGGAAAAGGTCATTACCTGATATGTACCAAGTATGTATAATCGGAAAATCGCAATTTACATCATAAGTCTAAAATAAAGCTGGAGAAATGTATGATAATCAAATTACAGTACACTGTGCCTTACTAACAATGAGAGTAAACAAGTGTATACTTTACTGCATAAAAATAGGAGGCTCATGATTAAAGTAGGGTCACCCGCCCATAGTATCATTAAGCGATTCTACTCCTTGGACTATTTCACCCACATAGGCCGTATGGACCCGCATGAGGTAACTTCCTCGCATAGACTGTATACGCCCGCATAGGTCGTGTGGACCCGCATGAGGTAACTTTCTCGCATAGGACTGGTCCGCATAGCATAAGACTATTTCACCCGCATAAGCCCTACGGACTCGCATGAGGTATTCCTCGCATCATGGGTAGCAAATCCACGGAATATGCAAATGCCACAAACCCGGGGAATGACCCCGTAATGAACAATATGTATATCCCTAGCACAACCGACTATCATACATAACATAAGCACTACCGGCTTATCATACATAACACAAGCACTACCGGCTTATCATACATAACACAAGCAAGTTAAGAAATCCCCTAACTTCTTATTAGCTTTGTTCATAAACACTCTCATTTTAGTTTACTTAAGGTACTAGCATGTCATTATAAAAAATCCGGGAATTTAACCCAAAGTACTACGTACTTCTACTCTTTTAAAATGCATCATTTTCATATAAAACTTCCAAGATACTAATAACTGTAGTATCAAGTTATATCTACTTTTCAAAACAAGTCACAATACCTTTTAGAACTACATTTAAATACTTCTAAATCAAGTGACTTTTTACTTTAAAACTTTAAGCAATTGATGCCTTCAAATCAATTTGCATTTCCTCATTTCAAGTCGTTTATCATTATTTACCTTACTTAGAGTAAACCACTCTTTTAACTTTCCATAAAGCTATTAAGGAGACTATGTCGCTATCTTTAAGTTTGACTCCCAAAAGAACATTCGGGGACGAATGTTTCTAAGGGAGGAAGAATGTTACACCATGGAATTCCAGGATATGTTTATAAGAACGTACGTAAGAACTCAAAAATGTTGAGATTTGAGACTAGTAAAATTTTATCGGAATTATGGAATTGTCGGAAAACGAAATATTGCGACAAATGGGAGGGCGACACGTGTCACCCCCTTATTTGGTCTTGGACGAAATATACATGGATAAGATGGTCATTTGACCAATGTTAGGATGATCAAGTCTTGCAAAGTCTTAGAAGCTTGACAATGTTGACTAAGTCCAAGGGCCACTTGGGCTTGATCCTTGTGAAACTCATCCAAGCCACACATTTGTGTTAATATTGACCCTTCCTAGTGCTATATATGCATACTAGTAGCAAGACTAACTCCCACACTTAGAAAAATTTCAAGAAACTTTGAGGCCTTCAACATTGCTCTCGGGTTTGAGGTTTTTAGAAAGGCAAGAATTTTCGTTTGTTGTCCAATAAGCTCCACACTTTAAACCAAGGTTCCTAAGGGTATTGTAAGGGTATCTCAATAGAAAGATCCCGGAAAAGTGGCGTTTTCGTATTAGTCGCAAGGTGAAAACCTAGTCACTTTCCAAGATTTGGATTTGGAATTGAAGGAAAGTTGTTGTGATCTTCTAAAGGGCTTCAAGTGGCGGATTGGAGTGTTAAGGAGAGGCTCTAAGTTCTAGGGAGCGACTTCGGATCTTGAAGTGGATTAAGGCTCACTAAGGTAACAATCTTGTTTTCTTAAGTGTTATAAGATTACATATTGTTGTAGCCTTACAATTTAACTAGCATGAAGTATTTGTATTAATGATTGATAGGTGTTATGGATATTGGAAGCCTAAAATACGAAATTACATGTTTAGCCATTTGAAATTGAAATACAATTTTGGTCGATAATTAGAATCGTCGCATGTTACCAACTTGAAGATTGTAGTAGTTATAATCGATTGCGGCTTGATAACATGTTATACTAAACAACTTGAATTGAAAAGGAATTGGAAAGAAAGATATGTTGTGACACCTTTGGCCGAGAATGACTTTGTATGTTGGACTTGTTTGATATTAATTAGTGGGGCGGAATTTTACACGTCTTGTAGGCGCGTAATCCCCTATTGATAACTACATTGTTGAGCCTTAAATGTGGCGTGTTTGGTTATTGAATTCGGGCCTTGAAAAAGGTGGAAAAGTATGTAGAAACAAAGGAAGTGATGTCCGATTTTTCGTAGAATTTAGTGACTTTGCACTTAGAATATTCTACGTTTGAAGTAAGAAGTTAATAGACGTATTATGGTCATTATAGGTTGACATACTACGCACGGCATATTGGACTTGGCAAGTGAATTGAACCGAAGAGGTATGTGGAACTTTCCTATCTCTTGAGCATGAATAGTTGTAAATATGTAGTACGGTAGACGTACGAGATTTTGACGAATCTAGTCCATTTGACATCCTTGGCTTATCTTAAGAATGTTCAAGTTGGTTGAGTTAGGGAATTAACTCACTTGTTTAAAAAACTATTAAGGATATCTTGGTTTCTAAAAGTTAAGAGACTTGAAGTATTTTGAAAGTATTTTGATACTTGTTTTGTTGGAAAGTTTAAGTCTCTTGGTTATAAAGAAGAATGTAAGTAGCTAAGTATAAAGCTAGTATAACGGCTTTATGGAAAGTTAGTAAGAGTGGTTTACTCTAAGTAATGTAAGTATGATAAATGACTTGAAATAATGAAAGGCAAATTGATTTGAAGGCATCAATTGCTTAAGATTTTAAAAGAAAGAAGTCACTTGATTTAGAAGCCTATAAACGTATTTCTAAAAGGTATTGTGACTTGTCTTGTAAAGTCGATACGACTTGATACTATGGTTATTAGTATCTTGCAAGTTTTATATGAAAGAAAAGAGTCATTTTAACAGAATAGAAGTACGTAGTACTTTGGGTTAAATTCCCGGATTTTTATAATAACATGTTAGTGCCTTAAGTAAACTAAAATGAGAGTGTATAGGTATAATACTAATAAGAAGTTAGGGGGATTTCTTAACTTACTTATGTTATGTACGATAAGCCGGTAGTGCTTAAGTTATGTATGATAAGCCGGTAGTGCTTATGTTATGTATGATAAGCCGGTAGTGCATATGTTATGTATGATAGATGGTTGTGCTAGTGGTATATTGTTCATTACGGGGTCATTCCCCGGGTTTATGGCATTTGCATATTCCGTGGATTTGCTACCCATGATGCGAGGAATACCTCATGCGAGTCCGTAAGGGCTTTTGCGGGTGAAATAGTCCTATGCGGGATGGACCAGTCCTATGCGAGGAATACCTCATGCGGGTCCATACGACCTATGCGGGCGGATACAGTCTATGCGAGGAAGTTACCTCATGCGGGTCCATACGGCCCTTGCGGGTGAAATCGTCCCAGGAGTAGGATTGCTTAATAATACTACGGTGGTGGCCTACTTTGATCATGAGCCTCTATTTTTATGCGATAAATTATACTCTTGTTTACTCTCATTGTTAGTAAGGCACATTGTCTTTATTATCGAGTTATCATACATGTCTCCGACTTTATTTTAGACTTATGATTTCACTCTGATACTTTCGATTTCACATATTTGGTACATGTTGTCTCGACCTCCTTGAAGTGCGTTAAATGCCGCAGTAGAGTATCTGAGTTGTTGATCCTCACTCTTAGGATCACTTTGTTGTTGTGAAACTCCATTGCTCGGAGGCTTATCCACAGTTCGAATCCACAGTATGGTCGGTTGTTGTATATTGAGGTATGGCGGGGCCTGTCCGTCACGATTGTTATTCTTAGAGGTTTGTAGTCACATTTGTGGTTTGGGTTGTAAACAGAGGTGTATCGATGTTTCTTTGGTTATGTATATTTTACGGAAGGTGGCACTTATCAGCTTTATTTGTTATTTTATGTTTAAGCATTTTATAAGTTGTGTATGTTCCGCTGCTATTCTCTGATGTATACCTGAAAGGGGTGCCCAGGTAGGGCACCAGTCGCGGGCCCGGGGTCGGGTCGTGACAAAAGTGGTATCAGAGCAGTTAGTCCTCGGAAAATGTCTACAGACTGTGTCTAGTAGAGTCTTAGTTATCGGTGTGTTGTGCACCACATCTATAACCAGGAGGCTGCAGGACATTTAGGATTGGTTTCCATTCTTCTCACTCTGAGATCGTGCGATAGAGCTGTGTAGTTAGGGTCGTCTCTCCCAACAAGTTATGTTGATTGCGACTACGAGAAAGCGTGATGACCGGGAAAGATTATGTGTATTACGTATCCAGGTTGGTAATATTTGTAGTATAGTTGGTATTATGACATACAGCTATACGGATTTATGTATGAGGGTCACATATGTGTTGCCTAGAATTATTTTAGATTACCAGGAATTGGTAAGGACTAAATAGATACCGGGAAGGTATGAAACAGTTTAATGAACTCTCATCAAGGTTTTACGTACTAATTTGAGATAATTAGGTGATGATGAGTTGTCTGAGAATGTAATGGACCCTTAAGAGGTTATAATTAAAGGACTTAATGGAAGACTATGTTAGTAACTTAAGCTACGTGGTATGCTTAAGGGAATTGTACGAATGAGATCCGTATGGAGAAAATATGGTTGTTGTGATCAAGACAACACGATTACGGTATTATGAGAAGTTATTGTACCCGTTTACGAGGGGACTGATAAGGTAGGCTTGGAGCATGGGAATTGCGAACCTAAGAATAGTGATAACCGCCGAGACCTTACGTATATAAGGCCTTCTCGGGTAGTAAAAAGTTAAGTCAGACCAAGGATAAGAGTTAAGTATGACGCCGAGTCGGGTTGAGGGCCTATTAAGGGTCGCCCCATAGCCTGTAATGGAATGGTATCAGTTGGTAGTACTCCCGCTACGTGACAGGGTCACGAGGGTGCAAGGCCCGAGTCTAGTTAATCGTTTCACGGGTTCGTGGACGCATTCCACCGGAACCAGGTTGTGAGAGCCGAAAATGGCCTTATGTGGTTTAATTTAGTAACTCCAAGGATTGGAGGCCAAAATTTGTATAGAAGTTATGTACGTAATCTAGAATAAGTTTGGAAGTACGGAAAGAGTACGACCAGTGAAAAAGAGAGCAACCAAGTGTAAAGAAATAGAGCCTGAATCCATGAGGACCTTTCGGGGTGACTACACCCGTGGGTGATGGGTGGTAGCTGAGCGGGTATGTAATAATTGCCCGATGATGATACAGTCGTCAGACCCTAGCAGACCTAGTAGAGCTGATATGACAGACCTTGAGGTCATTTTGAGTACGGGTTAGTTGGCCTCTTGTCATGCCAACGTTGACTACAGAGAGAGTTTGGCTCGATTCCGGTTTCCCGATAAGCCGGTTATCGAGTGGAAAGGAAGAGAAGTGGTGGTAACCAGTGAATTATCCTTCCTTCTTTGACATCATTGTTTTTTTTATAAGTCTGTGTGACTTGTTCATTTGAGGTGAATTGAGGCAGAAGGTAAGAAGTACTTGAATTTGAAGGATTTTATTTTAAGTGCCCTTGGGGGTGCTTGGAGTTGGGTTGGTGTGGCGGTCAGGGCCACGACCTTCCGGATAATTTCAGGATAGCGCGCAAACAAGAATAAGATAAGTACGAGTGCTGCCTACGGAAAACAAAAGACATCTTTGGTAGGTTTTGAAAATCTACACGATTTTAAGGCGGTGCGTTATGATTAGATATTTATAGGACCGCAAGGGAACCCTGTGATTAGGGTTGTGACTCCAAGGAAAGTTTATTTAAGGGAGATAAGTTCTCTCCCCCACGTAAAAGGATAGTTTTATGTATTATGGGGTTATGTGTACCCATGTTGTTAGACGAAGGATAAGAGACTGGTAAGGTCTTCGGTATCGTCATGCCATAGGTTACAGTTTTAGATAACTGTGGGAAAAGTATTGTGTTGAGGTACTTAAGAATGATGTTACGAAATGGTCGAGGATGTGTCGTGATGATATAAATGCAGGTAGTACGCATGTATGAAACTGTACGATTATGAATCAAGATAGAAATACTTTTGCTAATAATAAGCATAAGGTAAGGTTATGACCAGAATGATGAAAGAGAATACAACTATGGTTATGTAAGTTGCACGAGATATGATTACCCCAGACTAGTGTAAAGACCATTAGTAGATGGTGGGCAGTAAGAACACCTCGAGGAAATGTGGTAGCATCTGTACTGACGAGAAAAGTAGTAAGAAATTACGGAGGGGTAAGGGACCCCAGGACAACTCGAAACAACTTATAAAGGAAAGACGAATAGACACTCGAACGATAAGAAATCTTGACAAACCATTAGATTATGTAATACCATGAATTGAGGGTGAACACCTGGCTATAAGCTCTACGAGCTGGGAGAGAATAATAGGATTGCTACTTGACGAGATCAAGGAAGTCTCCCCCTAAATTGTGATTGACAAGAAGTCTTAGCCATGAGACAAGCAAAGGAATCAAATATAAGTTGTGACCAAGTTTGGTTGCAACAAAGAAAGGGAAACAGGAACTATAATAGAGATTAAGGATACCCGAATATTTCGCAGGTATGTGAAAGGATTCCAGTTATTGAAAGATAAGTTGACCACGACTACAGTTCTAACCCCTTATGAGAGACTAGAGGGTTAGGTTATTATTGTAACACTTTGGGTATTAGGCTAGGTTGTGTTCTGACGCAACACGATAAGGTTAGAGCCTATGTTTCCCGGCGGATAGGGAAGCATGAAAGAAATTACGCTACTCACGATTTAGAGTCGACGACAGTTAATCGTATCTTGAAGATTTAGAGGCATCCCTTATATGGACTTAATGTGGATATTTGTGCAGACCACAAAAGCCTCCGGTATATCTTCAGACAGAGGCAGCTTAAAAATTGCGACAGAGACGGTGGTTAGAGTTACTCAAGGATTGTGATATTGATATCCTGTACCACCCGGGGAAAGCCGAGATGGTTACAAATGCTCTTGGACATGGATATATAGGTAGTCTGCCAGGTGGGTAGCTAGATAGACAGGACGTGGTCCGTAAGATTCATCAGCTACCGAGCCGAGGGGTTCGATTAATTGTTTCCGAGGTAAATGAAGTTTGGATCCGAGGGGTTGCCGAGTCTTCCTTCGTTGAGCAGGTGAAGAGGCGACAATATGAGGATCCAGTTATGATATGGTATCGAAATACGGCTCTCCGAGGAGAGAAGAGCCTGTTTGAGTAGTACCGGATGGGGTGCTGTGATATGAGGATAGATTGTGTGTACCCGGTGCTGCAGGACTTGTCAGCAGGTTTTAAGGTAGGCATGCAGTGCTTATTGCTCTAATTATTCGGGGTCGACTAGGTTGTGTCGTGACCTCAGATGTATGTATTGGTAAGATGGCCTGAAAAGGGACGTAGTAGAGTTGTTGCTTAATGTCCGAATTAGTAGCAGGTCAAGGTTGAATACCAGAAGCCCAGTGGGCTATTACAGGCGATCTAGATCCCGACTTAGATATGTGAGGTGATTAATATGGATCTTGTTACAGGGTGGCATCGTACTCAGAGGAAGCGCGACTCCCTGGGGGTCATAGTAAACAGGCTGACGAACCAACCGTGTTCTTCCGGTTAGGACCACTTACTCGGCTGAGGATTATGCTAGCTTGTATAGCAGGGAGATTGTGAGACTGCACGGGGTTCCTACGTTTATGATGTTAGACAGATGAGCTCAGTTACAGATAACTTCTGGAGGTTTTCCAGAAGGGGTTAGGGACACAGATGAGTCTCAGTGTTGCATTAAACCCTCAGACCGACGGCCAGGCAGAGCGTACTATCCAGACACTTGAGGATAGGTGGCGGGCCTGTGTTCTTGATTTTAGGGATAACTGGGAGGGTTATTTGCCTCTTATTGAATTACGTACGATAACAGATACCCTTCCAGTATTTCAGATGACCCTGTATGAGGCCTTGTAGGTAAGAAAGTGTAGATCGCCGGTTGATGGGTTCGACGTAGGCGAGTTCGATTATTTGGTCGGACTTGATTGAGGCGGTGGATAAGCGAAGCTTATCCAGAAAGATTATTAATGCTTCAGTTCAGCGAAGCTTTATCACGGATAACAAGCGTTGACACTTGAAGTTCAGGTTGATGTTCTGGTATAAGTATTGATATGTGGCCACGTGTGGCATTATTGGTATGTAGGGGTTGTAAGGAGACTATGTCGCTATCTTTAAGTTTGACTCCCAAAAGAACATTCGGGGACGAATGTTTCTAAGGGAGGAAGAATGTTACACCCTGGAATTCCAGGATATGTTTATAAGAACGTACGTAAGAACTCAAAAATGTTGAGATTTGAGACTAGTAAAATTTTATCGGAATTATAGAATTGTCGGAAAACGAAATATTGCGACAAATGGGAGGGCGACACGTGTCACCCCCCTTATTTGGTCTTGGACGAAATATACATGGATAAGATGGTCATTTGACCAATGTTAGGATGATCAAGTCTTGCAAAGTCTTAGAAGCTTGACAATGTTGACTAAGTCCAAGGGCCACTTGGGATTGATCCTTGTGAAACTCATCCAAGCCACACATTTCTGCTAATCTTGACCCTTCCTAGTGCTATATATGCATACTAGTAGCAAGACTAACTCCCACACTTAGAAAAATTTCAAGAAACTTTGAGGCCTTCAACATTGCTCTCGGGTTTGAGGTTTTTAGAAAGGCAAGAATTTTCGTTTGTTGTCCAATAAGCTCCACACTTTAAACCAAGGTTCCTAAGGGTATTGTAAGGGTATCTCAATAGAAATATCCCGGAAAAGTGGCGTTTTCGTATTAGTCGCAAGGTGAAAACCTAGTCACTTTCCTAGGTTTGGAATTGGAATTGAAGGAAAGTTGTTGTGATCTTATAAAGGGCTTCAAGTGGCGGATTGGAGTGTCAAGGAGAGGCTCTAAGTTCTAGGGAGCGACTTCGGATCTTGAAGTGGATTAAGGCTCACTAAGGTAACAATCTTGTTTTCTTAAGTGTTATAAGATTACATATTGTTGTAGCCTTACAATTTAACTAGCATGAAGTATTTGTATTAAAGATTGATAGGTGTTATGGATATTTGAAGCCTAAAATCCGAAATGACATGTTTAACCATTTGAAATTGAAATACAATTTTGGTCGATATTTAGAATCGTCGCATGTTACCTACTTGAAGATTGTAGTAGTTATAATCGATTGCGGCTTGATAACATGTTATACTAAACAACTTGAATTGAAAAGGAATTGGAAAGAAAGATATGTTGTGACACCTTTGGCCGAGAATGACTTTGTATGTTGGACTTGTTTGATATTAATTAGTGGGGCGGAATTTTACATGTCTTGTAGGCGTGTAATCCCCTATTGATAACTACATTGTTGAGCCTTAAATGTGGCGTGTTTGGTTATTGAATTCGGGCCTTGAAAAAGGTGGAAAAGTATGTTGAAACAAAGGAAGTGCTTTCCGATTTTTCGTAGAATTTAGTGACTTTGCACTTAGAATATTCTACGTTTGAAGTAGGGCTGGCCAGTGGTCCGGGCCGACCCGACCCCGACCCCGACACCGACACGACCCCGGTAAAAAAAAAAAAAAAATGGGACCGGGGCTCGAATCGGGGCGGGACAGGGTATGGTCACTTGGGCGACCCGCCAGTGCCGATCCATACGATCCCGCCCGACACCGCCCCGATCCAGCCAGGCCCCCAGTCCATGACCCCCTACCCCTCCCCTACCCCTTACCCCCTTTATATTTATTTTTAACCCCTAAGTTATTATATTTACACTTTAACCCAATTTTTCAACTATAAATACCTCATTTCCTCTTCTTATTATTTTCACAAATCTTTCTACTCTCTAATCTCTCAATCAATCAATCTCTATTCTCTATACAACATTGTCTACTACATATTCAATATTTCAATCTATTTATTAATTTGAGAATTGGGAGTGAAGTTGGCAACTAGCTTGAGGATTATCTATCGAGCAAAGTTTCAATTTTCAACCTCTCGATTACACGTCGACTCTACGTCGGCGTTTGGTACATTCGTTCTCTCATGAAATTATTATTTTGTTTTTATTTCATTTAGCACATTTAATTTCATTATCTTTAAGTCTTTAACTATTTATTAGTATATTACTATATTACCATGAAAAGAGAAAAAAATGTTTTTGGCAAGGGTACTTCTTATAGTAGGGCGGGTAACAAGGGCAAGGGTACTTCTTCTAGTATTCCTAGACAAGATGATTTTATAGATCCTGAACTGTTTTCTGAAATACCATATGATCTTGACACAAATGATTATCCTCAAATTGAAGAAGATTTTAATTTAGATGACACTCTAGATGATGATACACCTACTAATGAAGATGATGACACACCCACTAGTGAAATGCCTCCTATCCCTCATACTATGAGACGAGGTCCGACAAAACGACCATTAAAATCAGTTGTATGGAAATATTTTGTCGAGGGCGTAGAATCAAGTAGGTATGTAAAACTTGTAAAAATGTTTATTCTTTTAAAAGCTGGACAAGGTCATGGTGGGGACGGGGTTTAGGAAGACACCTGTGCAAAAACACAAAGCCTTGCATGCCCAATACATGATTGAAAAAATGGTGAGCAAGCGTCCTCTCAATCGGGACAAGGTTCACATCTTGTCGGACAAAGTCTGGTCAAATTAACCCTATGGCGGGAGTTGTAGGCCTAAATACGATAAACATAAAGATAGGAAGCACTAGCAAAATTAGTTCTTTGTGGAGGGTTTGCCTTTTTCATTTCTGAATCTCTGGTTTTATTCATTATATTAGAGATATGTATAATCCTGCTTATAAAGGTTTTCCTAGATCAACTGTTAAAAGAGATGTATTTAAATTTGCACATGAATATCAGCAGTATTTACGTTATGCATTATATCATTTAAATTGCAAAGTCACTCTAACTTCTGATATAGGTCGTAGTACTAACGACCATGATTATTTAATGGTAACTTTGTCATTGGATAGATTATAAATGGTCTATGCAAAACGTATTTTAGCATATAGATATATAGATAGTAGGCACCTTTGGTGAGTTTATTTGAAAATATTTATTCATCTGCGATTATTACGGAATAGCGATAAAGTTATGAGTATTACATTAGATAATACATCTTCTAACAATTCTGCTATTAGTATTTTAAGAGATGTTTTAACTCCGTCTTTTCCAAAACATTTTCATATCAAATGTGCGTGCCATATTTATAACTTAGTTGTAAAGGATGGTCTTTCACTTTTTCAAGATATTCTTGAAAAAATACAATTTGCTATACACTTTATTTTTAAAAATAATAGAATTCAACAGAGAAAGAATATAAAAACTTGTCACGATTGTGGACTATCTTACAGAAAAATTCCCGAAGAAGTACCAACTAGGTGGAATTCTTTATATGACCAACTAGTTGTTGCTTATGACTATAGAAAACCTATCACTTTATTTTTTAACGCCCATAATCAAAATCCAAATGATATGATTGTGGATAATGATTGGGACAAAATTAGAGAACTTATTGTATTTCTAGAAAATTTTCAACGAGCAACAAAAGAATTTTCTACTTTATATTATCCTACTATTTCAACTATGTTGTTTTATATAGCTATAATATTTTTACTTCTTAAAGAATATATGAAAAAACACCTTATAAGGCGGTATTAAAAAATGTTTATGAAATTAAAGAAATATTTTATTCCTATTCCCCCTATTTATATTATTGGTGTTGTATTAAACCCGACTATTAAAGTAGAGGGTTGTAAAAGTCTTATTGAAAATATTTATACCTGTATGGACGTACTACCACCTCCAACTCCCAAAAATTTAAATGTTGAGCCACCTATTGAACAAACGCTAGAAGAAGTGTTGAATAGCGTAAAAGATGAATGCAAAAAAGTATATCGGCATTACCAGCAAGAAATTTTACCATCTTCTTCTTCAACACAGCCTAAAAAAGACAAGATGTTTCTGGGGCTAGTATTAATTCTATTGAAAGCCTCAGAAATAGAATGTGCGGTGGTAGCAGTGCTAACCAAATTAGCGAGTTCGATGTTTTTGTTTTGCAGGGTAATTTACCTTACCAAGCAGTTATCAATGAAGAATGAAATGAAGACTTGTTGAAATATTGGATGCAGAATGAGAAGACATTTCCGACACTTTCAATGATGGCCCGAGATATTTTGAACATTCAAGCGTCATCAATCACTTCGGCGTTTTCTGATGATTTCAAAAAGGAGAAGTCTGAGACACTCATTAGCCGGAGACAACTTGGAGATGGCGGTACTATTCAGAGATTGGATACGAGCAGAGCGAAGGAGGTGCGGTCAACCAGAGATTAACGAAGAAGACGACAACTATAACGACATTTTATCTGAAGGCATGAGTAGCGACGTGAAACAATTTGACCAAGATATACCAATTCCAACCGAAGAACCACAAGAAATTATAAAGAAACTAGAAAAAATATTTTCAAATTGGTAATTTATTTCATTGCAATTTTTTAATTTTTCTATGTCTTTTGCAATTTTTTTCAACAACAGTACACTACAATGTTCAATGTTGTAATTTTGAATCTTGTATATTTCAATGAAATAATTAATAATATAAGAGGCACAAAAACACCTTGGGATGTTTTTTTTACACTCTTCTTGTCTTTGTTTAATTATTTAGTTTATACTTTATAGTTTATAGTTTATAGTTTATACTTTATAAATATATTATATATATGAGTATAATACTATAATACTATAATTATAATAATATAAGTCTATAATATTATAGTATATGTATATGACTATATGTTAATGTTACTTTGTTAGTAATTTAGTATTTTTAATTTAGTGAATTTTTTTTTAAAAAAAAAAAAAAAACCCGCCTGACCCGTCCCGTCCCGACCCCATGCCCAACGGGACCGGGACCGGGGCAGGACACGGTATGGTCCCGCCCGACCGACTTGAGCGCCAGCTCGACCGCCCTCTTCTTCGCCCGATCCCGCTAAATGCACTTGGGCAGCCGCCACCCTGGCGATCTAGTTGAAGAAGTTAATAGACATATTATGGTCATTATAGGTTGACATACTACGTACGACATATTGGACTTGGCAAGTTGATTGAACCGAAGATGTATGTGGAACTTTCCTATCTCTTGAGCATGAATAGTTGTAAATATGTAGTACGGTAGACGTACGAGATTTTGACGAATCTAGTCCATTTGATATCCTTGGCTTATCTTAAGAATGTTCAAGTTGGTTGAGTTAGGGAATTAACTCACTTGTTTAAAAAAATATTAAGGATATCTTGGTTTCTAAAAGTTAAGAGACTTTAAGTATTTTGAAAGTATTTTGATACTTGTTTTGTTGGAAAGTTTAAGTCTCTTGGTTATAAAGAAGAATGTAAGTAGCTAAGTATAAAGCTAGTATAACGGTTTTATGGAAAGTTAATAAGAGTGGTTTACTCTAAGTAATGTAAGTATGATAAATGACTTGAAATAATGAAAGGCAAATTGATTTGAAGGCATCAATTGCTTAAGATTTTAAAAGAAAGAAGTCACTTGATTTAGAAGCCTATAAACGTATTTCTAAAAGGTATTGTGAATTGTCTTGAAAAGTAGATACGACTTGATACTATGGTTATTAGTATCTTGGAAGTTTTATATGAAAGAAAAGAGTCATTTTAAAAGAATAGAAGTACGTAGTACTTTATGTTAAATTCCCGGATTTTTATAATGACATGTTAGTGCCTTAAGTAAACTAAAATGAGAGTGTATAGGTATAAGACTAATAAGAAGTTAGGGGGATTTCTTAACTTGCTTATGTTATGTACGATAAGCCGGTAGTGCTTATGTTATGTATGATAAGCCGGTAGTGCTTATGTTATGTATGATAAGCCGGTAGTGCTTATGTTATGTATGATAGCCGAGTGTGCTAGTGGTATATTGTTCATTACGGGGTCATTCCCCGGGTTTATGACATTTGCATATTCCCTGGATTTGCTACCCATGATGCGAGAAATACCTCATGCGAGTCCGTAAGGGCTTTTGCGGGTGAAATAGTCCTATGCGGGACGGACCAGTCCTATGCGAGGAATACCTCATGCGGGTCCACACGACCTATGCGGGCGGATACAGTCTATGCGAGGAAGTTACCTCATGCGGGTCCATACGGCCCTTGCGGGTGAAATAGTCTCAGGAATTGGATTGCTTAATGATACTACGGGCGGGTGGCCCTACTTTGATCATGAGCCTCCTATTTTTATGCAGTAAAGTATACTCTTGTTTACTCTCATTGTTAGTAAGGCACAGTGTACTGTTATCTGAGTTATCATACATGTCTCCAGCTTTATTTTAGACTTATGATTTCACTACAGTACTTTCAGTTTCACATATTTGGTACATGTTGTACTGACCTCCTTCGGGGGGCTGCGTTCATGCCGCAGGTAGAGTATACAGGTTGTTGATCCTCACTCTTAGGATCACTGTTCAGCTGTTGGGAAACTCCATTGCTCCGGAGGCTTATCCCTGGTTCAGATCCCTGGTATGGTCGGTTGTTGTATATTCAGGGGTATGGCGGGGCCCTGTCCCGTCACAGTTGTTATTCTTAGAGGTCTGTAGTCACATTTGTGGTTTGGGTTGTAAGAACAGAGGTGTAACTGATGTTTCTTTGGTTATGTATATTTTACCGAAGGTGGCCTTATCAGCTAGCCTGTTGTTATTTTATGTTTAAGCATTTTATAAGTTGTGTATGTTCCGCTGCTATTCTCTGATGTATACCTGAAAGGGGTGCCCAGGTAGGGCACCAGTCGCGGGCCCGAGGTCGGGTCATGACATAAACTTTCCAAACAAAACAAGTATCATATACTTCCAAAAATACTTCAAGTCCCTTAACTTTAAAAACTAAGACATCCTTAATCTTTTTAACAAGTGAGTTAATTCCCTAACTCAACCAATTTGGACATTCTTAAGATAAGCCAAGGATATCAAATGGACTAGATTCGTCGAAATCTCGAACGTCTACCGTAATATATATTTACAACTATTCATGCTCAAGAGATAGGAAAGTTCCACATACCTCTTCGGTTCAATCCACTTGCTAAGTCCAATATGTCGTACGTAGTATGTCAATCTATAATGACCATAATACGTCTATTAACTTCTTACTTCAAACATATAATATTCTAAGTGTAAAGTCACTAAATTCTATGGAAAATCGGACAGCATTTCCTTTGTTTCTACATACTTTTCCACCTTTTTCAAGGCCCGAATTCAATAACTAAACACGCCACATTTAAGGCTCAACAATGTAGTTAACAATAGGGGATTACACGCCTAACAAGACGTGTAAAATTCCGCCCCACAATTTATATCAAACTAGTCAAAAAGGCAAAGCCATTCTCGGCCAAAAGGTGTAACAACATACCATCCTTTCCAATTCCTTTTTCAATTCAAGTTGTTTAGTATAACATATTATAAAGCCGCAATCGATTATAACAACTAAAATCTTCAAGTAGATAACATGCGACGATTCTAGTTATCGACCAAATTGTATTTCAAATTTCAAGTGGCTCACAATGTCATTTCGGCTATAGGCTTCCACTATCCATAACTTATCAAACTTCAATACATAAACTTCATGCTAGTTAAAATGTAAGGCTACAACAATATGTAATCTTATAACACTTAAGAGAACAAGATTGTTACCTTGACGAGCCTTAATCCAACTTCAAGATCCGAAATCACTCCCTAGCAACTTAGAGCCTCTCCTTGACACTCCAATCCACCACTTGAAGCCCTTAGAAGATCACAAACAACTTTCCTATAATTTCCAATCCAAACCTATGAAAGAGACTTAGGTTTTCACCTTGCGACTAATACGAAAACGCCACTTTTCCGGGATCTTTCTATTGAGATACCCTTACAATACCCTTAGGAACCTTGGTTTAAAGTGTGGAGATTATTGGACAACAAACAAATTTTTTTCTTGTTGGAACCCTAGTGAACCCGAGAGGTCTCTTAACAAGAACAAGAATTCTTCAAATTTTTCTAAGTGTTAAGTGTCTTGTCTTGCTACTAGTATACATATATAACACTATGGAGGGTCAAGATTTAAACAAATGGGTGGCTTAGATACAATTCATTAAAGATCAAGCCAAGTGGACCTTTGACTAAGTCAAATAACTCAAGCTCTAGCCTTAGCAAGACTTGCTCATCTTAATTATGGTCAAATGACCCTTTCATCCATGGTCCAATCGGCCATATCTAACCAAGGGGGGTGACACGTGTCACCCTCCCATTCGTCGCAATATTTCGTTTTCCGACAATTTCATAATTCCGATAAATTTTTACTAGTCTCAAATCTTAACATTTTTGAGTTCTTACGTACGTTCTTATAAACATGCCCTAGAATTACGGGGTGTAACATTCTTCCCCCCTTAGAAACATTCGTCCCCGAATGTTCTTTCGGAGTCAAACTTATAGATAGTGACATAGTCTCCTTTTACAACCCCTACAAACCAAATATGCCACACGTGACCACATAATAGCACTTAAGCAAAATACTTCAATTAAAACTTGACAAGTAAGGGAAATGAATTACCTGAAGGTGTAGGGAATAAGTGAGGATACTTCCTCAACATGTCCTCCTCCGCTTCCCAAGTCATCTCCTCCCTATTATCATTCCGCCACAAGACTTTGACGGAAGCCACATCCTTGGTCCGCAGTCGCCTGACCTGGCGATCGAGTATCGCTATGGGACTCTCCTCATACGATAACCCCTCTGTCACCTGGACCTCACTAGCTGGGAAAACTCTCGATGGATCTCTGATACACTTCCGTAACATATAAACATGGAAGACCGGATGTACCGCCTCTAAATCCGATGGCAGATTCAACTCATAGGCAACCTTTCCTACTCTACGGATGATCTGGTAAGGCCCAATGTACCATGGGCTAAGTTTTCCCTTCTTTCCGAATCTCATCACACCCTTCATGGGTGATACCTTCAAGAAGACCCAATCGTCTACCTGAAACTCCAAATGTCGACGCCGATTATCTGCATAAGACTTCTGCCGACTCTGAGCTGCTAACAGTCTGTCCTGGATAAGCTTCACCTTATCCACAGCCTGCTGAATCAAGTCTGGGCCAACTAACTGAACCTCGCCCACGTCGAACCAACCAATCGGCGACCTACACTTCCGCCCATACAAAGCCTCATATGGCGCCATCTGAATGCTAGAATGATAGTTGTTGTTATAAGCAAACTCCATAAGAGGCAAATGATCCTCCCAGCTACCCCTGAAATCAATAACACAGGTCCGCAGCATATCCTCAAATGTCTGGATAGTACGGTGTTCCTGCCCTTCGGTCTGAGGATGAAACGCAGTACTGAGACTCACTTGTGTCCCTAACCCTTTCTGTAAAGACCTCCAGAAGTTAGCCATAAACTGGGCTCCTCTGTCTGATATAATCGATATAGGAACTCTGTTCAGTCTCACAATCTCCCTGATATACAATCTAGCATAATCCTCAGCCGAATAGGTAGTCCTGACTGGAAGAAAGTGGGTTGATTTCGTCAGCCTGTCGACAATAACCCAGATGGAATCACACTTCCTCTGAGTACGAGGTAACCCTATAACAAAATCCATGTGGATCACCTCCCACTTCCATGTCGGAATATCTATAGCCTGCAATAGCCCACCGGGCTTCTGGTGCTCAACCTTGACCTGCTGACAATTAGGACAGTGAGCAACAAAACCTGCCACGTCCCTCTTCAGGACATCCCACCAATACATACATCTGAGGTCATGGTACATCTTAGTCAACCCCGGATGAATAGAGTAACGAGCACTGTGTGCCTCCCCCAGAATCTACTGACGAAGTCCTGCAACATCGGGAACACACAATCTGCCCTCAAATCTTAGCACCCCATCAGGCGCTACCTCAAATAGACTCTTCTCCTCTCGAAGAGCCATACCTCGATACCGTATCATAACTGGGTCCTCATACTGTCGCCTCTTCACCTCATCAACGATGGAAGACTCAGAAATCTAACGAACCCGTACCCCACTATCATCGGTATTGACCAATCGAACCCCAAGGCTCGCTAGTTGATGGATCTGACGGACCATGTCCTGTCTCTCTGGCTGTACCTCTGACAGACTCCCCATCGACCTACGACTCAAAGCATCTGCAACCACGTTGGCTTTTCCCGGATAGTATAGGATATCAAAATCATAATCCTTCAACAACTCTAACCACCGTCTCTGCCGCAAGTTCAGCTCCCTCTACCTGAAGATGTACTGGAGGCTCTTGTGGTCTGTATAAATATCCACATGAACCCCGTATAGATAATGTCTCCAAATCTTCAAGGCATGAATAACTGCGGCCAATTCTAAGTCGTGAGTAGGGTAATTCCTCTCATGCTTCCGTAGCTGCCGGGAAGCATAGGTTATTACATTGTCGTGCTGCATCAATACGCACCCTAGCCCGATACCCGAGGCATCACAATAAATCACGTAGCCCTCTAACCCCTCGGGAAGAGTAAGAACTGGAGTCGTCGTCATTGGCTTGAACACCCGGTTCATCAAATCCATAAATACCGCTGGAGCGTTGGTCAAACCGAAAGACATCACCCTGAACTCATAGTGCCCATACCGGGTCCTGAATGCAGTCTTTGGGATATCTGCCTCTCTAACTCACACCTGATGATAACCAGACCGCAGGTCTATCTTGGAGAAACACCTCGCACCCTGCAACTGGTCAAACAAATCATCAATTTTGGGGAGGGGGTATCTGTTCTTGATGGTTACCTTATTCAGCTGCCTGTAATCAACACACATTCGCAGCATCCCATCCTTCTTCTTTACAAACAAAATCGGCGCTCCCCAGGGAGAAACACTAGGCCTGATAAAGCCTTTTTCCTGTAAATCTTTCAGCTGGTCCTTTAATTCCCTCAACTCAGCAGGTGCTATCCTGTACGGTAGAATAGATATAGGCCGAGTGTCTAGCAATATATCAATACAAAACTCAATCTCCCTCTCAGGAGGGATACCCGGGAGATCGTCTGGGAATACATCTGAAAACTCTCTAACTACCGGTACTGACTAAAGAGCTGGCACCTCAGCCTCTGTATCGAATACCCGAACCAGATGATAGATGTACCCTTTATGCACCATCTTCCTAGCCTTGAGGTAAGAAATAAACCTACCCCTCGGCGACGCTGTGTTGCCCTTCCACTCGATAACTGGCTCCCCAAGAAACTGGAATCGGACCAACCTGTCTCTACAGTCAACGTTGGCATAACAAGAAGCCAACCAGTCCATACCCATAATGACGTCAAAATTTGTCATCTCCAACTCTATCAAGTCTAGGTCCGACGATCAGAATAAACACCGGGAAACCTTTGTATACCCGCTCAGCTAACACTGAATCACCCACTGGCGTAGCTACCTCAAAAGGCTCTATCGACACCGGTTCTATCCCGATTCTACCAGCAATAAGAGGGGACACATAGTACAAGGTGGAACCTGGATCTATCAAAGCATAAACGTCACAGCATGAAATCAATAATGTACCTGTGACGACATCCGGAAGCTCACGATCTGCCACGGCTAAGGAATATATGCGGTTCTGTGGACCGCTAGAACTAGGACCTCCACCACGACCTCTGCGGGCTCGCCGTCCGCGGAACACCTGCCTCGGCGCGTAACCTGTAAAGAAGACCCGAAGAAATGACCGCGGTGAACCATGCCACCCCCGCCGCCTCTGGTCGAACAATCCCTCTTCATATGGCCCTGCTGGCCACAAGAGAAACAAGCTCCCGAAGCAATACGACACTCGCCCGGGTGAGATCTACCGCATCGAACACACCGAGATACGGGCGGTCTCGATCGGTTACGGTCTCTGCCTCCCTGAAACCCCGAAGTCCTGGAGCCCTGACCCGCTCCTGAATAACCCGACTGATCAACCCTCCTGCCAGAAAACCGAGAAGGGGCACTCTGTGCCGGCTGAAATGTGGACCTAGTCTGCTGCTGAGGCTGTCCGCCTCAAAATTTCCACGAACCTCCTACTGCCCCGCCTGGCACGGGCTGGATGATCCTCTCTCTCCCGGTCCTCTATCCCCTGTGCATAAGCCTGCATCCTGGCAATATCCATACTTGGATGAAGGGCCACTCCCAAGCATGCAGTAATCATATGACGGTCTAGCCCCATCACATAGCGATGAACTCTGTCCGCCATGTCAGCCACAATGGTAAGCGCATACCTGGCCAAGGAGTCAAAATCCAGGTTGTACTCTCTGATAGTCCTCCCATTCTGTCTCAATGTCAATAATCTATCCACGCGGGCTCTCATCATCTCAGGAGGCAAAAAGTGATCAAGGAAGGCTTCTGTGAACTCATCCCAAACAGCTGGAAGAGCACCCTCACCTCTAGACAGCTCACATGACTCAAACCAGTTCAACGCAAATTCACGTAACCGGTAAGAGGCTAACATAACTTACTCTATCTCCGAGGCCTTGGTTACCTACATAGTCCGCTGCAACTGTCGAATAAAATCCTGAGGATCCTCCTCAGCTCTCGAACCATAGAACTCGGGTGGATGGCAACCCAGGAAATCCCGAATCCATGGCAAATCGCCTCTGGGGTTAGCTACTCGCTCGCGCCGCCGCCACTATGCTAGTCAATAACCTGATCTGCTCTCCGTAATCCCTATACTCTGCCCCTGGCTGCTGAACTGGAGCCTCAGGTACCGGAACCTCTGGAGCTACGACCGCTCTCGGCTCCTCTAATACTGTCGGCGTGGCTAAACTCGCCGACCCACCAACAACCTCCGGCATAGTCTAGGTCTGAGTCCTAGTAACCCTCTGCGTACCACTAGCAGCTCCTGCTGCTGCCTTTCCCTTCTGGGCCCTGGTCGCCTTCCGTGGAGGCATAACTGATACATAAGAATAGGTCAGAGGGGATTCAACCAAATAAGACAACTCTACTGCACGATCTCAGAGAGAGAAGAATGGAAACCAATCCTAAATGTCTTGCAGCCTCCTTATTATAGATGTGGTGCACAACACACCGATAATCATGACTCTACTAGACACGGTCTGTAGACACTTTCCGAGGACTAACTGCTCTGATACCACTTTTGTCACGACCCGACCTGCCCGCAATCATACCTACTGGGCACCTTTCGGTATACATCAGAGAATAGCAGCGGAACATACACAACACATATAAATACTTAGACAATAAACATCAACATGTTAGCCGATAAGGCCACCTTCCATAAAATATACATAAACCAAAAGTAAATCAGTACATCTCTGTTCTTAAAACCCAATCCACAAATATGACTATAGACCTCTAAGAATAACAACTGTGGTGGGACAGGGCCCCGCCATACCCCTGAATGTACATAAATCTACAACATCAGGGAAAACCGTACCAAAAGACAAGCCTCCGAAGAAATGGAGCTTCTGACACCTGATCAGTGATCCTAAGAATGAGTATCCACCACCTGCTTACCCCTACCTGCGGCATGAACGCAGCCCCCCGAGGAAAAAGGGTCAGTACACAATATGTACCAAGTATGTAAAACTGAATTTACATCATAAGTCTAAAATAAAGCTGGAGACATGTATGATAATCAAATTTCAGTACACTGTGTCTTACTAACAATGAGAGTAAACAAGTGTATACTTTACTGCATAAAAATAGGAGGCTCATGATTAAAGTAGGGTCACCCGCCCATAGTATCATTAAGCGATCCTACTCCTGGGACTATTTCACCCGCATAGGCCGTATGGACCGCGTGAGGTAACTTCTCGCATGATCAGATCCGCGCATGGTCGTGTGGACCCGCATGAGGTAACTTCCTCGCATAGGACTGGTCCTCCCCGCATAGGACTATTTCACCCGCATAAGCCCTACGAACTCGCATGAGGTATTCCTCACATCATGGGTAGCAAATCCACGGAATATGCAAATGCCACAAACCCGGGGAATGAACCCGTAATGAACAATATGTATATCCCTAGCACAACCGGCTATCATACATAACATAAGCACTACCAACTTATCATACATAACACAAGCACTACCGACTTATTGTTACACCCCGGAATTTCAGGATATGTTTATAAGAACGTACGTAAGAACTCAAAAATGTTAAGATTTGAGACGAGTAATAATTTATCGGAATTATGGAATTGTCGAAAAACGAAATATTACGACGAACGGGAGGGCGACACGTGTCACCCCCCTTACTTGGTCTTGGACGAAAAATACATGGATATGATGGTCATTTGACCATAATTTAAATGACCAAGTCTTGCAAAGACAAAGAGCTTGACATTGTTGACTTGCCAAAGTGCCACTTGGGCTTGATCCATGTGAAACTCATCTAAGCTCCACATGTGTGCTAATCTAGACCCTCCATTATGTTATATATGTACACTAGTAGAGCAAGACTTTGTCATTCTCAACACTTAGAAAAAATTGAAGAATTTTTTGGAGATGCACTTAGTGCTCTCGGCTTTGAGGGTCTCCACACAAAAAAATTTGCAATTTTTGTCCAATAATCCCCATACTTTAAACCAAGGTACCTAAGGGTATTGTAAGTGTATCTCAATAGAAAAATCCCGGAAAAAAATAGTTTTCGTATTAGTCACAAGGTGAAAACCTAATTGCTTTTCTAGGTTTTGTTTGGAAGATTGAAGGAAACTTGTTGGTGTTGTTCTAAGGGTCTCAAGAAGCGGATTGAAGTGTCTAGAAGAGGCTCTAAGTTGCTAAGGAGCGACTTCGGAATTGGAGTTGGATTAAGAATCGTTGAGGTAATAATCTTGGCTCTTAAGTGTTACAAGATTATATATTGTTGTTAGCCTTACATGTTTGCTAGCATGAAGTATATGTGTTGAAGTTTTATAAGTATTATGGATTGATTGTAGCCTTAAATCCGAAATGTCATTTAAGCCTTGTGAAGTTGGATTACAATTTGGTCGTTTATTAGAATCGTCGCATGTTACTTACTTGAAGATTATAGTAGTTATAATCGATTGCGACTTGATATCATGTTATGCTAACAACTTGGATTGAAATGGAAATTGGATAAGAATTGGTGTTATTATGTCTCAATGTGGCCGAATTGGACTAGTAGATTGTATTAGTTTGATATCGTTTGTGTTGGAATTTTACACGCCTAGTAGGCGTGTAATCCTATTGATTAATTGCATTGTTGGGCCTTAAATGTGGCGTGTTTGGTTATTGAATTCGGCCTTGAAAAAGGTGGCAAAGTATGTAGAAACAAAGGAAGTGCTGTCCGATTTTCCGTAGAATTTAGTAACTTTGCACTTGGAATATTCTACGTTTGAAGTAAGAAGTTAATAGACGTATTATGGTCATTATAGGTTGACATACTACGTATGGCGAATTGGACTTAGCAAGTGGATTAAACTGAAGAGGTATGTGGAACTTTCTTATCTCTTGAGCATGAATAAGTTGTAAATGTATAGTACGGTAGACGTACAAGATTTTGACAATCTAGGTCCATTTGATATCCTTGGCTTATTTTAAGAATGTCCAAGTTGATTGAGTTAGGGAATTAACTCACTTGTTCAAATATTAAGGATATCTTGGTTTTCAAAAGTTAAGAGACTTTAAGTATGTTGAAAGTATTATTGATACTTGTTTTGTTGGAAAGTTTAAGTCTCTTGGTTATAAAGAAGTATGTAAGTTGCTAATGTATAAAGCTAGTATAACGACTTTATGAGAAGTTGGTTATAATAGCTTTATGGAAAGTTAAAAAGTGTGGTTTACTCTAAGTAATTTAAGTATGTTAAATGACTTGAAATAACGAAAGGCAAATTGATTTAAAGGGATCAATTGCTTAAGGTTTTAAAAGAAAGAAGTCAATTGATTTAGAAGCCCGAAAATGTATTTTCTAAAAAGGTATTGTGACTTGTCTTAAAATGTAGTTATGACTTGATACTACGGTTATTAGTATCTTGGATGTTTTATATGAAAATGAGTCATTTTAAAAGAATAGAAGTACGTAGTACTTTGGGTTAAACTCCCGGATTTATAATGACATGTTAGTGCCTTAGGTAAACTAAAATGAGAGTGTATATGAATAAGACTAATAAGAAGTTAGGGGGATTTCTTAACTTGCTTACTTATTGTATGATAAGCCGGTAGTGCTTATGTTATGTATGATGGCCAGTTGAGATAGGGTAAGAGTATATCGAGGTAAATCCCAAGATCGTTATACCACCTTCTTGTGGTAGAGCATATCGAGGGTAAACCCCAAGATCGTTATACCACCTGCTTCAGGGTAAGAGTATAAATGAGGGGTAAATCCCCAAGATCGTTATACCACTGTTTAGTGAATTTGCTACCCATGATCGAGGAATACCTCACGCGAGTCCTTATGGGCTTATGCGGGTGAAATAGTCCCGTGCGCGCGGAGTGCGACCTATGCGAGGAATACCTCATGCGGGTCCACACGACCTATCGCGGGTGAAATAGTCCCGAGTAGGATTGCTTAATGATCTTTGCGAGCGGGTGGTCTGCTTGATCGCGAGCTTCCTATTTTTATGTTGTAAGTATACTTTTGATTACTCATTGTTAGTAAGGCAATTGTGCGTTAATTGAGTTATCATACCAGTCTCCAATTTTATTATAGACTTATGATTTCATTGCAGTACTTTCAGTTCCACATATTTGGTACATGTTGTACTGACCTCCTTCGGGGGGCTGCGTTCATGCCGCGGTAGAGTGCAGTTCTTGATCCTCGCCTTAGGATCACTGTTCATTGTTGAGAAGCTCGCTTTATTAGGAGGCTTATCCACGGTATTGTCGGTTGTTGTACATTCGGGGTATGGCGGGGCCCTGTCACTTGAGTTGTTATTCTTAAGTGCGTAGTCACATTATGGTTTGGGTTGTAAAGAAAAAAATGTCTTGCTTATTTGTATAGTTTACGGAAGGTGGCCTTATCGGCTAGCCTGTTGTTATTTTATGTTTAAGCATTTTATCAGTTGTGTATGTTCCGCTGCTATTCTCTGATGTATACCGAAAGGGGTGCCCAGGTAGGGAACCAGTCGCGGGCCCGGGGTCGGGTAGTGACACTTATCATACATAACACAAGCAAGTTAAGAAATCCCCTAACTTCTTATTAGCTTTGTTCATAAACACTCTCATTTTAGTTTACTGAAGGCACTAGCATGTCATTATAAAAAATCCGGAAATTTAACCCAAAGTACTACGTACTTCTACTCTTTTAAAATGACTCATTTTCATATAAAACTTCCAAGATACTAATAACCGTAGTATCAAGTTATATCTACTTTTCAAAACAAGTCGCAATACCTTTTAGAACTACATTTAAAGACTTCTAAATCAAGTGACTTTTTACTTTAAAACTTTAAGCAATTGATGCCTTCAAATCAATTTGCCTTTCCTCATTTCAAGTCGTTTATCATTATTTACCTTACTTAGAGTAAACCACTCTTTTAACTTTCCATAAAGCTATTATAACCAACTTCCCATAAAGTTGTTATACTAGCTTTATACTTTAGATACTTACATTCTTCTTTATAACCAAGAGGCTTAAACTTTCCAAACAAAACAAGTATCATATACTTCCAAAAATACTTCAAGTCCCTTAACTTTAAAAACTAAGACATCCTTAATCTTTTTAACAAGTGAGTTAATTCCCTAACTCAACCAATTTGGAAATTCTTAAGATAAGCCAAGGATATCAAATGGACTAGATTAAATAAATCTAAATGCGTCTACCGTACTATATATTTACAACTATTCATGCTCAAGAGATAGGAAAGTTCCACATACCTCTTCGGTTCAATCCACTTGCTAAGTCCAATATGCCGTACGTAGTATGTCAACCTATAATGACCATAATACGTCTGTTAACTTCTTACTTCAAACGTAGAATATTCTAAGTGTAAAGTCACTAAATTCTACGGAAAATCGGACATCACTTCCTTTGTTTCTACATACTTTTCCACCTTTTTCAAGGCCCGAATTCAATAACCAAACACACTACATTTAAGGCTCAACAATGTAGTTAACAGTAGGGGATTACACGCCTAATAAGACGTGTAAAATTGTGCCCCACAATTTATATCAAACTAGTCAAAAAGGCAAAGCCATTCTCGGCCAAAAGGTGTAACAACATACCATCCTTTCCAATTCCTTTTTCAATTCAAGTTGTTTAGTATAACATGTTATAAAGCCGCAATCGATTATAGCAACTAAAATCTTCAAGTAGATAACATGCGACGATTCTAGTTATCGACCAAATTGTATTTCAAATTTCAAGTGGCTCACAATGTCATTTCGGCTATAGGCTTCCACTATCCATATTACTTATCAAACTTCAATACATAAACTTCATGCTAGTTAAAATGTAAGGCTACAACAATATGTAATCTTATAACACTTAAGAGAACAAGATTGTTACCTTGACGAGCCTTAATCCAACTTCAAGATCCGAAGTCGCTCCCTAGAAACATAGAGCCTCTCCTTGACACTCCAATCCGCCACTTGAAGCCCTTATAAGATCGCAAACAACTTTCTTTTAATTTCCAATCCAAACCTATGAAAGAGACTTAGGTTTTCACCTTGCGACTAATACGAAAACGCCACTTTTCCGGGATGTTTCTATTGATACCCTTACAATACCCTTAGGAACCTTGGTTTAAAGTGTGGAGATTATTGGACAACAAACAAATTTTTTTCTTGTTGGAACCCTAGTGAACCCGAGAGGTCTCTTAGCAAGAACAAGAATTCTTCAAATTTTTCTAAGTGTTAAGTGCCTTGTCTTGCTACTAGTATACATATATAACACTATGAAGGGTCAAGATTTAAACAAATGGGTGGCTTAGATACAATTCATTAAAGATCAAGCCAAGTGGCCCTTTGACTAAGTCAAATAACTCAAGCTCTAGCCTTAGCAAGACTTGCTCATCTTAATTATGGTCAAATGACCCTTTCATCCATGGTCCAATCGAACATATCCAACCAAGGGGGGTGACACGTGTCGCCCTCCCATTCGTCGCAATATTTCGTTTTCCGACAATTTCATAATTCTGATAAATTTTTACTAGTCTCAAATCTTAACATTTTTGAGTTCTTACGTACGTTCTTATAAACATGCCCTGAAATTACGGGGTGTAACACTCCCGTAGCTGCAGGGAAGCATAGGCTATAACCTTACCGTGCTGCATCAGCACACAACCTAGCCCAACACTCAAAAGTGTTACAATAATAACCTAACCCTCTAGTCCCTCAGGAGGGGTTAGAACTGTAGTCGTAGTCATCTTATCTTCCAATAACTGGAAGCCTTTCTCATACTTTCGAAATATTCGGGCATCACTAATCTCAATTATGGTTCATGTTTCTAATTCTCTGTTGCAACCAAACTTGGTCACTATACTTAGATTCAATTCCTTCGCTTGTCTCATGGCTAAGATTTCCTGCCAATCGCACTTTAGGGGGAGATTTCCTTGATCTCGTCAAGTAGTAATCATATTATTCTCCCCAGCTCATCGAGCTTATAGTCTGGTGTTCAACCTCCATTCATGGTATTACATAACCCAATGGCTTGCCAAGATTTCTTATCTTGTCATGATTATGTCTCTCATCGTTCGAGTGTCTGCTCGTCTTACCTTTATTTTCCATTTTGCGTTGTCCTGAGGTCTCTTATCTCCCCGTATTTCCTTCTATCTTGATTCTTAATCATACAGGTTCATTCATGCGTACTACCCACATTTGTACCTTACGACACTTCTTCAACCATTTCCTCGTGTCGTCCTCAATTACCCCAACCCAATACCTTTTTTCTAAGGTTATCTAAAATTGTAACCTATTGCATAACGAAGTCGGAGACTTTACCATTCTCATATCTATGGCCTAATAATATGGGTACGCATAACCCTCAATAATATGTAAAACTATCATTTTACGTGGGGGAGAGAGCTTATCTCCCTTTCATAATCTTAATCATCAAGCGCCACTTTATAATCGTATAGATTTTTAAGACCTACCAATGATATCTTCTATTATCCGCAGGCAGCACTCGTACTTATCTTATTCTTGCTTTGCGCATTTTCCTGAAATCGTTCGGAAAGTCGTGGCCCTGACTGCCACACTAAGCCGACTCCAAGTACCTCCAAGGGTACTTATCATAAAATTCTTCAATAATCGTACGTTCTTATCCCCGTCTCTTAACGTTCAAATTCAAATCAATCACTTCAATGAAACAAGTCACATAGACTCCACAATTTATCATGTCAAAGAAAGAAGGAATAACTTACATATTTCTAACAATTCCATTCATTCCTCATCGATAATCGGCTCACCGGGAAACTGGAATCGAACCAATCTCTCTCTACAGTCAACCTTGACATACAAGAAACCAACTAGTCCATCCCCATAATGACCTCAAGGTATGTCATATCCAGCTTTACTAGGTCTTCTAGGGTCTGACGACTGTATCGTCACCGGAAAATCTTATATACCCGCTCAACTATCACCCAATCACTCACGGGTGTAGCTACCTCAAAAGGTTCTTATGGATTCAGGCTCTATTCTTTTACACTTTCCGTACTTCAAAACTTTTTCTAGCACACGTACATAACCTCCATACTGATTCTGGCCTCCAATATTTGGAGTTACAATATCACACAATTTAAGGCCATTTCCAGCTCTCACGATCCGGTTCCGGTGGAACGCGTCCACGAACCCGTAAAACGATTAACTAGACTTGGGCCTTGCACCCTCATGACCCTGTCACACAGCGGGACAACCCTTAACTGACCCCGCTTCATTACAGGCTATGGGTCGACTCGTAATAGGTTCATAACCCGACTCGACGGCTATCAATGTTCTAAGGCTCACAATTTCCATGCCCCAAGCCTACATTATCCTTCCCCGCATACGGGTAAGATAGCTTCTCATAATACCACAATCGTGTTGTCTTGATCACAACAACCATACTTACTCCATACGGATCTCATCCGTACAATTCTCTTAAGCATACTGCGTAGCTTAATCTATTAACATAGTCTTACATTAAGTCCATTAACATGATTTCTTAAGGGTTCATTACCTTCTCAGACAACTCATCATCTCCTAATTATCTCAAATTAGCACGTAAAACCTTGATGAGAATTCATTAACATGTTTCATACATTCCCGGTATCTATTAGTCCTTACCAATTCCTGGTAATCTAAAATCATTCTAGGCAACACATATATGACCCTCATACATAAACCCGTATAGCCGTACATCATTATACCAACTATACCACAATTCTTACCAACCTGGATACGCAATCCATAATAATCTTTTCTGGGCCACCGTTGCCTTTCTCATAGCTGCAATCAACATAACTCGTTAGGGAGAGACGACCCTAACAACACAGCTCTATCGCACGATCTCAGAATGAGAAGAATGGAAACCAATCCTAAATGTCATGCAACCTCCTGGTTATAGATGTGGTGCACAACACACCGATAACCAAGACTCTACTAGACACGGTTTGTAGACACTTTCCGAGGACTAACTACTCTGATACCACTTTTGTCACGACCCGACCCCGGGCCCGCGACTAGTGCCCACCTGGACACCCTTACAGGTATACATCAGAGATAATCAGCGGAACATACATAACCACATAACGTATAACAACAGAAATAAACAACAGGCTAGCCGATAAGGCTACCTCCCTGGACATATATATACAATTACATATCCAACAACAGTTACATCCCTTCTTTTACAAACTGACCCATAAGATATGACTACAGACCTCTAAGAGTTTTGGCATAACAATTGTGATGGGACAGGGCCCCGTCATGCCCCTGAATGTACAACAACCGACAATACCAGGGATCTGAATCAAAGATAAGCCTCCGGAGTAATGGAGCTTCTCAACAACTGAACAGTGATCCTAAGAGTGAGGATCAACAACCTGTTTAACTCTACCTGCGGCATGAAAGCAGCCCCCCGTGAAAAGGGGGTCAGTACAAAATATGTATCAAGTATGTGAAACTGAAAGTACTGCAATTTTTAATCAAAAGTCTAGACATAAAGCTGGAGACATGTATGATAACCAAAATAACAGTACACTGTGTCTTACTAATAATGAGAGTAATCAAGAGTACACTTTACTGCTTAAAAGTAGAAAGCTTATGATCAAATTAAGGCCACCCGCCCGTAGTATCATTAAGCAATCCTACTCCTGGGACTATTTCACCCGCATAGGTCATGTGGACCCGCAATGGAGAAATTTGCTCCGCATGGGACTATTTCACGCGCATGGGACTATTTCACCCGCATGGGCCCGTTGGAACCGCAATGAGTACATACGCCGCACTCGCATCGTGGGGAGCAAATCCACGGAATAAGTAGTAACCCGGGTGATTACACCGCAAGATTAACATAACTCTAGCACCTAAGTCTACCGTAAATATCATAACATAAGCACAACCGACTATCATAAATATCATAAGCAAGTTAAGAAATACCTTAACTTCTCATTAGAATTAATTAGCATGTACTCTCATTTTATTTAACTTAAGGCACTAGCATGTCATGAAAAATCCGAGAATTTAACCCCAAAGTACTACGTACCTTTATCCTTTTAAAATGACTCTTTCTTTTATAAAACCCCTAAGATACTAACACCCGTAGTATCAAGGCTTGTCTACTTTTCAAAACAAGTCATTATACCTTTAGAAATTCATTTCAAGACTTTTAAACCAAGTGACTTCGACTTTCAAAACTTAGGCAACTTATGCCAAATCAAGTTGTCTTTCTTAAATCCAAGTCATTTATCCTTGTTTAAATCATTTGAGTAAGCCACTCATTTAACTTCCCACAAAGTCGTTATAATTAACTTCCCATAAAGTCATTATAACACTTTATGTCTTTCTAAACCAAGCCTTTCATTCTTTAAAATCACATGAGTTTAACTTTCCAACTCAACCAAACTTACATACTTTACAACAAGTCAGGGATATCAAAATGAAATTGAATTCATTTATATCTCGTACGTCTACCGTACTATACATTTATAACTACTCATGCTCAAGAGATAAGAAAAGTTTCACATACCTCTTCGGTTCAATCCACTTGCTAAGTCCAATATGACGCACGTAGGATGTCAGCCTATAATGACCATAATACGTCTATCAACTTCTAGCTTTCTAACGTAGAATATCCTAAGTGTAAAGTCACTTATTCTACGAAAAATTGGGCAGCACTTCATTTGTTTCTACGTACTTTCACCTTTTTCAAGGCCCTAAATCAATAACTAACATGCAACATTTAAGGCTCAACAATTCAGCTAACCAAAGGGGATTACACGCCTAACCGGACGTGTAAAATTCTGCCCCACAATTGTATAAAACAGTCCAATAATTCATGGCCATTCTCGGCTATAATCAATGCCAACAACAAAGTCAATTTACGTTCAATTCCTTTTCAATCCAAGTCGTTATTCCAACATGTCATATACATAATAACAATTGTAACAACTACAAATCTTTCTTCTTTAACAAGCGACGATTGTAACTATCGACCCAATTGATTTACAATCTTAACGACTAACATTGCCATTTTCGGTTTCGAGCTTCTAAATTCC
The DNA here is from genome assembly GCA_029844215.1 of Przewalskia tangutica. Taxonomy (NCBI): domain Eukaryota; kingdom Viridiplantae; phylum Streptophyta; class Magnoliopsida; order Solanales; family Solanaceae; genus Przewalskia; species Przewalskia tangutica. The sequence continues at coordinate 1,685,807 of JAQGDG010000034.1, forward strand.
ATAACATTAATAGATCTTCATTCTATATATCACATGATCATTTCTAGCTTATCATAACATGGAATCTTCAATTACAATAGTAAGACGAAATTTTTTACCTCAATAAGCCCAAATACAATCCAAGATTAAAAGTCGGTCCTTAGCCACTTTAGCTCCTCTTCTTGACGTTCCAATCCACTCCAAGCAACCCTTAGAAGCTTATGAAGAACTCTTCTTCAAGTTCCAACTCCAACTATGAAAAATCCCTTACGTTTTCATGTTGCGACTAACGTAAAAATGTAGCTTTTCCGGAATCTTTGTATTGAGATATCCTTATAATACCTCTAGGAACCTTGGGTTTAAGTATTGTGAATTATGAACAACAAACGAATTTTTTTTGTGTGGGAAATGGACCTTAGCCGAGAGCTCTCCTCAACAAGAACAAGAATGAAATTTTTCTCTAAGTGTTGTGTGCTTGTCTTGCTACTAGTATAGTTATATAAGGCATCCAATGGCTAAGATTAATCCAAATGGAAGGCTAGGATGTGATCAATTATCTCAAGCTAACTTGACCCTTTGACTTGGTCCATTTTTCTTCATCCAACAAGCTCATGTGAAGGGTGACACATGTCGCCCTCCCATTGGTCTAAAATATTTAGTTTCTCGAAATTTTCATAATTGGTCAAAATATCGGAAACCTCGTAGGCCCCACAAAAACGTAAAATTTCTCGGGTGGGCCCCATGTATCCAACTCTGAAAATAACATTCCATAATTCTGATAAATTCTAAAAGTCTTAAATAACAAATTTGAGAATCCAATTCTCCTTAACGAACAATTTTCCTTCCTGGTTCTAAGATTTTCCTTTGGAAAACAATTCTTTCTTTCGTTCAAATTTTTAAGTCTTGTGTTCTCCCGTCTATTCTCCTATACATGTCCTGTATTTACGGGGTGTAACAATTATGTTAGCCGGTTGTGCTTGTGATATATTATTTATTGTGGGGTCAATCCCCGGGACTTTATACATTGTGTGGATTTGCTCTCCACGATGCGAGTATTGCGTATATACTCATTGCGGATCCACAAGATCCATGCGGGTGAAATAGTCCCATGCGGGTGAAATAGTCACATGCGGGAGAAATAGTCCCATGCCGGTTCAATTCCTATGATTATTCCATGGATTTCTACTCCATGATGCGGGTATATCCACATATATACTCATTGTGGGTCTACAAGATCCATGCGGGTGAAATAGTCTCATGAGTTGATTTTCTATTATTAAAAATGTCCAGTTTACTCTCATTATACCGAGTCCCTCACTAAAGGGCCGAGACACATCATAGGCATATAGACATGACAGTTGACTTTATATTATATCATGGACTGCTGACAGTGATGTTGGAATTCCACAGGCATGCTCCCTTGATACGGGTTATATATTATACTTGTTACACGCTGACAGTGATGTTGTACTTCACGAGTATGCTTCTGTGATATTATATGCTGAGGGCAGGTGTCCCTGATTTGGACATGGCTTTCATATGTGAAAGTGGTACGTTGTTATAGTAGTACAGTGATACAAGGTATAGTTGGCTCTGATCGTTATATGACACGGTAGGATCTGGTATTTGATTTTCATACTTGCCCCTTGTCATTCTTTTGTACAGTTATGATCTTATTTACTGTACTGTATTTCCGTTCCATACTTGGTACCTGTTGTACTGACCTCCTTCGGGGGGCTGCGTTCATGTCCGCAGGTCTTAGTACACAGTTGTGGATCCGCGAGCTTAGGATGCTGGTTCAGTACATTGAGATGACTCCAATGTTGTGGAGCTTGTCATTATGGCTAGGTATATTCAGGGGTGCGACGGGGCCTTGTCCCGTCATAGTATTTGTCCAAATTCTTAGAGGTCTATATTCATATGTGGGATGGACTGACTAGAGTTGTATTTACATTGTTGAAGAGTGTAGACCCTTTCAGGTGATTTTTTATTAAGGCAGTCTTATCGGCCTTGCCTGTGTTTAAAAAAAATATGAGTGTTATTTATCTTCCGCGGTTTATTATGATAAATGAATAGAAGGGTGCCCAGGTAGGGCACTAGTCGCGGGCCCGGGGTTCGGGTCGTGATAAAAGTGGTATCAGAGCAGTTAGTCCTCGGAATGTCTACAGACCGTGTCTAGTAGAGTCTTGGTTATCGGTGTGTTGTGCACCACATCTATAACCAGGAGGCTACATGACATTTAGGATTGGTTTCCCTTCTTCTCACTCTGAGATCGTGCGATAGAGCTGTGTCGTTAGGGTAGTCTCTCCCTAACGTGTTATGTTGATTGCAGCTATAAGAAAGGCAATAGTGGCCAGAAAGGATTATATGGATTGTGTATCCAAGTTGGTAAAGTTATTGTATGGATGGTATTATGATGAAGTATATCTGTACAAATGTATTTATTTGGAGCCATATGTATGTTATCTAGAATGATTATGGTTTAGCAGGAGTTGGTTAAGCCTTAGTAATTACTTGGAAGGTGTGAAACAGTTTATTGAACCCACACCTAGGCTTTATTTATGTACTGATTTGGAATAGTCAGAAGGTAATAAACGGTCTGAGATTGTGATAGACCCCTAAAAGAGATCATGTTTTATTGATTCGAGAGCATACTATGTTGTTAGATTAAGCTATGTTGTACGACTAAGTGATTGTGTGAATAATAATGGTATGAAGTAATTAAAGTTGTTGTGATTAAGAAAACAAGATTTTAAGATTTTGAGAAAACTACATTTCCCGTATGTGGAGACTGATTATGAAAGCTTGGAACATGAAATAATTATGAACCTTAGAATATGGATAACCGTTGAGACCTTAGAGGTATAAGGCTTTCTCGGGTATTAAGATTTGTTTCAGACCAAGGATGAGAATTAAGCGCGACAATGGATCGGGTTGTGGGCTGATTACGGGTCAACCCGTAGCCTGGAATGAAGTGTGGTCAGTTGGTGGTAGTCCCGCTATGTGATAGGGTCACGAGGGTGTAAGGCCCAAGTCTAGTTAGTCAATGTACGATTTCGTGGACGCGTTCCACCAGGATCGGGTCGTGAGAGCCGAAAAATGGACCAAGTTGGATATAGTAATTCCAAGGATTTGAAAACAGAAGCAATGATTGAGATTATGTACGTATACTAGAATAAGTTTGGAAGTACGAGAAGAATACGATAAGTAAGAAAAGAAAAGAACAAGGGTTGAAAGAATTGAAGTGTTTATAGTTATGACTAAGGAAAGGTACGAAAAGAGAATCCTTTTAGGCCATGAATGAGAGTAAATAGTGATGGTGCACACTTTGGATTTGTTTCCTCGTTTGGCTTATGATGGATGGATATGCATGTGCGATGTATTAGGGCCATATGTGGCATAATTAGATTTCATTAAGTGTAGTTTTATGAGACTATACCGAGAAATATTTAGATGGAGCTCCGAAAGAACATTCGGGGACGAATGTTTCTAAGGGGTGAAGAATGTTACACCTCGTAATTCCATGATATGTTTAAGAGAATGTACATAAGGAACCAGGACTTTAAAAATTGGTACGAAAGGAAGAATTGTTTTTCCGAAGGAAAATCTTCCGAACTTCGGAAAGGAAAAAAATGTTCATTGATGAGAATTAGATTCTCAAAGTGCGTAAATTAAGACGTATTAAATTTATTAACATTGTGGAAATTTATTTACGAATTTGGTCACGTGGGGCCCACCCGGGAAATTTTACGTTTTGTGGGGCCCACGAGGTTTTCGATATTTTGACGAATTATGGAAATTTCGGAAAATGAAACATTTTAGACCAATGGGAGGGCGACACGTGTCACCCTCCATATGGGCTTGTTGGATGAAAAGAAATGGACCAAGTCAAGGAAGACAAGTAGGAGCTTGAGATAATTGACCACATCCTATCCTTCCATTTGGATTAATCCTAGCCCTTGGTCTCATTATATATTACTACTACTACTAGTGAAAGACTAGCATTCCATACTTAGAAAAAAATCAAGAAACATGGTGCAAGGTTTGAGAGCTCTCGGCCATAAGCTCTTTTGAGCAACAAAAATTCTTCAATCTTGTTTCATAAATCCCAATATTCAAACCCAAGATCCCTATAGGTATTCTAAGGATATCCAATACAAAAATTCCGGAAAAACTACGTTTTTACGTTAGTCGCAACATGAAAACCTAATGTGTTCTTCAACTTTGAAGTTGGAATTTGAAGAGAATTTGTTTATGAACTTCTAAAGATTGTTTGGAGTGGTTTTGAACGTGAAGGAAAGGAGCTAAAGTTGCTAAGGATCGACTTTTGATCTTGGATAAGATTTGGGTTTATTGAGGTAATAATCTCCGTCTTGCTTTTGTAATTCAGGACATGTTGTAGTAGTTGATAGATGAGCATGTAATATTTAGAATGAAGATTGATAAATGTTATGGAATTTGGAAGCTTAAATCCGAGATTGGCATGTTAGCCATTAAAATTGGAAATCAATTTGGTCGATAGCTATAGTTGTCACATGTTATATAAGAAAGAGATTATAGTTGTTATTGTTACACCCCGTAGTTCCAGAGTATGTATGTGAGGACGTACGTTCGAGAATATAACACTAAGTACGAAAGGGAAGAAAATTTTGAATTTCCGACGGAAAATATTTCCGAACCTCGTGAAGGAAAAAAGTTTATTATTGGGAATTGGATTCTCAATTTTGGTGTTTGGACTTCTTGGAATATAATAGGATTATGGAATTTTATTTTCAGAATTGGTCACGTGGGGCCCACGGGAGAAATTTACGGTTTTGTGGGGCCCACATTATTTTTGAGATTTTGGCCATTATGGATGTTTTTGGGAGATGAAAATATTTTGGACGAATAGGAGGGCGACACGTGTCACCCCCTTAGGTGGCATGTTGGCCGAAATGAGAGGACAAGTGGACAAGCCAAGTGTCCCAAGTCTTGTGTTGGACAAGTGGCTTGTGGGACCCACACACACTTGTCCCCAATCTCATCCACACACTTGCTTTGATCCTAGCCCTTGGTTATCTTATAAATACACCCTTGTAGCAAGACTTCATCCACACTTAGAATAATTTCCAAGGCAAGAAAATACTCTCTCCCTTATGTTGAGCTCTCGGCCACCCCCTTCCCTTGTGAAGAAAATTCTTCAATTGTTGTTGATAAATCCCAATACTTAAACTAAGTTTCCCTTGTAGTGTTCTAAAGATATCCCAACACAAAAATCCCGGAAATACTACGTTAATCCGTTAGTCGCAAAGTGAAACCCTAAGGTGATCTTCATATTTTTGGATGAAGTGTTAAGAGAAGTTGGTTAGGAACTTCTGAGGGTTGTTTGGAGTAGTTTGGAACGTAAGGAATTGGAGCTAAGATTCCTAAGGATCGACTTTTAATCATTGGAAACTTTTGGGCTTATCGAGGTAATGATCTTTGTCCTTCTATTGTAATTGGAGATTACATGTTGTAGTAGTATATAATTGAGTATATGATATGTAGAGGGAAGATTGAAAAGAATTGGACCTTAACAAAGTTGTTAAATCAAGAATTAGTGGACTGTTTTTACTTTGGACTGTTTTGTATTTTGTGGGGCAGAATTTTACACGTCCAATTAGGCGTGTAATCCCCTTTTAGTTGTTGTTTTACTGCGCCTTAAATGTGGCATGTTGGCTATTGATATCGGGCCTTGAAAAAGGTGGAAAAGTACGTAGAAACAAAGGAAGTGCTGCCCGATTTTCCGTAGAATAAAAGTCCTTATACTTAGAAATATTCTACGTTGAAAGCTAGAAGTTGATAGGCGTATTGTGGTCATTATAGGTTGACATTCTACGTGCGGTGTATTCAACTTGGCAAGTGGTTTAAGTCGAAGAGGTATGTGGAACTTTCTTATCTCTTGAGCATGAGTAGTTGTAAATGTATAGTACAGTAGACGTACGAGATTTAAATGAATTTAGTTTCATTTGATATCCTTGACTTGTTTTAAGAATGTCCAAGTTGGTTGAGTTAGAGAATTAACTCACTTGTTTTAAAGGTTAAAGATATATTAGTTTCTAAAGTTAAGAGACTTGAAGTATTTTGAAAGTATATGATACTTGGTTTTTGAAAGTATAAGTCTCTTGGTTATAAAAAATAATGTAAGTGTCTAAAGCATAAAGTTAGTATAACGACTTTATGGAAAGTTGGTTATAATAACTTTATGGAAAGTTAAAAGAATGGTTTACTCTAGTGATGTAAATAAAGATGAAATGACTTGAAATGAAGAAAGGCAAATTGATTTGAAGGCATCAATTGCTTAAAGTTTTAAAGTAAAAAGTCACTTGGTTTAGAAGCCTATAAATGTATTTCTAAAAAGTATTGTGACTTGTCTTGAAAAGTAATTATGACTTGATACTACGGTTATTAGTATCTTGGAAGTTCTATATGAAAAAGAGTCATTTAAAAAAAAGTAGAAGTACGTAGTACTTTGGGTTAAATTCCCGGATGTTATAATGACATTTTTAAAAGAGTAGAAGTACATGTTCCGTGGATTTGCTCTCCACGATGCGAGTATTGCGTATATACTCATTGCGGATCCACAAAATCCATGCGGGTGAAATAGTCCCATGCGGGTGAAATAGTCACATGCGGGAGAAATAGTCTCATGCGGGTCCAATTCCCATAATTATTCCATGGACTGCTACTCCATGATGCGGGTATATCCACATATATACTTATTGCGGGTCTACAAGATCCATGCGGGTGAAATAGTCCCATGCGGGTGAAATAGTCCCATGAGTTGATTTTCTATTATTAAAAATGTCCAGTTTACTCTCATTATACCGGGTCCCTCACTAAAGGGCCGGGACACATCATAGACATATAGACATGACAATTGACTTTATATTATATCATGGACTACCGATAGTGATGTTGGAATTCCACAGGCATGCTCCCTTGATACGGGTTATATATTATACTTGTTACACGCTGATAGTGATGTTGTACTTCATGAGCATGCTTCTGTGATATTATATGCTGAGGGCAGGTGTCCCTGATTTTGACATGGCTTTCATATGTGAAAGTGGTACGGTGTTATAGTAGTACAGTGATACAAGGTACAGTTGGCTCTGATCGTTATATGACACGGTAGGATCTGGTATTTGATTTTCATACTTGCCCCTGTCATTCTTTTGTACAGTTATGATCTTGTTTATTGTACTGTATTTCCGTTCCATACTTGGTACCTGTTGTACTGACCTCCTTCGGGGGGCTGCGTTCATGTCCGCAGGTCTAGGTACACAGTTGTGGATCCGCGAGCTTAGGGTCCTGGTTCAGCACTTTGAGATGGCTCCAATATTCTGGAGCTTGTCATTATGGCTAGGTATATTCAGGGGGTACGGCGGGGCCTTGTCCTGTCATAGTATTTGTCCAAATTCTTAGAGGTCTATATTCATATGTGGGCTGGACTGGCTAGAGTTGTATTTACATTGTTGAACAGTGTAGACCCTTTCGGGTGATGTTTTATTAAGGCAGCCTTATCGGCCTTGCCTGTGTTTAAAAAAAAAATATGAGTGTTATTTATCTTCCGCGGTTTATTATGATAGATGAACAGAAGGGTGCCCAGGTAGGGCACTAGTCGCGGGCCCGGGGTTCGGGTCGTGACAGTGGAGTTGTCTCAATAGAAGCTGACTGGAGATCCTAAGCTCGCGGATCACCCAACTGAGTACCTAATACCCGCGGGCATGAACGCACTTCCGGCCCAGAAAGTCATAACAAGTACTAAGTATGGAATGGAAATAAAGTACAGTATTAAAATCATGGCTGGCAAAGAAATGACAGAGACAAGTAAAATAATCAAATACCAGATCCAACCGTGTCATATAAAATAAGAGCCAACTGTACCTTGTATCACTGTACCACTGTACTCGCCTCATGGATGCCTACTCATAGAATCATCATATTCATACACGTATAGATAACGCATCATACTCCGTACCTATAACCTGTCCCGACCCATATTGGGACTCGGTCCTCATACTCTGTATCTAACATGTCCCAGCCCATATTGGGACTCGGTATAGGGTCATATAATGTATAACATGTCTCGGCCCATTCTGGGACTCGGTGTGAAGTCATATAAGGTATCACATGTCCCGACCCTTTCTGGGTCTCGGTGTAAAGTCATATAATGTATAACATGTCCCGGCCCATTCTGGGACTCGGTGTGAAGTCATATAAGGTATAACATGTACCGGCCCTTTCTAGGTCTCGGTGTAAAGTCATATAAGGTATAACATGTCCCGGCCCTTTCTGGGTCTCAGTGTAAAGTCATATAAGTCGTATAACATGTCCCGGCCCATTATGGGACTCGGTGTAGTCATCCTCCTCACATATGCACCTATAATGTGTCCCGGCCCATTAGGGGACTCGGTGTAATCATAACTATCCATATAATCCTCATGTGGTACATGCAACGTGTCCCGACCCACCATGGGACTCGGTGTATCAATGCAACCATATGACATTTTAAACCATCTCTTGACTTTCCATAAAACTGTTATAACAAACTTCCCATAAAGCCATTATAACCAACTTTCATTTTTGAAACTAAAGCACTACCACATCCCTTTTTTTTTAAACAAACCAAAACACTATCACCTCTTTCCTTTAAATAAAACCAAGGCATTATCATGTGATGTAACATTAGGGAAATGAACCCAAAGTACTATGTACATCTAATCTTATAAAAAAAATCATTTCATGCCATATAAGGGAGTTGAACCCAAAAGTACTATGTACATCTATTCTTTTCTTTATGAAACACCAAGATACTAGCACTTGTAGCATCAATGCACTTTCACTATTAAAAACAAGTTACTTACACTTTTAAACTCAAGTAACTTATTCTTTTCAAATAAAGTAACCTATACCTTTAAATCAAGTTACTTTTCCACACGACCGAACCTGCCCGTGGATCGTGCCTACCCGGGCACCCTAGCGATACAACATCAGTGTAATCAGCGGAACATAAAACACAACATGAAATATTGCAAAGGAAACACATGTTTATCGGAAGAAAAGTTGCCTTTCGGCATATATATATATAAAAAGTTAGATCCGAACATTTACATCCCATTACAACCCTGCCCACAACAGTACTACAGACCTCTACGAATGATATGATAACAACGACGGGACAGGGCCCCGTCATACCCCTGAATGTAAGCACCTACAACAACAGGGGACTATACCAAGATAAGCCTCCGGAGAAACGGAGCTTCCCAACGCCGAATCGTGACCCAGGCGAGGATCAACGGCGTGTACCTTTACTGCGGCGTGAACGCGGCCGAAGGAGGTCGAACAGTACCAAGTATGTGGCCGAAAATATCGTAAATGAAATCATAGTAGTCTATATAAAGCGTAAGACATGTATGATAACCAAACTACGATTCCTGATAAATAGCGATCATGTCGTCGGGGACTCACGCTCAAAGTCATCACTCAAATATAACAATGGGTCTCACGCCCGCAACATCAATCATGCGTGGAATACCTTCCTCACGCTGGCGATCATGATATAAAAGCACCAAGGAATACACATGAACACCGGGTCCCACCGTGTCATCATAAAACTGTACGGGGTAAGTACGAAGGCATAGCCGACTACTAAAACCCACAGTACAACAAGGTCATAAACTGTATCATGATCTGTCTAGACCGTCACATGATCAAAGCTGGCCACTCGCCCGCAGTATCTAATGCGCGCGTCTAGCCACCGAACTTCCCGTAACCGCATAAGCCACTCCGATGGCCCGCATGAGGTATTCCCGCATCGAGGGTAGCTACTCCCGGCAACGCGTCCCGACTCGCGATCGCGTAGCCACATAGACCGCATGACCATAAAGGCCGCACTAACACCGAACTCGTAGCTCGCACGGGTCACATGCACCGCGTAGGTATCCTCGAATCATAGGTCACACTGGACCGCGAGTCTACCCCGCGTGGAGGCGACAACCGGAATCATGAGTGATATGATACTAACATAACAGCTTATCGTTAAACAACATAAGCACAACAAGGGAAACCCCTTTACACAAACATCACAAGATACTAACACACGTAGCATCCTAACATGTTTACTTTATCAAAGCAACAAGAAAGTATGACAAGACTATCACAACCAACACAATCAAGTTATTCACACAAGGTACTTTATGCTAACAAGTTCGGGTATCTATCCCCAAAGTACTTCATACATTAACTCTTTTAAAAGATTCGATTCTTTCACAGAAGTCACACAATACTCGTAGTATAAAATAGAGTGACTATCTTTTAAGTAAACCAAAACACTTCCTTTGTAATATCAAGTAACAACATTATTTTCCAAACGTTCAAGTTTGCCTAATTTCAAATGTTCACGTTTCTTATTTTAGAAAGGTTTCGTAGTTCATAGTCTTATCCATTTAAGAATATAATTCTCTTTTAAAACGATTTGAGAAACATATGCCTTATATGTGAGTAGGTTATTCTTATTTATAACAATCTTATAACAGCAGCCATGATCTAGGAAATGTAATATCATTTTGTCTCATCTTAGCTTCTATGCAGATGGAGGTTTCTACTGGTTTTAATAATACTTCATTAATCACAACATTTCCCTTTATTAACGCTGCAGTGGTTTGTCGATACTCATTCTGATTTCCGAAATCAGTAAAACATTATTCCTTTTAAAAACCAAGTACTCATTACTCACGAATGAGGTTTCACACAAAATTCATATTAATTTAATTAAGTCAAGTCTCTTATCTTTTAAGATCAAGTCTCTTAACTTCTAAAATCAATAAATCATTCATTTTATCTCTCTTAAGCCGTTATACCTAACTTCCCATAAAGCTATTATAACTCTTAAGGTTTAAACCAATCAAATACATTTAACACATGTACGTCTACCGTACTACATAGTTTACAAAACATCATGCTAGAAAGGATAGGAAGAGGTTCACATACCTCGCGACGATTATCGACTAATAGCAAAACGCTCCAAGTACCTCAAACCGTCGGCTACTCCTTAAGCCAAGTAGATCGCGCCACGCATAGTACTTCAACCTATAAGGCCACAAGACGCTTATTAACATCTAGATCTTATCGTAGAACATTCTACAGAAAATTCAAGGCACTCCCCGCATGACCGCATAAATCTCCTCTATCGAGGCGGCTATCAAGCCAACCAGGGGTTTATACATCTAACCGGACGTGTACAATTCTACTTCACGATGTGCTACACAAGTCTCATGTCTGATCCTATGTAATTCTGATTCGATTCTCTTTCTTTATATTCAGCTTAAGTCAAAAGACATTGCCCAAAGCTAGGTTCGATTCTATATAAAGTATACTTCAACTATATAATCTTACAACATGTAATTTCCAATTACAATAAGGGACAAGAATATTTACCTCGATAAGCCCAAAATTATCCAAGTATAAATGTCGGTCCTTAGCAACGTTTAGCTCTACTCCGGTGCTCCAACCCGCTCAAACAACCCTTAGAAGTCTCTACAACTTCTTCTTAATACTCCAACCAACTATGGAGATTTTTCCTTAGGGTTTGGTTTGAGACAAAAGGACATCTGATAGTATTTCCTGCTCTATGTACAGAGGTATCTTTGGAATACTACAAGGTATACTGGCTAAGGTAATTTGGGTATAATGTAACAATACTATGGAGAGTATTTCTACCAAGAGGGGTATTTATACGAGACAACACCACAAGGGGGTGTATACCCTCGGCCAACCCCACTGGAGGGGGTACTCGGCGAGGGGTGGGACTCTCGGCTAAGGCCTCACGAGGGGAGGGACGAGAACACTACTAGAGAGGAGGAGAATTTCAAGACTTGGAGATTTGTAGAATGGATGAAGAAGTCTTCAAAGGGAAGGGGTATTTATAGGTCAAGCCATTGCCAACCAATGGCCAAGATCATGCCAAGTGCAAGGCAAGTGTAGGGTCAAGATTCATCCATGTGCACCTTATCCATCTACCACACAAATATCACAAAATATCCTACTACTCCACTCACCCATTTCGTCCCAATTGCGTCCAAAGCCCCACCAATGAGAGGGTGCCAAGTGTGCCTCTCGTTGGTCCAAAATGTTTCGTCTCTCGAAAAATCCGCAAAAATTAAAAATGTCATAGCCGGAATTTACCCTACGCGAGTTGTGTAAAGCGTCTAAAAACGACTCTAATCGGGTGTTGTGAACAAATAATTTTCGGCCCTTGCACTTTAAGGCACAAACTTTTCTACGTACGTCCTTACGTACATACTCTGGAAATACGGGGTATAACATTCTCCCCTCCTTAGAAACATTCGTCCCGAATGTTCCTTCTAAGTCTCTAAACAAACATGCGCCAGTATGGTCTTCACTGCTATACTTACGAAAACAATCCTGCCACACCTGGCCACAGAAACACCTGCGCAAATTCTTACATCCAAGACCACGAGGAAACATGTTATACCCCGTATTTCCAGAGTATGTACGTAAGGGAATACGTACAAAAGGTTAGCCTTGAAAGTTAGGCTTGGACGAAAATTATTGGGCACAACTCACAAAACGAATAGTTTTCCGGAAAGCGTTTCCACAGCTTTCATAGGATAAAATCCGGCTATGTCATTTCTTATTTTTGCGGATTTTTCCGAGAGACGTAACACTTTGGACCAATGAGAGGGCGACACTTTCCACCCTCTCATTGGTGGACTTGTCACGGCAATAGGGCCGATTGGAATGCCAAGCCTTGTCATAAAGTTGGATAGATATTTTGTGTGCAAGTTGGCCAAGGACACTTGCCTAAATCCTCACCCTACACTTGCCTTGCACTTGGCATAATCTTGGCCATTGGTTGGCCATGTCTTGACCTATAAATACCCCCCTTGTTGAAGAGTTATTTCATCCTAAATTGAGCAATCTATCTAAGTCTCAAATCCCTCCCTCTCCCTCTTGTTGTTTCGTCCAAACACACCCTTCCCCTTGAGAAGCTTGGCCGAGGCTACCCCTCAGCCTCAGGCGAAACCCACCCTCCCTCTTGATAGAAAAGTTGCTTTCTAGTATTGTTATAATGCCCAATTTAACCTAGCCCAAATCCTTAGTACTTAGTAGAAGTTGTGAGAAACTTCTAAGGATTCTTAGAGCACTGGAGCTTTGGATTAGGAGCTAAACCTCGCTCAGGATCGACTTTTACTTGGATATTATTGGGCTTATCGAGGTAAATAATCCTAACCCTCTTTTGTAATTAAAGAATGCATACTGTAGAAGTATTGAAATAAGTATAAATACTTAGAAGGTTTGTTAAGAATAGAATTGAATAACACCTTAGAAGGGTATAAAGAAGAATATCTGAATCGTACTTACATAGGACTGTTTTCACGATGAACTTATATAGCTCAGGGTAGGGTTGTGCTGCCCGACTTTCCGTAGAATTGAGGACCCTCTGTTTAGAATGACCTACAGAATAGTCTAGACTTTGATAGTTGTCTGTGACTATTATAGGCTGATTCTCTGCGCGCGACATACTCGACTTGGCAGGTGGATTTCGCCGAGAAGGTATGTGATTCTTCCTATACCCTTGAGCATGATATGTTAAGTATATATAGTACGGTAGACGTACATATGATAATCGGCAATGTCTTTTGACTTAAGCCTGAATAATAAGAACCTTGAAGTATGTCAAAGGAATAATGAATCATATTTAACAGAAGAGTAATATTTGGTTTTAAAACAAAAGCTTAAGAGTTATACTAGCTTTATGGGAAGTAGGTATAACAACTTAAGAATGATAAAAGGCTATTTACTTGTTTGTTTATAAAAGCCTTGTATTGATTCATTAAGTGTAGTAAGATTGGTTGATAGGTAGACATACTATGATCCGCATGTGTTAATTGTAATGTTGTGAAAGGGGGTCATTCTTGCTGTGCTTACGTTGCTAACCGGTAAGTCCGTTGTACTGTTATTGTATCACCTACCCCCTTGACTGTTATACCGAGGGCTTGCCTCCCTTGATGCGGGTCTATACGGCCTATGCGGTCTGTGAGACTATGCGGAGCAGCGGTATGCTCGAGTTGATCATTCGGGTGTTTAGCCCGATCACGGAGATGCCTATGCGGTCCATGGGACTATCGCGGTCTTTTGAGGCTATGCGGATGCGGAAGTCGGGGAGAGTACCGGCTAGCTACCCCCGATGCGGGGGAATACCTCATGCGGGTCTGTGGGTGACCTATGCGGACTACGGAAGTCCAGGACTAGGCACGCAGAATGATACTATGGGCGGTTGGCCTTGCTTCGATCATTCGCGGCCTAGACTAGACCTGTTACAGTTTTCCTATTACTTATTGTTGTGATGTGGCACTATGTGCAATTGAACTGAATGTATTTGTGAAAAGGTTTTGAATACTTTGATTTCATTTAAAGTACTTTATAGTTTCACATACTTGGTACCTGTTGTACTGACCTCCTTCGGGGGGCTGCGTTCATGCCGCAGGTTCTAGAGGGAAGCAGGTACTAGATCCACATCCTTAGGATCTCTACGGTGGTGTCAGGAGCTCCACTCTCTCGGAGGCTCTGCTTTTGGGTATGATCTCCTGTTGTAGATAGTTTTATGCAGTCGAGGGTATGGCGGGCCCTGTCCGCCATAGTTGTTATTTTCCTTAAGTGCAGAGTCATTTATGCAGTTGGGATGTAAGCGCAAAACTTGGTTTATGTATATATCTTGAAAGGCAACCTTTTTCTTCAGATAAAATGTTCTAGTTATATCATGTTGCATGTCTTGTTTTATATTCCGCTGATTGTTCTCTGATGTATGACTACTTGGGTGCCCGGGTAAGGCACGATCCACGCCGAACAGTCGTGACAAAAGTGGTATCGAGCGATTAATCCTCGGAAAGTGTCTGATCGTATCTAGTAAGTCTTGATTATCGGTGTGTTGTGCACCACACCAATAATCGTGAGGCTATATGATATTTAGGATTGGTTTCCATTCTTCTCACTCTGAGATCGTGCTTTAGAGGCATGTTATAGGTTGGACCCCTCTAACGTATTCCTTTCTATGCTGATTATGCCTCGCGTAAGGCAACCCGGGCGAAGGGCAAAGCGGCGAGGAGTCTGCTAGTATGACACGAGAGGTTCACGAGGCTCGAGCCCAGTCTTTGCAGGCAATGCCTCGGACGGCGAGTTCTACGCCGCGCGGCCCCAGCGAGTTTAGGGCCTGGCGGCGGTGATGAGACCCACGGTGCCTACGCCTCCAGTCCTCGGCCGGGCGAGAGGAGTTAGGGTACAAGGAGATGGCGATTACTAGCCAAGGTCGTGGCGAGATATGAGAGAGGTTTGGCGGCCATTCGATGCGATTCCGGCTCGGTAGCACCGTTGTTCACGGAGGCGAGATAGTTTGAGGCTACGGACTTCCTTAGTTGTAGCCGCGCAGTTTTACTGGTCGGCGGAGGATGATCGCGAGGAGTTCATCCGTCGATTCTGCAGGATTATGCGGGTGGTCAAGGCTTGAGGCGAGTCCGTGACATTCGGTTCGCGTCGGTGCGTGATACCGCGATCGATTGGTTCAATCATGGGAGCTTTCGGGAGAGCATGCACCTCAGCGGCGTGGGATGAGTTTTGAGGCTTTTCTCACACACTTCTTGCCTCCGCAGATGAGAGGCACGATCGGCGATTTTTGTTCTGCGAGGCGGGAGGACGCCTTGTCGAAGTACAATGTCGAGTTTGATTCATTGGCTCGATATGTCCCTGCACTGGTAGCAGATATGGAGGACCGGGTGCATCGCTACGTCACCGGGCTAGACGACTATATGGCCGAGTCTTGTGCGGGTGTGTCCCTTCAGCCAGGCATGGACATTACCCGTATGCAGGCTCATGCATTGGGATGCGAGGAGCGTAGAGACCGCCGGGTAGACCGATATCGGCGAGAAGAAGGCGGGGCGGCCGGTTCTTTTGGTGGTTCTCGTGGTGGGCGGCATCGCGAAGTCGATTGCACCACAGCCGGCTCAGAGCACTCCTACGTCATTTCCAAAGATACCAGAGCGATCGGGGCGGTCGGGGCCCGGGACTTGATTTCGAGTAGCGAGGGTGCTAACCGTTCGAGTCTTCGGTGTGCCCGATGCGGTAGATTCCATTCGGGGCTGTTATGCTACTACGAACTTGCCATACTTGTGGCGGCGGTCATTTCGCGAGTTTGCGTGGCGTGGCGGGGTAGGGCCCGGCCTACGAGTCTGTTGCGCTTCTTCATCCCCGACGATTACTCGCCCGGGGGCAGTACGCAGAGATCGCAGTCGCGGCAGAGGTCGTGGCGCAGGTCCCAGTTCTAGCGGTCCTCAGAACCGCATTTATGCTTTGTCCAGCCGACAGGATCAGGAGGCCTCACCTGATGTCGTCACAGGTACCTTATCAGTTTCTGGGTTTGATGTATATGCTTTGATAGATCCGGGTTCTACTCTGTCCTATATATCTCCCCTTGTTGCTAGTAGGATAGGGATAGAGCCTGAGTCCATAGACCCTTTCGAGGTAGCTACGCCGGTGGGGGATTCGGTGGTAGCTCGGCGGGTATATAGAGCTTGTCCTGTAACCATTTACAGTCGTCAGACCCTTGCCGACTTGATAGAGTTGGAGATGATTGATTTCGACGTGATCATGGGGATGGATTGGCTAGCTTCTTGCTATGCCAATGTAGACTGCAGAGAGAGAGTGGTACGGTTCCAGTTTCCTGAGGAGCCGGTTGTTGAGTGGGAAGAGCAGTATCGCGAAGGTAGGTTTATTTCCTACCTCAAGGCTAGGAAGATGGTGCGGAAGGGTATATCTACCATCTCGTTCGTGTTTGATCGAGGCCGCGGTACCAGATTTTCGAGCGATTCGATGGTCAGAGTTCTCGGGCGTGTTTCAGACGACCTCCGGGTATCCTCCCGAGAGGAGATCGAGTTTTGTATAGATGTCTTTGCGGACACTCGGCTATTTCCATTCCGCCATACGAGGATGGCACACGAGTTGAGAGAGTTGAAGGAGCGGTGAGTGATTTGTTGGAGAAGGGTTTCATCGGACCTAGTGTTTCTCCCGGGGCGCGGTATTGTTCGTGAAGAAGAAGGGCGGGGCTGCGTATGTGTGTTGATTACGACGGTGAACAAGGTGACCATTAAGAACGGATACCCTCTTCCCGTGATTGATGATTTGTTCGATCGATTGCGAGCGCGAGATGTTTTTCCAAGATTGATCTACGATCGGGCTATCATCGTTCGAGTTAGAGGTGGATGTCCCTAGATCGCATTCCGACGTGCGGGCATTATGAGTTCAGTCATGTCTTTTGGGTTGACCAATGCTCGGTATTCATGGATTTGATGAACCGAGTGTTCAAACCATTTTGGACACATTTGTGATAGTGTTCATTGATGATATCTTGGTTTATTCGCCAGAGCGAGCATGCGGAGCATTTGAGGCTGTCTTGTGATTCTCCAGACCGATTATGCGCCAAGTTTTCCAAATGTGAGTTTTGGTTGACTTGATGGCGTTTCTTGGGCATATTGTCGGGCCGATGGCATTCGAGTTGATACGCCAAGATCGGCGATTAGGACTTGGCCTGAACTCTACTCAAATGAGGTTCGTAGTTTTACGGGCCTTGCAGATATTATCGCGGTTCGTAGAAGTTTGCTATCTACGCACCATTGACTAGGGTGACTCGTATGCGGCTAAGTTTGATGGTGATGCGTGTGGCGGGGTTTCGATTGCTAAAGGAGAGTGGCGGCCGCCCCGTTCTTACTCTTCCCGAGGGTCGGATGGTTACGTGGTGTATTGTGATGCGTCGGGCATCGGGTTGGGATGTGTGTTGATGCGAGGCGAGTTATAGCATACGCATCCGGCGGCTTAAGATTCACGAGAGGAACTACCCCACCCATGATTTGGAGCTGGCAGCGGTGATACACGCTTTGAAGATCTGGAGGCACTATTTGTATGGGGTTCACGTGGATATTTATACAGACCACAAGAGCCTCGGTATATCTTCACGGAGGAGTGAACCTACGGCGAGACGGTGGTTAGAGTTCTTTGAAGGACTATGACGTCGATATCCTGTACCACCCGGGGAAGGCCAACGTTGTGGAAGATGCACTTAGCCGTATGTCTATGGGTAGCTTATCGATATTCACTGAGAGGAGGGCATGGTTCGTGATTTGCATCGATTAGCGAGCCTTGGTGTCCGCTTGATTGATTACGATAGCGGTGGGGTTAGAGTTCGTGAGGTTGCGAGTCTTCCATCGTTGAGGAGGTGAAGAGGCAATTCGAGGATCGGCTTTGATTCGATATCGTGATCTGACTCTTCGTGAGGCGCGGTCCTTTTGGTAGCACCATGGGGTGCTAAGGTTTGAGGCGTGTTGTGTGTTCCGGATGTTTGAGACTTGGCGTGAGTTCTTGGGGAAGCACACGGTACGCGTTACTCTATCCATCGGTCGACCAAGATGTACCCACGACCTTAGATCCGTGTATTGGTGGGATGGTTTGAAGAGGGCGTTGCGAGTTCGTAGCTCGGTGCCCATGTTGTCGGCGGTGAAGGTAGAGCACGAGGCACGGTGGTTTGTTACAGCGATAGAGATCCCGACGGAAGTGGGAGGTAATCAACATGGACTTCATCACGGGATTGCCTCGCACTCGGAGGAGACATGATTCTATATGGGTTATATCGGCGGTGTGAAATCAGCCCACTTTCTTCCCGTTAGGGCGACTTTCGGTGAGGATTATGCGGACTTTACATCCGAGAGATCGTCGGTGCATGGGGTCCTATTTCGATCATATCGGCGAGGAGCCGGTTCGCTAACACGGAGGTCCTTCGAGAGGTTTAGGGGCAGTGAGCCCGATCTGCATTTCATCCACGAGCAGGCGGACGAGCGAGCGCACTATCCGCACTCTTGAGGATATCTGCGAGCCGTGTTATTGACCGATGGTAGTTGGGAGGATCATTTGCCTCGTTGAGTTCGCTTATAATAATAGCTACCACTCCAAGATTCGGATGGCGCCTTATGAGGCTTTGTATGGGAGGAAGTGCAGACGCCGATAGCATGGTTCGATGTGGGCGAGTACGATTAGTAGGACCGCACTTGGTGCAGCGATGGATAAGGTGAAGCTTATCCGAGGCGGCCATTAATGACTCGAGTCGGCGAAGTCGTATGCAGATCATCGGCGTCGACATCGGAGTTCGCGATTGATGATTGGGTTTTCTGAAGGTGTCACCCACGAAGGGTGTGATGAGATTCGGAAGAAGGAAAACTTCGGCCCAGTACATTGGGCCGTTTCGTTGTCGCGAGGTAAGGCAAGGTTGCCTATGAGTTGGATCTGCCGTCCGATCCGGAGGCGTACATCCGGTGTTTCACGTTTCTATCTTTGAGAGATGTATCGGGGATCCATCCGAGTACATCCGATTGGCGATGTCGGTGACCAGGGGTTATCGTATGAGAGGTCCCAGCGATAATCGATCGTCAGGTTAGGCGTCTGCGGACGAAGGACGTGGCTTCCGTCAAAGTCCTGTGGCGGAACGAGCTTAGGGAGGAGATGACGTGGGAAGCAGAGGAGGACATGAGGCAGAAGTACCCTCACCTATTCCCCACACCTCCAGGTAACTCACTTTCCTGCTTATAAATTTTCGTTATCATTTTGCCTAAATGTTGTTTTGTGGCCGTGTGTGGCATTTGCAACTGTTTAAGTTATGAAGAACCTTTTCGTTATCTGTCTTGGGAAGGAACATTCGGGACGAATGTTTCTAAGGAGGGGAGAATGTTATACCCCGTATTTCCAGAGTATGTACGTAAGGGAATACGTACAAAAGGTTAGCCTTGAAAGTTAGGCTTGGACGAAAATTATTGGGCACAACTCACAAAACGAATAGTTTTCCGACGAAACGTTTCCACAGCTTTCATAGGATAAAATCCGGCTATGTCATTTCTTATTTTTGCGGATTTTTCCGAGAGACGTAACACTTTGGACCAATGAGAGGGCGACACTTTCCACCCTCTCATTGGTGGACTTGTCACGGCAATAGGGCCGATTGGAATGCCAAGCCTTGTCATAAAGTTGGATAGATATTTTGTGTGCAAGTTGGCCAAGGACACTTGCCTAAATCCTCACCCTACACTTGCCTTGCACTTGGCATAATCTTGGCCATTGGTTGGCCATGTCTTGACCTATAAATACCCCCCTTGTTGAAGAGTTATTTCATCCTAAATTGAGCAATCTATCTAAGTCTCAAATCCCTCCCTCTCCCTCTTGTTGTTTCGTCCAAACACACCCCTCCCCTTGAGAAGCTTGGCCGAGGCTACCCCACCCCCTCGCCTAGCCGAAACCCACCCCCCTCCCTTGATAGAAAAGTTGCTTTCTAGTATTGTTATAATGCCCAATTTAACCTAGCCCAAATCCCTTAGTACTTAGTAGAAGTTGTGAGAAACTTCTAAGGATTCTTGGAGCACCTTGGAGCTTTGGATGAGGAGCTAACCCTCGCACAGGATCGACTAGTAACTTGGATAGTATTGGGCTTATCGAGGTAAATAATCCTAACCTCTTTTGTAATTAAAGAATGCATCTGTAGAAGTATTGAAATAAGTATAAATACTTAGAAGGTTTGTTAAGAATAGAATTGAACTGTAACACCTTAGAAGGGTATAAAAGAAGAATATCTGTTGTACTTACATGGGATCGTTTTCACGATGAACTTATATAGCTCACGGGTAGGGTTGTCTGCCCGACTTTCCGTAGAATTGAGGACCCTCTGCTTAGAATGACCTCTGAATAGTCTAGACTTTGATAGTTGTGCGTGACTATTATAGGCTGATTCTCTGTACGACATACTCGACTTGGCGGTGGATTTCGCCGAGAAGGTATGTGATTCTTCCTATACCCTTGAGCATGATATGTTAAGTATATATAGTACGGTAGACGTACATATGATAATCGGCAATGTCTTTTGACTTAAGCCTGAATAATAAGAACCTTGAAGTATGTCAAAGGAATAATGAATCATATTTAACAGAAGAGTAATATTTGGTTTTAAAACAAAAGCTTAAGAGTTATACTAGCTTTATGGGAAGTAGGTATAACAACTTAAGAATGATAAAAGGAACTGTTTACTTGTTTGTTTATAAAAGCCTTGTATTGATTCTGTTAAGTGTAGTAAGATTGGTTGATAGGTAGACATACTATGATACTGCATGTGTTAATTGTAATGTTGTGAAAGGGGGTCATTCTTGCTGTGCTTACGTTGCTAACCGGTAAGTCCGTTGTACTGTTATTGTATCACCTACCCCCTTGACTTATTATACCGAGGGCTTGCCACCCTTGATGCGGGTCTATACGGCCTATGCGGTCTATGAGACTATGCGAGTGCGGTATGCTCGTGATTGATCATTCGGGTGTTTAGCCCGACGGGGATGCCCTATGCGGTCCATGGGACTATGCGGTCTTTTGAGGCTATGCGGACTGCGGAAGTCCAGGAGGGTACCGGGGCTAGCTACCCCCGATGCGGGGGAATACCTCATGCGGGTCTGTGTGTGACCTATGCGGACTACGGAAGTCCAGGACTAGGCACGCAGAATGATACTATGGGCGGTTGGCCTTGCCCGATCATTCGCGCCTAGACTAGACTCATTCTGCTTTTCCTATTCTTTATTATTGTTGTGATGTGGCACTATGTGCAATTGAATCAATGTATTTGTGAAAAGGTTTTGAATACTTTGATTTCATTTAAAGTACTTTATAGTTTCACATACTTGGTACCTGTTGTACTGACCTCCTTCGGGGGGCTGCGTTCATGCCGCAGGTTCTAGAGGGAAGCAGGTACTAGATCCACATCCTTAGGATCTCTACGTTGGTGTCGTGAGCTCCACTCTCTCCGAGGCTCTGCTTTTGGGTATGATCTCCTGTTGTAGATAGTTTTATGCAGATCGGTATGGCGGGCCCGTCCGCCATAGTTGTTATTTTCCTTAAGTGCAGTAGTCATGTTATGCGGTTGGGATGTAACTGCAAAACTTGGTTTATGTATATATGCCGAAAGGCAACCTTTTTCTTCAGATAAAATGTTCTAGTTATATCATGTTGCATGTCTTGTTTTATATTCCGCTGATTGTTCTCTGATGTATGACTACTTGGGTGCCCGGGTAAGGCACCAGTCACGGGCCCCGGAACGGGTCGTGACAAAACACCTCTAATATCACCAAAGTAATGATCACATATATGCTCGTAATACATGCTCGCTTCTTCCTTTACTCGTCGTACCCTTTTCGTACATTTGAACTCTTTCTCATAACTTACCACATTTGTTACTGCTTCAGTTTCCAAATCTCGGGGTTACTATCTCTAACTTGGTCATCATTAACTGGGAACACTCTGGATGGATCTCCGATTTCCTTCTCGATCATAACACGAAAGACTGGGCGCACTGCCTCCTAAGTCGGACGACAATTGCTAATATATAGGCAACCTGGCCTATCCCTCACATGAACTCAAAAGGCCCAAAGTAACTCGGGCTAAGTTTCCTCTGTTTTCCAAAACTCGTCACACCCTATCCCGGGGTGGTACCTTCAAGAAGACCGACCGTCAACCTGAACTCTAAGCGTCGTCGCCGATAATCCGCACGATTTCTCTGAGCTGCCAAAAACCTCTTCTAGATAAGCCTGAACCAACTATCTGAACCTTGCCAACATCAAACCAATCGACCGGCAACTTACACTTCCGCCCCTACAAGGCTTCATAAGGCAACATCCGAACACTGAAATGGTAGCTAAAAACATTCCTTCAACAGGAGACAACAATCCTCGCAACTACCCCTGAAATCCAAACACTGGCCCGAGGGCGAATGTGATTCTGAGACTCACCTGAGTTCCTAACCCTGCCTGGTGAAACTTCCAGAAAAAGAAACAACCGTAACACGGCTCCATGCGCCATAAGGTGAAGGTAGGCACCGTCGCAGCCTTACAACCTTTCTGATGCGACATCTCGCATAACCCTCTGCCGAGTAAACTGTCTTGACTGAAAGACACGACGGGCTGACCCCATCGGCCCGACTACTGGTTGAACGCATCCACGAACTCGTACGATGGTTACTAAACTTGGGCCTAACACCCTCATAACCCTAACACAAAGCGGGACCACCACTGACCCCACCACCATACGGTCGCGGGTTGACCCGCAACACGGCCTCAACCCGACCTAGCAACGCGCGCGAACACTAGCTCCCCGAAGGAGCGATCCCACTAATCACGTTACGAAAACCTAGCGGTCTTCTTAGCTCAACTACCCTCCTTCATTCCACATTACTCAGGGACTTATCCCACAACATAGCTCACGTGCACCATGCACTCCGACAAGGGTTAAACGTAAAAATATAAATCTTTTACCCAAGATGGCCTTGCCTCTAAGGTCTCTACGTAAAAAGCTCTAAGGCTCACACTTTTCCCTTATCCCCAATCCTTCCCGGTTACTAACCCTGATTTCTAATCACAATACACTTAAGATATACTCATCTCATCATAATGCGTACTAATCTCTGAGGTTAAGGATATACAGATCTCTCTTCGCTCCCTTAGTCGTTCTACTCAAACCTGCCCCGTAGGGCGCATAGCTAAGGAAGGTGACGAACTACCCACCGATCTTGAAGGCTGAGTCCTCTTACTAGGACATCCTTTCGACACATGGCCGACGGCGCCGTAAAACAAGTACCAACTAAAAGACGACATTCCCCGGGACGACGTCTGTCACACTGTGAACACCGAGGGAAAACTGAATCCGGCTGGTTGGAACCTATGTGTAGCTATGGCGGAAACTCGAGCTCGACCAACTCTGCATAGTCCGAACGCCCCGCACTGTGGAGGACCACTGCACCGTGGCGGGGTGCATATCTAATCTGGTGAGGCAACTCACCTCGAAAGTTACCAAAGGACCTTCATTGCGCCTCTTCGTCGCCCGTTAACCCGCCGATCTCTACGTTTCTTGTCTGCTGCGCGCAAGCCCGCATACGTGCCATGCTCAAGCCTAATCAAGAATTACTTTCGCACAACCTCTCTTAGATAGTCATCAAGACTCGCTGATGCGTCGGTATACTATCCGTGGTCAAATCCATAGCTAATGTGGTCGCCTCTTTGCAATTTATATTCTCTGTCCCCGGTCGTGGAACTGAAGTTTCATATATCATGGTCGAAGTAGCAACATCCGCCGCCGTTCTAAACTCTGCTGGGGCTATGGACGTCGCAGAACTCCCCTAATGAAGAAACTAACTCGGTGATGGTTGGGCTGTGCCTCGTAACCCTCAGACTCTACTCGCGGCTCACGCTTGCCCTCTGGGCGGGTTTGCCCTACGCGAGGCATAACGGTAAGGAAAGAAATACGTTAGAGGTCCAACTTACAACACACGGCTCTAAGGCACGATCTCGAGTGAGAAGAATAGAAACCAATCCTAAATATCCTATAGCCTCGATTATTGGTGTGGTGCACAACACACCGATAATCAAGACTTACTAGATACGATGTAGACACTTTCCGAGGATTAATCGCTCGATACCACTTTTGTCACGACCGAACCGGGCCCGTGGATCGTGCCTACCCGGGCACCTAGCGATACAACATCGATTAATGTCGTAACATAAAACACAACATGAAATATTGCAAAGGAAACACATGTTTATCGGAAGAAAAGTTGCCTTTCGGCATATATATATATAAAAACTTAGATCCGAACAGTTACATCCCAATACAACCCTGCCCACAACAGTACTACAGACCTCTACGAATGATATGACAACAACGACGGGACAGGGCCCCGTCATACCCCTGAATGTAAGCACCTACAACAACAGGGGACTATACCAAGATAAGCCTCCGGAGAAACGGAGCTTCCCAACGCTGTGACCACTAAGAGCGAGGATCAACGATCGTGTACCTTTACTGCGGCATGATGAACGCAGGCCCCGCGAGGTCGATAACAATTGCAGTATGTGGCCCGAAAATCAGTAAATGAAATCATAGTAGTCTATATAATACAGGAGACATGTATGATAACCAAACTACTGTTCACAATAAATAAGCAGTCATGTCAAGTCGTGACTCACGCCTCAAAGTCATCACTCAAATATAACAATGGGTCTCACGCAACATCAATCATGCCCATGGAATACCTTCCTCACCGCTGTGATCTATGATATAAAAGCACCAAGGAATACACATGAACACGTGTCCCACGTGTCATCATAAAACCGTGCGGGGTAAGTACGAAGGCATAGCCGACTACTAAAACCACGCATAACAAGGTCATAAATCGTATCATGATCTGTCTGCATCGTTACATGATCAAAGCCGCCACTCGCGCGATCTAATGTGCGCGTCTAGCCCTAGAACTTCCCATAGCTCCGCATAAGCCACTCCGATGGCCCGCATGAGGTATTCCCCGCATCGGTAGCTACTCCCTGCAACGTCACGGACTCGCGATCGCATGGCCACATAGACCGCATGACCATAAAGGCCGCACACTAACCTGGAACTCTCGTAGCTCCGCATGGGTCACACAGACCCGCATGAGGTATCCTCGAATCATAGGTCACACGTAGCATCCTAACATGTTTACTTTATCAAAGCAACAAGAAAGTATGACAAGACTATCATAACCAACACAATCAAGTTATTCACACAAGGTACTTTATGCTAACAAGTTCGGGTATCTATCCCCAAAGTACTTCATACATTAACTCTTTTAAAAGATTCGTTTCTTTCACAGAAGTCACACAATACCCGTAGTATAAAATAGAGTGACTATCTTTTTAAGTAAACCAAAACACTTCCCTTTGTAAAATCAAGTAACAACATTATTTTCCAAACGTTCAAGTTTGCCTAATTTCAAATGTTCACGTTTCTTATTTTAGAAAGGTTTCGTAGTTCATAGTCTTATCCATTTAAGAATATAATTCTCTTTTAAAACGATTTGAGAAACATATGCCTTATATGTGAGTAGGTTATTCTTATTTATAACAATCTTATAACAGCAGCCATGATCTAGGAAATGTAATATCATTTTGTCTCATCTTAGCTTCTATGCAGATGGAGGTTTCTACTGGTTTTAATAATACTTCATTAATCACAACATTTCCCTTTATTAACGCTGCAGTGGTTTGTCGATACTCATTCTGATTTCCGAAATCAGTAAAACATTATTCATTTTAAAAACCAAGTACTCATTACTCACGAATGAGGTTTCACACAAAATTCATATTAATTTAATTAAGTCAAGTCTCTTATCTTTTAAGATCAAGTCTCTTAACTTCTAAAATCAATAAATCATTCATTTTATCTCTCTTAAGCCGTTATACCTAACTTCCCATAAAGCTATTATAACTCTTAAATTTTAAACCAATCAAATACATTTAACACATGTACGTCTACCGTACTACATAGTTTACAAAACATCATGCTAGAAAGGATAGGAAGAGGTTCACATACCTCGCGACGATTATCGACTAATAGCAAAACGCTCCAAGTACCTCAAACCGTCGGCTACTCCTTAAGCCAAGTAGATCGCGCCACGCATAGTACTTCAACCTATAAGGCCAAGCGCTTTATTAACATCTAGATCTTATCGTAGAACATTCTACGTAAAATTCGCAGACCTCCCCAACCGCGTAAATCTCCTCTATCGAGGCTGCATCAAGCCAACCGGGGGTTTATACATCTAACCGACGTGTACAATTCTACTTCACGAATGCTACACAAGTCTCTTATCAGATCCTATGTAATTACTGATTCGATTCTCTTTCTTTATATTCAGGCTTAAGTCAAAAGACATTGCCTCAAAGCTAGGTTCAGTTCTATATAAAGTACACTTCAACTATATAATCTTACAACATGTAATTTCCAATTACAATAAGGGGACAAGAATATTTACCTCGATAAGCCCAAAATTATCCAAGTATAAATGTCGGTCCTTAGCAACGTTAGCTCTACTCCGGTGCTCAACCCGCTCCAAACAACCCTTAGAAGTCCTACGCAACTTCTTCTTAATACTCCAACCAACTATGGAGATTTTTCCTTAGGGTTTCGGTTTGAGACAAAAAGGACATACGGTAGTATTTCCGGGCTCTATGTACAGAGGTATCTTTGGAATACTACAAGGTATACTGGCTAAGGTAATTTGGGTATAATGAACAATACTATGGAGAGTATTTCTACCAAGAGGGTATTTATACGAGACAACACCACAAGGGGGTGTATACCTCTACCAACCCCACTGGGAGGGTACTCTCGGCCAAGGGGGGGGTGGGACGCTCGGCTAAGGCCTCACAAGGGGGAGGGGGACGAGAACACTACTAGAGAGGAGGAATTTCAAGACTTGGAGATTTGTAGAATGGATGAATAAGTCTTCAAAGGGGAGGGGTATTTATAGGTCAAGCCATGGCCAACCAATGGCCAAGATCATGCCAAGTGCAAGGCAAGTGTAGGGTCAAGATTCATCCATGTGCACCTTATCCATCTACCACACAAATATCACAAAATATCCTACCTACTCCCACTCACCCATTTCGTCCCAATTGCCGTCCAAAGCCCACCAATGAGAGGGTGCCAAGTGTCGCCCTCTCGTTGGTCCAAAATGTTTCGTCTCTCGGAAAAATCCGCAAAAATTAAAAATGTCATAGCCGGAATTTACCCTACGCGAGTTGTGTAAAACGTTTCGTCGAAAAACGACTCTAATCGGGTGTTGTGAACAAATAATTTTCGGCCCTTGCACTTTAAGGCACAAATTTTTCTACCTACGTCCTTACGTACATACTCTGGAAATACGGGGTATAACATCTTCTTTCCCAAAATCAAATCATTTATACTTCATATAAATCAAGTCGCTTATACTTCATCTAATCAAATCTCATATACTTTCAAGTAAGGTCTCATATACCTTCAAGTAAAGTCTCATATACTTTCTACTAAGTCTCATAACTTTCAAATAAATCTAGTTTCATGACTTTCAAATAAATCAAGTCTCATAACTTTCAAATAAATCTAGTCTCATAACTTTCAAATAAATCAAGTCTCATTAGTGTTGTAACTTAGCAAGATCAACTCGAATCCAATGCTTACTAAACACTCTTACCAACATCTTCCATAAGACTTGGTAAGGACTTAGGAATAATTTAGACATGCCTTTAGCATAGAATCAATAACATGAATACTCTAATAACGAGGCAAATATACTTAAGAAACAAGTCATCTATACTCCAATAATCAATCATGCCGATAGAAGGAAGAAGTTCACATACCTCGTTGACGACTAACCAACACGACAAGTAGAATACGCCCCAATGTACTTCAACCTTGTCGGTTATTCCACATGCCAAGTATAATATGCCACACGTAGTACTTCAACCTAAAATGACAATAACACTTCTATCAACTTCAAGCTTCCAAGTGTAAGACTTATACCAAATAGTGGCTCTCTTATTCTACGGGAATTTGAGCAGCACTTCCTTTGTTTCTACATACTTTTCCACCTTTTCCAAGGCCCAAATTCAACAACAACCAAGCCACTATTAAGGGCACAACCAACAGTTAACCAAAAGGGAACACACGCATACCTTACGTGCAAAATTTAGCCCCTTAACTTAAATATAGTTCACAACCAAAGCAACAACTAAATGGGATTACATGCCAACTTGACGTGTAAAATTCTGCCCCACAACGATATAAAAACAGTCTATAAAATAGTCCATAAATAACCAACATTAAGGGTACAATGTGAAGCCTTTTTCACCCTTATTCCTTAGGACTTTCATTAGTTATTTTCCCACATTAAACATGCAAAATGAGGGCTGAATTTCCAGAATTCCAACGCCCTAAAACAGTCCCTAAAAACTGTATAATAACGTCCAACAATTTTATAGATTCCACGGCCAATAACTACAATCCGATAACTCTTTCCTTAATTCATTTTATTCCAATTCAAGTTCCAACAATTCCATATATGACATACCAACTTATCAACAACCATATTACCGCATTTTAACATGCGACAAGTGTGGATAACAACAACAATATAACCAACGAAACCAATGGCACAAAACTGCCTCCAATCGGTCAACGACACATCTATCACATACACATCTTATTTTCCATTTCTTCCTTAACATAAATTCATCCCTTAAACATAACAATAAGTAATATCCAATTACTTTAATTTAAGAAGAACTATTACCTCATTTTTGTGCCCAAAATCGTCCAAAATAGCTCCTACTATATTGGTCCGCAGTTTTCATTTCGCTCCACTTCTTTCAAGTTCCAATCACATATAAGTGACCCCTATGAGCTTATAACCAACTTCACTTCACGTTTCGCTTCCAAAAAGTCGACGGAACCCTAGGGTTTCACACCCTTATTCTCGGCCAACCCTTGATTTTCTTGGAATTAATATAGCCCTTGGCTTAACACTTGGTGAGGGACCTTAATCTTCTATTAGTGAACTAATCTTGGAAGTTTAAGGATTTTTGTTCTTAAAAAGGGTGTTTGGCCAAGAGCAACATGGAAGGGAGATAGAAGTGTGAAATATTTTCTAAGTGTGGGAAGTCTTGCACTCCCTCTATGTATATATAAATGTCACAATGGATGAGATATGGACAAGTGGAGTGGGACCCACTTGTCCACTTGTCTCCACAAATATCTAAGTCAAAGTCTTCATGCTATCCATATATATATATATCTAATGTAGCAAGACAAGTGGAGGGGTGACACGTGTCACCCTCCTATTGGTCCAAATTATTTCTTCCTCCAAAATATCTATATTTGGCCAAAATATCTCAAAATATTGTGGGCCCCAAAAAACCATAAATTTTTTCTGTGGGCCCCACATGACCAAATCCGGAACTTAAAAATCCAAAATTCCAATATATTCTATAAATACCAAATTTGAGAACCAAATTCCAATTACTAAACCTTTTTCCTTCACGAGATTCCGAAATATTTCCTTAGGAAAAAGTGATTTTTCTTTCGTTCCAAAATTCAAATCTTATTTTCTCACGTACGTTCTTATCTCATTCTCTAGAAAATACGGGGTGTAACAAAAAGGGACATCAGTACAAATAAAATATACTGATATGTAAAACATGAATAACAATATGAAAGTGTAAACTGTAAAGCAAGATATAAGAAGTAACATGATGAACTGATAATATGTATGCCACTCAGGGTGAACTATGAAACTCTAAAACTATTCTGAGACTCATATACATACTCTACTATATAATCTGACTTATGGTTATTGCCCGGGGTGTTTATATACATATTATTGCACTCCGGTTATAGTCTGGGATGTGTATGCGCATATGTAACTTCCTAACTGATGTTAGTTCGGTGGTGTGTATAATATACTATAGTAATAGTGACACTTGGTCTTTTATAACTTGTACGACTCTTTCCTTTACTTTGAGATTGACATTTGGTCGGTATATGAACTCATGTTTTGGTATACTCCACCGGAGAGGGATAAAGAACTCAACAATACAAGAGACAAACCAAGACAAACAAGATAAGGATTCAATACGGAAAGTACTCCCGACAAAGGACAACTAGACATGGAGTTAATACACTTTGTTTAGCGATTCTTTTGGAAATCAATATATGTTTCTAGAACTCATGCTTTCGAAACAAAGGTTAGTCTTCCATACACGTGTCACTATGCTAATAATATTTCACGAACTCATGTATGCTCTATGAATGATTATACACAATATAGATGGTTCAGGTGAAGATAGAATCGATAAACATAGAATCAAATCATTACAACGTTTTGTCAAACACCTAGAAGGCACACTTCTCATACTTTGTTGTCATGGCAATCAAAATACTATCATTTTCCCTTGATCAACAACAACATCAACAAGATCATAACCACACACTCCAAAATTCACAACTATCACACCTTATAATATCTAGTCATATACACCTCAATATCTAATAAAAAACAATCCAAGAATTACAACAACTCATGGAGTTTAACTTAATCTCACAAGTTATCTCTAACAATTCAACTAGCTATGCTAAGAGAAGCTATAGAACATTTAAGGATAACACAACTTTACCTTAAGTAGACAAGGCACATTTAACAACAAGTCATCTTCCAAGTTTCAAGATGTCTTCACCTTCAACCATCAACTAAAGGGATTACTAAGTGACTCTTGATCTCCCGAGTAAGAATTCACTTCATATGCTCAGGGAAATATTCTTCAATGATATGAAGGCTTTTGGAGAGTATTTGGGAGCATTCTAGGGCGGTCTAGGTTGAAAATGACATAACACAAATGAACCTTCGATCTTAGCCTTAAATAATATCTCTCGCCGCCTCACTTCTGCGGCAGAATCTGCAACGCAGATCCGCATCCGCATCTACATTTCCCACCAAAGATGGTGGCAGTGTGGTTGTGAAATGGGGCCCTCAATCCGTGACTTAATTCGCGGGGCAGATTGGCTTCCGCAACGCGAAACGCTTAGTGTATCGTCCAATCTTCGTCAAACTTTGTCCAAATTTATTTCCTTCAATCCAATTGACCTCTAACCTTCCGTAAACCTTCTTAACATCCATTTAAATCATAGGTGACCCTCGGGGAAGGTCTCGAGTTGTCGAAACTCAAATCGACTAATTATACTCTCGATCGCGCAGAGAACTACGGGGTGAAACATGAATCCTCAATATCCTAATTTGTTTTTGTTTTGAGTCTATAATATTTGAATATCATTTATTTTAAGGATTATATAATGCTAGAGGTTCTCTAAATAGACTTTAATTATTTATATGACTAATATACACTAATGGTTATATTTTTAATATACTAAAAATGTTTTTACCTCACGCACCAGATGGTAAAAAGTTAGAAATATTTATGAAAAGATAAAAAACATAACAATAAATTTGTTTAGTTCGAAGCTCGAGACTTGTTAGAAGAACAACAAAGTATCGAAGCTTTTTTGGAAAGAAAAAGAAAACGAAAATTAGGTAATTTAAAATATCTCTGTTATTTATTCGGTAAGATGATATTAATCTTCCTTGAAGAGTCTTGCTCATTAATATCAATATATATAGTGTACAATATTCATCCCTTATACAATAAGAATCCTAGTCCTAATTACAAGAGGAATCCTAGTCTTACCATAATTACAATAGGAATCCTAGTCCTAATTACAAGAGGAATCATAGTCTTACCATAATTATATTTACACAATTTATGAAATATATTCTAATTATTGGTAGGGATTTTGTATTGCACTATACATGTTTACACACCCCCTCAGTCGGAGTGAGAGGAGGCCGAACGCTTATACTGGATCTGAAGTCAAGAAATAACTATCGGGGAAGTCCTTTGGTGAATATGTCTGCGTACTGATATATGAGGGAACATGTAATACTATGACATGTCCTAGCGCAACCTTCTCACGAACGAAATGTATGTCCATCTCAATGTGCTTGATTCGCTGATGTTGAACCGGGTTGTCAGAAAGATAGATCGCAGATGTCACGACCCGAACCGGGGCCCGTGACTGGTGCCTTACCCCGGGCACCCAAGTAGACATACATCAGAGTAATCAGCGGAACAAACACAACAATATGAGATAACAGAAGTATAAAACAATAATCTGTGAAAACTTGCCTTTCGGCATATATATAAATGACAACTTTTAACATGAACAGTTTAATCCTTTTACAAACCCCGCCACAATTGCGATTACTACGCACCTCTAAGAATGATATGATAACAATGGCGGGACGGGGCCGCCAAACCCCACGAATGTAAACACTTACTACGACGGGACTACACCACCGATAAGCCTCCGAGAAACGGAGCTTCCCAAACGCTGAATCGACCACGAGCTAGGATCAACGGCGGTGTACCTCAACTCGCGGCGTGAACGCAGCCCGGTCGATCTGGCAACAGTGCAGAGTATGTGAAACTAAAAATATCGCAAATGAAATCATAATAGTCTATAAAGCAGAGACATGTATGATAACCAAACTACGCTTTACAATAACTAAGCGATATATCAAGTCGTGACTCACGCCTCAAGTCATCACCAAAGAACATAACAATGGGTCTCACGCCCACAACATCAATCGTGCGTGGGACACATTCCTCACCGGCGCTTTATGATATAAAAGTTCAAGGAACACACATGAACACGAGTCCCACGTGCCATAATAACACCGTGCGGGGTAAGTGCGAAGGCATAACCGACTACTAACACCCACGGTACCAACAAGGTCATGAATCGTATCATAAGATCTGTCTGCATCATTCATGATCAAAGCGGCCACTTGCCCGCGATATCTAATGTGCGCGTCTAGTCCTGGAACTTCCGCGACTCGCGTAGGCCAATCTCATCGGCCCGCGCAGGCGTCCCGCGTCGAGGGTAGCTACTCCGGCATCGTCCCGACTTCGCGATCGCATGGCCCAAGGACCGCATGCCCGTAAGGACGTCACTAACACGGAACTCTCGTAGTTCCGCATAGGCCGGGACTGCGTAGGTATTCTCGAATCATAGGTCCATCGACCACTGAGTCTACCCGCGTGGAGCGGCTTAACCGGAATCATCTCGAGATGAATGCCACAATACTATCATAACGGTCGATAGTTAATAAGCACAATCAAGAAACCCTTCACACAAACATCACAAGATACTAACACACGTAGCATCCCAACACGTTTACTTATCAACGCAATCAAGAAAGTATTACAAGGCTATCACAAACCAATACAATCAAGTTGTTCACACAAGGTACCTTCTACTATATGATTAACAAAATCGGGTTTTTATCCCCAAAGTACTTCATACATCTACTCTTTAAAAGATACGTTACTTTCACAATGTCACACAATACCCGTAGTATAAAATAGAGTGACTACCCTTTTAAAGTAAATCAATTACTTCTCTTTGTAAAATCAAGTAGCAACATTCTTTTCCAATGATCAAGTTTGCCTAATTTCCAATGTTCAAGTTTCTCATTTTAGAAAGGTTTCGTAGTTCATAGTCTTATTCAATTAAGAATATAATTCTCTTTTAAACAATCGGAGAAACATAAGCCTTATATGTGAGTAGGACATTCTTGTTTATAACAATCTTATTACAGCAGCCATGATCTAGGAAATATCATTTTGTCTCATCTTAGCTTCTATGCAGATGGAAGTTTCTACTGGTTTTAATAATACTTAATTATTCAAAACATTTCCTTTTATTAACGCTGCAGTGGTTTGTCGATACACATCCTGATTTCCAAAATCAAAAGCGTTCTTAAGCGTTATACCTAACTTCCCATAAAGCTAGTATAACTCTTAAGTTCTCAAAAACCAAGTATTACTTCTCTTTCAAAACGATTTCAGAAATCTTTTGAAATACTTCAAGTTCTTTATGATCACACATCAAGCCAGTTATAAACAAATCATTTACCTTTTTTAAAAACCACAAAGTGTTTTCTTATCTACATAAAGCTGTTATAACCAACTTCCCATAAAGCCGTTATAACACTTTATGTTTTAAACCAATCGAATACATTTAGCACACGTCGTCTACCGTACATAGTGCACACATATCATGCTAGAAGAGATAGGAAGAGGTTCACATACCTCGCGACGATTATCGACTAATAGCAAAATGCTCAGTACCTCAAGCCGTCGGCTACTCCAAGCCAAGTAGAACGCGCCACACGTAGTACTTCAACCTATAAGGCCACAGCGCTTATTAACATTTAGGTCTCATCGTAGAACTTTCTCTGAAATTTCAAAGACACCTCCCACATGAGCGTAAACCTCCTCTCTAACGAGGCTAGCCAACCGGGGTTATACATCTAACCCTAACAGTACAATTCTACTCCACGGTACTAC
Source organism: Przewalskia tangutica (assembly GCA_029844215.1). Classification (NCBI taxonomy): domain Eukaryota; kingdom Viridiplantae; phylum Streptophyta; class Magnoliopsida; order Solanales; family Solanaceae; genus Przewalskia; species Przewalskia tangutica. The sequence goes on from JAQGDG010000034.1 coordinate 1,720,699, forward strand.
TACACAAGTCTCATGTCTGATACACCCATGTAATTACTGATTCACTATATATAGTATACTTCTACTATATAATCTAACAACATGTAATTTCCAATTACAATAGGGACAAGATAATTACCTCGATAAGCCCATAATTATCCGAGTTTAATGTCGATCCTTAGCAAAGTTTTAGCTCGACTCAGCGCCCAACCATTCTAAACCACCCTTAGAAGTTCTAACCAACTTCTACACAATACTCAACGGACTATGGAGATTTTCCTAGGGTTTCGGTTTTGTGGTGACGGGAAGTATAATAGTATTTACAGGCTTTTCGTAAGGTATAACCTTAGAATACAACAAGGTATAAGGCTAAGGTAATTTGGGCATAACAACAATACTTTTGAGAGTATTTCTACCAAGAGGGGTATTTATACGAAAACACTAGGCTAGGGGTACCCCACGCCACACCACAAAGGGGAGAGGGGAGGCTCTCGCCACAAAGGCCTATCTAGGGAGGGCTCTTGGACGAGAGTCAAACAAGAGGGGAGAGGAGGGACTTTAACACTTAGGAAATATTTGGAATGGATGAAGAAGTTCATCAACCTTGTAGGTATTTATAGCACAAGCCAAGGCCAACCAATGGCCAAGATCTAGCCAAGTGCCTAGCAAGTGTAGGGCGAGATTCACCCATGTGTCCCAGCCAACTTGCACACAAAAATATCTACCAAAAATATCTCCCACTTGCCTTCCCCAAATCGTCCACGCCGCCACTTTGCCCACCAATGAGGTGCTGCCGCCCTCTCGTTGGTCCAAAATGTTCCACACTCGGAAAAATCCGCAAAATACTAAATGACATAGCGGAAATTCCTACGAAGTCAGAAAACGTTTAGTCGAAAACGACTCTAACCAAAGTGTTGTGCACAAACATATTTCGCCCAAAGGTGCCACACGGGGTGACACGTGTCGCCCCCCGATTCGTCCAAAATATTTCGTCTTCCGAAAATATCCAAAACGGCCAAAATCTCAAAATCAAAGCGGGCCCTACAAAACCGTAAATTTCTCCCGTGGGCCCCACGTGACCATTTCCGAAAATAAAATTCCATAATTCTCTAATATTCCAGGAAGTCCGAATACCAAATCTGGGAATCCAATTCCATTAACGAACCTTTTTCCTTCACAAAACCGGAAACTTTTCCGTGGAAAAATCGCCTCTTTCTTCCTTTCCAATCTTTACGTCAGATTCTCGCACGCACGCCCTCGCATACATACCACGGAACTACGGTATTACATTCTCCCCCCCTTAGAAACATTCGTCCCGAATGTTCCTTCTAAGTCTCAAAAACGAACACGTGCCAGTATAGTCTTCACTACTATACTTACGAGACAATCCTGCCACAGCTGGCCATGGAAACACCTGCGCAAAACTTACATCTAAGTCCACGAGGAAACACCTCTACATCACCACAAATAATACTACTTTTGTCACTTTGTCGCGAGCCTTGCTCGACGACCCAACAAACGGTACCGGCCGCACGCGATCATCGCTCGTTGTACACTCGGATTCTTATCACATTTAAGCATCGCTTTAGTATCCAAAACTCGGTTACTATCTCTAACGTGGTCATCATTAATCGAACATTCGGATGGATCTTCGATACTTTCCGAACATAACAATACGAAGACCGGACGCCCTTCCTCCTAAGTCGGACGGCAAATGCTAACATATAGGCAACCCGCCTATTCTTCACATGAACTCACAAAGGCCCAAAGTAACTCGCTAAGTTCCTTCGCTTTCCAAAACTCGTCACACCGCCGGTGGTACTTTCAAGAAGACCGACCAACCTCAACTCTGGCGTCGCCGCCGATTATCCGCACGATTCCTCCGAGTCGCCGAACTCCTTCTAGACAAGCTTCACACTATCCACACCGCTGGAACAAGCTGAACCAATCGTCGAACCCCGCTAACATCGAACCAATCGACCGCAACTTGCATTTCGCTACAAGGCGCCACAAGACGACATCCGAACACCGAAATGGTAGCTTAAACACTTCAACCGAGACAACGATCTCACAAATACCCTCAAATCAAAACATCGCCCGAGGGCGAATACGATACGGAGACTCACCTGAGTTCCTAGCCCTGCCTGGTACAAACTCCCAGAAAGAGAAACAGCCGTACCCTGGGCTCCACTGTCCGTCATAAGGTGAAGGTAGGCACCCCGTGCAACCTCACAACCTTTACAGATAACATCAACTCGCCGAGGAACGACCGACCAAGAACACGATAGGTCGCCCCATCGGCCCGACCACCGGTCGAACGCATCCACGAACTTGCACGGCTAACTAAACATGGGCCTAACACCTCATGACTCCTAACACAAAGAGGACCACCACAAACTGACCCCACCACCAAACCTACCGGGGGTTTACCCGCACGTAGACTCAACCACGACCCTAGGCGCAAAATACCATCTCCCAAGGAACAATCTTACTAAACACGCTATTAAAACCCGCGGTCTTCTTAGCTCGACTACCTTCTTTCAAATCACGCTACTCGGGACTTATCCCACGAACATAGCTCACGCGGCACTATGCACTCCTATAAGGGTCAAACATAACACTACACCTTTCTCGAGATGGCCTTATCTCTAAGGTCTTTACGTATAACACTCTAAGGCTCACACCTTCTCTATCCCCAAAATCTTACTCGGTTAACCCACCATGATTCCTAATCACAACTCACACATCGCTATCGAACGTAGCACTTAAGGTATACTCACCTTGAAAGTTACCGAAGCGACTCGGCCGCCCGCCTTCGCCGCCTCGTTAACCCGCCGATCTCTACGTTTCTCGCCGCGCATAAGCCCGCATACGTGCCATGCTCAAGCCTAATCAAGAATTACTCTTGCACAACCTCTTTAGATAGTCCTCCGCATCGCGTACATCGGTATACTCTCCGTAGCCAAATCTATAGCTAATGTGAGGTTGTCCTCGCAATCTATATTCTCTGTTCTGGCCGTGGAACCGGTTCAAATATCATGGCCGCAGTAGGAACTGCCGTCGCCGTGCTTAAACTCTGCTGGGGCTAGTGACGTCGCAGAAATCCCCGAATGAAGCACTACCCTAGGTAATGATTGGGCCTGTGCCCTCGCCACCCTTCGAACTCTACTGCGCCTCTCTCGGCCGCTTGCCCTCCTGGGCCCGGGTTGCCCTACGCGGAGGCATTACGATAAGGGAAAAGATTTCGTCAGAGGGTTCAACTTACAACACCGCTCTAAGGCACGATCTCAGAGTGAGAAGAATAGAAACCAATCCTAAATATCCTATAGCCTCCGATTATTGATGTGCACAACACACCGATAATCAAGACTCATCGATACGGTGCTGTAGACACTTTCCGAGGATTAATCGCTCGATACCACTTTTGTCACGACCAACCGGGGCGTGGATCGTGCCTTACCCCGCACCCAAGTAGACATACATCGAGTAATCACGAACAAACACAACAATATGAGATAAATGTATATAAAACAATAATCAGTGAAAACTTGCCTTCTAAGATATATATAAATGACAACTTTTAACATGAGCAGTTTAATCCTTTTTACAAACCCCGCCACAACAAGCATTTACTGCACTTAAGAATGATATGACAACAATGGCGGACAGGCCCCGCCAAACCCCGAATGTAAACACTTACTACGACGAGGACTACACCATCGATAAGCCTCCGAGAAACGAGCTTTCCCAAACGCCGAATCTGTGACCGAGAGCTAGGATCAACGATCGTGTACCTCAACTGCGGCATGAACGCAGCTCGAGGAGGTCGACAACAGTGCAGAGTATGTGAAACTAAAAATATCGCAAATGAAATCATAATAGTCTATAAAGCGAGAGACATGTATGATAACCAAACTACGCTTTACAATAACTAAGCGATATATCAAGTCGTGACTCACGCCTCAAGTCATCACCAAAGAACATAACATGGGTCTCACGCCACAACATCAATCGTGCGTGGGACACATTCTCATCACGCCAGCGGTTATGATATAAAAGTTCCAAGGAACACACATGAACACCGTGTCCCACTGTGCCATAATAACACCGCACGGTAAGTACGAAGGCATAACCGACTACTAACACCTACGCGTACCAACAAGGTCATGAATCAGATCATAAGATCTGTCTTGCACTCCACATGATCAAAGCCGCCACTTGCCCGCAGATCTAATGCGCGCGTCTAGTCCTCGAACTTCCCGCACTCCGCGTAGGCCAATCTCATCGCCCGCATGAGGCATCCCCGCGTCGAGGGTAGCTACTCCGCATCGCCCCGACTTCGCACCGCACGCCACAAGGACCGCATGCCCATAAAGGACGACACTAACACGAACTCTCGTAGTTCCGCGATAGCCGGGACTGCGTAGGTATTCTCGAATCATAGGTCCATCGACCACGAGTCTACCCCGCATCGGAGGGCAGCTTAACCCCCGGAATCATCTCAAGAGATGAATGCCACAATACTATCATAACGACTGATAGTTAATAAGCACAATCAAGGGAAACCCCTTCACACAAACATCACAAGATACTAACACACGTAGCATCCCAACACGTTTACTTATCAACGCAATCAAGAAAGTATTACAAGGCTATCACAAACCAATACAATCAAGTTGTTCACACAAGGTACCTTCTACTATATGATTAACAAAATCGGGTTTTTATCCCCAAAGTACTTCATACATCAACTCTTTAAAAGATACGTTACTTTCACAATGTCACACAATACCCGTAGTATAAAATAGAGTGACTATCCTTTTAAAGTAAATCAATTACTTCTCTTTGTAAAATCAAGTAGCAACATTCTTTTCCAATGATCAAGTTTGCCTAATTTCCAATGTTCAAGTTTCTCATTTTAGAAAGGTTTCGTAGTTCATAGTCTTATTCAATTAAGAATATAATTCTTTTAAACAATCGGAGAAACATAAGCCTTATATGAGTAGGACATTCTTGTTTATAACAATCTTATTACAATGACCATGATCTAGGAAATATCATTTTGTCTCATCTTAGCTTCTATGCAGATGGAAGTTTCTACTGGTTTTAATAATACTTAATTATTCAAAACATTTCCTTTTATTAACGCTGCAGTGGTTTGTCGATACACATCCTGATTTCCAAAATCAGTAAAACGTTCTTAAGCCGTTATACCTAACTTCCCATAAAGCTAGTATAACTCTTAAGTTCTCAAAAACCAAGTATTACTTCTCTTTCAAAACGATTTCAGAAATCTTTTGAAATACTTCAAGTTCTTTATGATCACACATCAAGCCAGTTATAAACAAATCATTTACCTTTTTTAAAAACCACAAAGTGTTTTCTTATCTACATAAAGCTGTTATAACCAACTTCCCATAAAGCCGTTATAACACTTTATGTTTTAAACCAATCGAATACATTTAGCACATGTACGTCTACCGTACTACATAGTGCACACATATCATGCTAGAAGAGATAGGAAGAGGTTCACATACCTCGCGACGATTATCGACTAATAGCAAAATGCTCCGAGTACCTCAAGCCGTCGGCTACTCCTTAAGCCAAGTAGAACGCGCCACACGTAGTACTTCAACCTATAAGGCCACAAGGCGCTTATTAACCTTTAGGTCTCATCGTAGAACTTTCTACAGAAATTTCGGCAGCACCTCCCCCCCCCGCAACAGCGTAAACCTCCTCCTCTAACGAGGCCGGCTACCAAGCCAACCAGGGGGGGTTATACATCTAACCCTAACGGGTACAATTCTACTCCACGGTACTACTACACAAGTCTCTTCTGAATACACCCTATGTAATTACATTCAAAGACTATATATAGTATACTTCTACTATATAATCTAACAACATGTAATTTCCAATTACAATAGGGGGACAAGATAATTACCTCGATAAGCCCATAATTATCCGAGTTTAATGTCGATCCTTAGCAAAGTTTTAGCTCCAACTCCGAGCGCTCCAACCCGCTCTAAACCACCCTTAGAAGTTCTAACCAACTTCTACACAATACTCCAACGGACTATGGAGATTTTCCTAGGGTTTCGGTTTTGTGACTGACGGGAAGTATAATAGTATTTCTGGGCTTTTCGTAAAGGTATAACCTTAGAATACAACAAGGTATAAGGCTAAGGTAATTTGGGCATAACAACAATACTTTTGAGAGTATTTCTACCAAGAGGGGGGGTATTTATACGAAAACACTAGGCTAGGGGTACCCAGCCACACCACAAAGGGGAGAGGGGAGGCTCTACCACAAAGGCCTATCTAGGGAGGGGGGGGCTCTTGGACGAGAGTCAAACAAGAGGGGAGAGGGAGGGACTTTAACACTTAGGAAATATTTGGAATGGATGAAGAAGTTCATCAACCTTAGAGGGGTATTTATAGCACAAGCCAAGGCCAACCAATGGCCAAGATCTAGCCAAGTGCCTAGCAAGTGTAGGGCCAAGATTCACCCATGTGTCCTAGCCAACTTGCACACAAAAATATCTACCAAAAATATCTCCCACTTGCCTTCCCCAAATCGTCCATGCCGCCCACTTTGCCCACCATGAGAGGGTGCGAGTGCGCCCTCGTTGGTCCAAAATGTTCCACACTCGGAAAAATCCATAAAAATACTAAATGACATAGCGGAAATTCCCTACGAAGGCGTGAAAGCGTTTAGTCCGAAACACGACTCTAACCGGGTGTTGTGCACAAACATATTTCGGCCCAAAGGTGCCACATGGGGGTGACACGTGTCGCCCCCCGATTCGTCCAAAAATATTTCGTCTTCCGAAAATATCCAAAACGGCCAAAATCTCAAAATCAAAGCGGGCCCCACAAAACCGTAAATTTCACCCGTGGGCCCCACGTGACCATTTCCGAAAATAAAATTCCATAATTCTCTAATATTCCAGGAAGTCCGAATACCAAATCTGGGAATCCAATTCCCATTAACGAACCTTTTTCCTTCACAAAAACCGGAAACTTTTCCGTGGAAAAATCGCCTCTTTCTTCCTTTCCAATCTTTCTGTCGTATTCTCGTACGTACGTCCTCGCATACATACCCTGGAACTACGGGGTATTACAGCAGAGATGTTATCACAGTACACAATAAATGTCTGACGCAAAGACATTGAAACTCTAACAGTAAATTTCTGAGCCAACAAATCTCATCTACCATATTTGCAACGCCTCTGTACTCAGCCTCGACACTGGAACGAGATAGAGTGGTCTGTCGCTTGGCAGACCATGAAATCAGATTATCCCTTAAAAAAATACAAAAGTCGGAGGTGGAGCGTCGCGTGTCCGCACACTCTGCCCAATCTGCATCCGTATAAGAGAGTAACTTGTTTGGCGCAGAGGGGTATATGTGCAAACCATGATCAAGTGTGCCCTTAATGTATCAGATGATACACTTAAGGGCAGAAAAGTGAGACTCTCTGGGGGGCATGCATAAATAGGCATACCTGCTGAACAACATAAGTAATATCTGGCCTCGTAAATGTAAGATACTGAAGTGCACCTGCAAGGCTCCTATAAAGAGTAGGATCAGAGACTGGAGCACCATCCAAAGCACTGAGCTTGGATTTTGAATCAACTGGAGTAGGCATGATTTTGCAATTCGCCATCTTAGCCATGTACACAATCTCCTCTGCATACTTACGCTGACTCAAGAACATGTGGTTGGCAGACCTGGTCACTGATATCCCCAAGAAGTAACTCAGTTTGCCCAAATCAGTCATTGTAAATTCAATCTTAAGTAAAGGAATAATCTCATTTTTCAATCCATCGGATGAGGCAGTAAGAACAATGTCATCCACATACAATAGTAAGTAATAAATGCTACTACCTCGATGAAAAATGAATAGGGAATTATCACTTATGTTGCATACAAACCCAATCTGCATAATATACATGGCAAATCAATCATACCATGCACGGGGGGGCCTATTTCAGGCCATAGAGTGACTTACGGAGACGACACACATAGTGAGGGACATCATAATGGACGAACCCAGACGGCTGATGCATGTAGATTGTTTCTTTCAGGTCCCCATGTAAAAATGAATTTTTCACATCAAGTTGATGTATCGTCTAGTGTTTTCCCATGGCTATGCTCAGAACGGTGTGAATGGTAGCCGGTTTGACAACCGGGCTGAATGTCTCACCACAATCAATGCCCTCCTGCTGGTTTGTGTCATTAGCCACAAGTCGTGCCTTATATCTCTCAAGATCTCCAGTCTCTGAATTTGTGACAAAAAATCCACACACAACATATCACATTCACCCCATCAGGTCTAGGTACTAGATCTCACGTATGCTGTTTAGTTAAAATATTAAATTTCTCATACATAGCCGCATTCAAATTCGGCTCTTGTTTGGCCAATTTGGGGGTTTTTAGGAATTGGAGAGATGGTTTGGACAGACAAGTTAAATTGGTCTTTGGGTTTGAAGATCCCTTGTTTGGTACGATTTTCCATTTGGTGAGTGGGTGGCTACAGCGACTGAGTGGCAGGATCTGAGACGGAGGGTGTGGTCAGATATGGAGAGGGTGGTGGAAAATCTGTCGGAGGCACCGCGGCGCCGTGATCTAGGGCCGCGGTGCTCGAGGTCGGTATGTAAGGACTTTGGCTACTGGAGTTGAGGCACCGCGCCACCTCATCAATGGGTCGCGGCGCTGACAATGGTGAGAAATCAGTTTGGTCATTGGAAGGGTGGAGCCGCGGAGCCTAATCGATGGGTCGCGATGTTGACGACGGTGGTGACTGGAGTTGACTGAGAATTATGGGAGAGATGGCAGGCTCGTCAAGAAATGAGTAATCTGGTTTTTGGAATTTCTGAGGATTCAAAAACGGGAATTTGATCTCGTCGAATGTAACATGACGTGAAATGTGGATTTGACGAGTAGACAAGTCATAACAGAGATAGCCCCTATGGTTAGGCAGAAAGCCTAGGTAGACACATGGAATGGTCCTGGGAGCTAGTTTGTGAGGGGCAGTAGAGACAAGGTTAGGATAGCATAGACAACCGAATATCCGTAAATGATTGTAAGAAGGGACTCTGCGATATAGGATTTCGGTAGGGGTCATATTATGAAGGGTGCTAGTTGGGAGAATATTTAGAATGTATTCTGACATCTTAGCAGCATATACCCAGCAGGATAGAGGGAGGTAGACATGGATAAATAGAGTGCGAATCATATTGTTAATGGTGGAATGATTCGTTTAGCTTTACCGTTTTGTGGGGAACTATGAGGGCATGAGAAATGAAAAACCATGTCATTGTTTGTACAAAAGCGGTGAAAGTTATTGAATTCACGACCATTATCGCACTGAAACGATTTTATACCTTTTTCAAACTGTGTTTGGATAAAAGTGTGAAACTTAAGAAATTTGGCAAACACTTTCGATTTGAATTTAAGAGGATAGACCCAAATGTAGTGGGTAAAATCATCTAGCAATACAAGATAATATTTATGACCGAGGGAACTAGGGATAGGAGATGTCCATAAATCAACATATATAATATCAAAAGGTGAAAAAGTTACACTAGTAGATGATTTAAACGGAAGACGAGTATCTTTGCCTAGAGAACAAGAAACATAGTGTTGGGCTAGTTTCCCATTATTGCATGGAATGAAATTATTGGCTCTAAGAAAATTAAAAACTGGGGCTCCTGGATGATCAAGTCTATTATGCCATGTGGATGGAGAGATAGCCGCTAGAGAGGAGAGGTGTATGAAAATGGATAGAGATCCCCCGTGCTATTGCATCTCATAAGAGGTGTCCCTGTATAAAGATTGTCACGACCCGATCCCGGGCCCGAGACTGGTGCCTTACCCGGGCACCCAAGTAGACATACATCAGAGTAACCAGCGGAATATAAAAACAAGACATGAAACATATGTAAAATGAGACACAGTTTATCCAAGAAAAGATTGCCTTTCGGCATGTATATATACACATCAAGAGTGAACAGTTACATCCCAACTTACAACAGGACTACAGACCTCTAGGAATGTAAAACAACTATGGCGGGACAGGGCCCCGCCATACCCTGAATGTACATAAAGCTACAAATGACAGGGAGATCATACCCAAACGATAAGCCTCCGGAGAAACGAGGCTTTCCCAAAAGCAGAAACGGTGATCCTAGGAGCGGGGATCAACAACAGGAGTACCTCTACTGCGGCGTAACGGCCCCGAAGGAGTCAAGATAACAGTACCAAGTATGTGAAATCGTAAAGTACTTAAATGAAATCATATCATTTTAAAACCAATTTTACAAATACGCATTTAAACAACTAATGTAACCGCACATAGTGCCACATCATAACCAAGAGCAAAATAGATATAACATAACTGGTCTTTTCTAGGCCGCTAATGATCGAAGCAAGGCAATTCGCCCATAGTATCATTATGCGAGCCTAATCCTGTAACTCCCGCAGTCCGCATAGGCCACATAGGCCCGCATGAGGTATTCCTCGCATCGGGGTAGCTAACCCGCATCATCCTCGACCCCGAAGTCCGCATAGTCACCGACCACGTGAGGTATTCTCGCATCGGTAATACACCCGGAGTGATCAATCATGGAACTCCGCACTCGCGCATAGGTCGCGTGGACCGCGTGAGGTATTCCTCGCATCGGGTGGCAAATCCTCGGCATCATAACAAGTCAGGGGGGTATGTGATATAATACCAGTACAACAGGCTTATCATTTAACAACGTAAGCACAACAAGAATAACCCCCTTACACAAATATCACAAGACACTAACACACGTAGCATCATAACATGTTTACTTATCAAACCAACTTACCACACTTTCTAGAAATCATTACAAGGCTTTCATAAGCAAATAAGTAAACCGTTCCTTTTATCTTTCTTAAGTCGTTATACCTAACTTCCCATAAAGCTAGTATAACACTTAAGCTTTTAAAACCAAGTATTTCTTTTCTTTCAAAATGATTCATAACTCTTTTGAAATACTTCAAGATTCTTATTATTTAAAACTCAAGTCAAAATATATCAAAGTAAAACCAAATTTAGTTAACACACGTACGTCTACCGTACTATATATATTTCACAAATATCATGCTCAAGAGTATAGGAAGGATCACATACCTCCTCGGCTCAATCCACCTGCCAAGTCGAGTATGTCGCGCGCAGAGTATCAACCTATAATAGTTAAATACGTCTATCAACGTCTAGACTACTCTATAGAATATTCTAAGCAGAAGGTTCTTAATTCTACGGAAAATTGGGCAGCACTTCCCTACCCGTAAAACTACACAAGTCTCATAAATACATTGATGTAAGTACAGTTCAATTCTCTTCTTTTATACCTTCCTTCTATATATCTTATACTTAATTCTAAACTACTACAATATGTAATCTCCAATTACTATAGAAGGACAAAGATTATTACCTCGATAAGCCCAAAATTATCCAAGATAAAAGTCGATCCTGAGCAACGTTTAGCTCCTATTCTGCACGCTCCGATAGCTCCAAGAAACCCTTAGAAGTTTCTAAACAACTTCTACTTAATACTTCAACCAACTATGAAGATTTTCCTAGGGTTTCGTTTTGTGACTAAAGGATATAAAGTAGTATTTCCGGGGTCTTAGTATAGAGGTAACTTTGTGTCACGACCCGAACCCGGGCCCGTGACTGGTGCCTTACCCGGGCACCCAAGTAGACATACATCAGAGTAACCAGCGAAAAATAAAACAAGACATGAAACAATATGAAGTGAGAAACAGTTTTTCTGAGATAAGTTGCCCTTCGGCATATATATATATAAACTTGAATCCGAACAGTTACATTCATTTTACAAACTCTGCCCACAACAGTACTACAGACCTCTAAGAATATCATAACAACAATGACGGGACAGGGCCCCACCATACCCCTGAATGTAAGTACCTACAACGACAGGGGACTATACCACAAATAAGCCTCCGGAGAAACGGAGCTTCCCAAAACGCTGGACTGTGACCCTATGAGCGAGGATCAACAACTGGTGTACCTCTACCTGCGGCATGAACGCACCCAAGGAGTCGATAACAGTACCAAGTATGTGAAATCAAAATATCGTAAGTGAAATCATAATAGTCTATATAAAACAGAAGACATATATGATAACCAATTTACGATACACAATATGTAAGCAGTCATGTCAAGTCAGGGAGTCACGCCCTTAAAGTCATCACTCAAATATAACCACTGGGTCTCATGCCCACAATATCAATCATGCCCGTGGAATTCCTTCCTCACTGCCGGCAGTCCATGATATAAAAGCACCAAGGAATACACATGAACACCAGGTCCCACCTGTGTCATAATAAACCGTACGGGGTAAGTACGAAGGCATAGACGACTACTAAAACCCACGCACCAACAATGCCATAAAGCGTATCACGAGGTCTTTCTGCATCGCGCCACATGATCGGCGGCCGCCACTCGCCTCGGTCAATGTGCGCGTCTAATCCTGGAACTTACCGCAGCTCTGCATAGGCCACACATAGGCCCACATGAGGTATTCCTCGCATCGGGGGCAGCTAACCCGCAACATCCTCCTGGACTCTCATAGTCCGCATGGCCACATAGACCGTATGAGGTAATTACCCCGCACACTAACCTGGAACTCTCGTAGCTCCGCATAGGTCCCCTGGACCCGCATGAGGCATCCTCGACGGTACACTTAACCGCCAGATATCATGTCAAGAGGTGAGTGGTACAATACTAACATAACGACTTATCGTTAAACAACATAAGCACAATCAAGGGAAACCCCTTTACACAAACATCACAAGACACTAACACACGTAGCATCCTAACATGTTTATTTATAAAACCAACAAGAAAGTATTACAAGGCTATCACAAACCAACATAGTCAAGTTATTCACACAAGGTACTTTCTATTTTATGTTAACAAGTTCGGGTTTTTAGCCCCAAAGTACTTCATACATTAACTCTTTAAAAATCAAGTACGCATTACTCACGAATGAGGTTTCACAAAATTCATATCAAGTCAACTAAGTCAAGTCTTATCTTTTAAGATCAAGTCTCTTATTTTCAAAAGATTCATAAATCATAGTTTTAAACACTTAATAACGTAATCTCCTTTTTTAAAACAATTTGAGTAATATATGTCTTATGTGTGAGTAGTTTATTCTTGTTTATAACAATCTTATTAAGGCAGCCATGATCTAGGAAATGTAATACAATTTTGTCTTATCTTAGCTTCTATGCAGATGGAGGTTTCTACTGGTTTTAATAATACTCAATTAGTCAATACATTTTCCTTTATTAGCGCCTATGATGGTTTGTTCGATACTTATTCTCATTTCCGAAATTAATACAAGGCTTTCATAAACAATTAAGTAAACCGTTCCTTTTATCTCTCTTAAGTCGTTATACCTATCTTCCCATAAAGCTAGTATAACTCTTAAGATTTTAAAACCAAGTATTACTCTTCTTTCAAAAACGATTCTTAATTCTTTTGAAATACTTCAAGATTCTTATTATTTAAAACTCAGTCAAAAGACGTCAAGTAAAACCATGTTCAGTTAACACACATACGTCTACCGTACTATATATATATATTTTAAAATATCATGCTCAAGAGGATAGGAAGAATCACATACCTCCTCGGCGAAATCCACCTGCCAAGTCGAATATGTCGCGCGCAGAGTATCAACCTATAATAGTCAAATACGTCTATCAACGTCTAGACTACTCTGTAGAATATTCTAAGCAGAAGGTTCTTATTGCTACGAAAAATCGGGCAGCACTTCCCTACCCGTCAAAATACACAAGTCTACTGTAATACAGTCCTATGTAATTACAGTTCAATTCTCTTTTCTTATACCATCCTTCTATACATCTTATACCCAATTCTAAACTTCTACAATATGTAATCTCCAATTACAATAGAAGGATAAGATTATTTACCTCGTTAAGCCCAAAATTATCCAAGTTTAAATGTCGATCCTGAACAACGTTTAGCTCCTAATCCGTCGCTCAATTCGCTAAGAAACCCTTAGAAGTTCTACACAACTTCTACTTAATACTTCAACCACTATGAATATTTTTCCCTAGGGTTTCGTTTTGTGACTAAAGAAAGTATAGTAGTATTTCCGGGCTCTTAGTATTGAAATAACTTTGGAATACTACAAGGTATTTGGACTAAGGTATTTTGGAATTGTAACAATACTTGGAGAATACTTTTCTACCAAGGGGTGGGGTATTTCACGAGAACTATCAAGAGTACTTGGTAGGGCCTTCTCAAGGGGGAGGGGTGGTTTGGACGAGAGCTTCAAGAGGGAGGGGGAAGGATTTTAAGACTTAGAATTTATTTTAAGGGATGAAGAAATCCTTCAACTAAGGGGGGGTATTTATAGGACTACCAAGGGCCAAGATTAAGGAAAGTGGAGGGTGGGGATTTGGGCAAGTGGAGGGTGGGGATTTGGGCAAGTGTAACCTTATCCATCTACTCCATAAATATCCCAAAATATCCTACCTAACCTTGACCAATGTTCAAGACCTTTTTCTTGACAAAAACGTTCCAAACAATTGCCCACAATGTCGTCCACTTGAGGGTGACAAGTGTCGCCCTCTCGTTGGTCCAAAATATTTCATCTCTCGGAAAAATCCACAAAATATAATTATTGAACACGCAAAATTCCCTTACAAAGTTCGGAAAATTTTCCGCCGGAAAAACAAATCTTTTCGCTAGTGTGCACAATTTCGTCCCTTTGCCTAATTAAGGCTTAAACTTTTGTACGTACGTCCTCACATACATACTCTGGAAATACGGGGTATAACACTTTGGAATACAACAAAGGATTTAGGCTAAGGTATTTTGGAATAGTAACAATACTTGAAGACAATTTTTCTACCAAGGGGGGGGGGGGAGGTGTGTTTCGGACGAGAGACTTACTAAAAGGGGGGAGGGAGTTGGGACGAAACTACTACAAAAGGGGGAGGGATTTTAAGACTTAGAAATTGTTAAGTGGATGAAGAGTCTTGCAACTTAAGGGGGGTATTTATAGGACATTCAAGGGCCAAGATTAATACATGTGTAAGGTGTAGATTTGGTTGCTTGTGCAAGTGAAGTCTTCCACCAAGTGTCCACCACAACATTGGGACATATGTCCACCACAACATTGGGACATATGTCCACCACAACTTTGGGACATATGTCCACCACAACAATGAGACATGTGGACTAGCCACTTGCACCTAAAAAAAACGTCCAAGGCTTTCCACTTGCCCCACAAAATATCTTCCAAGACCTTGACTAATTGACTTGGCCACTTGCCCACTAATTTCGTCCAACATGCCACCTAAGGGGGACACATGTCGCCCTCCTATCGGTCCAAAATATTTCATCTCTCGGAAAAATCCGAAATTGGTTAAAATATTAAAAACGTAAAATTTCCTTCACAAGGTTCGGAATCTTTTCCGTTGGAAGTTCACAATTTCATCCTTAACCTAATTAGGGCTTATAAAATTGTACGTACGTCCTCACATACATACTCTGGAACTACGGGGTATAACATTCTCCTCCCCTTAGAAACATTCGTCCCGAATGTTCCTTCTAGATTCAATTAAATCAGAAACGACATAGCTCCTCACAACTTAAACAATTTGCAAATTCCATACATGGCCACAATACAACACTTAAGCATATATGATAATTAAAACCAGCAAGTAGGAAAGTGAGTTACCTGGAGGTGTGGGGAATAAGTGAGGATACTTCTGCCTCATGTCCTCCTCTGCTTCCCACGTCATCTCCTCTCTGTGCTCGTTCCGCCATAAGACCTTGACGGAAGCCACATCCTTTGTCCGCAGCCGCCTAACCTGACGATCGAGTATCGCTATGGGAATCTCCTCATACGATAACCCCTCGGTCACCTGGACATCGTCAATCGGGTGCACTCTAGATGGATCTCCGATACATCTCCTCAGCATAGAAACATGGAAAACCGGATGCACTGCCTCCAGATCGGACGGCAGATCCAACTCATAGGCAACCTTGCCTACCCTGCGGACAATCTGATAAGGCCCAATGTACCTTGGGCTGAGCTTCCCTTTCTTCCCAAACCTCATCACACCCTTCATGGGTGACACCTTCAGGAAAACCCAATCATCAACCTCGAACTCGGATGCCGACGACGATGATCTGCGCATCGACTTACTGCCGACTGTCATTAATAACCGCTCCTGGATAAGCTTCACCTTATCCACTGCCTGTTGTATCAAGTCTGGCCCGACTAACTGAACCTCGCCCACATCTGTTACACCCCGTAACTCCAGGACATATTTAAGAGAATGTACGTAAGGAACTCAAGAGTTGAAATTGGTACGAAAGGAAGAATTGTTTTTCCGACGGGAAATCTTCCGAACGTCGGAAAGGAGAAATGTTCGTTGAGGAGAATTGGATTCTCAAAATGCATTAATTGAAGAGTATGGAACTTATTATCATTATGAAAATTTATTTTTACGGATTTGGTCACGTGAGGCCCACCCGAGGAATTTTACGTTTTGTGGGGCCCACGAGGGTTACAGAATTTTATGGACGAATGGGAGGGCGACACGTGGCACCCCCCACATTGGTCTTGGAAGAAATTGAAGCAAGGGTAAAATGGTCATTTGACCAATGTGTAGATGACAAAGTCTTGCTAATTAAGAGCTTGACATTGTTGACCAAGTCAAGAGCCACTTGGCTTGATCTCCTTCATCCAAAACCTAACAAGTGTTATTATCTAAGCCATCCATTGTGTTTTATAAGCACACTAGTGCAAGACAAGTCTTCACACTTAGAATAATTTGAGAAAATTTTTAGGAGCTCTTATGGAGGCTCTCGGCTTTGCCCTTATAGCCACAAGAAAAATTTGCAATTTTGGTTCTTTATTCACAAGACTTTAACCCAAGGTCCCTAAGGGTATTGTAAGGATATCTCAATAGAAAGATTTCGGAAAAACGGCGTTTTCACGTTAGTCGCAAGGCGAAAACCTAGGGAGTTCTTCAACTTTGAAGTTGGAACTTGAAGATGAGTTCTTCATAGGATTCTAAAGGTTGCTTGGAGTGGATTGGAATGTCGGGAGGAGGAGCTAAAGTTGCTAAGGAGCGACTTTGAATCTTGGAAATTTTAAGGGCTTGTAAAGGTATAATTCTTGTCGTTTTAGTAATTAAGATTACTTATTGTTGTAGCTATGGATATTAGCAAGCATGAGATGTTTATATTATGAAGTTTGATAAGTATATTGGCTATTGGAACCCTAATCCGAAACTAGTATGTTTAGCCTTAAGATTACAATTCAAGTTGATTATAAGTATAAGTCGTCACATGTTATATATTGAAGGAAATTGTAGTTGTTGAAGTTGTTTATGACTATATAACATGTTAGACCTAAGAACTTGGATTGGAAAAGAATTGGAAAAGACTTTGAGTTGTTGTTTATGTTAGCCGAGAATGGCTTTAATTATGGAACTAGTTTCGTATTAATTTGTGGGGCAGAATTTTACACGTGCTGTTAAGGCGTGTAATCCCACTAGTTAGCTGAATTGTTGGGCCTTAAATGTGGCGTGTTTGGTTATTGTATTCGGCCTTGAAAAAGGTGGCAAAGTATGTAGAAACAAAGGAAGTGCTGTCCGATTTTCCGTAGAATTTAGTGACTTAGCACTTAGAATATTCTACGTTTGAAGTAAGAGGTTAATGGACGTATTGTGGCCATTTTAGGTTGAAGTACCAAGTATAGCGTATTCTACTTGAAGGATGGAATAGCTAGCAAGGTTGAAGTACTTTGGAGCTGTTATACCCCATTTTTCCAGAGTATGTACGTAAGGGAATACGTACGAAAGTCTAGCCTTAAAGATAAGCCTTGGACATTTTTTTTTGTACACAACTCACTAAAAGAATCGTTTTCCGACGAAACGTTTCCACAGCTTTCGTAGAGTAAATTCCGGCTATGCCATTTCTTATTTTTGCGGATTTTTCCGAGAGACGAAACATTTTGGACCAACGGGAGGTGACATGTGTCACCTCACATTGGAAGCAAGTGGGGTGGCTTTGGGCGATTGGGCGTCAAGAGGGTGTTGGCCTTGGCCGATTGGTTCCTTGCTTAGGACTTGTTTTGTGCCATGTTTTGTGGAGTGTTTTGTGGAGTGTTTTGTGGAGTAGGGGTTAGGGTGCACTTGGCTTGATCTTGGCCTTACACTTGCCTTGCACTTGTCTTCATCTTGGCCATTGGTTGGCGAGGCTTGAGCTATAAATACCCCTCTTGAGATGAAGAGTTCTTCATCCACAAAAGCTTTCCAAGTCTAAAAATCCTTCCCTCTCCCTTAGTAAGAAATTGGCCCAACACCACCCCCTCCCCGAGAAGCTTGGCCGAGGCTACCCACCCCCAGCCTGGCGAAACCTACCCCCCCTTCCTTGGTAGAAAAGTTGCCTTCTTGTATTGTTATAATGCCCAAAATACCCTAGCCCAAATACCTTAGTACTTAGTAGAAGTTGTGAAGAACTTCTAAGGTTTCCTTGGAGCATACAACTTAGGAGCAAAACCTTGCTCAGGCGCGACTTTTTCTAGGATATTATTGGGCTTACCGAGGTAACTAATCCTAACCCTCTTTTGAATTAGAGAATACTTCTCGTTGAGAATAAGAATAAGTATAAATACTTAGAAGAATATCACGAATAGAATTGAGCGCTACCACGGTAGAAGGGTTTGAAAGAAGAATAATCAAAGCGTACTTACATAGACTGTTTTCCTGATGAACTTATATAGCTCACTGTAGGGAAGTCTTTGCTGACTTTCCATAGAATTGTGAACCCTCTTTAGAATGACCTTGAGTAGTCTTTGATAGATATCTGTAACTATTATAGGCTGACTCTCTGCGCGCGACATATTCAACTTGGCAGGTGGTTTTCGCTGAGAAGGTATGTGATTCTTCCTAAAGCATGATATTTTACAATATGTATATAGTACGGTAGACGTACATGTGTTAACTGAATAATAACTAACGGCAATGTCTTTGACTTAAGCCTGAATAATACTTACGGCAATGCCTCACTTAAGCCCGAATAATACGTCTGTGATGCCTCACGGCTTAAGCTGAATAATAAAGAATCGAAAACATTTCAAAGGACTCATGAATCATTTTTACGAAGAGAACTAATTGGTTTTAAAGCGAAGCTTAAGAGTTATACTAGCTTTATGGGAAGTTAAGTATAACCACTTAAGATTGATAAAAGAAACAAGTTGCCTATGTATTTATAATGCACTTATATTGAATTGTGAAAAGAATAATAAGATGGTTTGATAAGTAGACATGACATGTTGCTATGTGTGTTAGTACCTTGTAACGTTTGTATAAGTGAGTATCCTTGTTGTACTTATGTTGTTTAAAGATAAGTCGTTATGTTAGTGTACTATCACTCACCTCTTGAGATGATACGGGGTTAAGTCGCCTCCGACGCGGGGTAGACTCGGCGATGCAGGACCATGATTCGAGAATACCTCATGCGGGTCCGAGGGCCTATGCGAGCTACGAGAGTTCGTGTTAGTATGCGGGGTTATGCCTCATGCGGTCTATGTGGCCATGCGGACAATGAGTCGGGGCGATGCCGAGTAGCTACCCTCGATGCGGGGTTATACCTCATGCGGGCCCACGTGAGTGGCCTATGCGGACTCGGAGTCCGTGATTAGGCTTGCGAGAATGAGGATGTGCGAGTGGCCTGTTTGATCATTCGCAGCCTAGACAAGACTTATTACGATTTACCTATTGTTGCTCTTGTTTGTGATGTGGCATTATGCGCGGTTTCCTTGGTTGTTTCACACATATTTGTAAACGGTTTTAAAAATGATATGTTTTCATTTAAGTACTTTCTGATTTCGCATACTTAGTACTGTTATCGACCTCCTTCGGGCTGCGTTCATGCCGCAGTAAGAGGGCAAGCAGTGCTAGATCCGCATCCTTAGGATCTACGTTGGTGTCGGAGCTCCATCTCTTCCGAGGCTCTACTTTTGGTATGATCTCCACTGTTGTAGATAGTTTTTGTACTGATCGAGGTATGGCGGGCCCCGTCCGCCATAGTTGTATATTTCCTTAAGTGCAGTAGTCATGTTATGCGATTGTCGGATGTATCGCTAAACCATGATTATATATATATCTTAGAAAGCGATGTTTTCTCACATGTCGTGTCTTATTTTATAAAGCTTCATGTCTTGCTTTATGTTTCCGATTACTCGATGTATGACTACTTGGGTGCCCGGTAAGGCACGATCCACGGCCCGGGCGAATCGTGACAAAAGTGGTATCGAGCGATTAATCCTCGGAAAGTGTCTACTGAGCCGTATCTAGTAAGTCTTGATTATCGGTGTGTTGTGCACCACACCAATAATCGGAGGCTATAGGATATTTAGGATTGGTTTCCGCTCTTCTCATTACGAGATCGTGCTTTAGAGTCGTGTTATAGGTTGGACCCCTCTAACGTATTCCTTTCTATGTGATTATGCCTCACGTAAAGGCAACCGGGCCCGAAGGGCAAGCGGCAAGGAGGCTGCTAGCAGACACCCGAGTCACGAGGCTCGGGCCCGATCTATACGAGACGGCGAGTTCTATGACGCCGCCAGCCCAGCGAGACCACAGCACCCACCTCCCGTCCCCACGGCTGGGCGGAGGTTAGGGTACAAGGAGATGCCCGACTTTTGGCTAAAGTTGTGGCCCGACACGAGAGAGGCTGGATCTGGCGGTTCGATTCAGCTCAGCTCGATCGTACCGTTGTTCACCCGAGGCGAGAAGTTTGAGGCTACGAGACTTCTTGAGTTGTAGCCACGGAGTTTTATGGATCGAGGCGGAGGATGATCCGCGAGTTCATCCGTCGCCTTGAGGATTTTGAGAGTGATCGGGCGTCGGAGACCGAGTCCGTGATCTTTGGTTCACATAAAGCTGCGTGATACGCGATCGATTGGTTTGATTCATGGGAGTTATCCGGGAGAGCACGCGTCCCGCCTACTTGGGATGAGTTCTCGAGGCTTTCCTCACTCACTTCTTGCCTCCACGGATGAGGAGGCGCGGGCGATAGATTTTCTTTGCTGAGGCGAGAGGGCGCCGTCGGGAGTACAATGTCGAGTTTGATTCATTGGCTCGATATGTCCCAGCAGTGGTAGCAGATATGGCGGATAGGGTGCACCGCTATGTCACCGGGCTCGACGACTCTATGGCCGAGTCAGGTGCGGGGGTTTCTCTCCGGTAGGTATGGACATTACCGCACGCAGCTCACGCCCTTGGATGCGAGCGCAGGTCGGCGAGTGGGCGACGGCGAAGAAGGCGGGGCGGGAGGGTCTTACGGTGGTTATCGTGGTGGCGGCCTCGGCGATCTAGATTCGCACCACAGCCCGGCTCGAGCACTCTGCACCGTCCTCAAGACCACGGCGAGTTTTCGAGGCGGCGAGGCCCGAGGCCGGGCGTCGAGTAGCGAGTGCGGCGATCGGGACCACCCCGGTGTGGCCGTCGGTAGATCCCATTACGGAAGTGTGGTACTACTTTTGGAGCTTGTTACGATTGTGGCCAGCGAGGTCACTTTGCGGGGATCGGCCGCGGGGCGGTGGTAGGGCTCACGCCGGGTTCTTGCGCCATCATCTCCTCTGATTACTCGCCCGGGCGAGGTGCTCGTGGGTCAACAGTCGCGGCAGGTCGTGGCTCGGTCCCGATCTAGCGGTCCTCGAACCGCATTTATGCTTTGTCCGGTAAGCGGGATCGTGAGGCCTCACGATGTCGTCACGGTACCTTATCGGTTCTGGGTTTGATGTGTATGCTTTGATAGATCCGGTTCTACTCTGTCTATATATCTCCCTTGTTGCTAGTAGGATAGGGATAGAGCACGAGTCCATGAACCACTTTCGAGGTAGCTACGCCAATGGTGATTCGGTGGTAGCTCGGCGGGTATATAGAGCTTGTCTGTGACCATTCTGATCGTCGGACCGCCGACTTGATAGAGTTGGAGATGATTGACTTCGACGTGATCATGGGGATGGATTGGCTAGCTTCGCTACGCCAATGTAGACCGAGAGAGAGAATAGTGCGGTTCCAGTTTCACGAGGCCGGTTGTTGAGTGGGAGGAGCGGTATCGCCGACGGGTAGGTATATTACCTACCTCAAGGCTATGAAGATGGTGCGAAGGGTATATCTACCATCTCGTTCGGGTGTTTGATACTGAATCTGCGGTACCAGATTTTCACCGATTCGATGGTCGTGAATTCCCGGACGTGTTTCGGATGACCTCCGGGTATCCTCCGCAGAGGAGATCGAGTTTTGTATAGATGTGTTGCCAGATACTCGGCCTATTTCCATTCCGCCATACAGAATGACACCTGCCGAGTTGAGAGAGTTGAAGGACCAGCTGAGGGATTTGCTGGAGAAGGGCTTCATTAGGCCTAGTGTTTCTCCCTGGGGAGCGCCGGTATTGTTCGTGAAGAAGAAGGACGGGACGCTGCGCATGTGTGTTGATTACAGGCAGCTGAACAAGGTGACCATTAAGAAAAGATACCCCCTTCCCAGGATTGATGATTTGTTCGACCAGTTGCAGGGTGCGAGATGTTTCTCCAAGATTGATCTGCGATCGGGCTATCATCAGGTGCGAGTCAGAGAGGTGGATGTCCCTAGATCGCATTCGGACCGATGCAGGCATTATGAGTTCGGTCATGTCTTTTGGGTTGACCAATGCTCGCGGTATTCATGGATTTGATGAACGGAGTGTTCATACCATTTTGGACACGTTTGTGATAGTGTTCATTGATGATATCTTGGTTTATTCTCGCCGGAGGCGAGGAGCACGCGAGCATTTGAGGCGATCTTGTGATTCTCGGGACCAGTTATACGCCAAGTTTCCAAGTGTGAGTTTTGGTTGACTTCGGTGGCGTTTCTTGGGCATATTGCCGGGTGATGGCATTCGAGTTGTCGGCCAAGATCGAAGCGATCGAGACTTGGCCTGGGCCTACTACTCCGGCAGAGGTTCGCGATTTTCGGCCTTGCGAGGATATTATCGGCGGTTCGTAGAAGTTTGCTTCTATCTCGCACCATTGACTAGGTGACTCGTAAGCGGCCAAGTTTGATGGATCGATGCTTGTGGCGGGGTTTCTAGTCTTTGAAAGAAGAGGCGACCGCCCGTTCTTACTCTTCGGAGGTCGGATGGTTATGTCGTGTATTGTGATCGTCGGGCATCGGGTTGGGATGTGTGTTGATGCAGCATGGCGGGGTTATAGCATATGCATCCCGACGGTGAGAAACACGAGAGGAACTACCCCACCCATGATTTGGAGTTGGCGGTAGTGATTCACGCTTTGAAGATCCGAGGCACTATTTGTATGGGGTTCACGTGGATATTTATACAGACCACAAGAGCCTCCAAGATATCTTCACCGAGAGGAGTGAACTTACGACGAGAGGCGGTGGTTAGAGTTGCTTAAGGATTACGATGTTGATATCCTGCACCACCCGGAAGGCCAATGTTGTGGCGGATGCTCTTAGTCGTAGGTCGATGGGAGCCTATCGGATGTGCAGCTAGAGAGGAGGACATGGTTCGTGATTTGCATCGATTAGCGAGCCTTGGTGTCCGTTTGATTGATTCGATAGCGGTGGGGTTAGAGTTCGTGAGGTTGCCAGTCTTCCATCGTCGAGGAGGTGAAGAGGGCAACGATTCGAGGATCCGCCAAATTTGATTCGATATCGTGATACTGACTCTTCGTGAGGCAAGGGTCCTTTTGAGATAGCACGATGGGGTGCTAAGGTTTGAAGCGGTGTGTGTTCGGATGTTTGAGGACTTGGCAAAGAGTTCTTGGGAAGCACCACGCGGCGTTACTCTATCCATCCGGTCGACCAAAATGTACCACGACCTTAGATCGGTGTATTGGTGGGATGGCTTGAAGAGGGACGTTGCGAGTTCGTAGCTCGGTGCGTGTTGTCGGCGGTGAAGGTAGAGCACGAGAGGCACGGTGGTGCATTGCGGCGATTGAGATCCGACCGGAAGTGGGAGGTAATCAACATGGACTTCGTCACGGGATTACCTCGCACTCGGAGGAGACATGATTCTATATGGGTTATAAATCGACGGTGTGAAATCAGCCACTTTCTTCCGTCGGGGCGACTTTTGGTGAGGATTATGCGGACTTTACATCAGAGATCGTCGATCGCATGAGTCCCTACTTGATCATATCGCATGCAGGCGATTTACGGCTAACCTGAGGTCCTTCGAGAGGTTTAGGGACGCGGTGAGCAAATCGCATTTCATCCACGCAGGCAGACGGGCGAGCGCACTATCCGCACTCTTGAGGATATCTGCGAGCTGTGTTATTGACCGATGGTAGTTGGGAGGATCATTTTCCTCTAGTTGAGTTCGCGTATAATAATAGCTACCACTCCGGTATTCGGATGGCGCCTTATGAGGCCTTGTATGAGGAAGTGCAGATCGCCTATAGGCTGGTTCGATGTGGGCGAGTGCGGCTAGTGGGACAGATTTGGTGCAGCAGCGATGGATAAGGTGAAGCTTATCGAGGCGGCTATTGACATCGAGTCGGCCAAGTCGTATGCAGATCATCGTCGTCGGCATCTTGAGTTCGAGGTTCATGACTGGGTTTTCCTAAAGGTGTCACCCATGAAGGGTGTGATGAGATTCGGGAAGAAGGGGAAACTCAGCCCAAGGTACATTGGGCCGTTTCAGATTGTCCGCAGGGTAGGCAAGGTTGCTTATGAGTTGGATCTGCCGTCCGATCTGGAAGCAGTGCATCCGGTTTTTCACGTATCTATGCTGAGGAGATGTATCGGGGATCCATCTAGGGTACACCCGATTGACGATGTCCAGGTGACCGAGGGGTTATCGTATGAGGAGATTCCCATAGCGATAGTCGATCGTCAGGTTAGGCGTCTGCGGACCAAGGACGTGGCTTCCGTCAAAGTCTTGTGGCGGAACGAGCTCAGGGAGGAGATGACGTGGGAAGCCGAGGAGGACATGAGGCAGAAGTATCCTCATCTTTTCCCCACACCTCCAGGTAATTCACTTTCCTACTTGTAAATTTTCGTTATCATTTCTGCCTAAGTGTTGTTCTGTGGCCGTGTGTGGCATTTGCGACTGTTTAAGTTTTGAAGAATCTTATCGTTAACTGTCTTGGGAAGGAACATTCGGGACGAATGTTTCTAAGGGGGGGAGAATGTTATACCCCGTTTTTCCAGAGTATGTACGTAAGGGAATACGTACGAAAGTCTAGCCTTAAAGATAAGCCTTGGACGTTTTTTTTGTACACAACTCACTAAAAGAATCGTTTTCCGACGAAACGTTTCCCACTTCGTGAGTAAATTCCGGCTATGCCATTTCTTATTTTGCGGATTTTTCCGAGAGACGAAACATTTTGGACCAACGGAGGGTGACATGTCACCCTCGCATTGAAGCAAGTGGGGTGGCTTTGGGCGATTGGGCGTCAAGAGGGTGTTGGCCTTGGCGATTGGTTCCTTGCTTAGGCCTTGTTTTGTGCCATGTTTTGTGGAGTGTTTAGGAGTGTTTTGTGGAGTAGGGGTTAGGGTGCACTTGGCTTGATCTTGGCCTTACACTTGCCTTGCACTTGTCTTCATCTTGGCCATTGGTTGGCCAAGGCTTGAGCTATAAATACCCTCTTGAGATGAAGAGTTCTTCATCCACAAAAGCTTTCCAAGTCTAAAAATCCTTCCCTCTCCCTTAGTAAGCAATTCGTCCAACACCACCCCCCTCGAGAAGCTTGGCCGAGGCTACCCCAGCCTAGCCGAAACCTACCCCCTCCTTGGTAGAAAAGTTGCCTTCTTGTATTGTTATAATGCCCAAAATACCCTAGCCCAAATACCTTAGTACTTAGTAGAAGTTGTGAAGAACTTCTAAGGTTTCCTTGGAGCATACAACTTAGGAGCAAAACCTTGCTCAGGCGCGACTTTTTCTAGGATATTATTGGGCTTACCGAGGTAACTAATCCTAACCCTCTTTTGAATTAGAGAATACTTACTGTTGCAGAATAAGAATAAGTATAAATACTTAGAAGAATATCACAGAATAGAATTGAACTGCTACCACAGTAGAAGGGTTTGAAAGAAGAATAATCAAACTGTACTTACATAGGACTGTTTTCTGATGAACTTATATAGCTCACTTGGTAGGGAAGTCTGCCCAACTTTCCATAGAATTGTGAACCCTCTGTTTAGAATGACCTTGAGTAGTCTTTGATAGATATCTGTGACTATTATAGGTGACTCTGCTGTGCGACATATTCAACTTGGCGGTAGTTTTTATTTGAGAAGGTATGTGATTCTTCCTAAAGCATGATATTTTACAATATGTATATAGTACGGTAGACGTACATGTGTTAACTGAATAATAACTAACGGCAATGTCTTTGACTTAAGCCTGAATAATACTTACGGCAATGCCTCACGGCTTAAGCTGAATAATACGTCTGCAATGCCTCACGGCTTAAGCTGAATAATAAAGAATCAAAACATTTCAAAAGGACTCATGAATCATTTTTACAGAAGAGAACTAATTGGTTTTTAAAACAGAAGCTTAAGAGTTATACTAGCTTTATGGGAAGTTAAGTATAACCACTTAAGATTGATAAAAGAAACAAGTTGCCTATGTATTTATAACAGACTTATATTAAATTGTGAAAAGAATAATAAGATGGTTTGATAAGTAGACATGACATGTTGCTATGTGTGTTAGTACGCATAACGTTTGTATAAGTGAGTATCCTTGTTGTACTTATGTTGTTTAAAGATAAGTCGTTATGTTAGTGTACTATCACTCACCTCTTGAGATGATACCGGGGGTTAAGCTGCCCTCCGATGCGGGGTAGACTCAGGCGGTCTGGGACCATGATTCGAGAATACCTCATGCGGGTCCAGGGGGCCTATGCGAGCTCTGAGAGTTCGTGTTAGTATGCGGGGTTATGCCTCACGCGGTCTATGTGGCCACGCGGACAATGAGTCCAGGCGATGCCGGAGTAGCTACCCTCGATGCGGGGTTATACCTCATGCGGGCCCGTGAGTGGCCTATGCGGACTCGGAGTCCGTGATTAGGCTTGCGGAATGAGGATGTGGGCGAGTGGCCTGTTTCGATCATTCGCAGCCTAGACAAGACTTATTACGATTTACCTATTGTTGCTCTTGTTTGTGATGTGGCACTATGTGCGGTTTCTCGTTGTTTCACACATATTTGTAAACCGGTTTTAAAAATGATATGTTTTCATTTAAGTACTTCTGATTTCGCATACTTAGTACTGTTATCGACCTCCTTCGGGCTGCGTTCATGCCGCAGTAAGGGCAGCAGTGCTAGATCCGCATCCTTAGGATCTCTACGTTGGTGTCGGGAGCTCCATCTCTTGGAGGCTCTACTTTTGGTATGATCTCCCGTTGTAGATAGTTTTTGCGATCGGGGTATGGCCCGTCCCGCCATAGTTGTATATTTCCTTAAGTGCAGTAGTCATGTTATGCGATTGTCGGATGTAACTGCTAAACCATGATTATATATATATGCCGAAAGGCGATGTTTTCTCACATAATCTGTGTCTTATTTTATAAACTGTTTCATGTCTTGCTTTATGTTTCCGCTGATTACTCTGATGTATGACTACTTGGGTGCCCCGGTAAGGCACCAGTCACGGGCCCCGGAACGGGTCGTGACAGGAGCTTTTTGCTACTTGTCGATAATCGTCGCGAGGTATGTGAGCCTCTTCCTTCTTTAGACATGATTCTATGTATGTTGATTTACTCTACGTAAGGGTTATGTCTAAGTTATCCTAAGTTCTTACCAAGTCTTATGGGGGATGTTGGTAAGAGTCGTTAGGAGGTATTTGGAGCAAAGTTGACTTGGCTAATTTATGGCACGAATGAGAATAAGTATCGAACGAGCCAATTGCAGCGTTAATAAAGGAAAATGTAATGACGATAAATTATATTAAAACAAGTAGAATTCTCCATATGCATAGAAGCTAAGATAAGACAAAAAATTGTATTACATTTTCTAGATCATGGCTGCTTTAATGAGATCATTATAAACAAGTATAACCTATTCACACATATAAGGCATATGTTGCTTAATTTAAAGAGTTTACGTTATAAAGTGTTAAGACTATGAACTATGAATTCTAAAAAGGTTAAGAGACTTTATTTTTTCAAGATATGAGACTTGATCTCTAAAGTACGAAACTTGATTTCTAAAAGATAAGAGACTTGAAAGTATATGATCCTTGGTTTTCGAAAGTATAAGTCTCTTGGTTATAAAAAGAATGTATTTTCCTAAAGTATAAAGTTAGTATAACGACTTTCTGGGAAGTGGGTTATAATAGCTTTATGGAAAGTTAAAAGAGTGGTTTACTCTAAGTAATGATAAATGTTTTGAAATAAAGAAAGACAAATGGATTTAAAAGCATCAATTGCTTAAGTTTTAAGGAAAGAAGTCACTTGATTTAGAAGCCGAAAAATGTATTTCTAAAAGTGTAGTGACTTAGGTAAAATGTAAACAAGTCTTGATACTACGGGTGTTAGTATCTTGGGGTTTTATATGAAAAGGAACCTTTTGAAAAGAAT
Organism: Przewalskia tangutica; assembly: GCA_029844215.1. NCBI lineage: Eukaryota > Viridiplantae > Streptophyta > Magnoliopsida > Solanales > Solanaceae > Przewalskia > Przewalskia tangutica. Next base: position 1,749,329 of record JAQGDG010000034.1, read on the forward strand.
GGAAGTACGTAGTACTTTGGGTTAAATTCCCGGATTTTTATGTGTGAAACGAAAGTGCCATGAGTTTATAAAAATGGAAGTCTAAAGGTTTAATGAACTTGCCTATGTTTGCTTGTGATAGCTTTGAGTGCAAGTATTATATGTTTACGTTGTCGTGACTCTCAGTTGGAGGGTCGGCTGTCTTGTTGTAAGTTTACTTGGACGTCAGAAGCGGTGATGTGGGATTCCACGTATGCTTCCATTATGATTGATCCGGACACGCTTATACGATGTGGGATTAGGGCATGTGACCGGGGCGGGTTAGATTCCTGGTTGTTTTATTACCCATGGCCACGCTTATACGATGAGGATTCCGGCACGCGACCGTGCTATGTTCGATTATTACTCGTGGGCTAGCTCCCCATGAAGACATGTACCACGATGAGGATTAGGGGCATGTTATATTATTACTCCATGGGCTAGCTCCACGTGAAGACTGCACCTACGATGAGGATGCCGAGGCACGTTATGGCCATGCTTATACGATGAGGATTAGGGGCATGCGACGTTATATATATATATATATATATGTTGTATATGTGTCTGGCCAAGCGGTGAGGTAGGATTCCACGGGCGCCTCACATGGTTATATGTTACACCTACGGCTGTCGGCAGTGATGTGGGATTCCACGGGCAGGAGATATATATATGTATTGTGTATGTGTACGCCGACAGTGAGGTAGGATGCCACGGGCGTGTCACATGGTTATATGTCACACTTATGACTGTCGGCAGTGATGGGGGATTCCACGGGCACGCCTTGATATTTGTGTGATTTGATCGCGTCCCAGATTGGGCCGGGTAGTATATGCGCCCCTCCATAAAGGGCCGGATTATGTTATGAAAGATAGGTAAGTTATATGGTAATAAACTTAATGATTTCTCCTAAGTATGTACGTAAGATTTGGCTATAATTATTAATGGAATGGAAAAGATAATGATGTGCAATTAAGTTCATGAGTGGTAATGACACGACAGGATCTGGTATGTACTTTTTATACTTGCCCCTGTCATTCTTTTGTACGGTTATGATCTGTTTACTGTACTTTGTTTCTGTTCCATATTCGGTACATGTTATCTTGACCGCCGGCTGCGTTCATGTCCGCGTGTGGAGTACACGATTGTGGATCCGCGAGCTTAGGATCCTGGTTCAAGATTTTGAGATGGCTCGATGTTCCGAGCTTGTCGTCATGGCTATGTATATTCGAGTGCAGCGGGGCCTTGTCCGTCATAGTATTGGTCCAAATCTTAGAGTGCCGTATTCACATGTAATTTGGATGGTTAGAGTTGTAATTACATTTTTGGATAGTGTAAGCCCTTTTTGGGTGATTTATATTATGGCAACCTTATCGTCTTTGCCTTGGTTTTAAAAGAAAAAAAATGTGTGTTACTTATTTTCCGCAGTTATTTTGGTATTGTATGATTAGAAGGGTGCCCAGGTAGGGCACTAGTCGCGGCCCGGGGTCGGGTCGTGACAACATCGAACCAGCCTATCGGTGACCTGCACTTCCTCCCATATAAGGCCTCATAAGGCGCCATCTGGATACTGGAATGGTAGTTGTTATTATACGCAAACTCTACTAGCGGCAAATGATCCTCCCAGCTACCCCTGAAATCAATAACACAGGCTCGCAGCATATCCTCAAGAGTCTGGATAGTACGCTCTGCCTGTCCGTCATGCGAGGATGGAATGCGATCGAGGCTCACTGCGTCCTAATCCCTTTCGGAAAGACCTCCAAGTTAGCCGTAAACCGGGCTCCTGCATGCGATATGATAGAAATAGGGACCCATGCGGTCACGATCTCTCAGATGTAAAGTCTGGCATAATCCTCGGCCGAAAAAGTCGTCCTGACTGGAAGAAAGTGGGCCGATTTTGTCAGCCTGTCGACGATAACCCAGATAGAATCATGCTTCCTCTGAGTGCGAGGTAACCCTGTGATAAAGTCCATGTTGATCACCTCCCACTTCCAGGTCGGAATCTCTATCGTCTGCAACAACCCACGTGCCTCGGTGCTCTACCTTCTTTACTGCGACAACACGGGCGAGCAACAAACTCGCAACGTCCTTCGTGCCATCCCACCAATACACAGATCTGAGGTCGTGGTACATCTTTGTCGACCCCGGATGGATAGAGTAACGCGCGATGTGTGCTTCCCCTAGAACCCGCTGCCGAAGTCCTGCAATATCTGGAACACACAACCTGCCCTCAAATCTTAGTACCCCATCAGGTGCTACCTCGAATGGACCCTTCCCCTCACGAAGAGTCGTATCACGATACCGGGTCATACTCGGATCCTCAAACTGTCGCCTCTTCACCTCCTCGACGATGGAAGACTCGACAACCTCTCGAACTCGAACCCCACTACTATCAGAATCAATCAATCGGACTCCAAGGCTCGCTAGCTGATGTAACTCGCGGACCATGCCCCTCTTCTCTGGTTGTACCTCTGATAGACTACCCATCGACCTACGACTAAGGGAATCTACCACTACATTGGCCTTCCCTGGGTGGTATAGGATATCGACATCGTAATCCTTGAGTAGCTCTAACCACCGTCTATGTCGTAAGTTCAGCTCCCTCTGGCTGAAGATATACTGGAGGCTCTTGTGGTCTATGTAAATATCCACATGAACTACATACAAATAGTGCCTCCAGATCTTCAAGGCGTGAATCACCGCTGCCAACTCCAAATCATGGGTGGGGTAGTTCTTCTCATGCTTCTTGAGCTGTCGAGATGCGTACGCTATAACCTTACCCTGCTGCATCAACACACATCCAAGCCCGATGCCTGACGCATCACAATACACCACATAGCCGTCTAGGCCCTCTGGAAGAGTAAGAACTGGGGCGGTCGTCAACCTCTCCCCGATCGGAAGCCCTCTCACAAGCATACGCCCATCAAACTTAGCCGCTTCCGAGTCGACTTAGTCAAAATGCCGAAATAGAAGCAAACTTCTCCACGAACCTCCGATAGTAACTCGCAAGGCCCGGTAAAGTCGCACTCTGCCGGAGTAGTAGGTCTAGGCCAACTCGATCGCTCGATCTTGGCCGTATCCACCTGAATACCATCGGCCCCGACAATGTGCCCAAGAAATGCCACCGAAGTCAACCAGAACTCACACTTCGAAAACTTGGCGTACAACCGCTGGTCCTGGAGAACTCTCAGCACAGTCCTCAAATGCTCTGCATGCTGCTCTGAGCGAGAATAAACCAAGATGTCATCGATGAATACTATCACAAACGTATCCAAAATGGCTTGAACACTCGGTTCATCAAATCCATAAATACCACGAGCATTGGTCAAACCGAAAGACATAACCTCAACTCATAGTGCGTCTGCAGGGTCCGAATGCGATCCTAGGGACATCCGCCTCTAACTCACACTGATGATAGCCCGATCGCAGTCAATCTTGGAGAAACATCTCGCACTGCAACCGGTCGAACAAATCATCAATCTCGGGAAGGGTATCATTCTTAATAGTCACCTTGTTCACCGCAGTAATCAACACACACATGCGCAGTCCCCATCCTTCTTCTTCACGAACAATACCGGCGCTCCCCAGGGAGAAACACTAGGTCTGATGAAGCCCTTCTCCAGCAAATCTCTCAGTTGGTCCTTCAACTCTCTCAACTCGGCAGGTGCCATTCTGTATGGCGGAATGGATATAGGCCGAGTGGCTGGCAGCACATCGATACAAAACTCTATCTCCCTCTCAGGAGGGATACCCGGGAGGTCGTCTGGAAACACATCTGGGAACTCTCTGACTACTGGAACTGACTGAAAATCTGGTACCGCAGCCTCAGTATCAAACACCCGAATGAGATGGTAGATATACCCCTTTTGCACCATCTTCCTAGCCTTGAGGTAAGAAATAAACCTACCCCTCGGCGACACAGTGTTCCCCTCCCACTCAATAACCGGCTCCCCAGGAAACTGGAACCGTACCACTCTCTCCCTGTAGTCTACATTGGCGTAGCAAGAAGCTAACTAATCCATACCCATGATCACATCAAAATCGGTCATATCCAACTCTATCAAGTCGGCTAGGGTCTGACGACTGCATAAAGACAGTGGGCAAGCCCTATATACCCGCCGAGCTACCACCGAATCTCCCACTGGCGTAGCTACCTCAAAAGGGTCTATGGACTCAGGCTCTATCCCTATCCTACTAGAAATAAGGGGAGATATATAGGACAAAGTAGAACCCGGATCTATCAAGGCATACACGCCACAACAAGCGATAAGGTACCGTGACGACATCCGCGATGCCTCCCGGTCTCGCTGGACAAGGCATAAATGCGATTCGAGGACCGCTAGAACTAGGACCCGCCACGACCTGTCGCGACCGCTGGTCCTCGAGCACCCGCCTCGGCGAGTGCAAATCAGTGAAGAGGACCCGGCGAAAGACCATGTAGGCTGACCCCTACCATCTGCGGCGCCTGCGGTGACGGCCGCATAGTGACCTGCTGGCGCAAGTGTAGCAAACTCCCAGTAGTACCACAACTCCGGAATGGAATCTACCGTGACGGACACACCGAGAGGACTCGACGGTTAGCACCTACCCTGGAAGTCCAAGTCCGGGGCCCCGATCGCCCGAATACTGGATGTCCACGAAGGCGGTGTAGGAGTGCTCAATCGCGGTGGTGCAAATCTAGTCTCTTCGAGATCGCCCACCCCGAGCCACCAAAAGACCTGCCGTCTGGCGCCTTCTTCTCACAAATCGACAACCCGCCGCCTCTACGCTCCTCACATCCCGGTCATAAGCTGCATGCGGTAATGTCCATGCCCGGTGAAGAGCTACACCTGAGCAACCCTCTGCCAAATAGTCGTCGAGCCCGGTGACGTAGCGGTGCACTCGGTCCTCCATGTCTGCCACCAATGTGGGGACATATCGAGCCAACGAGTCGAACTCCACGTTGTACTCGGTGTGCGCCTCTCTGTCTCAAAGATCGTAAATCGGCCCGTGCCCTCCTCATCCGCGGAGGCAAGAAGTGGTGAGAAAAGCCTCGAGAACTCGTCCCATACCGGAAGGGCATGCTCTCCCGGACGGCTCACGAATCAAACCGATCATTGCAGATCACGCGGCGATGTGAACCTAAGACCACCGACTCGGTCTCAAGCCCCGATCACTCTCGATCCATAGAATCGCGGATGAACTCCGGCGGATCATCCTCGTGCCTCGACCCGTAGAACTCGTGGGCTACAACTCGAAAATCCCGTAGTCTCAAGCTATCCGATCTAGGATGAACCACGGTGCTTCTTTGGAACTGCGTCCGGCCTATCCTCATGTCGCCACAATCAAGGCTAATCGCCATCTCCTCAGAACCCATCTCCTCTGCTCCAGTGTGGGACGGAGGCGCAGTATCGTGGTCTCGTAGCTGCACCGTGGCTCTAAAGTCTGCTGGGGCCGGCGGCGTCGTGGAACTCGCCGTCTGAGGTATCGTCTAGGGTAAAGACTGGGTCTGGGCCCTCGTGACCCTCTGTGTCCTACTAGCAGCTCCCTCGGCTGACTTGCCCTTCTGGGCCCGGGTTGCATGGCGTGGAGGCATAACTGGTAAAGAAAAGAAATACGTTAGAGGGGTCCAACTTATAACACAGCTCTAAGGCACGATCTCAGAGTGAGAAGAATGGAAACCAATTCTAAATATCATATAGCCTCCTGATTATTGGTGTGGTGCACAACACACCGATAATCAAGACTCTACTAGATACAGTCTGTAGACACTTTCCGAGGATTAACTGCTCTGATACCACTTTTGTCACGACCCGATTCCGGGCCCGAGATGGTGCCTTACCCGGGCACCTAAGTAGACATACATCAGAGTAACCAGCGGAATATAAAAACAAGACATGAAACATATGTAAAATGAGACACAGTTTATCCAAGAAAAGATTGTCTTTTGGCATGTATATATACACATCAAGAGTGAACAGTTACATCCCAACTTACAACAGGACTACAGACCTCTAGGAATGTAAACAACTATGGCGGGACAGGGCCCCGCCATACCCTGAATGTACATAAAGCTACAAATGACAGGGAGATCATACCCAAACGATAAGCCTCCGGAGAAACGGGGCTTTCCCAGCGGCGGTGATCCTAGGAGCGGGGATCAACAACTGGAGTACCTCTACCTGCGGCATGAACGCAGCCCCCCGAAGGAGGTCAGTACAACAAGTACCAAGTATGTGAAACTGTAAAGTACTTAAATGAAATCATATCATTTTAAAACCAATTTTTCAAATACGTTTAAACAACAATGTAACCGCACATAGTGCCACAACATAACCAAGAGCAAAAATAGATATAACATAACTGGTCTTTTCTAGGCCGCTAATGATCGAAGCAAGGCCATTCGCCCATAGTATCATTATGCGAGCCTAATCCTGGAACTCCCGCAGTCCGCATAGGCCACATAGGCCCGCATGAGGTATTCCTCGCATCGGGGGTAGCTAACCCGCGGCATCATCCTGGACCCCCGAAGTCCGCATAGTCACCTGGACCGCATGAGGTATTCCTCGCATCGGCGTAACACACCCGGAGTGATCAATCCTGGAACTCCCGCAGCTCCGCATAGGTCGCATGGACCCGCATGAGGTATTCTTTGCATCGAGGGTGGCAAATCCTCGGCATCATAACAAGTCAGGGGGGTATGTGATATAATACCGATCGCTTATCGCTTAACAACGTAAGCACAACAAGAATAACCCCCTTACACAAACATCACAAGACACTAACACACGTAGCATCATAACATGTTTACTTATCAAACCAACTTACCACACTTTCTAGAAATCATTACAAGGCTTTCATAAGCAAATAAGTAAACCGTTCCTTTTATCTTTCTTAAGTCGTTATACCTAACTTCCCATAAAACTAGTATAACACTTAAGCTTTTAAAACCAAGTATTTCTTTTCTTTCAAAATGATTAATAACTCTTTTGAAATACTTCAAGATTCTTATTATTTAAAACTCAAGTCAAAAGACATCAAAGTAAAACCAAATTTAGTTAACACACGTACGTCTACCGTACTATATATATTTCACAAATATCATGCTCAAGAGTATAGGAAGGATCACATACCTCCTCGGCTCAATCCACCTGCCAAGTCGAGTATGTCGCGCGCAGAGTATCAACCTATAATAGTTAAATACGTCTATCAACGTCTACACTACTCTGTAGAATATTCTAAGCAGAAGGTTCTTAATTCTACGGAAAATTGGGCAGCACTTCCTTACCCGTAAAACTACACAAGTCTACTGTAAATACAGCCCAATGTAAGTACAGTTCAATTCTATTCTTTTATACCATCCTTCTATATATCTTATACTTAATTCTAAACTACTACAATATGTAATCTCCAATTACAATAGAAGGACAAATATTATTACCTCGATAAGCCCAAAATTATCCAAGATATAAGTCGATCCTGAGCAACGTTTAGCTCCTATTCTGCACGCTCCGATAGCTCCAAGAAACCCTTAGATGTTTCTAAACAACTTCTACTTAATACTTCAACAAACTATGAAGATTTTCCTAGGGTTTCGTTTTGTGACTAAAGGATATAAAGTAGTATTTCCGGGGTCTTAGTATAGAGGTAACTTTGGAATACAACAAGGGATTTAGACTAAGGTATTTTGGAATAGTAACAATACTTGAAGACAATTTTTCTACCAGGGAGGGGGGTGTGTGTTTCGGACGAGAGACTTACTAAAAGGGGGGAGGGAGTTGGGACGAAACTACTACAAAAGGGGGAGGGATTTTGAGACTTGGAAATTGTTAAGTGGATGAAGAGTCTTGCAACTTAAGGGGGGTATTTATAGGACATTCAAGGGCCAAGATTAAAACATGTGTAAGGTGTAGATTTGGTTGCTTGTGCAAGTGAAGTCTTCCACCAAGTGTCCACCACAACATTGGGACATATGTCCACCACAACATTGGGACATATGTCCACCACAACTTTGGGACATATGTCCACCACAATAATGAGACATGTGGACTAGCCACTTGCACCTAAAAAAAACGTCCAAGGCTTCCCACTTGCCCCACAAAATATCTTCCAAGACCTTGACTAATTGACTTGGGGCCACTTGCCCACTAATTTCGTCCAACATGCCACCTAAGGGGGACACATGTCGCCCTCCTATCGGTCCAAAATATTTCATCTCTCGGAAAAATCTGAAATCGGTTAAAATATTAAAAACGTAAAATTTCCTTCACAAAGTTCGGAATCTTTTCCGTTAGAAGTTCACAATTTCATCCTTAACCTAATTAGGGCTTATACAATTGTACGTACGTCCTCACATACATACTCTGGAACTACGGGGTATAACAAAGATCCTTCACAATAAAACCAAAAGGGCCAAAGTCAAAAGAGATAGAGTTATTATGAGTAAATTTGCGGACAAGAATTAGGTTCTTAATGATGTGTGGGGAATATAGGGTATTCTTAAGAGAGAAGGGTGGATGAGGAGGTTGTGTGTAGGATGTACCATAGCCCCTTTATCGGAATGCGGTGGTCATTGTCAACTGTAATAAATTGAGGATGCTTTAAACTGAACAGTTTGAGAATATTACCTACAGACCGGGTGAGGTGAGATGTGGCACCGGAGACCATGTACCAAGTGTGGTTCGATTTGAGAGGAGTTAGAGAGAAGTTTCTCTCATTAAGGAAAACGCTCTCAACGTTTTCCCTTAGTTGCTCCTTCGGTTTTTCCCATCTTCCCCCCCTATATTCTACCATTGTTTCACCACGATTTGAAGTTTAATGTACACAGCATGAAAAGGTCTAAACGTTACACACACTCCAACAATGATTCAGGAGGCTCAGGAAGTTCGACGAAGGCCAGAACTAAGAAAAAGAAAAAAAATGGCAGAAGTCCAATCATTGTTGAAGAAAATCTGATCCCGTCAGTTTCAGACCCAACAGTACTAGTTCATGTCACACCTGATTCCCGTATCCCACTTGAGAATGTAGCAGATGATTCTATGCTGCAAAAGATACATGAATGGGGCAAAAGTATAGAAGTCGAGGGCTTGGATAATAGTGAGTTTGAAGGGGGAAATTTTCGTGGTTCACCAATAACCAACCTGCATTAATCCCTTCATTACTCACGAAATGAGTACCCCCACAATGCCTGGAAATCTGCTCAGGCAAGAAAGAAAGGAAAAACAAAAGGGTCAGGAATTGAAATTGTTGATGATAGGAGTGCTGGCATACTCGGGTCCAAACCGGGTCAAGTCGCGGGTCAGCGGTTCAGGGCGGGTCAGGTGGGTGCCTATGGGTTCAGGAATTATCCCGTTATGCTTAGATCTAGATCAGTTGGGAGTATTGAAGAGACTTCTAATCCCAAAGAACCTTTCACGGGTGCCAAAGTGTCTCAATTTAATGTCGCGGATACCAAAGAACCTCTTCGAAGAACGGGACGAGGCGTGAGGCAGAAGGCTAAGGCGGTGCAGGCGGGAGTCCTTGAGACTCTGAGCATTCCCATTATGCTTGGATCGAGTTCTGTTGGTGGAAACAAAGTGCCTAACATTAATGCTGCGGGAGCCGAGGAGTCACAATTTAATGTTGTGGGTATCGAAGAGCCCCCTTTAATGATGGGCCATTGCGTGGGACAACAAGCTAAGGCGGGGCAGACGGGAGTTATTGAGCCTTTGAGCATTCCCATTATGCTTGGATCGAGTTCAGTTGGTGGAAAAGAAGAGTTATATTTCCCCAAGGTACCTAACATTAATGCCGCGGGTGCCGAGGCATCGCCATTTAATGCTGCGGGTATCAAGGAGTCTCCATCAATTACGGGCCATTTCGTGGGACAGAATTCTAAACCGGCTCATAAAGAGTCAGTCGAGGTATATTCCCGCATTGCAAGGACAAAGGTCAGTTGTGGGGCACGAAGTTACTTCTAATTCCAAGGTGCCTCGGCAAACCATGAACATTAATATCTCGGGAACCAATATGTTAGACTTAAATGCAGCGGGTCTTTATGATGGTCTGATTTCCAAGACGGGGCAGGGGGATAACCATGGGTCATTAACTATTCCCGTAAAGCAAGGAGCTAAGTCAGTTGTGAGAAACAAAGATAATTCTATTTCCAAGGAGCCTAGGAACTCCATGACCATTAATAACGCGGGAGACGAGGGGTCAGCCTTGAATGTTGCGGGATCCAAAGAGTCCTCTCGTGTTTTAAGACAACAACCCCAGATTTCTTTAAGTGTCACTAATGAAGCCTTCCCTACTTTAGATAGTTTGCTAAGTGGAGTCAATGTCAAGAATCACAACAAACCTTTCGTCTTTAATACTTCCTTGGATTCGAGTAAAGTCTTGAACATACCTCCTCTCTCATCTAATACCCCTTCACTACCCTCTGAATTACACAACACCTCACCCCTTCTATCTTCTCTTCCTTCTTTTACTCCTGAAACCCAACACAAATTCCCTACCCTCCCAAATGGTACGCGAATCCTCTCTCTTATCGCGCCCAAGCTCGGCCTCCTACTCAACCCTCTGCCTATACCTCCAGATATACCTCCCAATGATTTACACACTAATGCATCTTCTAAACCACATCATATTCCTGCCGCGGCTACTACTCATAACAATCTTCCCCCAAACCATGGCAAAGGTACCTTCCCTCCCAAAAAGACTTATGCTGGAGTCTTTGCGGGAACTAGGATTGAGGCAAAGGGTATGAAGTTACAATTTATTGAACAACAAGTGGCGTAAGTAGATATAGAAGTTGAAGATGAAGTTCCTTTCATAGAAACATGGGGCTATTGCCTAATAGGTTGCTTCACTGTCCTTTCCGGAAGAAGCATCAATACCATTGTGAAAGGATGGGAGTTAAATGCCGTATTATACCATATGGCAAAGGCTGGACAGTGTTCAAATTCATGACGGAGGAGGACCGCACTAATGTACTTCACGGAGGCCCTTATATGGTCTACGGGAAAACTATGATGCTCAAGGCTATCAATAAAGGAGTTCTAATAACGGATGACTTATTCATGGACATTCCTATTTGGGTCACTTTTCCGGACATTCCCCTTTCTATTTGGAGTGCAACGGGCCTTAGTAAGATTGTTTCACGTGTAGGAAAACCTCTTGATACGGACCAATAGACTACGGAACGGTCTAACATGAACTATGCAAGAGTTCTAGTGGAAGTGGATGTTAGCAAGGAGCCAATAATGGATTTTGTCGTCAAACTCCCCGATAACAGAAGGTATACTCAAAGGGTAAACTATGAGAATTACCCGGACTTTTGCTATCATTGTGCGGCTTTTGGGCACAACCATTTGAAGTGTAGGAAGCTGAGGGATGATGACAACAATGAGGAAGCTCCCAAAAAACGCAATACTGAGGTACCCCCTAACAATAAGGAAGATTCTACTTGTTTGGAGGTCAACAGAGGTACGGGTGGAACTAACCCTCCTCCCCCTCATCCACCAACTTCTCAACATCCCGTAGATGCTAATAACTTGATGGACATTGAAGAAAGTGAGCACACAACACCTCCTGGTACCGGAAGTTTGGGAGAAGCATCACATGACGCGGGTCCTCCGGTTTTGGGTCTTTCTGGCCCACCATGTTTGCGGGATTCTCAAGCAAGGTCCTCACTGCCTAATTCTCACCATGGCAGTGCACAACATGTTAGGATAAGTTGTGAGTCAAAACATTCTGATTCTGAGATGCCTTTGAATTCGCAAGATTCATTGGATGGTGATAAATACAAGGGTGCTACGGAAAAGGCTCAAATTGTGTCACACAACGTTACCTTTGAGCGCGGGGAACATAGCTTGGCTGAATCTCATGCTATGGCTTCCAGCAACAAAGATGATGGATGGAAAGAGTTTTGTCAAAAAAGAATGGGCCAAAAAGCAGTGGGAAAGCGAAGGCAGCCAAGCGCGGAGGTGCTAACAAAACCTCCTTTGTTTCCTAATGAAAATACTTTGTTGGAATGTCCGTGGTCTTTGCGGACAAAGGGATAAGGCAGCCACGCAAGCTATAGTGTGTAGTATCACAAAACAGCATGACGCGGCTATGATTTGTCTATTGGAAACTAAACTGTCTCGGCGACGAATCTTTCTCTACTCAAAGATTCAAAGCTTGGAAGTTTTGCTCAAATTTGGAATTCATTGGAGGCGGAAGAATGCTATTACTTCGGGATCCCTCTAGGGTTTGTTGCGAAGTGCTTGGTATGGACTCTCAGCATATCCATGTCCAGGCAAGTTGCAATATAACACAAGTGTCCTTCCTTGCCACATTTGTGTAGCAAGTTTATAGCATCTCGAATAGAAGGAAGCTTTGGCATCACCTTACTCACTTGGGCATTGGCATCACTAAGCCTTGGATGATTATGGGAGATTTCAACACTTATTGCAACCCTAATGATAAGGTGGGGGATCCTCCTCTCACGCCTTATGTACTTAGGGATCTTGGTAATTTCAGGATTTCTCATGGACTAGAAGACGCTCCTTCTTCCGGTTCCTTCTACACTTGGACAAATGGTTCGATTTGGTCCAAGCTTGATAGAGTGTTGATGAATCAAAATTGGAGTGATTTGACCCTGGAATGCACGGCCAATTTTATGCCTATGGAACCTGTCTCGGACCACTGTCCTGTAATAGCCACGGTTATTGCATCCTATAATATTGGGAAGCGCCCTTTCAAGTTCATGAATATGTGGCTTTCTCACCCAGCCTTTGAGCACATATTGACTTCATGTTGGAGACAAGACATATTGGGAACTGCTCAATTCGTCCTTGCCTCAAAATTGAAAGCCTTAAAGCAACCATTAAGGGCATTGAACATAAGTGACTTTGGGGGTATTGAACAAAGAGCAAAAGGGGCAAACATGGAGTTTAAGGAGGCCATCAATGCACACATGGAAAATCCCTTTGATGAGGAGCTAAAAGCCAAGGTTAAGTCCTCAAGAGCTAGAGCAAACACCTTACTGGAAGCAGAAAGACACTTCATAAGGCAGAAGTCAAGACAGAAACACTTGATTGGAAGTGATAGATGCTCCAAATACTTTCATAGCTTGATCAAGAGGAGTAATGTCAGGAACTCAATTAACTTTCTTGTTAAAGCTAATGGTACTATCACTACATCTCCAGAAGAAGTTAAGAAGTTGCTTGTTGAATTTTACAAAGATCTATTAGGTACTTCCAGATCCACTACCAACTTTGATCCTGAAGTGTTCAACTATAGCCCGAAGCTAAGTGAAGAGGAGAGATTACAACTTTTGCATTTCATCACCCCAAAGGAGATTTGGGAAGCTCTTTCTGATATAGGCAATGACAAGGCACCTGGACCGGATGGTTATTCTTTGCCTTCTTCAAGAATAGATGGAGAGATGTGGGCCATGATGTTGTAAGAAGTGTCCAAGAGTTCTTCTCTACTGGAGTTCTTTTGAAGCAGGTGAATCATACCATCATTACCCTATAGCAAAGACTGATCATGATCCTAAGGTAAATGATTTCAGGCCCATCGGATTGACTAATGTGGTCTATAAGATCATCACAAAGATTCTAGCTAACAGAATGGCATTAATCCTTCCTTCTCTCATTGACAAATCCCAAGGGGCTTTTGTGAAAGGAAGAAACATGATGGACAACGTATATGTGGCACAAGAGCTTGTGAGAGGATTTAATAGAGCCAGAGTCTCACCAAGATGTATGCTTATGGTGGACCTTGGAAAGCATTTGTCTGATCTCTTGGAGTTTCCTCGAATTGGTACTAAGAAGTCTAAAATTTCCAGACAGATTTATAAGTTGGATCATGGAATGTGTTAGCTCAACCTCCTTCTCCCTCTCTATCAACGGTGAGCTACATGGATACTTCAAAGGTAAGCGCGGCCTTAGACAAGGTGATCATATGTCCCTACTCTTTTATCTTATGCATGGAATAACTCTCAAATCGCTTAAAATGAAGTCGAGGCAAGAGCTTTCTCATATTTTCCAAAGTGCAAGAATTTGGGCATTACTCATCTTGCTTTTGCGGATGACCTCATGCACTTTGCCAAAGGAGATATATCTTCAGTTGGGATTCTTATGAATTGTCTGGAAGAGTTGGAGGCTGCCTCGCTAACTCTTAACCGCCCAAATCCTCTGTCTACTTAGCGGGAATGCATATTACTGTTCGTGAATTGATATTGTCCAGAGTGGGATTCGCCATTGGTAGCTTTCCGGTACGATACTTGGGGATCCCTTTGTCCCCAATTTCAGTCTCGGTGGACCAATTTGCTCCATTCACTAGTGCAATTTCAATTACATTGAAATGGGGACATCACACTCTTTCTTATGCGGGCAAGCTGGAACTTATCAAGTCGGTTGTCCAAGGGGTTGAGAGCTTTTGGTTCCGGGCACTTCTTACCCCGGCCACTATTATCAACAAGGTACGGTCTGCTTGTATTTAGTTCTTATGGGGAGGGAAACCACCAAGAGTCGTTTGGGATATCATTTGCTTGCCTCAAGCTGAAGGTGGCTTGGGTCTAATGACCATCAAGGAATGGAATCATGCCTTGCTATCCAGGACTATTTGGCAAACTCACATGGATGCTGATTCTCTATGGGTCCAATGGATCAATAGCCACTATTTGAGAGGTAATACAATTTGGGACTATGAGGTACGTCCTAGGGACTCCCCCTTACTCAAAAGATTTGTGGAATTCACGACAAATTTGTTTCTATCTTTGGTAGCCATGGTAATGATATTGAGGGCTTTACAAAGTGTTGTACCAACGGTAAATTTGATTCAAGCCTAGTGTATGATATCTTGCGCACTCCGCAAGTTAAAAAGCCTTGGATGTCACAAATTTGGAAAGGCTTCATTCCTCCCAAATTCTCTTTCACTGTGTGGCTAAATTGCAGAAAGCGGCTAGCTACTAAGGATACTCTTTCATATCTCAACTTGGAAGATAATTCTTGCGGGTTCTGCAAGCAAGCTAATGAAACAAGGGAACACCTCTTCTTTACTTGCCCCTACACACACATGATTTGGAAGCACATAAAAGACTGGTTGGGCATTAGAAGAGCGATGACAACTGTTGAAAGCTCCCTTAAGTGGATTAAGAAAGATCACCGCGGGACAAGCATTCGAGCCAAAGCTATTTTGCTTACTTTTTGCATAGTGGTCTTTGAGATTTGGAGGGCAAGAAACACATTGCTCTTTGAAGGCACAAGCTTTCCGGCAGAAGAGGTCATTGCAAGAATCAAAACAATATCTTATAGAGTTCTTTATGATTTTATCCCCTCTTGTAATGGCACCATTTGAGTGACCACCCCTCCCCTCCCTCACTTCTTGTTTACTTTACGTTGAGGCTTGAGATACCTCAACGACTGATTGTAGCCACTTTTATTTTCGTTATTAGTAATAATATTTGCATTTACCTAAAAACAAAAAAAAAGTGTGGTTCGATTCGCAAATTCGTCACAAAGCTGGCCGAATCGCAGGATCCATCTTTGAGTGCGGGCTGCTGAAACTGGCCTTGCATAAAGTGAGATTGCTGCTGGTACTGAGCTGGTCGAGGGCCCAGCAACCCTGGTTGGGCATACAGGTTGAGCCACTGTTGTTGTATCGTTGTCGCGCGCTCTTTGGTATTGTTGGCGCCACGCCCAACAGCATCTTGGGGATCGCGTGGGCTGCTGCTGCTGGTTCTGTTGGCCGCGACCCTTGCCACGATCGCGGCCTCCTCTGCCACCGCGGCCTTGCCGCTGCAGGGATTTTCCGGAGGCGTTTGGCTGGCAGGAAGCTGATTTTGGGGAGGCATTTCGACGGCTAACGCCTTTTGATTATGTTCATCCTATTTAGAACGACGGGTTTCTTCAAGAAACAACTGTAAGTGAGCTTTGTTAAAACTGAGAACGTGTCACGACCCGACCTCGGGCCCGCGATTGGTGCCTTACCCCGGGCACCCTAGTGTTACTACATCAGATAAAAACCAGCGGAAATAAACTCATAGACATGGAACAGTATAAAATAAGAAATAGGCTAACCAAAACGGTCACCTTTCTGCATATATATAACAAAACCTGAACAGTTACATCCTTTACAAGCCCAACTCACAACAGGACTACAGACCTCTAAGAATTTGATATAACAACTATGACGGGACAGGGCCCCGCCATACCCCTGAATGTACAAGTACCTACAATGACAGGGAACCATACCAAAAGATAAGCCTCCGGAGAAACGGAGCTTTCCAATACGCAGAACCGTGATCCTATGAGCGAGGATCAACAACCGGTGTACCTCTACCTGCGGCATGAACGCATCCCCTCGAAGGAGGTCAGTACAACAGGTACCAAGTATGTGAAACTGAAAGTACTATAATGAAATCACATTTCATCCTTTTAAAAGACCATTTTACAATAAATAAACAGTTATGTCAAGTCAGAGACGCATGCCCTCAAAATCATCACTCACATAAAACTATGGGTCTCACGCCCACAATATCAATCATGCCCATGGAACTCCTTCCTCACTGCCGACAATACATGATGTAAAACAACACCCCTATGTGTACCTGAACACTAGATCCTGCCTGCGTCATAAAACCGATCGGGCCAAGTAGAATAGCCAACTACCAGATCCAATTCCTGTATCATAAAACTTTACGGGCCAAGTACGGAATCCAACTACCAGATCCAATCCTGTGTCACGCAACTGACAGGAGCAAGTATCTTAAGCCAACGTACCAGTGCCAGCCGTCTCACGAGATATGACCGGGGCAAGTATCTTAAGCTATCTACCAGTGCCTGCCGATACACGAGAAATGACCAGGACAAGTATCTAAAGTGTGCCTGTAACACATGTACAAATCAAGACCGTGACCACTCATCACTGCGGCAAGCTTCATGGATTAGCGGTCCATGGACTAATAACATAACCGGGAATCTAACCCGCGCCATGGCCGCATGCCTCCGGCATCTTACATCGGTGAAAGCATGGCCATGGAACAATCCGAGTGGACGCATACCCGTGGACCATCCAACGTGTCAGTATGCCCAAAGGAACAATATAATGGAAACATACCCGTGAGCCACCCAACGTGTCAGTATGTCCAAGGAAATAACAAGATAACACTCATAGTGGAAGCATACCCGTGGACCATCCAACAGCGTCGGTATGTCCAAACAAACAACCAGATAACCGGCCCTCCATCGAGAGACGCGGTAGGATAGAAATACAACACTTGCACAACAAAGGCTATCACAACAAGCATAGGCAAATTCAACGTACTTTTAGACTTTTATTAACATGTAAACTGATTCACCAATTTTTATCAACTCCAAGTACTTTCATTTTATGCCAACAATCCGGGTTTTAACCCCAAAGTACAACATACTTTCATTCTTTCAAAAAGACCTCTTTTTACGTAAAAGCCACACGATACTAATACTCGTAGTATCAAAACACGTTTTCTTTTCAAACCAAATTACTACACCTTCAGAAAATCCTTACAAGGCCTTTAAAATCAAGTAAGTAAACCGTTCTTTTTATCCTCCTTAAGTCGTTATAACTAACTTCTCATAAAGCTATCATAACACTTATACTTTTTAATAATTCAAAACAACCACATTCGTTTGGAAAACCAAGAGAACCTATTCTTTTTAAAACCAAGTATCAATTTCCTTCCGAATAATGATTCATAACTTTTTTTTTTGAAATATTTCAAGGTTTTTAATATTTAGAACTCAAGTCAAGGACATCAAAGTGAAACCAAATTCATTTAACACACGTACGTCTACCGTACTATATATTTCACAACAATCATGCTCAAGAGGATATGAAGAATCACATACCTCCTCGGCTAAATCCACTTGCCAAGTCGAATATGCCGTGCGTAGAGTATCAACCTATAATAATCAAATACGTCTATCAACGTCTAGACTTCTTCGTAGAATATTCTAAGTATAAAGTTCCTTATTCTACGGAAAATTGGGCAGCACTTCCCCCGTATCTACGTACTTTTCCACCTTTTTCAAGGCCCGATATCAATAGCCAACAACTCAAAGGGGATTACAAGCCTAACTGGACATGTAACATTCTGCCCCACAATAAACCTAAACAGTCTATTTCTTTTTAATCTTCCCTCCACATATCATATACTCAATTATAAACTACTACAATATGTAATCTCCAATTACAATAGTAGGACAAAGATCATTACCTCGATAAGCCCAAAATTATCCAAGATTTATAAGTCGATCCTTAGCAACGTTTAGCTCCTATTCCTTACGCTCCAATCCACTCCGAACAACCCTTAGAATTTTCTAACCAACTTCTCTTAACACTTCATCCAAAATATGAAGATTACCCTAGGGTTTCACTTTGCGACTATTGGAATAACGTAGTATTTCCGGGATCTTTGTGTTGGGATAAATTTAGAACACTACTAGGACACTTGGCTAAGGTATTTGGGATTAAACAACAACAATTGAAGAATTTCTTCACAAGTGGGGTGTTTGGCCGAAAGCTCAACAAGGGAGGGAGTATTATTTTTGTCTTGGAAAAACTCTAAGTGTTTGATGAAGTCTTGCAAGCTTAAGGGGGTATTTATAGGACAACCAAATGCTAGGATGCAAGCAAGTGTGTGGTTTAGATTGGGGACATGTGTGTGTGGGCCCCACAAACCACATGACCAATAAAATCACGAGACATGTGTCTTGCCACATGTCTCTCCATTTCGGCCAACAAGCCACATGGCACACCAATTCAGCCAACATGGCCACATGGGGGCGACACGTGTTGCCCTCCTATTCGTCCAAAATATTTCATCTCCCGAAAATATTTATAATGGCCAAAATCTCGAAAACAATGTGAGCCCCACAAAACCGTAAATTTCTCCCGTGGGCCCCACGTGACCAATTCCGGAAAATAAAATCCATAATTTTATTATAATCCAAGAAGTACAGATACCAAAATTGAGAATCCAATTCCCAATAATAAACTTTTTCCTTCACGAGGTTCGGAATATTTTCCGTCAAAAATTCAAATTTTTCTTCCCTTTCGTACTTAGTGTTATATTCTCGTACGTACGTCCTCACATACATACTCTGAAACTACGGGGTGTAACATTCTTCCCCCCTTAGAAACATTCGTCCCGAATGTTCTTTCTAAGTCTCCAAACACACATGCGCCGGTATAGTCTTCACTACTATACTTACAAAACCAATTATGCCACACATGGCCATAATATAACACACGCGCAAAACTCAAATCCAAGCCAACGAGGAATCACCTCTAACGTGTATAACACCACAATAAGCTCTCACCCATGGTCTAAAGGATACTCTCTTCGCACCTTCACTTCACAAAAATGATCACTTCCATTCTCTTAACACATGTTCGCTTCTTTTCTTACTCGTCATACCCTTCTCGTACACCCGAACTCTTTCTAATACGTGTACCACATTTCAGTCATCGCTTCAGCTTTCAAAAATCTTGGGGTTACTACCACCAACTTGGTCATTATACTAGATTCCATTTCTTTTAAGGCCATTCTCGGCCTTCACGACCCGATTCTGGTCGAACGCGTCCACGAACTCGTACAATGGTTACCTAGACTTGGGCCTTGCACCCTCGTGACCCTGCCACCTAGCGGGACCACCACAATCTGACCCCACCTCATTCCGGGCTGCGGGTTGACCCGCGATCTGGCCTCAACCCGACCCATTTCATACCAAACTCTTGTTCCCGGTCCGGAACAATCTCACTATTCAAGTCATGAAAACCAAGTGGTCTTCTTAGCTTAATTACCCACTTTCATTTCACACCACTCATGGAATTATCACACTAATATACCCCACGTATACTATGTACCTTGACGAAGATCACCCGTAAAATCTTTTACTCAAGGCGGCCTTGTATCTAAGGTCTCAACGTGTAATATTCTAAGGCTCACAATCCCCATACATCAAAACCTACCTTTCCTTCTAACCAGGTGTCTTAAACACAATTTACACAATGCTATCCGAACATAACACTTAACATATAATCATTTTATCCCACATACTAGTCTCTAGAGGGTTAAAGATATACCTGTAACTATTGCTTCACTTTCCCTTTGTCGCTCTAATCATAATCCTGACCTGCTGGGCGCATAGCTATAGAAGGCGATGAACCCGCTACCGATCCCGAAGGATGAGTCTTAACATCTGCGCTACCTCTGCTCAGACAATTTCTCGCAAAATGGCCCTGCTGGCCGTATGTAAAACAAGCTCTCTGAACACCATGACACTCCCCCGCATGGGGGTTACCACATTGGTCACACCGAGGTAAGGGTGGCTTCATCTAGCCAACACCCCTACTCCCCTGAAAACCTGAACCCTTGGAGCCCCGACACCTCTGAATACCTGGACGCCAAGATCGTGGAGGACCACTGCATCTTGGCGGAGGCGCATAACTAGCCTGCTGCTGAGGCGGTCCGCCTTGAAAGCTACCAAAGGACCCTGTTGTCATGTCCCTCTTCCGCTGATATCTGTCAATCCGTTGGCCTCTACGTTCCTCACTCCCAAGTGCATAAGCCTGCATGCGGGCATTGTCCATGCCCGACTGAAGAGCTACACCCGAGCAACCCTCTGCTAAGTAATTATCGAGCCCTATGACATAGCGGTGCACTCTGTCCTCCATGTCTGCCACTAAAGCGGGGACGTACCGAGCCAACGAGTCAAACTCTACGTTGTACTCCCGAACCGTCCGCCCGTTCTGCCTCAACATCAGAAATCTATCGGCCCGAGCTCTCCTCATCTGCGGAGGCAAGAAATGGCTAAGAAACACCTCTGAGAACTCGTCCCAAACAGCTGATAGAGCATGCTCCCCCCGGGACAGTTCCCATGAGTCAAACCAGTCGACTGCAGTATCACGCAGCCGATGTGAACCCAATACCACCGACTCTGTCTCCGAGGCCTTGATCACTCTCATGATCCGCTGCAACTGTCGGATAAACTCCTGAGGATCATCCTCAGTCCTCGACCCATAGAACTCTGGTGGACTGCAACTCAAAAAGTCCCGAAGTCTCAAACTATCAGATCTGGGGTGAACTACGGGCACAACCGGAACCGCTGTCTCCCGTCTGTCCTCATGCCTCGCCACGATCCTGGCTAATAACTGGGCCATCTCCTTGTAACCCATATCCTCTGCTCCTGGCTGTGGGACTGGAGGCTCAGGTATCGTGGCCTCAGTAGCCACTGCTGCTGCTCTAAACTCTGCTGGGGCTGGCGGCGTCGTGGAACTCGCCGTCTGAAGCATCACCTCAGGTAAAGACTGGGCCTGTGCCCTCGTAACCCTCTGCGTTCTACTAGCAGCTCCCTCTGCTACCTTGCCCTTCTAGGCCCTGGTTGCCTTGCGTGGAGGCATAACTGGTATAAAAGAATACGTCAGTGGGAGTCCAACTTATAATAAAGCTCTATCACACGATCTCAGAGTGAGAAGAATAGAAACCAATCTTAAATATCTTGTAGCCTCCTGATTATAGGTGTGGTGCACAACACGCCGATAATCAAGAATCTACTAGATACGGTCTGTAGACACTTTCCGAGGATTAACTGCTCTGATACCACTTTTGTCGCGACCCGACCTCGGGCCCGCGACTGGTGCCTTACCCCGGGCACCCTAGTGATACTACATCAGAGAAAAACCCGCGGAAATAAACTCATAGACATGGAATAGTATAAAATAAGAAACAGGCTAACCAAAACGGTCACCTTTCTGCATATATATAACAAAACCTGAACAGTTACATCCTTTACAAGCCCAACTCACAACAGGACTACAGACCTCTAAGAATTTGATATAACAACTATGACGGGACAGGGCCCCGCCATACCCCTGAATGTACAAGTACCTACAATGACAGGGAACCATACCAAAAGATAAGCCTCCGGAGAAACGGAGCTTCCCAATACGCAGAACCGTGATCCTATGAGCGAGGATCAACAACCGGTGTACCTCTACCTGCGGCATGAACGCAGCCCCCCGAAGGAGGTCAGTACAACAGGTACCAAGTATGTGAAACTGAAAGTACTATAATGAAATCACATTTCATCATTTTAAAAGACCATTTTACAATAAATAAACAGTTATGTCAAGTCAGGGACGCATGCCCTCAAAATCATCACTCACATATAACTATGGGTCTCACGCCCACAATATCAATCATGCCCGTGGAACTCCTTCCTCACTGCCGGCAGTACATGATGTAAAACAACACCCCTATGTGTACCTGAACACTAGATCCTGCCTGCGTCATAAAACCGATCGGGCCAAGTAGAATAGCCAACTACCAGATCCAATTCCTGCATCATAAAACTTTACGGGCCAAGTACGGAAGCCAACTACCAGATCAATCTGCGCCACGCGGCGAAGGCAAGTATCTTAAGCCAACGTACGTGCTCCTGCCTCACGAGATATGGCCGGGCAAGTATCTTAAGCTATCTACCGTGCTGATACGAGAAATGACCAAGACAAGTATCTAAAGTGTGCCAGTAACACATGTACAAATCAAGCCCGTGACCACTCATCACTGCGGAAAGCTTCATGGATTAGCGGTCCATGGACTAATAACATAACCCGGGAATCTAACCCGCACTATGGCCGCATGCCCCCGAATCATACATCGGTGAAAGCATGGCCATTGAACAATCTGAGTGGACGCATACCCGTGGACCATCCAACGTGTCAGTATGCCCAAAGGAATAATATAGTGGAAGCATACCTGTGGGCCACCCAACGTGTCAGTATGTCCAAGGAAATAACAAGATAACACTCATAGTGGTAGCATACCCGTGGACCATCCAACAGCATCGGTATGTCCAAACAAACAACCAGATAACCGACCCTCCATCGAGAGACACGGTAGCATAGAAATACAACACTTGCACAACAAAGGCTATCACAACAAGCATAGGCAAGTTCAACATACTTTTAGACTTTTATTAACATGTAAACTGATTCACCAATTTTTATCAACTCCAAGTACTTTCATTTTATGCCAACAATCCGGGTTTTAACCCCAAAGTACTACATACTTTCATTCTTTGAAAAAGACCTCTTTTTACGTAAAAGTCACACGATACTAATACTCGTAGTATCAAAACACGTTTTCTTTTCAAACCAAATTACTACACCTTCAGAAAATCCTTACAAGGCCTTTAAAATCAAGTAAGTAAACCGTTCTTTTTATCCTCCTTAAGTCATTATAACTAACTTCCCATAAAGCTATCATAACACTTATACTTTTTAATAATTCAAAACAACCACATTCGTTTGGAAAACCAAGAGAACCTATTCTTTTTAAAACCAAGTATCAATTTCCTTCCGAATAATGATTCATAACTTTTTTTTGAAATATTTCAAGGTTTTTAACATTTAGAACTCAAGTCAAGGACATCAAAGTGAAACCAAATTCATTTAACACACGTACGTCTACCGTACTATATATTTCACAACAATCATGCTCAAGAGGATAGGAAGAATCACATACCTCCTCGGCTAAATCCACTTGCCAAGTCGAATATGCCGCGCGTAGAGTATCAACCTATAATAATCAAATACGTCTATCAACGTCTAGACTTCTTCGTAGAATATTCTAAGTATAAAGTTCCTTATTCTACGGAAAATTGGGCAGCACTTCCCCCGTATCTACGTACTTTTCCACCTTTTTCAAGGCCCGATATCAATAGCCAACAACTCAAAGGGGATTACACGCCTAACTGGACGTGTAACATTCTGCCCCACAATAAACCTAAACAGTCTATTTCTTTTTAATCTTCCCTCAACATATCATATACTCAATTATAAACTACTACAATATGTAATCTCCAATTACAATAGTAGGACAAAGATCATTACCTCGATAAGCCCAAAATTATCCAAGATTTATAAGTCGATTCTTAGCAACGTTTAGCTCATATTCCTTACACTCCAATCCACTCCGAGCAACCCTTAGAAGTTCCTAACCAACTTCTCTTAACACTTCATCCAAAATATGAAGATTACCCTAGGGTTTCACTTTGCGACTATTGGAATAACGTAGTATTTTCGGGATCTTTGTGTTGGGATAACTTTAGAACACTACTAGGGACACTTGGCTAAGGTATTTGGGATTAAACAACAACAATTGAAGAATTTCTTCACAAGTGGGGTGTTTGGCCGAGAGCTCAACAAGGGAGGGAGTATTATTTTTGTCTTGGAAAAACTCTTGAGCATGCTGACAGAATGATTGACATTCACATCTCTCTCATTTCCAGTGATTTCGCTGTCCGGCCGATCATTCCACTGGCATCTCGCATTCACGCCCCATAAGTGTTTGATGAAGTCTTGCAAGCTTAAGGGGGGTATTTATAGGACAACCAAAGGCTAGGATGCAAGAAAGTGTGTGGTTTAAATTGGGGACATGTGTGTGTGGGCCCCGCAAACCACATGTCCAACAAAATCATGAGACATGTGTCTTGCCACATGTCTCTCCATTTCGGCCAACAAGCCACATGGCACACCAATTCGGCCAACATGGCCACATGGGGGTGACACATGTCGCGCTCCTATTCGTCCAAAATATTTCATCTCCCGAAAATATTTATAATGGCCAAAATCTCGAAAACAATGTGGGCCCCACAAAACCGTAAATTTCTCCCGTGGGCCCCACGTGACCAATTCCGGAAAATAAAATCCATAATTTTATTATAATCCAAGAAGTCCATATACCAAAATTTAGAATCCAATTCCCAATAATAAACTTTTTTCCTTCACGAGGTTCGGAATATTTTCCGTCGAAAATTCAAAAATTTCTTCCCTTTCGTACTTAGTGTTATATTCTCGTACGTACGTCCTCACATACATACTCTGGAACTACGGGGTGTAACAGAACGTATCCGCCTGTTGAATCATGGTGGCCAAAGTATCAAATTCGCCTTTCGGAAGGCCTGCAATCAATTGTAGCACAATTTTAGTTTCCGAGACAGGCGTGCCGATGTTGGAGAGTTGATCCACCACAAGTTTTAATTGTTTTCAGTAATCAGTCATGTTGGAGAAATTATGAAGACGTGTGTTGTTAAATTGTTCCTCTAAATACACAGCGCGTGTGTGTTTGTTGTCTTGAAATATTTCCTCCAAACGAATCCACAAGTCGCAGGCTGAGTCGTTGTATTTCATGATAGTGAGAAGGAGATCTTTGGATATAGTGTCATATATCCACTATTTAACCATGACATCGAAACGATGCCATGTTGTGTCATCGATCTCCGGGGGGGGGGGGGCAGGAACAGAATCGTCGATGCGATCAAGCACGTAGTAAACACATGCATGAATTTTAAAGAGTTCGACCCACGACCAGTATTGACCATCTTCCTGATCAAGAATGAGAGGGATGAAATTCTTGATGTTTATAACAGCGAGAGCCGGATGGAAAGATGGTGATGGGTTGGTGGTGGGAGTTGTGGAAGCGGAAGCATCAGAATGTGTGAGAGAGGCAAGAGGATCCGTTTAGAGAAGAGAGGAATAGAGAAAAAGATACTAGGAATTTTTAGAGAGGGCCGCAAAATTCTAGGGTTCTTTATTTTGACTCTTGATACCATGTAAGATGATATTAATCTCCCTTGAGCAGTCTTTCTCATTAATATCAATATATATAGTGTACAATATTTATCATTTATATAATAGGAATCCTAGTCCTAATTACAAGAGGAATCCTAGTTTTACCATAATTACAATAGGAATCCTAATCCTAATTACAAGAGGAATCCTAGTCCTAATTACAAGAGGAATCCTAGTCTTACCATAATTATATTTACTCAATATATGAAATATATTCTAATTATGGGTAAAAAATTTGTATTGCACTATACACGTTTACATATTCTGTTTCTTGAAAATATTGACATGGCTTAGGAGGGAAAAGTAGAAGATAAAAGGGAATGAAAAGTTTAAAAAGTGGGTAAACGCGGACTAAGTTACTCTGGGATTATAGTCCTGAAATTATAATTTCTGGACTAATTTATCCCACTTGAAAGGTGGGATAAGATAATACCAATCTTGATGGGATAAGATGGATTATTCAAGACTAAAATTGGGATAAATTTTATATCTTATTTGGTTAAAGATATCAATTTAGCATGGGATAAAATTTATACTTTCAACCAACAAGTTATATAATTTATTCAAACTTAAATCATAATATATCCCACTTTCTTTTTTTTTTTTAGTTAAATGCAAATATTATAAAAGAACAAACGAAAATAAAAGGGAGCTACAATCAGTCGTTGAGGGTTCTCAATCCTCAACGTAAGCATAAACACGAAATGAAAGAGAGGGTGATGGGGCGTTCACACAAAGGTGACGTTAC
Source organism: Przewalskia tangutica (assembly GCA_029844215.1). Taxonomy (NCBI): domain Eukaryota; kingdom Viridiplantae; phylum Streptophyta; class Magnoliopsida; order Solanales; family Solanaceae; genus Przewalskia; species Przewalskia tangutica. Next base: position 1,775,718 of record JAQGDG010000034.1, read on the forward strand.
GGAGGAATTAAATCATATTGTGACTTAGAGTATCATTTGCGCTCGATGGGTGCAATAGATACATTCATGGGGGAAATCAAGACTAGTGCATCATTGGGATGTCCCCTTCATTAGTGACACTTAGATTCAGGGGTTGTTGTCTCATTGCACGAGAGGGAGCTTTGGATCCCTCGTCATTTAAGTCCGACCCCTTGACTCCCGCTTTATTAATCGTCATGTAGTTCCTAGGCTCATTGGAAATAGAATTCACTTTGTTTCCCAAAACTGACTTCGATCCTTGCATTACGGGAATAATTAATGACCCATGGGAACTCTCCTGACCTGTCTTAGTATTTTGTCCATCATAATGACCCGTCATTGAAAGAGGCACATTGGTACCCGCAGCCTTAAAGTGTGACGCCTCGTCTCCCTCTACATTAATGTAAGGTTTCTTTCCCACAACTGACTTCGAACCTCGCATAACGGGGATAATCAATGTCCCTTGGGCACCCTCCTGAACCGTCTTGGTATTTTTTCCATCATAAAGACCCGTCATTGAAGGAGGCTCATTGGTACCCGCAGCCTTAAAGTGTAACGCCTCGGTTCCCACAACATTAATACAAGGCTCCTTTCCCACAACTGACTTCGATCCTTACATAATAGGGATAATAAATGTCCCATGGACACCCTCCTGAAACGTCTTGGTATTCTGATCATCAAAATGGCCCGACATTGGAAGAGGCTCGTTGGTACCCGCAGTCTTAAAGTGTGACGCCTCGTCTCCCTTAACCTTGACTCCCACAAAATCAGAATTCTTAGGCGACTTGGAATAGACGACCGCCGAATTCCACATTAGTTGATCTTCCAAGACTCATTTGAATAGTAGACCGCCGGTTCCGTAGCCATCAAGTTTCCATACCTCTTTGGGCGAGCTACCCCTTTGGTTTCCAACCTTTGAATTCAATAGAAGAGTTGACTCTTGGTTCCCACCCTTATCAAGTTTCGATGTCCCATTGAATGAGATGTTTCCTTGGTTCTCTCAGTAATTAAATTCCCCAAGTTACCAAGTCTTGTTTGAAGAGTAGACCTTCCAACTCCCGCACGATTTGTAATCCCAAGAGCCATGGGAAATGAACCAACTTCGGACCCTACAAACATGAACCGAAAACCCTTGGGCTGCAGCCATGACTCGTGACCACCATCATGATCAAACAGTAACCCATGACCACCGCCCGACCTCTCCCGACCTAGAACCACCTCAAGATCCGCCATCAACCTGCCCACCCATGCGACCCGTCTTCGAGAAGGGTGGCGTTTGAACCGCACCACCTTCATTCCCAATGTCCTCAACTTCGAAAGTAGCACCTAATGAATGAGGATTAGGAGCAGCATCGGTTGTAGCACATAATGAATGAGGCGTGCCATTGACATCCGCAACAATAGAATGCATCAAATTACTAGACCTCTTTTGGCTAAAAAACCCCTCGGCATCTACAACCTTAGCATTTCCAAGGCCAATTGGAAAAGAAAAGTTCTCGGAGTCAACCACTAAAGGCTGGTGGCCCATGGACTTTCCCCAAGACCCATGCCCACCCACCTGACCCGCAGTCAACCCGTGACTAACCTCGAGTCCCGTTGACCCTCGCATCAGTGGCGCGGAAAAAACTCTTTGCACTCAGAAACCAAGGATCGGATGCCCAAGGATTCAAGCCTCAAACCCTGAACATCAACACCACCCTCCTGCACCCCGGGTCCACCCTCCATACCCACTTTCGACCCGGGATCACTATCAAGATCTGCAATCTCCTCAGACCCAGTGGTCACGGAATCGCAGTGACCTTTCCGACTCTGGGAGCACGCGAAAGCTCCCTTGGACTCAAAGACAAATGGACGGTGAACCATGGGTTTCAACCACAACTCTTTATCACCATAACGACCCTCATGCAACCCGTGACCACCCCCTTTCTCGCATTTGACCTGGGAAATCCGTCAAGACCCGTAAACCTTCCATTGTGATGTTTTTCAACCGGAACACTAGCTGAGGTTGCCACCGGAATGTTGGGAGAAACCAAGAGCTGCTTCCTCAACCCAAGACCACCATCATGACCCTCTTGCACACCAAGATAACCCTCCTGACCTGCTAATAACCCAGCAACACCCGCCTGTCCCGAATATTCCGCAATATTCAGAGAAGAAAAGCGGCCGTCACCTAAGCGCCGCCGGAAATGCAAACTTCAAATTCATATCTTGTATCTTGTAATCTTGAACAATCAAAATAATCTCTTTCATTATTTTGGCTGAAATCTTTGTATTCTTTCTCATGGCTATAAGCAAGATACCTTACTTTATAACAAATCAGTTAGAGTGAGCGTGAAATGAACACTCAAACTTCAACGTAGGATGGATTAGATCAAAGAACAATCCGTGTAGTATGTCAGTTGATGAAAATCATAGAAGAAGGAAGACGTAGAAGAGCAACTAGGAAATAATGTTGAGAGCATTTTCGCCTAGTGAGAGAAACATCTCTCTAACTCCTCTTACCTCTTCATAGGAAGGCATAATATATCCCACCTTATCTCGTATACAACACGATATCGGCCATTCTTTTTATACACAGTACTTAATTGAATTTTAATTGAGTTGATAATATAAAAATATTAAAAACAGTTAAGTAGTTTAAATTATTTTGTTTGCAGAGACAAATAGAATTGGGGCGGTGGATGTAGTTGAAATTAGGAGGGGCCTGGCCATAATGTTTCCTTCCAAACAATTTGTCAATTGCTACATAGTTTCTGCCTTAAACTCTCTTTTCCTTTTGTCTTCTATAGTCAACACTTGTCTATTTTGTCTCGATGGTTCTAACTTTCTCTTATTTTTCTTCAATTTCTACTAATCTACTCAGACTAGTCAAACCTTTAACCATTTTTCATCATCATCGACAGCGGCACTAGTTCAAAGGGAATGAGAAGAGATGTGGGATTTGCGGCTTATAAAACAACTGTTCTTTCCCACTCTCTATCTTTTAGGAGCTGTTAGGAGGAGCAAAAGAGAAGTCATTTGTAAAAACTATTTTTAAACCAAACAACCAAATAAATTCTTTTTTAGTTTTTCAAATTCTTTTTCAAAATTTTGATGTTAGTGTAGACAATTAAAAAAACAGCACATTAGTCTGTATAACAATTGTGATATAATATATGAGTCCACTAAATAGGGTACAGAATCAGGTTCTCTATTTGTTCTCTTAAATTTAAATACGATAAAAAATAAATAACACAAAGTATTTACATGAAAACTCCTTACTCAAGGGATTAAAAAAACACGACCACCACAGAAAGTTCCTCAAACTTCACTATAACTGAGCAACTTCAAATTACAACCTATTGTAACCTATAAATTAAACTATTAATCCCTCCCCCTTACAATAACTCTATTGCAAGACCTTTATAATAATTCTATTACAAAGACACACCTTGACTAACTCTAGCCAAGTAAAACTACTAATTCCTCCCCTTACAATGACTATATTGCAAGACCTTTATAATAACTCTTGCAAAGACACTTCTTGACTAACTCTAGCCAAGTGTACAACTCAAAATCTTTGAGAATCTATCCTACTATGACACTTCTTGAAAGTAGTGTAGGAATGCAATATTAAGAACAAAAGACAAAGACTCAACAGACCTAATGACTTAAAACATCGTTAGTGATTGGGAATCGATCCTTTTGTTTGTTGTAGCTTTGTTCTTGAGAGCACTTTAGGTGTCGTCGGCTTGTAGATAAGATGAGTATATTTTGAATTATGCAATATTAAGTTTTTCATTTGGAACATGTTATTTATATATGAGGAGTGAGTGGAAGTGACAAAACTTTAGCCTTTGGATCATTGGTCGAACTACAACAACTTTGCTGCTATGCTACACTGTGTCAGCAGATTTACAACTCTAGAGTTGACTTTTTGTACGGCTAGAACCTAATCGCAATTGATTCCTCATCTGGTCTCTTGTAATAGCAAGTGGGTAGGTGAGAAAGACTGCAACAACTCTACTATTGTGCTACTGCACTACTTCCGGTCAGTACATTGTCTGCTAGGGCTACACAAAATTTGGTCCGGACCGAAAAAAAAGACCGGCCGAATTTTTCGGTCCGGTCTTCGATCCTCGATCCGGTCCGGTCAGGTTTTACCCTGTTGTGCAACCAAAATTCGGTCCGGTCCAGTCAACCGGACCGGACCGAATTTTTCGCTCCAGTCTTCGGTCCTCATTTTTTGAAAAATCGGTCCTCGGTCCGGTCCGGGTCGATCTGGTCCGGTCTGGTTTTATCCTTTTGTGCAGCTCTAGTATCTGCAACTTTACAACTATAGAGTTGACCTTTGTAACGGCTAAAACTTGATCCCTTCTGGTTCTTCTAAAAGCGTATATAGTTTCTCAAATAAGTTTGTTAAATCATCAAAACACAAAATAACATAACTTATCAATTTTCCTCTTATTGAGGATGACAAACACATAATTTTAGTTCCCTGTGAGAACCAAATTCTTCACTTATTCCTCCTAAGGATCAGATCTATTTCAGCACATAACAATATTTTCAGCATATAACAACAGTACCAACAAGATTATCCCCTTAATTATCTTCCTTTTTGGCATCATTGAGAAGAGTAAAAGTAGTAACATGAGGAAAATAAATTAAAGCAATATTAACTCATGGCCACCGGGTAAACACTAACATGAACAAAATCAAAACAAGCATGTTTAAGCACTATTGCACAAAAAGAAAGATAACACCCAATTTTTTATTAATAAAAACATAGTAGATCCAACATGCATAAAATATGGTGAAAACAAGCAAGAGTACCAAATGTCATTACAACCCACAAATAAGAATTGCATAAAACAGTAAAGAAAAAAGATAGGAGGACCAAAGGGTTCTGGGAGTAGGGCATAAGGAGACTGAAAATAGGGAAGGAGAGGTTAAGACAATGAGCAGCTTAAAGAAGCAACTTGTTGAGTAGATTGTCAATTTGGTAATGAACCAACTACAAGGTTAGGTCCTCCACTTTCTTTTTCAGTTCTGCTACCTCAGCCTTCAGATGTGTATTTTCTTCCTGCAGATCCCCGAGGCACCTAGTCCCCCCCCCCCCCTTTCCTATGCACTTTGGAGGTTTGAATAGATGAATCTATTTCTGAAACTCCACCATCTCTATAAATTTTTTCAGCCAGGCTTCTCAACAATGTCTGGATCAAAGAACCTCTCATTCAACCCTTTTGGGTCACTTCTCTCGTTTCTTCCTCAATGATTTTCACCAACTTGGTTGGTGACACTTCTTCATCCTCATCAACTAATCTCCTTTTCATTAATCGCCTTTTTTCGTAATTTTTTTTATTTTCCTTTAAGGCTGAATCTATTTGAGCCAGTCTTCCCATTACTTATTTTGTTCTTTGGTGAGGACCCAATCTTTCTTTTGAACAAGAGATTCAAAGAAACATCATCAACCTCCTCAGAAAAAGTATCATTTACAAGTTCTCTACTTTCAGATATCTCTCCTGCATCACAATAATTATAAATACACGCTGGTAACCTGATGTCCATCTCACAAAGAAGCAATCTTAATGTCACGGCCCGACCCCGGGCCTGCGACTGGTGCCCTACCTGGGCACCCCTCACAGGTATACATCAGAGAATAGTAGTGAAACATACATACAACTCAACAATTACTAGTCATGAATATCAACATATTAGCCGATAAGGCCACCTTCCAAAAAAAATATACATAAGCCCAAAAGAAGTTACCTTTTTTTTTTACAACCCAATCCACAAGATATGACTACAGACCTCTAAGAATTTTTATATAACAACTGTGACAGGACAGGGCCCCGCCATACCCCTGAATGTACATAAATCTACAACATCAAGGAAACCGTACCATAAGACAAGCCTCCGGAGAAATTGAGCCTTCTGACAACTGATCAGTGATCCTAAGAGTGAGGATCAGCAAGCTATGTACCTCAACCTGCAGCATGAACGCAGCCCCCCGAAGGAGGTCAGTACAAAATATGTACCAAGTATGTAAAACTGAAAGTACTGTAATATAAATCATAAAGTCTAGATATAATAAGCTGGAGACAAGTATGATAATTAAATTAACAGTACAACCATGCCTTGCCGAAATGAAAGTGTTACACCCCGTAATTCCAGGACATGTTTATAAGAACGTACGTAAGAACTCAAAAATGTTAAGATTTGAGACTAGTAAAAATTATCGGAATTATGAAAATGTCGAAAAACGAAATATTGCGACGAATGGGAGGGCGACACGTATCACCCCCCTTGGTTGGTCTTGGTCGAATTAGACCATGGTTTTAATGGTCATTTGACCAATGTAAAGATGAGCAAGTCTTGCTAGGCTAGAGCTTGATAATATTGACTAAGTCAAAGGGCCATTTGGCTTGATCTTTTAGTGAAATGCATCCAAGCCACCCATATGTTCTAATCTTGACCCTCCATAGTGTTATTTAAGCATACTACTAGCAAGACAGTTCCCACACTTAGTAAAATTTTCAAGAAAAACTTGTTCTTGACTAGAGTGCTCTCGGGTTAGGGTTCTAAGGAACAAGAAAAAATTTCGTTTGTTGTTCAATAATCTCCATACTTTAAACCAAGGTTTCTAAGGGTATTGTAAGGGTATCTCAATAGAAAGATCCCGGAAAAGTGTCGGTTTTGCATTAGTCGCAAGGTGAAAACCTAAGTCACTTTCATAGGTTTGGATTGGAAATTGAAGGAAAGTTGAACTTCTAAGGGCTTCAAGTGGCGGATTGAAGTGTCAAGGAAAGGCGCTAAGTTGCTAAGGAGCGACTTCGGATCTTGGAGTTGGATTAAGGCTTGTCAAGGTAACAATCTTGTTCTCTTAAGTGTTATAAGATTACATATTGTTGTAACTCTACATTTTAACAATCATGAGATATATGTATTGGAGATTCATAAGTGTTATGGATATTGGAAGCCTAAATCCGAAATGACTTTGTTAGCCATTTGAAATTGAAATACAATTTGGTCGATAATTAGAATCGTCGCATGTTATCTAATTGAAGATTGTAGTTGTTATAATCGATTGCGGCTATATAACATGTTAGGCTAAACAAATTGGATTGAAAAAGAATTGGAAAAGACTTTGTATTGTTGTACCTCAATTGCCGAAAATGACATTGTCTTTTGGACTAGTTTGATATCAATTGTGGGGCAGAATTTTACACGTCTTGTTAGGCGTGTAATACCCTGTTGTTAGCTACATTGTTGAGCCTTAAATGTGGCATGTTTGGTTATTGAATTCGAGCCTTGAAAAAGGTGGAAAAGTACGTAGAAACAAAGGAAGTGCTGTCCGATTTTTCGTAGAATTTGGTGACTTTACACTTAGAATATTCTACGTTTGAAGCTAGAAGTTAATAGACGTATTATGGTCATTATAGGTTGACATACTACGTACGGCACATTGGACTTAGCAAGTGGATTGAACCGAAGAGGTATGTGGAAGTTTCCTATCTCTTGAGCATGAGTAGTTGTAAATATATAGTACGGTAGACGTACGAGATTTTGATGAATTTAGTTTCATTTGATATCCTTGACTTGTTTTAAGAATGTCCAAGTTGGTTGAGTTAGGGAAGTAACTCACCTGTTTTAAAGGTTAAGGATATCTTAGTTTCTAAAAGTTATGAGACTTGGTTTTTGAAAGTATAAGTCTCTCGGTATTGAAAAGAATGTATGTGTCTAAAGCATAAAGTTAGTATAACGGCTTTATGGGAAGTTGGTTATAATAACTTTATGGAAAGTTAAAAGAACGGTTTACTCTAGTAACGTAAAGAAAGATAAAATGACTTGTAAGGAATAAAGGTTAATTGATTTGAAGGCATCAATTGCTTAAAATTTTAAAGTAAAAAATCACTTGATTTAGAAGCCTATAATGTAAATTCTAAAAGGTATTGTGACTTGTATTGAAAAGATAGAAATGACTTGATACTACGGTTGTTAGCATCTTGGAGTTTTATATGAAAAAGAGTCATTTTAAAAGAATAGAAGTACGTAGTACTTTGGGTTAAATTCCCGGATCTTTCATGATACGATAGTGCCTTAAGTTAAAAGAAGTGAGAGTGTATGCTAATTAAGTCTAATGAGAAGTTAAGGGGTTTCTTAACTTGTTTATGTTATTTATAGTAGCCGGTTGTGCTTGTGATATATTGTTCATTACGGGGTCATTCCCTGCTTGTGGCATTGCATATTCCGTGGATTTGCTACCCATGATGCGAGGAATACCTCATGCGAGTCCGTAGGGCTCATGCGGGTGAAATAGTCCTATGCGGGGTGGACCAGTCCTATGCGAGGAAGTTACCTCATGCTAGTCCATACGGCCTATGCGGGTGAAATAGTTCCAGGAGTAGGATTGTGTGATAATACTACGGGCGGATGGTCCTAGGTTAATCACAGGCTTCCTATTTTTAAGAACCAGAAATGTATATTTTTATCTCATTGTTAGTAAGGAACAGTATACTGTTAATTTGATTTTCATACATGTCTCCAGCTTTATTTTAGACTTATGATGTAAATTGCAGTATTTTCCAGTTTTACATACTTGGTACATATTGTGTACTGACCCTCTTTCCTAGGGGGGTTGCGTTCATGCCACATGTAGGGGTAAGCAGGTGGTGGATCCTCATTCTTCGGATCACTGATCAGGTGTCAGAAGCTCCATTTCTCCGGAGGCTTGTCTTTTGGTACGGTTTTTCTGATGTTGTAGATTTATGTACATTCAGGGGTATGGAGGGGTCCTGTCCCATCACAGTTGTTATTCTTAGAGGTATGTAGTCATATTTGTGGATTGGGTTGTAAGAACAGAGATGTGCTGTTTTATTTTTGGATTATGTATATTTCACGGAAGGTGGCCTTATCGGCTAGCCTGTTGATATTTGCTGTCTAATTATTTTTATGAGTTTGTGTATGTTCTGCTGCTATTCTCTGATGTATACCTGAAAGGGGTGCTCAGGTAGGGCACCAGTCTCGGGCCCGGGGTCGGGTCGTGACAAAAGTGGTATCAGAGCAGTTAGTCCTCGTAAAGTGTCTACAAACTGTGTCTAGTAGAGTCTTGATTATCGGTGTGTTGTGCACCACATCTATAATCAGGAGGCTGCGGGACATTTAGTATTGGTTTCCATTCTTCTCTCTCTAAGATCGTGCAGTAGAGCTGTCTTATTAGGTTGAATCTTCTCTGACCTATCCTTATGTATCAGTTATGCCTCACGGCGGCCGGGGCCAGAAGGGCAAGGCAGCAGCAGGAGCTGCTAGCGGTGTGCAGAGGGTTACTAGGACTCAGGCCCATACTATGCCTGAGGTTGTGGGCGATGGCGAAGTTCAACCACGCGACATTAGAGGCCGAGCGGCGTAGCTCCAGAGGTTCCGATACCTGAGCCTCCAGTTTTGCAGCCAGGGGCAGAGTATAGAGATTACGGAGAGCAGATCAGGTTATTGACTAGATTAGTGACAGGGCAGCGCCGACAGGAGAAGGTAGCTAACCCTAGAGCCGAGAGTTTGAGGATTCGGGATTTTCTGGGTTGTAATCCACCCGAGTTCTATGGTTCGAGATCTGAAGAGGATCCTCAGGATTTTATTCGGCAGATACAGCGGACTATGCAGGTGCTTAGGGCCTTGGAGACAGAGTCAGTTGTGTTAGCTTCTTACCGGTTACACGATATTGCGTTGAACTGGTTTGAGTCATGGGAGCTGTCTAGAGGTGTGGATGCTCTTCCAACTGTTTGGGATGAGTTCACAGAGGCCTTCCTTGATCATTTTTTGCCTCCTGAGATATGGAGAGCCCGCGTGGATAGGTTCTTGACATTGAGACAGAATGGGAGGACTATCAGAGAGTACAACCTGGAGTTTGACTCATTGGCCAGGTATGCGCTCACCATTGTGGCTGACATGGCGGACAGAGTTCATCGCTATGTGATGGGGCTAGAGCGTTATATGATTAATGCATGCCTGAGAGTGGCCCTTCAGCCAGGTATGGATATTTCGAGATCGCAGCTTATGCACAGAGGATAGAGGACGAGAGAGAAGGATCATCTGCACCAGGCCAGCCCAAGGCGGGGCAGCGAGGTTCGGGGTAATTTTCGAGGCGACAACCTCGTGAAGAGCCAGTCCACATTTCACCGGTACGCATGAGTGCTCCTTCTCGGTTTCGCGTGAGGTTTGATCACCGGGTTATTGAGCGTGTCGGTGCTCCAGACTTCGAGTTTCAGAGAGGCAGACCGAATCGTCGAGACCGCGTATCTCGGTGTGTTCGATCGTAGATCGCGCCGGACGAGTGTCGTCTTGCCGGGAGCTTGTTTCTCTTGTGGCCAGTCACGACCCGTTCGGGGCCGTGGATCGTGCCTTACGCACAAGTAGTCATACATCGAGTAATCGGCGGAACATAAGACAAGACAAGAAACATTATAAAAATAAAGCAGTTTATCGATGAAAAGCTTGCCTTCGGCATATATATATAACCCAAGTTTTGCAATTACATCCCACTGTACAATAGGACTACTGACCTCTAAAGAAGTAAACCTCTATGGCGGGACGGGGCCCTTTACAGAATGTACAAAACTATCTACAATACAGGAGATCATACCCCAAAAGTAGAGCCTCCGAGAAGATGGAGCTCACGACACCAAAGCAAAGATCCTAAGGATGTGGATCTAGCACACTGCCCTTACCACTGCGGCATGAACGCAGCCCGAAGGAGGTCGGTCTGACAATTACTAAGTATGTGAATCAGAAAGTACTTAAATGAAAACATATCATTTTAAAATCAGTTTACATATATGTATGAAACAACCATGTAATCACATAGTGCCACATCATAAACAAGAGCAACAATAGGTAAATTGTAACAGGTTTTTTTCTAGGCTGCGAATGATCGAAGCAGGGCCAATTGCCCATAGTATCATTAAGCAAGCCTAATCCTGGACTCCCGTAGTCCGCATAGGCCACTCACATAGGCCCGCATAGGGTATAACCCGCGTCGAGGGTAGCTACTCCTCGGCGTAAATCCCCGACTCGTAGTCCGCATGGCCACATAGACCGCATGAGGTATAACCCCGCACACTAACCTGGAACTCTCGTAGCTCCGCATAGGTCACACAGACCCGCATGAGATGTCCTCGCATCCTAGTCACACAGACTGCCTGAGGTATACCCCGCATCGGAGGGCAGCTTAACCCCCGGTATTTACGTCAAGAGGTGAGTGATATAATACTAACAAAACAGCTTATCGTTAAACACATAAGCACAACAAGAATACCCTTTTATACAAACGTTACAGGACACTAACAAACATAACATCATATCATGTCTACTTATCAAACCATTTTATTATTCTTTCCATAAATCAATGTAAGTCTGTTATAAACACATAAGTAAACTGTTCCTTTTATCATTCTTAAGTTGTTATACCTAACTTCCCATAAAGCTAGTATAACTCTTAAGCTTCATTTAAAAACCAATTCTCAAAAAATGATTGAGATTCTTTTAAAATGCTTTGGATCCTTATTATTCGGGCTTAAGTCGCGAGACATTGCTGTAAGTATTATTCAGCTTAAGTCGCGAGACATTGCTGTAAGTATTATTCGAGCTTAAGTCAAAGACATTGTCGTAGTTATTATTCATTAACACGCCGTCGCCTACCATACTATATATATTTAAAATATCATGCTCAAGGGTATAGGAAGAATCACATACCTTCTCGTGAAAACCACCGCCAAGTTGAATATATGTCGCGCGCGAGAATCAGCCTATAATAGTCAGACACGTCTATCAACGTCTAGACTACTCTGAAAACAGTTCTAAGCAGAGGTCCTTTATTCTACGGAAAATCGGGCAGCACTTCCCTGCGGTGAGCTACTCAAGTCTCTTGTGAAAACAATTCTAAGTATGGTTCACTTATTCTTCTTTTAAACCCTTCTTTGTGATAATACCAATTCTATTCTCAGAATATTCTTCTAAGTATTAATACTTATTCTTATACTTCTACAAGATGTATTCTTTAATACAAAGAGGGTTAGGATTATTTACCTCGGTAAGCCCAATAATATCCTAGATATAAGTCGATCCGAGGCTTAGCTTCTAAGTTATGCGCTCCGATAGCTCAAGAAACCTTAGAAGTTCTTCACAAATTCTACTAAGTACTAAGGGATTTGGGCTAGGTATTTTGGGCATTATAACAATACTAGAAGGCAACTTTTCTACCAAGGGAGGGGGTAGATTTGGCTAGGCTAGGGGATAGCCTCGGCTAATCTTCTCAAAGGGGGGGGGGGAGGTGTTTGGACAAAAAGGGCTAACAAGGCAGAGGGGAGGATTTTAGACTTGGAAAGTTTTTGTGGATGAAGAACTCTTCATCACAAGAGGGGTATTTATAGGTCAAGGGATGGCCAACCAATGGCCAAGATTATGCCAAGTGCAAGGCAAGTGTAAGGTCAAGATTTGGGCAAGTGTCCTTAGCCAACTTGCACACAAAATATCCTACCAACTACTTGACAAAATAGCCAATCCATTTCGGTCCATTTCCGCCTCACATCCATCAATGAGAGGGTGACAAGTGTCGCCCTCGTTGGTCAAATGTTTCGTCTCTCGGAAAAATCCGCAAAATTAGAAATGACATGGCGGAATTTATCCTACGCTAGTTGTGTAAAACGTTTCGTCGGAAAATGATTCTTTTAATGAGTTGTGCCCAAAAAAACGTCCCATTGCCTACTTTAAGGCTAAACTTTCGTACGTACGCCCTCACGTACATACTCTGGAAATACGGGGTATAACATTCTCCCCTCCTTAGAAACATTCGTCCCGAATGTTCCTTCCCAAACGATTAACGATAAGATTCTTCATAACTTAAACAATTTGCAAAAGCCACACACGGCCACAGAACAACACTTAGGCATAAACGATAACGAAAATTTACAAGTAGGAAAGTGAATTACCTGGAGGTGTGGGGAATAGGTGAGGATATTTCTGCCTCATGTCCTCCTCAGCTTCCCACGTCATCTCTTCCCTGAGCTCGTTCCGCCACAGAACTTTGTGGAAGCCACGTCCTTGGTCATGAGCGCTAACCCGACGATCGATTATCGCTATGGAATCTCCTCATACGATAACCCCTCGGTCACTGGACATCGTCAATCGGATGCACTCTAGATGGATCCGATACATCTCCTCAAAGATAGAAACATGAAACACGGATGTCTTGCCTCCGGATCGGACGGCGGATCCAACTCATAGGCAATCTTGCCTACCTGCGGACAACTGTCGGCCCAATGTACCTGGGTGAGTTTCTTCTTCCCGAATCTCATCACACCGCTTCATGGGTGACGCTTTAGGAAAACCCAATCATGAACCTCGAACTCCAGGATCCGACGACGATGATCTGCGTATGACTTCGTCGACTACGGTGTCGGCAACCTCTCTGGATAAGTTTCACCTTATCCACCGCTGCACCAAATCTGGTCCCACTAATCGCACTCGCCCACATCGAACCAACCTATAGGCGATCTGCACTTCCTCCATACAAGGCCTCATAAGGCGCCATCGAATCTTTGGGTGGTAGCTATTATTATACGCAAACTCAACTAGAGGCAAATGATACTCCCAGCTACCCACGAAGTCAATAACACGGGCTCGCAGATATCCTCGAAGTGCGGATAGTGCGCTCTGCTGTCCGTGCATGCACGTGGATGGAATGCGATTCGAGCTCACTGCGTCCCTAAACCCTCTGGAAAGACCTCGTAAGTTAGCCATAAGCGGGCTCCTCATGCGATATGATCGAAATAGGGACTCCATGCGATCGACGATCTCTGATGTAAAGTCGGCATAATCCTCATTGAAAAAGTCGTCTAACGGGAAGAAAGTGGGCTGATTTTCGACACGTCGACGATAACCCATATAGAATCATGTCTCCTCGAGTGCGAGGTAATCCTGTGATAAAGTCCATGTTGATCACCTCCACTTCGGTCGGGATCTCTATCGTGCGTAACAAACCACCGGCCTCTGGTGCTCTACCTTCACTGCGACAACACGGGCCTTGAGCTACGAACTCTGCAGCGTCCTCTTCAAGCCATCCCACCAATACATAGATCTAAGGTCGTGGTACATCTTGGTCGACCACTGGATGGATAGAAATGCGCGATGTGTGCTTCCCCGAGAACTCACGAAGTCTCAAACATCGGAACACACACGCCCTCAAACCTTAGCACCCATCGTGCTACCTCAAAGGACCCTTCCCTCACGAAGAGCCGTATCACGATAACGTGTCAAAGCGGATCCTCGGCTGTTGCCTCTTCACCTCGCCGGCGATGGAAGACTCGGCAACCTCACGAACTCGAACCCACCGCTATCGGAATCAATCAAGCGGACACCAAGGCTCGCTAAGCGATGCAAATCACGAACCATGTCTCTCTATCTGGTACATCGATGGACTCCCATCGACCTCGACTAAGAGCATCGCCACAACATTGACCTTCCCGGGTGGTACAGATATCAACATCGTAATCCTTAAGCAACTCTAACCACCGCCTCGCCGTAAGTTCAACTCCTCTGGTGAAGATATCTTTGGAGGCTCTTGTGGTGCGTATAAATATCCACATGAACCCCATACAAATAGTGCCTCAGATCTTGGCGTGAATCACCGCGCTAACTCCAAATCGTGGGTGGGGTAGTTCCTCTCGTGTTTCTTGGTGTCGGGATGCATACGCTATAACCTTGCCTGCTGCATCAACACACATCCCCGATGCGACGCGATCACAATACACGACAAAACCGTCTGGACCTGCGGAAGTAAGAAGCGAGGCGATCGTCGATCTCTCGCAAGAATCGAAACCACGCTCACAAGCATCGATTACGAAACTTCTTTGCTTACGAGTCGACCTAGTCAATGGTGCGAGAGATAGAAGCAAACTTCTCTACGAACGCCGATAATAACTGCAAGGCCCGAGCTGCGAACCTCAGCCGGAGTAGTAGGTCTAGGCAAGTCTGGCGCCTCGATCTTGGCGTATCCACTCGAATGCCATCGGCCCGGCAATATGCCCAAGAAAAGCCACGAAGTTAACCAAAACTCACATTTGGAAAACTTGGCGTATAGCTGGTCTGGAGAAGCGCCGGCCACGATCCTCAAATGCTCCGCATGCTCCTGCTCTGAGCGAGAATAAACCAAGATATCATCAATGAACACTATCACAAACGTGTCCAAAAATGGTTTGAACACTCGGTTCATCAAATCCATGAATACCGCGGAGCGTTGGTCAAACCAAACGACATAACCCTAAACTCGTAGTGCGTCTGGTCCAAATGCGATCCTAGGGATGTCCGACTCTCGACTACTTGATGATAGCCCGTAGATCAATCTTGGAGAAACTTCGCACCATCGCTGGTCGAACAAATCATCAATCACGGGAAGGGTATCGTTCTTAATGGTCACCTTGTTGGTATGCGTAATCAACACGCATGCGCGGCGTCGAGTCCTTCTTCACGAACAATACCGGCGCTCCCGGGGAGAAACACTAGGTCGATGAAGCCGCTTCTCCGGCAAGTCTCTGCTGATCCTTCAACTCGCTCAACTCGGCGGGTGCCATTCTATATGGCGGAAGGGAAATAGGCCGAGTGTGCGCAACACATCTATACAAAACTCAATCTCCTCTCGGGAGGATACGGGAGGTCGTGCGGAAACACGTGCGGGAACTCTCGACTCTGGGCGGATCGAAAATCTGGTACGCAACCTCGGCATCAAACACGAACGAGATGGTAGATATACCCTTTGCACCATCTTCCTAGCCTTGAGGTAGGAAATAAACCTACCCCTCGGCGTCTGATTGCTCCTCCCACTCAACAACCTCCTCCGAACTGGAACCGCACTACTCTCTCCTGCGGCCTACATTGGCGTAGCAAGAAGCTAGCCAATCCATACCATGATCACGTCGAAATCAATCATATCCAACTCTATCAAGTCGGCTAGTCGACGGCGTAAATGGTCACTGGACAAGCCCTATATACCCGCCGAGCTACCACCGAATCACCCACTGGCGTGGCTACCTCGAAAGGGTTTATGGACTCAGGCTCTCTCCCTATCCTACTAGCAATAAGGGCAGATATATAGGACAAAGTAGAACCCGGATCTATCAAGGCATACACATCAAATCCGAGCGATAAGGTACCTGTGACGACATCAGGTGAGGCCTCCTGATCCTGCCGGCTGGACAAGGCATAAATGCGGTTCTGAGGACCGCTAGAACTGGGACCCGAGCCACGACCTCTGCCGCGACCTGCTGGTCCATGAGTACCCTGCCCTCCGGGGCGAGTAACTGAAGGAGATGATGAACCGGCAACAGACCCTGTAGGCTGAGCCCTACCACCCGCGCTGCCCCCGATCGGACAAGCCCTCGCAATATGACCCGTCTGGCCGCAACTGTAACAAACCCTCGGAGGAGTACCACAATTCCCGAAATGGGATCTACCGCATCGGCCACACTGAGGGGGGGTGGTCCCGACCGGCCAGCACCTCTGCCACCCTGAAAGTCTGAAGTCCCGGGGCCCTGACCTGCCCCCGAATACTCTGGCTGTGCTGAGGATGGTGCAGGAGTGCTCTGAGCTGGCTGTGGTGCGAATCTAGACCGCTGCTGAGGCCGTCCACCCTGATAACTACCAAAGGACCCTGCCGTCCTGGTCCTCTTCTGCTGCTCACAACCGTCGGCCTCGGCGCTCTCGCATCTAGTGCATGAGCATGCATGCGGGTAATATCCATGCACGGTGTGAGCCACACCCGCACAAGACTCGGCCATATAATCATCTAGCCCGGTGACGTAGCGGTGCACCCTATCCTCCATATCTGCTACCAATGCTGGGACATATCGAGCCAAAGAATCGAACTCGACATTGTACTCTCTAACTGTGCGTCCCCTCTGTCTCAGCAGTAAAAATCTGTCAGCCCGCGCCCTCCTCATCTGTGGAGGCAAGAAGTGAGTGAGGAAAGCCTCTGAGAACTCATCCCAAGTAGCTGGGGATGCGTGCTCTCCCCGGGATAACTCCCACGAATCAAACCAATCGACTGCGGTATCACGCAGCCGATGTGAACCGAAGATCACGGACTCGGTCTCCGACGCCCTGATCACTCTCATAATCCTCTGTAGCTGACGGATGAACTCCTGCGGATCATCCTCCGGCCTCGACCCGTAAAACTCTGGCGGGCTACAACTCAGGAAATCTCGTAGCCTCAAACTCTCTGCCCTCGGGTGAACCACGGGTACAACTGGGGCTGGGACTGGAACTGCCGCATCCAGCCTGTCCTCATATGCGCCACGATCACGGCGATGGCGGGCCATCTCCTTGTACCTAACTCCTGCGCGGTGTGGGGCGGGAGGTGCAGATGCGTGGTCTCTGCTGGGGCCGGCGGCGTCATGGAACTCGCCGTCTCGGGTATAGACTGGGCCTGAGCCCTCGTAACTCTCGGTGTCCGTGGCGCCTCCTTGGTGCCTTGCCACAGGCGGGTTGCCTTACGTGGAGGCATAATCATTCTGTAAAAGGAATACGTTAGAGGTCCAACTTACACACGGCTAAAGCACGATCTCAGAGTGAGAAGAATGGAAACCAATCCTAAATATCCTATAGCCTCCTGATTATTGGTGTGGTGCACAACACACCGATAATCAAGACTCTACTAGATACGGTCTGTAGACACTTTCCGAGGATTAACTGCTCTGATATCACTTTTGTCACGACCCGTTCCGGGGCCCGTGACTGGTGCCTTACCCGGGCACCCAAGTAGTCATACATCAGAGTAATCAGCGGAACATAAGACAAGACAAGAAACATTATAAAAATAGAAACAGTTTATCTGATGAAAAGCTTGTCTTTCGGCATATATATATAACTCAAGTTTTTGCAGTTACATCCCAACTGTACAATAGGACTACAGACCTCTAAAGAAGTAAACCTTTATGGCGGGACAGGGCCCCTCCCTACCCTGAATGTACAAAAACTATCTACAATACAGGGAGATCATACCCAAAAGTAGAGCCTCCGAAGAAGATGGAGCTCCTGACACCAAAGCAAAGATCCTAAGGATGTGGATCTAGCACACCTTGCCCTTACTGCGGCATGAACGCAGCCCCGAAGGAGTCGATAACAGTACTAAGTATGTGAAATCAGAAAGTACTTAAATGAAAACATATCATTTTAAAATCAGTTTACATATATGTATGAAACAACCAAGGTAACCGCACATAGTGCCACATCATAAACAAGGGCAACAATAGGTAAATTGTAACAGGTTTTTTTCTAGGCTGCGAATGATCGAAGCAGGGCCAATTGCCCATAGTATCATTAAGCAAGCCTAATCCTGGACTCTCGTAGTCCGCATAGGCCACTCACATAGGCCCGTAGGGTATAACCCGCATCGAGGGTAGCTACTCCTCGGCATCTGGACTCGTAGTCCGCGTGGCCACATAGACCGCATGAGGTATAACCCACACACTAACACGGAACTCTCGTAGCTCCGCATAGGTCACATGCACCGCGTAGGGTGTCCTCGCATCATAGTCACCTGATCGCTGAGGTATACCCGCGTGGAGGGGCTTAACCCCGGTATTTATGTCAAGAGTGAGTGATATAATACTAACAAAGCGACTTATCGTTAAACACATAAGCACAACAAGAATACCCTTTTATACAAACGTTACAGACACTAACACACATAACATCATATCATGTCTACTTATCAAACCATTTTATTATTCTTTCCATAAATCAATGTAAGTCTGTTATAAACACATAAGTAAACTGTTCCTTTTATCATTCTTAAGTTGTTATACCTAACTTCCCATAAAGCTAGTATAACTCTTAAGCTTTCTGTTTAAAAACCAATTAGTTCTCTTCTGTTAAAAATGATTCAGTATTCTTTTGAAATACTTTTGAGATCCTTATTATTCGGGCTTAAGTCATGAGACATTGTCGTAAGTATTATTCAGGCTTAAGTCGCGAGACATTGCCGTAAGTATTATTCAGGCTTAAGTCAAAGACATTGCCGTAGTTATTATTCAGTTAACACACGTACGTCTACCGTACTATATATATTTAAAATATCATGCTCAAGGGTATAGGAAGAATCACATACCTTCTCGTGAAAACCACCGCCAAGTTGAATATGTCGCGCAGAGAATCAACCTATAATAGTCGAACCGTCTATCAACGTCTAGACTACTCATAAACAATTCTAGCGAGAGGTCCTTTATTCTACGGAAAATCGGGCAGCACTTCCCTACGGTGAGCTACTCAAGTCTCATGAAAACAGTCTAAGTATGGTTCAATTATTCTTCTTTAAACCCTTCTCTGTGATAACAGTTCAATTCTATTCTGTAATATTCTTCTAAGTATTAATACTTATTCTTATACTTCTACAGTATGTATTCTTTAATACAAAAGAGGGTTAGGATTATTTACCTCGGTAAGCCCAATAATATCCTAGATATAAGTCGATCCGGAGCAAGGCTTAGCTCCTAAGTTGTACGCTCCGATAGCTCCAAGGAAACCTTAGAAGTTCTTCACAACTTCTACTAAGTACTAAGGGATTTGGGCTAGGGTATTTTGGGCATTATAACAATACTAGAAGGCAAATTTTCTACCAAGGGAGGGGGGTAGATTTCGGCTAGGCTAGGGGGGGGATAGCCTCGGCTAAGCTTCTCAAAGGGGGGGGGGGGAGGTGTTTGGACGAAAAGGGCTAACAAGGGAGAGGGGAGGAGTTTAGACTGGGAAAGTTTTGTGGATGAAGAACTCTTCATCACAAGAGGGTATTTATAGGTCAAGGGATGGCCAACCAATGGCCAAGATTATGCCAAGTGCAAGGCAAGTGTAAGGTCAAGATTTGGGCAAGTGTCCTTAGCCAACTTGCACACAAAATATCCTACCAACTACTTGACAAAATAGCCAATCCATTTCGGTCCATTTCGCCTCACATCCATCAACGAGAGGGTGACAAGTGTCGCCTCTCGTTGGTCCAAATGTTCGTCTCTCGGAAAAATCCGCAAAATTAGAAATGACATAGCGGAATTTATCCTACGCGAGTTGTGTAAAACGTTTCATCGAAAACGATTCTTTTAATGAGTGTGCCCAAAAAACGCGTCCATTGCCTACTTTAAGGCTAAACTTTAGACGTGCGCCTCACGTATACTCTGGAAATACGGTATAACACCAGCGGGGCCATATGAAGAGGATTGTCAGGCGGAGGCGGCGTGGGTGGTATGGTTCAAACATGGTCGATTCTTTGGGTATTCTTCTTACGTGGTTATGCGCCGAGGCGGTGTTCACGCGGACGGCGGTCGCGACATAGGTCGTGGTGAGGTCCTAGTTCTTCAGTCCGAATCGCATATATTTCTTAGCCAGTAGCGAGATCGTGAGGCTTCCCCGGATGTCATCACAGGTACATTATTGATTTCATGTTGTGACATTTATGCTTTGATAGATCTAGTTTCTACCTTGTCCTATGTGTCCCCTCTTATTGCTGGTAGAATAGGGATAGAGCCGATATCGATAGAGCCTTTTGAGGTAGCTACGCCAGTGGGTGATTCAGTGTTAGCTGAGCGGGTGTACAAAGATTGTCCGGTGTCTATATACAGTCGTCAGACCCTAGCATACTTGATAGTGTTGGAGATGACAGATTTCGACGTCATTATGGGTATGGACTAGTTGGCTTCTTGTTATGCCAACGTTGATTGTAGAGACAGGTTGGTCCGATTCTTGTTTCCTGGTGAGCCAGTTATCGAGTGGAAGGGCAATACAGCGTCGCCGAGGGGTAGGTTTATTTCTTACCTCAAGGCTAGGAAGATGGTGCAAAAGGGGTACATCTATCATCCGTTCGTATTCGATCTGAGACCGAGGTGCGCTTCTTGATCGATTCCGGTGGTTAGAGAGTTTCCGGATGTATTCCCAGATGATCTCCCAGGTATTCCTCCCGAGAGGGAGATATAGTTCTGTATTGACACGTTGCCAAACACTCGGCCTATATCTATTCCGCATGTGCGATGCACCCGCCGAGTTGAGAGTTGAAGGACCACCAAAGATTTCTTTGGAAAAAGGTTTTATCAGGCCTAGTGTTTCTCCTTAGGAGCGCCAGTTTTGTTTGTAATGAAGAAGGATGGGACGTTGCGTATGTGTGTTGATTACAGACATCTGAATAGGGTAACCATCGAGAATAGATATCTCCTCCCCAGGATTGATAATTTGTTTGACCAGTTGTAGGGTGCGAGGTGTTTCTCCAAGATAGACCTGCGGTATGGATATCATCAGGTGCGAGTTAGAGAGGCAGATATCCCAAAGACTGCATTTAGGACCCGGTATGGGCACTATGAGTTCAGGGTGATGTCTTTCGGTTTGACCAACGCTCCAGCGGTATTTATGGATTTGATGAACCGGTGTTCAAGCCATTTTGGATCGTTTGTTATAGTATTCATTGATGACATCCTGGTTTATTCGCGTCTGAGCGAGAGCATGCAGATCACTTGAGGCGGTACCAGGGTCCTCGGGCCGGCGATTGTTCGCCAAGTTCTCCAAGTGTGAGTTTTGGTTGGCCTCGATGGCATTCTTGGGGCATATTATTGGGGCGACGGTGTTGAGTTGTCGACAAAGATTGAGGCGGTCAAGTCTTGGCCGAGACCTACTACTCCGACGGAGGTACACAGTTTCTTGGGGCTTGCAAGTTATTATCGTAGGTTTGTAGAGCAGTTTGCTTCGATATCGGCAAGATTGACTAGTGACTCGTAGCGGCTAAGTTCCAGTGGGCGAAACTTGTGAGAAGGGCTTCCGATTCTTGAAGGAAAAGTTGACGACGACTCTAGTTCTTACTCTTCCCGAGGGGTTAGAGGGCTATGTGATTTATTGTGATGCCTCGGGTATCGGGATAGGGTGCGTATTGATGCAGCACGATAAGGTAATAGCCTATGCTTTTCGGCAGCTACGGAAGTATGAGAGGAATTACCCTACTCACGACATTATTTATACGGGGTTCATGTGGATATTTATACAAACCACAAGAGCCTCCAGTACATCTTCAGGCAAAGAGAGCTAAACTTGCGGCAGAGACGGTGGTTAGAGTTGTTGAATGATTATGATGTTGATATCCTATACCATCTGGGAAAATCCAACGTGGTTGCAGATGCTTTGAGTCGTAGATCGATGGGAGTGCATCCGAGGTGCGGCAGATAGGCGATACGGTCGTCGGATCCATCAGCTAGCGAGCCTTGGGGTTCGGTTGGTCGATACCGATGATAGTGGGGTACGGGTTCGTGAGGTTGCCAAGTCTTCCATCGTTGAGGAGGTGAAGAGACGACAGTATGAGGATCCAGTTATGATACGGTATCGAGATATGGCTCTTCGAGAGTAGAAGAGTCTATTTGAGGTAGCGCCTGATGGGGTGCTAAGATTTGAGGGCAGGTTGTGTATTCCCGATGTTGCAGGACTTCGTCAGCAGATTCTGGGCGAGGCACACAGTGCTCGTTACTCTATTCATCCGGGGTCGACTAAGATGTACCATGACCTCAGATGTATGTATTGGTGGGATGGCCTGAAGAGGGACGTGGCAGGGTTTGTTGCACAGTGTCCGAATTGTCAGCAAGTCAAGGTTGAGCACCAAAAGCCTGGTGGGCTATTACAGGCGATTGATATTCCGACATGGAAGTGGGAGGTGATCAACATGGATTTTGTTACAGGGTTACGTCGTACTCAGAGGAAGTGTGATTCCATCTGGGTTATTGTAGACAGGCTGACGAAATCAGCCCACTTTTTCCGGGCCAGACTACGATTCGCCAAGGATTATGCTAGATTGTATATCAGGGAGATTGTGAGACTGCACGGAGTTCCTATATCGATTATATCGCATGCAGGATCCCGATTTCGCTAACTTCGGAGGTCTTTCCGAAGGGTTAGGGACGAGTGAGTCCGAGTCTGCGTTTCATCCTCGGGCCACGGGCGGCAGAGCGCATCATCCAGACATTTGAGGATATGCTGCGGGCCTGTGTTATTGATTTCAGGGGTAGCTGGGAGGATCATTTGCCTCTTGTGGAGTTTGCTTATAACAACAACTACCATTCTAGCATTCAGATGGCGCCATATGAGGCTTTGTATGGGCGGAAGTGTAGGTCGCCGATTGGTTGGTTCGACGTGGGCGAGGTTCAGTTGGTTGGCCCAGACTTGATTCAGCAGGTTGTGGATAAGGTGAAGCTTATCCAGGATAGACTGTTAGCAGCTCAGAGTCGGCAGAAATCTTATGCAGATAATAGGCGTCGACATTTGGAGTTTCAGGTAGACGATTAGGTCTTCTTGAAGGTATCACCCATGAAGGGTGTGATGAGGTTCAGAAAGAAGGGGAAACTTAGCCCAAGGTACATTGGGCCTTACCAGATCATCCGTACAGTAGGAAAGGTTGCATATGCGTTGGATCTGCCATTGGATTTAGAGGCAGTACATCCGGTCTTCCATGTTTCTATGTTGCTGAAGTATATCGTAGATCCATCGAGAGTTTTCCCAGCTAGTGAAGTCCAGGTGACAGAGGGGTTATCGTATGAGGAGAGTCCCATAGCGATACTCGATCGCCAGGTCAGGCGACTGCGGACCAAGGATGTGGCTTCCGTCAAAGTCTTGTGGCGGAACGATAATAGGGAGGAGATGACTTGGGAAGCGGAGGAGGACATGTTGATGAAGTATCCTCACTTATTTTCTACACCTTCAGGTAATTCATTTCCCTTACTTGTCAAGTTTTAATTGAAGTATTTTTGCTTAAGTACCATTATGTGGCCACGTGTGGCATTATTGGTTTGTAGGGGTTGTAAAAGGAGACTATGTCGCTAATTTTAAGATTGACTCCGAAATAACATTCGGGGACGAATGTTTCTAAGGGGGGAAGAATGTTACACCCCGTAATTCCAGGACATGTTTATACGAACGTACGTAAGAACTAAAAAATGTTAAAATTTGAGACTAGTAAAAATTATCGAAATTATGGAAATGTCGGAAAATGAAATATTGCGACGAATGGGAGGGCGACACGTGTCACCCTCCCTTGGTTGGTTTTGGTCGAATTAGACCATGGGTTTAATGGTCATTTGACCAATGTAAAGATGAGCAAGTCTTGCTAGGCTAGGGCTTGATAATATTGACTAAGTCAAAGGGCCATTTGGCTTGATCTTTTAGTGAAATGCATCCAAGCCACCCATATGTTCTAATCTTGACCCTCCATAGTGTTATTTAAGCATACTACTAGCAAGCCAGTTCCCACACTTAGTAAAATTTTCAAGAAAAACTTGTTCTTGACTAGAGTGCTCTCGGGTTAGGGTTCTAAGGAACAAGAAAAAATTCGTTTGTTGTTCAATAATCTCCATACTTTAAACCAAGGTTTCTAAGGGTATTGTAAGGGTATCTCAATAGAAAGATCCCAGAAAAGTGTTGTTTTTGCATTTGTCGCAAGGTGAAAACCTAAGTCACTTTCATAGGTTTGGATTGGAAATTGAAGGAAAGTTGTTTGTGAACTTCTAAGGGCTTCAAGTGGCGGATTGAAGTGTCAAGGAAAGGCGCTAAGTTGCTAAGGAGCGACTTCGGATCTTGGAGTTGGATTAAGGCTTGTCAAGGTAACAATCTTGTTCTCTTTAAGTGTTATAAGATTACATATTGTTGTAGCTCTACATTTTAACAAGCATGAGATATATGTATTGGAGATTCATAAGTGTTATGGATATTGGAAGCCTAAATCCGAAATGACTTTGTTAGCCATTTGAAATTGAAATACAATTTGGTCGATAATTAGAATCGTCGCATGTTATCTAATTGAAGATTGTAGTTGTTATAATCGATTGCGGCTATATAACATGTTAGGCTAAACAAATTGGCATAAATGTTAGCTACATTGTTGAGCCATAAATGTGGCATGTTTGGTTATTGAATTCGAGCCTTGAAAAAGGTGGAAAAGTACGTAGAAACAAAGGAAGTGCTGTCCGATTTTTCGTAGAATTTGGTGACTTTACTCTTAGAATATTCTACGTTTGAAGCTAGAAGTTAATAGACGTATTATGGTCATTATAGGTTGACATACTACGTACGGCACATTGGACTTAGCAAGTGGATTGAACCGAAGAGGTATGTGGAAGTTTCCTATCTCTTGAGCATGAGTAGTTGTAAATATATAGTACGGTAGACGTACGAGATTTTGATGAATTTAGTTTCATTTGATATCCTTGACTTGTTTTAAGAATGTCCAAGTTGGTTGAGTTAGGGAAGTAACTCACTTGTTTTAAAGGTTAAGGATATCTTCGATTCTAAAAGTTAAGAGACTTGGTTTTTGAAAGTATAAGTCTCTCGGTTATGAAAAGAATGTATGTGTCTAAAGCATAAAGTTAGTATAACGGCTTTATGGAAAGTTGGTTATAATAACTTTATGGAAAGTTAAAAGAACGGTTTACTCTAGTAACGTAAAGAAAGATAAAATGACTTGAAAGGAAGAAAGGTAAATTGATTTGAAGGCATCAATTGCTTAAAATTTTAAAGTAAAAAATCACTTGATTTAGAAGCCTATAATGTAAATTCTAAAAGGTATTGTGACTTGTCTTGAAAAGTTAGAAATGACTTGATACTACGGTTGTTAGTAACTTGGAGTTTTATATGAAAAAGAGTCATTTTAAAAGAATAGAAGTACGTAGTACTTTGGGTTAAATTCCCGGATCTTTCATGATACGATAGTGCCTCAAGTTAAAAGAAGTGAGAGTGTATGCTAATTAAGTCAAATGAGAAGTTAAGGGGTTTCTTAACTTGTTTATGTTATTTATAGTAGCCGGTTGTGCTTGTGATATATTGTTCATTACGGGGTCATTACCCGGGCTTGTGGCATTTGCATACTCCGTGGATTTGCTTCCCATGATGCGAGGAATACCTCATGCGAGTCTGTAGGGCTCATGCGGGTGAAATAGTCCTATGCGGGGCCGCCCAGTCCTATGCGAGGAAGTTACCTCATGCGGGTCCATACGGCCTATGCGGGTGAAATAGTTCCAGGAGTAGGATTGCGTGATAATACTACGGGCGGATGGTCCTAGGTTAATCACAGGCTTCCTATTTTTAAGAACCAGAAATGTATATTTTTCTCTCATTGTTAGTAAGGCACAATATACTGTTAATTTGATTTTCATACATATCTCCAGCTTTATTTTAGACTTATGATGTAAATTGCAGTATTTTCCAGTTTTACATACTTGGTACATATCAGGTATCGACCCCATTTCTGTGGGGTGCGTTCATGCCGTAGGGGTAGCGGTGGTGGATCCTCATTCTTCTGATCATCGATCGGTGTCGAAGCTCCATTTCTCCGAGGCTTGTCTTTTGGTACGGTTTCCCGATGTTGTAGATTTATGTACATTCAGGGTATGGCGAAGCCCCGTCCGTCACGCTTGTTATTCTTAGAAGTGCAGTAGTCATATTTGTGGATTGGGTTGTAAACAGAGATGTCTTTGTTTATTTTTGGATTATGTATATTTCACGGAAGGTGGCCTTATCGGCCAGCCTGCTGATATTCTTTGCCTAATTATTTTTATGAGTTTGTGTATGTTCACCGCTATTCTCTCGATGATACTGAAAGGGTGCCTGTGTAGGCACGATCAGCGGCGGCCTGGGTCGGATGTAAAGTAATGAAAGTCGGTTTTACCTTTTAAAGACTATTTCAACACATGAACAATAGTCACACCATGGCTAGGACACAAGCCCTCAAAACCATCACACACCCGCAGTGGTCTCAAGCCCGCAAACATCACAAGCGTGCGTGGAATCCTCCATCATCACGACAGTAAGTGTAAAATATATCCATGTAACGCGCCCGTGGCATCCCACATCACTGTCGGCGTGCACATATGCAATATATATATATCTCATGCCCGTGGAATCCCTCATATCGGGTACATGACTTCATGTAGAGCTAATCCATGGGGTAATAGTATATAACATGCCCGTGGAATCCCTCATCTCGGGTACATGTCTTCATAGAGAGCTAGTCCATAGAGTAATAGTATATAACATGGTCGCATGCCCCGGAATCCTTCATCGTATAAGCATGTCCATGGAGTAATAATAGCATCCGGGAATTTAACCCACATCATGGTTGCATGCCCCGGAATCCTTCATCGTATAAGCATGTCCATGGATCAATCACAATGGAAGCATACCCGTGGAATCCTCCATCACTATCGGTACGTCCAAGTAAATTCACAATAAGACAGCCGGCCCTCCAACCGAGAGTCACGACAACGTAAAAATATAATACTTGCACTCAAAGGCTATCGCAAGCAAGCATAGGCAAGTTCATAAAATCTTTAGATTTCCATTATCATACAAAAATGAACTTCATTTTATAAACTCAAGGCACTTTCGTGTCACATAAAAATCCGGGAATTTAACCCAAAGTACTACGTACCTTTATCCTTTTTAAAATGACTCTTTCTCGTATAAAATCCCCAAGATACTAACACCCGCAGTATCAAGGCTTGTCTACATTTTAAACAAGTCACTACACTTTTAAAAATACATTTTTAGGCTTCTAAATCAAGTGACCCTTACTTTAAAACTTTAAGCAATTGATGCCTTTAAATCAAATTGCCCTTCTTTATTTCAAGTCATTTATCCTTGGTTACATTAATGGAGAAAACCATTCCTTTAACTTTCCATAAAGTTGTTATAACCAACTTTCCATAAAGTCGTTATACTAACTTTATGCTTTAGAAACTAAGACATCTTTAACCTTTCATAAAGCCGTTATAACCAACTTCCCATAAAGCCTTTATAACCAACTTCCCATAAAGCCGTTATAACCAACTTCCCATAAAGCCGTTATAACTCTTTATGTTTTAGACAAATTCATTCTTCCTTTATAACCAAGAGACTTATATTTTCAAAACCAAGTATCATATACTTTCAAATCAGGTTACATAACTTTCAGGATACTTCAAGTTTCTTAACTTTAGAATATCAAGTTTCTTAACTTTAGAATATCAAGTTTCTTATCTTTAGAATAGTTCAAAAACCAATACTTTCCAAATCAAGTATTCTATACTTTTCAAATCAAGTAATCTATACTTTTCAAATCAAGTTACTACACCTTTAGAAATTCCATTCAAGGTTTTGAATTTTAGTAACTTCTCTTTAAATCAATCAAGTAACTTTATACCTTTAAATCAAGTTACTTCTCTTCCTTAAAATCAAGTCACTTCTTCTTTCAACATTTAAGGAAATTATTCCTTTAAATCAAGTAACTCATTCTTTTCCAATGACGTTACTCCTATCTTTTAAAATCAAGTAAGCATGTACTCTTCAATTCAAGTATTATAACTTTCAAAATAACCATGTCTCTTATCTTTAAGATTCAAGTCAAGAAATTATTCCATGTAACATCAAGTCATATATTCTTTTCGAAAACAAGGCAAGGATACCAAAATGAAACCAAATTCCTTTTTAAATGGAGGGCTAAGATCATAACACTTGTTGGGTTTGGATGAAGGAGATTTAAATATCTCAAGTCAAGTGGCTTATTTGACTTAGTCAATTATATCAAGCTTGGGCTTGCAAGACTTGATCATCTAAGCTTTGGTCAATTGACCATTATATCCTTGGTCCATTTCGACCAAGACCATACTAGGGGGTGACATGTGTCACCCTCCCATTCGTCGTAATATTTCGTTTTCCGACATTTCCATAATTCTG
The DNA here is from genome assembly GCA_029844215.1 of Przewalskia tangutica. Taxonomy (NCBI): domain Eukaryota; kingdom Viridiplantae; phylum Streptophyta; class Magnoliopsida; order Solanales; family Solanaceae; genus Przewalskia; species Przewalskia tangutica. The sequence goes on from JAQGDG010000034.1 coordinate 1,804,473, forward strand.
ATAAATTCTATAAGTCTCAAATATCAAATTCAGGAACTCTATTCTCATTAACGAACATTTTCCTTCCCGAGGTTCGGAAAACTTTTCCTTAAGAATAACAAATCTTTCCTTCGTTCAAATTTATAAGTCTTGTGCTCTCACGTCTATTCTCGTAAACACATGTCCTGGAACTACGGGGTGTAACACTTAAACACAGGAGAACTAGATTCCCCCTAAGTAGTAGCATCAGTTCCCTCACTAGGTCCCCATTCCTTCATCAACCCAACAATTTTTAAAAATCCAATTACAATTTCTTTCTTACATTCTAAAATATTCGACCTACCCTTTTATCCCTCAGTAAGATTGATACATGGGGGTTTGGTTTATGAGTGGATTGAGACGAGGAATTAGGTTAAGACATGATGAATTTTGGTGAAGAAGAGCAAGAATGATATTTGGAGATTGGAGTTACAATAGAGGAACTAGAATGTCTATGGTTTCTATTTTGTTTAAAGAATAGAGAAAGTATGTTAGGAAGTGGAAGAGTAGATTTTGGTAAAGTAAGTGATGTGACACGTGAAAAGAGAAAACTGAGATCGAACGGGGTTAGTCTATGATTGCAATTTTAGAGAATAGACAGGAGAAGTTGTAGTGATGTGGCACTCTAGCAAGTTTAAAATACATAGGTACATATGAAAATACTAACTTGAGTTAAGCAACTAAGTTTCTTTAAAAAAAAATTGATTTTTTTTTTCCAGGTAAATGCAAATTTTATTACTAATAACAAAAGGAAAGTGGCTACAATCAGTCTTTGAGGTATCTCAAGCCTCAACGTAATGTAAACAAGAAGAGAGGGAGGGGAGGAGTGGTCACTCAAATGGTGTCATTACAAGAAGGGATAAAATCATAGAGAACTCTATAAGATGTAGTTTTGATTCTTGCAATGACCTCTTCCGCCGGAAAGCTTGTGCCTTCAAAGAGCAATGTGTTTCTTGCCCTCCAAATCTCATAGACCACAATGCAAAAAGTAAGAAAAATAGCTTTGGCTCGGATGCTTGTCCCGCGGTGATCTTTCTTAATCAACTTAATGGATCTTTCAACAGTTGTCATCTCTCTTCTAATACCCAACCAATATTTTATGCTCCCCCAAATCATGTGTGTGTAGGGGCAAGTAAAGAAGAGGTGTTCCCTTGTTTCATTTGCTTGCTTGCAGAACCCGCAAGATTTATCCTCCAAGTTGAGATATGATAGAGTATCCTTTGTAGCTAACATGTTACACCCCGTAAATTCAAATATTAGATAAGTTGGCAATCATGTGTCGAACGGATTTTAAGTCTTATTTGGAGTGTGGTACCCCAACTTTTTTTTTAAGATGTATGGGGTGTTTAGCAAGCCTAGTATTAAGTTGGATGAGTCTAGTTTCCAACGCAACAAACCGCTCGTCGATAAGACATCGGAGCGGAGGGGTATGGGCGTTAGAAATTCTGTAAGCAGGCGCAGAGGAAGGATTTTCGTGTCAGGCGTCTCAGCGCCCGGCCACGTCAGCGAGGCGGCGCCACTAATCTGAAAATCCTCGAGGTTTGGCCAGCGCTGACTGCAGGGTCGCGCCAAGGCGGGATTTTTACTCGCGTGCTTAAGCAGGATATTTTCGAAAAAAGCCTATGGGAGGGTGACAAGTGTCCCTCCCATCTTGTTGACCACGAAAATGACCCTATTTTAGGACCAAGTCTTGAATGACTTGGTCATTTCATCTTAGAACTCCTAAAAACCCTCTCCCTTTCTCTCTAGAGATTTAAGAAAAGCCTAGCTTAGTGGGTTTTGTTGGAGCGTGATAGAAGGCAAAGTGTTGGTAAGCTTGTGGGAAGCACGAGGACGAGGTTGACGGGGATAGGAGTTGAAGGAAAAGAGCTTTAGTGAGCTAACCCAAAAGGTAAGAGATTTCCTCTTCTCTTGGATTTGATAATAATCCTTGTTATAGTTAATATTGACCACATGAATCATGTGTTAGATTGATATGTATTATAGGTTTTGCTAGCCATTTGAAATGAGAAATACAAAGGAAATCGATAGTTATACTTGTCGCATGTTATGTAAGTATACGCTTATAATTGGGAAATTGGTTGTAACTATAACAAGCATGAAAACATTACGGATGGATTTATGGTGGTTATACCATATAATCGGAAAGGACCATTCGTAATTGGACTACTTTATTTGAATTGTGGTGAGCCAATTGGGGCTGTTTGGTTATTGAATTCGACCTCGAAAGAGGTGGCAAAGTATGTAGAAACAAAGGAGGTCTTTGTCCGATTTTCCGTAGAAAATAGCGACTTAACACTTATAATATTCTACGTTGAAGTGAGGCATTAATAGGCGATTGTGAATATTATAGGTTGACATACCACGCGGGACTTTGTACTTGGCAAGTGGTTTGACCCTAAGGTATGTAGAACTTTTCCTATCTTTGAGCATGACTAGTTTCACGTATATAGTATGGTAGACATACAAGACTTTGACCTTCTTTACTAGCTTTATCAAATGCCAAGTCGGGAGAGTTAGGAGATTAACTCACTTCTTGAAAATACTAAGGATGTCTTAAAGTTTTATTAAGGATAAGGGACTGAAGAGTTTTAAAGAATGTGATACTTGTTTCGTTTTAAACGTATAAGTCCCTTGGATAGGAAATTGTACTTAACTAAGGTATAAAGTGAATATGACGACTTTATGGGGAGTTGGTTATATTGACTTTATGGAAAGATAAATGGCTTGATTTAATGGAAGGCAATTCGATTTTAAGGTATCAATTGCCTAAGGTTTTATAAGAAAATGAGTCACTTGATTTAGAAACCTAACTTTATTTCTAAGGGTGTTGTGACTTACCTTGAAATGTAATTCGGACTTGATACTAGGATTAATAGTATCTTGGAAGTTTTCTACTAAAAAGAGTCATTGTTTTAAAGAGTAGAAGTACGTAGTACTTGGGTTAAATTCCCGGATGGTTTTTTTTTCTTATAAAAGACATGTTAGTGCCTTAGGTAAACTAAAATGAGAGTGTTTATAAACAAGGATAGTAAGAAGTTAGGGGATTTCTTAACTTGCTTACATATTGTATGATAAGCCGGTAGTGCTTATGTTATGTGTGATAGCCGGATTTGGGCTAGTGATATATTATTCGTTGCTGGGTCATTCCCCGGGATTGTGGCATTGTATATTTCCGTGGATTTGCTACCCACGATGCGAGGAATACCTCATGCGAGTCCGTAGGGCTTATGCGGGTGAAATAGTCCCACGCGGCGTCCATATGCGAGGAATACCTCGTGCGAGTCCGTAGGCTTACGCGGATGAAATAGTCCCGCGAGAATACCTCACGCGGGTCCACCGGGCCTATCACGGGTGAAATAGTCCCAGGAGTAGGATTTCAATCCTATTTTTCGTTGTAAGTATACACCTATTTTACCCTCATTGTTAGTAAGGCACAGTGTACTGTAATTTGATTATCATACATGTCTCCGGCTTTGATTTAGACTTGTGATGTAATTACAGTATTCTTTTCCAGTTTTACATACTTGGTACATATTGTGTACTGACCCCCTTCCCCGGGGGCTGCGTTCATGCCGCAGGAAAGGGTAAGCAGGTGGCGGATCCACATTCTTAGGATCAATTATCGGCGTAAGCTCCATTTATCCGAGGCTTGTCTCTTTTAGGGCGATCTTTTCCACAGTGTTGTAGATTTATGTACATTCAGGTATGGCGAGGCCCTGTCCACGATTGTTATTCCTAGAGTGCGTATTCACATATGTGGTTGGGTAGAATCGATGTTATCTGATTGTACTTTTGATTTTGTTATCTATATTGGAAGGCGGTCTTATCGGCTAGCCTGAGATGTTTTATAGTTACACACGTGTTTATGTTGTATGTTCCATTTGCTATTCTCGATGTATACCGAGCAGGTGCCCGTGTAGGGCACGATGCGTGACCGAGTCGTCGTGACATAACCGATTTCTGCAATTTAGCCACACAGTAAAAGAGAATTTGGGAGGAATGAAGTCTTTCCAAATTTGTGACATCCAAGGCTTTTTAACTTGCGGAGTGCGCAAGATATTATACACGAGGCTTGAATCAAATTTACCGTTGGCACAACACTTTGTAAAGCCGTCAATAGCATCGCCATGGCTACCAAAGATAGAAACAAATTTGTCGCGAATCCCACAAATCCTTTTGAATAAGGGGGAGTCCCTAGGACGTACCTCATAGTCCCAAATTGTAATACCTCTCAAATAGTGGCTATTGATCCATTGGACCCATTGAAAATTGGGGCAACATCTTTGTAGAAGGAAATATCACTTATCCTTGAACAGTCTTAAGATTACCATGCATGCATACATGTAACAGTATAAATTTGACTTAGATATTACCAAAAACACTTCCAACATATATATGTCCTCTAATCATAGCCAATCATTGAGGGAACTTGTAAGGAGACAATTAGTTGATTTTTATCAACTCCAACTCTAAATGATTTATTTTAAAATGCTCTCTACCTAGTGTCATTCATGAAGATATCTACTACCTGGTCCTCTGTTTTGCAGAACTTCATATAAATCAACCTCTTTTCAACATTGTCCCTTAGGAAGTGGTGCCTAACATCAATATGTTTGGTCTTCTTGTGTTGCACTGGATTTTTTGCCATATTGAGTGCACTTGTATTATCACACAATTAGCAAATACACCAAAATCCTCAAGTTATTTCTTGATCCATAGCAGTTAAGCACAACAAGAGACAACAACTACATATTCAGCTTATGTAGTAGAAAGATCCACAAAGGTTTGTTTTTTTGTACCCCATGAGATAAAAAATGATCTCACAAAGTAAGTCATTCCAGATATGCTCTTTCTATCCACCAGATATCCAGTATAATATGCATCAACATATCTAACCAAGTCAAATTATCTCTTGAGAAATAGAAAATATCCAGGTCTGGAGTCCCTTTGAGATACCTCAAAATTCTTTTTGCAGTCTTCAGATGGAATTTCTTTGGACTTGATTAAAATTTCTATGCATGGTGTTATTCACATGAGAATCAGTATCATCCATGTCTAGTCGAGTAGAATTGGTTATAAGAGTATTAATGGCTTTAGCATTCTCTATTGCAAACCTTTTTAGCAACTTTTTGATGTACTTTTGTTGACTGATCATAGCGTCTTTGGAGTTTGCTTAACCTGATTCCAATGATAGTTTTATCTCAAAGTCTGGGTACCAGGTGCCATACTTGGTTCTTCTTGAACTGTTAAAGCTTTTCTTGCATCGCTCAGGTTGACCAGTATTTGTAGGTCTGATGGACCAGGTTTCGTAGAGTGTACTACATTATTATCTTCATCATAAGCTGGATCTTTTTGATTGGTTTATCCAGACCCCGGGGTATCCGATACTACTTCAATAACTTGATGTTCAGCTTTATAAGAAATAATAGAGGCACCAAGTTTCTGCGTGCTTTTTGGCGATTCTACACTATTATATTGCTTGACTTGACTCATCAGATCAATATTTTCGTGTCCAATTTCAATGGCCTCATCAGAAAACTTTGAAAATTCCATATCTTTAGCTTCATCATTTTGCATGTCTTTGTTACCCAAATCATTCGATTCATCAAAGATCACATGCATACATAAAGATCGCATGCACATTGAGTTCTTTTGTTGAAGACTTTATAGGCCTTGCCGTGTGAAGAGTACCCAAGAAAAATACCATCATCACTTTTAGTATCAAACTTGCCTAAAACCTCGTTACTATTGTTGGGAATAAAACATTTACATCCAAAAGATCTTAGGTAAGTCAGCTTGAGTTTTCTCCAATTGAGTAGTTCATATGGAGTTTTCTCAAGCAAGGACCTGATCATGCACCACCTTCTTTGGCTTGAAGGAAGATCTGGCATGATTTCCTTTAACAAAATCATCACACACCTTGTGATCCTTAAACTTGGTTTTCAGCAACTCGCGAACTAGGTCATTCACAACCAGCTTGTTCAGCAGTGAAATGCTTGCATGTCCCAGTCGTCTATGCCACAGTTTAACATCATAATTCAAAGCATAGTGATATGTCATATCATTTCCATATAAGAATCAAAGTCAGCCACATATATGCTCTTGTGTCACGACCCGACCCCGGGCCCGTGACTGATGCCTTACCCGGACACCCTAGTAGATATACATCAGAGAAACCAGCGGAAATAAATTAAAAACATGGAACAATGTAAAATAAGAAACAGGCTAACCGATAAGGTTGCCTTTCAACATGTATATAAAAATTAAAGCCTGAACAGTTATATCCTTTACAAACCCAACATACAACAGGACTACAGACCTCTAAGAGTTTATAACAACTATGATGGGACAGGGCCCCGCCATACCCCTGAATGTACATGAACCTATAATGACAGGGAATCATACCAAAAGATAAGCCTCCGGAGAAACGGAGCTTCCCAAAATACAGAACGGTGATCCTATGAGCGAGGATCAACAACCGACGTACCTCTACCTGCGGTATGAACGCATCACCCCGAAGGAGGTCAGTACAATAAGTACCAAGTATGTGAAACTGAAAGTACTGTAATGAAATCACAATAGTCTAAAACAAATCCACAGACATATATGAAAAATCAGTTAACAATACACAGTGCCATAGTATATATGAGAGCAAATAGGTGTAACCTGGCCAGTTCTGAATAGATAGCCAATGATCAAACTAGGGCCATTCGCCCTTAGTATCATTATGCAAATCCTAATCCTGGACTATACCCCCTCCAGTCCGCATAGGTCGCGTGGACCCGCATGACGTATTCCTCGCATCGGGGGAAGCTAACCCGTGGTAATTCCTAGACTACCACCCCTACAGTCCGCATAAGTCACGTAGACCCGCATGAGGTATTCCTCGCATCGAGGGTAGCAAACCCCCGGTAATTTCTGGACTACCACCCCTACAGTCCGCATAATATGAACAACGTAACATGGCTAGGGGTTTAAGTGATATAATACAAACACAACCGGCCATCGTAACCAACATAAACAAATCAGAAAAACCTTCTTACCACAAAAAGTCTCAAGACGCTAACACCCGTAGTATCAAGACATGATTACTTATCAAACCAAATTACTACACCTTTAGAAAATCATTAAAATGCCTTTAAAATCAAGTAAGTAAACCGTTTCTTTTATCGTCTTTAATTCGTTATAACTAACTTCCCATAAAGCTATTACAACACTTATATCTTAAGCAATTCAAACAAACACACTCTTTTAAAACCAAGTATCAATTCCTTTTCTGAATAATATTTCACAACTTTTTAGAATACTTCAAGACTCTTAAGATTTAGAAGTCAATCAAAGACATCAAAACTGAAACCAAATTCCTTTAATAAAGTACGTCTACCGTACTATATATTTAACAACAATCATGCTCAAGAAGATAGGAAGAGTCACATACCTCCTCGGCTAAATCCACTGCCAAGTCGAATATGCTGCGCGTAGAGTATCAACCTAAAATAGTCATAACACGTCTATCAACTTCTAGTTTTCTTCGTAGTAAATTCTAAGTGTAAGGTCTTTTATTCTACGGAAAATTGGGCAGCACTTCCCCTGTATCTATGTACTTTTCCACCTTTTTCAAGGCCCGAAATCAATAGCCAACATTCCATATTTAAGGCGCAGTAAAACAGCAACTCAAAGGGGATTACACGCCTAACTGAATGTGTAAAATTCTGCCCCACAATTATACAAAACAGTCCAATGTAAATACAGTCCAAATGTAAATACAGTCCATTAAGTCCACTAATACCATCCATTAGTTCAGTCCTTTAGTTGGTATGCCAATAATGGTCTCATTACTTCTTTTATAATCCAACTTATATTCCAATCTTTATATAAGTTACATTAACTTGTTATTAACAAGATGTCAACAAGTAATAGGTATTGTTTTAACAACTTTTATGGCTAGCATGCCAATTCTCGATTTTTAACATCTTAATAAGATCCAACTCTTTTCAATTTTCCTTCCACATATCACAAACTTAGTTATAAACTACAATAACATATAATCTCCAATTTCATTATAAGGAAAAAGATCATTATCTCAAAAAGCCCAAAATTATCCAAGATCTATAAGTCGATCCTTAGCAATTTTAGCTCCTAATCCGTGCGTTCCAATCTGCTCCAAGCAACCCTTAGAAGTTCCTAACCAACTTCTCTTAACACTTCAACAAAAATATGAAGATCACCTTAGGGTTTCTCTTTGCGACTATCGGATTAACGTAGTATTTTCAGAATCTTTGTGTTGGGATATCTTTAGAACACTACTAGGGACACTTGGCTAAGGTATTTGAGATTAAACAACAACAATTGAAGAATTGTTCTTCAAGAACAAGGGGGTGCCGAGAGTTCACTTTAAAGGGATGGAGTATTTGCTTGAAATTCTCTAAGTGTTGATGAAGTCTTGCAACCCTTGTGTTACACCCCGTAAGTCCAGGACATGTATAAGAGAATGTACGTAAGGAATCAAGACTTGAAAATTGGTACGAAAGGAAGAATTGTTTTTCCGACAGAAAATCTTCGGGACGTCGGAAAGGAAAAATGTTCGTTGTTGAGAATTGGATTCTCAAAATGCATTATTTGAAGAGTATGGAACCTATTAACATTATGGAAATTTATTTTTTACGGATTTGGTCACGTGGGGCCCACCCGAGGAATTTTACGTTTTGTGGGGCCCACGAGGTTCTGAATTTTATGGGCGAATGGGAGGCGACACGTGGCACCCTCCCATGGCTTGGTCAATTTATGCAAAGGGCAAAAGGGTCATTTGACAATTGTGTAGATGAGAAAGTCTTGCTAAGTTAGAGCTTGAGATTGTTGACCAAGGTCAACTTGTCCACTTGGGCTTGATCCATGTGATCTTCATCCTAGCCTTCCATTTGGTTTTATCCTAGCCTTTGATTTATTTATTTATACTACTACTACTACTACTAGTAGCAAGACTTCCACACTTAGAAAAAATTGAAGAACATTTGTTCTTGTTCTTAGGAGCTCTCGGCCAAAGGGGCTTTTGAGAGAAGAAATTTTTTGTTTGTGGTTCATTAGACACAAGACTTTAACCCAAGGTTCATGAGTGTATTGTAAGGATATCTCAATAGAAACATCCCGGAAAAAGGTAGTTTTCGTATTAGTCGCAAGGCGAAAACTTAAGGGGTTCTTCAACTTTGAAGTTGGAACTTGAAGATGGGTTCTTCATAGGCTTCTAAGGAGTGCTTGGAGCGGATTGGAACTTAAGGAAAGGAGCTAAGAATTGCTAAGGCGCGACTTTGAATCTTGGAAATTTTAAGGGCTTGGAAAGGTATAAATCTTGTCGTTTTAGCAATTAAAGATTTCTTATTGTTGTAGCTTTGGATTTTAGCAAGCATGAAGTATATGTGTTGAAGTTTTATAAGTGTTATGGACTGTTGTAGCCTAAAATCCGAAATGACATATTAGTCATTTGAAGTTGGATTACAAGTTGGTCGTAGTTAGAATAGTCGCATGTTACTTACTTGAAGATTATAGTAGTTATAATCAATTGCGACTTGATATCATGATATGCTAACAACTTGGATTGAAAAGGAAATTGGATAAGAATTGGTATTGTTGTATCTAGATTGCGGATTTGGCCTAATAGTTTGTATTAGTTTAATGTCAATTGTGGGGCGGAATTTTACGTATTGTAAGGCGTGTAATCCCGCTGATTGGTTGTTGTTTTGAGCCTTAAATGTGGCGTGTTGGTTATTGTATTCGGCCTTGAAAAAGGTGGCAAAGTGAGTAGAAACAAAGGAAGTCTTTAGATTTTCCGTAGAATTAGAGACCGTATACTTGGTATTATTCTCGTTAGAGACTAGAAGTTGATAGTCTTGTTGTGACCATTATAGGTTGACAACTTCTCGTCACGGCGTATTCGGCAGCTTGTGTATTTAGCGAAAGGTATGTGAACTATCTCCTCTTCTAGCATGATTCCTTAAGATCAAGAAAGTCGTCCTACTCGTAAATGATCCATTCCTTGGTTGTATTTGGATTGCCTAAAATAGAATTTATTCTATGTACTTCCTTGAGTGTACTTTGATGTTTAAATTGTAAGTTGTATAATCTATTTCCTTAGTGAAGTTTGGATTCTTAAAAGTGAAAGTATTTTACTTAATGTACATAGAGTCTTGAAAAGGAAGTGGTTTTCAAACCTTTTGGCTAGTGCCTTAGTTCCAAAACCTAAAGGTCATTATAATGACTTTAGGGAAGTCAAAGGAGTGATTTACTTAATTGTTTTAAAAGAGGAGAAATGACATGATTTAAGAGAAGTAACTTGTTTAAAAGGTGTGAGTTACTTGAGGTTTAAAAGTAGAAGAAACTTGTTTTCTAAATATTAAGAGACTTGAAGTATTTTGGAAAGTTAAGAACTTGATTTATAAGTATGTGATACTTGGTTTTAAGTATAAGTCTCTTAGTTATAAAAAGGAATGAATATGTCTAAAACGATAAAGGGTTATAACGGCTTTATGGGAAGTTGGTTATAACGGCTTTATGGAAGGTTAAGAAAGTTGTCTATTTTGATTATTGGGCATAAGTTGCCTAGATTGTGAAAATTTGAAGTTACTTGATTTCAAGCTTTGAAATGAGTTTTCTAAAAATGTAGTAACTTACTTTGAAAAATAGACACACCTTGATACTACGGGTGTTAGTATCTTGGGATTTTACATAAAAAGGAGTCTTTTGAAAGGAATGTACGTACGTAGTACTTTGGCTTGTTAAATGAGAATTATTCTATTTGTGCCTTGATAAGTACTTTGGCTTGTTAAATGAGAATTATTCTATTTGTGCCTTGATAAGTACTTTGGCTTGTTAAATGAGAATTATTCTATTTGTGCCTTGATAAGTACTTTGGCTTGTTAATTGAGAATTATTCCATTTGTGCCTTGATAAGTACTTTGGCTTGTTAAATGAGAATTATTCTATTTGTGCCTTGATAAGTACTTTGGCTTGTTAAATGAGAATTATTCTATTTGTGCCTTGATAAGTACTTTGGCTTGTTAATTGAGAATTTTTCCATGTGTGCCTTGATAAGTACTTTGGCTTGATTAATTGAGAATTGCCTATGTGTGCTGGTGATAGCCTTTGAGTGCAAGTATTATGTTTTATTGCGTTGCCGCGACTCTCGGTTGGAGGGCCGGCTGTCTTGTTGTAAGTTACTTGGGCGTCAAGCGGTGATGTGGGATTCCACGGGTATGCTTAGTTATTTGTAGTACTTGGGTTAAATTCCGGATTTTTATAAAAGACACAGTAGTGCTTATGTGTTGTTTGACGGCCGGTCGAGATAGGGTAAGAGTATAAGTGAGGGGTAAACCCCCAAGACGCTATACCACTGTCACGACCCGACCTCGGGCCCGTGACTGGTGCCTTACCCCGGGCACCCTAGTGATACAACATCAGAGAAAAACCAGCGAAAATAAAAACTCACGAAAGAAAACAGTGAAATAAGAAAACAGGCTAACAAACGGTTACCTTTTTGTACATAAATGAAAACTTGAGCAGTTACATCCGCACAAACTCGCCTGGCGATTACTACAGGACCTCTAAGAATTTTAAAACCATAATGACGGATGGGGCCCGCCATGCCCCTGAATATACAAGAGTCTACAACTTCAGGGAACCGTACCACAGGACAAGCTTCCGGAGATATGGAGCTTTCCGAGAACCGATCCTAAGAGTGCGGATCAGCAAGCTATGTACCTCAACCTGCGGCATGAGCGCGGCCCGAAGGAGGTCGATAACAGTACCAAGTATGTGGCGAAAAATCAGTAAATGAAAACATAATAGTCTATATAAAGCGGGAGACATATATGATAAGCAAACTACGATTACCAACATATAAGCGATCATGTCAAGTTAGGGACTCATGCGGTGAAATCATCACTCAAATACAACCCGAGAATTTAACCCGCACAATGGCGCGTATGCCCGGCATCTCACCTCGGTATAAGCATGGCCTCGAACTGTCTAGTGGGCCCATACCCGTGGACCATCCAACGTGTCGGTATGCCCAAAGGAGATAACAAGATAACAATCCCTGTGGAAGCATACCCGTGGGCCACCCAACGTGTCGGTATGTCCAAACAACTAACAAGATAATACTCACTGTAAGCATACCCGTGGGCTACCCAGCGTGTCAGTATGTCCAAACAAATAACAAGAGAATACTCATTGTGGAAGCATACCCGTGGGCTACCCAACGTGTCAGTATGTCCAAACAACTAACAAGAGAACACTCACTGTGGAAGCATACTCGTGGGCTACCCAACGTGTCAGTATGTCCAAACAAATAACAAGAGAATACTCACTGTGGAAGCATGCCGTGGGCTACCCAGCGTGTCGGTATGTCAAACAACTAACAAGAGAACACTCATTGTGGAAGCATACCGTGGGCTACCCAACGTGTCGGTATGTCAAACAAATAACAAGAGAATACTCAGTGGAAGCATACCCGTGGGCTACCCAGCGTGTCGGTATGTCGAACAACTAACAAGAGAACACTCACTGTGGAAGCATACCCGTGGGCTACCCAACGTGTCAGTATGTCCAAACAAATAACAGATAGCCGACCCTCCATCGAGAGACTCGGTAGCACAAATCAAACCCTTGCACAACAAGGCTATCTCAACCAAGCATAGGCAAGTTACACACAACTCAAGGTACTTTAAACACTTCTTAACACAACGTCAAGTATACCATTAAAACCCAAGTATCTAACCCCTTTAAGATCAAGGTACTCCTACCTTTTATAACCAAGACACTTATGTTTTTCCATCACAAAGAGTTCAATATTTGAAAACAAGTTACTTCTCTTTTCCCAAAAATCAAGTTACCATTCTAAATCCAATAATGAATCCATTTCTTTATTTTCCATAAAGTCGTTATAACTAACTTCCCATAAAGCTATTATAACACTTTATGTTTTAAAACAAGTCAAGACAAAACCATGCCTTTCTTTTAAACCAAAACACTTCAAATTCTTAAGTCTCTTTTCTTTTAGAAATCGAGTTCCTTACTTTGGAATTTTTAAGAAGATCAAAACTTGATTACAATAATTCTTATTAGAGCAGCCATGATCTAGAAAATGTAATACAATTTTGTCTTATCTTAGCTTCTATGCAGATGGAGGTTTCTACTGGTTTTAATATAATTAATTGTCATTACTTTTTCCTTTATTAACGCTGCATTGGCTTGTTCGATTCTTATTCCCATTTCCGAAATTTATGTAGCATTATTCCTTTAAAAACCAAGTACTCATTTCTCACGAATGAGGTTTCACACTTTTCAACACCATTTAGGTCAATTATAAGTCAAGTCTCTTATCTTTTGAAATCAACAAACCATTCTTTTACCTACATAAAGTGGTTATAACAAACTTTCCATAAAGCCGTTATAACACTTTATGTTTTAAACCAACCAATTACAACTATAAGCCCTTATGAGACCAAGAGGGCTTATTCTTTAACCACCGAGTACCCATTACTGACGAATAAGATTTTCCTACTTTTTCAAACAATCAAGACCTTTACACTTCATATCAAGTCAAGGCACAACAAGGGAAATCAAATTCCTTTAACACCCGTGCATCTACTGCACTATATATTTCACAAATAATCATGTTGAAGAGGATAGGAAGAATCACATACATCGCGACGATTATCGACGGTTAGCAAAATGCTCCACAGTACTATCCCCCTTAAGTAGAATATGCTACTCGTAGTACTTCAATCCTATAAGGGTCATAAAACGTCTATCAATCTCTAGCTTCGAACGTAGAATAAACTAAGTGCAAGGTCCCTACATTCTACGGAAATTTGGACAGCACTTCCTTTGTTTCTACTTACTATGCCACCTTTTTCAAGGCCGAATTCAATAACCAAACGCCACATTTAAGGCTCAATTAATTCAGCAATTACAAGGGGATTACACGCCTAAAAATACGTGTAAAATTCCGCCCCACAATAATACAAAATAAACCAATAATTTCCATGCCATTCTTGGCCAACAATAAACCAATCCTAAACCCCTTTCAACTCTTTTCCAATCCAAGTTCTTAGGTCTAACATGATATCTAGCCCTAGACATCTTCAACAACTACAATCCCCCTTTACAACATGTGACGACCAAATTAGTAACCAAATTGAAGTTATCATCTTAAGGCTAACATGCCCATTTCGGTTTTCAACAAGACAACAAGGTCCAAATCTATTCAAACTTAAATATAACGACCTGGGCTCGTTTCTAAACTACTATAACAAGTATTAACCCATATCGAGAAGAAACTTTTACCTTTTGGAATAGCCCACAAAGCCCTTTTCTTCCGCTTGCGTCGACTACGCCCACCGCTTCCACAAGTTCACCCACACTTTGCCTTCTTGTCGCCGCTCCAACAATTCCCCACTTAGAAACATTCGTCCCGAATGTTCCTTCTAAGTCTCCAAAACGCAGACGCCGGTATAGTCTTCACCACTGCACTTACAAAAGAATAAGTTATGCCACTTGTCACGACCCGAACCCGGGCCCGTGACTGGTGTCTTACCCCGGGCACCTTAGTGATACAACATCAGAGAAAAACCAGCGGAAATAAAAACTTAAACATACAAATAGATATGGATCAAGATAAAGAAAATAGGCCAACCAAAGCGGTTGCCTTTCTGCATATATATATATCGACATTTGAGCGATAATCCTTACAACCACCGCCTACAAATACTACGGACCTCTAAGATTTTTACAACAACTATGATGGGGACAGGCCCCATACTACCCCTAAATGTACAAGAACCTACTGACTCGTGGTAACATACCAAAAGATAAGCCTCGAAGGAACGGAGCTTCCAATACGCTGAAATGTGATCCTATAAGCGGGGATCGGCGGTAGATGTACCTCTACTGCGGCAGAGCAGCCGAAGGAGGTCGAACAGTACCAAGTATGTGAAACTGAAAAGACTGTAAATGAAATCATAAGAGTCAATAAAAAGCAGGAGACATGTATGATAACCAAACTACAGTACCCAACATATAAGCAGTCATAACAAGTCAGGGACTCACGCCTCCAAATCATCACTCGTGCGGTGAATTCTTCTTCCTCACCGGCGATCTATGATATAACAACACCAAGGAGTATACATGAACACGGGTCCCACTGTGTCATAGAAACCGTGACGGCAAGTATAACTACCGATCCGACCGTACAATAATCTTGTACAACCATATCATGAAGGCGACACGTGGCAAGTCTGATAGCCTCCACCTCACTCCCCGCGCCACGTGGCGGGGCAAGTGAATCGACTCGCACCAGATCACAACCGTAAGTCACGGCTCCATCCAAACAACGACTCGCGAAGGCGACGCGTGGCAAGTGCACTAGCCTCCACCTCCTCTGCGCCCGCGTGGGCGGGGGCAAGTGAGTCGGCTAAGCACTAGATCACAACCGTAAGTCACGATGCTTCGCGCAGGCGGCGCGTGGCAAGTGCAATAACCTATACCGGATCCACTGCGTCGCGTGGGCGGCGGGGCAAGTAAGCAGCACGCGCCGATCACAACCGTTAGTCACGATGCTTCGCCATAAATAACCATAATGGTCACGTGTCCACGAATCCTCATCGGTGTAGACATGCCCATGTAATGATAATAATGGAAGCATACCGGTGGAATCTTCCGTCACCGCGATGCGTCCAAGTAAGTTCTCAACAAGTCAACCGCCTCCATCGAGAGACGCCGGTAGTATAGAAACACAATTTTTGCACAACAAAGGCTATCACAACAAGCATAGGCAAGTTACACAACAACAAGCATAGGCGGCAAGTTATACACAACTCAAGGTACTTTCATTTTATGTCAAAGTCCGGTTTTAACCTAAAGTACTACGTCGTTAACTTCCTTTAAAGAGATACATTCTTTTATAAAAGTCACGATACGTAGTATAAAATCGAGTGACTCACATTTTTAAGTAAACGAACACTTCCTTTTTCTAAAATCAAGTAACAACATTCTTTTCCTAAAGTTCGGTTTGCCTAATTTCAATTACTCAAGTCTCTTTATTTTAGAAAAGTTTCATAGTTCAATGTCTTAATCTCTTTTAAAACAATTGAGTAACATATGCCATATGTGTGAGCAGTTTATTCTTGTTTATAACCATCTTATTAAAGCAGCCATGATCTAGAAAATGTAATATCATTTTGTCTCATCTTAGCTTCTATGCAGATGGAGGTTTCTACTGGTTTTAATAATACTTCATTAGTCATTACATTTCCCTTTATTAATGCTGCAGTGGTTTGTCGATACTCATTCTGATTTCCGAAATCAGTAAAACATTATTCCTTTTTTTAAAAACCAAGTACTCATTACTCACGAATGAGGTTTCACACAAAATTCATATTAATTCATTTAAGTCAAGTCTCTTATCTTTTAAGATCAAGTCTCTTAACTTTTAAAATCAATAAACCATTCATTTTATCTCTCTTAAGTCGTTATACCTAACTTCCCATAAAGCTAGTATAACTCTTAAGCTTTTAAAACCAAGCATTATTCTTCTTTTAACAAGGTTTCTTAATTCTTTTGAAATACTTCAAGATTCTTATCATTCAGGCTTAAGTCAAAAGACATTGCCGTAAAACTATATTCAGTTAACACCCGTACGTCTACCGTACTATATATATATATTCTTGTAAAATACTTCCAGATTCTTATTATTCAGGCTTAAGTCAAAAGACATTGCCGTACAATTACGTTCAGTTAACACACGTACGTCTACCGTACTATATATATATATATATATTATTCAGGCTTAAGTCAAAAGACATTGCCGTACAATTACGTTCAGTTAACACACGTACGTCTACCGTACTATATATATTCCTTTAAAATATCATGCTCAAGAGTATAGGAAGAATCACATACCTCGCAACGATTATCGACTATTAGCAAAACGCTCCTCGGCTATAACCCGGCTAGCCTTGCCCACCTTCCAAGTAGTACATGCTACGCGAGCGATCGACGATAAAGGTTATAAGACTCACGTAAATACGGTCTATGTAAGTACAATTTAATCTTCTACTTAAATATTCTTGATGTGATTTGGTTCAAGTCTTATACGTAATATCCTTCTATTACGGTTCAATTCTCTTCTATGAATCTTATATTCATTTTCAATAATACTACGGTATGTAATCTCCGATTCTGATAGAAGGATAGGATTATTTACCTCGGTAAGCCCCAAAATTATCCAAGTTTAAAGTCGATCACGAGCAAGGTTTAGCTCCTACTCAGTGCGCTCAATTCGCTCCAAGAAACCCTTAGAAGTTCTACACAACTTCTACTTAGTACTCAACCAATTATGGAGATTTTTCCATAGGGTTTAGTTTAGTGGCTAAAGGAAAGTATAGTAGTATTTTTAGGGCTTTTTGTATAAGTGTAACCTTGGAATACTATAAGGTATTTGGGCCAAGGTATTTTGGTATTATAACAATACTTGGAGAGTATTTCTACCAGAGGGGGTGTATTATCTGAAAACAACTAGGCAAGGGGGTGGTTTCGGCTAAAGCTCATGAGGGAGGGTTTCGCCGAGGTCTCTCCAGGGTTGGGCGAGAACCTTTCTAAGAAGGTGGGGAGCATTTTAACACTTAGAACCTATTTGTGTATGAAGAAAGTCTTAAAGTTAGGGAGTATTTATAGGCCAACCAATGGCCAACGATGGCCAAGATCAATCAAGTGTAAGGCAAGTGTAGGGCTAGTATTTAACCATGTGTACCTTATCCATCTACCACACCAACTTGCACAAAATATCCTACCTAACCAATGCTCCAAGTCGTCCCTTTGCCGTCCACAATCACGCCCAATGTGAGGGTGACACATGTCACCCTCCCGTTGGTCCAAAATGTTTCGTCTCTCGGAAAAATCCGCAAAAATTAGAAATGACATAGCGGAATTTTCCCGCCGCAAGTCTTGTAAAGCGTTTAGTCGAAAAACGATTTTTTGGCACTTGTGCCCAAATTTTCGGTCTAGCCTAACTTTAAGGCTCAAACTTTTCTACGTCGTCCTCGTACATACTCTGGAAAATACGGGTATAACATTTTCCTCGCCTTAAAACATTCGTCCGAATGTTCCTTCTCAAGCGGATAGCGATAAAGTTCCTCTAACAAGTTGCCAACGCCACGTATAGCCACAAAAATAACACGCTCGATTTAACCCAAGTCAGCGAGGAATCACCTCTAGCATTACAAAGCTTCCACCCGGTCTAACGGATATTCCTTGCGCTTTACTTCACAAGGGTAATGATCATTTCTATTTTCTCGTATGTTCACTTATCCTTACGTCGTACTCTTCTCGAACACTTGAACTTCTGCAGTATCATTACCATACTTGATCATCGCTTGGTTCCCAAAACTTTGGAGTCACCACCTCAAACTTGGTCATCTTACTAACCTCAATCTTCCTAAGGCCATTCCGGCCTTCACGATCCGCTGGTCGAACATATCCACGAACTCATCGATGGTCATCTAAACTTGGGCCTAGCACCCTCGTGACCCTACCACGTGGCGGGACCACCTCGAATCGACCCAACCCCAAGCAGACTCTGGGTTGACCGCAATAGCTGACGACCAGCAACGCGTCAAGCTCTTGTTCCCGATCCGGAACAATCATACCTATCTGGTCATGAAAGCTACCACTTCCATTTTACACCACGAGAATTTTCCCACCATTACTCCACGTATACTTATACATTCGACAAAGATCACCCGCGAAATCTTGTACTCAAGCGACCTTACATCTAAGGTCTCAGCGTAATATTCTAAGGTTCATCATTTTCTCACCCGAGCTTACCCTTTTCACTAACTGTGCTTCTAAATCGCATTTTAGCACAAAGTTATCCGAACATAACACATCATCAAAACATCAATACATACAAGTCTTTAGAGGGTTAAGGATATACCTGAAAATAGGCGGTTCAAAGGACCGCTAAAACTGGGAACTTCCACGCGACCTCTGCGTAGCTGTAGGTGTATGAGCATCTGCCTAGCTATGGAAGGAGAAGAACCAGCGGATCTCGTAGTGCATGCTATCCGCGATCTACCCACTGGTGGACGATCTCGTCAAATGGCCATCGGCGCAAGTATAGCAATCTCCCAAGCGATCTGACATTCCCCCTATGGGCTTTACCAACGACCACCGAGATCGGGTGGCCTCGTCCGGCGAAACTTCTACTCGCGAAAATCTGAAACACAGGAGCCACGACCGCTCTGAATATCCCATCGTCCGACGACGGTGGGGACCACTAATCTTGGCGGGCGCATAATCGGTCTCTTCTTGGCGGTCGCCTCGAAAGTCACCAAAGGACCTGCTGTTGCAGCCTCTTCTTCGATCTTGGTCATTCGTCGATTTCTCGCTCCTCACATCCAGTGCATAAGTGCGTGCGGGCAATGTCCGTACGGTGAAGAGCTACCCGAACAACTTTACGCTAGGTAATCGCCGAGCCTGTAACATATCGGTGCACTCGATCCTCCATACTAGCTACCAGCGGGGGCGTGTCGAGCGATGAGTCGAACTCCGCATTGTACTCCCGAGCCGTCGCGCTCTGCCTCAACACCAAAAATCTATCGGCCGAGCCCTCGCCATCTGTGGAGGCAAGAAATGTGCAAGAAATGCCTCACGAGAACTCGTCCATATAGTGGAAGTGCATTCTCTCCCGGGACAGCTCGCGAATCAAACCGATCATTGCGGTATCACGCGGCCGATGCGAACCTAGGACCACCGACTCGGTCTCCGATGCCTTGATCACTCTCGTGATCAGTTGTAGCTGGGATGAACTCCTGCGGATCATCCTCGAGCCTCGACCCATAAAACTCTGGCGGCTCTGACTCGGAAAATCCGTAGCCTCAATGGCCGATCTAGGGTGAACCGTGGGTACTCTTTGGGCTAGCTGCGTCCGGCTATCCTCGTGCCTTCGCACTATCACGGCCAATAATTGGGCGTCTCGCATAACCCGTCTCTTACGCTCCGGTGTGGGGTGGAGGCTCAGTCTTGTGGTCTCTGTGAGGCTGCGCTACTCTACCGCGGCTCCCTGTCATGCGCCTCACAGGCCGGGTTGCCTTGGCGGAGGCATAAGCGGTAAAAGCGAAATACGTCGAGAGGTCCAACTTATCACACAACTCTGGCACGATCTCGAATGAGAAGAATGGAAAACAATCCTAAATGTCCTGCGACCTCACGATTATAGATGTGGTGCCTGACACCGCGATAATCAAGACTACTAGACGGTGCGTAGACACTTTCGAGACTAAGCGCTCGATACCACTTTTGTCACGACCGAACCGGGCGTGGTGGTGTCTTACCGGGCACCTGGTGATACAACATCGAGAGAAAAACCAGCGGAAATAAAAACTTAAACATACAAATAGATATGGATCAAGATAAAGAAAATAGGCCAACCAAAAGCGGTTGCCTTTACGCGTATATATATATCGACATTTGAGCGATTACAATCCTTACAACCACGCCTGTGATTGCCGCGGACCTCTATGATTTTTCCAGCAACTATGACGGGACGGGGCCGCCATACCCCTGAATGTACAGAACCTCGGACTCGGGTAACATGCGAAAGATAAGCCTCAGGAAGCGGAGCTTCAATACTGAAATGTGATCCTATAAGCGGGGATCGGCGGTAGATGTACCTCTACTGCGGCGTAGGCGGCCCGAAGGAGGTCGATGCAACAGTACAGTATGTGGCGAAAATCAGTAAATGAAATCATAATAGTCTATAAAAGCGGGAGACATGTATGATAACCAAACTACGATACCTGACATATAACGGTCATAACAAGTCGGGACTCGCACCTCCAAATCATCACTCGTGCGTGGAATTCCTTCCCATCGCTGGCGCGATCTATGATATAACAACACCAGGGTATACATGAACACGGGTCCCACTGTGTCATAGAAACCGTATGGGGCAAGTATAACTACCGGATCGGCCGTACGATAATATTGTACAACCGTATCATGAAGGCGACACGTGGCAAGTCTGATAGCCTCGCGACTCACTCCTGCGCGCGTGGCGGCGGGGCAAGTGAATAGGCTATGCACCAGATCACAACCGTAAGTCACGAATCTCCATCCAAACACTGACTCGCGAAGCTGACACGTGGCAAGTGCACTAACCTCGCTGGCTCGTCCTGCGCCACGTGGCGGCGGGCAAGTGAATCGGCTAAGCACGGATCACAACCGTAAGTCACGATACTTCGCCGCGCGAAGGCGACGCGTGGCAAGTGCAATAACCTATACCGGATCCACTGCGTCACGTGGTGATGGGGCAAGTAAGCAGCTACGCGCGATCACAAGTAAGTCACGATACTTCGCCATAAATAACCATAATGGTCACATGTCCGAGAATCCTCGCCGGTGTAGACATGCCCGTAACAATAATAATGGAAGCATACGTGGAATCTTGAGTCACTGCGATGCGTCAGTAAGTTCTCACAAGTCAAGGCCCTCCATCGAGAAGACGGTAGTATAGAAACACAATTTTTGCACAACAAAGGCTATCACAACAAGCATAGGCAAGTTACACAACAACAAGCATAGGCAAGTTATACACAACTCAAGGTACTTTCATTTTATGTCAAAGTCCGGTTTTAACCCTAAAGTACTACGTCGTTAACTTCCTTTTAAAGAGATTCATTCCTTTATAAAAGTCACCCGATACAGTAGTATAAAATCGAGTGACTCGCGATTTTAAGTAAACGAACACTTCCTTTTTCTAAAATCAAGTAACAACATTCTTTTCCTAAAGTTCGGTTGCCTAATTTCAATTACTCAAGTCTCTTTATTTTAGAAAAGTTTCATAGTTCAATGTCTTAATCTCTTTTAAAACAATTGAGTAACATATGCCATATGTGTGAGCTTTATTCTTGTTTATAACCATCTTATTAAAGCAACATGATCTAGAAAATGTAATATCATTTTGTCTCATCTTAGCTTCTATGCGGATGGAGGTTTCTACCGGTTTTAATAATACTTCATTAGTCATTACATTTCCACTTTATTAATTATTGCGGTGGTTTGTCGATACTCATTCTGATTTCCGAAATCAGTAAAACATTATTCCTTTTTAAAAACCAAGTACTCATTACTCACGAATGAGGTTTCACACAAAATTCATATTAATTCATTTAAGTCAAGTCTCTTATCTTTTAAGATCAAGTCTCTTAACTTTTAAAATCAATAAACCATTCATTTTATCTCTCTTAAGTCGTTATACCTAACTTCCCATAAAGCTAGTATAACTCTTAAGCTTTTAAAACCAAGCATTATTCTTCTTTTAACAAGGTTTCTTAATTCTTTTGAAATACTTCAAGATTCTTATCATTCAGGCTTAAGTCAAAAGACATTGCCGTAAAACTATATTCAGTTAACACCCGTACGTCTACCGTACTATATATATATATTCTTGTAAAATACTTCCAGATTCTTATTATTCAGGCTTAAGTCAAAAGACATTGCCGTACAATTACGTTCAGTTAACACACGTACGTCTACCGTACTATATATATATATATTATTCAGGCTTAAGTCAAAAGACATTGCCGTACAATTACGTTCAGTTAACACACGTACGTCTACCGTACTATATATATTCCTTTAAAATATCATGCTCAAGAGTATAGGAAGAATCACATACCTCGCGACGATTATCGACTATTAGCAAAACGCTCCTCGGCTATAACCCGGCTAGCCTTGTCCACCTTCCAAGTAGTACATGCTACTCGCAGAACAGTCAACCAATAAAGGTTATAAGACTACTGTAAATACGGTCCTATGTAAGTACAGTTTAATCTTCTACTTAAATATTCTTCTGATGTGATTTCAGTTCAAGTCTTATCTGTAATATCCTTCTATTACAGTTCAATTCTCTTCTATGAATCTTATATTCATTTTCAATAATACTACAGTATGTAATCTCCAATTACAATAGAAGGATAGGATTATTTACCTCGGTAAGCCCAAAATTATCCAAGTTTAAAGTCGATCCTGAGCAAGGTTTAGCTCCTACTCCGTGCGCTCCAATTCGCTCCAAGAAACCCTTAGAAGTTCTACACAACTTCTACTTAGTACTCCAACCAATTATGGAGATTTTTCCATAGGGTTTCGTTTAGTGGCTAAAGGAAAGTATAGTAGTATTTTCCGGGCTTTAGTATAGGTGTAACCTTGGAATTCTATAAGGTATTTGGGCCAAGGTATTTTGGTATTATAACAATACTTGGAGAGTATTTCTACCAAGATGGGGGGTGTATTATACGAAAACAACTAGGCAAGGGCGGGGGTTGGTTTGGCTAAAGCTCACAAGGGGAGGGGTTTCGGCCAAGGTCTCTCCAAGGGTTGGACGAGAACCTTTCTAAGAGGTGGGGGGGAGGATTTTAACACTTAGAAACTATTTGTGGATGAAGAAAGTCTTCAAGTTAGGGGAGTATTTATAGGCCAACCAATGGCCAACCAATGGCCAAGATCAATCCAAGTGTAAGGCAAGTGTAGGGCTAGGATTTAACCATGTGTACCTTATCCATCTACCACACCAACTTGCACAAAATATCCTACCTAACCAATGCTCCAAGTCGTCCCTTTGCCGTCCACCATCACGCCCAATGTGAGGGTGACACATGTCACCCTCCCGTTGGTCCAAAATGTTTCGTCTCTCGGAAAAATCCGCAAAAATTAGAAATGACATAGCCGGAATTTTCCCTTCGCAAGTCTTGTAAAACGTTTCGTCGAAAAACGATTCTTTTCGGCACTTGTGCCCAAATTTTCGGTCCTAGCCTAACTTTAAGGCTCAAACTTTTCTACGTACGTCCTCACGTACATACTCTAGAAAATACGGGGTATAACACCACTCATGGACTTATCACCCGAATATACTCCCCGTATACTATGCACTCCGACAAAGATCACTGTAAAATATTTTACCCAAGACGGCCTTACATCTAGGTTTCAATTGTTATAAATTCTAAGGTTCAAAATTTTCTCATCCCCAGACTTACCCTTTTCACTAACCAGGCTTCTAAATCACATTTTTAACACAAAGTTATCCGAACATAACACTTAACACATCACCATAACATCAATGCATACTAGTCTCTAGAGGGTTAAGAATATACCTGTAACTATTACTTCACTTCCACTTTTTGTCATTCTACTCATGTTCCTTCCCTGCACGGCGCACAAAAGGAGGAGATGAATCGACCAGCGATCCGGAAGGTGAGTCTCTACATCCGCTACCTGCAGTTGGATAATTTCGCAAAATGGCCTGCTGTCGCATGCAAACAAACTCCCATTCCAAAGACGACACTCCCATCATGGAGCCTACCACAACAGCCACGAAGTAGGGGTGGTCCCATCTGACTAACGTCCCTGCTCCCCAAAACTCGAACCTCGAGCCACGACGCTCGAAATCTCCCGAACGTCCTGAAGACTGTGGCGGAGCACTCCGTACTGGCGGAGGCGCATAACTAGTCTGCTGCTGAGGCTGCCTGCCTCGAAGGTCACGAGGACCTGCTGTCCCAGCCTCTTCTGCTGATCTTGGTTAATCCGTCGACCTCTACGCTCCTCACACCCAAGTGCATAAGCCTGCATGCGGGCAATATCCATGCCCGGCTGAAGAGCTACTCCCGTGCAACTCTCTGCTAAGTAGTCATCGAGTCCTGTGACATAACGGTGCACTCTATCCTCCATGTCTGCCACCAAAGCGGGGACATACCGGGCCAACGAGTCAAACTCTACATTGTACTCCCGAACTGTGCGCCCTCTTTGTCTTAGCATCAAAAAGTTGTCGGCCCGTGCTCTCCTCATCTGTGGCGGCAAGAAATGGCCAAGGAAAGCCTCTGAGAACTCGTCTATCTGGTGGAGCGCATACTCCCAGGACAGCTCCCGTGAATCAAACCGATCATTGCGATGTCAGCAGCCGATGTGAACCCAAAACCACTGACTCGGTCTCCGAAGCCTTGATCACTCTCATGATCCGCTGTAACTGTCGGATGAACTCCTGCGGATCATCCTCAGGCCTCGACCCGTAGAACTCAGGTGGGCTGCAACTCAGAAAATCTCGTAGTCTCAAACTATCTGACCTCGGGTGAACTATGGGTGCTACCGGTACCGGAACTGCTGCATCCAGCCTATCCTCGTGCCTAGCCACGATCCTGGCCAATAACTGGGCCATCTCCTTGTAACCCATCTCCTGCGCCGGTGTGGGACCAAGGGTCAGTGCCGTGGTCTCGATGAGACCGCTGCCGCTCTACTCATGACTCCTCTGCTGCCTTGCCCTTCTGGGCTCTGGTTGCCTTGCGTGGAGGCATCACTGGTATACAAAGAATACGTCAGAGGGAGTCCAACTTATAACACAGCTCTAAGGCACGATCTCAGAGTGAGAAGAATGGAAACCAATCCTAAATATCGTATAGCCTCCTAATTATAGATGTGGTGCACAACACACCGATAATCAGGACTCTACTAGATACGGTTTGTAGACACTTTCCGAGGATTAACTGCTCTGATACCACTTTTTCCACGACCCGACCTCGGGCCCGTGACTGGTGCCTTACCCCGGGCACCCTAGTGATACAACATCAGAGAAAAACCAGCGGAAATAAAAACTCACGAAAGAAAACAGTGAAATAAGAAAATAGGCTAACCCAAACGGTTACCTTTTTGTACATAAATGAAAACTTGAACAGTTACATCCCTTACAAACTCTGCCCAGAACAGTGCTACAGACCTCTAAGAATTTTAAAACCATAATGACGGGACAGGGCCCCGCCATGCCCCTGAATATACAAGAGTCTACAACTTCAGGGAACCGTACCACAGGACAAGCTTCCGGAGATATGGAGCTTTCCGAGAACCGAACATCGATCCTAAGAGTGCGGATCAGCAAACTATGTACCTCAACTGCGGCATGAGCAGCGGCCCGAAGGAGGTCGGTCAACAATTGCAGTATGTGGCGAAAAATCAGTAAATGAAATCATAATAGTCTATATAAAGCGAGAAGACATATATGATAACCAAACTACTGATACAACATATAAGCGATCATGTCAAGTTAGGGACTCATGCGTGAAATCATCACTCAAATACAACCCGAATTTAACGCACAATGGCGCATGCCGGCATCTCACCTCGGTATACGCATGGCCCTGGAACCGTCCTAGTGGGCCCACACCCGTGGACCATCCAACGTGTCGGTATGCCCAAAGGAGATAACAAGATAACAATCCCTGTGGAAGCATACCCGTGGGCCACCCAACGTGTCGGTATGTCCAAACAACTAACAAGATAATACTCACTGTGGAAGCATACTCGTGGGCTACCCAACGTGTCAGTATGTCCAAACAAATAACAAGAGAATACTCAATGTGGAAGCATACCCGTGGGCTACCCAACGTGTCAGTATGTCCAAACAACTAACAAGAGAACACTCACAGTGGAAGCATACCCGTGGGCTACCCAACGTGTCAGTATGTCCAAACAAATAACAAGAGAATACTCACTGTGGAAGCATACCCGTGGGCTACCCAACGTGTCAGTATGTCCAAACAACTAACAAGAGAACACTCACTGTGGAAGCATACCCGTGGGCTACCCAACGTGTCAGTATGTCCAAACAAATAACAAGAGAATACTCACTGTGGAAGCATACCCGTGGGCTACCCAACGTGTCAGTATGTCCAAACAACTAACAAGAGAACACTCACTGTGGAAGCATACCCATGGGCTACCCAACATGTCAGTATGTCCAAACAAATAACAGATAGTCGGCCCTCCATCGAGAGACTCGGTAGCACAAATCAAACCCTTGCACAACAAGGCTATCTCAACCAAGCATAGGCAAGTTACACACAACTCAAGGTACTTTAAACACTTCTTAACACAACGTCAAGTATACCATTAAAACCCAAGTATCTAACCCCTTTAAGATCAAGGTACTCCTACCTTTTATAACCAAGCCACTTATGTTTTTCCATCACAAAGAGTTCAATATTTGAAAACAAGTTACTTCTCTTTTCCCAAAAATCAAGTTACCATTCTAAATCCAATAATGAATCCATTTCTTTATTTTCCATAAAGTCGTTATAACTAACTTCCCATAAAGCTATTATAACACTTTATGTTTTAAAACAAGTCAAGACAAAACCATGCCTTTCTTTTAAACCAAAACACTTCAAATTCTTAAGTCTCTTTTCTTTTAGAAATCGAGTTCCTTACTTTGGAATTTTTAAGAAGATCAAAACTTGATTACAATAATTCTTATTAGAGCAGCCATGATCTAGGAAATGTAATACAATTTTGTCTTATCTTAGCTTCTATGCAGATGGAGGTTTCTACTGGTTTTAATATAATTAATTGTCATTACTTTTTCCTTTATTAACGCTGCATTGGCTTGTTCGATTCTTATTCCCATTTCCGAAATTTATGTAGCATTATTCCTTTAAAACCCAAGTACTCATTTCTCACGAATGAGGTTTCACACTTTTCAACACCATCTAGGTCAATTATAAGTCAAGTCTCTTATCTTTTGAAATCAACAAACCATTCTTTTACCTACATAAAGTGGTTATAACAAACTTCCCATAAAACCGTTATAACATTTTATGTTTTAAACCAACCAATTACAACTATAAGCCCTTATGAGACCAAGATGGCTTATTCTTTAACCACCGAGTACCCATTACTGACGAATAAGATTTTCCTACTTTTTCAAACAATCAAGACCTTTACACTTCATATCAAGTCAAGGCACAACAAGGGAAATCAAATTCCTTTAACACCCGTGCATCTACTGCACTATATATTTCACAAATAATCATGTTGAAGAGGATAGGAAGAATCACATACCTCACGACGATTATCGACGGTTAGCAAAATGCTCCACAGTACTATCCCCCTTAAGTAGAATATGCTACTCGTAGTACTTCAATCCTATAAGGGTCATAAAACGTTTATCAATCTCTAGCTTCGAACGTAGAATAAACTAAGTGCAAGGTCCCTACATTCTACGGAAATTTGGACAGCACTTCCTTTGTTTCTACTTACTATGCCACCTTTTTCAAGGCCGAATTCAATAACCAAACGCCACATTTAAGGCTCAATTAATTCAGCAATTACAAGGGGATTACATGCCTAACAATACGTGTAAAATTCCGCCCCACAATAATACAAAATAAAACAATAATTTCCATGCCATTCTTGGCCAACAATAAACCAATCCTAAACCCCTTTCAACTCTTTTCCAATCCAAGTTCTTAGGTCTAACATGATATCTAGCCCTAGACATCTTCAACAACTACAATCCCCCTTTACAACATGTGACGACCAAATTAGTAACCAAATTGAAGTTATCATCTTAAGGCTAACATGCCCATTTCGGTTTTCAACAAGACAACAAGGTCCAAATCTATTCAAACTTAAATATAACAGCCTCAGGCTCATTTCTAAACTACTATAACAAGTATTAACCCATATCCAAGAGAAGGGGAAACTTTTACCTTTTGGAATAGCCCACAAAAGCCTTTTTCTTCCGCTTTTTGCCCGTCAACTACGCCCACCAGCGCTTCCCACAAGTTCACCCACACTTTGCCTTCTTGCCGCCGCTCCAACAATTTTCCCCTTAGGCTAGGTTTTCTTCACAAACTAGAGAGAAAGGGAGAGGAGTTCTTAGGAGGGTTTTCAAAATGAAATGGCCAAGTCTTCCAAGACTTGGCCCTAAAATAGGCCCCTTTCCTGGTCAAAAGGATGGGAGGGACACTTGTCACCCTCCCATAGGGCTTTAACAAAATATCCCCTGATTTTCGCCCTTTACCGCAGAAAAATCCCGCCTTGGCGCCGCGGCGCTTCCACTTCAGAGAATAATTACCTGCATTCCGGCGCCGCGGCCCTGCATTCCGGCGCCGCGGCGCTGCAACCTCAGCGAACCCCCAGTACAACCGGCGCCGCGGCCCTGCCTCCGGCGCCGCGGCGCTGTGACCCCTGAACCGAAACCACTGCTTTGCCTGACTGCGCACCGAACTTGCAACTTCCATAACTTTCGACCCCGATGTCCTATTGACGAGCGGTTTGTTGCGTTGGGAACTAGATTTAACGGACTACACACTAGGCTTTTTAAACACCTTGAAATTCTTAACAACTGGGGTACAACACTCCAAGGTAGACTCAAAATCCGTCCAACACATGTTTGTCCACTTATCTTTCCACTTTCAAATCTTATATTCCTTGGTATGTTCTTATCTTATCTTCTTGAATTTACGGGGTGTAACAACCACCTTCTCCAGGGTAAGAGTATAAATGAGGGGTAAACCCCCAAGACATTATACCCCCTGCTTGTTTTGTTTGATGGTCGGTCGAGATAGGGTAAGAGTATAAATGAGGGGTAAACCCCCAAGACATTATACCCCCTGCTTGTTTTGTTTGATGGTCGGTCGAGATAGGGTAAGAGTATAAGTGAGGGGTAAACCCCCAAGACGCTATACCACCTTCTCCAGGGTAAGAGTATAAATGAGGGGTAAACCCCCAAGACATTATACCCCCTGCTTTACCACCTGCTCGTCTTCCTACTTGGCCCGTACAGTTTTTAGGACACAGGTGGGACTTGGTGTTCATGTATGCCTATTGGCGTTATATTATATCATGGACTGCCGGCAGTGAGGAAGGATTCCACGGGCATGATTGATATTATGGGCGTGAGACCCATGGTTATATTTTAGAAATGACTTGAGGGCATGCGTCCCTGACTTGTTATGACTGCTTATGTGTTGTGTACTGTAGGTTGGCTATCATACATGTCTCCTGTTTTGCTTAGTATTATGATTTCATTCTGATGCTGCATTTCACATACTTGGTACATTCTTCAGTCGACCTCCTTCGGCTGCGTTCATCTTTGCGAGTTTAGGTACGCAGTTTGGTGATCGGCAGGTGTAGGACCCTGCTCAGAGTTTTTGGATAGCTCCTTCAGTTCGGGAGTTTATCTTTTTGGTATAAGTTCTTCCAAGATGAGCTTTTATCTGATTATGGTACAATGGGGCCTTGTCCCGTCATAGTTCAGTATAACTCTTAGAGGTATGTATTCATATGTGGGATTGGACTCATGTTCAGTGTAGTGTCTTTTATTATGTATATTATATGGCACCCTGGTCGGCTTTGCCCTTGCACGTACGTTGGTTTAAAAAAAAAAGGAGGTGTTATTTAAATTCCGCAGTTTACTTGTGTTGTTAGGTAGAAGGGTGCCCAAGTAGGGCACCAGTCACGGGCTCGGGGTTCGGGGTGTGACACCTTGTTACACCCCGTAGTTCCAGGACATGTGTTTAAGAGAATGTACGCGAGAAGATACGACTTTAAGTTTGATACGAAAGAAGGATTGCTTTTGCCTACGGAAAATTATTTCGAGCCCCGGGAAGGAAAAATTGTTCGTTAATGAGAATTGAGTTCCCAAATTTGATATTTGAGACTTATAGAATTTATCGGATTTTCGGGAGATGAAATATTTTAGACCAACCGGAGGGCGACACGTGTCACCCTCCACATGCCAAGTAGGACGAAAATGGACAAGTCAAGCTAGACAAGTGGAGCTTGACATTCTTGACTAAATCTTAGCCCTTCAAGTGTTTTAATCCTAGCCTTTGATTCTCTTATATATCCATTACTAGTGAAAGACATTCTATACTTAGAAAAAAATTCAAGAACTTGTCTTGATAAAGGAAGTGCTCTCGGCCAAGGAGGATTTTTGAGAGAAAAATTTTGCAATCTTATTCCATAATCCACAATACTTTAACCCAAGGTTCCTATGGGTATTGTAAGGATATCTCAATAGAAAGATCCCGGAAAAACGACGTTTTTACGTTAGTCGCAAGGCGAAAACCTAAGGTGTTCTTCAACTTTGAAGATGGAACTTGAAGAGGAGTTCTACATGAGCTTCTAAGGAGTGCTTGGAGCAGATTGGAACATAAGGAGAGGAGCTAAAAGTTGCGAAGGATCAACTTTTACGCTTGGACATTATTAGGGCTTATTGAGGTAAAATCTTCATCTTCTTAATGTAATTGAAGATTACATGTTATAGTAGTTAAGGAATGAGCATGTGGTATATAGAATGAAGTTTGAAAAGATTTGGATCATGTCGACATGTTAAAAACCAAAAATGGACAAGTTAGCCATTAATGTTGTAATCAATTTGGTCGTTAGTTACAATCATCGCATGTTAAGGAAGAAAGGATTTATAGTTGTTGTAATTGTTATTATGTATATAACATGTTGGAATAACAACTTGGATTGAAAAAGGAAATTGAAAGAGAATTGATATTGTTATGGATAGTGTTATTGCCGAGAATGTGCCTTAAGGATGGACAGTTTTATATTGATTGTGGGGCAGAATTTTACACGTCCTATTAGGCGTATAATCCCCTTTGTATTTGCTGAATTGTTGGGCCTTAAATGTGCCGTTTGGTTATTGATTTTCGGGCCTTGAAAAAGGTGGAAAAGTACGTAGAAACAAAGGAGGTGCTGCCCGATTTTTCGTAGAATAAGAGTCCTTATACTTATTATGATTCTACGTTTAAAAGGGAGGAGTTGATAGACATGTTATGATTAATATAGGTTGAAGTACTACGAGTAGCGTATTCTACTTAAAAGATGGAATAACTATCAAGGTTGAAGTACATTGGAGCATTTTGCTGCTTGTCGATAATCGTCGCGAGGTATGTGAACCTCTTCCTTCTTTTGGCATGATTCTATGTATGAAATATACATGTGGTGTTATTTCATGATTCCTTCTACTCTTAGAAGTTAAGAGGTATGTATGTTGATTTACTCTATGTGAAAGTTATGTCTAAGTTATCCTAAGTTCTTACCAAGTCTTATGGGGGATGTTGGTAAGAGTCGTTAGGAAGTATTTGGAGTCGAGATGACTTTGCTAATTTACTGCACGAATGAGAATAAGTATCGAACAAGCCATTAAAGCGTTAATAAAAGAAAATGTATCGACAATCAATTATATTAAAATGAGTAGAATTCTCCATCTGCATAGAAACTAAGATAAGACAAAATTGTATTACATTTTCTAGATCATAGCTGCTTTAATAAGATCGTTATAAACGAGTATAACATATTCACAACGCATAAAAGTATATGTTACTTAATTTAAAGAGTTTACGTTATGAAGATTTAAGACTATGAACCTTGAATTCTTAAAAGGTTAGGAGACTTGATATTCTAAGTTAAAGAGACTTGATATTCTAAGTTAAGAAACTAGATTTCTAAAGTTAAGAGACTTGAAGTATTTTGAAAGTTATGTAACTTGTTTTGAAAGTATAAGTCTCTTGGTTATAAAAAGAATGGATTAGTCTAAGACATAAAGAATTATAACGGCTTTATGGGAAGTTAGTTATAACGGTTTTATGAAAGGTTAAAGATGTCCTAGTTTCGAAAGCATAAAGTTAGTATAACGGCTTTATGGGAAGTTGGTTATAACAACTTTATGGAAGGTTAAAGGAATGGTTCTCTCTAGTAATGTAAATAAAGAAATGACTTGAAATAAAGAAGGGCAATTTGATTTAACTGTATCAATTGCTTAAAGTTTTAAAGTAAGGGTCACTTGATTTAGAAGCCTAGAAATGTATTTCTAAAAATGTAGTGACTTGTTTGAAATGTAGACATGCCTTGATACTACGGGTGTTAGTATCTTGGGGTTTTATATGAAAATGAGTCTTTTGAAAAGAATGGAAGTACGTAGTACTTTGGGTTAAATTCCCGGATTGTTTTTATTACTCCTTGGACATGCTTATACGATGTGGGATTCCGGGGCATGCAACCAGGAGGATGGTTAGATTCCCGGATTTGTTTTATTACCCCATGGCCATGCTTAAACGATGAGGATTCCGGGGCATGCGACCATGTTATATACGATTATTACTCCATGGACTAGCTCCCCATGAAGACATGTACCCGAGATGAGGGATTCCACGGGCATGTTATATATGATTATTACTTCATGGACTAGCTCCCCATGAAGACATGTACCCGAGATGAGGGATTCCACGGGCATGTTATATACAATTATTACCCCATGTATTAGCTCTCCATGAAGTCATGTACTCGAGATGAGGGATTCCACGGGCATGAGATATATATATATATTGCATATGTGTGTACGCCGACAGTGAGGTAGGATGCCACGGGCGCGTCACATGGTTATATTTTTGTCACGACCCGACCCGACGGGCCGCGACTAAACGTCCTAATTGGACGTCATTACTGACCTGTCACTCTTAATCCATTTAATACCGAGATCTATAGAAATTTCGGCAGCACAACGCTGCTTTTACAACATCTCCCCAAAATGGGCGAGCCGACAAGGCTGCCAAATCAATAACAGAACAACAAACAAAACAGGCTAGCCGACTAGGCTGCCACCAACCAACATTATATACACAAAGGAATAGTCAAAATAAGCAAGCCGACAAGGCTGCCACTAGATACCAATAGGAATAACCGGGAACGCCCAAACACAGAGTACAACAACATTACAACCCAAAACAAGGTACAAACGTCCAACCCACAACTGTCTACAGACCTCTAAGAGTACGATACTGACATATGACGGGACAGGGCCCCGTCGTGCCCAAAATATGCATAAGTCTGAAAGATGAAGATCTGTACCAAAATAGCTGGCTCCGGAACAAAGGAGCTCTCCAACTGCTGTACAGAAGTCCTAAACTGGAGGGTCACCTATCTGAACACCTGAACCTGCGGGCATGAACGCAGCCCCCCAGGAGAGGGGGGTCAGTACGAAATAATGTACTGAGTATGTAAAACATAAAATACTGAAAACTGAATAACAATTGTACCAAGTAAAACAGAGAGTCATCAAATTTCATAAAACTGAGAATCATGTCTGAAAATCATATCATGTATACTGAATCATAAATCATCATGCTCATGTCTATATATAAAACTGTATAACATGTCTCGGCCCTCTATGGAGGGACTCGATGGAATCTGTATCTGCGCGCGTAACATGTATATGCGCGCGTAACATGTATCGGCCCTCTATGGAGGAACTCGATGTAATCTGTATATATATAACGTGTCTCGGCCCTCTAGTGAGAGACTCGATGAATGATGCATGGCTGCGCACGAACATGACCTGGCCCGGGACTCAGTGGAGTGAAATAGTAACACTTAGCACGAGTAGATATCATGAGCAACTGTATGCAATTAAAATCATTATGTGACTCTCAATAAAATTATTACCATAAACTCTGTTACTGAAATCATAATCACTAGTAAATAATCATTTTTAAAACTGAACTGGTAGGAGTTAAGTACGTCCGCCGTACTTTCATAAAAATCATGCAAAAAGAAAGAAGGAAAGGTCTCACATACCTTTTAGTCGAATTAATCAACTCAATATTAGAATACGTCTCGTCTAGTGCTTCAACCTATAATAATGGTAATATGTCCGTCAATTCTATGATTACTAGCATACTTTATATCGAATAACGACTCTCTTTTCTATAAAAATTTGGGCAGCACTTCCCCTATTTATATGTACATCCACAATTTCAACAGATGACAACAATACCAATTAACAAGTCACAATTCCAAGATATCACAAAATCAGTCCATATATTCTATTTACACCATAGTTATGCATTCTTTCTCCTTACATTTATGGAATACAACCATCAAGAGTGCAAGTCTTCTAGTTTGTAACATAGCACCTTACTACACTTTAATTTCTTTAAGATATGCGTTGGCAATTACCACAACATATTTATAAGTTCATAACTTATTTTTTTTCCATCATTATAACTTAACAAAAACAGCCCCTAATACATCACAACAATTTTCAATAATTTCAAGCAAGTTGTCGGCCAATATCCACATTACCCAAGCTCTTTTTCTTAACTCCTTAAAATCCAATTCATGTTTCAATACTTTCATATAACCAATTATAACTTAAACATAATGATCTCTTTTCAATTCTCAACATGCAATTAGTGATAATGTTAACAACAACAATAATCAAACTCATATATACAAAACAATCCACAATCGACATTAACACCCCAAAATATTCACATGCAATCTCAAATTTCAAGTTCTTTATTTATCAAGAGTTAATCCCTTAGTTACAACATCACATAATCTTCCAAGTACTCCATAAAAAGAAGAATTTCATACCTTAAATTGGTCCCAAAACAGTCCCAAAAATGTCACTACCCAGCCCGATTTTTGTCCCAACTTGCATCAAATTATTGTCCAATTTAGTCACTTCTTCAACTCCAAATTGACATGCATGTGTTCTACAATGTTAACCCAACATTCTAACATATTTTTCTTCCACAAATTCGTCTCAAAATCCGAAAATTGAGGCTCAACTCGCGGGCAGCAGTGGCGAAATGCCCACTGTTCTGTTAGCTGAATTTGTAACATTCATAACTCTCTACTCCGGTGTCCTATCGACGAGAGTTTTGTTTCGTTGGAAACTAGACTCGACGAAATTCATTTTAGGCTTTTGAAACACCCAAAAAATCCTAATATACTGGGAGATATACCCCTCTAAAGTTGATTAAAGACCTGGAAATTTTGGGGTTCCAATTTCGACCAGCAGTGGCCGATATTCACTGCTTGAATTTCAATTTCTTGGACTTGTTTAGAAGGATTTAATCTTGTGAAGAGGTTAAGGAAATTGCTTCAATCCTTAGCTAACAATGGGGTGTGATTCGGCTGCCCCAAGAGAGAAAGAAGAGAGAATTTTGGTGTTTGAAAAATGGTGAAATTTCAATGGTTTCCTAAGCCTATGAGACACTTAAAATTCTGAAAATTACACTTTCTTATTTAGTCCCTAAAATGTTACACTTAAGTCCCTCATTGTCTATTAAAATTAAATCAATCCCCTAAGTTATAAATCTTAAATCCTACTTTCTTTAATTCCCGAAAATTTCATAAGACTTCGTATCCTCGTTGTCGTAACTTATATAATACGTTACTAATCCATAACGGGGATACATATAATTATCATCTTCAATTTCCACTGTCACGCTCGTAGTAATCAAAAAAATTCCGGACTTACATCCTTTATATAGCAACTTCCGGATTAGCTTATATAAATACACTTATATCCAATATTTGAATCTTATTTCTTAATGAAGTTCTCTAATTATCTCCTTAAAACTACGAGGTGTAACATCCTTCCCCCCTTAGAAACATTCGTCCTCGACTGTTCACAATAGGTCTTATGTTCTAGAAATTTCGACAGAGCCTCCTTTATAATTGTGCCCATCCATATATACTCAGCAAACCAACAAAGGCCACACAGGGCCACAATATAACACACATGCAACTCACCAATTCAAAATAGTTAAGTAAGGAACCAAATTACCTCTGAATATTCAACTCAATCCTATGTAATACCTTGAGCAAAGTTAAAAAGTCTCTTAAGCGGTGCTATATTCCTCTATTTTCAAATTTTCCATAATATTCTGGTTGATACTACCTTGTACACCTGCTTCGATTTGTAATTGTATGTAATGTTTCCCAAATATCTGTACTGCATGCTTAACATGACGACAATTTGGGTGTATACCTGCTGCATTGTTAAAATAGCTCCATATAAATTTGGCAACCTCCCTTATGAGAACAAGTGATTTATCATTTATTGATGTAAAACATTATATCAGCAGCATCTTGATACTATATTATTCAATACTTTGTAACACTTCATCCACTGAAATTTTAAATTTCCATACCGTCCATAGGAAGAAATATATCTTGAATGACACTCTTTTAACCCACACTTACCTATATACATCAGAAGGATATGATCTTTATCTCAACAAATCTCATGCACTTGACACCGTAAATTTACTAGAACTTGTCATTATCACCAAGGATTATGGATATATCAGGTATGTAGCGACATGAGAGACAATGTCATCTAGTAGATACTGTCCTAGCTTTGACAAATCTCATCAATCCCCATATAGCAGTCCTTTTGACATCTTTCACCCTTTCATCAATAGGAAACTCTGATAGTAGTACATAGTGTAATGTTTCCAATTTGGTACGATTATCAAATCAAATGTTAGCGGTCCCACTCTTTATTTCCCACCATATTTCTTGTTCAATGTTATCCTTTACCTCAACAACCATTTTCAAGGCCTGAGAACCATCTTCCCGTTGCACATATTGAGGGTAATGCTTCTTAGAGTACATGTTTCCTAGAAAGTTAACCCATAGAGAATTGGTGGTCTTAGATTTCCATCATAACTTTTTACACAATACCTTTAGTATATCCAAAATGAGGTCTGAACCCCAATTCACTATCATCCTTAGGTAAGTACATTTTTAACCATATAAACCAATGATTAGCCTTATCATCATTCTTACTATACACCAGAAGAAAATTATAACTATTTGTATGTATATCTTTGATCACACATTTTGCAAGTCTTATAGCAGGCAGTATGTGTATAGGCACACTTGTGACACACTAGCAATCAACACTGTTTTACCTCATGGTGACAACAATTTTTCTTCCCAAGCCTGTAACTTACCTTTAATCTTCTTAATTAATTCAGCATAGTCTATCTTCCTCTTTCTAACATGTAATACTGGATATCCTAAATACATGAATGGAAATGTTCCCCTTGTGAAATCAGTAATACATTTTTCTTGTTGAATCAGGTTACTAGGAGTCTTAGCATGCATATAAACAGAACTCTCCTTTTATTTATCAAATGGCCAGAAGTTTCTTCATACTCTTTCAAAGTCTGTCTTAACTCCTTGTAAAATTATTCCATTTGCTTCTGTTGGAAATTCTTCAAACAACTCCTCTTTAAATCTAACAATATCCTCCCTAAAACTTAGTTTCTTAAAAACATCTCCAAAAGTTTCCTTACTCCATAATAATAGGGCAAGCTTGACATTCTTCAGTTTCGGTATATAAAAAAAACGAAATCATCTTAATCAACAACAGTGTGCCAATTTTGATTTAGCGCCTAAAAGAATGCTTCATATTCTGTTCAACCCAAGCTAAAATAAATGTTTGCCAACATCCTATCGAATCTCTTAAAAGTACAGTCACTATCGGCTCTTTCATTCCACTACTTAAAAGGACTTCCTTTAAATTCAATTTCAAACATTTCACATGAATTAGTACAAAATGCAAAAATCCTCATGCTCTGCAGGATATATATGAAGATCGTCTATTGTCTCCCTTCCATTTATAATAACATTGAAATCCCCACTAACTAGCCAAGGATCCCTCATATCGTCGACAATATAGTAAAAACTATCCCAGAGACAACTTTCTCAATGCATCACTCTTTGCATATACCATAATATATCTACCTAGTTCATGTAACTCCTTCACCAGTGAGTCCTTAAGTTTGTCATGTTAATCATCCCTCATATTATCTCTGATTAAGTTTCTCTGCTAATCAATATATTTAGGATAGACATATCCGCTTCCACGCCACTGCTCGCTCACATCGACATCATTACCCCATCTCCCTTTAATATTACTGTGTTACTATTATTAGAGTTGTTACCATTGGTACACACCTCCCGAATCTTGTCAACATTCCGCTCCTCATAAACTTTTGCTGCTACAAAAACTCCTTCAACTTGTTATTTAGTAGTAAGAGTTGCCTTTGATTCTTCTATCAATTGTGGGTCCTTAATGAGTTGTTTTACTTCTACCACCTTACCATCGTCGTCTTCCTTATTCTATTTATTTCCATATTCTTCCCCATTATCTCTTTGTTCCTCCTTATTTGCATTATTATTGTTTTCCTCCTCAAGTGGCATTTGTTTTATCCTCTCGTTGGACTTACTAATTCAGTTGTGTCTTTGGCTGCGTCAACATTCGTCACTTTGGCTACATCACACTGAATGTCTATTATCACTTCGTTGAATTCATCTATATATTTGTACCTCTCTTATCTGTTTTCTATCCTTCTATTATGGTCTGTAGAAATTCAGGATTCAACCTTCACCTATTAAAGTATCCGAACTTATACTGAGCATATATGCTTACTTCTCACCTAATTAACCCAAGAGAATATTCATATAGACCTGGTTTCTTGAAAGACACCTTAGAAGCATGTAGGTTATCAACTCATTCGTGATTAGTAAGTGCTGCTATACACCCTGCATGCCATTCGTTTTACCATAATCTGCTACATACTGCTTAAAATCCCTTATCTCAGTCTTAGCGACATGACACTTCACTCTTCCAATGTCTAACCACAGTTTTCCTTTAAGAGCTACATCATTAAACGCATACACCAAGGTCACATGAAAACTTTTCTTTGTAGCCCTATGTGTTACCTCACAGTATATCAATTATTCTGTACAACTTAATATCTACTTCATAGAGATGAGGATTCCACAATAACCATATTCCTCCATTTGGATGCTCGGTAAGATTAGTACTTAGAAGATCACCCACTACACAAATTAAGCAAGGTATTGTGAGCTTCTTCCCTTTTTAACCTTTGGTTCCAAGAGACCAAATAGCCTCATCTTAGCATTCTGCGTGAACTAATGCATTGAAACTGTGCACTAATACATACCTCAGTTACCAATCCTTCAAATAACTCCTTAACTGAAAATATGAACTCCAGAGGTTACAATATTTAAAATGCTTGGCACAACTATACACCAATAGGATGCTTATCATTTCCAAGTTCTAAGTTATTTGCGAAAGAAACCCAAATGGTCCCTATGTCCAATACTTCCCAACATTCGGTCCAAAGTAAGAAAAATACTTTCATTCCCTTATATCAATCTTATTATTCCGTAAGTAATAGCCTCTTCTTATTCTTACCTGAGAACAACGTTCTTTTGCAGTTTCCTACCTTCACATAGTTCAGCAACATGGTATACCATAAAATCGTCACAGATTCTACCAATTAGAGCTCAACATTTAATTAAAGGTATGAAGGAGAAAAGAGTAGGTAAGCTTCATTTTCTATCTTTGGAAGGAAAAATTCAATCTCCATAACTATAGAGCAGATAACGTAGCATAACGGAATACCAATTCGTAAGATAGAGACTACTGCAATTCATTTCACAAGTCGACACCTCATTCATGGTCTGAAAGGGATCTCTTCACTACTCGTAATTGTAAGCAACTCCACTTCTTTTAACACTTATTCACTTATTTCTTACTTGTCGTACTTTTCATAATTCCAACATATTCTAGTATACATACGTAACCTCGGACATTGCTCCTGGTCCCAATCCTTGACGATATCATCCCTTATTCAGCATATAGAAGATTCTGAAGAGTTACCTTACCTGACGTGGACCTAGTACCTCCAAACCTGGTCATCATACTTCTCTTCAAACTCTTTCAATTCCCTTATGGCTTGACGCACCAAGTCAAGTCCGAATAACTCTGATTTTCCCTTCCGAGCCACTGTCGCTGTCTTTCGAGACATAGCTGCAACCACAATAATTATTAGGAAGAGGGGGGTTATCCTAATGACATAGCTCTATTGCACGATCTACGAGATGAAAGAGTAGAAACCAATCCTAAATGTCCGGCAGCCTCCTGCGTATAAGTATGGTGCACAACATACCCATACACAAGACTCTACTAGACACGGTCTGTAGACATTCCGATGACTAACTGCTCTGATACCACTTCTGTCATGACCCGACCCGACGGGCCGCGACTAAACGTCCTAATTGGACGTCATTACTGACCTGTCACTCTTAATCCATTTAATACCGAGATCTATAGAAATTTCGGCAGCACAACGCTGCTTTTACAACATCTCCCCAAAATGGGCGAACCGACAAGGCTGCCAAATCAATAACAGAACAACAAACAAAATAGGCTAGCCGACTAGGCTGCCACCAACCAACATTATATACACAAAGTAATAGTCAAAATAAGCAAGCCGACAAGGCTGCCACTAGATACCAATAGGAATAACCGGGAACGCCCAAACACAGAGTACAACAACATTACAACCCAAGACAAGGTACAAACGTCCAACCCACAACTGTCTATATACCTCTAAGAGTACGATACTGACATATGACGGGATAGGGCCCCGTCGTGCCCAAAATATGCATAAGTCTGAAAGATGAAGATCTGTACCAAAATAGCTGGCTCCGGAACAAAGGAGCTCTCCAACTGCTGTACAGAAGTCCTAAACCGGAGGGTCACCTATCTGGACACTTGAACCTACGGGCATGAACGCAGCCCCCAGGAGAGGGGGTCAGTACGAAATAATGTACTAAGTTTGTAAAACATAAAATCAAAATCAATAACAATCTTGCAAGTAAAGCAGAGTCATCAAATTTCATAAAACTGAGAATCATGTCTGAAAATCATATCATGTATACTGAATCATAAATCATCATGCTCATGTCTGTATATAAAACTGTATAACATGTCTCGG
This sequence comes from Przewalskia tangutica, assembly GCA_029844215.1. Lineage (NCBI taxonomy): Eukaryota > Viridiplantae > Streptophyta > Magnoliopsida > Solanales > Solanaceae > Przewalskia > Przewalskia tangutica. Next base: position 1,845,998 of record JAQGDG010000034.1, read on the forward strand.
CCCTCTATGGAGGGGCTCAATGTAATATGTATCTGCGCGCGTAACGTGTATCGGCCCTCTTTGGAGGAACTCGATGTAATCTGTATATATATATATATATATATATATATATATATATATATATATATAACGTGTCTCGGCCCTCTAGTGAGGGACTCGATGAATGATGCATGGCTGCGCACGAACATGACCTGGCCCGGGACTCAGTGGAGTGAAATAGTAACACTTAGCACGAGTAGATATCATGGGCAACTGTATGCAATTAAAATCATTATGTGACTCTCAATAAAATTATTACCATAAACTCATTCATCAAATCATAATCACTAGTAAATAATCATTTTTAAAACTGATCTGGTAGGAGTTAAGTACGTCCGTCGTACTTTCATAAAAATCATGCCAAAAGAAAGAAGGAAAGGTCTCACATACCTTTTAGTCGAATTAATCAACTCAATATTAGAATACGTCTCGTCTAGTGCTTCAACCTATAATAATGGTAATATGTCCGTTAATTCTATGATTACTAGCATACTTTATATCGAATAACGACTCTCTTTTCTATAAAAATTTGGGCAGCACTTCCCCTATTTATATGTACATCCACAATTTCAACAGATGACAACAATACCAATTAACAAGTCACAATTCCAAGATATCACAAAATCAGTCCATATACTCTATTTACACCATAGTTATGCATTCTTTCTCCTTACATTTATGGAATACAACCATCAAGAGTGCAAGTCTTCTAGTTTGTAACATAGCACCTTACTACACTTTAATTTCTTTAAGATATGTGTTGGCAATTACCACAACGTATTTATAAGTTCATAACTTATTTTTTTCCATCATTATAACTTAACAAAAACAGCCCCTAATACATCACAACAATTTTCAATAATTTCAAGAAAGTTTTCGGCCAATATCCACATTACCCAAGCTCTTTTTCTTAACTCCTTAAAATCTAATTCATGTTTCAATACTTTAATATAACCAATTATAACTTAAACATCATGATCTCTTTTCAATTCTCAACATGCAATTAGTGATAATGTTAACAACAACAATAATCAAACTCATATATACAAAACAATCCACAATCGACATTAACACCCCAAAATATTCACATGCAATCTCAAATTTCAAGTTCTTTCTTTATCAAGAGTTAATCCCTTAGTTACAACATCACTTAATCTTCCAAGTACTCCATAAAAAGAAGAATTTCATACCTTAAATTGGTCCCAAATCAGTCCCAAAAATGTCACTGCCCAGCCCGATTTTTGTCCCAACTTGCATCAAATTCTTGTCCAATTTTGTCACTTCTTCAACTCCAAATTGACATGCATGTGTTCTACAATGTTAACCCAACATTCTAACATATTTTTCTTCCACAAATTCGTCTCAAAAATCCGAAAATTGAGGCTCAAATCGCGGGCAGCAGTGGCGAAATGCCCACTGTTCTGTCAGCTGAATTTGTAATATCCATAACTCTCTACTACGGGGTCCTATCAACGAGAGGTTTGTTTCGTTGGAAACTAGACTCGACGAAATTCATTTTAGGCTTTTGAAACACCAAAACAATCCTAATATACTGGGAGATATACCCCTCTAAAGTTGACTAAAGATCTGGAAATTTTGGGGTTCCAATTTCGACCAGCAGTGGCCGATATTCACTGCTTGAATTTCAATTTCTTGGACTTGTTTAGAAGGATTTAATCTTGTGAAGAGGTTAAGGAAATTGCTTCAATCCTTAGCTAACAATAGGGTGTGATTCGGCTGCCCCAAGAGAGAATTTTGGTGTTTGAAAAATGGTGGAATTTCAATGGTTTCCTAAGCCTATAAGACACTTAAAATTCTGAAAATTACACTTGCTTATTTAGTCCCTAAAATGTTACACTTAAGTCCCTCATTGTCTATTAAAATTAAATCAATCCCCCAAGTTATAAATCTTAAATCCTATTTCCTTTAATTCCCGAAAATTTCATAAGACTTCGTATCCTCATTGTCGTAACTTATATAATATGTTACTAATCCATAACGGGGATACATATAATTATCATCTTCAATTTCCATTGTCACGCTCGTAGTAATCAAAAAAATTCCGGACTCACATCCTTTATATAGCAACTTCCGGATTAGCTTATATAAATACACTTATATCCAATATTTGAATCTTATTTCTTAATGACATTCTCTAATTATCGCCTTAAAACTACGAGGTGTAACAATTTTACACTTACAGCTGTCGGCAGTGATGGGGGATTCCACGGGCACACTTTGATACTTGTGGGCTTGAGACCCTTACTGGATTGTGTGATGATATTTGAGGGCTTGCGTCCATAGCCCTGGTGTGACTATTGTTCATGTGTTGAAATAGTTTGTACAAGGTAAAACTGACTTTCACTTCGGCAAGGCACAATGTACTGTTATTTTGGTTATCATACATGTCTCCAGCTTTATTATAGACTGTTATGATTTCATTACAGTATTTCAGTTTCACATACTTGGTACATATTTCGTACTGACCTCCTTCGGGGGGCTGCGTTCATGCCGCAGGTTGAGGTACATAGCTTGCTGATGTGCACTCTTAGGATCACTGTTCAGTTCTTGGAAAGCTCCATTTCTCCGGAGGCTTTGTCTGTTGGTACGGTTCCCTGAGGTTGTGGATTTTTTGTACATTCAGGGGTATGGAGGGGCCCTGTCCCGTCACAGTTGTTATGTCAAAACTCTTAGAGGTCTGTAGTCATATCTTGTGGGTCGCTTTGTAAAAAAAAAAAAAGAGGTAACTGCTTTTGGTTTTACGTATTTATATGTCACGACCCGACCCCGGGCCCGCGACTGGTGCCCTACCTGGGCACCCCTCTTGGTATACATCAGATCATAACAGCGGAACATACACAACTAATAGAAATGCTTAACATAAAATAACAACAGGCTAGCCGATAAGGCCACCTTCCGTAATCTATACAAATAAAACAGTACATTTTTTTCTTCTTTACAACCCAAACCACAATGTTACTACAGACCTCTAAGAATAACAACTCTGGAGGGACAGGGCCCCGCCATACCCCTGAATGTACAACAACTGACAATACCAGGGATAAGCCTCCGAAATAAGGGAGCTTCTCAACAGTTGAACAGTGATCCTAAGAGCGAGGATCGCAGACTGTACTACTGCTGGCGTGAACGGCCGAAGGAGGTCGACAACATGTACTAAATATGTGAAACTGAAATCAGTAATGAAATCATAAGTCTAAAATAAAACCGAGACAGTATGATAACTCAATTAACGACACAGGCCTTACTAACACCGAGAGTAAATAGTAGTATACTTACAATATAAAATAGGAAGCTCACGATTAAGCGGGACCACCGCGCGCGATCATTAAGCAATCATACACCTGGGACTATTTCACCCGCATAGGTCGCATGGACCCACATGAGGTATTCCTCGCATGGGACTATTTCACCCACATAAGCCCTTACGGACTCACATGAGGTATTCCTCGCATAGGTTGTATCCGCCCGCATGGGACTATTTCACCCGCATAAGCCCTTGCGGACTCGCATGAGGTATTCCTCACATCGTGGGTAGCAAATCCACAGAATATGCAAATGCCACAAACCCGGGGAATGACCCCGAAATGAATAATATACCACTAGCACAAAACCGGCTATCATACATAACATAAGCACTACCGGCTTATCACACAATATATAAGCAAGTTAAGAATCCCCTAACTTCTTATTATTCTTGTTCACATACACTCTCATTTTAGTTTACTTAAGGCACTAACATGTCTTTTATAAGGATCCGGGAATTTAACCCAAGTACTACATACTTCTACTCTTTAAAGCAAATGACTCTTTTTAGTATAACACTTCCAAGATACTATTAACCATAGTATCAAGTCGCAATTACGTCTCAAGACAAGTCACAATACCTTTAGAAATAGAGTTAGGTTTCTAAATCAAGTGACTCCTTTTCTTATAAAACCTTATGTCACGACCCGATCCGGGCCTGGATCGTGCCTACCCTGCACCCTAGTGATACAACATCGTAGAAAATCAGTGAAATAAAAAAACTAAAACATGAGACAAGTCATAAAGCATGAACTAGGCTAACCAAAACGGTCACCTTCCGAAATATATACATATATATATCAACGAACAGCTAAATCCTTTTACAACCACACAACAGCGGTACTACGCACCTCTAAGAATGTAACCATAACTATGGACGGACGGGGCCCGCCATACCTCGAATGTACAAGTAACTACACCGACAGGACTATACCAAAGACAAGCCTCGGAGAAACGGAGCTTCCCAAAAGCTGACGTGATCCTAAGAGCGCGGATCCACAACCGATGTACCTCTACCTGCGGCATGAACGCAGCCCCCCGAAGGAGGTCAGTACAACAGGTACCAAGTATGTGAAACTTGTAAAAATACTGTAAATGAAATCATAATAGTCTATATAAAGCAGGAGACATGTATGATAACCAAACTACAGTCTACAATACATAAATAGTCATGTCAAGTCGTGACTCATGCCTCAAAGTCATTACTCAAATATAAAAATGGGTCTCACGCCCACAACATCACTCATGCCCGTGGAATACCTTCTTCACTGCCGGCAATCCATGATATAAAACATTCAAGGAGTACACATGAACACCAGGTCCCACCTGTGTCATAATAAAACCGTACAGGGTAAGTACGAAGGCATAGCCGACTACTAACACCCATAGTACTAACAAGGTCATAAATCAGATTACGAGATATGTCTGACCGTCACATGATCAAAGCCGTCACACGCCCGCAGTATCAATGTGCGCGTCAGCCTCGAACTCCTCGCACTCGCGTAGGCCAACCTCATAGGCCCGCATGAGGTATAACCCGCATCGAGGGTAGCTACTCTCGGCATCCGCTGGACTCGCACCGCATGGCCACATGTACGCATGACCATAAAGGCCGCGCACTAACCCGAACTCTCGTAGCTCGCGCATAGGTCCCCGACCCGCATGAGGTATTCTCGAATCATGGTCCTGCATCGCTTTGAGTCTACCCCGCATCGGAGGGCGCTTAACCTCCTAAACATGTCAAGGTGAAGCGGTACAATACCAACATAACGACCGATAGTTAAACAACTTAAGCGCGATGGAAACCCCTTTACACAAACATCACAAGATACTAACACACGTAGCATCCTAGCATGTTTACTTAACAAATCAACAAGAAAGTATTACAAGGCTATCACAAACCAACACAATCAAGTTATACACACAAGGTACTTTCTACTATATGATTAACAAGATCGGGTTTTTATCCCCAAAGTACTTTATACATTAACTCATTAAAAGATACGTTACTTTCACAAAAGTCACACAATACCCGTAGTATAAGAAAATAAAGTGACTAATATTTTAATTAAACCAAAACAACGTCCAGACTTTCCTTTTTAAACCAAATTAAGACAATAACATGCCTTCCTTTTTAGACCAAAACACTTCTCCCTTTAAAGTCAAATTACCAATGATAAAACCATTCCTTTGTTTTCATAAAGTCGTTATAACTAACTTCCCATAAAGCTGTTATAACACTTTATGTTCTAAACCAAAAACTCTTCAATTCTACAAGTCTCTTTCCTTTTAAAACAACAATAAGTATTCTTTTAAAACCCAAATAATGTACTCTTTTCAAAATAAGTAACCTATACTTAAAATCAAGTTACTTCTCTTTTTCCGAAAACAAGTCGTTATAAGTCAAGTCTCTTATCTTTGAAGATCAAGTCTCTTAACTTTCAAAATCAAGTCGTCTATAAGTCAAGTCTCTTATCTTTGAAGATCAAGTCTCTTAACTTTCAGAATCAATAAACCATTATTTTACCTACATAAAGTCGTTATAACTAACTTCCCATAAAGCTATTATAACACCCTATGTTTAAACCAACCAAAACACTTAGCACGTATGCGTCTACCGTACTACATAGTTTACAAAACATCATGCTAGAAAGGATAGGAAGAGGTTCACATACCTCGCGACGATTATCGACAATAAGCAAAACGCCCACAAGATCAGTAACCCGCTAGCCTTTTCCACTCATCAAGTAGAATACGCTACTCGTAGTACTTCCACCTATATAGGCCACAAACGTCATTAACTTCTAAACACACGGTTCCATTTTCTACGTAAAATTCGGCACCTCCCGAAATCACATAAATCTCCTCCTAACAAGGCCCGCTACTGTGCCAATAACTCCCAGGATTACACGTCTAACCTGACGTGTTCAAATCGCTTCACAATAATACAACAATCATCAGAATACAAATTCTATGTAAATACAACAATACTCATTCTAAATATAGTATACTCAACTATACATTACTACAACATGTAATATCCAATTACAATAGTGGCATAAATCATTACCTCGATAAGCCCAAAATTATCCAAGATTAAATGTCGATCCCGAGCAATGTTTAGCTCCAAGTCCTTACGCTCCAACCCGCTCCAAGCGACCCTTAGAAGTTTCTAAACAACTTCTCTAAACACTTCAACCAAGCTACGAAGGTTTTTCTAGGTTTCATTTTGCGACTTTCTAATAAAGTAGGATTCCTGCTCTAGTATTTAAACAACTTTGGAATACTACTAGGGATACTAGGCTAGTGTATTTGGAATTATACCACAATACACCAAGTATTCTACACAAGGGGAGGGTGGGACTAAACCAATACAAAGGGAGGAAGTATTTTGCTCTTGGAAGCTTTGGTGAGATGAACTTATTCATCAACCAAGGGTCTATTTATAGAAAAATGGAGGTCAAGATCCATCTAAGTGTATGGCCAAGATTGGGCCATGTGTGTGTGGTCCCACCACACCACATGGCCAAAAATGGGTGCCAAGTGTAAGGCCATTTCGGCCAGGTGAGTAGGTGACAAGTGGCTGGCCACTGTCACACCATTTCGCCCACGGCCACACAAGGGGGGTGACACGTGTCGCCCCCTGATTCGTCCAAAATATTACGTCTTCCAAAATATCCAAAAGCGGAAACCTCAAAACAAAGCGGCCGCACAAACCGTAAATTTCTCCGTGGCCCCACGTGGCCATTTCCGAAAATAAAATCTCAAAATTCTAATATAATCCGAGAAGTTCAAATACCAAATCTGGGAATCCAATTCCCATTAACGAACCTTTTTCTTCACAAAAACCGGAAACTTTTCCGTCGAAAAAAAATCACATCTTCCTTTCTTTCCAATATTTCTGTCGTATTCTCGTACGTATGTCCTCGCATACATACCCTGGAACTACGGGGTATAACACCTTAGGCAATTGATGCCTTAAAATCAAATTGCCTTTCATTAAAACAAGTCATTTATCATACTTAAATTACTTAGAGTAAACCACTCTTTTTAACTTTCCATAAAGCTATTATAACCAACTTCCCATAAAGCCGTTATACTAGCTTTATACATAGCAACTTACATACTTCTTTATAACCAAGAGACTTAAACTTTCCAACAAAACAAGTATCAATAATACTTTCAACATACTTAAAGTCTCTTAAATTTTGAAAACCAAGATATCCTTAATATTTAACAAGTGAGTTAACTCCCTAACTCAACCAACTTGGACATTATTAAAATAAGCCAAGGATATCAAAATCTTGTACGTCTACCGTACTATACATTTACAACCTATTCATGCTTAAGAGATAAGAAAGTTCCACATACCTCTTCGGTTTAATCCACTTGCTAAGTCCAATTCGCCGTACGTAGAATGTCAACCTATAATGACCATAGTACGTCTATTAATTCCTTACTTCAAACGTAGAACATTATAAGTGTAAAGTCTCTAAATTCTACGGAAAATCGGACAACACCTCCTTTGTTTCTACTTACTTTGCCACCTTTTTCAAGGCCGAATACAATAACCAAACACGCCACATTTAAGGCCCAATCAATGAAATCAACAATAGGCTAGCCGATAAGGCCACCTTCCGTAAGCTATACAAATAAAACAGTACATTTTTTTCTTCTTTACAACCCAAACGACAATGTGACTACAGACCTCTAAGAATAACAACTCTGGCGGGACAGGGCCCCGCCATACCCCTGAATGTACAACAACCGAAAATACCAGGGATAAGCCTCCGAAATAAGGGAGCTTCTCAACAGCTGAACAGTGATCCTAAGAGCGAGGATCAGCAACTTTGTACTACTGCGGCATGAACGCAGCCCGAAGAGTCAAGATAACATGTACCAAATATGTGAAACCAGAAATCAGAATGAAATCATAAGTCTAAAATAAACCGAGACAGTATGATAACTCAATTAACGATTACGATGTCTTACTAACAATGAGAGTAAATAGTAGTATACTTACAATATAAAATAGGAAGCTCACGATCAAAGCAAGACCACCCGCCCGCAGTATCATTAAGCAATCCTACACCTGAGACTATTTCACCCGCATAGGTCGCGTGGACCGAATTAGGTATTCCTCGCATGAGACTATTTCACCCGCATAAGCCCTTACGGACTCGCATGAGGTATTCCTCGCATAGGTTGTATCCGCCCGCATGGGACTATTTCACCCGCATAAGCCCTTGCGGACTCGCATGAGGTATTCCTCGCATCGTGGGTAGCAAATCCACGAAATATGCAAATGCCACAAACCCGGGGAATGACCCCGAAATGAATAATAAACCACTAGCACAAAACCGGCTATCATACATAACATAAGCACTACCGGCTTATCACACAATATATAAGCAAGTTAAGAATCCCCTAACTTCTTATTATTCTTGTTCACATACACTCTCATTTTAGTTTACTTAAGGCACTAACATGTCTTTTATAAGGATCCGGGAATTTAACCCAAGTACTACATACTTCTACTCTTTAAAACAAATGACTCTTTTTAGTATAACACTTCCAAGATACTATTAACCATAGTATCAAGTCGCAATTACGTCTCAAGACAAGTCACAATACCTTTAGAAATAGAGTTAGGTTTCTAAATCAAGTGACTCCTTTTTGTTATACCCCGTATTTCCAGAGTATGTACGTGGAGACGTACGTACGAAAGTTTGAGACTTAAAGTTTGGCTTAGGTTCGAAATTTGTGCACAACACCCGGCAGAGTCGTTTCGACTAAACGCTTTACAAAGCTTGCGAAGGGTAAATTCGGCTATGTCCTTTTTAATTTTCATGGATTTTTCCGAGCGACGGAACATTTTTGACCTACGAGAGGGTGACACTTGTCACCCTCAAGTGGACGCCTTAGGGGCGGTTTGGCCTTGGCCGATTGGTGCCATGTTTAGTGCAATGTTTTGTGGCTTGTTTTGTGGAGTAGGGACTAGGGGGCACTTGGGCACATCTTGGCCTTACACTTGCCTTGCACATGGCTTAATCTTGGCCATTGGTTGGCTTTTGGTTTCCTATAAATACCCCCCCTTAGTGATGAACTGATTCATCCACTCTCACTTTGTCTAAGCCTTGAAAACTCTCCTCCCTCTTGAGTGTTCTCGTCCTAAGCCTCCCCCCCTCCCCCTTTGAGTGGCCTTGTGGCCGAGAGCCTTCCCCTCCCCCCCCTTTGAGGTGCTAGCCGTGGGGTACCCCCCCCTAGCCTAGTTGTTTCGAAATATACCCCCTCCCTTGTGGTATTGAAATACTTCTCCAAGTATTGTTATAATGCCCAAAATACCTTAGCCTTTACCTTGTAGTATTCCAAAAGTTACCTCTATACGTAGAGCCCGGAAATACTACCTTTTGTCCTCTTAGTCTCAAACCGAAACCCTAAGGAAATCTTCATAGTTGGTTGAAGTTTTTAAGTAGAAGTTGGTTAGAACTTCTAAGGGTTGTTTGGAGCGGATTGGAGCGCACGGAGTTGGAGCTAAACCTTGCTCAGGATCGACTTTTATCTCGGATAATTTTGGGCTTATCGAGGTAAATAATCTTGTCCCCTTATTGTAATTGGAAATTACATGTTGTAGGATTATATAGTTGAAGTATACTATATATAATCAATATAGTTTTTGCGCAATGTCTTTTGACTTAAGCCTGAATATAAAGAAGAGAACTGAACTGTTATTACATAGGGCTGTATGACAGTAGACTTGTGGTATTACTTCGTAGTAGAATTGTATACGTCCGGTTAGACGTATAAACCCCCCCCCCCCTGGTTGGCTTGGTAGCCGGCCTCGATAGAGGAGGAGATTTACGCTGTGTGTGTGCGGGGCGCCGAATTTTCTCAGAATATGGGAACCGTGCGGTTAGAAGTTAATAGGCGTTTGTGGCCTTATATGTGGAAGTGCTGCGAGTAGCGTATTCTACTTGAAGAGTGGAACAATAGCGATTCTGATCGTTGAGCCGTTTTGCTTATTCACGATAATCGTCGCGAGGTATGTGAACCTCTTCCTATCCTTCTAGCATGATGCTTTGTAAACTATGTAGTACGGTAGACGTACATGTGTTAAATGAGTTGGTTGGTTTAAAACATAGGGTGTTATAATAGCTTTATGGGAAGTTAGTTATAACGACTCTATGTAGGTAAAAGATTTGTTTATTGATTGTAGAAGTTAAGAGACTTGATCTTGAAAGATAAGAGACTTAACTTGTTTTACTTGGTTATTAACATTTTGTTAAATGTGTTGTGAAACCTCATTCGCGAGTAATGAGTACTTGGTTTTAAAAAGAATAATGTTTTACTGATTTCGGGAATGAGAATAAGTGTCGAGCAAACCACAGCAGCGCTAATAAAGGAAGGTGTATTGACAATTAACTAATTGTTATTAAAACCAGTAGAAACCTCCATCTGCATAGAAGCTAAGATAAGACAAAATTGTATTATATTTCCTAGATCATGGCTGCTGTAACAAGATTGTTGTAAACAAGAATAAACGGCTCACGTACAAGACATATGTTACTAAATTGTTTTAAAAGAGATTAAGACTATAAGTTATGAAACCCTTCTAAAATGAGAAACTTGAGCATTTGAATTTAGGCAAACTTGAACGTTTGGAAAATAATGTTGTTACTTGATTTTACAAAGGGAAGTATTTTGGTTTACTTAAAAAGATAGTCACTCTATACTACGGGTATTATGTGACTTTTTTGAAAGAAACAGATCCTTTAAAAAGAGTTAATGTACGTAGTACTTTAGGGTTAAAACCCAGACTTTGATACCAAATGGAAGTACCTTGAGTTGTGTATAACTTGCCTATGCTTGTTGTGTGTAACTTGCTTATGCTTGTTGTGATAGCCTTTGTTGTGCAAGTGTTGATATCAGGTGACTTCTTGGGAAGGAGTGGATCTTTTTATAAAAGTCTAGAAGTATGGTAATTTGCTTGAGCTTGTTTGTGATAGCCTGGTTGTGTGGTATATTGTTGTTGATGTCACATGGACATGTCTACACCGATGCAGAATTCCGGGGGCATGTGGCCATGCGGCAGGGTTGATTACCTGATATATTGTTATTGTGGTTACATGGACATGTCTACACCGATGCAGAATTCCGGGGGCGTGTGGCCATGCGGCGGGGTTAATCACCCAGTATTATTGTTGATAATGTCACTTGGACGTGTCTACACCGATGCAGAATTCCGGGGGCATGTGGCCATGGGGCATTGTTATTATTGTTGCATCATGGGCATGTCTACACCGATGCAGAATTCCGGGGGCATGCGGCCATGATGCGAACACGATTGATGTTGTGGGCGTGAGACCCATAGTTATATTTGAGTGATGACTTGAGGGCGTGAGTCCCTGACTTGACATGATCGCTTATGTTGTGAATCGTAGTTTTGTTATCATATATGGCTCTGCTTTTATATAGACTGCAGGATTTCATTTACGATATTTTTCTGATTTCACATACTTGGTACTGTTATCGACCTCGGCCGAAGCGCTCATGCCGCAGTAGAGTACATCGGTAGTGGATCCCGCCATAGGATCACGTCAACAGATTGGGAAGCTCCGCTTCTCCGAGGCTTATCTTTTGGTATGTTACCTGAGTTGTAGGTTCTTGTACATTCAGGTATGACGGCCTGTCTCGCCATGTTGTATAAAAACTCTTAGAGGTCCTGTAATCGCTGTGGCTGGTTTGTAAAAGGATTAAACCGCTCGTTTGAAAGAGTTGTTTATATATATTTTATTGGAAGGTAACCGTTTGGTTGGTCTGCTTTATGATCATATATCTTGTTTCTTGTTTAAGTTTTATATTCATGGTTTTCTCGATGTTGTATCACCAGGTGCCCGGTAGGCACCATCCACGCCCGGATCGGGTCGTGACAAAAGTGGTATCGAGCGCTTAATCCTCTGAAAGTGTCTCTGCATCGTGTCTAGTGAAGTCTTGATTATCGATGTGTTGTGCACCACATCTATAATCGTGAGGTCGCAGGACATTTAGGATCGTTTCCATTCTTCTCATTCCGAGATCGTGCCTTAGAAGCGTGTTGTAAGTTGGACCCTCCGACGTATCTCGTTTTTACGCTTATGCCTCCGCGCGCAACCAGAGCCCGAAGGGCAAGGCAGCGAGGAGCCGCTAGTGAGATACTGAGAGTACGAGGCGCAGCCCGACAAGATCACGAGTTGTGCTTGACGACGAGGTTTTGCGACGCCGCCAAATTTCAACAGAGTTTAGAACCGCAGCAGTTGGCCGCCGAGACCACACACTGAGCCTCCAGTCCACGGCTGGAGCGGATGAGATAAGTACAAGAAGATGGCGATTATTGGCCGTGGTCGTGGCGATATGAGGATAGCCGGATGCAGCCTGGTTCAGTTCGAGAGCACCGATGGTTCACCCCGAGCGAGATAGTTTGAGGCTACGGACTTTCCGAGTCAGAGCCCGCCGAGTTTTATGGGTCGAGGCCCGAGGATGATCCGCAGGAGTTCATCCGGCGCCATTCTGGTCATGAGTGATCAAGGCTTCGGAGACCGAGTCGGTGGTCTTAGGTTCGCATCGGCCGCGTGATACCGCAATGATCGGCGGTTTGATTCGGGAGTTGTCCCGGAGAGCATGCGCTTCCAGCATGGGACGAGTTCTCGAGGCATTCCTCACTCACTTCTTGCCTCCGCATGAGGAGGGCACGGCCGACGATTTATGATCTTTGAGACAGAGAGGCGTACCGGGAGTACAACGTGAGTTTGACTCGTTGGCTCAGATGTCCCGCTTTAGTGGCAACCATGGAGGATAGAGTGCACCGCCACGCCACCGGCTAGATGATTACACTGACAGAGGCTTGTTCGAGTGTAGCTCTTCAGCCGGGCATGGACATTGCCCGCATGCAGGCTCATGCACTAGGATGTGAGGCACGGAGAGGTCGACGGAATGACCAAGATCAGCAGAAGAGGGCCAGAACAACAGGGTCCTTTGGTGACTTTCGAGGCGGACCGCCTCAGCAGCATACTAGTTTTGTACCTCCGCCAGTGCAGAGTGGTCCTCCACAACCTTCAGAGCATCCAGAGTATTCGGGAGCAGGTCAGGGCTCCAAGGGTTCAGGTTTCCAGGGAAGTAAGGGTGTTGGCCAGATGCGGTCACCCCTACCTCGGTGTGGTCGATGTGGTAGACCGCATTTCGGGGAGTGTCGTGGTGCAAAGGGTGCTTGTTATTTTTGCGGACAGCAGGCCATTTTACGGAACCGTCCACCAAGGAAGCACGGATGTTACGACTCACCTTCAGATCGATGGTGGTTCATCACCTTCACTACCGCATGCGCCTACGAGCGGGCGTGATTAGAAAGCGGTAGAGACAGGTATATCCTTAACCCTCTAGAGTTTTGTATGCTGATGTGTTTAGTGTTATGTTCGGATAGCTTTGTGCTAAAATGTGATTTAGACACCTGGTTATTGTAGAAGGGTAAGTATGGGGGCATGGTAAGTGTGAACCTTAGACTATGTCACGATTGAGACCTTAGAGGTAAGGTCGTCTTGAGTAAAAGATTTATTTCATGGTTGACCCTTATCAGAGTAAGTAGTACATGGGAATTATTTGTGTGATAAGTCCATGGGTAGTGTGAGATGGAAGTGGTAGCTTTCATGACTTGATTAGGTAAGATTGTTCCGCTTCGGCGAGCAAGTATTGGCGCGATTGTGGGTCGGGTTGATGGCCGCTCGCGGGTCGACCCGCAGCCCGGTTTTGGGTGGGGTCAGTTCGGGGTGGTCCCGCCAGAGGGTAGGGTCACGGGGGTGCTAGGCCCCAGTTTAGTTGACCATCGTATGAGTTCGTGGATGTGTTCGACCATAAGCGGTTCGTGAAGGCCGGAGATGGCCTTAGAAGGTTCAGTTAGTAAGTTGACCAAGTTTGGAGGTAGTGACTCCACAGTTTTGAGAACTGAAGCGATGACTGAAGTATGGCACGTCCTGAGTGACACTAGAACCTCAGGGGTCGCATGCAGCCCGGTACCATTTGTTGGGTCGCCGGAGTGACACTAGAACCTCGCGGCAAAGTGACAAAAGTGGTATCGCACGACGAGCAAGGAAGGAAGAGAACGTGTGTTATTTCGTGGCTGCCGTGGCGTTGGCAACTTGTTAGAGGAACTTTATCGATATCCGCTTGAGAAGGAACATTCGGACGAATGTTTCTAGGAGGAGAATGTTATACCCCGTATTTCCGCAGTATATGCGTGGAGACGACGCACGAAAGTTGAGACTTAAAGTTTGGCTTAGGCTCGAAATTTGTGCACAACACCCGTTAGAGTCGTTTTCGTAAACGCTTTACAAAGCTTGGGCGGTAAATTCGCTATGTCCTTTTAATTTTTGGATTTTTCCGAGCGACTAACATTTTGACCTACGAGAGGTGACACTTGTCACCTCAAGTGACGCCTTTAGGGCGGTTTGGCCTTGCCGATTGGTGCCATGTTTAGTGCAATGTTTTGTGGCTTGTTTTGTGGAGTAGGGACTAGGGGGCACTTGGGCACATCTTGGCCTTACACTTGCCTTGCACATGGCTTAATCTTGGCCATTGGTTGGCTTTTGGTTTCCTATAAATACCCCCAGTGATGAACTTATTCATCCACCTCACTTTGTCTAAGCCTTGAAAACTCTCCTCCCTCTCGAGTGTTCTCGCCCTAAGCCTCTCCTCCCCTTTGTGGCCTCGTGGCCGAGCCTTCCCTCCCCTCGAGGTGCTAGCTGGGTACCCCCCTAGCCTAGTTGTTTCTGAAATATACCCCCTCGTGGTATTGAAATACTCTCCAAGTATTGTTATAATGCCCAAAATACCTTAGCCTTTACCTTGTAGTATTCCAAAAGTTACCTCTATACGTAGAGCCCGGAAATACTACCTTTTGTCCTCTTAGTCTCAAACCGAAACCCTAAGGAAATCGTCCTAGTTGGTTGAAGTTTTTAAGTAGAAGTTGGTTAGAACTTCTAGGGTTGTTTGGAGCCGATCGAGCGCACTGAGTCGAGCTAAACCTTGCTCAGGATTGACTTTTATCTCGGATAATTTTGGGCTTATCGAGGTAAATAATCTTGTCCCCTTATTGTAATTGGAAATTACATGTTGTAGGATTATATAGTTGAAGTATACTATATATAGAACTGAACATAGCTTTGCAATGTCTTTGACTTAAGCCTGAATAAAGAAGAATCAATTGTTATTACATGTAAGTATGTATGAGAGACTTGTGGTATTACTTTGTAGTAGAATTGTATACGTCCGGTTAGACGTATAAACCCCTGGTTGGCTTGGTAGCCGGCCTCGATAGAGGAGGAGATTTACGCCAATGTGTGCGGGAGCATTTTCAATTTTCGTAGAATATGGAACCGGGCGGTTAGAAGTTAATAGACGTTTGTGGCCTATAGGTGGAAGATCGCGAGTAGCGTATTCTACTTGAAGAGTGGAACGGCTGCCGTTCTACGATCGTGAGCGTTGTGCTTATAGTCGATAATCGTCGCTAAGTATGTGAACATCTTCATATCCTTATAGAATGATGCTTTGTAAAGTTTTTATTACGGTAGACGTACATGTGTTAAATGAGTTGGTTGGTTTAAAACATAGGGTGTTATAATAGCTTTATGGGAAGTTAGTTATAACGACTCTATGTAGGTAAAAGATTTGTTTATTGATTGTAGAAGTTAAGAGACTTGATCTTGAAAGATAAGAGACTTAACTTGTTTTACTTGGTTATTAACATTTTGTTAAATGTGTTGTGAAACCTCATTCGCGAGTAATGAGTACTTGGTTTTAAAAAGAATAATGTTTTACTGATTTCGGGAATGAGAATAAGTGTCGAGCAAACCACATCAGCGCTAATAAAGGAAGGTGTATTGACAATTAACTAATTGTTATTAAAACCGAGAAACCTCTATCTGCATGAAGCTAAGATAAGACAAAATTGTATTACATTTCCTAGATCATGGTCATTGTAATAAGATTGTTGTAAACAAGAATAAACGGCTCACGACAAGACATATGTTACTAAATTGTTTTAAAAGAGATTAAGACTATAGTTATGAAACCCTTCTAAAATGAGAAACTTGAGCATTTGAATTTAGGCAAACTTGAACGCTTGGAAAATAATGTTGTTACTTGATTTTACAAAGGGAAGTATTTTGGTTTACTTAAAAGATAGTCACTCTATACTACGGTATTATGTGACTTTGTGAAAGAAACGGATCCTTTAAAAGAGTTAATGTCGTAGTACTTTAGGGTTAAAACCCGCACTTTGATACCAAACGGAAGTACCTTGAGTCAGGTATAACTTGCCTATGCTTGTTGTGTGTAACTTGCTTACGCTTGTTGTGATAGCCTTTGTTGTGCAAGTGTTGATATCGGTGACTTCTTGGGAAGGAGTGGATCTTTTATAAAAGTCTAGAAGTATGGTAATTTGCTTGAGCTTGTTTGTGATAGCACGGTTGTGTGGTATATCGTTGTTGATGTCACGTGGACATGTCTACACCGACGCAGAATTCGGGGCATGTGGCCACGCGGCGTGGTTGATTACCGATATATTGTTATTGTGGTTACATGGACATGCCTACACGATCTGCGGGCGTGTGGCGCGGCGGGGTTAATCACCAAGATATTGTTGATAATGTAACTTGGACGTGTCTACACCGGCTGCACTCGGCATGCGGCCGGGCATTGTTATTATTGTTGCATCATGGGCATGTCTACACCGGCGCACTCCGGCACGCGCCATAATGCGAACTCGATTGATGTTGTGGGCGTGAGACCCATAGTTATATTTGAGTGATGACTTGAGGGCGTGAGTCACTGACTTGACATGACTGCTTTTATGTTGTGAACTGTAGTTTTGTTATCATACATGGCTCGCTTTTATATAGACCGTTATGATTTCATTCTGATATTTTCTGATTTCACATACTTGGTACTGTCTTGACCTCCGGGCCGCGTTCATGCCGCAGGAGTACATCTAGAAGTGGATCCCCGCCATAGGATCACGCTTGACGTATTGGGAAGCTCCGCTTCTCCGAGGCTTATCTTTTGGTATGTTACCCCGAGTTGTAGGTTCTTGTACATTCGTGGGTATGACAGGCCCCTGTCCGTCATGTTGTATAAAAACTCTTAGAGGTCCGTAGTAATCTTTTGTGTGGTTTGTAAAGGATTAAACTGCTTTGAAAGAGTTGTTTATATATATTTTATTGGAAGGTAACCGCTTGGTTGCTTTGTTTATGATCATATATCTTGTTTCTTGTTTAAGTTTTATATTCCGCTGGTTTTCTCTGATGTTGTATCACTAGGGTGCCCGGGGTAAGGCACCAGTCACGGGCCCGGGATCGGGTCGTGACACTTTTCTTATAAAACCTTAGGCAATTGATGCCTTAAAATCAAATTGCCTTTCATTAAAACAAGTCATTTATCATACTTAAATTACGTAGAGTAAACCACTCTTTTTAACTTTCCATAAAGCTATTATAACCAACTTCCCATAAAGCCGTTATACTAGCTTTATACATGTTACCCCGTATTTCCAGAGTATGTACGTGGGGACGTACGTAGAAAAGTTTGAAATTTAAAGTAGGCTTGGCCGAATTATTTTTGTGCACAACACCCGGTTAGAGTCGTTTTTCGACGAAACGTTTTACAAAGCTTGCGAAGGGAAAATTTCGGCTATGTCATTTTTAATTTTTGCGGATTTTTCCGAGAGACGAAATGTTTTGGACCAACGAGAGGGCGACACTTGTCACCCTCTAATTGGAGGATGTTGGGCGGTAAAGTGGCCGAAAGTGTGGCCTTGTTTGTCAAGTAGTTGGTAGGATATTTTGTGGGTAGATGGATAAGCTACACTTGGGAGAATCCTAGCCCTACACTTGCCTTGCACTTGGCATGATCTTGGCCATTGGTTGGCCATGGCTTGACCTATAAATACCCCTCCCCTCTGATGAACTTCTTCATCCAAAAATTGTGCTAAGTCTAGAAATCCTCCCTCCCCTCTCTTGTAGTGTTCTCGTCCCCCCCTTGTGAGGCTTTAGCCGAGAGCACCCCCCCTCCTAGTGGCCTTGGCCGTGGGGTACCCCCCTAGCCTAGTTGTTTTCGTATAATACCCCCTTTTGTGGTATAAAAATACTCTCCAAGTATTGTTATAATGCCCAAATACTCTAGCCCATATACCTTGTAGTACTTTCCAAAGTTACCTCTATACGTAGAGCCCGAAAATACCATTATACTTTCCTTTAGCCACTAAACGAAACCCTAAGGAAAACCTTCATAGTCGGTTGAAGTGTTAAGTGAAGTTGCGTAGAACTTCTAAGGGGTTGTTTGGAGCGGATTGGAGCACTCGGAGTAGGAGCTAAACGTTGCTCAGGAGCGACATTAAACTTGGATAATTTTGGGCTCATCGAGGTAAATACTACTGTCCTTCTATTGTAATTGGGAATTACATACTGTAGTTGTATATAAATGAATATAAGATTCATAGAAGAGAATTGAATCGTAATAGAAGGATATTACGTAAAAGACTTGAATCGAAATCACTTGTAAGAATATAAGTAGAAGATTAAATCGCATTTACATAGATCGCATTTACGAAATCGATAACCTTTATTGGTTGAATGTTCTGCGAGTAGCATGAACTACTTGGAAGGTGGACAAGGCTAGCCGGGATTATAGCCGTGGAGCGTTTTGCTTATAGTCGATAATCGTCGCGAGGTATGTGATTCTTCCTATACTCTTGAGCATGACGTATGTAAAAGTATATATATATAGTACGGTAGACGTACGTGTGGCAATGTCTTTTGACTTAAGCCTGAATAATAAAGAATCGGGAAGTATTTTACAAGAATATATATATAGTACGGTAGACGTACGGGTGTTAACAGAACGTAGTTGTACGGCAATGTCTTTTGACTTAAGCCTGAATAATAAGAATCTTGAAGTATTTCAAAAGAATTAAGAAACCTTTCTGAAAGAAGAGTAATACGTGGTTTTGAAAACATAAGAGTTATACTAGCTTTATGGGAAGTTAGGTATAACGTCTTAGGAGAGATAAAGAGAATGGTTTACTGATTTTTAGAAGTTAAGAGACTTGACTTAATATGGATGTTTGTGTGAAACCTCATTCGTGAGTAATGAGTACTTGGTTTTTAAAAAAAGGAATAATGTTTTACTGATTTCGGAAATCAGAATAAGTATCGAACAAACCACAGCAGCGCTAATAAAGGGAAATGTTTTGACTAATAAGTATTATTAAAACCAGTAGAAACTTCCATCTGCATAGAAGCTAAGGTGAGACAAAATGATATTACATTTCCTAGATCATGGCTGCTATAATAAGATTGTTATAAACAAGAATAACCTACTCACACATAAGGTATATGTTTCTCAAATTGTTTTAAAGGATTAAAACTATGAACTACGAAACCTTTCGAAAATGAGAAACTTGAGTAATTGAAATTAGGCAAACTTGAACGTTTGGAAAAGAATATTGTTACTTGATTTTACAAGAGAAGTGTTTTGATTTACTTCAAAAGATATTCACTCGATTTTCATATACTACGAGTATTGTGTGACTATTTGTGAAAACAGATCTCTTAAAGAGTTAATGTATGAAGTACTTTGGGGATAAAAACCCGATCTTGTTAATCATATAGTAGAAAGTACCTTGTGTGAATAACTTGATTGTGTTGGTTTGTGATAGCCTTGTAAATACTTTCTTGTTGATTTGATAAATAAACATGTTAGGATGCTACGTGTGTTAGTATCTTGTGATGTTTGTGTAAAGGGGTTTCCCTTGATTGTGCTTATGTTGTTTAAACGATAAACTGTTATGTGGGTATTATACCACTCACCTTGATGCCGGGGGTTAAGCTGCCCTCCGATGCGGGGTAGACTCAGGCGGGTCTGTGTGACCTATGATTCGAGAATACCTTATGCAGTGCAGTGGCTATGCGAACCGCGGGAGTTCGTTAGTGTGCGCCTTTGTGGTCATGCGGTCTACGTGGCTACGCGGACGGCGAGTCCGGGACGCCGGGGAGTAGCTACCCTCAATGCGGGAATACCTCACGCGGGCTATCGAGTGGCCCATGCGAGCTACGGAAGTTCGTGGCTAGACGCCGCATTAGATCGCGCGCGAGTGGCGGCTTTGATCATGTGGCCTGCAGACAGATCTCATGATACAGCTTCGACCTTATTTATCTTGTGGTTTTAGTAGTCGCTATGCCTTCGCACTTACCGTGACGGTTTTATGATGACACGGTAGGACCCGTGTTCATGTGTATTCCTTGGTGCTTTTATATCATAGACTGGCGGTGAGGAAGGTATTCCACGCATGATTGATGTTGTGGGCGTGAGACCCATTGTTATATTTGAGTGACGACTTTGAGGCGTGAGTCCCCGACTTGACATGATCGCTATTTATCAGGATCGTAGTTTTGGTTATCATACATGTCTCCCGCTTTATATAGACTACTATGATTTCATTTACTGATTTTCGCCACATACTTGGTACCGTTGATCGACCTCCTTGGGCTGCGCTCATGCCGCAGTAAAGGTACTCCCGCTGTTGATCCCGCTCTTAGGATCACCGTTTGCATTGGAAAAGCTCCGCTTCTCCGAGGCTTAGCATTTTGGTACGGTCCCTGTCGTTGTAGGTATTTTGCATTCAGGGTATGGCGGGGCCCGCTCCGCCATTATTGTTTTAAACTCTTGAGGTCTGTAGTCCCGTTGTAAAGTTGGGATGAATCGCTCATTTTGGGTATTGATATATATATGCCGAAGGCAACTTTTCTTCGTATAATCGTGTCTCAATTTATACTGCTTCATATCTTCGTTGTTTTATATTCGATTACTGATGTATGACTACCGGGTGCGGGTAAGGCACGATCCACGCCCCGAACGGGTCGTGACAAAAGTGGTATCACAGCGCTTAATCCTGGAAAGTGTCTCACGCATCGTATCTAGTAGAGTCTTGATTATCGGTGTGTTGTGCACCACACCAATAATCAGGAGGCTATAGGATATTTAGGATTGGTTTCCATTCTTCTCACTCTGAGATCGTGCTTTAGAGCTGTGTTATAAGTTGGACCCCTCTAACGTATTCCTTTCCTTTACCAGTTATGCCTCCGCGCCAGGCAACTCGGGCCCAGAAGGGCAAGGCAGCCGAAGGAGCTGCGAGTAGAGTACAGAGAGTTAGAAGGGCACAGGCCCAATCATCACCTGGGGGGATGCTTCATGCGGGGAGTTCTGAGACGTCGCCAGCAGCAGCAGAGTTTGCACATGGCAGCTTCATCGCGGCCATGACATCTGGACCTTCAGTTCCACGACTAGGAGCAGAAAATATGGATTGGAAGGAGACGGCCCTGTTACTAGCAAGGGATTTGGCAACCAGAGAGTATTTTATGTACCGATATATCAAGGATATTGATGATTATCTAAAGAAGGGTTGTGAAGAAGTAGCTCTTCAGTCAGGAATGAGCTGGGCTTGCGTTCAGGCTTATGTGCAGCAGGCTGAGAGATGTAGAGATCGACAGATTAACCAAGAACAGCAGAAGAGGGCCCGATTGGCAGGATCATTTGGTAACTCTCGAGGCGAACCGCCTCAGCAGCAGATTAGACATGCGCCTCCGCCAGTGCAGAGTGTCCCTCCACAGGGTTCAGTTTTTCCTCGGTGTTCACAGTGTGGCAAACGTCATCCCGGGGAATGTCGTCTTTTTGATGGTTCTTGTTTTACCTGCGGCCGTCAGGGCCATGTGTCGAAAAGGTGTCCTAGTAGGAGGACTCAGCCTATCAGATCAGTTGTGGATTCAGTGGTTCGGAGAGGAAGGGGCGTTAGCCAGAGGAGGCCACCCCCACCTCGGTGTGGCCGTTGTGGTAGGTGTCATTCGGGGGAGTGTCGTGCTTCTTCGACAGCTTGTTATGCTTGCGGCCAGCTGGGCCATTTTGCGAGGAATTGTCCGACCAAGGGTGGTGCGGATGTGGAGACTCACCTTCGATCGCTAGTTCATCACCTTCCCACTATGCACACAGTATGATTGATTAGAACGACCTGGGGAAGTGCGGCAACAGTAGATACAGGTATATCTTTAACCCTCTAGAGATTTGTATGTATAGTAAGATGCGAATATCTTAAGTATTATTTTCGGATAGCATTGTATTAACTGTGATTAGAAATCATGATTAGTTGACCGGGAAAGATTGGGGGATAGAGAATGTGGGAGCCATAGAATATATACGTAGAGACCTTAGAGGCGAGGCCATCTTTGGTAAAAGAATTATTTCATGTTTGACCCTTATCGAAGTGCATAGTTTACGTGAGATATATTTGTGGGATAAGTCCCTGAGTAGTAGGAAATAAAAGAGGGTAGTTGAGCTAAGAAGACCGCTAGGTTTTCATAACGTGATTAGTGAGATTGTTCCGGATCGGGGAGCTAGTGATTTGCGCGTTGCCGGGTCGGGTTGAGGCCATGTTGCGGGTCGACCCGCGGCCTGTATGGTGGTGGGGTCAGTTTGTGGTGGTCCCGCTTTGTGTTAGGGCCACAAGGGTGTTAGGCCCAGGTTTAGTTAACCATCGTACGAGTTCGTGGATGCGTTCGACCTGTAGTCGGGCCGATGAGGTCAGCCCGTCTTATCTTTTAATCGAACCGTGTTCTCAGTAGTAAGTTGCAAGATGATTATTTCAGGAAGGTTGTAAGGCTGCACGAGGTGCCTACCTTCACCTTATGGCAGACAGTGGAGCCCCAAGTTACGGCTGTTTCTTTTCTGGAGGTTTTACCAGGCAAGGTTAGGAACTCAGGTGAGTCTCAGTGTCTCATTCACCCTCGGGCCAGTGTTTGGATTTCAAGGGTAGCTGTAAGGACTATTCGCCTCTTGATTGAGTATGTATTATATAGCTACCGTTTCAGTATCCGGGTGTCGCCGTATGGAGCCTTTCTATAAAACGCTAGTGTAAGATTGCCGGTCGATTGATTCGATGTAAGCAAGGTTCAGATAGTTGGTTCGTACTTGTTCAGCAGGGCGTGGATAGGGTGAAGCTTATTCAGAAGAGGTTATTGGCAGCTCAGAGTCAGCGGGAAGCAGTACCAGAAACATGGTAAGTTATGAGAAGAGTTCGAGTGTACGAGAAGGGTACGACGAGTAAGGGAAGAAGCGAGCATGTGTAAGGACATAGATGTGATCATTTCGTTTGTAAAGAGTAGGTGCGAAGGGAGTATCTTTTAGACCCCGGGTGGGAGCTTTTGTGGTGTTAGAGGTGACTCCTCGTGGACTTGGATGTAAGTATTTGCGCAGGTATTTCTGTGGCCAGGTGTGGCATGATTGTTCTCGTAAGTATAGTATTGAAGACTATACTGGCGCATGTTTGTTTTGAGACTTAGAAGGAATATTCGGGACGAATGTTTCTAAGGAGGGGAGAATGTTATACCCCGTATTTCCAGAGTATGTACGTGGGGACGTACGTAGAAAAGTTTGAACTTTAAAGTAGGCTTGGCCGAATTATTTTTGTGCACAACACCCGGTTAGAGTCGTTTTTCGACGAAACGTTTTACAAAGCTTGCGAAGGGAAAATTCCGGCTATGTCATTTTTAATTTTTGCGGATTTTTTCGAGAGACGAAATGTTTTGGACCAACGAGAGGGCGACACTTGTCACCCTCTAATTGGAGGATGTTGGGCGGTAAAGTGGCCGAAAGTGTGGCCTTGTTTGTCAAGTAGTTGGTAGGATATTTTGTGGGTAGATGGATAAGGTACACTTGGGAGAATCCTAGCCCTACACTTGCCTTGCACTTGGCATGATCTTGGCCATTGGTTGGCCATGGCTTGACCTATAAATACCCCTCCCCTTTGATGAACTTCTTCATCCAAAAATTGTGCTAAGTCTAGAAATCCTCCCTCCCCTCTCTTGTAGTGTTCTCGTCCCCCCCTTGTGAGGCTTTAGCCGAGAGCACCCCCCCCCCCCTCCTAGTGGCCTTGGCCATGGGGTACCCCCCCTAGCCTAGTTGTTTTCGTATAATACCCCCCTTTGTGCTATAAAAATACTCTCCAAGTATTGTTATAATGCCCAAATACTCTAGCCCATATACCTTGTAGTACTTTCCAAAGTTACCTCTATACGTAGAGCCCGGAAATACCATTATACTTTCCTTTAGCCACTAAACGAAACCCTAAGGAAATCCTTCATAGTCGGTTGAAGTGTTAAGTAGAAGTTGCGTAGAACTTCTAAGGGGTTGTTTGGAGCGGATTGGAGCATTCGGAGTAGGAGCTAAACGTTGCTCAGGAGCGACATTAAAATTGGATAATTTTGGGCTCATCGAGGTAAATACTACTGTCCTTCTATTGTAATTGGGAATTACATACTGTAGTTGTATATAAATGAATATAAGATTCATAGAAGAGAATTGAACTGTATAGAAGGATATTACAGAAAAGACTTGAGCTGAAATCACTTCAGAAGAATATAAGTAGAAGATTAAACTGTACTTACATAGATGTATTTTACAAGAATCGATAACCTTTATTGGTTGAATGTTCTGCGAGTAGCATGAACTACTTGGAAGGTGGACAAGGCTAGCCGGGATTATAGCCGTGGAGCGTTTTGCTTATAGTCGATAATCGTCGCGAGGTATGTGATTCTTCCTATACTCTTGAGCATGACGTATGTAAAAGTATATATATATAGTACGGTAGACGTACGTGTGGCAATGTCTTTTGACTTAAGCCTGAATAATAAAGAATCGGGAAGTATTTTACAAGAATATATATATAGTACGGTAGACGTACGGGTGTTAACAGAACGTAGTTGTACGGCAATGTCTTTTGACTTAATCCTGAATAATAAGAATCTTGAAGTATTTCAAAAGAATTAAGAAACCTTTCTGAAAGAAGAGTAATACGTGGTTTTGAAAACATAAGAGTTATACTAGCTTTATGGGAAGTTAGGTATAACGTCTTAGGAGAGATAAAGAGAATGGTTTACTGATTTTTAGAAGTTAAGAGACTTGACTTAATATGGATGTTTGTGTGAAACCTCATTCGTGAGTAATGAGTACTTGGTTTTTAAAAAGGAATAATGTTTTACTGATTTCGGAAATCAGAATAAGTATCGAACAAACCACAGCATCGCTAATAAAGGGAAATGTTTTGACTAATAAGTATTATTAAAACCAGAGAAACTTCCATCCGCATGAAGCTAAGGTGAGACAAAATGATATTACATTTCCTAGATCATGGTCGCTATAATAAGATTGTTATAAACAAGAATAACCTACTCACACATAAGGTATATGTTTCAAATTGTTTTAAAGGATTAAAACTATGAACTACGAAACCTTTCGAAAATGAGAAACTTGAGTAATTGAAATTAGGCAAACTTGAACGTTTGGAAAAGAATATTGTTACTTGATTTTACAAGAGAAGTGTTTTGATTTACTTCAAAAGATATTCACTCGATTTTCATATACTACGAGTATTGTGTGACTATTTGTGAAAGAAACAGATCTCTTAAAGAGTTAATGTATGAAGTACTTTGGGGATAAAAACCCGATCTTGTTAATCATATAGTAGAAAGTACCTTGTGTGAATAACTTGATTGTGTTGGTTTGTGATAGCCTTGTAAATACTTTCTTGTTGATTTGATAAATAAACATGTTAGGATGCTACGTGTGTTAGTATCTTGTGATGTTTGTGTAAAGGGGTTTCCCTTGATTGTGCTTATGTTGTTTAAACGATAAACTGTTATGTGGGTATTATACCACTCACCTTGATGCCGGGGGTTAAGGCGCCTCCGATGCGGGGTAGACTCAGGGTCCAGGTGACCTATGATTCGAGAATACCTTATGCAGTCCGTGGCCTATGCGAATCAGGGAGTTCCAGGTTAGTATGCGGCCTTTGTGGTCATGCGGTCTATGTGGCCATGCGGACGGCGAGTCCAGGACGCTGCCGGGGAGTAGCTACCCTCGATGCGGGGAATACCTCATGCGGGCCATTGGAGTGGCCCATGCGGAGCTACGGGAAGTTCCAGGGCTAGACGCGCACATTAGATACTGCGGGCGAGTGGCCAGCTTTGATCATGTGACGGTCTAGACAGATCTCATGATACAGTTTACGACCTTGTTTGTACTGTGGGTTTTAGTAGTCGGCTATGCCTTCGCATTTACCCCCGCAGTTTTATGATGACACGTAGGACCTGGTGTTCATGTGTATTCCTGGTGCTTTTATATCATAGATCGCCAGGTGAGGAAGGTATTCCAGGGGGATGATTGATGTTGTGGGCGTGAGACCCATTGTTATATTTGAGTGATGACTTTGAGGGCGTGAGTCCCTGACTTGACATGACTGCTTATTTATTGTGGACTGTAGTTTTGGTTATCATACATGTCTCCTGCTTTATATAGACTACTATGATTTCATTTACGATTTTCGCCACATACTTGGTACTGCATCGACTCGCCCGGCCGTTCACGCCGCAGGTAAAGGTACTCCTGCTGTTGATCCCCGTTCTTAGGATCACCGTTTCAGCGTTGGAAAAGCTCCGTTTCTCCGGAGGCTTAGCATTTTGGTATGGTCCCCTGTCGTTGTAGGTATTTTGCATTCAGGGGTATGGCGGGGCCCTGTCCCGCCATTGTTGTTTTAAACTCTTAGAGGTCTGTAGTCCTGTTGTAAAGTTGGGATGTAACTGTTCATTTTGGGTATTGATATATATATGCCGAAAGGCAACTTTTCTTCAGATAACTGTGTCTCAATTTATACTGTTTCATATCTTGGTTGTTTTATATTCCGCTGATTACTCTGATGTATGACTACTGGGGTGCCCGGGTAAGGCACCAGTCACGGGCCCCGGAACGGGTCGTGACAATACATAGCAACTTACATACTTCTTTATAACCAAGAGACTTAAACTTTCCAACCAAACAAGTATCAATAATACTTTCAACATACTTAAAGTCTCTTAACTTTTGAAAACCAAGATATCCTTAATATTTAACAAGTGAGTTAACTCCCTAACTCAACCAACTTGGACATTCTTAAAATAAGCCAAGGATATCAAATAGACTAGATTGTCAAAATCTTGTACGTCTACCGTACTATACATTTACAACCTATTCATGCTTAAGAGATAAGAAAGTTCCACATACCTCTTCGGTTTAATCCACTTGCTAAGTCCAATTCGCCGTACGTAGTATGTCAACCTATAATGACCATAGTACGTCTATTAATGCCTTACTTCAAACGTAGAACATTATAAGTGTAAAGTCTCTAAATTCTACGGAAAATCGGACAGCACCTCCTTTGTTTCTACTTACTTTGCCACCTTTTTCAAGGCCGAATACAATAACCAAACACGCCACATTTAAGGCCCAATCAATGAAATCAACAATAGGGGATTACACGCCTACTAGACGTGTAAAATTCCGCCCCACAAACGATATCAAACTAATACAACTACTAGGCCAATTCGGCAAACTTGAAGTACTATAACATCAATTCTAATCCAATTTCCATTTCAATCCAAGTTGTTAGCATAACATGATATCAAGTCGCAATCGATTATACTACTATAATCTTCAAGTAAGTAACATGCGACGATTCTAATTAACGACCAAAATTGTATTTCAATTTCAAAAGGCTAAACATGTCATTTCGGTTTTGAGCTCCTAAAATTCCATAACACTTATCAAACTTCATAACACATATCACATGATCATTTCTAACTTATAATAACATGGAATCTTCAATTACAAAAGTAAGACGAAGATTATACCTCATTTAGCCCAAATATGATCCAAGAGTACAAGTCGATCCTTAGCACCTTTTGCTCCTCCTTTCGACATTCCAATCTACTCCAAGCCACCCTTAGAAGCTTATGAATAACTCATCTTCAAGTATCAACTTCAAAGTTGAATAACCCCTTAGGTTTTCGCCTTGCAACTAATACAAAAACGCCTCTTTTCCGAAATCTTTCTATTGAGAAAACCTTACAATACTCTTAGGAACCTTGGTTTAAAGTATGGGAATTATTGGACAAAAATTGCAAAATTTCTTCTTGCAAAAACCCTCATTGCCGTGAGCAACATAAGAGCCCTTCAAGTTTTCTTTTGAAAATTTGCTAAGTGTGGAGCTTGTCTTGCACTAGCATACATATATAACAAGATGGAGGGTCAAGATTAGTACAATTGGGTGGCTAGGATGAGCTTCACATGGATCAAGTCCAAGTGTCCTTTGACTTAGTCACCAATGTCAAGCTAAGTCATTTGCAAGACTTGGTCATCTTACTAATGGTCAAATGACCATCCTAACCATGTATTTTCGTCCAAGACCAAGTAAGTAGGGGTGACACGTGTCGCCCTCCCGTTCGTCGCAATACTTCGTTTTCCGACATTTCCATAATTCCGATAAATTCTTACTCGTCTCGAATCTTAACATTTGAGTTCTTACGTACGTTCTTAGAAACATATCCTGAAATTCCGGGGTGTAACAATATATATCCAGGGAGGTGGCCTTATCGGCTAACCTGTTATTTATTTCTTGTTAAGTTTATGTATGTTCCGTTGATTATCTCTGATGTTTACCTGTAAGGGTGCCCAGGTAGGGCACCAGTCGCGGGCCCGGGGTCGGGTCGTGACAACCCTAAGGTGTGTATATATAAGACAACCAAAGGCTAGGATAAAAGCAAATGTGTGGTTGAGATTGGGGACAAGTGTGTGCGGGCCCCACAAGCCACTTGTCCAACAAATATCTTGAGACAAGTGGCAGCCACTTGTCTCACCATTTCGTCCAACATGGCCACATGGGGGTGACACATGTCGCCCCCCTATTGGTCCAAAATATTTCATCTCCCCACAATCTCAATAATTGTCCAAAAATCGAAAACCTTGTGGGCCCCACAAAGTCGTAAAATTTCCCGGGTGGGCCCCACATGACCAAATCTGGAAATAAAATTCTATAATTCTTATAAATTCTATAAGTCTTAAATACCAAAATTGAGAATCCAATTCTTAATAATAAACGTTTTTCCTTCACGAGGTTCGAAATATTTTCCGTAGGCAAAAGAAATCTTTCTTCCTTTTCAAACCTAGAGTCACATTCTCTTGCGCACGTCCTCATATACATACCCTAAAACCACGGGGTATAACATTCTCTCCCCCTTAGAAACATTCATCCTGAATGTTCCTTCTATGTTCAATCAAATCAGATATCGGCATAGTTCTCTCTTAACTATACCCCACACAAGTAAGAACGCCAAACATGGCCACAATAACACTTGAGCATATACGGAAATTAAAATCAACAAGTAGGAAAATGAGTTACCTGGAGGTGTAGGGAATAAGTGAGGATACTTCTTCATCATGTCCTCCTCTGCTTCCCAAGTCATCTCCTCTCTATTCTCGTTCCGCCACAAGACTTTTACGGAAGCCACGTCCTTTGTCCGTAGTCGCCTGACCTGGCGATCGAGTATCGCTATGGGACTCTCCTCATACGATAACCCCTCTGTCACCTGGACATCATCAACCGGGAACACTCTGGATGGATCTCCGATACACCTCCGCAACATAGAAACGTGAAAGACCGAATGTACTGCCTCCAGGTCGGACGGCAGATCCAACTCATAGGCAACCTTTCCCACTCTACGGACAATCTGATAAAGCCCAATGTACCTTGGGCTAAGTTTCCCCTTCTTCCCAAACCTCATCACACCCTTCATGGGTGACACCTTCAGGAAAACCCAATCATCAATCTCAAACTCCAAGTGTCGATGCCGATTATCTGCATACGACTTCTGTCGACTCTGAGCTGCTAGCAATCTTTCCTGGATAAGCTTCACCTTATCCACAGCCTGCTGAATCAAGTCTGGCCCAACTAACTGAACCTCACCCACATCGAACCAGCTTATCGGCGATCTGCACTTCCTTACATACAAGGCCTCATAAGGCGCCATCTGGATACTGGAATGGTAGTTGTTATTATACGCAAACTCAACAAGAGGCAAATGATCCTCCCAGCTACCCCTGAAATCGATAACACAGGCCCGCAGCATATCCTCAAGTGTCTGGATAGTACGCTCTGCTTGTCCGTCGGTCTGAGGATGAAATGCAGTACTGAGGCTCACCTACGTCCCTAATCCCTTCTAGAAAGACCTCCAGAAATTAGCCGTAAACTGGGCTCCTCTGTCCGATATAATAGATATAGGGACCCCATGCAGTCTCACGATCTCTCGGATGTAAAGTCTAGCATAATCCTCGGCCGAATAAGTCGTCCTGACTGGAAGAAAGTGGGTTGATTTCGTCAGTCTGTCTACGATAACCCAGATGGAATCACACTTCTTCTGAGTGTGAGGTAACCCTGTAACAAAGTCCATGTCGATCACCTCCCATCTCCAGGTCAGAATCTCAATCGTCTGCAGCAACCCACCAGGATTTTGGTGCTCCACCTTGACCTGTTGACAATTCGGACACTGAGCCACGAACTCTGCAACGTCCCTCTTCAGGTTATCCCACCAATACATACATTTGAGGTCGTGGTACATCTTTGTCGACCCCGGATGAATAGAGTAACGAGCGTTGTGTGCTTCCCCTAGAACCTGCTGACGAAGTCCTGCAATATCGGTTACACACAATCTACCCTCGTATCTTAGCACCCTATCAGGTGCTACCTCAAATGGACTATTCTCCTCTCGAAGAGCCGTATCTCGATACCGTGTCATAATCGGATCCTTATACTGTCGCCTCTTCACCTCCTCGACGATGGAAGACTCGGCAACCTCTCGAACCCGAACCCCACTACTATCAGAACCAACCAATCGAACCCCAAGGCTCGCTAGCTGATGTATCTCGCGGACCATGCCCCTTTGGATGCACATCTGTCAGACTACCCATACATACCCATCTAAACCCTCTGGAAGAGTAAAAACTGGGGCCGTCGTCAATTTCTCCTTCAGTGACTGGAAGCCCTTTTCACAAGCATCCGTCCACTGGAACTTAGCCGTTTTCTGAGTCAGCCTAGTCAACGGTGCTGAAATAGAAGCAAATTTCTCCATAAACCTCCGATAATAACCCGCAAGGCCCAAAAAATTGTGCACATTAGTTGGTGTAGTGGATCTAGGCCAAGTCTTGACTGTCACAATCTTTGCTGTATCAACCTGAATACCATCGGCCCCGATAACATGCCCTAAGAATGCCACTGAAGCCAACCAAAACTCACATTTAGAGAACTTGGCATACAATCGCGCCTGAGGACTCTCAATACCGTCCTCAAATGATCTGCATGCTTCTGCTCCGTGCAAGAATAAACCAGGATGTCATCAATGAATACTATAACAAACATATCCATAAATGGCTTGAACACCCGGTTCATTAAATCCATAAATACTATTGGAGCATTAGTCAAACCGAAAGACATCACCCTGAACTCATAGTGCCCATACCGGGTCCTGAATGCAGTCCTAGGGACATCCGCCTCCCTAACCCGCACCTGATGATAACCAGATTGCAGGTCTATCTTGGAAAAACATTTCGCCCCTGCAACTGATCAAATAAATCATCAATCCTGGGGAGGGGGTATCTATTTTTTATGGTTACCTTGTTCAGCTGCCTGTAATCAACACACATGCGCAGCGTCCCATCCTTCTTCTTTACAAATAATACCGCGCTCAAGGTGAAGTACTAGGCCTAATAAAGCCTTTATCCAAAGAAATCTTTCACTGGTCCTTCAACTCCTCAACTCAAAGAAAGCCATTCTCAGATGGCGGAATAGATATAGACCGAGTATCAGGCTGAACGTCAATACAGAACTCTATCTCTCTCTCAGGAGGAATGCCTGGGAGATCGTCTGGGAAAACATCCGGAAATTCTCTAACAACCGGAACAGACTGAAGATCTGGCAACTCAGCCTCTAAATCAAATACCCGAATAAGATGGTAGATATACCCCTTCTGAACCATCTTCTAGCCTTGAGGTACGAAATACCTACCCCTCAGCGACGATGTATTCCCTTTCCACTCGATAATCGGCTCGTCGGGAAACTGGAACCGTACCAATTTCTCCCTAGAGTCCACATTGGCGTAGCAAGAAGTCAGTCAATCCATACCCATAATAGCGTCAAAATCTATCATATCCAACTCTGTCAAGTCGCCAGGTCCGACGATCAGATATAGTCACCGGGCAAGCCTTATATACCCGCTCTGCTACCACCGAATCACCTACTGACGTAGCTACCTCAAAAGGTTCTATGGACTCAGGCACTATCCCTATTCTACCAACAATATGAGGAGATATATAGGACAAAGTAGAACCCTGATCTATCAAAGCATATACGTCACAGCATGAAACCAATAATGTACCTGTGATGACATCCGGCGACGCCTCCTGGTCTTGACGGCTGGATAAGGCATAAATGCGTTACGAGGACCCGGAACTAGACCCCCGCCACGACCTGCCGCGACTCCATCGTCCATGAGCACCCTGCCCTCTGGGGCGAGTAACCGCAGGAGATGAAGACCCGACAAACGACCCTGTAAGCTGAACCCTACCATCTGCGCTACCTCTGGTCGGACAACTCCTCGAAAAATGGCCCTGCCGGCCGCAAGTGAAACAAGCTCCCAAAGTACTACCACAATTCCTGAAATGGGATTTACCGCATCGGACACACCGAGAGGGGGATGGTCTCGATCGGTTAAGACCCCTGCTCGAAACCCAAGTCCTCGAGCCCCGACCGCAGAATACCCCGGACGCCGAAATCGCGGGCGAGTACTGCATCGGGCCGAGGCGCATATCTAGCTCGCCGAGGTTGTTCGCCTCGAAAGTTATCAAAGGACCCTGCTGTCCTGGCCCTCTTATGCTGATCCTGGTCCTTACGTCGACCTCTACGCTCTCGCCCCCGTGCATAAGTCAGATGCGGCAATGTCCATGCCCGACTGAAGAGCTACCCCTGTGCACCCCTCTGCTAAATAATCATCAAGCCCCGTGACATAGCGGTGCACTTTATCCTCCATGTCTGTCACTAGATAGGGGCATACCGAGCCAACGAGTCGAACTCTATGTTGTACTCCCGAACCGTCCGCCCATTCTGCCTCAACAACATAAACCTATCCACCCTGCTCTCTCATCTGGAGGCAAGAAGTGGTTAAGAAATGCCTCCGAGAACTCGTCCCAACCAGCTGGAAGCGCATGCTCCTCCCGGGACAGTTCCCATGAATCAAACCAGTTGACTGCAATATCACGGAGCCGATGAGAACCCAATACCACTGACTCTGTCTCTGAGGCCTTGATCACCTTCATGATCCGCTGCAGCTGTCGAATAAACTCCTGAGGATCTTCCTCAGTTCTCGATCCATAGAACTCGGGTGAACTGCACCTCAAGAAGTCCCGAAGCCTCAAACTATCAGTTCTGGGGTGCACCACTGGTACTACGACTCCCGTCTGTCCTCCTTGTCACGACCCGTTCCCGGGCCCGCGACTGGTGCCTTAGCCCGGGCACCCTAGTGATACAACATCAGAGAAAATCAGCGGAAATAAAGTCAAGGACATGAAACAATAGATTAACATAAGAACAGGCTAACCAAAACGGTAACCTTTCTGTATATAAACTAAAAACTTGAACAGTTAAATCCTTTTTACAAAACTTACCCACAACAGTACTACAGAACTCTAAGAATGTAACCACAACTATGATGGGACAGGGCCCCGCCATACCCCTGAATGTACAAGTACCTACAATGACAGGGGACTATACCAAAGACAAAGCCTCCGGAGAAATGGAGCTTTCCAAGAACCGAACAGTGATCCTAAGAGTGCGGATTAGCAAGCAACGTACCTCCACCTGCGGCATGAACGCAGCCTCGGCGAGGTCGACAACAGTACCAAGTATGTGAACGAAATATCGTAAATAAAATCATAGTAGTCTATATGAAACAGGAGACATGAATGATAACCAACTACAGTACACAATATGTAAGCAGTCATGTCAAGTCAGAGACTCACGCCCTCTAAGTCATCACTCAAATATAACCATGGGTCTCATGCCCATAATAACAACCCTGCCCGTGGAATACCTTCCTCACTGCCGGCAGTCTATGGTTTAATAACACCAAAGAGTACACATGAATCCCAGGTCCCCACATGTGTCATAAAACCGTACCCATAATACTAAATAACTATATCACGAAGCTGACACGTGGCAAGTGCGATAGCCTCGACTGATCCACCGCGCCAATGTAGCGACGGGCAAGTAACTAGGCTAACCACCATCACAACCGTAAGTCACGATACCGTCCAAATACCGACACGCCGGTCGGCGTGTGCGTGGGATAGCCTCTACCGCATCCACTGCGCCACGTAGGCGACGGCAAGTAATTAGGCTAACCACCAGATCACAACCGTAAGTCACGAGACTTCGCCCAAATACTGACTCGCGAAGCTGACACGTGGCAAGTGTAATAGCCTCTACCAGATCCACCTGCGCCACGTAGATGACGGGGGCAAGTAATTAGGCTAACCACCAGATCACAACCGTAAGTCACGAGACTTCGCCCAAACACTGACTCCCGAAGCTGACACGTGGCAAGTGTAATTGTCACGACCCGATCCCGGGCCCGTGACTGGTGCCTTACCCCGGGCACCCTAGTGATACAACATCAGAGAAAACCAGCGGAAAATAAAACATAAACAAGAAACAAGATATATGATCATAAAACAGGCCAACCAAACGGTTACCTTCCAATAAAATATATATAAACAACTCTTTCAAAACGAACAGTTTAATCCTTTTTACAAACCCTGCCCACAACAAGCATTCATGCACTTCTAAGAGTTTTTATACAACATGACGACAGGCTCGCCATACCCCGAATGTACAAGAACCTACAACTCGTGGTAACATACCAAAAGATAAACCTCCGAGAACTGAGCTTCCTAACGCCATTTGTGATCCTAAGAGCGAGGATCAACTACCGATGTACTCCTACTGCGGCATGAACGCGGCCCGAGGCGAGATAACAGTGCAGTATGTGAAATCAAAAAATCGCGGCTAAATCATAACGATATAAAAGCGGGAGACATGTATGATAACAAAAATACGATCGCAACATAAAAGCGATCAAGTCGTGGACTCACGCCAACGCTATCACTCGATATAACTATGGGTCTCACGCCCACAACATCAATCATGTTCGCATCGGCCGCATGCCCTGCACTCGGTGTAGACATGTCCATGATGCAACAATAATAACAATGCCGCATGACCACATGCCGGAATCGCCTCGGTGTAGACATGTCCATGTAATATCAACAACAATATATCGGTGATCAACCCCGCCGCGCCACATGCCCCCTTCTGCGCCGGTGTAGGCATGTCCATGTAACCACAATAACAATATATCGGTAATCAACCTGCCGCGTACGCCACATGCCCCCGGAATTCTGCATCGGTGTAGACATGTCTATGTAACATCAACAACAATATACCGCACAACCAGGCTATCACAAACAAGCTCAAGCAAATTACCATACTTCTAGACTTTTATAAAAGATCTACTATTTCTCAAGAAGTCACCTGATATCAACATTTGCACAACAAAGGCTATCTCAACAAGCATAAGCAAGTTATACAACAACAAGCATAGGCAAGTTATACATAACTCAA
The DNA here is from genome assembly GCA_029844215.1 of Przewalskia tangutica. NCBI lineage: Eukaryota > Viridiplantae > Streptophyta > Magnoliopsida > Solanales > Solanaceae > Przewalskia > Przewalskia tangutica. The sequence goes on from JAQGDG010000034.1 coordinate 1,882,026, forward strand.
GGTACTTCCATTTTATATCAAAGTCCGGGTTTTAACCCTAAAGTACTACGTACGTTAAATTCCTTTTAAAGAGATCCATTCCTTTTATAAAGGTCACGATACCGTAGTATAAAAATAGAGTGACTCACATTTTTAGGTAAACCAAAACACTTTCCTTTTCAACAACATTCTTTCCCCTAAAGTTCCAGTTTGCCTAATTTCAATTACTCAGGTCTCTTTATTTTAGAAAAGTTTCATAGTTCATAGTCTTAATCATTTAAGAATATAATTCTCTTTTAAACAATCTGAGAAACATATGTCTTATACGTGAGCCGTTTATTCTTGTTTACAACAATCTTGTTATAGCAGCCATGATCTAGGAAATGTAATACAATTTTGTCTAATCTTAGCTTCTATGTAGATGGAGGTTTCTACTGGTTTTAATAACAATTAGTTATTTGTCAATACACTTTCCTTTATTGGCGCTGTGGTTTGTTAAACACTTATTCTCATTTCCAAATCAAGAAACATTATTCTTTTTAAAACCAAGTACTCATTACTCGCGAATGAGGTTTCACAACACTTTTAACAAAATGTTAATTACCAAGTAAAACAAGTTAAGTCTCTTATCTTTCAAGATCAAGTCTCTTAACTTCTACAATCAATAAACCAATCTTTTACCTACATAGAGTCGTTATAACTAACTTCCCATAAAGCTATTATAACACCCTAGTTTTAAACCAACCAACTCATTTAGCACATGTACGTCTACCGTACTACATAGTTTACAAAGCATCATGCTAGAAGGATAGGAAGAGTTTCACATACCTCGCGACGATTATCGACACTTAGCAAAATGCTCCACAATATTGTAACTCTGCTAGCCTTTTCCACTCTTGGTAGAATCGCTACTCGTAGTACTTCCCTATATAGGCCAAACGTCTATTAACTTCTAAACGCACGGTTCCATATTCTACGTAAAATTCGGCGGCACCTCCACATGGCCGCGTAAATCTCTCCTCTATCGAGGCGGCTACCAAGCCAACGAGGGTTATACGTCTAACCGGACGATACAATTCTACTAAACAAGAATACCACAAGTCTCATGTCTGATCTATGTAATTACGATTCAGATCTCTTCTTTAAATTCGTGCTTAAGTCAAAAGACATTGCCGCAAAGCTATGTTCAGTTCTATATATAGTATACTTCAACTATATAGTCTACAACATGTAATTTCCAATTACAATAAGGGACAAGAATATATACCTCGATAAGCCCAAAATTATCCAAGTTATAATGTCGATCTGAGCAAGGTTTAGCTCACTCAGTGCGCTCAATCCGCTCCAAACAACCTGAAGTTCTAACCAACTTCTATTTAAATACTTCAACCAACTATGAAGATTTCCTTAGGGTTTGGTTTGAGACTAAAAGGACAAAGGTAGTATTCCTGACTCTACGTATAGAGGTAATTTTGGAATACTACAAGGTAAAGGCTAAGGTATTTTGGGCATTATAACAATACTTGGAGAAGTATTTCAATACCACAAGGAGGGGTATTATACGAGAACAACAAGGCAGGGTGTACCCTCGGCAACACAACTAGGAGGAGGGTACCTCTCGGCCTGAGGCCACTCAAAGGGGAGGGGTGTGGCGGGACGAACACAACAAGAAGAGGAGGGAGATTTCAAGACTTGGAAACATTTGTGGATGAATGAAGTCTTCACAAAGGGAGAGGGTATTTATAGGAAGCCAAGGGCCAACCAATGGACAAGATCAAGCCATGTGCAAGGCAAGTGTAAGGCCTTGATCAAGCCAAGTGCACCCTAACCCTACTCCAAAAACAAGGCACCAAACAAGCCGTAAAACAAGGCACAAAACAAGGCTAACAAAGCCAATCGGCCATGAAACGTGACCCAATCGCCAACCCAACGTCGGCAGGGTGACAAGTGTCACCTCCGCTGTCCAAAACATTTCGCCTCTCGGAAAAATCCGCCAAAAATCAAAAAGGACATAGCGGAATTTTCCTTCGCAAGCTTTGTAAAGCGTTTAGTCGGCGACTCTAACCGTGTTGTGCACAAAATTCGATCCAAAGCCTAACCAGGCTCAAACTTTCAAATCGTGACGTCTCACGTACATACTCGAAATACGGTATAACATTCTCCTCGCCCGAAACATTCGTCGAATGTTCCTTCTCAAGACGGATATCGATGAAGTTCCTCTAACAAGTTGCCAACGCCACAGCTTGGCCACGAAATGACACACGTTCTCTTCCTTCCTTACTCGTCGTGCCCCCCCTCGAACACTTGAACTCTCCCAGTACGTACCATACTTCAGTCATCGCTTCAGTTTCCAAAACTTTGGAGTCACTACCTCCAAACTTGGTCATCTTACAAGCTTCACTTTCCGCCAAGGCCATTTCCGGCCTTCACAAACCGATTCTGGTCGAACGCATCCACGAACTCATATGATGGTTAACTAAACTCGGGCCTAGCATCCTCGTGACCTACCACAGCGGGACCACCTCGACCCGCCCAAAAACCGGCTGCGGGTTGACCGCGAACGCCTCAACCCACCCCACAATCGCGCTCTTGTTCCCCGATCCGGAACAATCTTACCTATTCAAGTCATGAAAGCTACCACTTCCATTTTACACAACCCAAGGAATTCCCCACAATAACTCCACGTATACTACGCACTCTAATAAAGGTCAAACATAAAATAAATCTTTTACACAAGACGACCTTACCTCTAAGGTCTCAATCGTGAAATAGTCTAAGGTTCACACTTACCATGCCCCCAGGCTTACCCTTCTACACTAACCAGGTTTCTAAATCACATTTTTGCACAAAGCTATCCGAACATAACACTAAACACATCAGCATACAAAACTCTAGAGGGTTAAGAATATACCTGTCTTTACCGCTTTTCTAATCACAGTCCTGCCCTGCAGGGCGCATAGCTAGTGAAGGTGATGAACCACGCGATCTGAAGGTGAGTCGTAACATCCGTGCTACCCTTGGCCTGACAGTTCCTGCAAATGGCCCGCCGCAAAAATAACAAGCTCTTTGGCACCACGACACTCCCGAAATGCGGTCTACCACATCGACCACACCGGTAGGGGTGACGATCCGCCAACACCCTACTTCCGAAACTCAACCTCGAGCCACGACCGCTCCGAATACTCTGGATGCCACGAAGGTTGTGGAGGACCACTGCTTTGGCGAGGTACAAAACTAGTCTGCTCGAGGCGGTCCGCCTCGAAAGTCACCAAAGGACCACATTGCTCGGCCTCTTCTGCCGATCTTGGTCATTCCGTCGACCTCTACGCTCTTCACCCCGGTCGTAAGCTGCATGCGGGCAATGTCCATGCCCGGTGAAGAGCTACACCGAACAAGCCTCTGTCAGTAATCATCTAGCCGGTGGCGTAGCGGTGCACTCTATCCTCCATGGTTGCCACCAAAGCGGGGACATACCGAGCCAACGAGTCAAACTCCACGTTGTACTCGAACCGTCGCCTGCATCTCGGCGTCGCCGTCATAAATCGGCCCGTGCCCTCATCCGCGGAGGCAAGAATGAGTGAGAATGCCTCGAGAACTCGTCCATACCTTTGGAAGCGCATGCTCTCCCGGGACAACTCCACGAATCAAACGATCATTGCGGTATCACGCGCGGCCGATGCGAACCTAAGACCACCGACTCGGTCTCGAAGCCTTGATCACTCGCGACCAGAATCGCCGGATGAACTCCTGCGGATCATCCTCGTGCCTCGACCCATAAAACTCGCGGGCTCTGACTCGAGAAAGTCCGTAGCCTCAAACTATCGCTCGGGGTGAACCGGTGCTATCGAACTGGGCTGCTGCATCCGGCCTATCCTCATATCGCCACGACCACGCCAATAATCGCCATCTCCTTGTACCCATCTCATCTCGCTCCGGTGTGGGTGGAGGCTCAGTCTTGTGGTCTCGGCGACCATCTGCTGCGGTTCTAAATCTTTGAAATTTGGCGGCGTCGCAAACCTCGCCGTCAAGCACAACCTCAGTCTTGTCAGGGCTGCGCCTGCGTGCTCCTCAGATCTCACTCAGACTCCTCGCCGCCTTGCCACAGGCTCTGGTTGCCTTGCGCGAGGCATAATCGGTAAAACGAGATACGTCGGAGGGTCCAACTTACAACACGACTCTAAGGCACGATCTCGGAATGAGAAGAATGGAAACGATCCTAAATGTCCTGCGGCCTCACGATTATAGATGTGGTGCACAACACATCGATAATCAAGACTCTACTAGACACGGTGCAGACACTTTCCGAGGATTAATCGCTCGATACCACTTTTGTCACGACCGATCCGGGCGTGGTCGTGCCTTACCCTGCACCCTAGTGATACAACATCGAGAGAAAACCGGAAAATAAAACATAAACAAGAAACAAGATATATGATCATAAAGCAGGCCAACCAAACGGTTACCTTCCAATAAAATATATATAAACAACTCTTTCAAAACGAGCAGTTTAATCCTTTTACAAACCACGCCTGCAAGCATTACTATGCACCTAAGAGTTTTTATACAACATGACGACAGGCTCCGCCATACTTCGAATGTACAAGAACCTACAACTCGAGGGTAACATACAAAGATAAGCCTCGAGAACGGAGCTTCCAACGCTGAATGTGATCCTAGAGCGAGGATCAACTACGATGTACTCTACCGCGGCATGAACGCGGCCGAGAGGTCGATCTGACAACAGTACCAAGTATGTGGCTCAAAATCTGCGGCTAAATCATAACGATCTACATAAAGCGGAGACATGTATGATAACAAAAATACAAGACGCAACATAAAAGCGGTCAAGTCGTGACTCACGCCCTAAACGCCATCACTAATATAACTATGGGTCTCGCCCACAACATCAATCATGTTCGTCATGGCGCGTGCCGGGTCTGCATCGGTGTAGACGTATCCATGATGCAATAATAACAATGCCGCGTGACCACATGCCCGAATTTTGCCTCGGTGTAGACATGTCCATGTAACATCAACAACAATATCTTGGGTGATCAACCCGCGCATGGCCCACGTACCGGAGTCTGCGACGGTGTAGACATGTCCATGTAACCACAATAACAATATATCGGGTAATCAACCCCGCGTGGCCACATGCCCCCGGAATGCGTCGGTGTAGACATGTCTATGTAACATCAACAACAATATACCGCACAACCAGGCTATCACAAACAAGCTCAAGCAAATTACCATACTTCTAGACTTTAATAAAAGATCTACTCTTTCTCAAGAAGTCACCTGATATCAACATTTGCACAACAAAGGCTATCTCAACAAGCATAAGCAAGTTATACAACAACAAGCATAGGCAAGTTATACATAACTCAAGGTACTTCCATTTTATATCAAAGTCCGGTTTTAACCAAAGTACTACGTCGTTAAATTCCTTTTAAAGAGATCCATTCCTTTTATAAAGGTCACCGATACCGTAGTATAAAAATAGAGTGTCTCACATTTTAGGTAAACCAAAACACTTTCCTTTTCAACAACATTCTTTCCCTAAAGTTCCAGTTTGCCTAATTTCAATTACTCAGGTCTCTTTATTTTAGAAAAGTTTCATAGTTCATAGTCTTAATCATTTAAGAATATAATTCTCTTTTAAACAATCTGAGAAACATATGTCTTATACGTGAGCCGTTTATTCTTGTTTACAACAATCTTGTTATAGCAGCCATGATCTAGGAAATGTAATACAATTTTGTCTAATCTTAGCTTATGCGGATGGAGGTTTCTCTTGGTTTTAATAACAATTAGTTATTTGTCAATACACTTTCCTTTATTAGCGCCTGTGGTTTGTTCGACACTTATTCTCATTTCCAAATCAAGAAACATTATTCTTTTAAAACCAAGTACTCATTACTCGCGAATGAGGTTTCACAACACTTTTAACAAAATGTTAATTACCAAGTAAAACAAGTTAAGTCTCTTATCTTTCAAGATCAAGTCTCTTAACTTCTACAATCAATAAACCAATCTTTTACCTACATAGAGTAGTTATAACTAAATTCCCATAAAGCTATTATAACACCCTATGTTTTAAACCAACCAACTCATTTAGCACGTATGCGCTCTACCGCACTACATAGTTTACAAAGCATCATGCTGAAGGATAGGAAGAGGTTCACATACCTCGCGACGATTATCGACAATAAGCAAAACGCTCACAAGATCGTAACGGCTAGCCTTTTCCACTCTTCAAGTAGAATACACTACTCGTAGTACTTCCACCTATATAGGCCACAAACGCCTATTAACTTCTAAATGCGGTTCCATATTCTACGTAAAATTCGCAAAGACCTCTCCCCGCAAACCGCGTAAATCTCCTCCTCTATCGAGGCCGGCTACAAAGCCAACCAGGGGGGGTTATACGTCTAACCGGACGTATACAATTCTACTAAACAGTAATACCACAAGTCTACTGTAATACAGTCCTATGTAATTACAGTTCAGATCTCTTCTTTAAATTCAGGCTTAAGTCAAAAGACATTGCCGCAAAGCTATGTTCAGTTCTATATATATAGTATACTTCAACTATATAGTCCTACAACATGTAATTTCCAATTACAATAAGGGGACAAGAATATATACCTCGATAAGCCCAAAATTATCCAAGTTATAATGTCGATCCTGAGCAAGGTTTAGCTCCTACTCCGTGCGCTCCAATCCGCTCCAAACAACCCTTAGAAGTTCTAACCAACTTCTATTTAAATACTTCAACCAACTATGAAGATTTCCTTAGGGTTTCGGTTTGAGACTAAAAGGACAAAAGGTAGTATTTCCGGGCTCTACGTATAGAGGTAACTTTTGGAATACTACAAGGTAAAGGCTAAGGTATTTTGGGCATTATAAAAATAGTTGGAGAAGTATTTCAATACCACGAGGAGGGTATTATACGAGAACAACAAGGCAGGGGGTGTACCCTCGGCCAACACAACTGGAGGGGGTACCTTCCGGCCACAAGGCCACTCAAAGGGGAGGGTGTGGCGGGCGAACACAACAAGAAGAGGAGGGAGATTTCAAGACTTGGAAACATTTGTGGATGAATGAAGTCTTCACAAAGGGAGGGTATTTATAAGGAAGCCAAGGGCCAACCAATGGACAAGATCAAGCCATGTGCAAGGCAAGTGTAAGGCCTTGATCAAGCCAAGTGCACCCTAACCCTACTCCACAAAACAAGGCACCAAACAAGCCATAAAACAAGGCACAAAACAAGGCCAAAACAAGGAGCCAATCGGCCATGAAAACGTGACCCAATCGGCCAACCCAACGTCGGCAGGGTGACAAGTGTCACCCTCCGTTGGTCCAAACATTTCGCCTCTCGGAAAAATCCGCAAAAATCAAAAAGGACATAGCCGGAATTTTCCCTTCGCAAGCTTTGTAAAACGTTTCGTCGAAAAACGACTCTAACCGGGTGTTGTGCACAAAATTCGATCCAAAGCCTAACTTAAGGCTCAAACTTTCGTACGTACGTCTCCACGTACATACTCAGGAAATACGGGGTATAACAGTAATAGCCTCTACCAGATCCACCTGCGCCACGTAGCTGACGGGGGAAAGTAATTAGGCTAACCACCAGATCACAACCGTAAGTCACGAGACTTCGCCCAAACACTGACTCGCGAAGCTGACACGTGGCAAGTGTAATAGCCTCTACCAGATCCACCTGCGCCACGTAGCTGACGGGGCAAGTAATTAGGCTAACCACCGATCACAACCGTAAGTCACGAACTTCGCCAACTACGGATACCAAGGCGAATCAATAAAACCTCGCGGAGGGCTAGTCCATGGAATAACAATAATGGTCACACGTGCCTGAATCTCTCGGTGTAGACATGCCCGTGTGATAATAACAATGGAAGCATACCCGCGGAATCCTCCGTCACCGCGATGCGCCCAAGTAAGTTCACAATAAGTCACCACCTCCATCGAGAGACGCGGTGGTATAGTAATACAATACTTACACAACAAAGGTTATCACAACTAGCATAGGCAAGTTCCACATATGCTCAGACTTTCATTAATATGTAATTCGATTCACCATTTATGAAATCTCAAGTACATCCATTTTATGCCAACAATCCGGGTTTTAACCCTAAAGTACTACGTACGTTAAATTCTTTCAAAAGGTCCATTTCTTTTACAAAGGTCACACGATACCCGTAGTATCAAAATATAGTGTATCATTTTAAGTAAACCAAACAATTTCCATACTTTCTTTTTAAACCAAATCACTTCTCCTTTTTAAAGTCAAGTTACCATTTATATAACTCAAGTTCTCCCATTTTATGAGCCAAGTTCCTTACTTTGGAATTTAAGAAAATATGTACTTATTTATGATGATCTTACTAAAGTACCCGTGATCTAGGAAATGTAATACAATTTTGTCTTATCTTAGCTTCTATGCAGATGGAGATTAATTATTTGTCAATATAGTTTCTTTTATTAACGATGCAGTGGTTTGTTCGATACTTATTCTTATTTCCGAAATCAATATAACATTATCATTCGAAACCAAGTACTCATTACTCACGAATGAGGTTTCACAACTTTCCACACAATTCAAGTTCTTCACATATTAAATCAAGTCAAATATAAGTCAAGTTTCTTATCTTTTTAAAAATCAACAATCCATTCCTTTACCTACATAAAGTCGTTATAATTAACTTCCCATAAAGCCATTATAACACTTTATGTTTTAAATAAACCAAATTCATTTTACACACGTACGTCTACCGTACTATATATCTTTCGCAAATATCATGCTAGAAGAGATAGGAAGAGGTTCACATACCTCGTGACGATTATCGACTATTAGCAAAACGCTCCAAAGTACTATAACCTTGCTAGCCCTTTTCCACCCTTCAAGTAGAATACACTACTCGTAGTACTTCAACATATAATGGCTATAGAACGTCTATTAACTTCTAGATCTATTCGTAGAATATTTCTAAGTACAAGGTTCCATATTCTACGGAAAATTCGGCAGCACCTCCCCCGTTTCTACTCAATTTCCCACCTTTTCCAAGGCCCGATAACCGTGATTAACCTACTATAATTAAGGTGCAATAATACTGAAATCTAAAGAAGGGGATAACACGTCCAAACGGAACGCGATTAACAATCTCTCCTTCATAACAATAATAACTAAAGAAGGGGATAACACGCCCAAACGGAACGCGATTAACAATCTCTCCTTCATAATAATAATAAGTAAAGAAGGGGATAACACGCCCAAACGGTAACGCGGTTTACTATCTCCCTTCATAATAACAATAAGTAAAAGAAGGGGATAACACGCCCAAACGGTAACGCGGTTTACTATCTCCCTTCATAATAACAATAAGTAAAAGAAGGGGATAACACACCCAAACGGTAACGCGGTTTACTATCTCCCTTCATAATAACAATAAGTAAAAGAAGGGGATAACATGCCCAAACGGTAACGCGGTTTACTATCTCCCTTCATAATAACAATAAGTAAAGAAGTCCAAAGTAGATACGGTCCTTAAGTTGGGGTCCTTGGCCAACTTTTACAATAATACTTATCCAATTACTTCATTAGTCCTTCAACTTATATTCCAATCTTTATATAAGTTATAGTTTCTTTGTTGTTAACTTCTTAGCAAGATCCAAATCTTTCTTTATATCTTATAGTCCATAATATACCTCCAATATATGTATAATATCCATATATACATAATAAATCAACTTCACAAGGAGGTTAAGGTTCATTACCTCAAGATAGCCCAAAAACGTGATTGTCCAGATTTTTAGCTACTGCTTCGTCAGCTGAACTTGCAACGTCGATAACTCTCTACTCCAGTATCCTATCGACGAGTGGTTTGTTACATTGGAAACTAGACTCGACGAAATTCACTTTAGGCTTTTAAAACACCCAAAAATTCCTTATATGCTAGGAGATATTCCCTTCCAAACTTGACTAAAAAATCTGCCCAAAACAGTTTCGAAAATCTGCCTACTCTCGGCCAAGGGAAGGTTTTTGAGGCTAGGGGTGTGAAATCTTGTCTAACTCTTGGTTAATAATCTTCCTAACACATTAAGGAAGAACACTTACAAGTTTAAGAATTTTTGGACAACATTTGGTTAGGGGAGGGGAGGGTTGGACGAAATCGAGATAGAGAAGGAGGGAGAGGAAATGTTTTTCAAGTCTTGTAATATGTTAAGTGTGGCTGATTTTCATCCACTAAGGGGGTTTATATAGCACAACCAAGGATTGAGATTAACACATGTGTAAGGTAGAGATCATATGTGAAGGTTCCTTCCCACACTTGTCTTACTAAAGCCATGCAAGACCTTGACCATGCAAGACTTGCCCACTAAACTTAGCCAAATTCATCCAAGCCAAGACTAGCCATGCAAGACTTTTGGCCACTTGTCTTGCCTACTTGTCCACTCAATTTCGTCCCACATGGCCCAATCTAGGGGTGACACTTGTCGCCCTCCTATTGGTCCAAAATATTTTATCTCTCGGAAAAATTCCATAATCGTAAAAATGTTGAAAACGTAAAATTTCCTTCACAAGGTTCGGAATAATTTCCGTCGGAAAACAATTCTATCAATCTTACCCTAATTAGGGCGTATACATTGTACGTACGTCCTCACATACATACTCCGGAACTACGGGGCATAACATTCTCCCCCCCTTAGAAACATTCGTCCCGAATGTTCCTTCTAAGTCTCAAAACATACTTGTGCCGGTATAGTCTTCCCTCTATACTAACGAAATCAATTATGCCACTCATGGCCATAATACCACGTACGCGCAAAAACCCATATCCGAGCCAATGAAGAATCATCTCTACAGCGTATACAACACCATTAGCTCCACCCATGGTCCAAAGGATACTTTCTTCACATCCTTACTTATAAAAAGAATACTTTCATCCGCTTAACACAACTTTCATCCGCTTAACACATCTTCGCCTCTTTTCTTACTCATCATACTCTCCTCGTACACTCGAACTGTTCCTAATATACGTATCACATTTCTGCCATTACTTCAGTTTTTAAAATCTCGGGGTTACTATCCTTAACTTGGTCGTCATTAACTGGGAACACTCTGGATGGATCTCCGATACTCTTCCGGGGTGGTACCTTCAAGAAGGCCCACCGTCAACCTGAACTCCAAGTGTTGATGCCGATTATCTGCAAGACTTCTGTTGACTCTGAGCTGCTAATAACCTCCTCTGGATAAGCTTCGCCTTATCTTCATTCTGCTGAATCAAGTATGGACCAACTATCTGAACCTTGCCAACACCGAACCAATCGACCGACAACCTATACTTCCGCCCATACAAGGCTTTGTAAGGCGCCATCCGAACACTGAAATGGTAGCTATTATAATACCTACTCAACACGAGGCAAATAATCCTCACCACTCCCTCGAAATCAAAACACCGGCCCGTAACCTATCCTCAAATGTCTGGATAATACGCGTTGTTTGTCCGTCGGCCCGAGGGTGAATGCAATACTGAGACTCACCTGAGTTCCTATCCCCGCCTGGTAAAACCTCCAAAAAAGAAAATAGCCGTAAACTGGGCTCCACTGCCTGTCATAAAATAAAAGTAGGAACCCCGTGCAGCCTTACAACCTTCCTGATATAAAACATCTTGCATAACCCTCCGCCGAGTAAACAGTCCTGACTGAAAGACAAGATGGGCTGACCCCATCGGCCCGACTACTGGTCGAACGCATCCACGAACTCGTACGATGGTTACCTAAGCTCGCCTAACACCTCAGGATCCTATCACCTAGCGGGACTACCTCAACCGACCCACATTAATCCGGGATGCGGGTTGACCCGCAATCTGGCCTCAACCCGACCCATTTTCGCGCCAAACTCTCTCGTTCCCCGATCCAGAATAATCTTACTAATTCACGTCATGAAAGCTACCACTTCTATCTCAAACTACCCATGGATTTATCACATGAATACACCCCACGTATACAATATATCTCTACAAGGATCAAAACGTAAAATCTTTTACTTAAGTCGGCCTTACATCTAAAGTCTCAACTGTTATAATTTCTAAGGTTCGCAATTTACTTGTCCTCAAACTTACCTTTTTAACCACCCGTGTTTTCCAATCACAATTAACACCATGTTCTCCGAACATAACACTTAAAATATAATCTTCCTATTACGCATACTAGTCTCTAGAGGGTTAAGGATATACCTGCAACTACTGCTTCACTTCCCTTTGTCGCTCTTAATCAAAATCTCGCTCTGGCGGGCGCAGTGATGAACCACCATTGATCCCGGGCGTCGAGTCGTAACATCCGCGCCACTGGTTGGACAATTTCGCAAAATGTCCTCGCTGTCCGCAAGCATAACAAATCGTCAAGTAGCACGACACTCCCACAATGACACCTACCACATCGCCACACCGAAAGGGGTGGCCTCCTGCTAACACCCCTTCCTCTCCGAACCATGAATCCGCGAATCGACCTGCGGGTGAGTTATCCCACCGTATCCTCCTACTAGGACATTCTCTCACACACTCGCCGCCGCAGTAAAACAGTATTGGTAAAAGACGACATCTCGGGGATGACGCTACCACATAGTAAACATCAAGGAAAATCAATTTGGTGGCTAGAACCTATGTAAATCGTGAACCGAAACCCAGAGCTCGACCAACTCTCGTATACTCAACGCCCCAAGCTCTCGCGAGGACTACTCGAATCGGGCGGAGGGCATAACTAGTCGATGCCGAGGTTGCTCGCCTCGAAAGTTACCAAAGGACCTCGCTGTCTCGACCTCTTCTCGGTCTTGCTTAATTGCCGATTTTTACGTTCTCGGCCATTGCGCATAAGATCAGACGCGGCAATGTCCATGCTCGATCAAGAGCTACTCTTGTACACCCTTTACTAGATAATCGTCTAGACCGTGATATATCGGCGCACTATATACTCTCTGTTTGCTAAAATCCTAGCTATTAATCGAGCCATCCCTTTGTAATCCATATTCTGCTCTGGCCGTGGAATCAAGGCTCATATATCATGGACGCAGAGAAACTGCCGCCATTGTACTAAACTCGCTTTGGGCCGGCGACGCCGTGGAACTCGCCGTCACGGTATCACCGGGTAAAGGTTGGGCACGTGCCTCGCATTCTCTCGTGTTCTACTCGCAGCCTCCCGCTTTGCCTTGCCTTCGCCCGGGCGGGTTTACGCGAGGCATAATCGTAACGAAAGAGACTCGCCGTAGGGGTTCAACTTATAACATAGCTCTAAGGCACGATCTCGAGTGAGAAGAACGGAAACCAATCCTAAATGTCCTGCACTCCTCGACATAGATGTGGTGCACAACACACCGATAATCAAGACTCTACTAGACACGGTCTGTAGACACTTTCCGAGGATTAACTGCTCTGATACCACTTTTGTCACGACCCGTTCCCGGGCCCGCGACTGGTGCCTTACCCCGGGCACCCTAGTGATACAACATCAGAGAAAATCAGCGGAAATAAAGTCAAGGACATGAAACAATAGATTAACATAAGAACAGGCTAACCAAAACGGTTACCTTTCTGTATATAAACTAAAAACTTGAACAGTTAAATCCTTTTTACAAAACTTACCCACAACAGTACTACAGATCTCTAAGAATGTAACCACAACTATGACGGGACAGGGCCCCGCCATACCCCTGAATGTACAAGTACCTACAATGACAGGGGACTATACCAAAGACAAAGCCTCCGGAGAAATGGAGCTTTCCAAGAACCGAACAGTGATCCTAAGAGCGGATCGCCAGTTACGCATTTCCACCGCAGATGAACGCACTTCCAAGAGGTCGATAACAGTACTAAGTATGTGAAATCAAAATATCAGAATAAAATCATAGTAGTCTATATGAAACAGAGACATCTATGATAACCAACTACAAGATACATATGTAAGCAAATATGTCAAGTCGTGACTCACGCCTCTAAGTCATCACTCAAATATAACCATGGGTCTCATGCCCATAATAACAACCCTGCCCGTGGAATACCTTCCTCACTGCCGGCAGTCTATGGTATAATAACACCAAAGAGTACACATGAATCCCAGGTCCCCACCTGTGTCATAAAACCGCACTCCATAATACTAAATAACTATATCACGGTCGACACGTGGCAAGTGCGATAGCCTCGACCAGATCCACCTGCGCCACGTAGCTGACGGGGGCAAGTAAGTAGGCTAACGACCAGATCACAATCGTAAGTCACGATATTCGCCCAAATCGATACGCCAAGGCGACACGCGGCGTGGGATAGCCTCTACCGGATCCACCGCGCCACGTGACGGGGCAAGTAATTAGGCTAACCACCATATCACAACCGTAAGTCACGAGACTTCGCCCAAACACTGAATCGCGAAGCTGACACGTGGCAAGTGTAATAGCCTCTACCAGATCCACCTGCGCCACGTAGCTGACGGGGGCAAGTAATTAGGCTAACCACCAGATCACAACCGTAAGTCACGAGACTTCGCCCAAACACTGACTCGCGAAGCTGACACGTGGCAAGTGTAATAGCCTCTACCAGATCCACCTGCGCCACATAGCTGACGGGGGCAAGTAATTAGGCTAACTACCAGATCACAACCGTAAGTCACGAGACTTCGCCCCAACACTGACTCGCGGTCGACACGCGGCGTGTAATAGCCTCGACCAGATCCACCTGCGCCACGTAGCTGACGGGGGCAAGTAATTAGGCTAACCACAGATCACAACCGTAACTCACGAAACTTCGCCAACTACCAGATACCAAGGCCGAATCAATAAAACCTCATGGAGGGCTAGTCCATGGAATAACAATAATGGTCACATGCCCCCGGAATCTCTCATCGGTGTAGACATGCCCATGTGATAATAACAATGGAAGCATACCCGTGGAATCCTCCGTCACTGCCGGTACGTCCAAGTAAGTTCACAACAAGTCAGCCGGCCCTCCATCGAGAGACGCGGTGGTATAGGAATACAATACTTACACAACAAAGGTTATCACAACTAGCATAGGCAAGTTCCACATATGCTCAGACTTTCATTAATATGTAATTCGATTCACCATTTATGAAAACTCAAGTACATCCATTTTATGCCAACAATCCGGGTTTTAACCCTAAAGTACTACGTACGTTAAATTCTTTCAAAAGGTCCATTTCTTTTACAAAGGTCACACGATACCCGTAGTATCAAAATAGAGTGTATCATTTTAAGTAAACCAAACAATTTCCATACTTTCTTTTTAAACCAAATCACTTCTCCTTTTTAAAGTCAAGTTACCATTTATATAACTCAAGTTCTCCCATTTTATGAGCCAAGTTCCTTACTTTGGAATTTAAGAAAATGTGTACTTATTTATGATGATCTTATTAAAGTACCCATGATCTAGAAAATGTAATACAATTTTGTCTTATCTTATCTTCTATGCAGATGGAGATTAATTATTTGTCAATATAGTTTCTTTTATTAACGCTGCAGTGGTTTGTTCGATACTTATTCTCATTTCCGAAATCAATATAACATTATCATTCGAAACCAAGTACTCATTACTCACGAATGAGGTTTCACAACTTTCCACACAATTCAAGTTCTTCACATATTAAATCAAGTCAAATATAAGTCAAGTCTCTTATCTTTTTAAAAATCAACAATCCATTCCTTTACCTACATAAAGTCGTTATAATTAACTTCCCATAAAGCCATTATAACACTTTATGTTTTAAATAAACCAAATTCATTTTACACACGTTCGTCTACCGTACTATATATCTTTCGCAAATATCATGCTAGAAGAGATAGGAAGAGGTTCACATACCTCGCGACGATTATCGACTATTAGCAAAACGCTCCAAAGTACTATAACCTTGCTAGCCCTTTTCCACCCTTCAAGTAGAATACACTACTCGTAGTACTTCAACCTATAATGGCCATAGAACGTTTATTAACTTCTAGATCTCTTCGTAGAATATTTCTAAGTACAAGGTTCCATATTCTACGGAAAATTCGGCAGCACCTCCCCCGTTTCTACTCAATTTCCCACCTTTTCCAAGGCCCGATAACCGTGATTAACCTACTATAATTAAGGTGCAATAATACTGAAATCTAAAGAAGGGGATAACACGCCCAAACGGAACGCGATTAACAATCTCTCCTTCATAACAATAATAACTAAAGAAGGGATAACACGCCAAACTAACGCGATTAACAATCTCTCCTTCATAATAATAATAAGTAAAGAAGGGGATAACACGCCCAAACGGTAACGCGGTTTACTATCTCTCTTCATAATAACAATAAGTAAAAGAAGGGGATAGCACGCCCAAACGGTAACGCGGTTTACTATCTCCCTTCATAATAACAATAAGTAAAAGAATGGGATAACACGCCCAAACGGTAACGCGGTTTACTATCTCCCTTCATAATAACAATAAGTAAAGAAGTCCAAAGTAAAAGTCCAAAGTAGATACGGTCCTTAAGTTGGGGTCCTTGTCCAACTTTTACAATAATACTTATCCAATTACTTCATTAGTCCTTCAACTTATATTCCAATCTTTATATAAGTTATAGTTTCTTTGTTGTTAACTTCTTAGCAAGATCCAAATCTTTCTTTATATCTTATAGTCCATAATATACCTCCAATATATGTATAATATCCATATATACATAATAAATCAACTTCACAAGGAGGTTAAGGTTCATTACCTCAAGATAGCCCAAAAACGTGATTGTCCAGATTTTTAGCTACTGCTTCGTCAGCTGAACTTGCAACGTCGATAACTCTATACTGCAGTATCCTATCGACGAGTGGTTTGATGCATTGGAAACTAGACTTGACGAAATTCACTTTAGGCTTTTGAAAAACCCAAAAAATCCTTATATGCTAGGAGATATTCCCTTCCAAACTTGACTAAAAAATCTGCCCAAAACAGTTTCGAAAATCTGCCTACTCTCGGCCAAGGGAAGGTTTTTGAGGCTAGGGGTGTGAAATCTTGTCTAACTCTTGGTTAATAATCTTCCTAACACATTAAGGAAGAACACTTATAAGTTTAAGAATTTTTTGACAACATTTGGTTAGGGGAGGGGAGGGTTGGACGAAATCAAGATAGAGAAGGAGGGAGAGGAAATGTTTTTCAAGTCTTGTAATATGTTAAGTGTGGCTGATTTTCATCCACTAAGGGGGTTTATATAGCACAACCAAGGGTTGAGATTAACACATGTGTAAGGTAGAGATCATATGTGAAGGTTCCTTCCCACACTTGTCTTACTAAAGCCATGCAAGACCTTGACCATGCAAGACTTGCCCACTAAACTTAGCCAAATTCATCCAAGCCAAGACTAGCCATGCAAGACTTTTGGCCACTTGTCTTGCCTACTTGTCCACTCAATTTCGTCCCACATGGCCCAATCTAGGTGACACTTGTCGCCTCCTATTGGTCCAAAATATTTTATCTCTCTAAAAATTCCATAATCGTAAAAATGTTGAAAACGTAAAATTTCCTTCACAAGGTTCGGAATAATTTCCGTCGGAAAACAATTCTATCAACCTTACCCTAATTAGGGCGTATACATTGTACGTACGTCCTCACATACATACTCCGGAACTACGGGGCATAACACTCATGCCTCGCCACGATCCTAGCTAGTAACTGGGCCATCTCCTTGTAACCCATATCCTCTCGCTCGCCGCGGACCTGAGGCTCGTGTATCGTGGCCTCGTGAGATACTTGCCGCTCTAAACTCATCTGGGACTGGCGGCGTCGTAGAACTTGTCGTCTGAAGCACTATCTCGTGCAATGATCGGGCTCGTGCTCGTAACCTCTCGAGTCCCACTAGCAGCCTCCTTCGCCGCTTTGCCTTCCGGGCCGCGGTTTCCTTGCGTGGAAGCATAACTGGTACATAAGAATATGTCAGAGGGAGTTCAACCTATAACACAACTCTATTGCACGATCTCATGGTGAGAAAAATGGAAACCAGTCCTAAATATCATGTAGCCTCCTGATTATAGGTGTGGTGCACAACACGCCGATAATCAAGACTCTACTAGATACTGTCTGTAGACACTTTCCGAGGATTAACTGCTCTGATACCACTTTTGTCACGACCCGACCCCGGGCCCGCGACTGGTGCTTTACCCGGGCACCCTAGTAGATATACATCAGAGAAACCAGCGGAAATAAACTAAAAACATGGAACAATGTAAAATAAGAAACAGGCTAACCGATAAGGTTGCCTTTCAACATGTATATAAAAATCAAAGCCTGAACAGTTATATCCTTTACAAACCCAACTTACAACAGGACTACAGACCTCTAAGAGTTTATAACAACTATGACGGGACAGGGCCCCGCCATACCCCTGAATGTACATGAACCTACAATGACAGGGAATCATACCAAAAGATAAGCCTCCAGAGAAACGGAGCTTCCCAAAATACAGAACGATGATCCTATGAGCGAGGATCAACAACCGACGCACTTCACCTGCAGATGAACGCACTTCCGGGCGAGGTCAAGATAACAGTACCAAGTATGTGAAACTGAAAGTACTGTAATGAAATCACAATAGTCTAAAACAAATCCACAGACTTGTATGAAAAATCAGTTAACAGTACACAGTGCCATAGTATATATGAGAGCAAATAGGTGTAACCTGGCCGGTTCTGAATAGATAGCCAATGATCAAACTAGGGCCATTCGCCCTTAGTATCATTGTGCAAATCCTAATCCTGGACTACCCCCCTTCAGTCCGCATAGGTCGCGCGGACCTGCATGAGGTATTCCTCGCATCGGGGGAAGCTAACCCGCGGTAATTCCTGGACTACCACCCCTACAATTCGCATAGGTCACGTAGACCCGCATGAGGTATTCCTCGCATCGGGGGTAGCAAACCCACGGTAATTCCTGGACTACCACCCCTACAGTCCGCATAATATGAACAACGTAACATGGCCAGGGTTTAAGTGATATAATACAAACGCAACCGGCCATCGTAACCAACATAAGCAAATCAGAAAAACCTCTTTACCACAAAAAGTCTCAAGACACTAACACCCGTAGTATCAAGACATGATTACTTATCAAACCAAGTTACTACACCTTTAGAAAATCATTACAAGGCCTTTAAAATCAAGTAAGTAAACCGTTTCTTTTATCCTCCTTAAGTTGTTATAACTAACTTCTCATAAAGCTATTACAACACTTATATCTTAAGCAATTCAAACAATCACACTCTTTTAAAACCAAGAATTAATTCCTTTTCTGAATAATATTTCACAACTTTTTAGAATACTTCAAGACTCTTAAGATTTAGAAGTCAATCAAAGACATCAAAACTGAAACCAAATTCCTTTAATACACATACGTCTACCGTACTATATATTTAACAACAATCATGCTCAAGAAGATAGGAAGAGTCACATACCTCCTCGGCTAAATCCACTTGCCAAGTCGAATATGCCGCGCGTAGAGTATCAACCTAAAATAGTCATAACACGTCTATCAACTTCTAGTTTTCTTCGTAGTAAATTCTAAGTGTAAGGTCTTTTATTCTACGGAAAATTGGGCAGCACTTCCCATGTATCTACGTACTTTTCCACCTTTTTCAAGGCCCGAAATCAATAGCCAACATGCCACATTTAAGGCGCATTAAAACAACAACTCAAAGGGGATTACACGCCTAACTGGACGTGTAAAATTCTGCCCCACTATTATACAAAACAGTCCAATCTAAATACAGTCCAAATGTAAATACAGTTCATTAAGTCCACTAATACCATCTATTAGTTCAGTCCTTTAGTTGGTATGCCAATAATGGTCTCATTACTTCTTTTATAATCCAACTTATATTCCAATATTTATATAAGTTACATTAACTTGTTATTAACAAGATGTCAACAAGTAATAGGTAATGTTTTAACAACTTTTATGGCTAGCATGCCAATTCTTGATTTTTAACACCTTAATAAGATCCAACTCTTTTCAATCTTCCTTCCACATATCACAAACTTAGTTATAAACTACAATAACATGTAATCTCCAATTTCATTATAAGGACAAATATCATTACCTCAAAAAGCCAAAATTATCCAAGATCTAAAAGTTGATCCTTAGCAACTTTAGCTCCTAATCCTTGCATTCCAATCTGCTCCAAGAAACCCTTAGAAGTTCCTAACCAACTTCTCTTAACACTTCAACCAAAAATATGAAGATCACCTTAGGGTTTCTCTTTGCGACTACCGGATTACATAGTATTTCCGAGATCTTTGTGTTGGGATATCTTTAGAACACTACTAGGGACACTTGGCTAAGGTATTTGGGATTAAACAACAACAATTGAAGAATTGTTCTTCAAGAACAAGGGGGTGCCGAGAGTTCACTTTAAAGGGAGAGAGTATTTGCTTGAAATTCTCTAAGTGTTGATGAAGTCTTGCAACCCTAAGGTGTGTATATATAAGACAACCAAGGGCTAGGATCAAAGCAAGTGTGTGGTTGAGATTGGGGACAAGTGTGTGCGGGTCCCACAAGCCACTTGTCCAACAAATATCTTGAGACAAGTAGCTTGCCACTTGTCTCACCATTTCGGCTAACATGGCCACATGGGGGTGACAAATGTCTCCCCCCTATTGGTCCAAAATATTTCATCTCCCCACAATCTCAAATTGTCCAAAAATGGAAAACCTCGGGCCCCACAACAGAAATCACGGGGCCCACATGACCAAATCTGGAAATAAAATTCTATAATTCTTATAAATTCTATAAGTCTTAAATACCAAAATTAAGAATCCAATTCTTAATAATAAACCTTTTTTCTTTATGAGGTTCGGAATATTTTCCGTAGGCAAAAGAAATCTTTCTTCCTTTTCAAACCTAGAGTCGCATTATCTTGTGCACATCCTCATATACATATCCTGAAACTACGGGGTGTAACATCTTGTTTCTTCTTGCCATCAAGACCACTTCTCCAGATTTGATATTGGTGACAGTGCATGAAGTCGATAGGAACTTTATTTTCCCTCTGCTCTCAATTTTCCTTCAATGAATTTCTTATTTTTCTGGTCGACATGAAGTTTGGCTTTGCATGTATTTTTTAAAGTAGCATGTTTGACCACAGTGAGTACATAGCTAATTTTCTGAAATAGTGACATACTTGTTGTGTGGATTATAAGGAACCTTTTCTTTTTGAAACCCAACACCTTGTCTACTTCTTGCATTACTTTTGTTCATAGAGCAAGAACGTCAGAGGACCAGGTCCAGCGAAGTGATTTATCAAGATCTTGTTTATCTCTTTTTAAATGCTTTTGAAGTTTTTTGTTTTTCTCAATCTCTGTAGTGAGATTCCTTTTGACCTTTCTTAAGATCATTTTCAAGCTCAATTTAAATTTCACTAGCTACACCATTTTCATTAGAAAGAGTATCCATCCATTTTTTAATTTGGCTTTTAACAAGGAGTTTTTCCTAGACACTTCATCATTCTAGTCCTTTAAATTAGTGACAGTGTCTATCAAATTCTCTTTTTCTTGATCCATTTCACCAAAATCTTCAGTTAAAACATTTATCTCTTTTATGAGGCTATGATAGGCATCAATTAACACATTTGTTACTGACATCAATTTTTTCTGAGAGTAATTCTTCAAGTTTTTTTTAACATCAAGAAAATTTACTTCATCTTGTTTATTGGTGTCATTAGTGTCAGACTTAGCCATGAGTGCCAAGATTGAATCATTATCTGATGGTCCATCATCAACAATCATCATATATTCATCTCCTTGATCATCTTCATCTTTAAATTCGCTGGAAGTGTCTCCCTAGGTAGCCAGAGCTTGTTTTACCACATTGTCAGTTGCATCTCTTCTTTTGAATTTTCTATCCGGAACCTGTTTCCTCTTTGCTGCTTTTTTAGAGTTATTCTTGTAGTAGTCCTACTTGTGGAGAGGACATTCTTTAATAAAATGTATATGTTTCCACACTTGTGAAAACAATCATTTCCTTTGGGATACTTGTTTGAGCTTCTTTTACTTGGGAGTCCACCATTCTTCTGGATTATCTTTTGAAATATGCGAGTGAGATAACCTATGTCGGACTCATCATCACTTGAGTCACTTTTGGCAGCAGCCTTGAGAATCAGGTTTTTATCTTTCTTTGGCTCTCTCCTTTTCAGATCTTGTTGTATTTTCAGCTCGTAAGTTTTGAGGTTTCCAATAAGCTCATCAATGATAAGTTTTTGCAAATCCTTAGCTTCAGAGATATCATTAACTTTGCTTTTCCAGGAACTAGGCAAAACATTAAGCAGTTTACGAACAAGTTTGTTGGTTGCACGGATCTCACCGAGAGAGTGGAGTTCATTTAGTATAGAGGTGAACCTGGTGTGCATGTCCTAAATGGGCTCACCGTCCTTCATTTAAAAAAGTTCATACTCAATGGTGAGCATGTAGATCTTGTATTGGTTCACTTGACTGGTTCCCTCATATGTATTTTGTATTGATTCCTAGACCTCTTTTGCATTTGCACACGATGAGATACAATTGTATTTACCTGGTCCAATACCACACACAAGAATCTTTTTGCCTTGAAATTCTTCTCCACGTCCTTTCTGCCCGCATCATTATATTATTTCCTTGATTTTGGAGTGGTTGTAAGACCAGCTAGATCTGTGTTCATAGAAATATGAGGACCATCATAGATGATGTCCCACAACTCAGAATCATCAACCGTAATGAATTCATGCATTCTAGTCTCCCACCACCCATAATATTTTATATTGAATCTTGATGGTCTTGTAGTAGATTGTCCTTACTCTAGGTTTGGTAGAGTATCCATTAGAAAGTTCCTTTATAGGTGCTAACCTTTTATAAAGAACATGTTCTGATACCAATTGATATAATTTACGAGACCACCAAATAGTGTAGAGAACCAGTGTCACGACCCGAACCCCGGGCCCGCGACTGGTGCCCTACCTGGGCACCCCCTTTTATACCCTCACATCCCATACAAGACATAGGCCAAATAATAAATGAAAAAATGTATATGTAGCAACAAGGCAAGCCGATGAGACTGCCACTATATATAAATGGGAATATTCCGACAATATAGTAGTACAAATGGCCAACCGTATATACAACTCTCACAAGTCCAGCCCACATATGAATACAGACCTCTAAGAGTTTGGAAAATAAACTATGACAGGGCAGGGCCCCTCCATACCCCTGAATGTACATAAGCCTATAATAATCCGTACCAAAAAGACAAGCCTCCGAAATAATGGAGCTTCCTCAAAAACTGAGTAGAGATCCTAAGAGCGAGGATCAACAATGTTACACCCCGGAATTTCAGGATATGTTTATAAGAACGTACGTAAGAACTCAACAATGTTAAGATTTGTGTCACGACCCGAATCCGGGCCCGCGACTGGTGCCTTACCCCGGGCACCCTAGTGACACAACATCAGAGTAATCAGCGGAACATAAAGACAATACATGAAACCAATGTAATATGACAGTGAAATAAGAAGACAAAGCAACTAAAAACGTTACCTTCAAGATATATATAAATAGCAATTTGAACAGCCATAACCCTCTACAAATTCTGCCACAATAAGATTACATGCACTTACGAATAATATGACAACGACGGACAGGCCCCGCCATACCCCGAATGTAAGCACCTACAATCAACAGGACTATACCAAGATAAGCCTCCGAGAAACTGAGCTTTCCCAAATCGAATCGCGACCCTAAGAGCGAGGATCACGATCGATGTAACTTTACTCGCATGAACGCAGCCTCAAGGAGGTCGCAACATAACAAATTTAGTATGTGAAACTAAATAAATATCAGAAATGAAATCATAGTAGTCTATATAAAGCAGGAGACATGTATGATAACCAAACTACAGTTCACAATAAATAAACAGTCATGTCAAGTCAGGGACTCACGCCCTCAAAGTCATCCCTCATGCCCGTGGAGCTCCTTCCTCACTGCCGGCAGTCTAGGTACAAATCATGTGATACGATAATGTGTCTCGGCCCATCTTATGGACCCAATATAGAAACGTGGAATACATTCCGGATGAACCAGAGTCGATGAAATACATTCTGATTTAACCCAGAGTCAAGTGAAATACATTCTGATGAACCTAGAGTCGAAATACATTCTCGGATGAACCGTAATCAAGTGAAATACATTCTGATGAACCTAATCAAGTGAAATACATTCCTGATGAACCGTAATAAAGTGAAATAAATTACCGGATGAACCAGAATCAAGTGAAATACATTCTGACTAACCTAGTCGAGTGAAATACATTCCTGATGAACCTAATCAAGTGAAATACATTCCTGATGAACCGTAATCAAGTGAAATACATTCCGGATGAACCGTAATCAAGTGAAATACATTCCGGATGAACCGTAATCAAGTGAAATACATTCCTGATGAACCTAGTCGAGTGAAATACATTCCTGATGAACCTAGAGTCGAGTAGAACACAATATTTGCACAACAAGGCTATCACACGTAATATGGTCAAGTTTCATAACGACAAGCATAGGCAAGTTATACACAACTCAAGGTACTTTCATTTTATGTCAAAGTCCGATTTTAACTCCTAAAGTACTACGACGTTAAATTCCTTTTAAGATCCATTTCTTTTACAAAGGTCACCCGATACCGTAGTATAAAATTAGAGTGACTAACATTGTTAAGTAAACCAAAATGCTTTCCTTTGTAAAATCAAGTAACAACCTTATTTTCCAAACGCTCAAGTTTGCCTAATTTCAAATGCTTAAGTTTCTCATTTTAGAAAGGGTTTCGTAGTTCATAGTTTTAAATCCTTTAAAACATAATTCTCCTTTAAACGCTTTGAAACCTATGTCTTATAAGTAGTAGGTTATTCTTGTTTATAATCAATCTTATTAAGCGCCATGATCTAGGAAATGTCATTTTGTCTCATCTTAGCTTCTATGCAGATGGAAGTTTCTACCGGTTTTAATAATACTTAATCACAAAACATTTCCTTTTATTAACGCTGCAGTTGGTTTGTCGATACACATTCCGATTTCAAATCAAGAAACATTCTTAAGCCGTTATTACCCAACTTCCCATAAAGCTAGTATAACTCTTAAGTTTTCAAAACCAAGTATTACTTCTTCATTCAAATGATTCAAAAATCTTTTAAAATACTTCAAGTTCTTTATTAACACATAACAAGCCGCTTATAGTTCAAATCGGCCATCTTTTCAAAACCACAAGTATTTTCTTACCAACATAAAGTCGTTATAACCAACTTCCCATAAAGCCGTTATAACACTTTATGTTTTAAACCAATCAAATACATTTAGCACTTCAGACGTCACCGCACTACATAGTTCACACATATCATGCTGTAAGAGATAGGAAGAGGTTCACATACCTTGCGGCAGTATCGACTAATAGCAAAACGCCCAAGTACCTCCAACCGTCGGCTACTCCTTAAGTCAAGTAGATCGCGCCACACGTAGTACTTCAACCTATAAGGCCACAAGGCGCTTATTAACATTTAGACCTCATCGTAGAACATTCTACCGAAAATTCGGCAGCACCTCCCCCCCCCCCCCCAACCGCGTAAATCACCTCCTCTATCGAGGCCGGCTATCAAGCCAACCCGGGGGGTGGGGGGGGGGGGGGTTCATACATCTAACCGGACGTGCACAATTCTACCTCACAGAAAATCTACACAAGTCTCAGTAATACGCCCTATGTAATTACATTCGATACTCTTCTTTCGAAAGGTTTCTTTATTCAGGCTTAAGTCAAAAGACATTGCCGATAACAACGTTCAGTTCTATATATAGTATACTTCAACTATATAGTCTAACAATCATGTAATTTCCAATTACAATAGAGGGACAAGATATTTACCTCGATAAGCCCATAATTATCCGAGTTTAAATGTCGATCCTGAGCAAGGTTTAGCTCCTACTCATGCGCTCCGGCCGCTCCAAACAACCCTAAGTTCTAAACTACTTATACTTTTTACTCCATCTTACCATGGAGATTTTCATTAGGGTTTCGGTTTTGTGACGAAGGAAGTATAATAGTATTTCTGGGTTTTTTCTTATAGTTATAACCTTAGAATACTAAAAGGTATATGGCTAAGGTAATTTGGGCATTATAACAATACTTTTGAGAGTATTTCTACCAAGCGGGGGGGGGTGTATTATACGAGACAACTAGGCTGGGGGTACCCACCACACTACTAGGAGGGGGTGAGGGCTCTCGGCCAAGGGGAGGAAGGCTCTTGGACGAGAACCACTAAGGAAGAGGGAGGATTTTAACACTTAAGATTTTAGGACGAAGAAAGTCTTCAACATAGGGTGATATTTATAGGCCAACCAATGGCCAACCAATGGCCAAGATCTTGCCAAGTGCAAGGCAAGTGTAGGCCCAAGATCTTGCCACGTGCACCCTAGCCAACTAACACACAACAAATATCCTACCAACTCCTCGACCAACAAGGCCAATCATCCAACCCTCCTTTACCGCCCACTCACGTCCGCCAATGAGAGGTGCCAAGTGGCGCCTCTTGTTGGCCCAACACGCTTCGCCTCTGAAAAATCCGTAAAATTAAAAATGACATAGCCTAAATTCCCTACGAAAGTCGTGGAAACGTTTCGTCAAAAACGACTTAATCGGGTGTTGTGCACAAAAATAATTCGCCAAGCCTAATTAAAAGTTTCAAATTTTCTACGCACGCCCCACGTACATACTCCGAAATACGGCATAACATTCTCCCCTTAGAAACATTCGTCGAATGTTCCTTCTAGGTCTCGAACAACGCGGCGCAAGATAGTCTTCACCACTATACTTACGAGAACAAACTCGCCACACATGGCCACTGAACCAACTGCGCAAAAATGCTTACATCCAAGTCCACGAGGAAACACCTCTAACATCACCAAAATGATACCATTTTTGTCACTTTCGAGGCATTAACCTTCTCAAAGCGACCCAACAAATGGTACCGGCCGTGCGCGATCACAAGTCGCCGTACATTCGAACTCTTACTACATTTCCGATCATCGTCAAGATTCAAAACTCGGTTACTATCCCTAACGTGGTCATCATTAATCGGGAACACTGATGGATCTTCGATACTTCCGAACATAACAATACGAAAGATCGACGCATCGCTTCCTAAGTCGGACGGCAATCGCTAACATATAGGCAACCCGCCTATTCTTCACATGAACTCGTGCGGCCCAAAGTAACTCGCTAAGTTCCTCTGCTTTCCAAAACTCGCCACACCCAAATCGGGTGGTACTTCAAGAAGACCGACCGCCAACTCGAACTCTAAGCCGCCGCCGATTATCCGCACGATTTCTCCGAGCCGCCGTAACCTCTTCTAGACAAGCTTTACCCTATCCACAATTACCGGAACAAGCTCAACCAACTATCTCGATCTTGCCAACATCGAACCAATCGACCAAGAACTTACACTTCCGCCCCTACAAGGCCTCATAAGGCGACATTCAAACTGAAATGGTAGCTTAAACACTCCTCCACAGAGACAACAATCCCCACAACTACCTCAAATATACACACCGCCCGAGGCGAACGCGATTTGAGACTCACCAGTTCTTAACCTCGCTGGTAAAACTTCCAGAAACCAAAACAGCCGCACTGGCTCCACTGTCGCCATAAGGTGAAGGTAGGCACCTCGCAGCCTTACAACCTTTCTCGATAGATCAATACCGCCGAGTAAACGGTCTTTGCTAGAAAACAAGACGGCCGACTTCCTCGCCCGACCATCGGGTCGAACGCATCCACGAACTCAGACGGTTAACTAAACTCGGGCCTAACACCCTCGTGACTTCTACCACAAGGCGACCACCACCACCGATCGACCACCACCAACATGCCGCTGGTTGACGCAACGCCGCCTCAACCCGACCCGCAACGCCGCTAAACGCTAGCTCTCCAAGGAAAACTCTCACTAATCACGCATTTAAAACCTAGCGTCTTCTTAGCTCAACTACCCTCTTTCATTCCACACTACTCGTGACTTATCCCAGAACATAGTTCACGCACTATGCACTCATAAGGGTCAAACATGAACACTACACCTTTACTCGAGACGGCCTTACCTCTAAGGTCTCTACGTATAAAACTCTAAGGCTCACACCTTCTCTATCCCCAAAATCTTACTCGGCTAACCCACCATGATTTCTAATCCCTACTAACACACCGCTATCGAACATAGCACTTAAGGTATACTCACCTTATCACACATACCGATCTCTGCAGGTTAAGGATATATCTATATTCATCGCTTCACTCCCTTAGTCGCTCAAATCAAACCTTCCCGTAGGCGATAGCTATGAAGATGACAAACTACCCACCGATCCCAAGGCTAAGTCCTCCCGCAAGGACACTCTTTCGACATCGCACTCGACGGTCATAGTACAACAAGTACAACTAAAAGGCGACATTCCCCGATGACGCCGCCACCGCAACACCGAGAAAAATCAATCCGATGGCCGAACCTTCGCGTGATGGTGAACCGAAGCTCGAGCTCGACTAACTTCGCATACCCCGAACGCCCCGAACCTCGCGAGGACCTTTCAAGACCGTGGATGTGCATAATCTAATCACGCGAGGTGACTCGACTAAAGTTACCAGGACCTTGCCGCTCGCCCTCTTCTCGTTGTCCTTCGTTAACCCGTCGATCTCTATGTTTCTCGCCACGCGATAAGCCCATACACACGTGCCATGCCCAAGCCTAATCAAGAACTTACTTTGCACAACCTTCTCGTTGATATTCATCAAGACTCGCGTACATCGGTATACTCCGTAGTCAAATCCATAGCTAGTAATGTGGTCGCCTTTTGCAATCTATATTCTCTGCTCCCTGGCCGTGGAACCGGTTCAAACATCATGGCCGCAGAGGAATCGCCGCCGTGCTAAACTCTGGGCTAGTGACGTCGCAAAACTCCCCGAACGAAGCACCACCCTTGGTGATATTTGGGCCTGTGCTCACGAACCCTCTCAGATTTACTCGCAGCCTCCTCGGCCGCTTTGCCCTCCTGGGTCGGGCCCCACGCGAGGCATAACCGTAGTGGAAAGAAATACGTTAGAGGGTCCAACTTACAACACGCCTCTAAGGCACGATCTCAGAGTGAGAAGAATAGAAACCAATCCTAAATATCCTATAGCCTCCGACATTGGTGGTGCACAACACACCGATAATCAAGACTCCATCGATACGGTCAGAGACACTTTCCGAGGATTAATCGCTCGATACCACTTTTGTCACGACCAATCGGCCCGCGATCGTGCCTTACCCCGCACCCTAGTGACACAACATCGAGTAATCACGGAACATAAAGACAATACATGAAACCAATGTAATATGACAAAGGAAATAAGAAGACAAAGCACAAAAACGGTTACCTTCAAGATATATATAAATAGCAATTTGAATAGCTATAACCTCTTACAAATTCTGCCCACAATAAGATTCATGCACTCTACGAATAATATGACAACAACGACGGATGTGGCCGCCATACCCCCGAATGTAAGCACCTACAATCAATGTGGACTATACTAAGATAAGCCTCCGAGAAACGAGCTTTCCAAATGCCGAATCGTGACCCTAAGAGCGAGGATCACGATCGATGTAACTTTACTCGCAGATGAACGCAGCTTCAAGGAGGTCAAGCACAACAAAAATTTAGTATGTGAAATCAAATAACATCAGAATGAAATCATAGTAGTCTATATAAAGCGAGACATGTATGATAACCAAACTACGCCACAATAAATAAACAATATGTCAAGTCGTGACTCACGCCTCAAAGTCATCCTCATGCCCGTGGAGCTCCTTCCTCACCGCTAAGTCTAGGTACAAATCATGTGATACGTATAATGTGCCCGCCCATCTTACGGACCCAATATAGAAACGTGGAATACATTCCGGATGAACCAGAGTCGCTGAAATACATTCCTGATGAACCCAGAGTCGAGTGAAATACATTCCTGATGAACCAGTAGTCGAGTGAAATACATTCCTGATGAACCTAATCAAGTGAATACATTCCGGATGAACCTAATCAAGTGAAATACATTCCGGATGAACCGTAATCAAGTGAAATACATTCTGATGAACCAGAGTCGAGTGAAATACATTCCCGAATGAACCGTAATCAAGTGAAATACATTCTGATGAACCTAATCAAGTGAAATACATTCGGATGAACCGGTAATCAAGTGAAATACATTCCTGATGAACCGTAATCAAGTGAAATACATTCCTGATGAACCTAGTCGAGTGAAATACATTCCTGATGAACCTGAGTCGAGTAGAACACAATATTTGCATAACAAGGCTATCACACGTAACATGGTCAAGTTTCATAACGACAAGCATAGCAAGTTATACACAACTCAAGGTACTTTCATTTTATGTCAAAGTCCGATTTTAACTCCTAAAGTACTACGACGTTAAATTCCTTTTAAGATCCATTTCTTTTACAAAGGTCACCCGATACCGTAGTATAAAATTAGAGTGACTAACATTGTTAAGTAAACCAAAATGCTTTCCTTTGTAAAATCAAGTAACAACCTTATTTTCCAAACGCTCAAGTTTTCCTAATTTCAAATGCTCAAGTTTCTCATTTTAGAAAGGGTTTCGTAGTTCATAGTTTTAAATCCTTTAAAACATAATTCTCCTTTAAACGCTTTGAGAAACCTATGTCTTATAAGTGAGTAGGTTATTCTTGTTTATAATCAATCTTATTAAGCAAACCATGATCTAGAAATGTCATTTTGTCTCATCTTAGCTTCTATGCAGATGGAAGTTTCTACGGTTTTAATAATACTTAATCACAAAACATTTCCTTTTATTAACGCCGCAGTTGGTTTGTCGATACACATTCTCGATTTCCAAATCAAGAAACATTCTTAAGCCGTTATTACCCAACTTCCCATAAAGCTAGTATAACTCTTAAGTTTTCAAAACCAAGTATTACTTCTTCTTTCAAATGATTCAAAAATCTTTGAAATACTTCAAGTTCTTTATTAACACATAACAAGCCGCTTATAGTTCAAATCGCCACCTTTTCAAAACCACAAGTATTTTCTTACCAACATAAAGTCATATAACCAACTTTCCATAAAGCCGTTATAACACTTTATGTTTTAAACCAATCAAATACATTTAGCACTCAGACGCCTACCGCACTACATAGTTCACACATATCATGCTAGAAGAGATGAAGAGGTTCACATACCATGCGACGAGTATCGACTAATAGCAAAACGCCCAAGTACCTCCAACCGCCGGCTACTCCTTAAGTCAAGTAGATCGCGCCACACGTAGTACTTCAACCTATAAGGCCACAAGGCGCTTATTAACATTTAGACCTCATCGTAGAACATTCTACCGAAATTCGCAAAGACCTCCCGCAACCGCAGAATCTCCTCCTCTATCGAGGCCGCTATCAAGCCAACCAGGGGTTCATACATCTAACCTGACGTGCACAATTCTACCTCACGAAAGCTACACAAGTCTATCAGTAATACGCCCCTATGTAATTACAACAAGACTTCTTCTTTCGAAAAGGTTTCTTATATTCGTGCTTAAGTCAAAAGACATTGCCGATAACAACGCTCAGTTCTATATATAGTATACTTCAACTATATAGTCCAACAATCATGTAATTTCCAATTACAATAAGAGGACAAGATATTTACCTCGATAAGCCCATAATTATCCGAGTTTAAATGTCGATCCCGAGCAAGGTTTAGCTCCTACTCCGCAAGGCCCGACTCCGCCCAACAACCCTTAGAAGTTCTAACCAACTTCTACTTATTACTCCAACTAACCATGGAGATTTTCCTGTGGTTTCGGTTTTGTGATCAAGGAAGTATAATAGTATTTCCGGGTTTTTCAGATAGTATAACCTTAGAATACTACAAGGTATATGGCTAAGGTAATTGGGCATTATAACAATACTTGAGAGTATTTCTACCAAGAGGGGGTGTATTATACGAGACAACTAGGCTAGGGGTACCCCACGCCACCCTACTAGAGGGGGTGAGGGCTCGCCAAGGGGAGGGGAAGGCTCTGACGAGAACCACAAGAAGGAAGAGGAGGGATTTTAACACTTAGAAGATTTTAGATGAAGAAAGTCTTCAACATAGGTGGTATTTATAGGCCAACCAATGGCCAACCAATGGCCAAGATCTTGCCAAGTGCAAGGCAAGTGTAGGCCAAGATCTTGCCAAGTGCACCCTAGCCAACTAACACACAAAAATATCCTACTAACTCCTCGACCAACAAGTGCCAATCGTCCAACCTCCTTTACCGCCCACTCACGCCCGCTAACGAGAGGTGCCAAGTGGCGCCTCTTGTTGGCCCAACACGCTTCGCCTCTCGGAAAAATCCGTAAAATTAAAAATGACATAGCCGAAATTCCCTACGAAGTCGTGGAAACGCTTCATTAAAAACGACTCTAATCGGTGTTGTGCACAAAAATAATTCGGCCAAGCCTAATTAAAAGTTTCAAATTTTCTACGTACGTCCTTACGTACATACTCTGGAAATACGGGGCATAACAATTTGAGACGAGTAAAAGTTTGTCGGAATTTTTGGAATTGGTCGGAAACGAAATATCGCGACGAACGGGAGGGCGACACGTGTCACCCATCCTTATGGTCATGGACGAAATTGTCATGGTTAGAATGGTCATTTGACCATAAATTAAATGACCAAGTCTTGCTAGTCTTGAAGCTTGACAAAGTTGACTAAGTCAAAGGCCACCTAGACTTGATCCATGTGAAACTTATCCAAGCCACACAATTGTGCTAATCTTAACCCTCCATCATGTTATATATTGTATGCTAGTGCAAGACAAGGCTAAACACTTAGAAATTTTCAAGAAAATTTGAGGAGGCTTGAGGAGCTCTGCAAGTGGCTAGGGTTTGAAGGAAATTTTTTCAATTGTTGTCCAATAATTCCCCCACTTTAAACCAAGGTACCTAAGGGTATAGTAAGTGTTTCTCAATAAAAAGATCCCGGAAATGTGGTGTTTTCGTATTAGTCGCAAGGCGAAAACCTAAAGGGTTATTCAACTTTGAAGTTGAAACTTGAAGATGAGTCTTTTATAAGCTTCTAAGGGTTGCTTGGAGTGGATTGGAGCGTCGAAAGGAGGAGCTAAAGTTGCTAAGGAGCGACTTGTGATCTTGGATCAAAATTGGGCTAATTGAGGTATAATCTTCGTTTTACTTTTGTAATTGAAGATTTCATGTTATGATAAGTTATAAGTGATCATGTGATTTGTGTTATGAAGTTTGATAAGTGACATGGATTGTAGAAGCCTAGAACCGAAAAGGACATGATTAGCCTTTGAAATTGAAATACAATTTTGGTCGCTTATTAGAATCGCCGCATGTTTACCTACTTGAGGATTGTAGTAGTTGTAATCGATCGCGCTTGATATCATGTTATACTAAACCACTTGGATTAAAAAGGAATTGGAAACGATTTGTATTGTTGCCTAATCACGAATTGACATTATAGTTTAGACTAGTTTGTTATCGCTGGTGAGCCAATTGGGTCTTTGGTTATTCATTTGTATTGAACTACCTTATAAATTGTGTGAGCCAATCGGGCTGTTTGGTTATTGTATTCGCCTTGAAAAAGGTGGCAAAGTTAGTAAAACAAAGGAAGTTGTCATCCGATTTTCCGTAGAATTTAGTGACTTGCACTTGGAATATTCTACGTTTGAAACTAGAAGTTAATAGACGTTCTATGGTCATTATAGGTTGGCACACTACGTACGGCGATTGGACTTAGCAAGTGGATTAAACCGAAGAGGTATGTGGAACTTTCTTATCTCTTGAGCATGATTAAGTTGTAAATGTATAGTACTAGACGACAAGATTTTGACAATCTAGTCTATTTGATATCCTTGGCTTATTTTAAGAATGCCCAAGTTCTTTGAGTTAGGAATTAACTCACTTGTTTAATTATTAAGGATATCTTGGTTTTCAAAAGTTAAGAGACTTTAAGTATGTTGAAAGTATTTTGATACTTGTTTTGTTGGAAAGTTTAAGTCTATTGGTTAAAAAGAAGTATGTAAGTTGCTAATGTATAAAGCTAGTATAACGGCTTTATGGGAAGTTGGTTATAATAGCTTTATGGAAAGTTAATAAGAGAATGGTTTACTCTAAGTAATTTAAGCATGTTAGGACTTGAAGAGTTTTAAAGAACGTGACACTTGTTTCGCTTTAAACGTATAAGTCCTCGATAGGAAATTGTACTTGACTTAGGTATAAAGTGAATATAACGACTTTATGGGAGTTGGTTATATTGGCTTTATGGAAAGATAAATGGCTTGATTTACTTGAAAGGCAATTTGATTTAAAGGCATCAATTGCCTAAGGCTTTTACGAGAGAAGAAGTCACTGATTTAGAAGCCTAATTTTATTTCTAAAAGTATTGTGACTTGTCTTGAAAAAGAAATTGTAACTTGATACTACGGTTATTAGTATCTTGGAAGTTTTATAATGAAATGAGTCATTTTGAAAGAATAGAAGTACGTAGTACTTTGGGTTAAATTCGGATTTTTATAAAGAACATGTTAGTGCCTTAAGTAAACTAAAATGAGAGTATATGAAATGTAATAATAAGAAGTTAGTGGATTGCTTAACTTGCTTATATATTGTATGATAAGCCGGTAGTGCTTATGTTATGTGCGATAGCGGATTTGTGCTAGTAGTTCAAGAATAATTGCGGGTCATTCCCGGTTTGTGGCATTGCATATTTCCGCGGATTTGCTACCCACGACGCGAGGAATACCTCACGCGAGTCCGTAGGGCTTACGCGGTGAAATAGTCCCACGCGGCGGGTCCAACCTATGCGAGGAATACCTCACGCGAGTCCGTAGCGGCTTATGCGGGTGAAATAGTCCCATGCGAGGAATACCTCATGCGGGTCCACGCGATCTACGCGTGAAATAGTCCCGTGAATAGGATTGCTTAACGATACCGCGATGGTGGTCCCGCTTTGATTGTGAGCTTCCTACTTTATATTGTAAGTATACACCTATTTACTCTCATTGTTAGTAAGGCACAGCACTCGTTAATCGAGTATCATACATGTCTCCGCTTATTATTAGACTTATGATTTCATTACGCATTTCTGGCCACATATTTGGTACATGTTATCGACTCCTTCGGGCCGCTCACGCCGCAGTAGTACAAAGCTGCCGATCCTCGCTCTTAGATCACTGTTCACCGCTGAGAAGCTCCTCATTTCGGAGGCTTATCCTCGGTATTGTCGGCTGTTGTACATCTGTGGTATGGGCCCTGTCTCGCCGTGATTGTTATTCTTAGAGGTCCGTAGTCACATAGTGGATCGGGTTGTAAAGAAAAAATGTACTGCTTTATTGGTATAAGTTACGGAAGGTGGCCTTATCACAGCTTGTTATTTTATGTTTAAGTATTTTATCATTGTGTATGTTCATTGCTATTCTCTCGATGTAAAAGAGGTGCCCAGATAGGGCACTACCATGCCCGGTCGGGTCGTGACAAACAAATCAGTACCTACAACTCGCGGATGAAGCGCACCCGAGGAAAGGGGGTCAGTACGAAAGATGTACCAAGTATGTGAAATAATAAGTACTGTAAATGAGATCATAACAGTCCAAAAGATAACAGGAGCCAAGTATGATAATCAAACTACCAAGATAACCGCGTTTTATGAAAAATGAGAGTAATGAGAGTCAATGTATCTTTTCAAAATACCATTTCAAAATATGAAATCAAGTGTACCATTTCAATATATGAAATCAATCGTACCATTTCAAAATATGAAAGTCATGTCAAAATCAGGGACGCCTGCCCTTAGGATCATTATGCATATCCTATTCATGGGACTATTTCACCCGCATGGGACTCGAACCCGCATGGATCTTGTAGACCCGCAATGAGTATATATACCCGCATCATGGAGAGCTAGTCCATGGAATATTCATGGGACTGTTTCACCCGCATGGGACTCGAACCCGCATGGATCTTGTAAACCTGCAATGAGTATATATACGCGATACTCGCATCATGGAGAGCTAGTCCACGAAATAATATCATGAGAGTTGAACCCGCATGAGCCCTTTAGACCCGCAATGAGTATACCTACTCACGTCATGGGAGCTAATCCATGAAATATATATATAATGTTGTCGGACCTCTAGTGAGGGACGCGGTGATGTGGAAATATAACACTTGCACGAATAGCTATCATGAGCAACCATATGCAAGTTAAATAATATTTGACTCTCATTAGAACAAATAGAATGAACTATCATTTTAGAAAAACTAAGGCACTATCACATCTTTCATTTTAGAAAACACCAAGGCACTATCA
This sequence comes from Przewalskia tangutica, assembly GCA_029844215.1. Lineage (NCBI taxonomy): Eukaryota > Viridiplantae > Streptophyta > Magnoliopsida > Solanales > Solanaceae > Przewalskia > Przewalskia tangutica. The sequence continues at coordinate 1,918,476 of JAQGDG010000034.1, forward strand.
TACCTTCCTTTTAGAAAACCCAAGGCAATACCATGCCTTCCTTTTTAGAAAAATCAAGACAATACCATGCCTTCCTTTTTAGAAAAATCAAAACAATACCATGTCTTCCTTTTTAGAATAACCAAGGCAATACCATGCCTTCCTTTTTAGAAAAACCAAGACAATATCATGCCTTCCTTTTTAGAATATCAATACAATACCATGCCGTTCTTTTTAGAATACCCAAGGCAATACCATGCCTTCCTTTTTAGAATACCAAGATAATACTATGCCTTCTTTTTTAGAATAACCAAGGCAATACCATGCCTTCATTTTTAGAAAAACCAAGACAATACCATGTCTTCCCTTTTAGAATAACCAAGGCAGTACCATGCCTTTCTTTTTAGAATAACCAAGACAGTACCATGCCTTCCTTTTTAGAATAACCAAGACAATACCATGCCTTCCTTTTTAGAATAACCAAGACACTAACACTTGTAGCATCAAGGCACTTTCACTTTTAAATCAAGTAACTTGCACTTTTAAAATCAAGTCAAGTATACTTTTTAAAATCAAGTCACTACCACCTCATGTACCACAATAAATCTAGATTCATTTAAAATACGTACGTCCACCGTACACTCATTTTATAAAGTTCATGCTCAAGTAAGAAAGGAAGAGTTCCACATACCTCTTCGGCTAATCCACACGCCAAGTAGAATACGCCACAAGTAGTACTTCAACCTATAGTGAGAATAACACTTCTATTAACTTCATGCTTTCTAGTGTAGGTTAATACCAACTAATGGTTATCTTTTCCTACAAAAATTTGGGCAGCACTTCCCCTGTTTATATGTACTTTTCCACCTTTCAAGAAGGCCAATTTCAACAATAACCAAGGCACCAATTAAGGGCACAAAAAAACAACAACCAAGGTGATTCACACACCTATTTCTCACGTCAAAACAGCCTCTTAATCACGTAACACATTCCACAAAAATTAGCCCACAATCCAACAACGACAAGGGTAAAATGTGAGGCCTTTTAACACCCTTCTACACTCTTATTCCTTTAGGACTTTCATTAGCAATTACTATACTTAAACATGCATAATGGTGGCTGAATTTCCATCATATGCACGCCACAAAACAGTCCCTAAAACTGCACAACAATATCCAACAGTTTTACCACAGTTTCGGCCAACATCAAGACTCCAAACCAAAGCCCTTTTTCATAACTCTTATAATTCAATATAAGTTCAACACTTCATATAAACCATATCAACTTGTAATAACAACATTTCTTTCATTTTAACATGCAAGTTGTGACGTTCATAACAACAATAATAACCAACGAAATCCGACAACTAAAACTGCCCCAATTCGGCCAACACCTAAAAACTGTTACATGCATTTCTTATTCTCCTTTCTTCTTATCACAAGTTCATATATTAACTATAATAGCATGTCACTTCCAATTACTTCAAAAGGAAAAAGAAATCTTATCACAAACTTAGCCAAAACAGTCCACAAAGTCACGTCCAACACTCCACTTTTGCACCACTTCTTCAAGTTACAATCATACACATGTATCCTCTACAAGCTTGTAACCATCTTTCTTTAATGTTTTATTTCCAAAAAGTTCATCAACAAGCTTAGGGTTTCAAGACATTTTCCAAGCCAAAACCGTGACCCAACTATTGTGTGTGTTAACTTGGCTTAGAACTTGTGTAAGATTCTTAATCTTGGATAATAACTTAGTCTTGTTCTTGCACTTTGCTAGGGATTTCGAGACTTAGAGCTTAAGAGAAGAGAAGAGAGAAAGCTTTGGAAGAGGAAGATATTGGTGTAATGAATAAGTCTTTCTATACACTTCTCTTTATAGATCATCTTTGAAAGACAAGTGGATGGGGGACCCATGTGGACCACTTGTCCACTTGTCTTCCCCTCATAAAATATCTTCCAACACTTAGCCAAATATCCCAATATTTTTGTTGGTCACACCCTATACCATGCCAAGACTTAGTAATTCCACACTTGGCCAATCTTGCAATACATATACATATAATTAGAGCTTTGTTACACAAGTGGGGAGGGACACGTGTCACCCTCTACTTCGCCCATAATTCTCTTCACAAAAATAATTCCATACTTAGCCCAAAAATTTTAAAATTTGATGGGCCCACAAAATTGTGAAATTTTCGGTGGACCCCAAATTATCAATGCCAAGACTTCATAATACAATACTAAGTCCATAAATCCATATTAGGGAATCTAACTCCAAGTTAATAAATTTTTGTCTTCACATTTTTCTTATCCAAATTTTTTTCATATCCGAAATGTAAATATACTTTCCTTCCAACATTCACATCTTATTTCCTTACTTACGTTCTCACTTATATGTCCTGGAACTACAAGGTATAACAACCAGGTTCTTTATCGATTCCCTTAAGTATGACAGAAAGTAAATAACACAAGATATTTATGTGAAAAACACTTTGCTCAAGGGATTAAAAAAATCACAACCCACCATAAGGATTTTCTCAAACTTCACTTTAACTGAGCAACTTCATATTACAACCTATTGCAATATAAGAATTAAACTATTAATCTCTCCCTTTTTACAATAACTCTATTGCAAGACCTCTACAATAACTCTATTGCAAAGACACTCCTTGTATAACTCTAGCCAATTTATACTATTAATCCCTCCCCTTTACAATAACTTTATTGTAAGACCTTCATAATAACTCTATTGCAAAGACACTCATTGACTAACTCTAGCCAAATGTACAACTTAAAATCCTTGAGAATCTGTCCTACTATGACACTTCTTGAAAGTAGTGTAGGAATGCAATATTAAGAACAAAATACAGAGACTCAACAAACCTAAGGACTTAAACATCTTCAGTGATTGGGAACTGGTCTTTCTATTTGTTGTAGCTTTGTTCTTGAGAACACTTGAGGTGCCGACGACTTGCAGATGAGATGGGTATATTTTGAATTATTCAAGATTAGCTTTTTCATTTGGAACATGTTATTTATATATAAGGAGTGAGTGAAAGTGACAAAACTTTAGTCTTTGGACCATTGGTCGAACTGCAACAACTCTGCTATCGTGTTGCTACACTGCTACACTGTGACAGCAGCTTTACAACTATATAGTTGACTTGTTGTATGGCTAGAATCTAATCGCAAATGGTTCCTCATTTGGTCCCTCATAATAGCAAGTGGGTAGGTGAGAAAGCCTGCAACAGCTCTACTGCACTGCGGTCGGTACAGTGTCAGCAACTTTACAGCTGTAGAGTTGACCTTTGTAATGGTTAAAACCTGATCCCTATTGGTTTCTCTAAAAATGTATCTGGTTCCTAGAATAAGTTTGTTAAATCATCAAAACACAAAATAACATAATTTATCAAATCACTTAGCCCTAAAACAATGGTTTACAATTTACAATAACACTAAATAAATCTAGTCATATCAATTAGGATAGAAATTTGTATAACAGAAAATTACACAAAAAATCTACAATGTAGAAATATCTTGTCATTCTCTTTCTTCTATTTTCAGTTACTCAAATTAAAAAAGAATTTAAACAAAATCACTACAAAAAAAAACATGAAAAAGCTCTTCAAAATGCGAGTAGATTTAGATTTGAGAATGTATAGGATCTTAAAAAAAAAGAGAATGAAAGTGAAGGAAATTAATCCCATAGTCTATTTCATTCCCAAGATTACAAATTATATAATGGTGTGCAAGATCATTTTATGGCTAATATTAAGGAAGGCTTATCTAATTATATCCTGATTTGTCACGACCACCTCGGCCCGCGATCGTGCTCCTACAGGCACCCTTACAGTACACACGAGATAATCAATGAACATACATGAAACTTATAAAATAAAACAACAAGAATTTAAACAACAAAGTTAGCCGATAAGGCCACCTCCCTGGACACATATACTTATACTTAAACAACCTCAGTTACATCATTCTTTTGTTTGCACATCGACCCACCATATATGTCTACAGACCTCTAAGAATTACAATCAGATGGACAGTGGCTCGCCATACCCTGAATGTACATAAATCTACAACATCGTGGAAACTGCACTAAAAGATAAGTCTCCGGAGTGAGTGGAGCTTCTTCCCAAAAACTGAACAGAGATCCTAAGAGCAAGGATCACCAACCTGTGTACCTAACACCTGCGGGCATGAACGCACTCAAGAAGTCGATAACTGGTATTGTATGGAAATGTAAATAAGGTACAATAACCAAATCATAACTGTATAAAAAATGACAGGGGCAAGTATAAAAATGAAATACCAGATCCTACCATGCCATTTTAACTCTTGAAATCAATCGTATATTAACCGTTCTTTTCCTTCTTTCAATAAAAATTAACATCATATTCTTACATACTTACTTTAAGGATTTAAATCAAGTTTTCCACATAACTTACATATCTTACATAACATAATCCGGCCATTTATGGAGGGGCCTCTTGTTTGGGAGTTTACTTTGATTATCCATACGTGATAACGTAATCCGGCCCATTTGCGGGACACGGTGTACTGATGAATCATGTGGCATAATCCGGCCAACCTGTGGAGCTCGGTGTACTGTGGAATCATGTAGCATAATCCGGCCCGCCTGTGGAGCTCGGTGTACTGTGGAATCATGTAGCATAATTCGGCCTGCCTGTGGAGCTCGGTGTAAGATGACGTAACCCGGCCTATGTGTAGGCTCGGGGTAATATGGCGTAATCCGACATATTTGTAGGCTCGGTGTATATCATAACGTAATCCGGCCTATTTGTAGTCTCGGTGTATTTCATAACATAATCCGGCCTATTTGTAGGCTCGGTGTGATTTTCCTTACATAACATTTTTAAACCATCTTTTCACTTCTTCTTAAGTCGTCATAACAACTTCCCATAAAGCTATTATAACAACCCTTCATTTTAGAGAACTTAAGGCACTTTTATTCTTACAACATTAGGAAAAACTAGACCCAAAAATACTACGTACATACATACTTAAAAAGAATCATAAAACTCATTTCTTTTTAAAGCTCAAGTCACACACTCTTTTGGAAACCATCTTCTTAACCTTTGAAATAAATTAAGAAGCCATACTTTTTAAAGTTTAGTCATTTCCACTCATAAAATCAAGGCTTATAGTATTAACACCTCGTAGTCACTCTTTAAAATCATGTCGCTTATACTTATAAAATCATGTCATCTATACTTTAGAAATCAATTCCCATAACTTGAAAAATAAAGTTTCATAATCCTTAAAAGACAATCAAAGTTCATAGTCTTAAAACTTCATAACATACATTCTTTAAAGTCCATTTACTTATACTTATAAAATCATGTCATCTACACTTTAGAAATCAAGTCTCATAACTTGAAAAAATAAAGTTTCATACACTTCCCAAAACCAAGTAACTTATTCTCTTTAAATCCATATAACTTCCACTTTTAAAATCAATCCCCTTTTCACATATAAATTCAAGTCATTTTCAAACATAAAATCAACTTACTTACTTTAAATAAATCAAGACATAGCTTTAAATCAAATCTCATAACTTCCTAACCATTCTTACCAACATCTCCCATAAGACTTGGTAAGGACTTAGGATAATTTAAACATACTTTTAACTTAGAATCAACAACGTGAATACTTCTTAAATTCTAGGAGTGGAAGGAAACATGAAATAATATTACATGGCTATTTCATACGTAGGATCATGCCAAAGAAGGAAGAGGTTCACATACCTCGCGACGACTAGCGACAAGTTGCAAAATGCTCCCAAGTACTTTATCCTTGCTAGCTTTTCCACCCTTCAAGTAGAATACGCTACTCGTAGTACTTCAACATATATTAATCATAACATGTCTATCAACTCCTAGCTTTTTAACGTAGAATCATACTAAGTGTAAGGTCTCTTATTCTACGAAAAATTGGGCAGCACTTCCTTTGTTTCTACATACTTTTTCACCTTTTTCAAGGCCCGATAATCAATAACCAACATGCCACATTTAAGGCGCAATACATCAACCAAACAAAGGGGATCACACGCCTTACAATACGTGTATAATTCTGCCCCACAATTCATACTAAGTAGTTTAATAACCAAAGTCATTCTCGGTTAATATGTATAACAACACAAAGTCCTTTCCAATTCTTTTTCAATCCAAGTTCTTAGGTCTAACATGTTATATAGTCATAAACAATTCAAACAACTATAATTCTTTCTTTATATAAGAAGCGACGACTAAAACTAATAACCAATTTGAATTACAGTCTTAGGGTTAATCATGCAACTTTCGGATTGGGGTTTCCAATATCCATAACACTTATCAAACTTCATAATACATACCTCATGCTTGCTAATATCCATAGCTGCAACAATAAGTAATCTTAATTACTAAAACGACAAGATTTTTACCTTTATAAGCCCTTATAAATTCCAAGTTTCAAAGTCGCTCCTTAGCAATTCTTAGATCCTTTCCTTTACGCTCCAATCCGCTATTTGAAGCCTTTAGAAGTTCACAACCAACTTCCCTTCCATTTCCAATCAAAACCTATGAAAACGACTTAGGTTTTCGCCTTGCGACTAACGTGAAAACGCAATTTTTCCGAGATCTTTCTATTGAGATATCCTTAAAATATCCTTAGGGACCTTGGGTTAAAGTCTTGTGAATAATGGACCAAAATTGCAAAATTTTCTTGTGAGAAAAACACTAAAGCCGAGAGCACTCATAAGTGAAGAACAAGGTTTCTAATTTTTCTAAGTGTTGAAGACAAGTCTTGCACTAGTATAGTGTATATATAACACAATGGAGGGCTTATATTATAACAAATGTGAGGCTAGGATGAAGAGCATTAATTAATTATCCAAGTGGACAAGTTGACTTGGTCAATTTTCTCAAGCTTTGAAGACTTGATCTTCCACATAGGTCAATGACCATTCCACCCTTACCCAATTTCGTCCAAGACCATGTGGGGGTGACACGTGTCGCCCTCCCATTCGTCCATAAAATTTTGTAACCCTCATGGGCCCCACAAAACGTAAAATTTCTCGGGTGGGCCCCACGTGACCAAATCCGTAAAAATAAATTTCCATAATGATAATAAGTTCCATATTCTTCAAATAAGGAATTTTGAGAATCCAATTCTCGTCAACGAACATTTTTCCTTTCCGACGTTCGGAAGATTTTCCTTCGGAAAAACAATTTTTCCTTTCGTACCAATCTTTTAAGTCTTGATTCCTTACGTACATTCTCTTAAACATGTCCTGCAATTAAGAGGTGTAACATGATTATCCTAATAATATGAATATTATCTAATCCTATGTGCAATTACATTGGTGATATGATATGATTGAGATAATTATGGAATGAATCCTAATTATCTTAGCAGTCTCCCGCAGTCTTAGCGGGAGGTTCTCATATGCTAAAACTGTCCCTGAAATCATCAAACAGTATGCGCGGAAGATCTTTCATAAAAATATTTGCAATCTGATAATGGGACGATACATGAAGAACACAGACTTGTCCACATGTAACCTTTTCACAGACAAAAAAGATATCAATTTCTATGTGTTTTGTGCGTTGATGCTGGACAGGGTTACCTGATAAGTATATCGCACTCACATTATCATAATAAACTATGGTTGCTTTTTCAATCGGATAATGGAGTTCTAAAAGAGGATTACAGAGTCAACATGATTCAGTGACCACATTAGCTACCCCTCGGTATTCAGCTTCAGTGCTTGATCGAGACATTGTTGGCTGTCATTTTGACGACCGTAAAATGAGGTTGTCTACCAAAAATACATAATAATCAGAGGTGGAACATCGTGTGTCCGGGCAGCCACCCCAATCAGCATTTGTATAGGATGAGAGAATCGAAATTGAGGACTTATACATATGCAATCCAAAATCAAGAGAACTTTTAACATACCGCATAATTCATTTAGGAGCCCCCATATGCTCTTTTTTCGGATCATGCATATGTAAACATACTTGTTGAACTGCATAGGAGATATCAGGTCTCGTGAAAGTAAGGTACTGCAATGCTCCTGTTAACTTGAGATAATGTGTTGGGTCACAATATGGAGAACCTGTAGAGTTACTCAATTTTGCTTTTGTATCAACCGGCGTATGTGATGGTTTGCAATAGGACATGCCTACTTTTTCAATGATCTCATTAGCGTATTTCTTTTGACAGAAAAATAGACCACATGCATATTGAGTTACATCAATTCCCAAGAAATTGTTTAAAAGACTCAAATCCTTCATAGTAAATTCCGAATCAAGGAAAGTCATAATAGACTAGCGAAGTGACTCAGAAGATGTTGTGAGAATAATGTCATCCACATAGAGAAGAATATATGTATGTCATTACCTTTCTTATAAATGAACAAATACTAGCCAGACTTGTTGTGTGAGAACCCCAATGTGGTTATAAACCCTGCAAACCTATTATACCACACACTGGGTGCTTGTTTAAATTATATAATAATTTTTTCAATAAGAAGATATAATCTGGATGAGTCGGATCCTGGAAACCCAAAGGTTGGTGCAGGTAAAATATTTCTTGTAGGTGACCATGTAGAAATACATTATTTACGTCCAGTTGATGAATGGACTATGATTTTGACAATGCCAGAATGAGAACAGTCCTGATAGTCACTGGTTTAACCACTAGGTTAAACGTCTCACCTCAATCCATGTCAACCTGCTGAGATCTGTCATCACCAACAAGACGAGTTTTGTACCTCGTAAGAACCATCAAAATTCTTTTTATGAGATAAAACCCACATAGAAAGTATTATCTTTACATTATATGGATGAAGCATCAACTCCCATATCTTATTTTTAATAAGAGCATCAATTTAATCCCAGCATGTGACTTCCAATTCGGGTTGGTTAGAGTAGCTTTCAGATTTTTAGGAATATGTGATGGTTGGACTAAGGATATTAAATTAAAATGATGCTTGAGCCGAAAAATCCCATGCATTTCCTGGGTTTCAATGGATCGAAGATGGGATGAAACTTGGGACGAGGGACGTAGAGTCTCGGAAATAGTGTTGAGCCGAGAAGAATTAACTGTTTGGGCTTGGTTTGTTGGGCTCATTGGATGTGTTTGTGTAGTGTTGGAGGGCTTCCTTATTTGGATCAAGAAGGGTGGTGAGGCAGACTAGGTCGATGTCATGGAAGAGGAGCAGGGCTCCTTAATCGATCGCCCATTGGGGATTTTCTTTGGACCGAGACAATTTGTTGTCGTAAATGGGCCGGTCCAATACAGTCACTTAGTTGGACTGACGACAAGGAGGGTGCAGTGGTCCCCCTCATTTGGGTTTGCGGGGATGGGTTTTGTATATGGTATCTCAATATTAGATTCATCTCGTCGTTTAAAAAATCATATGAAGGTGGAGAAGATTTATGAGAGGTAGCAAATGGGAACATATACTCATCGAACACAACGTGACGAGAGATGATTATTTTTCAATGAGACATATTGTTATACCCCGTATTTCCAGAGTATGTACGCAGGGACGTACGTAGGAAATTTCGAACTTCAAGTAGGCTTGGCCGATTTAATTTTGTGCACAACACCCGGTTAGAGTCGTTTTTCGGCGAAACGTTTTCACAGCTTTCGTAGGGGAATTTCCGGCTATGCCATATTTTATTTTTGCGGATTTTTCCGAGAGACGAAACATTTTGGACCAACGGGAGGGCGACACTTGTCACCCTCCAATTGATGGATGTGAGGCGTTATTGTGGCCGATTGGAATGGCTTTAGTTGGTAGGATATTTGTGTGTTAGTTGGTTAAGGGGCACTTGGCAAGATCTTGGCCCTACACTTGCCTTGCACTTGGCATGATCTTGGCCATTGGTTGGCCATTGGTTGGCCTATAAATACCACTCTATGTTGAAGACTTTCTTCATCCTAAAATCTTCTAAGTGTTAAAATCCTCCCTCTCCTTCTTGTGGTTCTCGTCCAAAAGCCTTCCTCCCCTTGGCCGAGAGTTCCCCACAGTGGGTAGGCCGAGGGTATACACCCCCTCCTTGGGTGCTAGGGGTACCCACTAGCCTAGTTGTTTTCGTATAATACCCCTCTTGGTAGAAATACTCTCAAAAGTATTGTTATAATGCCCAAATTACCTTAGCCATATACCTTGTTGTATTCTAAGGTTATACCTATCTGAAAAGCCCGAAATACTATTATACTTACCGTCACCACCAACCAAAACCCTAAGGAAAATCTCCATGGTTAGTTGGAGTAGTATGTAGAAGTTGGTTAGAACTTCTAAGGGTAGTTTGGAGCGGGTTGGGCGCACGAGTGGAGCTAAACGATTGCCCAGATCGACTTTATACTCGGATAATTATGGGCTTATCGAGGTAAATATCTTGTCCTCTATTGTAATTGGAAATTACATGATTGTTAGACTATATAGTTGAAGTATACCGTATATATAGAATCGAGCGTTGTTGTCGCAATGTCTTTGGACTTAAGCCCAATAATAAGAAACCTTTTCAAGAAGAGTACTAAACTGCTTTTACATAGAACTGTATTACGAGACTTGTGTAGTAGTACCGTGAGTATAATTGTACCCGTTAGGGTTAGATGTATAACCCCCGTTGGCTTGGTAGCAGCCTCGATAGAGAGGAGATTTACGCCGGGTGGAGGTGCCGAATTTTCTCAGAGAATGTTCTACGGTTAGACCTAAATGTTAATAAGCGCCTTGTGGCCTTATAGGTTGAAGTACTACGTGGCGCGATCTACCGGGCTAAGGAGTAGCCGACGGTTTGAGGTACTTGGAGCATTTTGCTATTAGTCGATACTCCTCGCGAGGTATGTGAACCTCTTCCTATCTCTTCTAGCATGATCTGTGTGAACTATGTAGTACGGAGCGTCAGTGCTAAATGTATTTGATTGGTGTAAAACATAAAGTGTTATAACGGCTTTATGGAAGTTGGTTATAACAGCTTTATGTTGGTAAGAAAATACATGTGGTTTTTAAAAGGTAACTGATTTGAACTATAACTGGCTTGTTATGTATTAATAAAGAACTTGAAGTATTTCAAAAGATTTTTGAATCATTTTGAAAGAAGAAGTAATACTTGGTTTTTGAAAACTTAAGAGTTATACTAGCTTTATGGGAAGTTAGGTATAACGGCTTAAGAATGTTTTACTGATTTGAAATCGTAATGTATCGACAAACCACTGCGGTTAATAAAAGGAAATGTTTTGACTAATTAAGTATCATTAAAACCAGAGAAACTTCCATCTGCATAGAAGCTAAGATGAGACAAAATGATATTTCCTAGATCACTTCATTGTAATAAGATTGTTATAAAAAATAATATCATACTAACTTATAAGGATTAGGTTTCTCATATTTTTTAAAGTAGAATTTTATTCTTAAATGAATAAGAGTATGAAATTCGAAACCTTTCTAAAATGAGAAACTTGAACATTGGAAATTAGGCAAACTTGAACATTGGAAATTAGGCAAACTTGAACATTGGAAATTAGGCAAACTTGAACATTGGAAAGAATGTTGCTACTTGATTTTACAAAGAGAAGTAATTGATTTACTTTGAAAAGATAATCACTCTATTTTTATATACTACGTATTGTGTGATTTTTGTGAAGTAACGTATCTTTTAAAGATTTAATGTATGAAGTACTTTGGGGATAGAAATTCGAACTTGTTAGTAGAAAGTACCTTGTGTGAATAACTTGATTGTATTGGTTTGATAGCCTTGTAATACTTTCTTGTTGATTTGATGAGTAAGCATGTTAGGATGCTCGTGTGTTAGTATCTTGTGATTATTATGTAAGGGGTTATTATTGTTGTGCTTACGTTGTTAAGCGTTAAGCCCGCTAGAATTATTGTATCACATACCCCTTTGACTTATTATACCGAGGGCTTGCCACCCGATGCGGTCTTTACGGCCTATGCGGTCCTCGTGACTATGCGGAGCGGTAGCTCGAGGATTGATCATTCGGGTGTTTAGCACGACGCGGGATTCCTATGCGATCTGTTGAGACTATGCGGTCTTTTGAGACTATGCGGGTTGCGGGAGCCTAGGCGGATACCGAGGTTAGCCGCCGATCGCTGGTATACCTCAGCGATGCAGGACCATGATTCGAGAATACCTCATGCGGCTCCGTGTGACCTATGCGAGTCGCGAGAGTTCGAGGATAGACGCGCATTGATATTGCGGGCGGGCCGCCGATCATGTGGTGCGGTCTAGAAAGACCTCGGGATACAGTTTGTGGTATTTTTGGTACTGTGGGTCTTAGTAGTCGGCTATGCCTTCGTACTTACCCCGTACGGTTTTATTGTGATAACTTTGAGGGCGTGAGTCCCTGACTTGACATGACTGCTTATTTATTGTGAACTGTAGTTTGGTTATCATACATGTCTCCTGCTTTATATAGACTACTATGATTTCATTTACGATTTATTTTCGCCACATACTCTGCACTGTTAGATCGACCTCCTTCGGGGGGCTGCGTTCATGCCGCAGGTAAAGGTACACCAGTCGTTGATCCTCGCTCTTAGGATCACAGTTCAGCTTTTGGGAAGCTCCGTTTCTCCGGAGGCTTATCAGTGGTATAGTCCCCTGTCGTAGTAAGTGTTTACATTCAGGGGTTTGGCGGGGCCCTGTCCCGCCATTATTGTCGTATCATTTCTTAGAGGTCTGTAGTACTGTTGTGGGCAGAATTTGTAAGAGGGTTGTAACTGTTCGAATTGCTATTTATATATATACTGAAGGTAACCGCTTTTGGTTAGCCTGTCTTCTTATTTCACTGTCATTTTACATTGGTTTCATGTATTGTCTTTATGTTCCGCTGATTACTCTGATGTTGTGTCACTAGGGTGCCCGGGGTAAGGCACCGAATCGCCCCGAACGGTCGTTACAAAAGTGGTATCGAGCGATTAATCTCGGAAAGTGTCTACGCATCGTATCCAAGAGAGTTCGATTATCGGTGTGTTGTGCACCACACCAATAATCAGGAGGCTATAGGGTATTTAGGATTGGTTTCTATTCTTCTCACTCTGAGATCGTGCCTTAGAGCTGTGTTGTAAGTTGGACCCTCTAAACGTATTTCTTTCCCTTACCGTTATGCCTCCGCGTAGGGCAACCCCGCCTGCGAGGCGCGCACCAGGAACTGCGAGTAGAGTCCAGAGGGTTACGAGGGCATAGGCCCAATCATCACCTGAGTTAGGTGCTTCATTTGGGGATTTCGGCGACATCACTAGCCCCAGTAAAGTTTAGCACGGCGGCGGTTCCATCGCGCCATGATATTTGAATCTTCTGCCCACGATCGAACGATGAATATAGATTGCAAAGAGGCGACCGTTACTAGCTATGGATTTGGCTACAGAGTATACCGATGTATCGCGAGTCTTGATGACTACCTAAGAAGGTTGTGCAAAGCGGTAATCCTTCGATTGAAGCTTCGAGCATGGCCACGTATGCGGGCTTATGCGCGCAGCCGAGAAACGTGAGATCGGCGGGTTAACGGCGACAATGAAGAGGCCGAGCAGCAAGGTCCTTTGGTAACTTTCGAGGCGAGTCACCTCACCAGCAGATTTGATTATGCACATCCACCAGTGCAGAGTGGTCTTCCACGAATTTCAGGACGTTCGGGGTGTGCAGGAGTTGGCCAGAACTCCAGGGCTTCCGGTTCACAGTGTGACAGACGTCATCCCGGGGAATGTCGTCTTTTAGTTGGTACTTGTTGTACCTATGACCGTCAGGGTCTAATGTCGAAAGAGTGTCCTAGTAAGGAGGACTTAGCCTTCAGGATCGGTGGGTAGTTTGTCATCTCCTCACCATGGCGCTACTACGCGAGTGTTTGATTAGAACGATTAAGGGGAGTGAAACAGTAGTTACAGGTATATCTTTAACCCTCTAGAGTTTTGTTTATGTGATCAGGTGAGTATACCTTAAGTGCTATGTTCTGATAGCAGTGTGTTAGTTTTGATTAGATCATGGTTGTTTAACCGAGTAAGATGTTGAGGATAGAGAAAGTGTGAGCCTTGAGCTTTATACGTAGAGACCTTAGAGGTAAGGCCATCTCTGCAAAGGTGTAGTGTTATGTTTGATCCTTATAGGAGTGCATAGTGCACGTGAGCTATGTTTGTGGGATAAGTCCACGAGTAGTGAAATGAAAGAGGTAGTTGAGCTAAGAAGACCGCTAGGTTTTCGTAACGTGATTAGTGAGAGTTTTCCTTCGGGAGCTAGTATTGTGCGCGTTGCCGTCGGGTTGAGGCGCATTGCGTCAACCCGCAACCCGCTTGTTGGTGGGGTCGGTTGTGGTGCTTCCGGTGGTGGGATCACGAGGTGTTAGGCCCAAGTTTAGTTAACCAACAGACGAGTTCGTGGATGCGTTCGACCGGTGAGTCGGGCGATGGGCAGCCCATCGCGGTTTTTTTTCGGTCGACCGTTTACTACCGTGTGTTGAGTTATCAAAAGGTTGTAAGGCTGCACGGTGCCTACCTTCACCTTATGGCGACAGTGGAGCCTGTGTTACGCTGTTTTGTTTCGGAAGTTTTACCAGCAAGGTTAAGAACTCAGTGAGTCTCGAATCGCATTCACCCTGCGGTGTGTGGATTTGGGGTAGTTGTAGGGATTGTTGTCTCTGTAGAGGAGCGTTTAAGCTACCATTTCGGTGTTCGGATGTCGCCTTATGAAGCCTTGTAAGGCGGAAGTGTAAGTTGCGGCCGATTGGTTCGATGTTGGCAAGGTTCGCATATTGGTTCAGCTTGTTCCAAAGACCGTGGATAGTGAAGCTTGTCTAGAAGAAGTTCGCACTGTGGAAATCGTGCGGATGATCGGCGGCGACGCTTAGAGTTCGAGTTGGTCGGTCTTCTTGAAAGTACCACCCCGGGGAGGGTGTGACGAGTTTTGGAAAAACAGAGGGAACTTAGCCCGAGTTACTTTGGGCCCTTTTTGAGTTCATGTGAAGAATAGGCCAGGTTGCCTATATGTTAGTTCTTGCCGTCCGACTTAGGCGGTACGTCCGGTCTTTCGTATTGTTATGATCGGGAAGTATCGAAATCCATCCAGTGTTCCCGATTAATGATGACCCGTTAGAGATAGTAACCCCGAGTTTGAATCAAGCGATATCAAGAGTTTGGGTGTACGATAGCCGCAGTGATCGCATGCAGTCCGGTACCATTTGTTGGGTTGCCTGAGAAGGTTTATGCCTCGGGCAAAGTGACAAAAGTGGTATCATGTGGTAAGAATTCGAGTGTACGAGAAGGGTACGACACGTAAGGGAAGAAGCGAGCGTGTATGGCGAGCGTAGATGTGACCATTTCTTTTGTATGGAGAAAGAAGGAATTATATTTTAGACCACTTGGATGGGAGCGTTTGTGATGTTAGAGGTGTGTCCTCGTGGACTTGAGGTAAGTATTTTTGCGCAAGTTGGTTCAGTGGCCATGCGTGGCGAGATTGTTTTCGTAAGTATAGCGGTGAGGACTATACTGCGCGTTTGTTTAAGACTTAGAAGGAACATTCGACGAATGTTTCTAAGAGGAGAATGTTATACCGTATTTCCGCAGTATGCACGCAGGACGCACGAGGAAATTTCGAACTTCAAGTAGGCTTGGCCGATTTAATTTTGTGCACAACAATCTTAGAGTCGTTTTTAGCAAACGTTTTCCAACTTTCGTAGGGAATTTCCGGCTATGCCATATTTTATTTTGCGGATTTTTCCGAGAGGCGAAACATTTTGGACCAACGGGAGGCGACACTTGTCACCCTCCAATTGATGGATGTGAGGCGTTATTGTGGCCGATTGGAATGGCTTTAGTTGGTAGGATATTTGTGTGTTAGTTGGTTAAGGGGCACTTGGCAAGATCTTGGCCCTACACTTGCCTTGCACTTGGCATGATCTTCGCCATTGGTTGGCCATTGGTCGCCTATAAATACCACTCTATGTTGAAGACTTTCTTCATCCTAAAATCTTCTAAGTGTTAAAATCCTCCTCTCCCTTCTTGTGGTTCTCGTCAAAGCCTTCCCTCCCCTTGGCGAGTTCCCCAGTGGTAGGCCGGTAGGGTATACACCCTCCTGGGTGCTAGCCGTGGTACCCACTGCCTAGTTGTTTTCGTATAATACCCCCCCTCTTGGTAGAAATACTCTCAAAAGTATTGTTATAATGCCCAAATTACCTTAGCCATATACCTTGTTGTATTCTAAGGTTATACCTATACGAAAAGCCCAGAAATACTATTATACTTACCGTCAGTCACCAACCGAAACCCTAAGGAAAATCTCCATGGTTAGTTGGAGTAGTATGTAAGTTGGTTAGAACTTCTAAGGGTAGTTTGGAGCGGGTTGGGCGCACGGAGTGGAGCTAAGCGATTGCCCAGGATCGACTTTATACTCGGATAATTATGGGCTTATCGAGGTAAATATCTTGTCATCTATTGTAATTGGAAATTACATGATTGTTAGACTATATAGTTGAAGTATACTGTATATATAGAACTGAACGTTGTTGTCGGCAATGTCTTTGGACTTAAGCCTGAATAATAAGAAACCTTTTCGAAGAAGAGTACTAAACTGTTTTTACATAGGGCTGTATTACAGTAGACTTGTGTAGTAGTACCGTGGAGTAGAATTGTACCCGATAGGGTTAGCTGTATAACCCCCGGTTGGCTTGGTAGCGGCTCGATAGAGGAGGAGATTTACGTTGTCGGGGGGGGGAGGTCTTCTTGAATTTTACGTAGAATGTTCTACGGTTAGACCTAAATGTTAATAAGCGCCGTGTGGCCTTATAGGTTGAAGTACTATGTGTGGCGCGATCTCTGGGCTAAGGAGTAGCCGACGGTTTGAGGTACTTGAGCATTTTGCTATTAGTCGATACTCGTCGCGAGGTATGTGAACCTCTTCCTATCTCTTCTAGCATGATATGTGTGAACTATGTAGTACGGTGAGACGGGTGCTAAATGTATTTGATTGGTGTAAAACATAAAGTGTTATAACGGCTTTATGGAAGTTGGTTATATGACTTTATGTTGGTAAGAAAATACATGTGGTTTTTAAAAGGTAAATCGATTTGAACTATAAGCGGCTTGTTATGTATTAATAAAGAACTTGAAGTATTTCAAAAGATTTTTGAATCATTTTGAAAGAAGTAATACTTGGTTTTGAAAACTTAAGAGTTATACTAGCTTTATGGGAAGTTAGGTATAACGGCTTAAGAATGTTTCTTGATTTGAATCGTAATGTGTATCGACAAACCATTGCGGCGTTAAAAGGAAATGTTTTGACTAATTAAGTATCATTAAAACCAGTAGAAACTTCCATCTGCATAGAAGCTAAGATGAGACAAAATGATATTTCCTAGATCACGGCTGCTGTAATAAGATTGTTATAAACAAGAATATCCTACTCACATATAAGGCTTAGGTTTCTCAGATTGTTTAAAGGAGAATTATATTCTTAAATGAATAAGACTATGAACTACGAAACCTTTCTAAAATGAGAAACTTGAACATTGGAAATTAGGCAAACTTGAACATTGGAAATTAGGCAAACTTGAACATTGGAAATGAATGTTGCTACTTGATTTTACAAAGAGAAGTAATTGATTTACTTTAAAATGATAATCACTCTATTTTTATATACTACGGGTATTGTGTGATTTTTGTGAAGTAACGTATCTTTTAAAGATTTAATGTATGAAGTACTTTGGGGATAGGTACCCGAACTTGTTAGTAGAAAGTACCTTGTGTGAATAACTTGATTGTATTGGTTTGTGATAGCCTGGTAATACTTTCTTGTTGATTTGATGAGTAAGCATGTTAGGATGCTACGTGTGTTAGTATCTTGTGATTATTATGTAAGGGGGTTATTATTGTTGTGCTTACGTTGTTAAACGTTAAGCGCTGTAACGCTATTGTATCACATACCCCTTTGACTTATTATACCGAGGGCTTGCCACCCTTGATCGCGGGTCTTTACGGCTATGCGGTCCTCGTGACTATCGCGAGCGCGGTAGCTCGAGATTGATCATTCGGGTGTTTAGCCCGATGCGGGGATTCCTATGCGATGTTGAGACTATGCGGTCTTTTGAGACTATGCGGGTCGCGGAGCCTGGCAGATACCGAGGGTTAGCCGCTTCGATCGCGGTATACCTCGGGCGATGCAGGACCGTGATTCGAGAATACCTCATGCGGTCCGTGTGTGACCTATGCGAGTCGCGAGAGTTCGGATAGACGCGCGCATTGATATTGCGCGGCGGGGCCGATCGTGGTGCGGTCAGAAAGACCTCGGGATACGATTTGTGGTATTTTTGGTGCGTAGGTCTTAGTAGTCGGCTATGCCTTCGCACTTACCCCGCACGGTTTTATTGTGATAACTTTGAGGCGTGAGTCACGACTTGACATGATCGCTTATTTATCAGGAATCGAAGTTTGGTTATCATACATGTCTCGCTTTTATATAGACTACTATGATTTCATTTACTGATTTATTTTCGCCACATACTGCACTGTTGTCTTGACCTCCTTGGGCTGCGTTCATGCCGCAGTAAAGGTACACCCGCCGTTGATCCTCGCTCTTAGGATCACGGTTCACTAGGAAGCTCCGTTTCTCGAGGCTTATCAGGTATAGTCCTGCCGTAGTAAGTGTTTACATTCGTGGGTTTGGCCCCGCCCCGCCATTATTGTCGTATCATTTCTTAAGTGCAGTGTAATCTTGTGTAGGCGAATTTGTAAGAGGTTGTAATCGAATCGCTATTTATATATATACCAAGGTAACCGCTTGGTTAGTCTGTCTTCTTATTTCACTGTCATTTTACATTGGTTTCATGTATTGTCTTTATGTTCCGCTGATTACTCTGATGTTGTGTCACTAGGGTGCCCGGGGTAAGGCACCAGTAACGGGCCCCGGAACGGGTCGTTACACATATAATAACACTTATAGCCTCTATGATTTTGCGGGTATCCCAAAAATACACATGGAGTGGAATGGGCTTGAAGTTTGTTTATTGTTGTGGATGAAAATAATGGATAGCACAAACACAAGAAAACTCACAAATGTCTGTAGGACGGAAAACGATGGTATAACATTTGGTGGGTGATATGTTTGAGAGTAACTTGCTACGAATAATGTTTAGAAGATATGTGGGCATTTGAAAGGCATGATGCCAAAAAAATGGTGACATAGACGAATGCGCAAGAAGTGTGCGCATTAAATCATTGATTGTGCGGATTTTCATTCGGCTTTTCCATTTTGAGAAGAAGTATGTGGACATGAGGGACGTAATGACATACCATTTTTGTGACAAAAATCTTTAAATTGGTCATTTAATAATTCCCTCGCATTGTCACATTGATAACATTTTATGGACTTCTCAAATTGGGTTTGGATGAAGACACTAAATTGTTTAAAAATAATGGGAACTTGTGATTTTTTTCCAATTGGAAATGTCCACAAAAAATTAGTGAAATCATCAAAAATAAGTATATGGTACTTATGACCTGCCGAACTCAAAACCATGGATGCCCACAAATCACTATGTAATATATCAAATGGCATAATAGTATTTTATGAAGATAAAGAAAAATGGAATTTAACATGATTCCCGAAAATACAATACTGACAAACATGAGAGTCCAAAGTCGTTTACAATCAATCAATTTATTTTTGCTAAGAGAATTGAACATCGGTGCTCTCGGGTGTACCAAACGGTTATGCCATAACATAGGAGAAAGAGCAGCAAAAGTCGATGGAGTAGTGACTTGGTTGTTGGTAGTGGTGGTGATGGGATACAAATTCCACTGCTATTACACCTCATTATTGGGATCCCCGTCTGAAAATTCATCACAGAAAATCCAAACGGATCAAAATTAACAAAAATATTGTTGTCAGTAGTGAACCGACGCATAAATATCAAAATTTTAATGAGTTTGAGTACATGTAGGACATTATTCAATTATAAAGGTGGGTGGGGGAGAAGTTTTAATTTGCCAATACCACAAATTGGAATTTTTTGCCCACTGCCAATGATAATATTTTGATTACTGCTCATATTAAAATAAAATGAGAGATTACCTTGAGATGATTTCATATGTAATGTTGCCCTGGTGTCCATGTACCATGAGTCATCGGGAACATTGATACTTATGTTGTGCATGGCTTGCTCAATATCCGTTGGACCATAACTCGACGATGATGTTCCACCGACTGAAAAAACCTATTGTGGATGGCTGCCTAAAACACCAGGCTGCCTGTTTGAAATATTGGGTCGAGCCTACTAATTTGTTGGGTATGTGTAGTATGGCCCCACCTTTGTGGGTTCCGGGCCCAGCGAGATTCGACCCCACCGCCGTTGCACGAAAATTATGTGGTCGCGGTGGGTTTGTGTCACGACCAACCCGGGCATGACGGTGCCCTACCAGGCACCCTCTTATACCCTTACATCCCTTTCAAGACATAGGCCAAATAATAAATGAAAATTGTATATGTAGTAACAAGGCAAGTCGATGAGGCTGCCGCTATATATATATATATATATAAACGGGAACATCGCTACAACACAGTAGTACATCTGGCTACAATATAATACAATTCCCGCAAGTCCAGCCCACATATGAATACAAACCTCTAAGAGTTTGGACAGTAACCTATGACGGTACTGGGCCCCGCCCTACCCTTTAATGTATATAAGCCTACAATACCAGGGTCCGTACCAACATGAAAAGCCTCCAAAATAATGGAGTTTTTCCCAAAACTGAGTAGAGATCCTAAGAGCGAGGATCACCAAACTTCCTACCTAAACCTGTGGCATAAACGCAGCCCCCCGAAGGGGGCCAGTACAACAAGTATTAAGTATGTAAACATAAAGTACAGTAAATAAACCATAAATGGCCAAAAGATGACAGGGACAAGTATGAAAAACCTTACCAGCTCCAACCATGCCATATATAATAAAAGCCAATTGTATCTTGTATCACTGTACCACTGTACTTTATATAAACAAATGAGAGTCAACTGAGCCTTTTTAAAAGTAAGATCCACCGTGTCATTTCAAATTATGAATAAATACCATTTCAAAATATGAAATCAACCGTACCCCTTTCAAATATGAAATCATTACCATTTCAAAATATGAAAGTCATGTCAGGGTCATCCGCCCTCAGAATCATTATGCAATCTTATTCATGGAAATTGAACCCGCATGGGAATTGAACCCGCAACATGGAGAGCTAGTCCATGGAATAATATAATGCCATGGGACTCGAACCCACATACATCTATATATAATGTCGCCGGGTGAATAATATAATGTCATGGGACTCTAACCCACATACATATATGATGTCGCCGGGAGAATGATATAATGTCATGGTACTCTAACCCACATACATATATGATGTCGCCGAAAGAATGATATAATGTCATGGGACTCTAACCCACATACATATATGATGTCGTCGGGAGAATGATATAATGTCATGGGACTCTAACCCACATACATCTATACCTAAACTGCCCATCCAAGGTATACTGCCCGGCTCATTCTGGGACGCGGTTCCAATATAAAGGACTGTACACATATAACTAACAACTTCATTTTTAGAAAAGACCAAGACAATACCATGCCTTCCTTTTAAACAAACCAAGACAATACTATGTCTTCCTTTTTAGAATCATTAAAATGAACTTTCAGTTTAGAAATCCCAAAGCACTATCAAGTCAAGTAATTTATACTTTTCAAATCAAGTAACTCATTTCAAATACTACAATGAACCCGATTTGCCAAATTAATCCATTTTATGAGCCTTTAGCAGGCTATATATTAATAATGATCTTATCTAATTAGTTGTGAACCTAGAAAGTGTAAAACGAACTGGTTATATCTTAGCTTCTATGCAGATGGGAATTTTACTCATTTCAATATAATAGATTGTCGATTCCTTTTTCACTAACGCTGCAGTGGCTTGTTCGATATCTTTTCTCATTAGTGCTATAACTTAGCAAGATCAACTCGACTCAAATGCTTCCTAAAAACTCTTACCAACATCTCCCATAAGACTTGGTAAGGATTGTTAGGAACAATTTAGACATGCCTTAAGCATAGAATCAACAACATGATTACCCTTAACTTCTAAGAGTAGAATAACTTCCCTTTTTATAAAACCCGAAGTACTATTAATGAAATAGATAGAACCACTTCCTTTCTAGACAAACCAACTAGAACCATGTACGTCTGACACACATCTTTTTGATTTATAACCCCAAGACACTAACACCCATAGTATCAAGACACTTTCCACCTTTACGATCAAGTCAAGTATACTTTTAAACTCAAGTAACTTACTCTTTTAAAACCAAGGCACTTCTTTTTTTTAGATCAAGTTACTACACCTTTTAAATCAAGTAACCTATTCTTTCCAAATCAAGGAAACACCACAATGAAATCCTAATTCATTTAAAATCCTCATTTGGAAATTCAAGACACTTATAATATCAAGTATCATTTTATAAGGTCCATGCTCAAAGAAGATGGGAAGAGTTCACATACCTCTTCGGTTACTCCACACGCCAAGTAGAATACGCCGTAAGTAGTACTTCAACCTATAACGATAATAATACTTCTATCAACTTCATGATACTAGTATACATTTATACTACTCAATGAATCTCCTTTCTTTTACAAAAATTTGGGCAGAACTTCCCCCGTTTATACGTACTTTTTCACCTTTCCAGAAGGTCAATTTCATCAATAACCAAGGCACCAATTAAGGGCACAACCAAACAGCAACCAAGGTGATTCACACACTTATTTCTCACGTAAAAATAGTCCCTTAATTATGTAAAATAGTCCGCTAAAACAGTCCACTAATACAGTCCACTAATACAGTCCACTACTACAGTCCATTAGTACAGTCCACTAATACAGTTTTATAGTATTCTCGGCCAACTACTATAACCAAAACTGTTTTTCATAACTATATTCCAATACTTTTATATAAGTTATATCAACTTGTTAACAACAAGATTCCTTCATGTTTTAACATGTAATAGGTGATGATAACAACCACCATAACCAATGAATCCGACAATACCAAAACTGTCCACAATCGGCTAACATGCCAAGATGTGACATGTACTTCTTATTCTTCCTTCTTTTTAATCACAAGTTCATCCATTAATTACTACAACATGTAATATCCAATTACTTCAAGAGGAGGAATAATCCTTACCTTAAATATGCCCAAAATAATCCACTTAAAGTCGGTCCATAGTTTAGTCTTAGCTCATTATTCTTCAAGTTCCAATCACACACATGAATCTACTACAAGCTTGTAACCATCCTTCCTTCTTGTTTTACTTCCAAAAAGTTGAAGAACACACTAGGGTCTCAAGATCATTATACACGGCCCAAATGGTTTTGGAAGGTTTAGAGAGTTTATCTTGGCTCAACACTTGATTAGTATTCTTAATCTAGGAGAATAATCAACTCTTGTTCTTCCCTTGGCTATTGGTGTTCTCGAAAATAATAGGGAGAAGAGAGATTTTGGATGATGAAGATTATTATGCCAAGTCTCTAAGTCTTGCTATCACCTCTTATATAGATGAAATCTTACAAGTAGGGGACCTAAGTGGTCCACTTGTCTTGATGAAAATATCTCATAAATATCTTCCACACTTGTCCACTGATGAAAAATATCTCCCTTTAGTCATTCTTGCAATACATGTACATATATATGTACATATACATATATATGTATATAATTAGAGCTTTGCTAGACAAGTGGGGAGGACACATGTCACCCTTTTATTCGCCCGTAATTCTCTTCACAAAATATAAATCCAACACTTGGCCAAAATACTTACAATTTTGAACTCCCCAAATTGTGAAATTTTGATGGGCCTCATATTATCAATTCCATTACTTCATAATCCAATACTAAGCCCATAAATCCATATTAGGGAATCTAACTCCGAGTTAATAAATTTTTCGTCTTCACATTTTTCCGAAATTTTTCCATAAGAAAATGTACTCATACTATCCTTCCAATATTCAAACCTTAGTTTTCTAAGTACGTTCTCATATTAATTCCTTGGAAATACGGGGTGTAACAGTTTGACCCTGCTGCTGCCCGTGGCCTCCGCCTCCACTGGAGGTGTTTTCGCCTCTCCAGCCCCGCCAACTTCCATCATTATTTTTACCTTTGTTGTTATTGCGATTTTGACCCCTTTTTGGTCCATTATTGTTGCGATTTGAAGCCCCTCCCAAACCAGAATTTTGTGGGTTAAAATTATTTGTACACGTTGGTGGAAAGAAGGGCGGTGCCGACACTATTTTCCGCTGACGCCGCCTGCTTCACCTTTCGAGTTTCTTCAAGAATCAACCTCGAACGTGCCCCAGAGAATGGTGGTAGGGGATTGATTTGTTGAATGAATGTAGCCACACCATCAAATTATTCATTCAATACCGCAATTAATTAGAGAACTAACATTTGATTTGTTACACCCCGTAATTCCAGGTTAAGTTTAAAGAGAATGCACGTAAGGAATCAGGACTTTAAAGATTGGTACGAAAGGAAAAATTATTTTTCCAAAGGAAATCTTCCGAACTTCGGAAAGGAAAAATGTTCGTTGATGAGAATTAGATTCTCAAAAGGTGTTATTTGAGATGTGTGGAATTTATTAGAATTGTGGGAATTTATTTACGGTTTTGGCCACGTAGGGGCCCACCCGGGAAATTTTACGTTTTTGTGGGGCCCACGAGGTTTCCGATATTTTGACGAATTATGGAATATTTTAGCCCAATCGGGGGGCGACACATGTAACCCCCCCCCCCCCCCCCCACACACACATGGGCTTGGTCGAAATTGACCAAGGTTAAGTAGTCAAGTGACTAAGGTTAAGTGGATGATCAAGCTTGAGGTAATTAACCAAGTCAACTAGTCAAAGTTGACACAAGATATTTAATTGACCCAATTCTAGCCACACATTTGTTTTGATCTCACCCCTTGGTTGTAGTATATATCTACATTACTAGTGCAAGACTAGACAAATCCAACACTTAGAAAAAATCAAGAACTTTAGTGTGCAAAGAGAGGCTCTCGGCCAAGGCTCCCTTAGGAGAGAAAATTTTTGCAATCTTACTTCATAAATCTCAATATTCAAACCCAAGATCCCTAAAGGTATTCTAAGGATATCTCAACACAAAAATTCCGGAAAAACTATGTTTTTACGTTAGTCGCAACATGAAACCCTAAGGGGGTTTTCATAGTTGGAGTTGGAACTTGAAGAGCAGTTCTTCACAAGATTCTAAGGGTTGCAAATAGCGGATTGGAACGTCGAAAAGAGCTAAAGTTGATAGGATCGACTTTAGGTTTTGGATTGTATTTGGGCTTAAAGAGGTAATAATCTCCGTCTTGCTATTGTAATTCAAGATTTCATGTTGTAGTAGTTGATAGATGAGCATGTGATATTATGGAATGAAGGTTTATAATTGTTATGGAATTTGGAAGCCTTAAATTCGAAACCAAGCATGCTTAGCCCTTGAAATTGTAATTTATTCAGTTGTTAGTTATGATCGTCGCATGTTATATAAGAAGGGGATTATAGTTGTTATAATTGATTGCGGCTATATAACATGTTAGAATAACAACTTGGATTGAAAAGGAATTGGAAAAGAATAGATGTGGTGTTATCCTTGTGATTAGAAAATGGCCAAGAATATTGATGCTTTACTTTAATTGTGGGGCAGAATTTTACACGTCCTGTTAGGCGTGTAATCCCCTTTGGTTAGCTGAATTGTTGAGCCTTAAATGTGGCTTGTTGGTTGATGGATACAGGCCTTAAAAAAGGTGGAAAAGTACGTAGAAACAAAGGAAGTGCTGCCCGATTTTCCGTAGAATTAGAGGGCAATTATTTGGTATAAGTCTTACAATAGTAAGTATGATATTGATAGAAGTACTATGACCATTTTAGGTTGAAGTACTACGTGTATCAGAGTCTACTTGGCTTAAGGAATAGCCGATGAAGTTGAAGTACTTTGGAGCATTTTGCTACTTGTCGTATTGGTTAGTCGTCACGAGGTATGTGAACTTCTTCTTTCTATAGACATGAGTATTTTTATGGTATACTTGTCTTGTTGTTAGGAGTATACATGACTTGTTGTTTGAAGTATACTTGTCTTGTTAGTAGGACTATACATGACTTGATATTGAAGTATACTTGCCTTGTAGTTAGGAGTATACTTGCCTTGATATTAAAGTATACTTGCCTTGTTGTTAGGAGTATACTCGCCTTGATATTTGAAGTATAATTGCCTTGTTGTTAGGAGTATACATGACTTGTTCTTGAGTATACTTTCCTTGTCATAGGAAGTATTCATGTTATTGATTTTATGCTAAAGGCATGTCTAGAATATTCCTAAGTTCTTATCAAGTCTTATGGGGGATGTTGGTAAGAGTCGTTAGGAAGTATTGGAGTCTAGTTGACCTTGCTAAATTACTACACTAATGAAAAAAGGGACCGAACAAGCCATTGCAGCGTTAATGAAAATGTATCGGTAATCAATTACATTGAAATGAGTAGAATCTTCCATCTGCATAGAAACTAAGATGAGACAAAATTGTATTACATTTTCTAGATCATGGCTCAATGGACAAGATCGTTATAAACAAGTATAACCTATTCACGACTCATAAAAGTATTAATTTGGAAAGTACTTGAGACTTGAATTTCGAAAATATGTAGTGACTTGATTTATTGGAAGTAAGTAAATTGATTTTGAAAATATATAAGTCTTGATTATGCAAGTATAAGTCACTCTAATTACTTTAAAAGATTATGAGACTTTATTTTTCAAGTTATGGGACTTGATTCCAAAAAGTTAAGAGACTTGATATATTTTGAAAGTATGAGAATTTGTTTGAAAGTATATGATACTTGAATATTGAAAGTCAAGATATTGAGTTTATTTTGTTTCCTAACATTTCATGGTTTAAATCTTCTAATAAAGAAATGATGTACGAAGTACTTTGGGTCCAAATGCCCTAATACTTCATGAAATGATTCTTGTTATAACAAATGTATGTACGTAGTACTTTTGGAGTTCAACTCCCAAATAATACATGGTAACTAATGCCTTGATTTTCCAAATCATGTTTTTAATAGATTTTTGAAATGATAAGTGTCTTGATAGCGCCTTGATGGGTTCTAAAAGGAAAGGTGTGATAGCACCTTAGTTTCATAAGAGTTGTTATAATGGCTTTATGGGAAGTGGTTATAACTGTTTTTATGAAAAGTCTAAATATGGTTAATAGAATGAACTTGGTTTCATTATAGTACATGAAAGGAGTAACTAGAGTATAAAGCGTGTAGGTCGCTTGATTTGATGAAAAAGTAACTTGATGTTGCAGGGCTAGTGCCTTGGGATTTATATAAAGGAACAGACGCGCGAACGACGTTTAGTACTTTGGCTTGCTAAAATGATAATTGTATTGATTTGGTTTAAAGGAAGGCATGACACTGTCTTGATTGTATAAAATGATGGTTGTTCATTTTATTGTAATGAGAGTCAAAGATGATTTACCTGCATATGTTATTTATGATAGCCGGTTGTGCTAGTGTCATAGTATTTATTACGGGTCAATCCCCGGGTCATGTTGCATTTTGCCTATTCCGTGAAATTTCTCCCCACGATGTGAGGAATACCTCATGCGAGTCCGTAGGGCTCATGCGGGTGAAAAAGTCTCATGCGGGTGAAATAGTCCTATGCGAGGAATACCTCATGCGGGTCCACAAGATCCATGAGGGTGAAATAGTCTCATGCGGGTGAAATAGTCCCATGCGGGTTCAATTCCCATGATTATTCCATGGACTGCTACTCAATGATACGAGTATATCTATATATATACTCATTGCGGGTCTATAAGATCCATGCGGGTGAAATAGTCTCATGCGGGTGAAATAGTTCCATGAGTTGATTTTCTATTATTAAAAATGTTCAGTTTACTCTCATGATATCGAGTCCCTCACTAAAGGGGCGGGACACATCATAGGCATATAGACATGACAGTTGACTTTATATTATATCATGGATCGAAGCTGATGTTGGAATTCCACGCATCCTTCCGTCACGGGTTATACATTATACTTGTTACACGGCGGTGATGTTGTATTCCACGAGCATGCTTCTGTGATATTATATGCTGAGGGCAGGTGTCCCTGATCTTTCCATGATTTTCATATTTGAAAGTGGTACGGATGATACAAAGAGTGCGGTACTGATACAAGGGTTCAATTTGCTCACGATTTTTATACGGCACTAGAATCGTATTTGATTTTCATACTTACCCTGTCATTCTTTTGTACAGTTATGATCTTGTTTACTGTACTGTATTTTCGTTCCATACTTAGTACCTGTTGTACTGACCTCCTTCGGGGGGTTGCGTTCATGTTCGCATGTCTAGGTACACAATTGTGGATCCGTGAGCTTAGGATCCTTGTTCAGCATTTTGGGATAGCTCCAATGTTCTGGAGCTTGTCATTATGGATATGTATATTCAGAGGTACGACGGGGCCTTGTCCCGTCATAAAATTTGTCCAAACTCTTAGAAGTGCAGATTAATATGTAAATTGGGTCGCTAGAGTTGTATTTACATTGTTGAACAGTGTAGACCCTTTTTGGGTGATTTATATTATGGAAGTCTTATCGGCTTTGTCTTGGTTTTTAAAAAAAATGAGTGTTATTTATCTTCAGCGGTTTATTGTATTGTATGAATAGGAGGGTGCCCAGGTAGGCACTCCACGCCCGGGTTCGGGCGTGACATAATTATCACCACGCACTAACATTAGAAAGTTGATCGTGGCGGTTTCAACTCTTGGCAATATGTGGAGACGTTTGAAAAATCATCCAATTTTACATTGGTGAATTGATTTTCAAGATATACTGCTCTAGAAATTTTATTATCTTGAAAAATATTTTGTAAACGTTCCCAAGGCTGTTGAGTCGTAGAGTCCGGTTCCAAAATAGTGTGCAAAGGTCATTGGAGATTGTGTCATAAATCCATTGAAGAGCTATAACATCTAAACGATTTCATAACTTGGGTCCACAATGGTAGTTTCCGATGAAGACTTAGAAGGAATAATATGGTCTATGACCTCGTATGCTCGGCAATGAATTTTAAACAACTCCGCCAAGAAGAGTATTGCACTTTTTCCATCTCAAGGGTAATAGGAATAAAGTTCTTTACGTTGTTCACGGCAAGAGCTGGATGAAATTTTTGTTTGTCAGCCATTGTTGTCCAAGAAAATACAAGGGAAAAAATATGTAGAAAATAAATATTTTGGTGTGTAGAATAAGGAAGATGAAGAACCATAATTAGGGTTTTTGGCTATGAGTGGTTTTAGGGTTAGATTTTAGTTTTTAGGCCGAAAGGAAGATGGTTTCGGCTAGGGTTTGCCAAAAAAAATTCCGGTAGGCTTGAGGGGAGGCCGATGAGAATTACGGCAAAAACTTGGGAAGTTATTTTGTGGCTCTTGATACCATGAAGGAAATTAATCTCATTTTCTATTTCATTCCTAAGATTACAATTTATATAATGATGTACAAGATCATTCTATGACTAGTATTAAGGAAGATTTATCTAGTATCCTAATTATCATAATAATATGAATCTTATCTAATCATATGTACAATTACAGAAAGAGATCTTTTAATTTGGATAAGTACTATAAACATAAGAAAGAGAATGAAAAAAGATCTTTTTAATTTGTAACTCAAAATAATAATTCCTAAGTTGTAGTCTAATTTAAATGACGGTCGTCGATTATAGTAACCGGCTACAAATAGTAAAAAAAAATACTTAATATTTAAAATGACTTATAAAAATATAATGGATTTATTTTGAGTTTATATTGTCACGGAGCACTTTTAATTTCGCGCATAAAAGTTACTATCATAACTTGGCTCTTTATTGGTTTGTTTAAAAGAGTCACTATCTAAGTAATTTTGGAAAATTAGAAAACCATTTCTTGAAGGTTATTTTCGAAATCATTCTTTAAAAAGTATCAAAGAAAAGATAGGTAAGAGTTCTGATCCTGAAAAAGGTGTTAGGCACCTCGAAAGGGATCCGTACAATGCGGTTGACCTACTACTAGAAAGTATATATTTGCTTAAAAAACAAAAATGATTTAAAGAAATATGTATAAAGTATGAAAAATTTAGTAAACTTGTTCGTCCATGGCCATTTGAAAGGCAAAGAAGTTATAAAATCATCTTGATTTTAGTGAAAATTGGTTGAGCTTGTCTCAGATGATTTAAAAATAAAGGGTTTAACACTTTATTACTTTTCTAGGCTAAGACACTCAAATTTGTCTTTGAATAGAGTTCTACTTATTCTGTCCCAAAGTAATGCGAGTTCTTTCTTTTGAAATAATTCAAAAATCTCATCATATCAACAGCAGTACTAGTCTAGTTGACACGGAATCAAATGGTGCTGCTTATGATTGTTGGGTGTTCTTTCCCATTCTCATCTTTTAGGAGCTGTTAGGCATTTTTTCTTATGCGGCACTGGTCTTTAATTTTTGAACCTCTAATTTAAAATTTAAATATTTTTCTCTTTGTCTAAAAATTCATTGGTTCCAGGTTTGAATCCCTGAGTCATAAATTAAAAATAAATTCGTAAGAAGCAGATGTTTGTAGCAAAGTTAGGTTTATTCGGGCAAAATTAGGCTTATATCGACAGAAGTTTACCTTTAAGGCATAAATTTTCCTTAAAGCCTAATTTTGAGTAAAAATTTGTCTTATGGCAAATCTTTGCCGAATAGGCCTAATTTTGTCCGAATAAGCATATTTTTGCTAAAAACCTCGGCCTTGCGAAATTCTTTTTAATTTTTACCTGAGTAGTGGTTCGAATTCATAACCTCGGAGTATTAGGCGAAAGACAAAAACTAAATATTTTAAATTTAATGAACAAAAATTAAAGACCACCACAAAATTAGAGCATTCGTGCGGGAAAAAAAAGGCCCAACAAATAGTGTAGGATTTGCTTAGAAAAATATGAAAAGTTTCTCTGGAATTGTTTTTCATTTCGCTTTGTATTTTTTTTTTAAACCAAACCAGGAAAAAAATTCTTAATTTAATGAAAAAGAATCTGTTAGAATATTTTTTTCAAAGTTTTGATGTTAGTATAGACAATAAAAAAACAAAAATAGCAGCCCATTAATTAGTCTGTATAACAATCGCTTAGCTCTAAAAGATGGTTTATAATAACCCTAAATAAATCTAGTCATATTAATTAGGATTCTCTGATAGAAATCTGTATAACAGAAAATTAGACAAAAATTCTACAACTTTAAAAGGGAAAAGGGTCAAAATACTCCTATACTTTGGGAAAAGGACTAAAAATATCTCGTTATGAATTTGGGTTAAAAATGCCCCTCCCGTCATTAAAATTTCCAAATATACTCCTCTTTTAACAAAAATCCTCAAATTCCTCCAAATAATCTGATTTTAATTTTTAAACCGGTTACATTACTTTATGTATTACAACATTCTTCTTGCCCCAGAATTATAATTTTCCATTTCGTTGCCTCTTCCTTTGCTGAAACCACACCCTTGAACCTCACTATTACAAATCCATTCCCTTATTTTCATTTCACAATTTACCCAATTCAAGATATTGCAGCCGTGGCAGGACTCATTTCAACCTCAATCCGATCTGCTTTAGACTGTTTGTTAAATTATGTTCACAATTATCTTGTTGATCATCTTCCTCGACACCTTAATAAGGTCGTTTATCTCGATTCAGAACTTGTTCTAGTAAACGACATTGCTAAATTAGCTGTTACACCTCTAACTAGGATGGCAGGTGGGTACAATTCTGCGGATTCTCCACTGCACCCGCCTCTGTTGGGGCGGGTATGAATTTAACTTTGGCGGATAGTAGGCGGGTATGGATATTGAAAATGTACACGCCATGGGTGACGGATAGGTGGTGGATTTGTAGTTATACCCGCCTCATACCCGCCTCCCCCTCCCCGCATCCAACCGCCCGCTTACCCGCCCCATAAGCCCAATAATAGTTGTAGTAGTCCGTAATCCCATAAGCCCAATGTCAATAATAAGTGAGTATGCAAAATCCTACTCACTTCAGCCTTCACTTTTGTCCTCCCTCATCTTAGTTTTCTCTCTTCTCTCAACTGTTGCAGTTGTTTTCACTGTCGTTTCTCTTTACACTTCAAAAAGAAATATCTTTCTCCTCAATAATCACAGCTATTCCTAGCATTTTACGACGTTTGTTCGTCACTTTCATATGAGTTTTTCTCTCCATGTTTGTTTACAATGTTGTCATGTCTTTTTTCATTGTACTTACGTTAATTTCCTTTGAAAGCAAGAACAAGAACAGTGTTGCTACGTTTTGGGTCTCTATTTTTGTCCTCACTGTTTTCTTCCTTGTGGTGCATGTGTTATTTAAGTGCTTTATGGCATCTTCTAGTGTTATTACTTTTCTTGAACCTACACAAGGTTTGTCAGCTATAAAGAAGAGTTATGAGTTGTTGAGGGGAAGATTAGGGTTGTTGCCGTGCTTGTGTTAGGGTATTTGGTGATATTTGGTGTGGCTAGTAGTGCTTTTGGATCAATTGTGGTTGATGGTGGTGGTAAGTATAGTGGTTTTGCTAGGGTTTTGATTGATGGGGTGTTGATTGGTGTACTATTTTGTATTGATCACGAATGAATTGACACTACAACAAATTGGTTCAAAGAGGGCGATTGTAGTCGCCCTATTTGGTTGGAATATCACCCCCTTAGATCAAAGGAACGATTTTTAGTCGCCCTTCAAATCGGCTTAGATAAAAAAGGGTGATTTTTCAAGTCGCCCTCTTTGGTAAGTACCAAATAGGGTGACTACAATCGTCCTTTTTGATGAATCTCAAAAAGGGCGACTCTAGTCGCCCTATTTGAGATGGTTCAAACAACCACAATATTTCCAGTGAAAATCCCACAATGTAAGTCCAGGAGAGTAGAGTGTACGATCTTACCTCCACTTGATAGGTAGGCGGTACCCGGAGACCCTACCAAGATAGAGCATAAAATTAAATGCATCAATTGAGATTCGAACCCTGGTCTGAACTGTGACACTGTACTATTCTACCACTAGATCACTAGTTATGCAATATTAATCACCACAAATACAACCCCCTGCCAAGAATCGAACCCGGGCATCCTCAGTGGAATTGTGTCATTCTACCACAAAATCAGTCATCAATACTTGTTATATTTATACTCCTCATAATCATAAATCCCTTGGATTCGGATCTGAATATTTCGTATAATCGTAATTTTCGGATCAGATTCGGATCCGAATATTTCGGATATCCAAAAAATTGGATATCCGTAATTTTCCGATAATTTTGGATCGGAATTGAATCGGATTCGGATTCGAATATTTCAGATATCCAAAAAATCGAATATTCGTAATTTTCGGATAATTTCGGATCGAATTCGGATATCCAAAAATCGGATATTCGCAATTTTCGGATAATTTTGGATCGGATTCGGATATCCAAAAAATCGGATATTCGTAATTTTCGGATATTTCGGATCCGAATATTTCGGACATCCAAAAAATCGGATATTCATAATTTTTGGATAATTTCGGATCGAGTTCGGATTCGAATATTTCGGATATTCAAAAAATCAGATATTCGTAATTTTTGGATATTTTCGGATCGGATTCGGATTCGGATATTTCGGATATTCAAAAAATTGATATTCGTAATTTTCGGATCATTTAGGATCATATTTGGATCCGAATAGTTGGGATATCCAAAAAAATCGGATATTCGTAATTTTTGGATAATTTCGGATCGGATTCAGATATCCAAAAAATCAGATATTTATAATTTTCGGATCGAATTCCGAGACTTTGAGTTAAAAAGAGAATTAATCACGTTTGAAATTTTTAATCTTTAAAAGTAGATTTCAAATTGAACAAAAATTATAATTCTTATATCAAGAAGGACGATTTGCTCAAGTCGTCCCCCTTGCTAAGGCCAAATAGGACGAGTGAACTCATCCTTTTTGAGATATATAAAAAAGGGCGAGTTTGGTCGCCCTATTTGGCCTTCCAAAATGGGCGACTTGAGAAAATCGTCCTTCTTGATCTAAGAATTATAATTTTTGTTCAATTTGAAATCTACTTATAAAGATTAAAAATATCAATTAATATTAATAGTTTGTCAAATAATATATACAACACATGATGTTCTTACAATGTGCTTTTAATTTTCATAATTAATTAAATTAAAATATATCTAATTTGAAAATATACTATTATTTTTACAATATTATTTACAAATATAATATTATTAATTAATATATTTTCAAGACATAATATGTTTCTTAAATACCTAATTTAATATATCATTTATAATGACACATATTTGTCAACTATTAATTTTTATTTTTAATTGTGTAATTACATATGTGAGTTTTTGTAATTCTTAGATCAAGAAGGGAGATTTTATCAAGTCGTCCCCTTTGCTAAGGCCAAATAGGGCGAGTGAACTCGCCCTTTTTGAGATATATCAAAGAGGGCGAGTTTAATTTTCCTATTTGTCCTTAGAAAATGGGGCGACTTGAGAAAATCGTCCTTCTTGATGTAAGAATTATAATTTTTGTTCAATTTGAAATCTACTTTTAAAGGTTAAAATATCAATTACTATTAATAATTTCATAAATAATATATACAACACATGATGTTCTTACAAATATGTGTTTTTAATTTCATAATTAATTAAATTAAAATATATCTAATTTGAAAATATACTATTATTTTTACAATATTATTTACAAATATGTTATTATTAATTAATATATTTTCAAGAAATAATATGTATCTTAAATACCTAATTTAATATATCATTTATAATGACGCATATCAAGTATTAATTTTTATTTTTATTTGTGTAATTACATATGTGACTTTAATTAGCTTTGTAATTGTAAGATCAAGAAGAGAGATTTTCTCAAGTCGCCCCCTTTGGTAAGGACAAATAGGGCGATTAAACTCGCTCTTTTTGATGTATACCAAAAAGGGCGAGTTTAGTCGTCTTCTTTGCCTTCTCAACCAGGGCGATTTTTAGTCGCCTTCTTTGCCATCTCAACCAGGGAGAGTTTTAGTCGCCCTCTTTTCCATCTCAACCAGAGTGATTTTTAGTCGCCCTCTTTGCCTTCTCAACCAGGGCGATTTTTAGTCGTCCTGTTTGGTTAAATAAACTTAAATGTCATTTCTAAAGAAATACAAAATTGATCTTCATTATTTTATAAGACAGATCGAATTCGGATCTATGAGGGTAATTTATGATGAACGAAAGTCTATAATGCGACTTAATTTGAAAGGAGGGCTTTTAATATTTTCATCTTTAGTAATAGAAATAATAGATCAAAATCGCCTTTAATTAAAATGATATATATATTATCAACACTACAACAAATAGGTTCAAATATATATATATATATATTAACTATTTATATTTTGTAGTAATTTGATTTTTTTAATAAAATATGATAGATAAATTTAAACATCGAAACATTATGGGCAATGGAATAAAAGTTTAGAAATAAATTAAAATTTCAAAAGTAAGAAAATTACATATTTATTTATATCTTATTAAAAATAAATAATAAAAGCAAAATATAAAGTGGAGCAAAAAGGGCGACTTGAAAAAGTTGCCCCTTTTGATTCAGACAAAGAGGGCGACTTGACTTTAATCACATACTGAGCGCCGTCTACCCAGACAGTTATAACGGTCATTGAAAGTAAATAATTACTGGGCGCCGCCTACCCAGACAATAATTTCGGACGCTATGCTAATAATTAAAATGCATCACATTCAAACACTTAGCACATTTGTATATTATAAAGTAATATACCATTAATGATAATCATGGGTCTATTTGTCTAAACTTTAATTCTATGTCTATGCCAAACAGTCCCTAAATATTTTCTGATTTTAAAATTCTGATTTCAGAAATTCTGCAAACCTTTTAAAAAAATTACAGTTTAGTCCCTCAAGAATTTAAATGTTCAAATTGAACCCCATTAAATTCAGAAAATACAATTTTTACTCTCATAAAATATTTCCAGGTTTCAGGGACCCGTTTGCAATTTCCAAAACGTAAAATCAAATTTTCAAAAAGTTTCTTTAATTACAGATTTGCCCGAAAGGACCAAATATGTCCAATTTAAAATTTTATTTTTAGATTCTGAAACTCTTAATACTTTCAGATTCTAATTTCAAAATTTTTTCGTGATTTACACCGTGGCCTGCAGGAGGCCATGACGAAAGGTCGAGACGTAAAAAGCTGCAGACGGCCTCGTCGCCACCGCCTAACAGTGGCGCCGAGGCGATGTCCGAAATTTATTTTAAGCTTCTGGATGAACAGAGCCATGGAGCCGCCGCAAAACCCTAGTCAGCGCCACGATGCTCCATGGTGGAGTCGCGGCGCCTTTTCCCCAGAAACATAATTTCTGCAATTCTGAAACCCTAAAACTGATTTAGGCTCAGATTTGTAGATCTATTTCGTACCCCTTTCACTATTTTACAGCACGTTCATCGACCATCATCAAATTCCTTCTCGATTTTTGTCTCAATGCACCATGTTCGAATCGAACCGGTTACGCATATCACTTAGATGAGTTAGATCTGAATTACATCACTGTTTAATAGACCTGGAGACAAAACTATGTGTTCTTGGGATTTTAAGGTTTTAAAGCTTTTAAACGACATAAATCAAATTTAAATAAATCTTAACCCATATTATCATTAATATTCATTGTATAATCACACAAAACAGCTCAGACTCTGATACCACTGTAGGGTTTTGTCGGGTTTGTACACGCAACGAAATTTGAAAATTTATGTTTCAAATCCGACGACGGTCAAACTGTAGGTTGTTTATACAATGTAAATAACACAAGCAAGAATGTGATACTTCGAACGAAGACTTACATTGTAGATAGCAATATGATTTTTTTTAAGCTTGTGTAGTCTGAGGGTGCGCACGCAATAGTCCCTCGATTTGCAAGTCAAAGACTGTGATGTAATTTCTCCTTAGAAAGCTAGGAATTCCAGCAGAGTTTCAGTAGAGTTGAATCTTATGAAAAGATGGTGAGTAAAATCTGAGGCTAAACCATGTATATATAGCTGAATATATCAACTAGGGTTTCCCTCGTGGGCCAGGCCCATAAACCGAAATAGAGTGGGTCATTTCAGACCCAGTGGACGCGTATTGGCGCCGCGACGCTGATTAAGTGGCGCCACAGCGCTATGGCGTCGTGGCCCTGACTCACCTACGTCGTGGCCCTGCTCTATTTTTGCTTCTTTTTTTATTTTATTCTAATGTCTCGATTATCAACCGAACAATTATATACTCTCTGATTACATCTTTGAATCGACGATACAATTGACTTAGTGTTACCCTTCAGGCCTTTACATATTGACACTAATAACATTAGGGTCTACACGGAACTCCTAGACTGCGCCGGAAGACGAACTCAATATGTAAAGTTTAGCTACACGAAACATGTGAACTGAACCTCTATGTGGGAAGATAAAATCATTTCATTCATGACACACTCAATCAAGCTTAGGATTTGTCAAGTGTCTATCCAAATGGCTTGATCATTATAACTCATCTATATTAGTTGACAACAGGACCATATCAAATATATGTCCATTGCATTGGCCAATGACTTAGTCAACCTATTACCATATGAGTGTCTGAGTGTTCACTTGAATATATATCCAAGGAATGAATCCTAATCTTGGCTCACATACCACCTTTAATCTACTTTGTAATGCACCCAAAACAAGCTGCGTCTCAACCTATAAGGCATTTGAGCTTAGGACATGATCAAAGTACATTAATCCGTAAACAATGTGATATTGTTACACCCCGTAGTTTCAGGGCATATAAGTGAGAAAGTAAGTAATGAAATAAGATTTGAATGTTGGAAGGAAAGTATATTTACATTTTCTGATATGGAAAAAATTTGGATAAAAAAATGTGACGACGAGAATTTATATTAGTGGTTGAATTCTTTCCAAATGGAGTTATGGACTTAGGATTGTATTATTAAATCTTGGCATTAAGAATATGAGCCAATTGAAAATTTCACAATTTTGGGGGGGTGTCCATCGAAATTTTAAGTATTTTGGCTAAGTATGAAATTATTTTTGTTAAGAGAATTATGGGCGAATAAGAGGGTGACACGTGTCCCTCCCCACTTGTGTAACAAAACTCTAATTATATATATGTATATGTATTGCAATATTGACTAAGTGTGGGAGATATTATAGTGAAGATAAGTGGACAAGTGGGTCCCTCTCCACTTGTGCTACATACACCTTATATGCACAAGTCTTGGAAGACTTTGTGTATCACAAAATATCTTCATCCAAACTCTCCTTAACCTCTCTTATATCTTCCTTAAGCTCCAAGTTCTCGAAATCCTAGCCAAAGTGAAGAACAAGATTAAGTTATTTTTCAAGATTAAGCACCTTAACCAAGTTCTAAGCTAAGTTAACTCTCCAAAATAGTGAGAGGTGGTGGTTGGCCGATTCTGCCTTGGAAACTCCTAAACTTGGAGATGAACTTTTTGGAAGTAAAACAAGAAGGGAAGATGATTACAAGCTTGTAGAGGATACATGAGTGTGATTGGAACTTGAAGAAGTGGAGCTACACGAAAACAGTGGCCGAAAGTTAGTGGACTGTTTTGAGCAAAATTTAAGGTAAGAGTCTTCTTCCTCTTGAAGTAATTGGATATTTGTTATACCCCGTATTTCCAGAGTATGTACGTAAGGACGTACGTACAAAAGTTTAAGCCTTAAGTAGGCAAAGTGGCGAAATTTGTACACAACTAGCGAAAAGAGTCGTTTTCCGACGAAACTTTTTACAAACTTTGCGAAGGGAAAATTCCGGCTATGTCATTTATTATTTTTGCGGATTTTTCCGAGAGATGAAATATTTTGGACCAACGGGAGGGTGACACTTGTCACCCTCATTGGACGACAACATTGGGCCAAAGTGGACGATTTTCTTGGCTTTTCTTTAGTCAAGGTTAGGTAGGATATTTTGTGTAGTAGATGGATAAGGGCACATGGATGAATCCTCACCCTACACTTGCATGGCACTTGGCTTCATCTTGGCTATTGGTTGGCCATTGGTTGGCCTATAAATACCCCCCTTAGTTGATGAACTTCTTCACCCAAAAATTGTTCTAAGTCTTGAAAGCCCTCTCCCTTTGTGTCAAGTTCGCCCTAGCCTCCTCCCCTGTGAGGCCCTCGCCGAGAGCCCTCCTCGGCCGAAAGTACCCCTCCTAGGGGTGCTAGCCGAAACCTACCCCCCTCCTTGTGGTGTTGTTCTCGTGAAAATACCCCCCCCTCTTGGTAGAGAATACTCTCCAAGTATTGTTACTATACCCAAATACCTTGGCCCAAATACCTTGGCCCAAATACCTTGCAGTATTCCCAAGGTTACCTCTATACGAAAAGCCCAGAAATACTATTATACTTCCCTTAAGTCACAAAAACGAAATCCTAAGGAAAATCTTCACAGTTGGTTGAAGTATTAGGAGGAGGTTTCGTAGAACTTCTAAGGGTTGTTTGGAGCGGGTTGGAGCACCCGGAGTAGGAGCTAAACGTTGCTCAGGATCGACATTAAACTTGGATAATTTTGGGCTTACCGAGGTAAATAATCTTATCCTTCTATTGTAATTGGAAATTACATACTGTAGTTGTATAGAAATGAATATAAGATTCATAGAAGGGAATTGAACTGTAATAGAAGAATATTACAGAAAAGACTTGAACTGAAATCCCATCAGAAGAGTATTAAAGTAGAAGTTTAAACTGTACTTACAAGGACTGTATTTACAGTAGACTTATAACCTTTATTGGTTGAATGTTCTGCAAGTAGCATGTACTACTTGGAAGGTGGACAAGGCTAGCCGGATTATAGCCGTGGAGCGTTTTGCTAATAGTCGATAATCGTCGCGAGGTATGTGATTCTTCCTACACTCTTGAGCATGATATTTTAAAGGAATATATATAGTACGGTAGACGTACTGTTATACCCCGTAGTTCTGACCCTACGTATGGGAGCGTACGAAAGCGTGTAAGACTTAAAAATTTTAAGGATAGGTTGACGGGTCGTTCCGGACGGGTTTTAGTCAACTTTGAGGCGGGTTATGACCCGGTACATTGAGAGTTCCTAAGTATTTTAAGGGCCTAGGCGTAGTTCGTTGAGTCCGATTCCAACGCAACCAACCGCTCGCCGATAGGACGTCGGAGTAGAAAGTTATGAGAGTTACAAGTTCAGTGCGCAGTCGGACATAAATGTGTTTGAAGCGGCATGCGCGGCCGGATCTGAACGCGCCGGATCTGAGCCGCGCGCCTAAAGATCTGGAGGGTCACTGAAGTTGCAGCGCGCTGCCACGGATAGCGCGCGCACGAAAGTCCGCAGAGCTGCGGAGGTTCCATTGCCATGGCCGGCGCTGGCCGCGCGCCGAAGCGGGATTTTTGGGCGGAAAAACTTAGGAAAGTCTGATTTCTCTTTTAAAAAGGGCATGGGAGGGTGACAAGTGTCCCCCCCATCTGATTTCTTGCATGGCTTATATTGACCAAGTCTTGTAGACTTGGTCATCTCTCAAACATCTTCATCTCTCTAAAAATCAGCTCCTCCTTCTCTCTAAAAACCCAAGAAAAATCTGAAAGTTAAGAACAAGAAAAGGAAGCTTGTAGCTAGCTTGTTGGCATTATTGTGGTGGTGTTCTTGGCAAGGAAGCTAGCAATATTTGGAATAAGTTTTGGCTAAAACTTTAAGGTAACATTTCTTCCTTTAGAATTAGTTCTAGTGTTGCATGCTTAGAAGAAAGATCTTGTGGTAGTAAAATAATGCACTTAGAGTCATTGCATGCTAGAAAATGTGGTTTGGATATGAAGAATGGGTTAAGAAGAGATTATGAGCATGTTGTAGCCTAAAAACTACCTTAGAATTGTTAAGTGAATTGTTGTAAACTTATGTGCAGAATTTTGGGTGTGGAATCCCTTTGAATTGTTGGATTGATTGAGCCTTAAATGTGGTGTTTTGGATGATAAATTTGGCCTTGAGAAAGGTGGCAAAGTGAGTAGAAACAAAGGAAATGCTGCCCAATTTTCCTTAGAATTTAGTGACTTTGAACTTGGATTGTTCTACATTAAGATTAGAGGTTAATAAACGTATCATGACTATTATAGGTTGAAATATTACTTATAGTTTGGACTTGGCAAGTGGATTGACCAAAGAGGTATGTGAAGCTTTCCTATCTCTTGAGCATGAATAGATGAAACTATGTAGTACTGGTGACGTCAAGATTTGGTATTCTCACTTGTTTTAAGTATATAATGACTTGTTTCATTTTAAGAATGTATAATTCCCTTAGTTAGGAAAAAGGTATGATTTTACTAAAGTATAGAGTTAATATAACAACTTTATGGGAAGTTGGTTTATTAGCTTCATAAAAGGTTAATGAGAAGAGATTTTCTAAATAAGATAAGTATGTGAAGAGACAAATTGATTTTAAGGTATCAATTGTCCAAAGGTTTTTATGTATAAAGAAGAGTCATTTTTGAAAGAGTTGAAGCATATAGTACTTGGGTTAAACTCCCGGTGTTCTTTTATTAAAGATATGATTAAGTGCCTTAAGTAAACTAAAATGAGAGAGTATATGAACAAGACTAAAAGAAGTTATAAGTTTTCTTAACTTATTTATGATATGATGACAGTTTGAGATAGGGTAAGAGTATGTCTGAGGGGCAAGCCCCAAGATCGTCATACCACCTCCTTCAGTGTAAGAGTATGTCCGGCGGCCACCAAGATCGCCATACCATCCGCTTGAGCAAAGAGTATATACGGCGGGCAGATCCAAGATCGTTATACCATCCGCACCAAGATAAGAGTATATCCGGCGGCAAGCCCCAAGATCGTTATACCATCCGCCCGGTAAGAGTATATCCGAGG
The DNA here is from genome assembly GCA_029844215.1 of Przewalskia tangutica. Taxonomy (NCBI): domain Eukaryota; kingdom Viridiplantae; phylum Streptophyta; class Magnoliopsida; order Solanales; family Solanaceae; genus Przewalskia; species Przewalskia tangutica. The sequence continues at coordinate 1,960,544 of JAQGDG010000034.1, forward strand.
TACACCAAGATCGTTATACCATCCGCTTGGGTAAGAGTATATCCGGAGGAAAGTCCCCAAGATCGTTATACCACCATTCGTGGATTTGCTACCCATGATGCGAGGAATACCTCACGCGAGTCCTTATGGGCTTATGCGGTGAAATAGTCTCATGGCATGCACAACGACGCAGTGAGTACCTCACGCGGTCCACAGACCCACGCGGTGAAATAGTCCCGTGAGAATGGTTTTATTGATACTACGCGAGGTACCCTGTTTTGATCATGAGCCTCCTATTTTATGCAATATTATATATATATACTTGTCACTCTCATTGTTAGTAAGGCACAGTAAAAGGTATTTTATTGTCTTTCATGACTCCAGCTTGCTTTTAGACTTGATATCGTGATACGATTTTTCCGACTTTACATACTTGGTACATATTGTGTACTGACCCCCTTCCTCGGGGGGCTACGCTCATGCCGCAGGTAGAGGTAAGCAGGTGGTGGATCCTCATTCTTAGGATCACTCTTCCAAAGGTCGAAGCTCAATCCTCCTGACGCATTATTTTGGTACGGATTTCCCGATGCTATAGGTACTTTGTATATTCAGGGGTATGGCGGCCCCGTCCCGCCACGCTTGTTATCTTTAAGGTCCGTGGTCACATTTATGTTTTGGGCTATAAGAACCGGTTGTACTATTATACTTTTGTTAAGTATGTTTTATGGAAGGCACTTTACCACCGCCGATGATGTTACCTTTTTATACGTGATGTTATGTATGTTCCGCTATTCTCTCGACATATACAGATGTACCCTTGCAGGGTACCGCCGCCCCGGTTGGGTCGTGACAAAAGTGGTATCGAGCGCTTAGTCCTCGGAAAGTGTCCACGCACCATGTCTAGTAGAGTCTTGATTATCGTGTCGCGCACCACATCTATAATCGTGAGGTCGCAGGATATTTAGGATTGGTTTCCATTCTTTCACTCTAAGATCGTGCAATAGAGCTGAGTTATAGGTTGAATCTCCCCTGATGTTTTCCTTTATGTATCAGTTATGCCTCCACGCAAGGCAACCGCGCCCGTGGCGGCAAGGCACCGGTGAGTGCTGCTAGTGGGACGCGGAGAGTCACGAGGGCACAGGCCCAGTCCTTACAGGAGATGAAGTTTAGGGCGGCGAGTTCCACGTCGTCGCCAACCTTAGCAGAGTTCGAGGCCGGACGCGCCATCGAGACCGCGGACGAGCCTCCACCCCACAATGTGGCCCGAGTAGAGATTACGGAACAAATTCGATTCGACCAAAGATAGTGGCGGCAACACGCCGAGCGGCGCCAACCCAGAGCCGATAGCTTACGGATTCGGATTTCTTGGGTTGTCACCCACCCGAGTTCTATGGTTCGAGATTCGATGAGGATCCGCAGGAGTTTGTCCGGTAGTTACAGCGGACCATGCAGGTTCTTAGGGCATCGAGATCGAGTCATATACTAGCTTTCTACCGCACGCGATATTGCGTTGAACTGTTTGAGCCATGGGTATTGTCGAGGGTGAGGACGCTCTTCCGGTGATTGGGAGGAGTTCACGAGGCGTTCTAGACCACTTCTTGCCTCCCGAGGTGAGGAGAGCCCGCGAGATAGGTTCTTAACCTTGAGACAGATTCGGAGGACTATCGTGAGTACACTGAAGTTTGACTCGCCGGATATGCACACACCATTGTAGCTAATATGGCGCATGTGGTTCATAGATACGTGATGGACCGACCGTCACATGACATCGTGCTTGGGGTGGCTCTTCAGCCGTGGATGGATATTGCCGATGCAGCGCATTTACGCGGATTGAGGACAGAGAGACAGATCGGCTAGATTTGGGCCACCAAGAGGCCGTGACATCGGGTTCTCGTGGCGCTTTCGAGGCGGCCTCGGCAGACTAGATCCACCTTCCACCCAGACAGAGTGCTCCTTCACGCTTTTCCGCAGTGAGGTCCGATCCAGGGTTATTCGCGAGCGGTCGTGGCTCCAGACGCCGTTTTTCGAGGCGAGACCAGACTAATCGAGACCACCTACCTCTGCGCGCTCGATGCGTAGGTATCATCCGGCGAGCGCCGTATGGGTTCGAGGTCATGTTACTCTTGTGATGCAGGCCATCCAAGAAGGATTGTCCGCCCCAGCGGCGGAGCATTACGGTTCACCGACGGTTCATTCTTTGGATCTTCATCTTCGATGGTTAGACGCCCGAGGCGTGGTACTTATGGGCAAAGAGCCGCGCGCAGGTCGTGGTAGGGGTTCCAGCGGTCCTCGTAGCGCATATATGCTATGTCCGCCGACAGACTGCGAGGCGCCGCGATGTCGTCACAGGTACATTATTGGTTTCTTGCTGTGATGTATATGCTTTGATAGATCCAGGTTCTACCTTGTCCTACATATCTCCTCATATTGCCAGTAGAATAGGGATATAGCCCGAGTCCATAAGACCTTTTGAGGTGGCTACGCCAGTAGGTGATTCAGTGGTAGCTGAGCGAGTGTATAAGGCTTGTCCTATGACTATAGATAGTCGTCAGACCCTAGCCGACTTGATCGAGTTGGATATGACAGACTTTGATGTGATTATGGGTATGGATTGGCTAGCATCTTGCTATGCCAACGTGGACTGTAGAGAGATTAGTTCGTTCCGCTTTAGCGAGTGGCTATCGAGTGGAAGGGAATACTTTGCATCGCCGAGGTAAGTTTATTTCTTACCTCGGCTGGGAAGATGGTGCGGAAGGGTATATCTACCATCCGTTCGGATATTCGACATCGAGGTGAGGTACCGACCTTCGCCACCCCGGTTGTTAGAGAGTTTCGACGTATTCCCGCACGAAGCTTAGGTATCCTCCCGAGAGGAGATTGAGTTTTGTATTGATTTGGCGCCAGACACTCGACCGATATCTATTCCGCCATACAGGATGGCACCTGCCGAGTTGAAGGAATTGAAGGACCAGCTGAAAGATTTGCTAGAGAAAGACTTTATTAGGCCAAGTGTTTCTCCTTGGGGAGCACCAGTATTGTTTGTGAAGAAGAAGGATGGGACGCTGCGTATGTGTATTGATTACGAGCGGTGAACAAGGTAACTATCAAGAACGGATATCCTCCCGTGATTGACGATTTGTTTGACCACCGCAGTGGTGCAAAGTGTTTTTCAAGATAGACTGCGTCCGGTTATCATCAAAGTGCGAGTTAGAGAGACAGATATCCCAAAGATCGCATTCGGGACCGGTATGGGCACTATGAGTTCAGGTGATGTCTTTCGGGTTGACCAACGCCCAGCGGATTCATGGATTTGATGAATAGGTGTTCGTGCCATTCTGGATATGTTCGTTATAGTTTTCATTGATGATATCTTGGTGTATTCGCGCGCAGCGAGGAGCATACGCATCATTTGAGGACGGTATTGAGTCCTCCGAGACCGGCAGCCAGATGCCAAGTTCTCGGCGAAGTTCGCCGGCGCTGGCTTTCTTGGCATGTTATCGGGCCGATGGTATTCGGGTTGATACCGTAACGCCCGAACCCGGCCCGCCATCGTGCCTTACCCCGCACCCTAGTGATACAACATCGAGAAAATCAGCGGAATATACAACATGAATCATGAAACAAGAGATATCATAAATAAACAAAGCAACCAAAGCTTGCCTTCTGTAAATACATAAACCCGACGCTTATCCTTTTACAAACCCCGCCTACAACAAGGCAGCACTTAAGATTTATACAACAACTATGACGACAGGCTCTCGCCATACCCCGAATGTATAAGAACCTACAACTCAGTGGAACACATACCAAAGATAAGCCTCCGATTAAACGGAGCTTCCAAAAACGCCAAACGTGATCCTACAAGCGGATCGACACTAACGATTTCTACTGCAGATGAACGCAAACCAAGGAGGTCGACAACAGTACCAAGTATGTGAAATCAGAAAATATCAGAATGAAATCATACTAGTCTATATAAAGCAGGAGACATGTATGATAACCAAACTACAGTTCACAACATAAAAGCAGTCAAGTCAGGGACTCACGCCCTCAAAGTCACTACTCAAATATAACTATGGGTCTCACGCCCACCACATCCATCATGTTCGCATCATGGCCACATGCCCCTAATACAAAGACGGTAGACATGTCCATGATGCAACAATAATAACAAGGCCGCATGGCCACATGCCCCTAATACAAGACGGGTGTAGACATGCCCATGTAACTCAACAACAATATACTGTAGTCAACCCCGCCGCACGGCCACATGCCCCTGAATACAACATCGGTAGACACGCCCATGGAATGAAATAACCATATATCGGGTAATCAACCCGCCGCACGCCACATGCCCGAATACAACATCGGTGTAGACACGCCCATGGAATGAATAACCATATATCGGGTAATCAACCCGACGCACGGCCACATGCCCCGGAATCGTGCGGCGGTAGACACGTCCATGTGACATCAACAATAAGACAAGAATCAAAATGGAAACATACCCGTGGAATTCTCCATCACCGCCGACGCCCAAGTAAGTTCTCAATAAGTCAACCGCCTCTATCGAGACGCCAGAATACGTAAATACCACACTTGCACAACAAAGGCTATCATCACAAGCATAGGCAAGTTTCACAACAACAAGCATGGGCAAGTTTCACAACAACAAGCATAGGCAAGTTTCACACAACTCAAGGTACTTTCATTTTATGCCAAAGTCCGGGTTTTTAACCCCAAAGTACTACATACGTTAAGTCCTTTTAAAAGAGATCCATTACTTTTATAAAAGTCACCCGATACCCGTAGTATTAGAATGACCAACCCACATTCCCTTTCAAAATCAAGTAACAACATTCTTTCCTAAGTTCCGCTTTGCCTAGTTTCAATTACTCAAGTTTCTCATTTTCAAATGGTTTCATAGTTCATAAACTTAATCACTTGATTTCCTTTTTGAACAATTGAGTAGGTTATTCTTGTTTACAACATTCTTATTACAGCAGCCATGATCTAGAAAATGTATATCATTTTGTCTCATCTTAGTTTCTATGCAGATGGAGGTTTCTACTGGTTTTAATACAATACATCATTATTCAATACATTTTCCTTTATTAACGCTGCAGTGGTCTGTCGATACACATTCTCGATTTCCAAATCAAGAAACATAAAACCAAGTACTCATTACTCACGAATGAGGTTTCACACAAACATCCACATTAAAACAAATAAGTTAAGTCTCTTATCTCATAAGATCAAGTCTCTTAACTTCTAACATCAGTAAACTATTTTCTTTACCTCTCTTAAGACATTATACCTAACTCCCCATAAAGCTAGTATAACTCTTTTTAACCTTTAAAACCAAGTGTTACTTTCCTTTAAAAACGATTTATAAATTTTTTTGAAATACATCAAGTTCTTTATTATAACAAGCCAGTTATAATTCACATCAGTTCCCTTTTAAAAACCACAAAGTATTTTAAACACATGTACGTCTACCGTACTACATAGTTACACACATATCATGCTAGAAGAGATAGGAAGAGGTTCACATACCTCGCGACAGTATCGACTAATAGCAAAACGCTCCAAACACGCTACTCCTCGCCAAGTAAATCGCGCCACACGAGGTACTCAACCTATAAGGCCACAAGGCGCCTATTATCATCTAGACCACAACGTAGAATATTCTACGAAAATTGGCAAGATCTCCCCGCCACAACAGAAATCTCCTTCTCTATCGAGGCCGCTACCAAGCCAACCGGTGGGGTTTTACACGCCTAACCGACGTACAATTCTACTACACAAGAATACTACACAAGTCTCAGTAATACACCCTATGTAATTACATTCATCATTCTTAATTCTTCAGCTTAAGTCAAAAGACATTGCCACAAGATTAAGTATAGTTCTATATATAGTATACTTCAACTATATATTCTAACAACATGTAATTTCCAATTACAATAGAAGGACAAAGAGTGTTTACCTCGATAAGCCCATAATTATCCAAGTTAAATGTCGATCCTTAGCAACGCTTAGCTCCAACTCCGGTGCTCCACCCCGCTCAAACAACCCTTAGAAGTTCTAACCAACTTCTACTTAAATACTTCAACCAATCAATGAAGATTTTCTTAGGGTTTCGTTTGAGACTAAAGGGACAAAAGGTAGTATTTCCGACTCTACGATAGAGGTAACTTTGGAATACTACAAGGTAAAAGGCTAAGGTATTTTGGGCATTATAACAATACTGGAGGAGTATTTCAATACCACAAAGGGGATGTATTATACGAAACAACTAGGCTAGTGGGTACCCTACTAGACCTCACAAGGGGAAGGGAGACCTCTCGGCCAAGCTCCACAAAGGGGAGGGCTTGGACGAATTTCAACATACAAAGGGAGAGATTTCAAGACTTGAAATGATTTTGATGAAGAAAGTTCATCAACTAAGGGGTATTTATAGCAAACCCAAAGGCCAACCAATGGCCAAGATTTAGCCAAGTGCAAGGCAAGTGTAAGGCCAAGATCAAGCCAAGTGCACCCACAAAACACTCCACAAAACACTCCACAAAACAAGCCACAAAACTAGGCACAAAAGGGAGCCAATCGCCGAGGCCAACCAAGGCCTCTTGACGCCAAATCGCCCAACCTTCCATTTGCTTCCAATGCAGGTGACACATGCCACCTCCCGTTGGTCCAAAATGTTTCGCCTCTAAAAATCCGCAAAAATTAAAAATGACATAGCCGAAATTCCCTACGAAAGTCGTGGAAACGCTTTCAAAAAACGACTTAATCGGCACTGTGCCCAAATCAAATCCAATGCCTAACTTAAGGCTCAAATTTCAGACGCACGTCCATACGCATATACTCAAAATACGGTATAACATTCTTCCTTAGAAACATTCGTCCCGAATGTTCCTTCTAGGTCTCAAACAAACAGTACCAAGATAGTCTTCACCGCTATACTTATTTAAAACGATCATGCCACACCGCCATAAAACACACGCTCACTTCTCCCCTTCTCGTAGTACTGCCTCGAACACTCGAACTCGTTCTAGTATCCGTACCACACTTCGCCAACGCTTCGTTTCCAACCCTCGAGTCTCTACCTCAAACTTGGTCATCTCACTAACCTCGATTTCCCCTAAGGCCATTCCCGGCCTTCACGAACAGATTCTGATCGAACGTATCTATGAACTCATACGATGGTCATCTAAACTTGGGCCTAACACCCTCGTGACCGCCACCGCGACCACCCAGCTGACCCTTCCTCGAACGGACGCTGGCCCGCAACATGGCCCCAACCCGACCCATCAGAGTGCCAACTTCCTAGTTTCTTGATCCGAACATTCTTACCTCTACAGTCATGAAAGCTACCACTTCCATTTCACAGTACCCAGGGACTGATCACACCACCCTATCCCACGTACCCTACGCACTCGGCTAAAGGTCAAACATAAAATAGATCTTTTACTCAAGACGACCTTACCCGTAAGGTCTCAATCGTGACACGCCAGTGGTTCATACTTACCATGACCCCATACTTAGCCTCCCAACTAACCATGTTTTCTAACTCACAATTAACACAACGCTATTCGCACATAGCACATAATAATGAGATCATCATATCAAGATACCAAAACTCTGTAGGTTAAGGATATACCCGGCTACCGCTCCACTTCTAATCATAGCCTGCAGGCGCGCATAATCAGAGCGTGATGAACCACCATCGATCTCGGCGTCGAGTCGTCCGCTGAACCTCTCTTATAAGCACGCCTCTCTTCACATGGCCCTCGACGCCGCAGAATAACAAGCTCCTCGTACTACGACACTTCGAATGCGGTCTACCACATCGACCACACCGGCGTAGGGTGATCGACCGCCAACACCCCTACTCCCCGAACATCCAAACACCGAGCCCCGACCGCCTCAATATCCTGGGTCCCGGCGTCGGAGGACCACTCAGAATGGCGAGGTACAAAACTAGTATCCGAGGCGGTCCGCCTCGGGTCGCCAAAATATCCGGCCGCTCGCCTTCTTCTCGAAAGCGGTCCACCTGTCGATCTTCGCGCCTCGCACCCAAGTGCATGAGCTCAGATGCGGCAATGTCCATGCCCGGTGAAGGGAAACACCAACAACTCTCGCTAGGTAATCATCGAGCCCTCGTAACATATCGGCACTCGATCCTCCATACTAGCTACTAATGCGGAACATACCGCCAATGAGTCGAACTCACATTGTACTCGAATCAGACGCCGCTCGCCTCAACATCAAAAATCACTACCCGAGCCCTCTCATCCGCGAGGCAAGAAATGTGCCGTGAAGGCCCCGAAAACTCATCCCAAACGGCCGGAAGTGCATGCTCTCCCGAAAGCTCCCACGAAGTCAAACCAATCGATCGCGGTGTCACGCAAATGATGCGAACTAAATGTCACATCGCCTTCAAGCCTTGATCACCCGTGACGATCCTTCTGAATCGACGGATGAACTCCTGCGGATCATCCTCCGCCTCGACCAGTAAAACTCAAAGTGCTACAACTAAGGAAATCCCGTAGCCTCAAACTGCTCGCCTCGTGCACTACATGTGCCGCTGAACTGAACCGCCGGCCCACTTATCTCATATCTCGCCACAACTCGCCAATAATCGCCATCTCTCGCGACCATCTCTCCCGCCTGCATCGCGGGACCGAGGCTCGTGTATCGTAGTCTCGCAGCCACCGCCGCGCTCCAAACTCGCTGGTGCCGCGGCGCCGCAAAACTCGCCGTCAAGCACTACTCGTACTCGACGCCCGCGCTCGTACTTCTCTCAATCCCACTAGCAGCTCCTCGCCTTGCCCTCTTCGGGCCTCGTTGCCTTCGCAGGCATAATCGTAAAAACGAAACACGCCGAGGGTCCAACTTACAACACGCCTCTAAGGCACGATCTCGTAATGAGGAGAATGGAAACCAATCCTAAATGTCCTATAGCCTCCTCGATTATAGATGTGGTGCACAACACACCGATAATCAAGACTCTACTAGACACGGTTCAGAGACACTTTCCGAGGATTAATCGCTCGATACCACTTTTGTAACGCCCAAACTCGGTTCGCCATCGTGCCTTACCCCGGGCACCCTAGTGATACAACATCAGAGAAAATCAGCGGAATATACAACATGAATCATGAAACAAGAGATATCATAAATAAACAAAGCCAACCAAACAAGCTTTCAGTAAATACATAAACCCAACGCTTATCCTTTACAAACCCCGCCCACAATAAAGCATGCACTTAAGATTTATACAACAACTATGACGGACAGGCTCGCCATACCCTCGAATGTATAAGAACCTACAACTCAGTGGAACACATACCAAAGATAAGCCTCCGACGAACGAGCTTCCAAAAACGCTCAAACGTGATCCTACAAGCGGATCGACACCAACGCATTTCTACCGCAGATGAACGCACTTCAAGGAGGTCGATAACAGTACCAAGTATGTGAAATCAGAAATATCAGAAATGAAATCATACTAGTCTATATAAAGCAGAGACATGTATGATAACCAAACTACGCTCACAACATAACAAAGCCAAGTCGTGACTCACGCCTCAAAGTCACTACTCAAATATAACTATGGGTCTCACGCCCACCACATCCATCATGTTCGCATCATGGCCACATGCCCCGAATACAAAGACGGTGCAGACATGTCCATGATGCAACACAATAATAAGGCCGCACGCCACATGCCCCTAATACAAAGACGGTGTAGACATGCCCATGTAACCTCAACAACAATATACTAGGTAGTCAACCCCGCCGCACGCCACATGCCCCGAATACAACATCGGTAGACACGCCCATGGAATGTAAATAACCATATATCGTAATCAACCCGCCGCACGCCACATGCCCCGAATACAACATCGGTAGACACGCCCATGGAATGTAAATAACCATATATCGGGTAATCAACCCGCCGCATGGCCACATGCCCGAATCTGCGACGGTAGACATGCCCATGTGACATCAACAATAAGACAAGAATCAAAATGGAAACATACCCGGAATTCTCCATCACCGCCAAAGACGCCCAAGTAAGTTCTCAATAAGTCAACCTACTTATCGAGAGACGCCAGAATACGTAAATACCACACTTGCACAACAAAGGCTATCATCACAAGCATAGGCAAGTTTCACAACAACAAGCATGGGCAAGTTTCACAACAACAAGCATAGGCAAGTTTCACACAACTCAAGGTACTTTCATTTTATGCCAAAGTCCGGTTTTTAACCCCAAAGTACTACATACGTTAAGTCCTTTTAAAAGAGATCCATTACTTTTATAAAAGTCACCCGATACGTAGTATTAGAATGACCAACCCACATTCCCTTTCAAAATCAAGTAACAACATTCTTTTCCTAAGTTCCAGCTTTGCCTAGTTTCAATTACTCAAGTTTCATTTTCAAATGGTTTCATAGTTCATAAACTTAATCACTTGATTTCCTTTTTGAACAATTGAGTAGGTTATTCTTGTTTACAACATTCTTATTACAAAGACCATGATCTAGAAAATGTATATCATTTTGTCTCATCTTAGTTTCTATGCGGATGAGGTTTCTACCGGTTTTAATACAATACATCATTATTCAATACATTTTCCTTTATTAACGCCGCAGCGGTCCATCGATACACATTCTCGATTTCCAAATCAAGAAACATAAAACCAAGTACTCATTACTCACGAATGAGGTTTCACACAAACATCCACATTAAAACAAATAAGTTAAGTCTCTTATCTCATAAGATCAAGTCTCTTAACTTCTAACATCAGTAAACTATTTTCTTTACCTCTCTTAAGACATTATACCTAACTCCCCATAAAGCTAGTATAACTCTTTTTAACCTTTAAAACCAAGTGTTACTTTCCTTTAAAAACGATTTATAAATTTTTTTGAAATACATCAAGTTCTTTATTATAACAAGCCAGTTATAATTCACATCGCCCCTTTAAAAACCACAAAGTATTTTAAACACACGTACGCTTACCGTACATAGTTACACACATATCATGCTAGAAGAGATAGGAAGAGGTTCACATACCTCGCGACGAGTATCGACTAATAGCAAAACGCTCCAAACAACGGCCACTCCTCGCCAAGTAAATCGCGCCACACGAGGTACTTCAACCTATAAGGCCACAAGGCGCCTATTATCATCTAGACCACAACGTAGAATATTCTACGTAAAATTGGCAAAGATCTCCCGCCACAACAGAAATCTCCTTCTCTATCGAGGCCGCTACCAAGCCAACCGTGGGGTTTTACACGCCTAACCTGACGTGTACAATTCTACTACACAAGAATACTACACAAGTTCATCAGAATACACCCTATGTAATTACAGCTCGGGCTTAATTCTTCAGCTTAAGTCAAAAGACATTGCCACAAGATTAAGTATAGTTCTATATATAGTATACTTCAACTATATATTCTAACAACATGTAATTTCCAATTACAATAGAAGGACGATGAGTGTTTACCTCGATAAGCCCATAATTATCCAAGTTAAATGTCGATCCTTAGCAACGTTTAGCTCAACTCCGGTGCTCCACCCCGCTCCAAACAACCCTTAGAAGTTCTAACCAACTTCTACTTAAATACTTCAACCAATCAACGAAGATTTTCTTAGGGTTTGGTTTGAGACTAAAGTGGACAAAAGGTAGTATTTCCTGACTCTACGTATAGAGGTAACTTTGGAATACTACAAGGTAAAAGGCTAAGGTATTTTGGGCATTATAACAATACTGGAGGAGTATTTCAATACCACAAAGGGGATGTATTATACGAAACAACTAGGCTGTGGGGTACCCCACTAGACCTCACAAGTGGAAGGGAGACCTCTGCCAAGCTCCACAAAGGGGAGGGCTTGGACGAATTTCAACATACAAAGGGAGAGATTTCAAGACTTGAAATGATTTTGATGAAGAAAGTTCATCAACTAAGGGGTATTTATAGCAAACCCAAAGGCCAACCAATGGCCAAGATTTAGCCAAGTGCAAGGCAAGTGTAAGGCCAAGATCAAGCCAAGTGCACCCACAAAACACTCCACAAAACACTCCACAAAACAAGCCACAAAACTAGGCACAAATCGGTGGAGCCAAGGCCTCTTGGGCCAACCAGCCTCGACGCCCAAATCGCCCAACCTTCCATTTGTTTCAATGAGGGTGACACATGTCACCCTCCCGTTGGTCCAAAATGTTTCGCCTCTAAAAATCCGCAAAAATTAAAAATGACATAGCGAAATTCCCTACGAAAGTCAGAAACGTTTAAAAAACGACTTAATCGGCACTGTGCCCAAATCAAATCCAATGCCTAACTTAAGGCTCAAATTTCAGACGTGCGTCCATACGCATACCAAAATACGGTATAACAACAACAAGATTGAAGCAGTCAAGACATGGCGGACTCCACTACAAGCGGAGGTGCCCACTTTTGGGCCTCAGCAGTTATTATCGGTTTAGAGAAGTTTGCTTCTATTTCAAAGATTTTGACTAAGCCGACTCGGAAGGCACTATGTTCATGGTCGGATACTTGTGAGGAAAGTTTTCGGTTGCTAAAGGAGAAGTTGGCGACCTCCCAGCTTCTTACTCTTCCGCAGGCTTAGATGGATATGTGGTTTATCGCGACGGTGTCGGGCTTGGGTGCGTCGATGCAAGACGCATGAGTTATAGCTTATGCATCTCGACGCCTTAGGAAGCATGAAGAACTATCCCACGCATGACTTGGAGTGGCGCAGTGATTCATGCCTTAAAGATCCGAGACATTATTTATACGGAGTTCATGTGACATTTACACGCACCACAAGAGTCTCCAGACATCTTCAGGCAGGGAGCCGAACTTGCGGCATAGACGGTGGTTGGAGCTACTTAAGGATTACGATGTTGATATTCTATACCACTCAGGGAAGGCCAATGTGGTTGCAGATGCCCTTAGTCGTAGGTCGATGGGTAGTCTGTCTGATGTTCAGCCAGAGAAGAGGGGTATGGTCCGAGAGTTACATCAGCTAGCAAGCCTTGGGGTTCGTTTGGTTGATTCTGCTAGTGACGGTATTCGGGTTAGAGAGGTTGCCGAGTCTTCCATCGTCGAGGAGGTGAAGAGGCGACAGTATGAGGATCCGATTTTGGTACGGTACAGCGCGAAAGCCGTTGCGCAACAAGCAACGTCTCACTAGCGCGAAAGCCGTTGCGCTTGCAAGCGAAGTGGAATCACAAGAAATTTTCATACACCTAGGCCTAATTCCATCGATGAATCATTCGAGAACGAATTTCGCGAGACTAATCTAATCTTATTCAACCAACGATGGAATTAGCATGGTCGCGGTCTCGCTTCTTAACACGCGGCACACCAACTTGAAGTCTGATTTGAAAATATCTCTCTACCTTCACAAAACTTCTCGCGCCCTTCTCGTAGTTTTGACTTGCTCTTAGGCTACCGTTGACCGGCTTCGCGAGATCGAAATTGAAAGGGCCTTCAAAAAAGAGCGAGGAGCTGTGGCACTTTCTCAAATGGCTTCCGAACCAAGTCTTTCTGACGAGGCACCAGCTTTCTTTTTTGATCCCGCAGCTGCTTCTTTCCGATCGATATACAAGCAGTTGGGCGCGAAGCTTTCTTCGTGAAAAAACTCGTCCTTGTCACCGAGATTGTTATACCCCGTATTTCCAGAGTATGTACGTAAGGACGTACGTAGAAATTTGAACTTGTGATTTAGGCTTGGCCGAATTCTTTTTGTTCACAACACCCGATTTGAGTCGTTTTTCGACGAAACGTTTCCACAGCTTTCGTAGGGGAATTTCCGGCTATGTCATTTTTAATTTTATGGATTTTTCCGAGAGACGAAACATTTTGGACCAACGGGAGGGTGATACGTGTCACCTCACATCGAAGCAAAGCGGGCGCAACCCTTGGCCGACCGGGCTACTTATGGCCTTGATTTGTGCCTTGTTTTGTGCCTTGTTTTGTGGAGTGTTTTGTGGAGTAGGGTTAGGGTGCACATGGCTTGATTGGCCCTACACTTGCTATGCACTTGGCAAGATCTTGGCCATTGGTTGGCCTTGGCTTGTGCTATAAATACCTCTCCCTTTGATGAATTCTTCATCCTTTCCACAAATCTTCTAAGTGTTAAAATCCCTCCTCTCCTCTTGTTGACTCTCGTCCAAGAGCCCTCTCCCCTTTGAAAGGCCCCCTTGGCCGAGAGCCCTCTCCTCCAGTGGTCGGCCGAGAACCCCACTTAGTTGCTTTGTATAATACCCCTTTGTGGTGTTGAAATACTCTCAAAAGTATTGTTATAATGCCCAAATTACCTTAGCCGAATACCTTGTAGTATTCTAAGGTTATACCTATATGAAAAGCCCAAATACTATTATACTTCCCACACCACAAAACCGAAATCCTAGGAAAATCTCCATAGTCCGTTGGAGTATTGTGTAGAAGTTGGTTAGAACTTCTGGGTGGTTTAGAGCGGTTGGAGCGCCGAGTCGAGCTAAACGATTGCCCAGGATCGACTTTATACTTGGATAATTATGGGCTTATCGAGGTAAATATCTTGTCCTCTATTGTAATTGGAAATTACATGATTGTTAGACTACGATTGAAGTATACTATATGTAGAATCGAGCGTTGTTGTCGCAATGTCTTTTGACTTAAGCCCAAAAATAAGAAACCTTTCAAAGAAAGATCGAACTGTTTTTACATGGGACCAGACATGAGACTTGTGTAGCTTTTCCGTGAGGTAGAATTGTGGCACGTCCGTTAGATGTATGAACCCCCGGTTGGCTTGATAGCCACCCGATAGAGAGGAGATTTACGCTGGCAGTGGGAGGAAGTCTTGCGAATTTTCTCGTAGAATGTTCTACTGGCGGATCTAAATGTTAATAAGCGCCTGTGGCCTTATAGGTTGAAGTACTACGTATGGCGCGACCCATGGCTAAGAGTAGCCGACGGTTTGAAGTACTTGGGCGTTTTGCTATTAGTCGATACTCGTCGCGAGGTATGTGAACCTCTTCCTATCTCTTCTAGCATGATATGTGTGAACTATGTAGTGCGGTGACGCGTACGTGCTAAATGTATTTGATTGGTGTAAACATAAAGTGTTATAACGACTTTATGGGAAGTTGGTTATAACGACTTTATGTTGGTAAGAAAATACATGTGGTTTTTTTAAGGTAATCGTTTGAACTATAAGCGGCTTGTTATGTGTTAATAAAGAACTTGAAGTATTTCAAAAGATTTTTGAATCATTTTGAAAGAAGAAGTAATACTTGGTTTTGAAAACTTAAGAGTTATACTAGCTTTATGGGAAGTTAGTAAACGGCTTAAGAATGTTTTCTTGATTCGGAATCGAATGTGTATCGACAAACCACCGCAGGCGTTAATAAAAGGAAATGTTTTGACTAATTAAGTATTAATAAAACCAGAGAAACCTCCATCCGCATGTAAGCTAAGATGAGACAAAATGATATTTCCTAGATCATGGCTTCTGTAATAAGATTTTTATAAACAAGAATATCCTACTCACATATAAGGCTTATGTTTCTCAGATGGTTTAAAAGAGAATGATAGTCTTAAGTGATTAATACTATGAACTACGAAACCTTTCTAAAATGAGAAACTTGAACATTGGAAATTAGGCAAACTTGAACATTGGAAATTAGGCAAACTTGATCATTGGAAAAGAATGATTGCTACTTGATTTTACAAAGAGAAGTAATTGATTTACTTTAAAAGGATAGTCACTCTATTTTTATACTACGGGTATTGTGTGACATTGTGAAAGTAACGTATCTTTAAAGAGTTAATGTATGAAGTACTTGGGATAAACCCCGAACTTGTTGGCATATAGTAGAAAGTACCTTGTGTGTATAACTTGATTGTGTTGGTTTGTGATAGCCTGGTAATACTTTCTTGTTGATTGATAAGTAAACATGCTAGGATGCTACGTGTGTTAGTATCTTGTGATGTTGTAAAGGGTTTCCTTTGTTGTGCTTATGTTGCTTAACGATAAGTCGTTGTGTTAGTATTTACATCACTCATCTCTTGAGATGATTCCGGTTAAGCCGCCTCCACGCGGTAGACTCGGCGGTCGATGGACCTATGATTCGAGAATACCTCACGCAGTCCCGAGGGCCTATGCGAGCTACGAGTTCCGTGTTAGTGTGCGTCCTTTATGGGCATGCGGTCCATGTGGCCATGCGGACTGCGAAGTCCAGGACGATGCCGGGGAGTAGCTACCCTCGATGCGGGGAATACCTCATGCGGGCCGATGAGATTGGCCTATGCGGAGCTGCGGAAAGTTCCAGGGCTAGACGCGCACATTAGATACTGCGGGCAAGTGGCCAGCTTTGATCATGTGACGGTCTAGACAGATCTTATGATACAGTTCATGACCTTGTTGGTACTGTGGGTGTTAGTAGTCGGCTATGCCTTCGTACTTACCCTGTACGGTGTTATTATGGCACAGGTGGGACCTGGTGTTCATGTGTGTTCCTTGGTGCTTTTATATCATAAAGCTGGCTATGGCGAAGGTATTCCACGCATGATTGATGTGGGCGTGAGACCCATAGTTATTATTGAGTGATGACTTTGAGGGCGTGAGTCCCTGGCTTGACATGACTGCTTATTTATTTTAAACTGTAGTTTGGTTATCATACATGTCTCCTGCTTTGTATAGACTACTATGATTTCATTTACAGTATTTATTTTCGCCACATACTTACTGTTAGATCGACCTCCTTCGGGCTGCGTTCATGCCGCGGTAAAGGTACACCATGATCGATCCTCGCTCTTAGGGTCACAGTCGTTTGGGAAAGCTCCGTTTCTCCGAGGCTTATCGACGTATAGTCCCGTTGTTGTAGGTGTTTACATTCGGGTATGGCGGCCCTGTCTCGCCATGGTTGTTGTATAATATCTTAGAGGTCTGTAGTAATTATGTTGGCAGGGTTTGTAAAAGGTATTAAACTGTTCATTTGTACGAGATGTTATTTATATATATGCCGAAAGGCAAGTTTTCTCGACATCGTTTTGTACTTCATTTGTTTCATGTATGTTTTATGTTCCACTGACACTCGATGTTGTATCACTAGGGTGCCCGGTAAGGCACCGCCACGCCCGTTCGTCGTGACAAAAGTGGTATCGAGCGATTAATCCTCGGAAAGTGTCTACGCATCAGATCCAAGAGAGTCTTGACATCGGTGTGTTGTGCACCACACCAATAATCGCGAGGCTATAGGATATTTAGGATTGGTTTCTATTCTTCTCACTCGAGATCGTGCCTTAGAGCCGTGTTGTAAGTGGACCTCTAACGTATTTCTTTCCTCACCGATATGCCTCCGCGTAGGCAAAACCCGCCCAAGGGCAATGGCGGAGCCGCGAGTAGAGTTCGTGAGGGTTACGTGGCACAGCCCAATCATTACCTAGGTAATGCTTCATTCGGGATTTCGCGACGTCGCTAGCCCCAAAGCGAGTTTAAGACGCGGCGCGGCTCCTACCGCGCCATAATATGAACCTTCGCCCACGATCGAACAGAATATAGATTTCAGAGGCGACTCATTAACTATGGATTTGACTACCGGAGTATACCGATGTACCGCGAGTCTTGATGAATATCAACGAAAAGGTTGTGCAAGAGTAAGTTCTTGATTGAAGCTTCGAGCATGGCACGTATGCGGGCTTTGCGCGGCAGCCGAGGCGACGTAGAGATCGACGGGTTAACGGGCGAGTAGAAGAGGGCCAGAGCAGCAAGGTCCTTTGGTAACTTTCGAGGCGAGTCGCCTCACCAGCAGATTAGATTTGCACATCCACCAGTGCAGAGTGGTCTTCCACGGATTTCAGGACGTTCGCGGTATGCAGGAGTTGGTTAGAACTCCGTGGCTTCCGCTCATTGGCTGTGCACGTCATCCCGAATGTCGTCTTTAGTCGGGTACTTGTACCTATGACCGTCGTGGTCCGATGTCGAAAGAGTGTCCCGCAGTAAGGACTTAGCCTTCGTGATCGGTGGGTAGTTCGTCACCTTCCTTAGCTGCGCCTCACGGTGCTTTGATTAGAACGACTAGGAGTGAAGCAGAGATTCGTGCATATCCTTAACCCTCTGAGTTCATGTGTGATAAGATGGGTATATCATAAGTGCTATGTTTTGATAGCGATTGTGTTAATATTGTGATTAGAAATCTTGGTTAGTTAACCAAGTAAGATTTGGGGATAGAGGTGTGAGCCTTAGAGTTTTATACGCAGACCTTAGAGGTGAGGCCATCTCGAGAAAGGTGTAGTGTTATGTTTGATCCGTCAGTGCATAGTGCACGTGAGCTACGTTTGGGATAGGTCCCTAAGTAGTGTGGAATGAAAGGGGGTAGTTGAGCTAAGAAGACCGCTATATTTTCCTAGCATGATTAGTGAGAGTTTTCTTCGTGGAGCTAGCATTGTGCGCGTTGCCGGGTCGGGTTGAGGCCACGTTGCGGGTCAACCCGCCGCAGTTTGGTGGTGGGGCCGGTTTGTAGTGGTCCCGTCTTGTGTTAGGGTCACGAGGTGTTAGGCCCAGTTTAGTTGACCAACAGACGAGTTCGTGGACGCGTTCGACCAGATGGTTGGGCGACGGGGCAGCCCATCGTGTTCTTCTGGCCGGACCGTTCACTCAGCGATGTTGTTTTAACGTAAAGGTTGTAAGGCTGCACGGTGCCTACCTTCACCTTATGGCGCATGGAGCCAGTGGTACGGCTGTTTTGTTTCGGAAGTTTTACCAAACATGTGTTAAGAACTCGTGAGTCTCAGACCGCATTCGCCTCGGCCGGTGCTTGGATTTCGTGGATAGTGGGGATTGTTGTCTCTCGTGGAGGAGTGTTTAAGCTACCATTTCGGTTCTGATGTCACCTTTGAAGCCTCAGGGCGGAAGTGTAAAGTTGCGGCCGATTGGTTCGATGTTGGCAAGGTTCGCATAGGTTCAGCTTGTTCCACAGATCGTGGATAGTGTGAAGCTTGTCTAGAAGAAGTTCCGCAGCTCGGAGGAATCGTATGGATAATCGGCGACGACGCCAGAGTTCGTGTTGTGGCCGGTCTTCTGAAAGTACCACCGGAATGGTGTGACGAGCTTTGGAAAACAGAGAAACTTAGCCCGAGTTACTTTGGGCCTTTGAGAGTTCATGTGAAGAATAGGCCAGTTGCCTATATGTTAGCATTTGCCGTCCGACTTAGGAGGCGGGGCGTCCGGTCTTTCAGATGGTTATGTTCGGAAAGTATCGAAGATCCATCCGTAATGTTCCCGATTAATGATGCCCACGAAAGAGATAGTAACCCCGAAGTTTTGGAAACTAAAGCGATCGTAAATGTGGTAAGGGTTCGAGTGTACGACCTTCGTGATCGTGACGCGCCCGCACCATTTGTTGGGTCGCCGAGCAAGGCTCGCGACAAAGTGACAAAAGTGGTATCATTTTGGTGATGTTAGAAGTGTTTCCTCGTGGACTCGATGTAAGTTTTTATGCGCGGTGCTTCGTGGCCGATGTGGCGTGTTGGTTCGTAAGTATAGTAGTGAAGACTATCTTGCGCACGTTGTTTTGAGATTAGAAGGAACATTCGACGAATGTTTCTAAGAGGAGAATGTTATACCGTATTTCCGCAGTATGCGTAAGGGCGCACGAGAAATTTGAACTTGTGATTTAGGCTTGGCGAATTCTTTTTGTTCACAACACCCGATTTGAGTCGTTTCGACTAAACGTTTCACACCTTTCGTAGGGAATTTCCGCTATGTCATTTTTAATTTTTGCGGATTTTTCCGAGAGACGAAACATTTTGGACCAACGAGGGTGACATGTGTCACCCTCACATCGAAGCGGCAACCTTGGCCGAATTGGGCTACTATGGCCTTGATTTGGCCTTGTTTTGTGCCTTGTTTTCGCGAGTGTTTGTGGAGTAGGGTTAGTGCACATGGCTTGATCTTGCCCTACACTTGCTATGCACTTGACAAGATCTCGCCATTGGTCGCCTTGGCTCAGGCTATAAATACCCTCTCCCTTTGATGAATTCTTCATCCTTTCCACAAATCTTCTAAGTGTTAAAATCCCTCCTCTCCCTCTTGTGACTCTCGTCCAAGAGCCCCTCTCCCCTTTGAAAGGCCCCCTGGCCGAGAGCCCTCTCCCTCCTGGTGGCCGAGAACCCCTAGCCTAGTTGCTTCAGATAATACCCCCTTGTGGTGTTGAAATACTCTCAAAGTATTTTTATAATGCCCAATTACCTTAGCCGAATACCTTGTAGTATTCTAAGGTTATACCTATATGAAAAGCCCGTAAATACTATTATACTTCCCGCTACAAAACCGAAACCCTAGGAAAATCTCCATAGTCCGTTGGAGTATTGTGTGTTGGTTAGAACTTCTAAGGGTGGTTTAGAGCGGTTGGAGCGCCTGAGTCGAGCTAAACGATTGCCCAGATCGACTTTATACTTGGATAATTATGGGCTTATCGAGGTAAATATCTTGTCCTCTATTGTAATTGGAAATTACATGATTGTTAGACTACAGCCAAGTATACTATATGTAGAATCGAGCGTTGTTGTCGCGATGTCTTTTGACTTAAGCTCAAAAATAAGAAACCTTTTCGAAAGAAGAGTATCGAATCGTTTTACATAGATCAGACAATGAGACTTGTGTAGCTTTTCTCGCGAGGTAGAATTGTGCACGTCCGTTAGATGTATGAACCCCATGGTCGCTTGATACCGCCCGATAGAGAGGAGATTTACGCCGCTGGGGGGAGGTGTGCCGAATTTTCTGTAGAATGTTCTACGAGGGGATCTAATGTTAATAAGCGCCTTGTGGCCTTATAGGTTGAAGTACTACGATGGCGCGATCATCGCTAAGCGAGTAGCCGACTTGAAGTACTGAGCGCTTTGCTATTAGTCGATACTGCCGCGAGGTATGTGAACCTCTTCCTATCTCTTCTAGCATGATATGTGTGAACTATGTAGTACTAGACGTACATGTGCTAAATGTATTTGATTGGTGTAAAACATAAAGTGTTATAACGGCTTTATGGGAAGTTGGTTATAACAGCTTTATGTTGGTAAGAAAATACATGTGGTTTTTTTTAAGGTAACTGGTTTGAACTATAACTGGCTTGTTATGTGTTAATAAAGAACTTGAAGTATTTCACAAGATTTTGAATCATTTTGAAAGAAGAAGTAATACTTGGTTTTTGAAAACTTAAGAGTTATACTAGCTTTATGGGAAGTTAGGTATAACGGCTTAAGAATGTTTTGCTGATTCGGAAATCAGAATGTGTATCGACAAACCACTGCAGCGTTAATAAAAGGAAATGTTTTGACTAATTAAGTATTAATAAAACCAGAGAAACCTCCATCCGCATAAGCTAAGATGAGACAAAATGATATTTCCTAGATCATGGGATCTGTAATAAGATTTTTATAAACAAGAATATCCTACTCACATATAAGGCTTATGTTTCTCAGATGGTTTAAAAGAGAATGATAGTCTTAAGTGATTAATACTATGAACTACGAAACCTTTCTAAAATGAGAAACTTGAACATTGGAAATTAGGCAAACTTGAACATTGGAAATTAGGCAAACTTGATCATCGAAAAGAATGATTGTTACTTGATTTTACAAAGAGAAGTAATTGATTTACTTTAAAGGATAGTCACTCTATTTTTATACTACGTATGTGACATCGTGAAAGTAACGATCTTTTAAAGAGTTAATGTATGAAGTACTTTGGGGATAAAACCCGAACTTGTTGGCATATAGTAGAAAGTACCTCGTGTGTATAACTTGATTGTGTTGGTTTGTGATAGCCGTAATACTTTCTTGTTGATTGATAAGTAAACATGCTAGGATGCTACGTGTGTTAGTATCTTGTGATGTTGTGTGCGGTTTCTTTGTTTGTGCTTATGCTTAAGGATAAAGTGTTGTGTTAGTATTTTACATCACCATCTCGAGATGATTCCGGTTAAGCCGCCCGACGGTAGACTCAAAGTGTCGATGGACCTATGATTCGAGAATACCTACGCAGTCCCGGGCCTGCGCGAGCTACGAGAGTTCCGTGTTAGTGCGTCCTTTATGGGCATGCGTCCATGCGCTACGCGGATCGCGGGTCCGTGACGACGCCGGAGAGCTACCGACGGGAATACCTCACGCGGCCGATGAGATTGGCCTACGCGAGTCGCGGAAAGTTCCGTGGCTAGACGCCGACATTAGATATCGCGCAAGTGGCCGCTTTGATCACGTGACGGTAGACAGATCTTATGATACGCCTCATGACCTTGTTGGTACCGGGTGTTAGTAGTCGCTATGCCTTCGCATTTACCCTCAGACGGTGTTATTATGGCACGTGGGACCCGTGTTCATGTGTGTTCCTTCGTGCTTTATATCATAAATCGCCGAATGGGAAGGTATTCCACGCATGATTGATGTTGTGGCGTGAGACCCATAGCGTTATTATTGAGTGATGACTTTGAGGCGTGAGTCCCGGCTTGACATGATCGCTATTTATTTTAAATCAGAGTTTGGTTATCATACATGTCTCCCGCTTGTATAGACTACTATGATTTCATTTACTGATTTATTTTCGCCACATACTCTTGACTGGCGACCTCCTTTCGGGCCGCGTTCATGCCGCAGTAAAGGTACACCGCCATTGATCCTCGCCTTAGGGTCACAGTCAGCTGGGAAAGCTCCGCTTCTCCGAGGCTTATCACGTATAGTCCCCTGTTGTAGGTGTTTACATTCGTGGTATGGCGGCCCCGTCCCGCCATTGTTGTTGTATAATTTCTTAGAGGTCAGAGCGCTGTTGTGAAGGTGGTTTGTAAAAGGGATTAAACTGCTCATTTGTAAGAGTTGTTATTTATATATACGCCAAAGGCAAGTTTTCTCAGACATCGCTTTGTACTTCATTTGTTTCATGTATGTGTTTTATGTTCCACTGATTACTGATGTTGTATCACTAGGGTGCGGGTAGGCACCAACACGGCCCAGTTCGGTCGTGACAGACGCAGCTCTCCGTAGGAGAAGAGTCTATTCGAGTAGCGCACGAAGGTGCTAAGGGCGTTCGATGTGTTCCTCGATGTGGACAGACTTCACCACAGATTCTGGGGGAGGCACACAGTGCTCGTTATTCTATTCATCCGGGGTCGACTAAGATGTACCATGACCTCAGATGCGTGTATTGGTGGGACGGCCTAAAGAGGGACGTCTGAGTTCGTGGCACGCGAATTGTCGCAGGTTAAGATTGAGCACCGAAGCCCTGTCGTCACGCAGCCATTGATATTCGACTGGAAGTGGAGGTGATAAATATAGATTTTATTACCGGATACCTACCACTCAGAGGAAGCATGATTCCATTTGGGTGATTGTCGACCAGTCGAAATCACCCATTTTCTTCCAACGAACGACGCTAACCGAGGACTACGCCAGATTGTATATTAGGAGATTGTGAGACTCGCACGGTCCGGTGTCGATTATATCGAGAGGAGCCCGCCTCGGCTAACTGGAGGTCTTTTCGGCGGGATTAGGACACAGTGAGTCTCAAGACGGCTTCACCTCGTGATCGACGATGTGCCGAGCGCTATCCAGATTTCGAGGATATCTTTGCCGCTTCAGGTTATTGATTTCGAGGTAGCCGAGGATCATTTGCCTCGTGGAGTTTGCTTACAACAATAGCTACCATTCCAAAGATTCGATGGCGCCTTATGAGGCCTTATACGAGAAAGCGCAGTCACCGATAGGGTTCGAGGTGGAGAAGTCCGATTAGTCGGGCCGATTTAGTTAGCAGTGGATAAGGCGAAGCTTATCCAGAGCGGTTGTCAGCTCGTAGCCTGAAGTCGATGCAGATCATCGCGCCGACACTTGGAATTTGAGGTAGATGATTGGGTTTTCCTAAGGTATCGCCCATGGCGTGATGAGATTTGGAAAGAAAGGAGCTTAGCCCAAGGTACATCCGTATCGATTGTTCGTAGGGTAGGCAAGGTTGCATGAGTTAGATCTTCCGTCCGATTGGAGGCTGCATCCAATTTTTCATGTGTCCATGTTGCGGAAATGTATGGAGATCCATCTAGAGTGCACCTTGCTCGATGTCCAAGTGCGCAGAGTTATCGTATGAGGAGAGTCCCATAGCGATACTCGATCGTCAAAGTTAGATTCGACTTGGACGAAGACGGCTTCCGTCAATGTCCATGGCGAACGAGAACAGGAGGAAATGACGGGAAGGCAGAGGATGACATGATGAAAGTATCCTCACTTATTCCCTATACCTCCGTAACCTACTTTCCGCTTGTTAGTTTTGAGTTAGCATTTACGCCAAGATGTCATGGCTCATGGAGCTTTATTTGCAAAAGAATAGTTAAGAGGGTATATGTCGATAATGTGATTTGAGTAAGTTTGAAGGAACATTCGGACGAATGTTTCTAAGGGGAGAATGTTATACCCCGTAGTTCGAACCCTACGTATGAGAGCGCATTTAAAGTGTCGCGATCTGCCCGGCCCGTGGATCGTGCCTTACCCGCACCCAAGTAGTCATACATCGAGAAAATCGTGGAATATAGAACAAGACATGAAATAATTGTAAATGATACACAGCTTCGAGAAAAGGGTTGCTTTCGCATATATACATAAACCAAGGTTTGCAGCTACATCCCAACTGCATAACATGACTACTGCACTTAAGGAAACAAACAACTATGGCGACAGGCCCCGCCATACCGATCAGACAAAACTATCTACAACAGGAGATCATACCTAAAAGTAGAGCCTCCTAAGATGGAGCTCCCGACACCAACGCAAGAGATCCTAAGGATGTGGATCTAGCACTGCTGCCCTTACTCGCGGCATGAACGCAGCCCTCAAGGAGGCATAACAGGTACTAAGTATATGAAACTGTAAAGTACTTAAATGAAAACATATCATTTTAAAATCAGTTTTGCAAGTATGTATGAAACAACCAAGGGAACCGCACATGGTGCCACATCATAAACAAGAGCAACAATAGGTAAATCAGAATGTCTTTTCTAGGTCGAATGATCAAGCAGGCCAATTGCCGTAGTATCACCATGCAAGCCTAATCTCGACTCCCGTAGTCCGCATAGGCCACTCATATAGGCCCGCATAGGGTATGTAACCCCGCATCGAGGGTAGCTACTCCTCGGCATCGTCCTGGACTCGTAGTCCGCATGGCCACATAGACCGCATGAGGTATAACCCCGCATCACTAACTCGAACTCCCATAGCCCGCATAGGTCCTCGACCCGCATGCAGGTATTCTCAATCATGGTCCTGCATCACCGAGTCTACCCCGCATCGGAGGCACTAACCCCTGAATATGTCAAGAGGTGAGTGATATTATACTAACATAACAAATTATCGTTAAACAACATAAGCACAACAAGAATACTCTTATACAAACGCTACAAGACACTAACACACATAGCATCATATCATGTCTACTTATCAAACCATCTTATTATTCTTTCTCACAAATCAATATAAGTCCATTATAAACACATAGGCAAACTGCTTCTTTTATCATGCTTAAGTGGTTATACCTAACTTCTCATAAAGCTAGTATAACTCTTAAGCTTCGCTTTAAAACCAATTTGTTCTCTTCTCGCTTAAAAATGATTCAAGATTCTTTGAAATGCTTTCGATCCTTATTATTCAGCTTAAGTCGCAAGACATTGCCGTAAGTATTATTCAGCTTAAGTCAAAAGACATTGCCGTAGTTATTACTCGCTTAACACATGTACGCTCACCGCACTACATATATACTTTAAAATATCATGCTTTAGGAAGAATCACATACCTTCTCAAATGAAACCACCGCCAAGTCAATATGTCACGCAGAAATCAACCTATAATAGTCGACACGCCTATCAACGCCTAGACTACTCTTGTAAACAGCTTCTAAGCAGAGGGTTCTATATCCTACGGAAAATTGGGCAGCACTTCCTACCCTGAGCTACTCAAGTCTCATCAGAAAACAAATTCTATGTAAGTACAATTTGATTATTCTTCTTTAAACCCTTCATCGTGATAATACCAATTCTATTCTGTGATATTCTTCTAAGTATTTAATACTTATTCTTATACTACTACAGATGTATTCTCTAATTCAAAAGAGGTTAGGATTATTTACCCTGTAAGCCCAATAATATCCTAGATAAAAGTCGCACTGAGCAAGGTTTAGCTCCTAGGTTGTACGCCCAGAGTCTAAGAAACCTTAGAAGTTTTTCACAACTTCTACTAAGGACTAAAGGATTTGGGCTAGGTATTTTGGGCATTATAACAATACTAGAAGGCAACTTTTCTACCGGGAGGGGTGGATTTCTGCCAGCTAGTGGAGGGGTTGCCTCGCCAAGCTCACTCAAAGGGGGTGTTGGACGAAAGAGGCTACAAGGGAGAGGGAAGGATTTTCAAGACTTGAAAGGAATTTGTGGATGAAGAACTCTTCATCTTAAGGGGTATTTATAGGTCAAGCCATGGCCAACCAAGGGTCAAGATGATGCCAAGTGCAAGGCAAGTGTAGGGTGAAGATTTAGGCAAGTGTCCATTCTATCTACTACACACAAATATCCTACCAACTCCTTGATTGTGCAAAGGCACAAAAACGTGCCATCCTAGTCCAATTCGCCCAACGGACGATTCAAGTCCATCAATCGGAGGTGACAAGTGTCGCCTCCCGCTGGTCCAAAATGTTTCGCCTCTAAAAATCCGCAAAATTGGAAATGGCATAGCGGAATTTACCCTACGAAAGCCGTGGAAACGCTTCGCCGGAAACTATTCGCTTTGTGAGTCAGGCCCAAAACGTCCAAGGCCTAAACTTTAAGGCCAATCTTTGTGTACGTATTCCCTTACGTACATACTCCGGAAATACGTGGTATAACATTCTCCCCTCCTTAGAAACATTCGTCCCGAATGTTCCTTCCCAAGACAGATAACGATAAGATTATTCATAAATTAAACAGTTGCAAATGCCACACATGGCCACAGATCAACACTTAGGCAGAAACGGTAATGAAGATTTACAAGAGGAAAGTGAATTACCCGGAGGTGCTGGGAATAGCGAGGATACTTCGCCTCATGTCCTCCTCGCCTTCCCACGCCATCTCCTCCCCGAGCTCGCTCCGCCACAAGACTTTGACTGCCACGCCCTCGTCCGCAGACGCCTAACCCGACGATCGACTATCGCTATGGAATCTCCTCATACGATAACCCCTGGTCACCGACATCGCCAATCGGTGTACCCTAGATGGATCCCCGATACATCTCCTCAAAGATAGAAACGTGAAACACCGGATGCACTGCCTCCAGATCGGACGGCAGATCCAACTCGTAGGCAACCTGGCCTACCTCGCGACGATCCGATACGCCCAATGTACTTGGGCCGAGTTTCTTCTTCCCGAATCTCATCACACCCTTCATGGGTGACACCTTTAGAAAACCTAATCATGAACCTCGAACCTGGATGCCGACGACGATGATCTCGTGATACGACTTGCCGACTCGAGTCATTAATAGCCGCCTGATAAGCTTCACCTTATCCATCGTCACTGCACCAAATTTGGTCCCACTAGCCGCACTCGCCCACATCGAACCAACCTATAGGCGATCTGCACTTCCTCCCATACAAGGCCTCATAAGGCGCCATCCGAATACCGGAGTGGTAGCTATTATTGTACGCGAACTCAACTAGAGGCAAATGATCCTCCCAACTACCTCGGTCGATAACACAGTGCTCGCAGATATCCTCAAGAGTCCGGATAGTGCGCGCCCGTCCGTCTGTCTGTGGATGAAATGCGATTTGCTCACCGCGCCCCTAAACCTCTCTTGAAAGACCTCCGTGCTTAGCCAGAACCGCTCCTCTGTCGATATGATCGAAATAGGGACTCCATGCACCGACGATCTCTGATGTAAAGTCCGCATAATCCTCACCGAAAAGTCGCCCGACGGAAGAAAGTGGGCTGATTTCACACCGCCGACGATAACCCATATAATCATGTCTCCTCCGAGTGCAGGTAATCCCGCGACGGTCCATGTTGATCACCTCCCACTTCCGTGCCGGATGTCTATCGTCAGAATAAAACCACCGTGCCTCGTGCTCTACCTTTACCGCCGACAACACGCATCGAGCTACGAACTCGCAACGCCCCTCTTCAAACCATCCCACCAATACAGATCTAAGGTCGTGGTACATCTTGGTCGACTTGACGGATAGAGTAACGCTACCGCTGTGCTTCGCTAAGAACTCGCCAAGTCCTCAAACATCCGAACACATAATCGCTCTCAAACCTTAGCACCCCATCGTGCTACTCAAAAGGACCTTGCCTCACGTAAGAGTCAGACACGATAACGTGTCGTAATCGATCTCAAATCGCTTTCTTCACCTCTCGACGATGGAAGACTCAACCTCACGAACTCGAACCCCATCGCTATCGTAATCAATCAAACGGACACCAAGGCTCGCTAATCGATGCAAATCACGAACCATGTCCTCCTCTCTAGCCGCACATCCGATAGGCTCCCATCGACCTACGACTAAGAGCATCCGCCACAACATCGCTTTCCCGTGGTACAGATATCAACATCGTAATCCTTAAGCAACTCTAACCACCGCCTCGCCGTGAAGTTCAGCTCCTCCGTCAAGATATACCGGAGGCTCTGTGGTCCGTGAAAATATCCACGTGAACCCCATACAAATAGTGCCTCCAGATCTTCAAAGCGTGAATCACACCGCCAACTCCAAATCACGCGGGTAGTTCCTCTCGTGTTTCTTCACCGCCGATGCATATGCTATAACCCCGCCATGCTACATCAACACACATCCCAACCCGATGCCCGACGATCACAATACACGACATAACCATCCGACCTCCGGAAGAGTAAGAACGGGCGGCCGCCTCTTTTCAAAGAATCGAAACCCCGCCACAAGCATCACCATCAAACTTACGCTTTCCGAGTCACCTAGTCAATGGTGCGTAGATAGAAGCAAACTTCTCCACGAACCGATAATATCCTCGCAAGGCCTAAAATCGCGAACCTCATTGAGTAAGAGTTCAGGCCAAGTCCTCGATCGCTTCGATCTCGCCAGATTCACTGAATGCCATCACTCGGCTAATATGCCCAAGAAATGCCACCAAGTCAACCAAAACTCACATTTGGAAAACTTGGCGCATAATCACGGGTCTCGAGAATCACAAGATAGCCTCAAATGCTCCGCATGCTTCCGCCTGAGCGAGAATAAACCAAGATATCATCAATGAACACTATCACAACGTGTTCAAAAATGGTTTGAACACTCGTTCATCAAATCCATGAATATCGCCGAGCATCGTCAACCCAAAAACATGACTCGAACTCATAATGCCCGTGACGGGTCCGAATGCAAATTCTAGTGGACATCCACCTCTCGACTCGCACTGATGATAGCCCGATCGCAGATCAATCTTCGAGAAACATCTCGCACTCGCAATCGTCGAACAAATCATCAATCCCGGGAAGGGGTATTCGTTTTAATGGTCACCTTGTTCACCGCTCAGTAATCAACACACATGCGCAGCTGGCCCCGCCCTTCTTCTTCACGAACAATACCGCGCTCCTGTGGAGAAACACTAGGCCCGATGAAGCCCTTCTCCAAAGAAATCCCTAAGCCGATCCTTCAACTCTCTCAACTCGGCAGTGCCATTCTCAGATGGCGGAATGGAATAAAGCCGAGTGTCCGCAACACATCTATACAAAACTCGATCTCCTCTCGTGAGGATACCCGAGGTCGTCTGAAACACGCCTGGGAACTCTCTCACCACCGGAATCGACGGAAAATCGTACCGCAGCCTTCAAGATCAAACACCCGAACGATGGTAGATATACCCCTTCTCGCACCATCTTCCTAGCCTCGAGGTAGGAAATAAATCTACTCTACGATACCGTGCTCCTCCCACTCAACAACCGCCTCAGAAATCGAACTGCATTACTTTCTCTCGCAGCCTACATTGGCGTAGCAAGAAGCTAGCCAATCCATCCCCATGATCACGCCGGTCAATCATCTCCAACTCTATCAAGTCGCCAGGTCCGACGATCAGAATGGTCATAGACAAGCTCTATATACCCGCCGAGCTACCACCGAATCACCCATCGCGTAGCTACCTCGAAGTGGTCTATGGACTCGTGCTCTATCCCTATCCTACTAGCAACAAGGGAGATATATATGACAGAGTAGAACCCGATCTATCAAAGCATACACATCAAACCTAAACCGATAAGGTACCGTGACGACATCAAAGTGAGGCCTCCGATCCCGCTTACCGACAAAGCATAAACGCGCTCGAGGACCGCTAGAATCGACCCGAGCCACGACCGCCGCGACTGCGACCCACGAGTACCTCGCCCGGCGAGTAATCGCAGGAGATGATGGCCGCAACAAAACTCGGCCGAGCCCTACCACTCCACGCCCCGGCCTGACAAGCCGCAAAGTGACCGCCGCCACAATCGAATAAGCTCCCAAAGCACCACACTTCCCGTAATGGATCTACCGTGACGCCACACCGGGTGGTCCCGACCGCCGCACTTCGCTACTCGACGCTCAAGCCCTGGCCCCGTTCGCCAATACTCGCCGTGGCTGAGACGGTGCAGAGTGCTCGAGCCGGCCGTGGTACAAATCTAGATTGCCGCTGAGGCCGCCACCACGATAGCCACCAAGACCTCCCGCCCCGCCCTTCTTCGCCGCCGTCACAACTCGCTTGCCGCGCCTCGCATCCAAGAGCATGAGCTCGCATGCGGTAATGTCCATACCCGGCAAGAGAAACACCCGCATACGACTCGCCATATAATCATCTAGCCCTGACGTAGCTGCACCCTATCCTCCATATTCCTACCAACGCCGGGACATATCGAGCCAATGAATCAAACTCGACATTGTACTTCGACAGCAGGCCCTCTCTCGCCAGCAGAAAATCTATCACCGCGCCTCCTCATCCGCGAGGCAAGAAGTGAGCGAGGAAAGCCTCCGAGAACTCATCCCAAGTGCTGGGACGCTGCGGTTTCCCGGATAACTCCTACGAATCAAACCAATCGATCGCGTATCACGCAATTTATGTGGAACCAAAGATCACGACTCGGTCTCCGACGCCCGATCACTCTCAAAATCCTCAGTAGCCGACGGATGAACTCCTCGCGATCATCCTCCGCCTCGACCAGAAACTCGCGGCTACAACTCGTGAAGTCTCGTAGCCTCAAACTCTCGCCGGGTGAACCACGGTACGATCGGGCTGGACTGAATCGCCGTGATTCACTCGCCTCATGTTCGCCACGATTCTCGCCAAGAATCGCCATCTCTTCAGAATCATCTCTCATCTCGCTTCCAGCCGGGATCGAGATGTAGGTATCGTAGTCTCGCTGGATCGGCGCGCGTCAGAACTCGCCGCTCGTATAGACGGGCCCGAGCCTCGTGACTCTAGGTGTCCCACTAGCGCCTCCTACGCTTTGCCCTTCGCCCGGTTGCCTTACGTGGAGGCATAATCATATGGTAAAAGGAATACGTTAGAGGTCCAACTTTAACACACCTCTAAAGCACGATCTCGAGTGAGAAGAATGGAAACCAATCCTAAATATCCTATAGCCTCTCGATTATTGGCGTGGGTGCACAACACACCGATAATCAAGACTCTACTAGATACGGTTTGTAGACACTTTCCGAGGATTAATCGCTCGATACCACTTTTGTCACGACTGCCCGGCTCGTGGATCGTGCCTTACCCGCACCCAAGTAGTCATACATCGAGAAAATCAGAATATAGAACAAGATATGAAATAATTGTAAATGATACAGCTTCGAGAAAAGGGTTGCCTTTCGCATATATACATAAACCAAGGTTTGCGCTACATCCCAACTGCATAACATGACTACTGCACTTCTAAGGAAATAAACAACTATGGCGGACAGGGCCGCCATACCCCGATCAGATAAAACTATCTACAACAGGAGATCATACCTAAAAGTAGAGCCTCCGAGAAGATGGAGCTCCCGACACCAACGCAAGAGATCCTAAGGATGTGGATCTAGCACTGCCGCTTTACCGCGCATGAACGCACTTCAAGGAGGTCATAACAGTACTAAGTATATGAAATCAGAAAGTACTTAAATGAAAACATATCATTTTAAAATCAGTTTTGCAAGTATGTATGAAACAACTAAGGAACCGCATAGTGCCACATCATAAACAAGAGCAACAATAGGTAAATCAGAATGTGTCTTTTCTAGGCCGCGAATGATCGAAGCAGGCCACCGCCCGTAGTATCACCATGCAAGCCTAATCTCGACTCGTAGTCCGCATAGGCCACTCATATAGGCCCGCATAGGTATGTAACCCCGCATCGAGGGTAGCTACTCCTCGGCATCGCCCCGACTCGTAGTCCGCATGGCCACATAGACCGCATGAGGTATAACCCCGCATCACTAACCTCGAACTCCCAGAGCTCCGCATAGGTCCTCGACCCGCATGAGGTATTCTCAATCATGGTCCTGCATCACTGAGTCTACCCCGCACGGAGGCGCCTTAACCCCTGAATATGTCAAGAGGTGAGTGATATTATACTAACATAACGCCTATCGTTAAACAACATAAGCACAACAAAATACTCTTATACAAACGTTATAAGACACTAACACACATAGCATCATATCATGTCTACTTATCAAACCATCTTATTATTCTTTTCACAAATCAATATAAGTCCGTTATAAAAGGCAAACTGCTTTTATCATGCTTAAGTGGTTATACCTAACTTCCCATAAAGCTAGTATAACTCTTAAGCTTCGCTTTAAAACCAATTTGTTCTCTTCGCTTAAAAATGATTCAAGATTCTTTGAAATGCTTTCATCCTTATTATTCGTGCTTAAATCGCAAGACATTGCCGTAAGTATTATTCAGCTTAAGTCAAAAGACATTGCCGTAGTTATTACTCGCTAACACATGTACGCCTACCGCATTACATATATATACTTTAAAATATCATGCTTTAGGAAGAATCACATACCTTCTCAAATAAAACCACCCGCCAAGTGAATATGTCGCGCAGAGAAATCAACCTATAATAGTCGACACGCCTATCAACGCCTAGACTACTCTTGTAAATTCTAAGCGTAGGGTTCTATATCCTACGGAAAATTGGCAAGCACTTCCTACCCTGAGCTACTCAAGTTCATCAGTGAAACAAATTCCCATGTAAGTACAATTTGATTATTCTTCTTTAAACCCTTCTACCGTGATAACAGCTTCAATTTATTCTGATATTCTTCTAAGTATTTAATACTTATTCTTATACTACTACAGATGTATTCTCTAATTCAAAAGAGGTTAGGATTATTTACCTCGAAGCCCAATAATATCCTAGATAAAGTCACTGAGCAAGGTTTAGCTCCTAGGTTGTACGCTCCCAGAGCTCTAAGAAACCTTGTAGTTCTTCACAACTTCTACTAAGGACTAAGGGATTTGGGCTAGGTATTTTGGGCATTATAACAATACTAGAAGGCAACTTTTCTACCAAGGAGGGGGTAGATTTCGCCAGGCTAGTGAGGCTGCCTCTGCCAAGCTCACTCAAAGGGGGTGTTGACGAAAGAGGCTACGCGAGAGGGAAGGATTTTCAAGACTTGGAAAGGAATTTGTGGATGAAGAACTCTTCATCTTAAGGGGGTATTTATAGGTCAAGCCATGGCCAACCAAGGGTCAAGATGATGCCAAGTGCAAGGCAAGTGTAGGGTGAAGATTTAGGCAAGTGTCCATTCTATCTACTACACACAAATATCCTACCAACTCCTTGACTTGTGCAAAGGCACAAAAAAACGTGCCATCCTAGTCCAATTCGTCCAATGGACGATTCAAGTCCATCAATTGGAGGGTGACAAGTGTCGCCCTCCCGTTGGTCCAAAATATTTCGTCTCTCGGAAAAATCCACAAAAATTAGAAATGGCATAGCCGGAATTTACCCTACGAAAGCTGTGGAAACGTTTCGTCGGAAAACTATTCGTTTTGTGAGTTGTGCCCAAAAAAAACGTCCAAGGCCTAAACTTTAAGGCCAATCTTTTTGTATGTATTCCCTTACGTACATACTCTGGAAATACGGGGTATAACAGAAAGCGTGTAAGACTTAAAAATTTTAAGGATAGGTTGACGGGTCGTTCCGGACGGGTTTTAGTCAACTTTGAGGCGGGTTATGACCCGGTACATTGAGAGTTCCTAAGTGTTTTAAGGGCCTAGGGCGTAGTTCGTTGAGTCTGGATTCCAACGCAACCAACCGTTCGTCGATAGGACGTCGGAGTAGAAAGTTATGAGAGTTACAAGTTCGGTCTTGCGATCGGACGTAAATGTTTCGCAAAGACGGCAGGCCGCGGCCACGGATCTGGCGCGCTACCAAAGATCCGGAGGGTCATCAGCAGAAACGGGCGCTGATAGCAGTGGTCGCGCGCGAAAGTCCGCAGAGCTGCGGAGGTTTCATGGCACGCCGGCCGCGGCGCGCACCAAGCCGGGATTTTGGGCGAAAACTTAGGAAAGTCTGATTTCTCTTTTAAAAAGGCCATGGGAGGGTGACACGGGTCCCCCCCATCTGATTTTGCTTGCATGGTTTATATTGACCAAGTCTTGTAGACTTGGTCATCTCTCAAACATCTTCCTCTCTCTAAAAATCAGCCTCCTTCTCTCTAAAAACCCAAGAAAAATCTGAAAGTTAAGAACAAGAAAAGGAAGCTTGTAGCTAGCTTGTTGGCATTATTGTGGTGGTGTTCTTGGCAAGGAAGCTAGCAATATTTGGAATAAGTTTTAGCTAAAACTTTAAGGTAACATTTCTTCCTTTAGAATTAGTTCTAGTGTTGCATGCTTAGAAGAAAGATCTTGTGGTAGTAAAATAATGCACTTAGAGTCATCATGCTAGAAAATGTGGTTTGGATATGAAGAATGGGTTAAGAAGAGATTATGAGCATGTTGTAGCCTAAAAACTACCTTAGAATTGTTAAGTGAATTGTTGTAAACTTATGGGCGCAGAATTTGGTGTGGAATCCCTTTGAATTGTTGGATTGATTGAGCCTTAAATGTGGTGTTTTGGATGATAAATTTGGCCTTGAGAAAGGTGGCAAAGTGAGTAGAAACAAAGGAAATGCCCAATTTTCCTTAGAATTTAGTGACTTTGAACTTGGATTGTTCTACATTAAGATTAGAGGTTAATAAACGATCATGACTATTATAGGTTGAAATATTACTTATGGTAGTTTGGACTTGGCAAGTGGATTGACCAAAGAGGTATGTGAAGCTTTCCTATCTCTTGAGCATGAATAGATGAAACTATGTAGTACTGAGACTGACAAGATTTGAGTATTCTCACTTGTTTTAAGTATATAATGACTTGTTTCATTTTAAGAATGTATAATTCCTTAGTTAGGGAAAAAGTATGATTTTACTAAAGTATAGAGTTAATATAACAACTTTATGGGAAGTTGGTTTATTAGCTTCATAAAAGGTTAATGAGAAGAGATTTTCTAAATAAGATAAGATGTGAAGAGACAAATTGATTTTAAGGTATCAATTGTCCAAAGGTTTTATGTATAAAGAAGAGTCATTTTTGAAAGAGTTGAAGATATAGTACTTAGGTTAAACTCCGGTGTTCTTTATTAAAGATATGATTAAGTGCCTTAAGTAAACTAAAATGAGAGAGTATATGAACAAGACTAAAAGAAGTTATAAGTTTTCTTAACTTATTTATGATATGATGATGATTTGAGATAGGGTAAGAGTATGTCCGAGGGCAAGCCCCAAGATCGCCTTACCACCTTCGTAAAGAGTATGTCCGAGGCCATCCCCAAGATCGCCATACCATCCGCCCAGTGTAAGAGTATATCCGGCGGGCGATCCAAGATCGTTATACCATCCGCACGAAGATAAGAGTATATCCGGCGGGCAAGCCCCAAGATCGTTATACCATCCGCTCCAGTAAGAGTATATCCGAGGTCAGCCCCAAGATCGTTATACCATCCGCCGTGGTAAGAGTATATCCGAGGGAAAGTCCCAAGATCGTTATACCACCTGGGTGGATTTGCTACCCATGATGCGAGGAATACCTCATACGCAGTCCTTATGGGCTTATGCGGGTGAAATAGTCCCATGCCGGGCGGCCCAAATGACGCGAGTACCTCATGCGGGTCCACGGGACCCATGCGGGTGAAATAGTCCAGAGTAGAATGGTTTTATTGATACTACGCGAGGTACCTGCTTTGATCATGAGCCTCTATTTTATGCGATTATATATATACTTGTCACCTCATTGTTAGTAAGGCACGCTTAAAGGTATTTTATTGTCTTTCATGACTCGACTTGCTTTTAGACTTGATATCGTGATTACGATTTTTCCACTTTACATACTTGGTACATATGTGTACGACCCCTTCCTGCCGTTAAATCGCCGCAGGTAAGGCGTATGTGGATCCTCATTCTTAGGATCACTCTTCCAAAGGTCGAGCTCCATCCTCCCGACGCTTGTTATTTTGGCACGGATTTCACGATGCTATAGGTACTTTGTATATTCAGGGGGTATGGCGGGGCCCTGTCCCGCCACAGTTGTTATCTTTAGAGGTCTGTGGTCACATTTATGTTTTGGGCTATAAGAACCAGTTGTACTATTATACTTTTGTTAAGTATGTTTTATGGAAGGCAGCCTTACCGGCTGGCCAGTGATGTTACCTTTTTATACGTATGTGTTATGTATGTTCATTGCTATTCTCGACATATACGAGGTACCCTGCAGGTACCATGCGCCCGGTTGGTCGTGACACGACGTGTGGCAATGTCTTTTGACTTAAGCACTAATAATAAGAATCTGGAAGTATTTTACAAGAATATATATATATAGTACGGTAGACGTACGTGTGTTAACTGAATATAGTTTTACGGCAATGTCTTTTGACTTAAGCCTGAATAATAAGAATCTTGAAGTATTTCAAAAGAATTAAGAAACCTTGTTGAAAGAAGAATAATGCTTGGTTTTAAAAGCTTAAGAGTTATACTAGCTTTATGAGAAGTTAGGTATAACGACTTAAGAGAGATAAAAAGAATGGTTTATTAATTTTAGAAGTTAAGAGACTTGATCTTAAAAGATAAGAGGCTTGACTTAAATGAATTAATATGAATGTTTGTGTGAAACCTCATTCGTGAGTAATGAGTACTTGGTTGTTAAAAGGAATAATGTTTTACTGATTTCGGAAATCAGAATAAGTATCGAACAAACCACAGCAGCGCTAATAAAGGGAAATGTATTGACTAATAAAGTATTATTAAAACCAGTAGAAACCTCCATCTGCATAGAAGCTAAGATGAGACAAAATGATATTACATTTCCTAGATCATGACTGCTTTAATAAGATTATTATGAACAAAGAATAACCTACTCACACATAAGGCATATGTTTCTCAAATTGATTTAAAGGATTAAAACTATGAACTACGAAACCTTTTCGAAAATGAGAAACTTGAGCATTTGAAATTAGGCAAACTTGAACGTTTGGAAATGTCACGACCCGCCCGGCCCGTGATCGTGCCTTTAGGGCACCCCAAAGAGCCATACATCGTAGTAACGTGGAAATATAAACCAAGACAGAAAGCTTTATAAAATAAGACATACGATTTATGTAAGAAAACGTCGCCTTTACGTATATAAATAATCATGGTTCAGCGATTACATCCCAAACTGCATGACTACTGACCTCTGGGAAATATACAACTATGGCGGGACAGGCCCGCCATACCCCGATGCATAAAACTATCTACAACAGGAGATCATACCCAAAAGTAGAGCCTCGGAGAAGATGGAGCTCGACACCAACGCAAAAGATCCTAAGGATGCGGATCTAGCACTGCTTGCCTTTACTGCGGCATAAACGCAGCCCGGCGAAGGAGTCGATAACAGTACCAAGTATGTGAAACTATAAAGAATCGAAATGAAATCAAAGTATTTAAAACCTTTTCACAAATACAATCGATTCAATTGCACATAGTGCCACATCACAAACAACAACGATAATAGGAAAAGCAGAATAGTCTATTCTAGGCGCGAATGATCAAGCAAGGCCAATCGCCCATAGTATCATTGCGTGCCTAGTCCTGACTTCCGCACTCGCATAGTCACACACGCACGCGTGAGGTATTCTCGCGTCGGGGCAGCTAACCCCAGATCCGCCTAGGCTCCCGCAGCCGCGTAGCCTCAAAAGACCGTAGTCTCAGCGGACCGCATAGTGGAATCCGCGTCGGGCTAAACACCGAATGATCAATCACGAGCATACCGCTGCTCCGCGTAGTCTCACAGACCGCATAGGCCGTATAGGCCGCATCAAGTGCAAGCCCTCGGTATAACAATCGAGGGTAGGTGATACAATAACGATACAACGGACTTACGGTTAGCAACGTAAGCAAGAATGACCCCCTTACACAGCATTTCAAGACACTAACCCAGGTAGCATCATAATATGTCTACTTATCACACAAATCTTACTACACTTGACAGAAATCAATACAAGGCTTTTATAAACAAACAAGTAAATGTTCCTTTTATCTTTCTTAAGTTATACCTAACTTCCCATAAAGCTAGTATAACTCTTAAGCTTTTGTTTTAAAACCAAATATTTATCTTCTGTTAAAAAAGATGATTGATATTCTTTTGAAATGCTTTCATTCTTTGTTATTCAGCTTAAGCGTGAGGCATTACCATAAGTATTATTCGGGCTTAAGCCAAAGACATTGCCGTAGTTATTATTCGATTAACACGTATGCGTCTGACTATATATTGTAAAATATCATGCTTTAGGAAGAATCACATACCTTCTCAAATAAAACCACACGCCAAGTTGAATATGTCGCGCGAGAGTCACCTATAATAGTCACAGACATCTATCAAAGACTACTCAAGGTCATTCTAAACAGAGGTTCACAATGATTTTAAAGTCGGGCGACTTCCCACCCGGTGAGCTATATAAGTTCATCAGAAATACTCCTATGTAAGTATTTGATTATTCTTCTTTAAACCCTTCTACCGTGGTAGCAGTTCAATTCTATTCTCGTGATATCCTTCTAAGTATTTAATACTTATTCTAATACTACTACGATGTATTCTCTAATTCAAAAGAGGTTAGGATTAGTTACCTCGGTAAGCCCAAAATATCCTAGATAAAGTCGCACTGAGCAAGGTTTAGCTCCTAAGTTATGCGCTCCAGAGCTCAGAAACCTTAGAAGTTCTTCACAACTTCTACTAAGTACTAAGGGATTTGGGCTAGGGTATTTTGGGCATTATAACAATACTAGAAGACAACTTTTCTACCAAGGGAGGGGGGGTAGATTTCGGCTAGGCTAGGGGGGGTAGGCCCTCGGCCAAACTCACTCAAGGGGGGGGGGGAGGTGTTGGACGAAAGGCTAAGGGAGAGGAGAGGATTTTTTCAAGACTTGGAAGATAACTTTGTGGATGAAGAACTCTTCATCTCTAAGGGGGTATTTATAGCTCAAGCCTTGGCCAACCAATGGCCAAGATGAAGACAAGTGCAAGGCAAGTGTAGGGTGAGGATTAACTATACACAAATATCCTACCAACTCCTTGACTTGTGCACAAGGCACAAAAAACGTGCCAAGGCATTCCAATTCGTC
Source organism: Przewalskia tangutica (assembly GCA_029844215.1). Classification (NCBI taxonomy): domain Eukaryota; kingdom Viridiplantae; phylum Streptophyta; class Magnoliopsida; order Solanales; family Solanaceae; genus Przewalskia; species Przewalskia tangutica. The sequence continues at coordinate 2,000,218 of JAQGDG010000034.1, forward strand.
CAAATGGACGATTCAAGTCCACCAATGGGAGGGTGCCAAGTGTCGCCTCCGTTGGTCCAAAATGTTTCGCCTCTCTAAAAATCCGCAAAAATTAGTAATGGCATGGCGGAATTTTCCTACGAAAGTGTGGAAACGTTTACGTCGAAACGATTCTTTTAGTGAGTTGTGTACAAAAACGTCGAGAGCTAACTTAAAGGCCAAACTTTTTGTCGTATTCCCTTACATACATACTCTAGAAATACGGGTATAACATTCTCCTCGCTTAGAAACATTCGTCGAATGTTCCTTCTCATGTGATTATCGATGAAGCTTAAGCGGTTTGTAAGTGCCACACATGGCCACAAAATAACACTTAGGCATAAATGATAATGGAAATTTACAAGTAGGAAAGTGAATTACGGAGGTGTGGGAATAGGTGAGGATACTTCGCCTCATGTCCTCCTCGGCTTCACGTCATCTCCTCCCGAGCTCGTTCCGCCACAAGACTTTGTGGAAGCCACGCCCTTCGTCCCATGACGCCTAACTTGACGATCGACTATCGCTATGGGAATCTCTCATCGATAACCCCTCGATCACTGGACATCGTCAATCGGGTGTACCCTAGATGGATCCCCGATACATCTCCTCAAAGATAGATCGTGAAAAACCGGATGCACTGCCTCCGATCGGACGGCAGATCCAACTCGTAGCAACGCCTACCTGCGGACAATCCAAACGCCCGATGTACCTTGGGCCGAGTTTCCTTCTTCCGAATCTCATCACACCGCCATGGGTGACACCTTTAGGAAAACCCAATCATGAACCTCGAACTCAAGATGCCGACGGCGATGATTCAGATCGACTTACATGCCGACTCGAGCCGTCAGCGGCTCGGATAAGCTTCACCTTATCCATCGCTGCTGCACCAAATCGTCCCACTAGTTGCACTCGCCCACATCGAACCAACCTATAGGCGATCTGCACTTCCTCCCATACAAGGCCTCATAAGGCGCCATCCGAATCGGAGTGGTAGCTATTATTATACGCAAACTCAACTAGAGGCAAATGATCCTCCCAACTACCATCGGTCAATAACAGCTCGCAAACATATCCTCGAGAGTGCGGATAGTGCGCTCTGCTGTCCGTCATGCGTGGATGAAATGCGACTTCGAGCTCACTGCGTCCTAAACCCTCGGAAGGACCTCCGAAGTTAGCCGAAGCGGGCTCTCATGCGATATGATCGAAGTAGGGACTCCATGCGATCGACGATCTCTGATGTAAAGTCCGCATAATCCTCACCGAAAAAAGTCGTCTGACGGAAGAAAGTGGGCTGATTTCGCCACCGGCCGACGATAACCCAAATAGAATCATGTCTCCTCCGAGTGCGAGGTAATCCCGTGATGAAGTCCATGTTGATTACCTCCCACTTCCGTGCCGATCTCTATCGCTCGCAACAAACCACCGGGCCTCTGGTGCTCTACCTTCACTGCGACAACACGGCACCGAGCTACGAACTCGCAACGTCCTCTTCAAGCCATCCCACCAATACATGATCTAAGGTCGTGGTACATCTTGGTCGACCGGATGGATTGAGTAACGCGCTACCGTGTGCTTCCTCAAGAACTGCTGCCAAGTCACGAAATATCCGAACACACAATGCCCTCAAACCTTAGCACCCCATCGTGCTACCTCAAAATGACCTTTCCTCACGAAGAGTCGTATCACGATATCGAATCAAAGCCGATCCTCGAATTACCTCTTCACCTCTCGACGATGGAAGACTCGGCAACCTCACGAACTCTAACCCCATCGCTATCGGAATCAATCAAACGGACACGAGGCTCGCTAATCGATGCAAATCACGAACCATGTCCCTCCTCTCTAGCTGCACATCCGATAGGCTCCCATCGACCTACAACTAAGAGCATACGCCACAACATCGCCTTCCCGGGTGATACGGGATATCAACATCGTAATCCTTAAGCAACTCTAACCACCGTCTCGCCGTAAGTTCGCTCCTCTGGTGAAGATATACCGAGGCTCTTGTGGTCCGTAAAAATATCCACGTGAACCCCGTACAAATAGTGCCTCGGATCTTGGCGTGAATCACACCGCTAACTCCAAATCATGGGGTAGTTCCTGCGTGTTTCTTCACCGGGATGCATATGCTATAACCCCGCCATGCCGCATCAACACACGCCAACCCGATGCCCGACGATCACAATACACGACATAACCATCCGACCCTCCGGAAGAGTAAGAACGAGGCGGTCGTCGCCTCTTTCGCAATCGAAACCACGCCACAAGCATCACCATCAAACTTGGCCGCTTCCGAGTCACCTAGTCAATGGTGCGAAGATAAAGCAAACTTCCATGAACGCGATAATATCTCGCAAGGCCCGTAAAATCGCGAACCTCTGCCGAGTAGTAGGTCTAGGCCAAGTCTCGATCGCCGATCTTGGCGTATCCACTCGAATACCATCACCCGGAGCAATATGCCCAAGAAACGCCATCAAGTCAACCAAAACTCACATTTGGAAAACTTGGCGTCTCCTGTCCCGAGAAGCTGTCACAAGATCCTCAAATGCTCCGCATGCTCTCGCTCTGGCGAGAATAAACCAAGATATCATCAATGAACACTATCACAAACGTGTCCAAAATGGTTTGAACACTCGGTTCATCAAATCCATGAATACCACGAGCGTTGGTCAACCCAAAAGACATGACCTGAACTCATAATGCCCGCACGTCCGAATGCGCCCTAGGGACATCCACCTCTACGACATGAACTCGATGATAGCCCGAACGCAGATCAATCTTGGAGAAACATCTCGCGCCGCAATGGTCGAACAAATCATCAATCACAGGAAGGGTATACGTTCTTAATGGTCACCTTGTTCACCGCCTGTAATCAACACACATGCGCGGCGTCGCCCTTCTTCTTCACGAACAATATCGGCGCTCCCTGGGGAGAAACACTAGGCCTGATGAAGCCGCTTCTCCAAATCTCTAAGGCGATCCTTCAACTCTCTCAACTCGGCAGTGCCATTCGTATGGCGGAATGGAAATAGGCCGAGTGTCCGCATTATGTCAATACAAAACTCAATCTCCTCTCGAGGGATACCCGAGGTCGTGCGAAACACGCGTGGGAACTCTCGACCAGAATCGGCGGAAAATCTGGTACCGCGGCTTGATATCAAACACGAGCGAGATGGTAGATATACCCTTCGTACCATCTTCCTAGCCTCGAGGTAGAAATAAACCTACCTCGGCGATACCGCGCTCCTCCCACTCAACAACCGGCTCCTCCGAAAGCGGAACCGTACTACTCTCTCTGCGGTCTACATTGGCATAGCAAGAAGCTAGCCAATCCGTCCCCGTGATCACGTCAAGTCAATCATCTCCAACTCTATCAAGTCGGCTAGGTCCGACGATCAAATAGTCACAGACAAGCTCTATATACCCGCCGAGCTACCACCGAATCACCCATCGCGTAGCTACCTCGAAGCGGTCTATGGACTCGTGCTCTATCCCTATCCTACTAGCAACAAGGGGAGATATATGGGACGAGTAGAACCCGGATCTATCAAAGCATACACATCAAACCCGAACCGATAAGGTACACGACGACATCGGTGAGGCCTCACGATCTGTCGGTGGACAAAGCATAAATGCGTTACGAGGACCGCTAGAATCGGGACGTGCCACGACCTGCCGCGACCCGCTGTCCATGAGTACCTTGCCTCCGGGCGAGTAATCGTCGAGGATGAAGAAGCCGCAATGCACCGAGATCGGGCCCTACTACGGTCGCTCGGTCGGACAAACTCGCGAAATGACCTGCGGGCCAAGTATAGCGAGCTCGAGTCTGCCTCCGAATGGTATCTACCACAACGGGCACACCGAAAGCGGACCTCGAGCAGTTAGCACTTCGCTACTGGAAATCAAGTCCCGGGCCACGACACGCCTGATCGCCTCGCTGTACCGAAAATGAGGTAGAGCGCTCATACCGGCCGTGGTGCAATCGGACTTCACGATGCCGCCACCACGAGAACCACCAAAGAACCGGCCGTCTTGGCCTTCTTCTCGATATCGCTTACCCGTGGTCTCTACGCTCGATCTAGTGCATGAGCTGCGTACGGGTTATGTCCATGCTCGGCTGAAGGACACACCCGCACAAGACTCGGCCATGTAATCATCTAGCCCAGTGACATAGCGATGCACGGTCCTCCATCTCTCGCTACGAGGACATATCGAGCCAAAGAATCAAACTCGACATTATACTCCTCACTGCAAGGCCCTCCCGCCTCAAAGAACAAGAATCTATCACTCGCCCTCCTCATCTGCGGAGGCAAGAAGTGTGTGAGAAAATCCTCAAAACTCATCCCATACCGGAGGTGCATGCTCTCCCGGAAAGCTCCATGAATCAAACCAATCGATTGCGGTATCACGCGGCCGATGCGAACCGAATGTCACAGACTCGATCTCAAGCCACGATCACCGCGTAATCCTGCAGATCCGACGGATGAACTCCTGCGGATCATCCTCCGCCTTGACCCGTAAAACTCGGAGGGCTACAACTAAGAAATCCCGTAGTCTCAAACTATTCGCCTCGTGCCTACGGTGCGGCGAGCCGAGCTGAACCGCCGCATCCAGCCTCTCTCGTATCGGGCCACAACTCTAGCCAATAGTTGGGCCATCTCCATGTACCCTAACTCCGCCCGCCGTGTGGACGGGAGGTGTGGTGCGTGGTCTCTTTGGCCGGGCGGCGTCATAGAACTCGCTCTCGTATAGACTGGGCACGAGCCCTCGTGACTCTGGGTGTCTGCTAGCGGCTCCTCGCCGCCTTGCCCTTCTGGGCGGGTTGCCTTACGTGGAGGCATAATCAGCGTAGAAAGGAATACGTTAGAGGGTCCAACCTATAACACACTTCTAAAGCACGATCTCGTAATGAAGAATGGAAACCAATCCTAAATATCCTATAGCCTCACGATTATTGGTGTGGTGCACAACACACCGATAATCAAGACTCTACTAGATACGGTCGTAGACACTTTCCGAGGATTAAGCGCTCGATACCACTTTTGTCACGACCGTTAGGGGCGTGATCGGTGCCTTGCGGCACCCAAGAGCCATACATCGAGTAACCAGCGGAAATATAAACCAAGACAGAAACAGATTTATAAAATAAGACACGATTTATGTAAGCGTCGCCTTTTCGCATATATAAATAATCATGGTTCAAGATTACATCCCAAAGCGCATAACATGACTACTGCACTCTAAGGAAATATACAACTATGGCGGGACAGGACCCGCCATACCTGATCAGATAAAACTATCTACAACAGGAGATCATACCTAAAAGTAGAGCCTCCTAGAAGATGGAGCTCGACACCAACGCAAAGATCCTAAGGATGCGGATCTAGCACCGCTGCCTTTACTGCGGCGATGAACGCACGGGCGAGGTCGCACAACAGTACCAAGTATGTGAAACTATAAAGCGAAATGAAATCAAAGTATTTAAAACCTTTTCACAAATACAATCGGTTCAATTGCACATAGTGCCACATCACAAACAACAACATAATAGGAAAACTGCAGTGTCTATTCTAGGCGCGAATGATCGAAGGCCAATCGCCCATAGTATCATTCTGCGTGCCTAGTCCTGAACTTCCGCACCGCATAGGTCACGCTACGCACCGCATGAGGTATTCCTCGCATCGGGGCAGCTAACCCCGGATCCGCCTAGGCTCCCGCACCGCATAGCCTCAAAAGACCGCGTAGTCTCAGCGGACCGCATAGGAATCCCCGCATCGAGATAAACACCGAATGATCAATCCGGAGCATACATTTGCTCCGCATAGTCTCACAGACCGCATAGGCGTATAGGCCCGCATCGAGGGCAAGCCCGGTATAACGATCGAGGGTAGGTGATACAATAACGATAACGGACTTACTGGGTTAGCAACGTAAGCACATCAAGAATGACCCTTTACACAAGATTTCAAGACACTAACCTGTAGCATCATAATATGTCTACTTATCACACAAATCTTACACTGACAGAAATCAATACAAGGCTTTTATAAACAAACAAGTAAATTCCTTTTTATCTTTCTTAAGTTGTTATACCTAACTTCCCATAAAGCTTATAACTCTTAAGCTTTTGTTTTAAAACCAAATATTTATCTTACATTAAAAATGATTGATATTCTTTTGAAATGCTTTGATTCTTTGTTATTCGAGCTTAAGCGAGGCATTACCATAAGTATTATTCAGCTTAAGTCAAAGACATTGTCGTAGTTATTATTCGATTAACACATATACGTCTCACCGTACTATATATTGTAAAATATCATGCTTTAGGAAGAATCACATACCTTCTCAAATGAAAACCACCGCCAAGTTGAATATGTCGCGCAGAGAGTCACCTATAATAGTCACGCACATCTATCAAAGACTACTCAAGGTCATTCTAAGCAGAGGGTTCACAATTCTACGAAAAGTCGGGTACTTCCTACGGTGAGCTATATAAGTCTCATGAAAACAGTCTATGTAATCTGATTTGATTATTCTTCTTTAAACCCTTCTACGTGGTATGATTCATTTATTCGTGATATCCTTCTAAGTATTTAATACTTATTCTAATACTACTACATTATGTATTCTCTAATTCAAAAGAGGGTTAGGATTAGTTACCTCGGTAGCCCAAAATATCCTAGATAAAGTCGCGCTGAGCAAGGTTTAGCTCCTAAGTTATGCGCTCATTAGCTCGAAACCTTAGAAGTTCTTCAAAACTTCTACTAAGTACTAAGGGATTTGGGCTAGGTATTTTGGGCATTATAACAATACTGAAGACAACTTTTCTACCAAGGGAGGGTAGATTTCGGCTAGGCTAGGGGGTAGGCCTCGCCAAACTCACTCGAGGGGAGGTGTTGGACGAAATGCTAAGGGAGAGGAGAGGATTTTTTCAAGACTTGGAAGATAACTTTGTGGATGAAGAACTCTTCATCTCTAGAGGTATTTATAGCTCAAGCCTTGGCCAACCAATGGCCCAGATGAAGACAAGTGCAAGGCAAGTGTAGGGTGTGGATTACCTATACACAAATATCCTACCAACTCCTTGACTTGTGCTCAAGGCACAATAAACGTGCCAAGGGATACCAATTCGTCCACATGGACGATTGAGTCCACCAATGGGAGGGTGCCAAGTGTCGCCCTCCCGTTGGTCCAAAATGTTTCGTCTCTCGGAAAAATCCGCAAAAATTAGTAATGGCATAGCCGGAATTTTCCCTACGAAAGCTGTGGAAACGTTTCGTCGGAAAACGATTCTTTTAGTGAGTTGTGTACAAAAAGAACGTCCAAGGCTAACTTTAAGGCCAAACTTTTTGTACGTATTCCCTTACGTACATACTCTGGAAATACGGGGTATAACAGGAAAATAATGTTGTTACTTGATTTTACAAAGGGAAGTGTTTTGGTTTACTTAACAATGTTAGTCACTCTATTTTTATACTACGGGTATCGGGTGACCTTTGTAAAAGAAATTGATCTTTAAAAAGGAATTTAACGTACGTAGTACTTTAGGGTTAAAACCCGGACTTTGACATAAAATGAAAGTACCTTGAGTTGTGTATAACTTGCCTATGCTTGTTGTTGTGTAACTTGCCTATGCTTGTTGTTGTGTAACTTGCCTATGCTTGTTGTGATAGCCTTTGTTGTGCAAAAATTGTGTTTACTACTCTGGCGTCTCGATGGAGGCGGTTGACTTGTTGAGAACTTACTTGGGCGTCTGAAGCGGTGGTGGAAGATTCCACCGTATGCTTCCATTATCATTGTTACATGGGCATGTCTACACCGATGATGGATTACGTGGACATGTGACCATTATGGTTATTTATGGCGAAGATCGTGACTTACGGTTGTGATCGAGTCGCATGCTTTGTTACTTGCCCCCGCCGCCACGTGGCGCGGTGGATCTGGTATAGGTTATCGACTTGCCACGTGTCGACTTTCGGCGAAGTATCGTGACTTACGGTTGTGATCCGGTGCTTAGCCGATTCACTTGCCCCGTCGGCACGTGGCGAGGAGGAGCTGGTGGAGGCTAGTGCACTTTCCACGTGTCAGCTTCGCGAGTCATTGTTTGGATGGAGCTTCGTGACTTACGGTTGTGATCTGGTGCGTAGCCGATTTACTTGCCCCCGTCAGCTACGTGGCGCAGGGAGGAGCAGTGGAGGCTATTGCACTTGCCGTGTGTCGGACCATGATATGGTTGTACAATATTATTGGCGGTCGGATCGGTAGTTATACTTGCCGTCACGGTTTTTATGACACGTGGGACACAGTGTTCATGTATACTCCTTGGTGTTGTTATATCATAGGCTGCCGTGATGAGGAAGGAATTCACGCACGAGTGATGATTTGGAGGCGTGAGTCACGACTTGATATATTTGTTTATATGTTGTGTCTTGTAGTTTGGTTATCATACATGTCTCCGCTTTATATAGACTATTATGATTTCATTTTCGATATTTTGATTTCACATACTTAGTACTGTTGTCTTGGCCTCTTCCGGCTGCGTTATCCGCAGTAGAGTACATCGGTGTCGATCCGCTTATAGGATCACATTTCAGCGTATTGGGAAGCTCGTTCCTTGGAGGCTTATCTTTGGTATGTTACCACAGTCAGTAGGTTCTTGTACATTCGGGTATGGCGGGGCCTGTCCGTCATAGTTGTTGTAAAAATCTTAGAGTGCATAACCTTATTGTGTGGCGGGGTTGTAGGATTATCGCTCAAAGGTCGATATATATATATCTTTGAAAGGCAACCGTTTTGGTTGACCTATTTTCTTTATCTTGATCCATATCTAATTGTATGTTTAAGTTTTTATTTCATTGGTTTTCTCGATGTTGTATCACTAGGGTGCCCGGTAGGGCACGATCATGGGCTTGGTTCGGGTCTTGACAAAGTGGTATCGAGCGATTAGTCCTCGGAAAGTGTCTGAACCGTGTCTAGTAGAGTCTTGATTATCGATGTGTTGTGCACCACATCTATAATCGAGAGGCTGAGACATTTAGGATTAGTTTCCATTCTTCTCATTACGAGATCGTGCCTTAGAGGTGTGTGATAAGTTGGACCCTCGGCGTATTTCGTTTTACGATTATGCCTCCGCGCAAGGCACCGGGCCCGAGAATGGCAAGCGGCGAGAGGAAGCTGCGAGTAAGCGTGGCGATCTCACGAGACCACAATACGAGCCTCCGGTCCACGATGCAGGCGAGGAGATGGGTTACAAGAGTTGGCCCGATTATTGGCGAGGTTGTGGCGACTTGAGATAGTGGGCGCGGCAGTTCGATAGCACCGATGGTTCACCCTAGATCGAGATAGTTTGAGGCTACGGATTTTACGAGTTGTAGCCCGCCAAAGTTTTATGGGTGAGGCACGAGGATGATCGCAGGAGTTCATCAAGCGATTACAACGGATCGTGAGAGTGATCAAGGCATCGGAGACCGAGTCGGTGGTCCTAGAGTTTGCATCGGTGCGTGATACATGATCGGTAGTTTGATTCATGGGAGTCGGGAGAGAATGAACTTCGGCTATATGGGGCGAGTTCTCGGGAATTTCTTGCACATTTCTTGCCTCGCGGATGAGGAGGGCTCGGGCGACAATTTTTGGTGTTGCGGCAAGCGTGCGGTTCGGGAGTACAATGTGAGTTTGACTCATTGGCGTGCGTCCCGCGTTAGTAACTAGTATGGAGGATCGAGTGCACCGATATATTCTGAGGCTCGGTGATTACCTAGCGAGAGAGTTGTTGGTGTAGCTCTTGGTACCGGCATGGACATTGCATCTGAGCTTATGCACTTGGATGTGAGGCGGAGATCGGCGGAATGGCCGAGATCGCGAGAAGAGGCGAGCAATGAGGTCCTTTGGTGACTTTCGAGGCGGACCGCCTCGGCGGCGAGCGATTATGCGCCTCGCCCGATGCAGTAGTCCCACCGTCGTGGGCGTGCAGGATATTCAAGCGTCGGGGCTCCCGGAGTTTCAGATTTTCAGGGGAGTAGAAGTGCTCGCCGGATGAGGCCACCCGTATCTCAGTGTGGCCGGTGTGGTAAAGCCCAGAGGGGGGAATGTCGTACTGGTTTGGGAGATTGCTATACTTGCGGCCGCGGGGCCATTTGATGACGTCAGGCCAGGGGTAGCAGGTGGGATAGCACTGACTACTAGATCGATTCGGGTTCTTCACCTTCCATAGCTAGGCAGGATGTTCATACACCGGCAGGCCACGGTAGAGGTCGCGGTGGAAGTTCCCAGTTTTAGCGGTCCTTTGAACCGCCTATTTTCAGGTATATCCTTAACCCTCTAGAGATTTGTATGTATTGATGATGTGTTTAGTGTTATGTTCGGATAGCTTTGTGTTAAAATGTGATTTAGAAGCTTGGTTAGTGAAAGGGTAAGTCTGGGGATGAGAAAATTTTGAACCTTAGAATATTACAGTTAAGACCTTAGATGTAAGGCCGTCTTGAGTACAAGATTTTGTGGGTGATCTTTGTCAGAATGTATAAGTATACGTGGAGTAATTGTGGGAAAATTTCCTTGGGTGGTGTAAAATGGAAGCGGTAGCTTTCGTGACGTAAATTAGTAAGATTGTTCCGGATCGGGGAACAAGTGTTTGGGCGTGATTGTATGGGTCGGGTTGAGGACCATTCACGGGTCAACCAGCGGCCGTTTGTGGTGGGTCGATTCGAGTGGTCCGCGGTGGTAGGATCACGAGGATGCTAGGCCCAAGTTTAGTTAACCATCGTATGAATTCGTGGATCGTTCGACCGAATCGGTTCGTGAAGGCCGAATGGCCTTAGAGGAAAGTGAAGCTAGTAAGATGACCAAGTTGGAGGTAGAGACTCCAAAGTTTTGGCATGAGCGTTGGTGAAGTGTGGTACGTGTACTAGGAAGAGTTCGAGTGTTCGAGAAGGGTACGGCGAGAAAGGAAAGAAGTGAACTTGTGCTGAAAAATGGAAGTAATCTTTTTTGAGAAATGAATGTGCGAAGGGAGTATCCTTTGGACCAGAAGCGAGAGTTGGTACTGTTTTGCATCGTCGAGGTGATTCCTCGTTGGCTTGGATTTAAGTATTTGCGCGCATGTTATTCTGTGACCATGTGCGGCATTTGCAAACTGGTTAAGCTATGAGGAACTTGATCTTTATCTGTCTTAAGAAGGAACATTCGAGACGAATGTTTCTAAGGAGGGGATAATGTTATACTCCGTATTTCCAGAGTATGTACATAAGGACGTACGTACAAAAGTTTAAGCCTTAAGTAGGCAAAGTGGCGAAATTTGTACACAACTAGCGAAAAGAGTCGTTTTTAAAAACGTTTTACAAACTTTGCGAAGGGAAAATTCCGGCCATGTCATTTATTATTTATGGATTTTTAGAGATGAAATATTTTGGACCAACGGGAGGTGACACTTGTCACCCTCGTTGGGCAACAACATTGGGCCAAAGTGGACGATTTTCTTGGCTTTTCTTTAGTCAAGGTTAGGTAGGATATTTTGTGTAGTAGATGGATAAGGGCACATGGATGAATCCTCACCCTACACTTGCATGGCACTTGGCTTCATCTTGGCCTTTGGTTGGCAATTGGTTGGCCTATAAATACCCCCCTTAGTTGATGAACTTCTTCATCCAAAAATTGTTCTAAGTCTTGAAAGCCCTCTCCCCCCTTTGTGTTGAAGTTCTCGTCCTAGCCTCCCCCTCCCCCCTTTGTGAGGCTCCTTGGCCGAGAGCCCCCTCCTCCTTGGCCGAAAGTACCCCCCTCCTAGGGGTGCTAGCCGAAACCTACCCCCCCTCCTTGTGGTGTTGTTCTCGTGAAAATACCCCCCTCTTGGTAGAGAATACTCTCCAAGTATTGTTACTATACCCAAATACCTTGGCCCAAATACCTTGTAGTCTTCCCAAGGTTACCTCTATCTGAAAGCCAAATACTATTATACTTCCCTTAAGTCACAAAAACGAAACCCTAAGGAAAATCTTCACAGTTGGTTGAAGTATTAGGAGGAGGTTTCGTAGAACTTCTAAGGGTTGTTTGGAGCGGGTTGGAGCACCCGGAGTAGGAGCTAAACGTTGCTCAGGATCGACATTAAACTTGGATAATTTTGGGCTTACAGAGGTAAATAATCTTATCCTTCTATTGTAATTGGAAATTACATCTTGTAGTTGTATAGAAATGAATATAAGATTCATAGAAGGAATTGAGCGTAATAGAAGAATATTACGTAAAAGACTTGGCGAAATCCCATCGTAAGAGTATTAAAGTAGAAGTTTAAAATGCTTACAAGAATTTGTATTCTGATGAACTTATAACCTTGATTGGTTTAATATTCTGCAAGTAGCATGTACTACTTGGAAGGTGGACAAGGCTAGCCGGATTATAGCCGTGGAGCGTTTTGCTAATAGTCGATAATCGTCGCGAGGTATGTGATTCTTCCTACACTCTTGAGCATGATATTTTAAAGGAATATATATAGTACGGTAGACGTACGTGTGGCAATGTCTTTTGACTTAAGCCTGAATAATAAGAATCTGAAGTATTTTACAAGAATATATATATATAGTACGGTAGACGTACGTGTGTTAACTGAATATAGTTTTACGGCAATGTCTTTTGACTTAAGCCTGAATAATAAGAATCTTGAAGTATTTCAAAAAAATTAAGAAACCTTGTTGAAAGAAGAATAATGCTTGGTTTTAAAAGCTTAAGAGTTATACTAGCTTTATGGGAAGTTAGGTATAACGACTTAAGAGAGATAAAAAGAATGGTTTATTAATTTTAGAAGTTAAGAGACTTGATCTTAAAAGATAAGAGGCTTGACTTAAATGAATTAATATGAATGTTTGTGTGAAACCTCATTCGTGAGTCATGTGTACTTGGTTTTTAAAAGGAATAATGTTTCTTGATTTGAAATCGAATAAGTATCGAACAAACCACGCAGCGCTAATAAAGAAATGTATTGACTAATAAAGTATTATTAAAACCAGTAGAAACCTCCATCTGCATAGAAGCTAAGATGAGACAAAATGATATTACATTTCCTAGATCATGGCTGCTTTAATAAGATTATTATGAACAAAGAATAACCTACTGACACATAAGGCATATGTTTCTCAAATTGTTTTAAAGGATTAAAACTATGAACTACGAAACCTTTCAAAATGAGAAACTTGAGCATTTGAAATTAGGCAAACTTGAGCGTTTAGAAAATAATGTTGTTACTTGATTTTACAAAGGGAAGTGTTTTGGTTTACTTAACAATGTTAGTCACTCTATTTTTATACTACGAGAGTCGGGTGACCTTTGTAAAAGAAATGGATCTTTAAAAAGGAATTTAACGTACGTAGTACTTTAGGGTTAAAACCTGACTTTGACATAAAATGAAAGTACCTTGAGTTGTGTATAACTTGCCTATGCTTGTTGTTGTGTAACTTGCCTATGCTTGTTGTGATAGCCTTTGTTGTGCAAAAATTGTGTTTCTATACTACCGCGTCTCGATGGAGGCGATTGACTTGTTGAGAACTTACTTGGGCGTCTGGCGTGACGGAAGATTCCACGGGTATGCTTCCATTATCATTGTTACATGGGCATGTACACCGATGATGGATTACGTGGACATGTGACCATTATGGTTATTTATGGCGAAGATCGTGACTTACGGTTGTGATCGAGTCATGCTGTTTACTTGCCCGTCGCCACGTGGCGCAGTGGATCTGGTATAGGTTATCGCACTTGCCCGCATCGACTTAGCGGCGAAGTATCGTGACTTACGGTTGTGATCGGTGCTTAGCCGATTCACTTGCCGTCGATTCGTGGCGTAGGGAGGAGGCTGGTGGAGGCTAGTGCACTTGCGTATCGACTTCGCGAGTCGGTGTTTGGATGGAGCCGTGACTTACGGTTGTGATCAGTGCGTAGTCGATTTACTGCCCCCGTCATTTCGTGGCGCGGGGAGGGGCGGTGGAGGCTATGCCACTCCGCGTGTCGGCTTCATGATATGGTTGTACAATATTATTGATGCGGTCGGATCTGGTAGTTATACTTGCCGTCACGGTTTTATGACACGCGTGGGACTGGTGTTCATGTATACTCCTTGGTGTTGTTATATCATAGGCTAGCGATGAGGAAGAATTCCACGCACGAGTGATGATTTGGAGCGTGAGTCACGACTTGATATATTGTTTATATGTTGTATCTTGTAGTTTGGTTATCATACATGTCTCCTGCTTTATATAGACTATTATGATTTCATTTCGGTATTTTCGATTTCACATACTTGGTACTGTTGTCTTGACCTCCTTGCCCGATTTGCGTTAAATCTGCATGAGGTACATCTCGGTGTCGATCCGACATAGGATCACATTTCGTATTGGGAAGCTCCGTTCCTTGGAGGCTTATCTTTTGGTATGTTACCACTGATGCAGGGTTCTTGTACATTCGGGGTATGGCGGGGCCTGTCCGTCATAGTTGTTGTAAAATCTTAGAGTGCATGCCTTTGTTGTAGGCGAGTTTGTAAGGATTGTAACTGTTCAAAGGTCGATATATATATATATGCTGAAAGGCAACCGTTTTGGATGGCCTATTTTCTTTTATCTTGATCCATATCTAATTGTATGTTTAAGTTTTTATTTCCGCTGGTTTTTCTCTGATGTTGTATCACTAGGGTACCCGGGGTAAGACACCAGTCACGGGCCCGGGTTCGGGTCTTGACAATATTACATGTTGTTATAGTTAATAGATGAACTTGTGTTAAGTGAAATGGAGAATAAGAAATGCATGAGACTATTTTTGGGTGTTGGCCAAATCTTGGACAGTTTTGCTATAATTGGATTCGTTGGTTATTATCGTCACTTGTTGCACGTATTGATAAGTCCATATGGTTTATATAAAAGTATTGACACTTGAATTGGATTATAAGGAATATTGAAAAGGGCTTTGGTTGTGGTTGTTTGGTTGAGATTTGTATAAAACTGTTGGATATTGTTATGCAGTTTTAGGGACTGTTTTGTGGCATTATAATACTGGAAATTCAGCGGCCATTATGCATGTTTAAATGTGGTAATTGCTAATGTAAGTCCTAAAGGTTTAAGGGTGTAGAATGGTGTAGAAATGTTTCACATCTTACCCTCGTTGTGTTGGATTATGGACTATTTTTAGTGGACTGTTTTATATGAATTAAGAGGCCGGATTAACATAAGAAGTAGGTGTGTGAATCACCTTGGTTGCTGTTTGGTTGTGCCCTTAATTAGTGTTTGGTTATTGATGAAATTGACCTTATTGAAAGGTGGAAAAGTACGTAGAAATAGGGGAAGTGCTGCTCAGATTTTTATAGGAAAAGAGAGTCATTACTTGGTATATGTCTTATACTAGTATTCATGAAGTTGATAGACGTGCTGTTGTCATTATAGTTTGAAGTACCTATTTGGGACATATTCTACTTATCATGTTGGTTAGTCATCAATAAGGTATGTGAATGTTACACCCCGTAATTTCGTGAAATTGATTTGAGGACGTGATTAAGGAAAGAAGATTTGAATATTGGAAGGAAAGAGAAATTATATTTTCTTAAGGAAAAATTTCGGAAAAATATGACGACGAAAAAATTATTAACGTGGAGTTTTTAATTCTTCTAATTGAATTTATGAGATTAGTATTGAATTATAAGGTATTGGAATTAATAATATGGGGCCCGCCAAAAATTTAACAATTTCGCGGGGCCCTTCGATTTTAAGATATTTTGTGAAGAGGAAATTTTGGCCAATGGGAGGGTGACATGTGTCCCTCTCACTTGTCATTACAAGTTGCACTATATAGGATAAGTCTTGAAAGACTTAGATTCATTATAACAAATATCTTCATAAGCTCATTTCTCTTCTCTCTCTCTCCCTTAAGTTTTCGAAATCTATAGCCAAAGAAGACCAAGATCAACACATATTTTCTCCTAGATTAAGAACCTTGATTAAGTGCTAAGCCAAGGATAACTCTTCATACAAGGGTCACGATTTTTGGACCAAATTTACCTTAAAACCCTAAGTGAAGATGAACTTTTTTGGAAGAAAAACATGAAGGGAAGTTGGTTATAAGCTTGTAGAGGATGCATAGATGTGATTGGAACTTGAAGAAGTGGAGCAAAATGAAAACTGTGGGCCATTATATAGCAGATTGTTTTGGGACGTTTTTGGCTACAAATTTAAGGTAAAATTCTTCTTACTCTTGAATTAATTGGATATTACATATTGTTATAGTTGATAGATGAACTTGTATTAAGAAGAATGAAAAATAAAAAGTGTATGGACATTATTTTAGGCTAAGGCCGAAATTGGACAGATTTGGGTGTTATTGGATCTTGTTGGTTATTGTGTTATTATCTTCCCATATTACATGTTGTTATAGTTAAGGGATGAATGTGTGTTAAGGGAATTGGAGAATAAGAAGTGCATATAGTAGTTTTGGATGTTGGCCAAATTAAGGATTGTTTTTCGTTATAATGGATTCGTCGGTTATTGTCGTTGTTATCATCACTTGTTTCATGTTAAAATAAAGGAATATTGTGGTTGATAAGTTGATATGATTTGTATAATAGTATTGGAACTTAAATTGGATTAAAAAGGATTATGGAAATAGTAATTGGATTGTAGTTGTTTGGCCGAGACTTGTATACAACTATTGGATATTATTGTGCAGTTTTTAGGGACTGTTTTTGTGGGCTATTTTTATATGGATTAAGGGGCTGTATTTTATACGTAAAGTAGGCGTGTAATCCCCTTTGGTTGTTGTTTGGTTGTGCCCTTAATTGGTGCTTGGTTGTTGATGAATTTGGGCCTTCTTGAAAGGTAGAAAAGTACATATTTATAGGGGAAATGCTGCCCAATTTTTTTTTATAGGATAAGAGAGCCCTTACTTGGTTTATGTCATACATTAGTAAGAACATGTTGATATACATGTTATTGTTGTTATAGGTTGAAGTACATTGAGACGTATCCTAGATTGTAGAGTTGGTTAGTTCGTCAATAAGGTATGTGAACTATCCTTCTTCTTCTAGCATGATTCCTTTTTATAAAGTGAGTGGATCCTATTCCTTAATGATATATTCCCTTAATAGTACTTTGGGTTTTATAAAATGGAAGTTGTTATATCCATTCTCTTCATAGTACTTTGGGTTTTATAAAAGGGAAGTTGTTATATCCATTCTCTTCATAATACTTTGGGTTTCATAAAATGGAAGTTGTTATATCCATTCTCTTCATAGTACTTTGGGTTTTATAAAATGGAAGTTGTTCTATCCATTCTCTTGATAGTACCTTTGGGTTTTATAAAATGGAAGTTGTTCTATCCATTCTCTTGATAGTACTTTGGGATTTCTAGGAAAGTTCATTTTAATGATTCTAAAAGAATAAGTGACTTGATTTTGAAAGAGGTGATAATGTCTTGGTTTGTCTAAAAGGAAATATGTGATAGTACCTTGGGTTTCCTAAATGAAAGTTATTAAATGATATTATGGAGAGTCAAAAGATGATTTTTAAATTTCATATGGTTGCATTGATACCTCGAGTCTCTCAATAAAGGGTCGGGTAATGTCATATAAAAGAATGGTTGCCTTAATACATCGAGCCCCAGAATGGACCGGTTTTATGTCACACTTGCATTACATTAAGCCCAGAATGGGCCAGTTTTATGTCACACTTGCATTACATCGAGCCCAGAATGGGCCGGTTTTATGTCACACTTGCATTACATCGAGCCCCAGAATAGGCCGGTTTTATGTGACATCGCATCGATACATCGAGCCCCAAGATGGGCCGATTTTATGTCACAATGGCATTGATACACCGAGTCCCACAACGGACCGGGTTAATCTTATTTTAAAAAGGCACAGTTGAATCTCTGTTTTTAAAAAGGATACAGTTGGCTCTTATTTTTATAAGGTACAGTGTACTGGTATTTTGATTATCATACTTGTCTCTTGTTATCTTTTGGCCTGTTGTAATCTCATTTACAGTACTTATTGTTTCACATACTTGGTACATCTTTCGTACTGACCCCCTTTCTCCGGGGGCTGCGTTCATGCCGCAGGTTTAGGTACGCAGTTTGGTGATTTGCAAGTGTAGGATCCTTGCTCAGAGTTTTTGGGATAGCTCCATTGTTCCGGGGCTTATCATTTTGGTACTGATCTTTCAATACAGGCATTTGTACATTTATGGGTACGGCGGGGCCTTGTCCCGTCATAGTATATTGTCCAAACTCTTAGAGGTTTGTATTCATATGTGGGTTGGACTTGTGTGAGTGGTAAATGTTGTTGTACATTTGTCGTTTTTCTTTGGTTTATATATATATAGCGGTGGCCTTGCCGGCTTTGCCTTTGCTTGTGATAAAAAAAATGAATGAGTTTTCTTTATCTTTCGCGGGTTACTTGTGAGGTATGGGTAGAAGGGTGCCCAGGTAGGGCACCAGTCGCGGGCTCGGGGTTCGGGTCATGACAAGAGTGGTATCAGAGCAGTTAGTCCTCGGAATGTCTACAGACCGTGTCTAGTAGAGTCTTGGTTATCGGTGTGTTGCGCGCCACACCCATAAACAGAAGGTTGCAAGACATTTAGGATTTGGTTTCTATTCTTTTTACTCTGAGATCATGCAATAGAGCTGTGTTATTAGGATAATCCCTCTCTGACGTATTATTGTGTTACAACTATGCCTCCGAGGAAAGCAACAACGCCCGGAAGGAAAATCGATGAGTGGGAGCTACTAGTCGGACTCGAGAGAGTTGATAGGGCTTATGCCTGATCTATACCGGAGGCCATCGCGATCAGCGAGCTCTTACGCCGGTTGTTGAGGCCCGGCGCGAGCCTCCACTCGCCGATCGAGCGATAGGAGCCATGAGGCCTTGATTACGGTAGTGACTAGGCTAATAGTGATGCAGATTCGTCATCAGGGGTTTATTCAGCGGTACATGCATGCGAGGTAGAGGCCAACGCAGAAACAGCGTAAGAGGCTACCGGTTGGTTATCCGGTGAGTATCTGGCGGCGGCCTCGGCGGGTGAGATATTCATTCCAGCCTACCCAGAACACACCCCCATAGTTCACAGGTGGGAGATTGGACCACCCAAGGTGTTTAGGAGCCGGCCAGAGCTCCAGGGTTCCAGGTTTTCAGAGGAACAGGGGATCTGCTCAGTCGAGGCCACCTTTGCCTCAGTGTTTCCAGTGTGGTAAGCATCATTATGGGAAATGCATTTTTGGTACAGATGTTTGTTTTCGTTGCGGCCGTCTGGGCCATATGGTGAGAGAATGTCCTTTTAGAAAGGGCACTGGTGGTGTGACCCGACCTGCTGGATCGGTGGCTGGTTCCTCTTCCTCCATAGTTGGGCACACCACAGGGCGGGGTATTCAGATGTCATCCAGCCGTGGTGGAGGTCGTGGTGGAGTTTATAGTTCTGGCGGTCCTTCGAACCGCATAGATGTTGTGGCTACCAGGCAGGATCAAGAGGCATCATTGATTGGGGTTACAGATATATTTTTTATCCTTTCGAGTCATACATGCATTGATAGATTCAGATTCCACCCTAATGTATATATTCCCCTTGTTGCTAGTAGAATGTGAGTTGATAGGACCATCAGAGGTAGAAATATTTTTGTTTGGTAATGAGTAGGATGAAGGATTTTGACAAGAATGATAAAGTGATTGAAACTATAGTTAGGTAGGGTTCACAAGGTGTAATTACCCCATAACAATGTAAAGACCGATAGTAGAGGGTGTACATTTGGAATACTTCGGCCAAAGGTGACGAACCTCTAATGAGTGAAAAGATAGTGTGAGAAATACTTTGAGATAAGAGAGAGATTCATTTTAGACCACGAATGAGAGTTAATTGTGATGATACACACACTTTAGATTCAGTGACATTGCCAATAAGTGTTCATGATTGAGATGACTTGGGAATCAGTGGATGAAATGAAGAGGAAGTATCCCCACTTACTCCCTACGCCTACAGGTAATTCGGTTCCTTATTTGGCTTGTGATTGGTGTATATACATGTGTTATATTGTGGCCGCGTGTGGCATCCTGGGTTTGGTGGAGTATTGGTTGATATGTATAGTAAATGAGACTATGCCGGAATCTATATAGATTGAGACTTATTATGAACATTCGGGACGAATATTTCTAAGGGGGGAAGAATGTTACACCCCGTAATTCCATGACATTGATTTGAAGACGTGATTAAGGAAAGAAGATTTGAATATTGGAAGAAAAGAGAAATTACATTTTCTTAAGGAAACATTTTGGAAAAATGTGACGACGGAAAAATTATTAACGTGGAGTTTAATTATTCTAATTGGATTTATGAGATTAGTATTGGATTATAAGGTATTGGAATTAATAATATGGGGCCCGCCAAAAATTTCACAATTTTGCGGGGCCCTTCGATTTTAAGATATTTTGTGAAGAGGAAATTTTGGCCAATGAGAGGGTGTCATGTGTCCCTCTCCACTTGTCATTACAAGTTGCACTATATAGGATAAGTCTTGGAAGACTTAGATTCATTATAACAAATATCTGCATAAGCTCATTTCTCTTCTCTCTCTCTCCCTTAAATTTTCGAAATCCATAGCCAAAGAAGACCAAGATCAACACATATTTTCCCCTAGATTAAGCACCTTGATTAAGTGCTAAGCCAATGTTAACTCTCCATACAAGGGTCACGGTTTTTGGACCAAATTTACCTTAAAACCCTAAGTGAAGATGAACTTTTTTGGAAGAAAAACATGAAGGGAAGTTGGTTATAAGCTTGTAGAGGATGCATAGATGTGATTGGAACTTGAAGAAGTGGAGCAAAATGAAAACTGTGGGCCATTATATAGCAGATTGTTTTGGGACGTTTTTGGCTACAAATTTAAGGTAAAATTCTTCTTACTCTTGAATTAATTGGATATTACATATTGTTATAGTTGATAGATGAACTTGTATTAAGAAGAATGAAAAATAAAAAGTGTATGGACATTATTTTAGGCTAAGGCCGAAATTGGACAGATTTGGGTGTTATTGGATCTTGTTGGTTATTGTGTTATTATCTTCCCATATTACATGTTGTTATAGTTAAGGGATGAATGTGTGTTAAGGGAATTGGAGAATAAGAAGTGCATATAGTAGTTTTGGATGTTGGCCAAATTAAGGATTGTTTTTCGTTATAATGGATTCGTCGGTTATTGTCGTTGTTATCATCACTTGTTTCATGTTAAAATAAAGGAATATTGTGGTTGATAAGTTGATATGATTTGTATAATAGTATTGGAACTTAAATTGGATTAAAAAGGATTATGGAAAGGGTAATTGGATTGTAGTTGTTTGGCCGAGACTTGTATACAACTATTGGATATTGTTGTGCAGTTTTTAGGGACTGTTTTTGTGGGTTGTTTTTATATGGATTAAAGGGCTGAATTTTACACGTAAAGTAGGCGTGTAATCCCCTTTGGTTGCTGTTTGGTTGTGACCTTAATTGGTGTTTGGTTGTTGATGAATTTGGGCCTTCTTGAAAGGTGGAAAAGTACGTATTTATAGGGGAAGTGCTGCTTAATTTTTTTTATAGGATAAGAGAGCCCTTACTTGGTCTATGTCCTACATTAGTAAGAACATGTTGATATACATGTTATTGTTGTTATAGGTTGAAGTACATTGAGTCGTATTCTAGATTGTAGAGTTGGTTAGTTCGTCAATAAGGTATGTGAATTATCCTTCTTCTTCTAGCATGATTCCTTTTTATAAAGTGAGTGGATCCTATTCCTTAATGATATATTCCCTTAATAGTACTTTGGGTTTTATAAAATGGAAGTTGTTATATCCATTCTCTTCATAGTACTTTGGGTTTTATAAAATGGAGGTTGTTATATCCATTCTCTTCATATTACTTTGGGTTTTATAAAATGGAAGTTGTTCTATCCATTTTCTTGATAGTACTTTGGGATTTCTAAAAGGAAAGTTCATTTTAATGATTCTAAAAGAATAAGTGACTTGTTTTTTAAAGAGGTGATAATGTCTTGGTTTGTCTAAAAGGAAAGATGTGATAATACTTTGAGTTTCCAAAATGAAAGTTATTAAATGATATTATTGAGTGTCAAAATATGATTTTTAAATTTCATATGGTTGCATTGATACCTCGAGTCCCTCAATAAAGGGTCGGGTAATGTCATATAAAAGAATGGTTGCCTTAATACATTGAGCCCCAGAATGAGCCGGTTTTATGTCACACTTGCATTACATCGAGCCCCATAATGGGCCGGTTTTATGTCACATCTGCATCGATACATCGAGCCCCAAGATGGGCCGGTTTTATGTCACATTTGCATTTCAAGATCGAGCCCCAAGATGGGCCGGTTTTATGTCACATTTGCATTTCTAGATCGAGCCCCAAGATGGGCCGGTTTTATGTCACATTTGCATTTCTAGATCGAGCCCCAAGATGGGCCGGTTTTATGTCACATTTGCATTTCTAGATCGAGCCCCAAGATGGGCCGACTTTATGTCACAATGGCATTGATATACTGAGTCCCACAACGGGCCGGGTTAATCTTATTTTAAAAAGGCATAGTTGAATCTCTGTTTTAAAAAGGATATAGTTGGCTCTTATTTTTATAAGGTACAATGTACTAGTATTTTGATTATCATACTTATCTCATGTTATCTTTTGGCCTGTTGTAATCTCATTTACAGTACTTATTGTATCACATACTTGGTACATCTTTCGTACTGACCCCCCTTTCTCCGGGGGGCTGCGTTCATGTCGCAGGTTTAGGTACGCAGTTTGGTGATCTGCAAGTGTAGGATCATTGCTCAGAGTTTTTGGGATAGCTCCATTGTTCCGGGGCTTATCATTTTGGTACTGATCTTACATACATGATTTTGTACATTTATGGATACGGCGGGGCCTTGTCCCGTCATAGTATATTGTCCAAACTCTTAGAGGTTTGTATTCATATGTGGGCTGGACTTGTGTGAGTGGTAGATGTTGTTGTACAATTGTAGTTTTTCTTTGGTTTATATATATATAGCGGCGGCCTTGCCGGCTTTGCCTTTGCTTGTGTTAAAAAAAATGAATGAGTTTTCTTTATTTTTCGCGGGTTACTTGTGAGGTATGGGTAGAAGGGTGCCCAGGTAGGGCACCAGTCGCGGGCCCGGGGTTCGGGTCGTGACAGTGAACCTCTTCCTTCTTTCTTTTGGCATGTTCTACGTATGAACCATAACTGTGGTATTGTTTCAAAAGTTATTCTACTCTTAGAAGTTAAGGAGTATTCATGTTGTTGATTCTATACTAAAGGCATGTCTAAATTATCCCTAAGTCCTTACCAAGTCTTATAGGAGATGTTGGTAAGAGTTATTAGTAATTATTGGTGTCGAGTTGACCTTGCTAAGTTACATCACTAATAAGTATTAAGCTTTGAGACTGATTTTGGTAAGCGTATTAAAACAAACCATTGCAGCGTTAAATGAAAAAGGTATCGACAATCAATTATATTGAAATGATTAGACTTCCATCTGCATAGAAACTAAGATATAACCAGTTTGTTTTACATTTTCTAGTTCACAGCTGATTAGATAAGATCATTATAAATATATAACTTACTAACAGCTCATAAAATGAATTAATTTGGCAATTCGGATCGGTTATCACCATGCAAATGTTTCCATAATGTTAGCCAGAGGAGCGAGATGAATTTAGATTATCGAGTTGATACAGACGATAAGCGATGTGGTATCATTTCTTCTTTGAAAGTTGGTTATATGAAGTAAATTATGCGGTGGACGTACATAGTGTTATTGGATCTAAATCTTAAAATGATACTTGATATGATAAGTGTCTTGATTTTCCAAATGAGGATTTAAATTGATACTTGATATGATAAGTGTCTTGATTTTCCAAATGAGAATTTAAATTGATACTTGATATGATAAGTGTCTAGATTTTCCAAATGAGGATTTAAATTGATACTTGATATGATAAAGTGTCTTGATTTTTCAAATGAGGATTTAAAATGATACTTGATATGATAAGTGCCTTAATTTTCCAAATGAGGATTTAAAATGAAAGGTATGAGAGTTCCTTGGTGTTTTCTATAAAATGTATGTACGTGAACGTACATAGTACTTTTGGGTTCAAGTCTCTAATATTACATGACATGATAGTGCTTTGGTTTTTCCAAAATAAAATATGTGATTGGTACATGATTTGTTGGTACTTTGATTTTATTCCTTTGAGAGTACAAGATACTCATGCGGCCCTATGATTCAATGGACATGTATCCATGATGCTAGTACAAGATAATCAGGCTAGTTATATTTGATTCCATGGAACGAGATTCTTGATGCGAGTACGAGATACTCAGGCTAGTTATATTTTATTTCATCGATCGAGATCTGTGATGCGAGTACGAGATACTCATGCTAGTTATATAAATCCATGGACCGAGATCCATGATGCGAGTACGAGATACTCACGCTAGTTATATAAATCCATGGACCGAGATCCGTGATGCGAGTACTAGATACTCAGGCTATGTATATGATTCCATGGACAGGCTTCCATGATGTGAGTTTAGATACTCATGCGGTCGATTATATGATTTCATGGACAAGATCTATGATGCGAGTACAAGATGCTCATGCGGTTATATTTGATTATGTATGTGTATATATATATGTTGGTTATAGGGTCAAGCATGCATAATGGTTACATGGACCGAGTCCCTCACTAAAGGGCTGGAATACGTTATATGAAAACAGATACGATGACTCTAATTTTTGTAAGTACAGTTGGCTCTAATTTTATATGGCATGGTAGGATCTGATATTTTATTTTCATACTTGTCTCTATCATTTTTTTGTACAGTTGTGATCTTGTTTACTTGTTACACCCCGTAATTCCAGGACGAGTATATAAGAATGTACGTAAGGAAACAAGACTTAAAAATTTGAACGAAAGAAAGAATTGTTTTCCAAGGAAAAATCTTCCGAACCTCGGGAAGGAAAAGTAATGTTTGTTAGTAAGAATTGGGTTCCAAGAATCGTTATTTGAGATTATGGAAATTTATTTACTGATTTGGTTACGTATGGCCCACCCGGGAAATTTTACGTCTTGTGGGGCCCACGGGGTTTCCGATATTTTGACGAATTATGGAAATTTCGGGAAATGAAATATTTTAGACCAATAGGAGGGAGACACGTGTCACCCTCCACATGGCTTGGTCGAAATTGACCTAGAGGGAATGGTCAAGTCTTGAAAGCCCAAGGCTTGAGATAATTGACTAAGTCAAATAGCCAACTTGGCACAAGATATTTGATTCACATTAATCTTGACCGCACAAGTATTTTAATCCAAACCCTTGGCTTCATTATTTAACTACACACTAGTGCAAGACTAGTTTCTACACTTAGTAAAATTTTCAAGAAACTTTGAGCACAAGAGTGAGTTGCTCTCGGCCATGAGAAAAAGAAAGGAGAATTTTTTTGCAATCTTACTTCATAAATCCCCATACTCAAACCCAAGATCCCTAGAGGTATTCTAAGGATATCTCAACACAAAAATCACGGAAAAACTACGTTTTTACGTTAGTCGCAAGATGAAAACCTAAGGTGCTCTTCAACTTTGAAGTTGGAAATTGAAGAAAAGTTGTTTATGAGCTTGCAAGGGTTGCTTGGAGTGGATTGGAACGTCGAGAAGAGGAGCTAAAGTTGCTAAGGATCGACTTTAAATCTTGGATTGGATTTGGGCTTATTGAGGTATAAATCTTCGTCTTACTATTGTGATTGAAGATTCCATGTTATGATAAGTTAGAAATGATCATGTGATATATATTATGAAGATTGATAAGTGTTATGGAATTTTGGAAGCCTAAATCCGAAAAAGTTCATGTTGGCCATTAAAATTGTAATTCAATTTAATTGTTAATTACGATCGTCGCATGTTACAGAAAGAAGGGATTATAGTTGCTATAATCGATTGAGGCTATATAACATGTTAGAATAACAATTTGGATTGAAAAGGAATTGGAATGAACTTTATGTTGTTACACATTTTGAGCCGAGAATTGCCTTAATTAATGGACAGTTTCATATTAATTGTGGGGCTGAATTTTACACGTCCGGCTAGGCGTGTAATCCCCTTTGGTTAGCTGTATTGTTGAGCCTTAAATGTGGCATGTTGGTTGTTGATTTCGGGCATTGAAAAAGGTGGAAAAGTACGTAGAAACAAAGGAAGTGCTGCCCAAATTTCTGTAGAATAAGAGGACCTAACACTTAGTATTATTCCACGGTAATAAGCTAGGAGTTGATAGACATGTTCTGGTTATTATAGGTTAAAGTACTACGTATAGCGTATTCTACTTGAAGGGTGGTACAACTATCAAGGTTGAAGTACTTTGGAGCATTTTGCTACTTGTCGATAGTCGTCGCGAGGTATGTGAACCTCTTCCTTCTTTTGGCATGTTCTACGTATGAAATATACATGTGGTGTTATTTCATGATTCCTTCTACTCTTAGAGGTTAAGAGGTACGTATGTTGATTTACTCTGTGTAAAAGGTATGTCTAAGTTATCCTAAGTTCTTACCAAGTCTTATGGGGGATGTTGGTAAGAGTCGTTGGGAAGTATTTGGAGTCGAGTTGACTTTGCTAATTTACTGCACTAATGGGAATAAGTATCGAACAAGCCATTGCAGCGTTAATAAAAGAAAATGTATCGACAATCAATTATATTAAAATAAGTAGAATTCTCCATCTGCATAGAAACTAAGATAAGACAAAATTGTATTACATTTTCTAGATCATGACTGCTTTAATAAGATCGTTATAAACGAGTATAACCTATTCACAACTCATAAAAGTATATGTTACTTAAATTAAAAGAGTTTATGTTATGAAGTTTTAAGACTATGAACCTTGATTTCTAAAAAGGTTATGAGACTTTAATTTTCAAGTTATGGGACTTGATTCTTAAAGAAAGGAATGACTTGATTTAAAAAGTTTGGTTGCCATGAATTATTTCAAAAGTTAAGCGGCTTGATTTCAAAAGAGAATGTAACTTGAGTTTTCAAAAGAAGAAGTTTATTGATTTAAAAGAGACAGAGTTTTATGATTCTTTTAAGTATGTATGTACGCAGTACTTTTGGGTTTAATTTTCCCTAATGTAATAAGGAATAAAAGTGTCTTAAGTTCTCTAAAGTGAAAGGTTGTTATAATAACTTTATGGGAAGTTGTTATAACGACTTAAGAAGAAGTGAAAAGATGGTTTAAAATGTTATGTAAAGAAACTTTATCGCGCCCCGGAATGGGCCGGACAGTATACCTTTATGGGAAGACTTATATGACTTTATCGCGTCCCAGAAGGGGTAGTGCAGTATACCTTTATGGGCAGACTTATATGACTTTATCGCGTCCCAGAATAGGTCGGGCAGTATACCTTTATGGGCATACTTATATGACTTTATCGCGTCCCAGAATGGGTCGGGCAGTATACATTTATGGGTAGACTTATATGACTTTATCGCGTTCCAGAATGAACCGGGCAGTATACCTTTATGGGTAGACTTATATTACTTTATCGCGTTCCAGAATGGGCCGGGCAGTATACCTTCGTGGAAAAACTTTTTTTATGAATTCGCCGTGTCCCACAAATGGGCCGGATTACGTTATCACGTATGGATAATCAAAGTGAACTCCAAAATGAGACGTCCCTCCATAAAGGGCCGGATTATGTTATGCAAAATACGTAAGTTATATGTTCATGAACTTGATGATTTTTCCTAAGTATGTATGTAAGAATTTGATTATAACTCTTATTGAAAATGGGAAAAGATAATAATGGGTGATTAAGTTCATGAGTTGTAATGGCATGGTAGGATCTGGTATTTCCTTTTTATACTTGCCCCTGTCATTCTTTTGTACAGTTATGATTTATTTACTATACCTTATTTTCCGTTCCATACTCGGTACCTGTTGTACTGACCCCCTTCGGGGGGCTGCGTTCATGCCCGTAGGTATTAGGTACAAAGGTTGGTGATCCTCGCTCTAGGATCTCTGTTCAGTTTTGGGTAAAAACTTCATTCACTCCGGAGGCTTATCTTTGGTTCGGATCCCTGGTATTGTCGGTTGTAGTATATTCAGGGGTATGGCGGGGCCCTGTCCCGTCACAGTTGTTATGTCAAACTCTTAGAGGTCTGTAGTCATATCTTATGGGTCAGCTTGTAAAAGAAAAAGGATGTAACTGCTTTTGGCTATATATATATATATATATATATATATTTCCAGGGAGGTAGCCTTATCGGCTAACCTGTTGTTTATTTCTTGTTGATTTATTTTATAAGTATGATGTATGTTCCGCTGATTATCTCTGATGTATACCTATAAGGGTGCCCAGGTAGGGCACCAGTTGCGGCCCAGGGTCGGGTCGTGACATTACTGTACTTCCTATTTACATACTTGGTACCTTGTTGTACTGACCCCCTTCGGGGGGCTGCGTTCATGCCCGCAGGTATAGGTACTCAGTAGGGTGATCCGCGAGCTTAGGATCCTTTGCTCAACATTTTAGGATAGCTTCATTGTTCCGGAGCTTGTCATTTTGGTACAGGTCTTCCATTATGGCTTATGTATATTCAGGGGTACGGCGGGGCCTTGTCCCGTCATAGTTCACTGTATACTCTTAGAGGTCTGTAGTCATGTGTGGGTTGGACATGTACAGTTGTAGCTCATTTTGGTTCTATGTAAACTGGCGGCCTTGTCGGCTTGCCTGTTTTTATTTTTATGAGATTATGAGTTTCTTAAGCTTCCGCTGATTTTATGTGATGTATGGGTAGAAGGGTGCCCATGTAGGGCACCAGTCGTTGGTCCATCGGTTCGGGGCATGACAAGAGTGGTATCAGAGCATTTAGTCCTCGGAATGTCTACAGACCGTGTGCAGTTGAGTCTTGGTTATCGGTGTGTTGTGCACCACACCCATAAACAGGAGGCTACAATACATTTAGGATTGGTTTCTATTCTTCTTACTCTAAGATCGTGCGATAGAGCTGTGTTGTTAGGGTAGTCCCTCCCTAACGTATTATTGTGGTTGCAACTATGCCTCCAAAGGAAGCGACAACGGCCCAGAAAGGAATATATGGACTTGGTATACATGTTGGTAAAATTGTTGTGTAGTTGGTATGATGATGACGTGCATCTATACGAACATATTTATTAGGGCCATGTGTGTGTTTCCTGAAGTGATTGTGGGTTATCCTGAGTTGGTTAAGCTTTAGTAATGACTTGGAAGGTATGAAACAGTTTAATGAATCCTCATCAAGGTTATATATGTGCTAATTTGGAACAATTATGAGGTGATGAGCTGTCTGAGAGGGTGATGAACCCTTAAGAGGTCATGTTTAATTGACTTAATGGCATACCATGTTGTTAGATTAAGCTGTGTTGTATGCTTAAGTGATATGTACAAATAATATTTGTATGGAGTAAATAGGGTTGTTGTGGTTAAGACAACATGATTTGGAGATTATGAGGAACTACCTTACCCGTATACGAGGAGAGATAATGTAAGCTTGAGACATGGAATAATTGAGAATCCTAGAATATTGGAATAATCGTTGAGACCTTAGATATACAAGGCCTTCTTGAGTAAAGTATTTTATATGTGATCTTGGCTAAAGTACATAGTATATGTGAAGTATATTAGTGGTGATGATTTCTTGGTTTGAGTATAAACCACTTGTGATTGTTGTTGGTGAAAGAGACTATGTGTTATATTGTGGCACGGTGTGGCATCTGTGGGTTGCTGAGTATTATTGGAACTAGTAGAAGAAGAAAAGATTAAGTGAAAAATGCGTGTTGTGAATTTCAGGCACAGCACCGCGGTGCCAAGGAACAGGAACGCGGTGCTGACACTAACAAGTATTGGTTGATATGTATAGTTAAAGGCAACTATGCCGAAATTTGTATAGCTAGAGACCTTTGATGAACATTCGAGGACGAATTTTTCTAAGGGGGAAGAATGTTACACCCCGTAGTTCCGCATATAAGTGAGAACGTACGTAAGAAAATAAGATGTGAAGGTTGGAAGGAAAGTATATTTACATTTTCTGATATGAAAACAATTTGGATAAAAAAATGTGATGACGAGAATTTATATTAGTGGTTGAATTCTTTCCAAATGGAGTTATGGACTTAGGATTGTATTATTAAATCTTGGTATTAAGAATATGAGCCAATTGAAAATTTTACAATTTTGGGGGGTGTCCATCGAAATTTTAAGTATTTGGCTAAGTATGGAATTATTTTTGTTAAGAGAATTATGGGCGAATAAGAGGGTGACACGTGTCTCTCCCCACTTGTGTAACAAAGCTCTAATTATATATATGTATATGTATTTCAAGATTGGCTAAGTGTGGGAGATATTATAGTGAAGACAAGTGGACAAGTGGGTCCCCCTCCACTTGTGCTACATACACCTTATATGCATTAGTCTTGGAAGACTTTGTGTATCACAAAATATCTTCATCCAAACTCTCCTTAACCTCTTTTCTCTCTTCCTTAAGCTCCAAGTTCTCGAAATACCTAGCCAAAGTGAAGAACAAGATTAAGTTATTTTCTAAGATTAAGCACCTTAACCAAGTTCTAACCAAGTTAACTCTCCAAAATAGTGGGAGGTGGTGGTTGGACGATTCTGCCTTGGAAACTCCTTAACTTGGAGATGGACATTTTGGAAGTAAAACAAGAAGGGAAGATGGTTACAAGCTTGTAGAGAATACATGGGTGTGATTGGAACTTGAAGAAGTGGAGCTAAAACGAAAACAGTGGCCGAAAGTTAGTGGACTATTTTGAGCAAAATTTAAGGTAAGAGTCTTCTCCCTCTTGAAGTAATTGGATATTACATGTTTTTATAGTTAATAGATGAACTTGTGTTAAGTGAAATGGAGAATAAGAAATGCATGAGATTAATTTTGGGTGTTGGCCGAATCTTGGACAGTTTTGTTATAATTGGATTCGTTGGTTATTATCGTCACTTGTTTCACGTTAAAATGAAGGAATCTTGTTATTGATAAGTCGATATGGTTTATATAAAAGTATTGAAACTTGAATTGGATTATAAGGAATATTGAAAAGGGCTTTGGTTGTGGTTTTGGCCGAGACTTGTATAAAACTGTTGGATATTGTTATGCAGTTTTAGGGACTGTTTTGTGGTATTATAATACTGGAAATTCAGTGGCCATTATGCATGTTTAAATGTGGTAATTGCTAATGTAAGTCCTAAAGGTTTAAGGGTGTAGAATGGTGTAAAAAGGTTTCACATCATACCCTCGTTGTGTTAGATTATGGACTGTTTTTAGTGGACTGTTTTATATGGATTAAGAGGTCGGATTAACATAAGAAGTAGGTGTGTGAATCACCTTGGTTGCTGTTTGGTTGTGCCCTTAATTGGTGCTTGGTTATTGATGAAATTGGTCTTATTGAAAGGTAGAAAAGTACGTAGAAATAGGGGAAGTGCTGCCCAGATTTTTATAGGAAAAGAGAGTCATTACTTGGTATATGTTTATACTAGTATTCATGAAGTTGATAGACATTTTGTTGTCATTATAGGTTGAAGTACCTATTTGGGACGTATTCTACTTATCATGTTGGTTACTCGTCAATAAGGTATGTGAACCTCTTCCTTATTTCTTTTGGCATGTTCTACGTATGAACCATAACTGTGGTATTGTTTCAAAAGTTATTCTACTCTTAGAAGTTAATGAGTATTTATGTTATTGATTCTATGCTAAAGGCATATCTAAATTATTCCTAAGTCCTTACCAAGTCTTATGGGAGATGTTGGTAATAGTTTTTAGTAAGCATTGGTGTCGAGTTGACCTTGCTAAGTTATAGCACTAATAAGTATTAAGCGTTGAGACTGATTTTGGTAAGCGTATTAAAACAAGCCATTGCAGCGTTCAATGACAAAGGTATCGACAATCAATTATATTGAAATGATTAGACTTCCATCTGCATAGAAACTAAGATATAACCAGTTCGTTTTACATTTTCTAGTTCACAACTGATTAGATAAGATCATTATAAATATATAACCTACTAACGGCTCATAAAATGAATTAATTTGGCAATTCGGATCGGTTATCACCATGCAAATGTTTCCATAATGTTAGCCAGAGGAACGAGACGAATTTAGATTATCGACTTGATACAGACGACAAGCGGTGTGTGAACTATTCTTTCTTCTTTGAAAGTTGGTTATGTGAAGTAAGTGTACGGTGGACGTACATAGTGTTATTGGATCTAAATCTTAAAATGATACTTGATATGATAAGTGTCTTGATTTTCCAAATGAGGATTTAAATTGATAATTGATATGATAAGTGTCTTGATTTTCCAAATGAGGATTTAAATTGATACTTGATATGATAAATGTCTTGATTTTCCAAAGGAGGATTTAAATTGATACTTGATATGATAAGTGTCTTGATTTTCCAAATGAGGATTTAAATTGATACTTTTTTTTTTTTTTAGGTAAATGCAAATATTATTACTAATAATGAAAAAGGAAGTGGCTACAATCAATCATTGAGGTATCTCAAGCCTAAACGTAATGCAAACAAGAAGAGATAGAGGGGAGGGGTGGTCACTCAAAAGGTGCCATTACAGGAGGGGATAAAATCATAGAGAACTCTATAAGATGTTGTTTTGATTCTTGCAATGACCTCTTCTGCCGGAAAGCTTGTGCCTTCAAAGAGCATTGTGTTTCTTGCCCTCCAAATCTCATAAACCATTATGCAAAAAGTGAGCAAAATAGCTTTGGCTCGAATGCTTGTCATGGTGTTCTTTCTTAATCCATTTAAGAGAGCTTTCAACGATTGTCATCTCTCTTCTAATACCCAACCAATCTTTTATGCTCTTCCAAATCATGTGTGTATAAAGGTGCAAAGAAGAGGTGTTCCACTTGTTTCATTAGCTTGCTTAGAACCCGCAAGATTTATCCTCCAAGTTGAGAAATGATAGAGTATCCTTTGTAGCTAACCGCTTCGCAATTTAGCCACATAGTAAAAGAGAATTTGGGAGGAATGAAGCCTTTCCAAATTTGTGACATCCAAGGCTTTTAGCTTGCTTAGTGCGCAAGATATCATACACGAGGCTTGAATCAAATATACTGTTAGCACAACATTTTGTAAAGCCGTCAATAGCATCACCATGGCTACAGATAGAAAAGAATTTGTCGCGAATCCCACAAATCTTTTTGAATAAGGGGGAGTCTCTAGGACGTACCTCATAGTCCCAAATTGTAATACTTCTCAAATAGTGGCTATTTATCCATTGGACCCAAAGAGAATCAGCTTCCGTGTGAGTTTGCCAAATCGTCCTGGATAGCAAGGCATGATTCCATTCCTTGATGTTCATAAGACCCAAGCCACCTTCAGATTGAGGCAAGCAAATGATATCCCAAGCAACTCTTGGTGGTTTCCCTCCCCATAAGAACTGAATACAAGCAGACCGTATCTTGTTGATAATAGTGGCCGGGATAGGAAGAGCCCGGAACCAAAAGCTCTCAACCCCTTGGACAACCGACCTGATTAGTTCCAGTTTACCAGCATAAGAAAGGGTGTGATGCCCCCATTTTTGAATGTAATTCGAAATAGCACTAATGAATGGGGAAAATTGATCCACCGAGACTGAAATTGGGGACAAAGGAATCCCCAAGTATCGTACCGGAAAGCTTCCAATGGCGAAACCCACTGACAATATCAAGTCGCGAATCAGAATGCATTCTGCTAAGTAGACAGAGGATTTAGCGAGGTTAAGAGTTAATCCTGAGGCGACCTCCAACTCTTCCAGACAATTCATAATAATCCCAACTGAAGATATATCTCCTTTGGCAAAAAGCATGAGGTCATCCGCGAATGCCAGATGAGTAATGCCCAATTTCTTACACTTTGGAAAATATGAGAAAGCACTTGCCTCAGCCTTCATTTTAAGCATCCTTGAGAGGTATTCCATGCACAAGATGAAGAGAGTAGGGGACATGGGATCACCTTGTCTTAGGCCACGCTTTCCTTTGAAGTATCCATGTATCTCACCATTGATAGAAAGGGAGAAGGAGGTTGAGCTAACACATTCCATGATCCATCTTGTAAATCATGCGAAATTTTAGACTTCTTAGTACCAATTCGGAAGCTCCAAGAGATCAGATCGAATGCTTTACGAAGGTCCACCATAAGCATACATCTTGGCGACACTGCCTCTATTAAATCCTCTCACAAGCTCTTGTGCCACATATACGTTGTCCATCATGTTTCTTCCTTCACAAAAGCCACTTGGGATTTTTCAATTAGAAGGGAGCATCAATGCCATTCTGTTAGCTAGAATATTTTTGATTATCTTATATATCACATTAGTCAATCCGATGGGACTGAAATCATTTACCTTGGGATCATGATCAGTCTTTGGTAGCAGGGTAATGATGGTATGATTTACCTGCTTCAAAAGAACTCCAGTAGAGAAGAACTCCTGGACACATCTTACAACATCATGGCCCACATCTTTCCATCTATTCTTGAAGAAGGCAGCCGTATAACCATCTGGTCCAGGTGCCTTGTCATTGCCTATATCAGAGAGAGCTTCCCAAATCTCCTTTGGGGTGATGAAATGCAAAAGCTGTAATCTCTCTTCTTCACTCAGCTTTGGGCCATAGTTGAACACTTCCGGATCAAAGTTGGTAATGGGTCGGGAAGTACCTAATAGATCTTTGTAAAATTCAACAAGCCTTCCTAACTTCTTCTGGTGATGTAGTGATAGTACCATTAGCTTTAACAAGAAAGTTAATGGAGTTCCTGACATTACTCCTTTTGATCAAGCTATGAAAGTATTTGGAACATCTATCACTTCCAATCAAGTGTTTCTGTCTTGACTTCTGCCTTATGAAGTGTCTTTCAGCTTCCAGTAAGGTGTTTGCTCTAGCTCTTGAGGACTTAACATTGGCTTTAAGCTCCTCATCAAAGGGATTTTCCATGTGTGCATTGATAGCCTCCTTGAACTCTATGTTTGCCCCTTTTGCTCTTTGTTCGATACCTCCAAAGTCATTTATGTTCAAAGCCCTTAGAGGTTGCTTCAAGGCTTTCAATTTGGAGGCAAGGACGAATTGAGGCTTCCCAATATGTCTTGTCTCCAACATGAAGTCATAATGTTCTCAAAGGTCGGGTGAAAGCCACATATTCATGAACTTGAAAGGGCGTTTCCCAACATTATAAGATGCAATAATCGTGGCTATCACAGGACAGTGGTCCGAGACAGGTTCCATAGGCATGAAATTGGCCGTGCATTCTAGGGTCAAATCACTCCAATTTTGATTCATCAACACTCTATCAAGCTTAGACCAAATCGAACCATTCGTCCAAGTGTAGAAGGAACCGGAAGAAGGAGCGTCTTCTAGTCCATGAGAATTCCTGAAATCTCCAAGATCCCTAAGTGCATAAGGCGTGAGGTGGACCCCCACCTTATCATTGAAGTGCGATGCAGTGTTGAAATCTCCCATAATCATCCAAGGCTTAGTGATGCCAACGCCCAAGTGAGAAAGGTGATGCCAAAGCATCCTTCTATCCGAGATGCTATAAACCGGGTACACAAATGTGGCAAGGAAGGATTTAATGTCACAAACACTGATTCCTTTTAATGTCACAAATGAAGCCTTCCTTCTTTGGGGGGCTGCGTTCATGCCCGCAGGTATAGGTACTCAGTTGGGTGATCCGCGAGCTTAGGATCCTTGCTCAGCATTTTGGGATAGCTCCATTGTTCCGGAGCTTTTCATTTTGGTACAGGTCTTCCATTATGACTTATGTATATTCAGGGGTACGGCGGGGCCTTGTTCTTTCATAGTTCAATGTATACTCTTAGAGGTCTATAGTCATGTGTGGGTTGGACATGTACAGTTGTAGCTCGTTTTGGTTCAATGTAAAGTGGCGGCCTTGTCTGCTTGCCTGTTTTTATTTTTATGAGATTATGAGTTTCTTAAGCTTCCGCTGATTTTATATGATGTATGGGTAGAAGGGTGCCCAGGTAGGGCACCAGTCGCGGGCCCGTCGGTTCGGGGCGTGACAGATATTGACCTCAAGTTTAAGGACTTTTATCTCCCACATACCGATGACATTATAGACAT
This sequence comes from Przewalskia tangutica, assembly GCA_029844215.1. NCBI lineage: Eukaryota > Viridiplantae > Streptophyta > Magnoliopsida > Solanales > Solanaceae > Przewalskia > Przewalskia tangutica. Next base: position 2,036,395 of record JAQGDG010000034.1, read on the forward strand.
ATAACAAAATAGTACATCAGCAGGGTATACCAATACTTCAACAAGTATCCATGTGCCCATCACGAGTTTCCATAACTCGTAGCAAGTGATACATACTACATCCCCTAAGGATATGATGCAGACCACATGTCGACGTATCGCATATCATCGATATCTCAATCTCGATGATCATTAGTCGAGGTAATTTAAGAGTTACGTTATAATATTAATTCTCACACCATTAATAAACACGTAAACTCTAGGGATGCATTTATAGAATATTATAAACAATCAACTAATAATTCAACAAATGCAAATGTCATAATATTAATCATCATTAATATAAATACGAATGTGTATAAAGTACATTTTGTCCTAATACAGATTGTCTCTAGGACATACATATACTTTCAATCTCTCATTTGGCCTAGAGCCAATAACCAACATATCTAATACCCATGTTCTCAAAATGACTATTATGTTTCACCAAGCTTAATGGTTTAGTAACGGGTCTGCTAGATTATTGTCTGTGGGAACATAATCTATCCTAATATCTTCAGCCTTCACCATCTCTCGGAGAATGTGGTACTTCCTCGGTACATGCTTGTTTCTGTTAGTTGATCTTGGTTCCTTTGCCTGTGCAATTGCACCAGTGTTGTCACAATAAATGGTTATTGGACAACTGACACTCGGAACAACCCTTAGTTCCTTCAGGAACTCAAAAATCGCAACAACTTCTTTAGCATCTTCCGATCCAGCAATGTTGTTACACCCCATAATTCCAGGACACGTGTAAGAGAACGTACGTGGGAAGTTACGACTTTAAAAATTTGAACGAAAGAGAGAATTGTTTTCCGAAGGAAAAATCTTTCGAACCTCGGAAAAGAGAAGTGTTTGTTAATGTTATACCCCGTATTTTCCAGAGTATATACGTGAGGGCGTACGTATACAATTTGAGCCTTAAAGTAGGCATAGGTTCGAATTTGTGCATAGCTACCAAAAGGAGTCGTTTTTCGACGAAACGTTTCATGACTTTGAAGGGAACATTCCGGCTATGTCATTTATAATTTTGGCGGATTTTTCCGAGAGACGAAACATATTGGACCAACGGGAGGGTGACCTGTGTCACCCTCACATCGCCGTGAGAAGTGGGCGCAAAAGGCAAGCAAAGGCACGTTTTTGTGCCTTGGGTTAGGTAGGATATTTGTGCAAGTTGGTGTTGTAGATGGATAAGGTCCACATGGTTGAAATCTAGCCCTACACTTGCACCACACTTGTCTTCATCTCGCCATTGGTTGGCTTTCACTTGACCTATAAATACCCCTCTAGTTGAAGACATTCTTCATCCAAAAAATTGAGCAATCTTTCTAAGTCTCAAACCCTCCCTCTCCCTCTTGTGATCTCGTCCACCACACACCCCTCCCCCTCGTGAAGGCCCCTTGGCCGAAACCTACCCCCTCCCCCTTTGTTGAGGCTTGGCCGTGGGGTACACCCCCCCTAGCCTAGTTGTCTCGTATAAATACCCCTTGTTGTGGTATAGAAATACTCTCCTAGTATTGTTGTTATGTCCAAATACCTTGGCCCAAATACCTTGTAGTATTCCCAAGGTTACACTTATACAAGCCCAGAAAATACCATTATACTTCCCTCAGTCTCAAAAACGAAACCCTAAGTAAATCTTCACCCGTAGTTGAAGTTATAAGTAGAAGTTGGTTAGAACTTCTAAGGGTTGGTTGGAGCGGGTTAGAGCGCACGGAGTAGGAGCTAAACCTTGCTCAGGATCGACATATAAACTCGGATAATTTTGGGCTTATCGAGGTAAACACTCTTGACCTTCTATTGTAATTGGAAATTACATGTTGTAGGAATATATAGTTGATGTATACTATATATAGTACTGAACATTATAATTGTGCGGCAATGTCTTTTGACTTAAGCCTGAATAATACTTACGCAATGTCTTGCGACATAAGCCTTAATTTATTAAGTGAACTGAACTGTAATTACATAGGACTGTATTACAGTAGGCTTGTGTAGTATTGCTGTGAGTAGAATTGTACGCGTCCGGTTAGACGTGTTAACCCCCCCCCCCCCCTGGTTGGCTTGGTAGCCGGCCTCGATAGAGGAGGAGATTTACGCTGCATGCGGGGAGGTCTTGCCAATTTTCTCGTAGAATATTCTACGTTGCGATCTACAGATAGTAAGAGGCGCGTTGTGGCCTGTATAGGGTGTAGTCCTACGTGTGGAGTGATCCGCTGATCGAGAGTGTAGCGCGGTTTGAGGTACTTGAGCGTTTTGCTATTAGTCGATACTGTCGCGAGGTATGTGAACCTCTTCCTATCTTTCTAGCATGATATGTGTATAACTATGTAGTACGGTAGACGTACGTGTTAAATGTATTTGATTGGTTTAAAACATAAAGGGTTATAACGGCTTTATGGGAAGGGGTTATAATGACTTTATGTAGATAAGAAAAAGCCTTGTGATTTTTAAAAAGATAACTGATTTGACTTATAACCGACTGGATGTAAAAGAACCTTGGAGTATTCTAAAAAGATTAAGAAACCTTTTTGAAAGAAGTGTGTACTTGGTTTGAAAACATAAGAGTTATACCAGCTTTATGAGAAGTTAGGTGTAACGCCTTAAGAGAGATAAAAAGAATGGTTTAATGGTTTAGAAGTTAAGAGACTTATTCTTAAAGGATAAGAGACTTGACTTAAAATGGATGTTTGTGTGAAACCTCATTCGTGAGTAATGAGTACTTGGTTTTTGGAAGGAATAATGTTTTACTGATTTCGGAAATCAGAATGTGTATCGACAAACCACTGCAGCGTTAATAAAGGAAAATGTATTGTATAATTAAGTATTATTAAAACCGGTAGAAACCTCCATCTGCATAGAAGCTAAGATGAGACAAAATGATATTACATTTTCTAGATGATGGTTGCTTAATAAGATTGATTATGAACAAGAATAACCTACTCGCCTATGGCATATGTTACTCAATTGTTTTAAAAGAGATTAAGACATTGAACTATGAAACTTTTCAAAAAGAGACTTGCGTAATTAAATTAGGCAAACTGGAACCTTAGGAAAAGAAAGGCATTGTGTTGTCTTAAAATGGTTTAAAGCATAAGGTGTTATAACGACTCATGGGAAGTTGGTTATAACGACCTTATGAAAACAAAAGAAAGGTTTTATCATTGGTTTTAACGTGGTAACTTGACTTTAAAAAAGAAAGTATGGAAGTTGTTTTGGTTTACTTAAAAGATATAAGTCACTCTATTTTTATACTACGTATCGGGTGACTTTTATAAAAGGAATAAATCTCTTTAAAGGAATTTAACGTCGTAGTACTTTAGGTTAAAAATCGAACTTGGGCATAAAATGGAAGTACTTGAGTTGTGTATAAACTTGCCTATGCTTGTTGTTGTGAAACTTGCCTATGCTTGTTGTGATAGCCTTTGTTGTGCAAAAATTGTGTTTCTATACTACCGCGTCTCGATGGAGGGTCGGATGACTTGTTGAGAACTTACTGGGCGTGACCGGCGGTGACGGATAAATTCCACCCGCACGCCTCGTTGATAGTGTTACTTTGTTAATCGCTTTGGACATACGACACGACGCGTAGCGCGGGTATGCTTCCACTTTGATTACCGCTTTGTTGTCTTATTGTTTCCCTTTGGACATACTGACACGATGCGTAGCGCACGGGTATGCTTCCATTTGGAATGCTGTCTTATTGTTTCCCTTTGGACATACTGACACGATGAGTACCGCACTCGTATGCTTCGATTTGGCATGTTGTCTTATTGTTTCCTCGACACGCCGACACGCGCGTAGCGCACGGGTATGCTTCCATTTGGAATGTTGTCTTATTTGTTCCTTTGGACATACCGACACGATGCGTAGCGCACGTATGCTCCCATTTGGATTGCTTGTCTTGTTATCATATCATGCATCGCCGGCAATGGCGAAGGTACTCCACGCGGGATTGATGTTGTGGCGTGAGACCAATTGATATAATCAGCATATGTGTGTGTCGTAGTTTGGTTATCATACTGCCTCTCGCTTTTATAGACTATTATGATTTCATTTACGATTTACGCCACATACTTGGTACTGTCAGACCTCCTTGAGAGGCTGCGTTCATGCCGCAGGTAGAGTACATCTACCGCCGATCCGCGTTTAGGATCTCATCTCGGCTTTGGGAAGCTCGTTCCTTGAGGCTTATCTGTCATGTTACCACAGTGCAGCAGGTTCTTGTACATTCGGGTATGGCGGCCTGTCCCGTCATAGTTTGTATAAACTCTTAAGAGTGCAGCTGTGTAGGCGTGGTTTTGTAAAAGGATTAAACTGTTGCTTTAAAAAGAGTTGCTTATATATATTTTTTGGAAGCGTAACCGCTTTGGCCTGCTTTCATTATCTTGTCTCATGTTCATGTTTAAGTTTTTATTTCCACGTTTTCTCCGATGTTGTATCACTAGGGTGCCCGGTAGGCACGATCCACGGCCCGGATCGGTCGTGACAAAGTGGTATCGAGCGATTAGTCCTCGGAAAGTGTCTACGCACGTGTCTAGTGTAGTCTTGGTTATCGGTGTGTTGTACACCACATCTATAATTGTAACGACCGCCCCGGCCCAAGCATCGTGCCTTATCCCGGCACCCTAGTGACACAACATCGAGAAAACCAATGAAAATAAAACTTTAAACAAGAAACAAGATATATGATCATAAAACAAAGCAACCCAACGGTTACCTTCCAATAACATATATAAATACAACTCTTTCAAAACGAATAGCTTAATCCTTTACAAACCCCGCCCACAACAAGATTACTGCACTTAAGATTTACAACAACTATGACGGACAGGTCCCGCCATACCCCAATGTACAAGAACCTACAACTCAGTGGAACACATACCAAAAGATAAGCCTCGAGAAACGGAGCTTCCTAAAACGCTGAACTGAGATCCTAAGAGCGAGATCCACGATCGATGCACTTACTGCGCAGATGAACGCAGCCCCGGGCGAGGTCAAGATAACAGTACCAATATGTGAAACTGAAATATCAGTAATGAAATCATACTAGTCTATATAAAGCAGAGACATGTATGATAACTAAACTACGATCACAACATAAAAGCGATCATGTCCGTGACTCACGCCTCAAGTCATCACTCAAATATAACTATGGGTCTTACGCCCACAACATCAATCATGTTCGCATCATGGCCGCATGCCCCGGATTGCATCGGTAGACATGTCCATGATGCAACAATAATACCAATGCCCCATGGCCACATGCCCCGGAATTCTACCGGTGTAGACACGCCCATGTGACATCAACAATAATATACCGGGTGATCAACCCCGCACGCCACATGCCCCGAATTCTACCTCGGTGTAGACATGTCCATGTAACCACAATAACAATATATCGGGTAATCAACCCCGCCGCATGGCGATGCCCCGGAATCTTTCGGTGTAGACATGTCCATGTGACATCAACAACAAGACAAGAATCAAAATGGAAACATACCCGTGGAATTCTCCATCACCGCCAAAGACGCTCCAAGTAAGTTCTCAATAAGTCGGCCTCTATCGAGAGACGCGTAATACGTAAATACCACACTTGCACAACAAAGGCTATCATCACAAGTATAGGCAAGTTTCACAACAACAAGCATAGGCAAGTTTCACAACAACAAGCATAGGCAAGTTTCACACAACTCAAAGTACTTTCATTTTATGCCAAAGTCCGGGTTTTTAACCCCAAAGTACTACATATGTTAAGTTCTTTTAAAAGAGATCCATTACTTTTATAAAAGTCACCCTATACCCGTAGTATTAGAATGACCAACCCACATTCCTTTTCAAAATCAAGTAACAACATTCTTTTCCTAAGTTCCAGTTTGCCTAGTTTCAATTACTCAAGCTTCTCATTTTCAAATGCTCAAGTCACTTATTTTAGAAAGGTTTCATAACTCATAGTCTTAATCTCTTTTAAAACAATTGAGTAACATATGTCATATATGTGAGTAGTTTATTCTTGTTTACAACGATCTTATTACAGCAGCCATGATCTAGAAAATGTAATATCATTTTGTCTTATCTTAGCTTCTATGCAGATGGAGGTTTCTTACTGGTTTTAATACAACACATCATTATTCAATACATTTTCCTTTATTAACGCTGCAATGGTCTGTCGATACACATTCGATTCCCAAATCAAGAAACATTATCCCTTTAAAACCAAGTACTCATTACTCACGAATGAGGTTTCACACAAACATCCACATTAAAACAAATAAGTTAAGTCTCTTATCTTATAAGATCAAGTCTCTTAACTTCTAACATCAAGAAACCATTTTCACTACATAAGGTCGTTATAACTAACTTCCCATAAAGCTATTATAACACCCTATGTTTTAAACCAACCAAATCACTTAGCACATGTACGCCTACCGCATTCATAGTTCACAACAATCATGCTAGAAAAGATAGGAAGAGGTTCACATACCTCGCGACGATTTATCGACAATAAGCAAAATGCTCCAAGTACTACAACCTTGCTAGCCCTTTCCACTCCTCGAGTAGAATACGCTACTCTTAGTACTTTCACCTATAAAGGTCACAAACGTCTATTAACCCCAAAACACAAGTTACTATCTTTCTACGTAAAATTTCAAAGACCTCCCCGCAACAGCGTAAATCTCCTCCTCTATCGAGGCCGGCTACCAAGCCAACCAGGGGGGGGGGTTTACACGTCTAACCGGACGTGTACAATTCTACTCAGCAATACTACACAAGTCTACTGCAATACCGTCCTATGTAAATACAGTTCAGTTCAGTTCTTCAGGCTTAAGTCAAAAGACATTGCCGAATACTAAGTATAGTTCCATATATAGTATACTTCAACTATATATTCTAACAAACATGTAATTTCCAATTACAATAGAGGGACAAGATAATTACCTCGATAAGCCCAAAATTATCCAAGTTATAATGTCGATCCTGGGCAAGGTTTAGCTCCTACTCCGCGCGCTCCAAACAACCCTTAGAAGTTCTAACCAACTTCTACTCAAATACTTCAACCAACTATGAAGATTTCCTTAGGGTTTCGGTTTGAGACTAAAAGGACAAAAGGTAGTATTTCCGACTCACGAAAGAGGTATCTTTGGAATACTACAAGGTACAAGGCTAAGGTATTTTGGGCATTATAACAATACTAGAGAAGTATTTCAATACCACAGGAGGGTATTATACGAAACAACTAGGCTAGTGGGTACCCCACTACTAGCACCACAAAGGGGAGGGAACCCTCGCCAAAGGCCACAAAAGGTGAGGGGAAGGCTCTGCCAAGAGCTCACAAAGGGGGAGGAGAGGGTTTCAAGACTTGGAAGTTTTTGGAATGGATGAAGTCTTCACACTTAGGGGGGTATTTATAGCAAAACCAAAGGCCAACCAAGGGCCAAGATCCTTCCAAGTGTATAGCAAGTGTAAGGGTAAGATTAAGCCAAGTGCACCCTAACCCCTACTCCACAAAACATTGCACCAAACAAGCCACAAAACAAGGCCAAAACAAGGCACAAAACAAGGCACAAAACAAGGCACCAATAGGACACAAAACGTGAGCCAAAAGATCAAGCCAAAACGTGAACCACTTCGTGCACTTGGACGCCCACTTGCTTCCAATGTGAGGGTGACACATGTCACCCTCCCGTTGGTCCAAAATGTTTCGTCTCTCGGAAAAATCCGCAAAATTTAAAAAGGACATAGCCGGAATTTTCCCCTCGCAAGTTATGTAAAACGTTTCGTCGAAAAACGACTCTAACCGGGTGTTGTGCACAAATGTCATTCGGCCAAGCCACCTAGGCGGGGGTGACACGTGTCACCCTCCTATTGGCCCTCAAAAACGCCTTCCAAAAATATCCACAATGGCCAAAATCTCAAAACAAAGTGGGCTCTACAAAACCGTAAATTTCTCCCGTGGCCCCACGTGACCATTTCCAAAATAAAATCTCAAAATTTTAATATAATCTATGAAGTCCAAATACCAAATCTGGGAATCCAATTCCCATTAACGAACCTTTTTCTTCACAAATAACCTAAACTTTTCCGCTGAAAACTCACATCTTTCTTTCTTTTCAAAATTTCTGCTGCACTCGCACGCACGCCCTCACATACATACCCCGCAACTACGGTATAACATTCTCCCCTCCTTAGAAACATTCGTCCCGAATGTTCTTTCTCAAGTCGGATAACGATAAAGTTCCTCTAACAAGTTGCCGACGCCACAGCTTGGCCACGAACTAACACACGTTCTCTTCTTTTCTTACTCGTCGTGCCCCTCTCGAACACTTGAACTCTTTCTAGTATTCGTACCACACTTCCGACAACACTTCTGTTTCCAACCCTTGGAGTCACTACCTCCAAACTTGGTCATCTCACTAACTTCGATCTTCTCTAAGGCCGTTCCCGGCCTCCACGATCCGCTTCTGGTCGAACATATCCACCAACTCATACGATGATCATACAAACTTGGGCCTAGCATCCTCGTGACCCTACCACCTGGCGGACCACCTAATCGACCCCACCCCAAACCGGTTACGGGTTGACCCGCAAATGGTCCTCAACCCGACCCCCAATCACTAAACTCTTGTTCCCTGACACGGAACAATCTTACTAACTCACATCATGAAAGCTACCACTTCCATCTCACACTACCCACGGACTTATCACACAAATAAATCCCACGTATACCACTACTCTGATAAGGGTCAAACATAAAATAAATCTTTAACTCAAGACGACCTTACCCCTAAGGTCTCAGTCGTGACATAGTCTAAGGTTCACACTTACCATGCCCCCATACGTATCCTCCCAACTAAGCATGTTTTCTAACTCACAATTAACACAACGCTATTCGTACATAGCACATAATAATGAGACCATCATAACAAGCATACCAAAACTCTAGAGGGTTAAGGATATACCTGAAGCTACCGCTCCACTCTAATCATAGGCCCACTGCAGGTGCATAATCAGAAGGCGCGATGAACCACCATCGATCCTAGGGTCGAGTCGTAACATCCGTGCTACCCATGGTCGGACAGCCGCAAAATGGCCCCGCTGGCCGCAAAAATAACAAGCTCCCGCACCACGACACTTCCAAATGCGTCTACCACATCGACCACACCGAGGTAGGGTGACCGATCTCGCCAACACCCTTACTTCCTCGAAACTCAACCTCGAGCCCTCGACCGCCCCGAATACTCAAGGTCGCGGAGGACCACTCGACCGCGGAGGTACAAAACTAGTATGTCTTTGAGGCGGTCCGCCTCGAAAGTCACCAAAGGACCTCGTTGTTCGCCTCTTCGCTGATTCGTCATTCCGCCGACCTCTCCGTGCCTCACATCCTGCAGATGAGTTCGCACGGGCAATGTCCATGCCCTACCAAGAGCTACTCCCAACATGCCTTGACATGTAATCATCGAGCCTCAGAACATATCGGTGCACTCGATCCTCCATACTAGCTACCAACGCTGACGCATCGCCAATGAGTCGAACTCCACATTGTACTCAACCGCACGCCCGCCTGTCTAAGCATCAAAAATCGTTACCGCGGCCCTCCTCATCCGCGGAGGCAAGAAGTGCGAGGAAAGCCCCAAAACTCATCCCATATCGCGGAGGTGCATGCTCTCCCGAAAGCTCCTATGAATCAAACCAATCGATCGCGGTATCACGCAGCCGACGCGAACCAAAGGTCACGCACTCGGTCTCAAGCCTTGATCACCCGTGACGATCCTCAGAATCGCCGGATGAACTCGCGATCATCCTCGTGCCTCGACCCATAAAACTTTGGCGCTACAACTCGTAAAGTCCCGTAGCCTCAAACTATTCGCTTCGGTGAACCATCGTGCATCGAATCGAATCGCAGATCCAAATTTATCCTCATATCTGCCACGACTCGCCAAGAATCGGGCCATCTCCTTGTAACCCATCTCTCTCGCCTGCATCGCGGACTGAGGCTCGTGTATCGGGTCTCAGCAGCCCATTGCCGCGCTCTAACTCTCTGGCCGGGCGGCGCCACAAAACCCGCCGTCAAGCACAACTCGTATCGTCTGCTCGCGCTCGCACTTTCTCTCAGATCTCACTAGCGGTTCCTCGCTGTCTTGCCCTTCGTGGCTCGTTGCCTTGCGCGAGGCATAATCTGTAAAACGAGACACGCCGAGGGGTCCAACTTACAACACACTCTAAGGCACGATCTCGTAACGAGAAGAATGGAAACTAATCCTAAATGTCTCGCAGCCTCCCGATTATAGACGTGGTGCACAACACATCGATAATCAAGACTCTATTTGACACGGTCTGTAGACAATTTCCGATTTTTAACTGCTTTGATACCACTTTTGTAACGACTCCGCCCCGGCCCGCATCGTGCCTTATCCCGCACCCTAGTGACACAACATCGAGAAAACCAGGGAAAATAAAACTTTAAACAAGAAACAAGATATATGATCATAAACAAAGCCAACCCAACGGTTACCTTCCAATAACATATATAAATACAACTCTTTCAAAACGAACAGCTTTAATCCTTTTACAAACCCCGCCACAACAAGATTACATGCACTCTAAGATTTACAATAACTATGACGACAGGCCTCGCCATACCCCGAATGTACAAGAACCTACAACTCAGTGGAACACATACCAAAAGATAAGCCTCCGAGAAACGGAGCTTCCCAAAACGCCGAACCGAGATCCTAAGAGCGAGGATCCACGATCGATGTACCTCTACCGCAGATGAACGCACTTCCGGCGAGGTCAAGATAACAGTACCAAGTATGTGAAATCAGAAATATCAGAATGAAATCATACTAGTCTATATAAAGCAGAGACATGTATGATAACTAAACTACGCTCACAACATAAAAGCAATATGTCCAAATGTGACTCACGCCTCAAGTCATCACTCAAATATAACTACGGGTCTTACGCCCACAACATCAATCATGTTCGCATCACGGCCGCATGCCCCTAATTCTGCGACGGTGCAGACATGTCCATGATGCAACAATAATACCAATGCCCCACGGCCACACGCCCCGAATTTACCTCGGTGTAGACACGCCCATGTGACATCAACAATAATATACCGTGATCAACCCCGCCGCACGCCACATGCCCCTAATTTACCTGTGTAGACATGTCCATGTAACCACAATAACAATATATCGTAATCAACCCGCCGCACGGCCGCATGCCCCTAATATCAGACGGTAGACATGTCCATGTGACATCAACAACAAGACAAGAATCAAAATGGAAACATACCCGTGGAATTCTCCATCACCGCCAAAGACGCCCAAGTAAGTTCTCAATAAGTCGACCGCCTCTATCGAGAGACGCGAATACGTAAATACCACACTTGCACAACAAAGGCTATCATCACAAGATAGGCAAGTTTCACAACAACAAGCATAGGCAAGTTTCACACAACTCAAAGTACTTTCATTTTATGCCAAAGTCCGGTTTTAACCCCAAAGTACTACATACGTTAAGTTCTTTTAAAAGAGATCCATTACTTTTATAAAAGTCACCCTATACCCGTAGTATTAGAATGACCAACCCACATTCCTTTTCAAAATCAAGTAACAACATTCTTTCCTAAGTTCCAGCCTAGTTTCAATTACTCAAGCTTCTCATTTTCAAATGCTCAAGTCACTTATTTTAGAAAGGTTTCATAACTCATAGTCTTAATCTCTTTAAAACAATTGAGTAACATATGTCATATATGTGAGTAGTTTATTCTTGTTTACAACGATCTTATTACAAAGAACATGATCTAGAAAATGTAATATCATTTTGTCTTATCTTAGCTTCTATGCAGATGGAGGTTTCTACCGGTTTTAATACAACACATCATTATTCAATACATTTTCCTTTATTAACGCCGCAATGGTCCTGTCGATACACATTCTGATTCCCAAATCAAGAAACATTATCCCTTTAAAAACCAAGTACTCATTACTCACGAATGAGGTTTCACACAAACATCCACATTAAAACAAATAAGTTAAGTCTCTTATCTTATAAGATCAAGTCTCTTAACTTCTAACATCAAGAAACCATTTTCACTACATAAGGTCGTTATAACTAAATTCCCATAAAGCTATTATAACACCCTATGTTTTAAACAAAACAAATCACTTAGCACATGTACTTCTACCTTACTACATAGTTCAAACATATCATGCTAGAAGAGATAGGAATAGGTTCACATACCGCGACGATTTATCGACAATCAGCAAAATGCTACAAGTACTAAAACCTTGCTAGCCCTTTCCACTCCTCGAGTAGAATACGCTACTCTTAGTACTTTCACCTATAAAGTTCACAAACGTATATTAACCCCAAAACACAAGTTTCTATCTTTCTACGTAAAATTCAAAGACCTCCCCGCAAAGCGTAAATCTCTCCTCTCTATCGAGGCCGCTACCAAGCCAACCAGTGGGGTTTACACGCCTAACCTGACGTGTACAATTCTACTCGAATACTACACAAGTCATCGCAATACACCCCTATGTAAATACAGTCATTCAGCTTTATTCTTCAGCTTAAGTCAAAAGACATTGCCGAATACTAAGTATAGTTCCATATATAGTATACTTCAACTATATATTCTAACAAACATGTAATTTCCAATTACAATAGAGGACAAGATAATTACCTCGATAAGCCCAAAATTATCCAAGTTATAATGTCGATCCCGAGCAAGGTTTAGCTCCTACTCCGCGCGCTCCAAACAACCCTTAGAAGTTCTAACTAACTTCTACTCAAATACTTCAACCAACTATGAAGATTTCCTTGTGGTTTCTGGTTTGAGACTAAAAGGACAAAAGGTAGTATTTCCGACTCTACGAAAGAGGTATCTTGGAATACTACAAGGTACAAGGCTAAGGTATTTTGGGCATTATAACAATACTAGAGAAGTATTTCAATACCACAGGAGGGTATTATACGAAACAACTAGGCTAGTGGGTACCCTACTACAAGCACCACAAAGTGAGGGAACCCTCGCCAAAGGCCACACGAAGTGGGAGGGAAGGCTCTCGCTAAGAGCTCACAAAGGGGGAGGAGAGGGTTTCAAGACTTGGAAGTTTTTGAATGGATGAAGTCTTCACACTTGTGGGGTATTTATAGCAAACCAAAGGCCAACCAAGTGGCCAAGATCCTTCCAAGTGTATAGCAAGTGTAAGGTAAGATTAAGCCAAGTGCACACTAACCCCTACTCCACAAAACATTGCACCAAACAAGCCACAAAACAAGGCCAAAACAAGGCACAAAACAAGGCACAAACAAGGCACCAATAGACACAAAACGCGAGCCAAAAGATCAAGCCAAACGTGAACCACTTCGCAGACTGACGCCCACTTGCTTCCAATGCGAGGTGACACATGTCACCCTCCCGCTGGTCCAAAATGTTTCGCCTCTCGGAAAAATCCGCAAAATTTAAAAAGGACATAGCCGAATTTTCCTCGCAAGTTATAAAACGCTTCGTTAAAACGACTCTAACCAAAGTGTCAGGCACAAATGTCATTCTACTGCCACCTAGGCGGGGTGACACGTGTCACCCTCCTATTGGCCCTCAAAAACGCCTTCCAAAAATATCCACAATGGCCAAAATCTCAAAACAAAGTGGTTCTACAAAACAGAATTTCTCCCGTGGCCCCACGTGACCATTTCCAAAATAAAATCTCAAAATTCTAATATAATCTATGAAGTCCAAATACCAAACTGGGAATCCAATCCATTAACGAACCTTTTTCTTCACAAATAACCGAAACTTTTCCACAAAACTCACATCTTTCTTTCTTTTCAAAATTTCGCAGACTCTCGTGACGCACGCCCTCACATACATACCCCGCAACTACGGGTATAACAATAATCGTGAGGCTATAGGACATTTAGGATTGGTTTCCATTCTTCTCATTCTCGAGATCGTGCCTTAGAGTCATGTGATGAGTCAACCTCTCGACGATTCCTTTCCTTTACCGCTATGCTCCGCGCAAGGCAACCCGCCCGTATGGCAAGGCAAACAGAGGAAGATACGAGTAGAGCAAATGCGCCTCACAGAGACCACAAGACTGAGCCTCCACCCCACAGTCGCGTATTGAGACGGGTTACGAGAGACGGCCCGCTTAATGGCCGTGGTCAGGCCGACTTGAGGATAAGCCGACGCAGCAGCCTCCAGCCCCAAAGAGCACCCGTAGTTCACCCCGAGCGCATAGCTTGAGATTACAGGATTTTCTCGAGGTGTAACCCGCCGTAGTTTTACGGGTCGAGGCCGGCGATGATCCGCAGGAGTTCATCCGGCAGCTGCAGCAGATCACGAGAGTGATCAAGGCATCGGAGACCGAGTCGGTGGTCCTAGGTTCGCATCGGCCGCGTGATACCGCAATGATCGTTTGATTCGCGGAGCTGCCCCGGAGAGCATGCACTTCCACTTTATGGGACGAGTTCTCGAGGCCTTTCTTGCACATTTCTTGCCTCCACGGATGAGGGCTCGGCCGGCTGATTTTTGGGGTTGCGCGTAATCCGCGACGGTTCGAGTACAATGTGGAGTTCGACTCGCTGGTCTTGCAGACGCCCCCGCATTAGTAGCTAGTATGGAAGATCGAGTGCACCGATATGTTACGTGGCTCGATGATTACCCAGCGTAGAGTTGTTCGTGTAGCTCTTCACCGCATGGACATTGCCCGCATGCAGCTTATGCACTGAGGCGAGGAGCGAGAAATCGACGGAATGACCAAAGTCGCCAGAAAAGGCCAGAATCGCAGGTCCTTTGGTGATTTTCGAGGCGCGCATCGCCAAGAGACTACATGTGCCTCCGCCAGCATGCAGTGGTCCTCTACAATCTTCGAGCGCCCAGAGTTTTCGTGAGCGTGTCGTGGCTCCAAGGGTTCAGATTTTTGGGAGAGCAGGTGTTAACCACCAAGCCACCCATACCTCGTTGCGGACCGTGGTAGACTCCACAGCTGGGAATGTCGTGCTAGTCCGGAGTTTGTTTTACATGCGACAGGCCATTTTGGGAGAAATTGTCCACTGTGGTAGCGCTGTAGGATAGCATGCACTACGGATCGCCATGGTTCTTCACCTTCCATAGTCAGCAGATGTTCATACACCGCGGCCACGCAGAGGTCGCGTGGAAGTTCCCGCCAGCGGTCCTCCAATCGCCTATTTTCGTGTATATCCTTAACCTCTAGAGTTTTGTATGTATTGATGATGTGATGATGTGTTTAGTGTTATGTTCGGATAGCGCAGCTAAAACGTGATGTAGAACCCGCCGTGAGAAGGGTAAGCTGAAGGTGAGAAAATGATGAACCTTAGAATATTACGCTGAGACCTTAGATGTAGCGCCGCCTTGAGTACCGATTTTGCAAGTGATCCTTGTCGGAGTGCATTTTTATGCCTAGAACGCTTTGTGGTAAAGTCCCCGGGTAGTGTGTAATGGAAGTGGTAGCTTTCATGACCAGATAGGTAAGATTGTTCCGGACGGAACAAGAGCTTGATGCGTAGTCGGGTCGGTCAGCTGTTGAGGCCAACCCGCCGGCTTTCAAAGTGGGTCACTCGTGGTCCCGCCAGTGGTAGGTCACGAGGGTGCTAGGCCCATGATTAGATAACCATCGATGAGTTCGTGGACGTGTTCGACTGCAGGCGGATCGCAAGGCCGGAATGGCCTGGCGAGATCGCTAGTAAGATGACCAAGTTGGAGCGGTGACTCCAAAGTTTTGGGAAAGCAATGATCAAGTGTGGTACGATGCGAGAGGAGTTCAAGTGTCCGGAAGGGCACGACGAGTAAGGAAGAGAACGCTGATATTTCGTGGCAAAGTGTGGCGTTGGCAACTTGTTAGAAGAACTTCGTTATTCTGTTGGTAAGGAACATTCGACGAATGTTTCTAAGGGGAGAATGTTATACCCCGTATTTTCCGTAGTATATACGCGAGGGCGACGATACAATTTGAGCCTTAAAGTAGGCATAGGTTCGAATTTGTGCATAGCTACCAAAAGGAGTCGTTTCGACTAAACGCTTTCACAGCCAAGGAAAATTCGCCATGTCATTTATAATTTTATGGATTTTTCCGAGAGACGAAACATTTTGGACTAACGAGGGTGACATGTGTCACCTCACATCGGCCGTGAGAAGTGGACGGAAGGCAAGCAAAGGCACGCTGTGCCTTGGGTTAGTAGGATATTTGTGCAAGTTGGTGTGGTAGATGGATAAGGTCCACATGGTTGAAATCTAGCCCTACACTTGCACCACACTTGTCTTCATCTCGCCATTGGTTGGCTTTCACTTGACCTATAAATACCCTCTAGTTGAAGACATTCTTCATCCAAAATTGAGCAATCTTTCTAAGTCTCAAACCTCCTCTCCCTCTGTGATCTCGCCCACCACACACCCTCCCCTCATGCCCTCGGCCAAACCTACCCTCCCCTTTGTTGAGGCTTGGCCGTGGGGTACACACCCCCCCCCCTAGCCTAGTTGTCTCGTATAAATACCCCTTGTTGTGGTATAGAAATACTCTCATAGTATTGTTGTTATGTCCAAATACCTTGGCCCAAATACCTTGTAGTATTCCCAAGGTTACACTTATACAAGCCCGTAAAATACCATTATACTTCCTCACCTCAAAAACGAAACCCTAAGTAAATCTTCACCCGTAGTTGAAGTTATAAGTAGAAGTTGGTTAGAACTTCTAAGGGTTGGTTGGAGCTGTTAGAGCGCACGGAGTAGAGCTAAACCTTGCTCAGATCGACATATAAACTCGGATAATTTTGGGCTTATCGAGGTAAACACTCGACCTTCTATTGTAATTGGAAATTACATGTTGTAGGAATATATAGTTGATGTATACTATATATAGTACAACATTATAATTGTGCAATGTCTTTTGACTTAAGCTCGAATAATACTTACAGCAATGTCTTGCGACTTAAGCCCAATTTTAAGAAGTGAATCAATCAGAATTACATAGGACCAGACATGCAGGCTTGTGTAGTATTACCG
Organism: Przewalskia tangutica; assembly: GCA_029844215.1. Classification (NCBI taxonomy): domain Eukaryota; kingdom Viridiplantae; phylum Streptophyta; class Magnoliopsida; order Solanales; family Solanaceae; genus Przewalskia; species Przewalskia tangutica. The sequence continues at coordinate 2,053,454 of JAQGDG010000034.1, forward strand.
TGAGTAGAATTGTACGCGTCCGTTAGATGTTAACCCCCGGTTGGCTTCAGCCGGCCTCGATAGAGAGAGAGATTTACGCTGCCATGTGGGAGGAGGTGTCACGAATTTTCAGAGAATATTCTACATTGAGATCTAAAGATATTAATAGGCGCCAGGCCTCTATAGGTCAGTAGTACTACGTGGAGTGATCCGCTTGACCGAGAGTGTAGCATTTGCTTGAGGTACTTGGAGCGCTTTGCTATTAGTCGATACTCGCGAGGTATGTGAACCTCTTCCTATCTTTCTAGCATGATATGTATAACTATGTAGTACGGTAGACGCATACGTGTTAAATGTATTTGATTGGTTTAAAACATAAAGGGTTATAACGGCTTTATGGGAAGTGGGTTATAACAGCTTTATGTAGATAAGAAAAAGCCTTGTGATTTTTAAAAGATAACTGATTTGACTTATAACCGACTGGATGTAAAAGAACCTTGGAGTATTCTAAAAGATTAATAAACCTTTTTGAAAGAAGTGTGTACTTGGTTTGAAAACATAAGAGTTATACCAGCTTTATGAGAAGTTAGGTGTAACTCCCAAGAGAGATAAAAAGAATGGTTTAATGGTTTAGAAGTTAAGAGACTTATTCTTAAAGGATAAGAGACTTGACTTAATATGGATGTTCGTGTGAAACCTCATTCGTAAGTAATGAGTACTTGGTTTTTGGAAGGAATAATGTTTTACTGATTTCTAAATCGTAACGTATCGACAAACCATCGCAGCGCTAATAAAGGAAAATGTATTGTATAATTAAGTATTATTAAAACCAAGAGAAACCTCCATCCGCATGGTTAAGATGAGACAAAATGATATTACATTTTCTAGATCATGGCCGCTAATAAGATTGATTATGAACAAGAATAACCTACCGCCATGGCATATGTTACTCAATTGTTTTAAAAGAGATTAAGACATTGAACTATGAAACTTTTCAAAAAGAGACTTGCGTAATTAAATTAGGCAAACCGAACCTTAGGGAAAAGAAAGGCATTGTGTTGTCTTAAATGGTTTAAAGCATAAGGTGTTATAAATTTATGGGAGTTGGTTATAACGACCTTATGAAAACAAAAGAAAGGTTTTATCATTGGTTTTAACGTGGTAACTTGACTTTAAAAAAGAAAGTATGGAAGTTGTTTTGGTTTACTTAAAAGATATAAGTCACTCTATTTTTATACTACGGGTATCGGGTGACTTTTATAAAAGGAATAAATCTCTTTAAAAGGAATTTAACGACGTAGTACTTTAGGTTAAACCGAACTTGGGCATAAAATGGAAGTACTTGAGTTGTGTATAAACTTGCCTATGCTTGTTGTTGTGAAACTTGCCTATGCTTGTTGTGATAGCCTTTGTTGTGCAAAAATTGTGTTTCTATACTACCGCCTCTCGATGGAGGGTCGGATGACTTGTTGAGAACTTACTTGGACGTGACCAGCGGTGACGGATAAATTCCACCGCACGCTCGCTGATAGTGTTACTTTGTTAATCGCTTTGGACATACTGACACGATGCGTAGCGCACGGGTATGCTTCCACTTTGATTACCGCTTTGTTGTCTTATTGTTTCCTTTGGACATATCGACACGATCGTAGCGCATCGCATGCTTCCATTTGGAATGCCGTCTTATTGTTTCCTTCGACACGCCGACACGATGCGTGGCGCACGGGTATGCTTCCATTTGGAATGTTGTCTTATTGTTTCCTCGACACGCCGACACGACGCGTAGCGCACGTATGCTTCCATTTGGAATGTTGTCTTATTTGTTCCCTTTGGACATATCGACACGATGCGTAGCGCACGTATGCTCCCATTTGGATTGTTGTCTTGTTGTTATCATATCATGCATCGCCGCAGCGGCGGAAGGTACTCCACGGGATTGATGTTGTGGCGCGAGACCGAATTGATATAATCATATGTGTGTATCGTAGTTTGGTTATCATACCTCCTCGCTTATAGACTATTATGATTTCATTTACGATTTTACGCTTTCACATACTTGGTACTGCCAGATCGACTCCTTCGGCCGCGTCATGCCGCAGTAGAGTACATCTACCGCCGATCCTCGCTAGATCTCATCTCGTTTTGGGAAGCTCCGTTCCTTCGAGGCTTATCTGTTGGTATGTTACCCCGAGTCCGTAGGTTCTTGTACATCTGTGGTATGGCGGGCCCTGTCCCGCCATAGTTGTCATATAAACTCTGAGGTCCAGAGTAATCGCAAGGTGGTTTTGTAAAAGGATTAAACTGCTCGCTTTAAAAAGAGTTGCTTATATATATTTTTTTGGAAGGTAACCGCTTGGTTGGCTGTTTCATTATCTTGTCTCATGTTCATGTTTAAGTTTTTATTTCCACTGGTTTTCTCGATGTTGTATCACCAGGTGCAGGGTAGGCACTACCACGCCCGGATCGGTCGTGATGCTTAATAAGAATTAAGTTCTCGAATTTGCTATTTGAGACGTTTGGAATTTATCGGAACTATGGAAGTTTATTTACAGAGTTGGATATGTGGGGCCCACCTGAGAAATTTTACGTTTTTGTGGGGCCCACGAGGTTTCCGATATTTTGACCAATTATGGAAATTTTGCGAAACGAAACATTTTAGACCAATGGGAGGGCGACACGTGTCACCCTCTACATGGGTCATGTTGGACGAAATAATGGTCAAGTGTAGCCAAACATTGGCTTGATAATATTAACTAAGTCAAGAAGTCAAGATAGCTTGATAATATTGACCACATCCTAGCCTTCCATTTGGATTAATCCTAGACCTTGATTTATTTATATATACTACTACTAGTAGTAGCAAGACAATCCACACTTAGAAAAAAAAATCAAATGTTGGAAGAGTTAAGGAAGCTCTCGGCAATGGGGAAAAAAGAAGGAGAAGTTTTGCAATCTTGCTTAATAAATCCCAATATTAAAACCCAAGGTTCCTAAGGGTATTACAAGGATATCTCAATAGAAAGATCCCGAAAAAACTACGTTTTCACGTTAATCGCAAGATGAAAATCTAAGGTGTTCTTCAACTTTGAAGTTGGAAATTGAAGAGAAGTTGGTTATGAGCTTCTAAGGAGTGTTTGGAGCGGATTGGAACATAAGAAGAGGAGCTAAAAGTTGCTAAGGATCGACTTTTACGCTTGGACATTTTTAGGGCTTATTGAGGTAAAATCTTCGTCTTCCTAATGTGATTAAAGATTACATGTTATAGTAGTTGATAAATGAGCATGTGATATATAGATTGAAGTTTGAAAAGATTTGGATCAAGTCAACATGTTAAAAAACCAAAACTGGACATGTTAGCCATTAAGTTTGTAATTCAATTTAATTGTTAGATACAATCGTCGCATGTTAAGGAAGAAAGGATTTATAGTTGTTGTAATTGTTATTATGTATATAACATGTTGGAATAACAACTTGGATTAAAAGGGAATTGAACGTAAATTGACATTGTTGTTGATATTGATGGTAGTCGAGAATGGCTTAAGTTGTGACGCTTTATATTAATTGTGGGGCAGAATTTTACACGTCTTGTTAAGCGTGTAATCCCCTTTGAATTTCTAAATTGTTGAGCCTTAAATGTGGCATTTGGTTATTGATTTTCGGGCCTTGAAAAAGGTGGAAAAGTACGTAGAAACAAAGGAAGTGCTGCCCGATTTTCCGTAGAATTAAGAGTCTTTATACTTAGGAATATTCTACGTTGAAAGCTAGTAGTTGATGGACGATATGGTCATTATAGGTTGACATTCTACGCGCGCGATTCAACTTGGCAAGTGGATCGAGGAGAGGTATGTGGAACTTTTCTTATCTCTTGAGCATGAGTAGCTATAAATGTATAGTACTAGAGACGCATTTGAGATTTAAATGAATTTAGTTTCATTTGATATCCTTGACTTGTTTAAGAATGTCCAAGTTGGTTGAGTTAGAGAATTAACTCACTTGTTTTAAAGGTTAAAGATGTCTTAGTTTCTAAAGCATAAAGTTAGTATAACGGCTTTATGGGAAGTTGGTTATAACAACTTTATGGGAAGTTAAAAGAATGGTTTATTCTAATAAGGTAAACAAAGATTTCTTGACTTGAAAATGTATAGAATACTTGGTTTGGAAAGTATTGATTACTTGAACTATTCTAAAGTTAAGAAACTTGATTTCTAAAGTTAAGAGACTTGAAGTATTCTGAAAGTTATGAAACTTGATTTAAAAGTATATGATACTTGGTTTTAAAAGTATAAGTCTCTTGGTTTAAAAAAGAATGTAATTGTCTAAAAACATAAAGATTTATAACGACTTTATGGGAAGTTAGTTATAACGACTTTATGGAAGGTTAAGAGATTGTCTACTTGATTTATAGGCATGAGTTGCCTAGGTTGTGAATGTAGAAGTTACTTAGTGTCAAAGCCTTGAAATGAATTTCTAAAGGTGTAGTAACTTGTTTTGAAAAGTAGACAAACCTTGATACTACGGGTGTTAGTATCTTGGGGTTTTTATATAAAAAAGGTTCTTTTTAAAGGAACGGAAGTACGTAGTACTTTGGGTTAAATTATCGGATTTCTAATAACATGTTAGTGCCTTAAGTTAAATAAAATGAGAGTGCATGATAATTAAGGCTAATAAGAAGTTAGGGAATGTCTTAACTTGCTTATGATAATTATGATAAGTCGGTGGTGCTTATGTTATGTATGATAGCCGATTGTGCTAGTGATTTATTGTTCATTACGGGGTCATTCCCCGGGCTTGTTGCATTTGCATATTCAGTGGATTTGCTCCCCACGATGCGAGGAATACCTCATGCGAGTCCGTAGGGCTCATGCGGGTGAAATAGTCCCATGCGGGAGGACCATCTATGCGGCGAGATTACCTCACGCGGTCCATACACCTATGCGGCGGATACAAATGCGAGAAGATTATCTCACGCGGTCCATACGGCCTATGCGGGTGAAATAGTCCCGTGAGTTGGATTGCAGACGATACCGCGCGTACGGCCCTAGGTTAATCATGAGCTTCCTGTTTTAAAACCGGCAAGGTTTATTCTTGTGCACTCTCATTGTTAGTAAGGCATAGTGTACTGTTAATGTCGTTATCATACATGTCCCCAGCTTTATTTTAGACTATTATGATTTCATTACAAGATTTCTGCCACATACTTGGTACTGTTGTAATCGACTCTCCTTGAGGCTGCGTTCATGCCGCAGTAGAGTTATACAGTGCTTTGATCCTCACTCTAGGATCACTGCTCACCGCTGAGAAGCTCCATTACTCCGAGGCTTATCTTTGATTCAGATCTCCGTATTGTCCATTGTTGTACATTCGGGGTATGGCGGGCCCCGCCCCACGCTTGTTATGTAAAAATTCTTAGAGGTCTGTAGTCATATCTTGTGGATTGGGTTGTAAAGAAAAAAGAGGTAACTGCTTTTTAGGTTATGTGTATACTTTTGGAAGGTGGCCTTATCGGCTAACCTATTATTTATTTCTTTTTGAGTTGTATGTATGTTCCGCTACTATTCTCTGATGTATACCTGTAAGGGGTGCCGAGGTAGGGCACCAGTCGCGGGCCCGGGGTCGGGTCGTGACAAAAGTGGTATCAGAGCACTTAGTCCTCGGAAAGTGTCTACAAACCGTGTCTAGTAGAGTCTTGGTTATCGATGTGTTGTGCACCACATCTATAACCAGGAGGCTGCAGGATATTTAGGATTGGTTTTCATTCTTCTCACTCTGAGATCGTGCGATAGAGCTGTGTTGTTAGGGTCGTCTCTCCTTAACGAGTTATGTTGATTGCAGCTACGAGAAAGGCAGTAATGACCCAGGAAAGATTATGCGGATTGCGTATCCAGGTTGGTAATAATTGTAGTATAGTTGGTATTATGACATACAACTATACAGAGTTATGTATGAGGGTTAGACGCGTGTTGCCTAGAATGATTTTGGATTACCAAGAATTGGTAAGGACTAAATAGATACCGGAAAGGTATAAAACAGTTTAATGAATTCTCATCAAAGTTTTACGTGCTAATTTGAGAAATTAGGAGATGATGAGCTGTCTGAGAAGGAAATGAACCCTTAAGAAGTTATGATTAAGGGACTTAAGGGAAGACTATGTTAATAGATTAAACTACGTAGTATGCTTAAGAGAATTGTACGAATGAGATCCGTATGGAGTAAGTAATGGTTGTTGTGATCAAGACAACACGATTATGGTATTATGAGAAGTTATTGTACCCGTTTACGGGGGGACTGATAAGGTAGGCTTGGAGCATGGAAATTGCGAGCCTAATAATATTGATAACCGCCGAGACCTTAGGTATATAAGGCCTTCTCGGGTAATAAGATTTAATTCAGACTAAGGGTAAGAGTTAAGTACGACGGTGGGTCGGATTGAAGACCTATTGCGGGTCGTCCCATAGCCTGAAATTGAGTGGGATCAATTGGTAGTAGTTCCGCTACGTGACAGGGTCACGAGGGTGCAAGTCCCAAGTCTAGTTAATTGTTTTACGGGTTCGTGGACGCTCCACCGGAACCGGGTTGAGAGAGCCGGAAATGGCCTTATATTGTTTAAAATAGTAACTCCAAATATTGGAGGCCAGAATCAGTATAGAGGTTATGTACGTATGCTAGACTAAGTTTGGGAGTACGGAAAGAGTACGACCAGTAAGAAAGAGAGCAACTAAGTGAAGGAGAATAGAGCCTGAATCCATAAGAACCTTTCGAGGTAGCTACACCAGCCGAGTGTTTGGGTCAGTAGCCGAATGGTACATGTGATTGCCCGGTGATGATATACGATGGGCAGACTTGATTTTAGTAAGTCTATGTGACTTTTTCGGTTGAAGTAAATAAATTGATGTTGGAAGTATGTGGTACGTGAATTTGAAAGCTAAGAGACGGAGATAAGAACGCATTTATCATCAAGGATTTTATGTTAAGTGCCCTTGGAGGTGCTTGGAGTTGTTTAGTGTGGCGGTCAGGGCCACGACTTCCCGAATAATTTCAGGAAAATGCGCAAGGCAAGAATAAGATAAGTACGAGTGCTGCCTGCGGAAGACCGAAGACTTCATTGGTAGGTTTTGAGAATCTACACGATTTTTAAGGCGGTGCTTGATGATTTGATTTACAGGACCGCAAGAGGACCCGGTGAATAGGGTTGTAACTTCAAGGAAAGATTATGAAAGAGAGATAAGTTCTCTCCCCTACGTAAAAGGATAGTTTTACGTATTATCTAGGGCTATGTGTACCCATATTATTAGGAGATGGATATGAGACTGGTAAAATCCCCAGCTTCGTTATGCAATAGGTTACTATTTTAAATAACCTTGGAAAAAGGTATTGGGTTGGGGTAATTGAGGATGACACTAGGAAATGGTTGAAGAAGTGTCGTAAGGATATAAATGCAGGTGGTACGCATGAATGAAACTGTATGATCAAGAATCAAGATAGAAATATTTTGCTAATAATGAGCATAAGGAGGGGTTATGACCAGAATGATAAAAGAGAATGCAACTATGGTTATGTAAGTTGCACGAGATATGATTACCCCGGACTAGTGTAAAGACCATTAGTGAATGATGGGCAGTAAGGACACCTCGGTGAAAGGTGGCAAAAATTTGTACTGACGAGAAAGATAATAGGAAAAATACGGGGAGGTATGAGACCCCAGGGCAACTTGAAATGAAAAATAAAGGTAAGACGAGTAGATACTCGAACGATAAGAAATCTTGGCAAGCCATTAGATTATGTAATACCATGAATTGAGGTTGAACACCTGAATATAAGCTCTATGAGCTGGAAGAGAATAATAGATTACTACTTGACGAGATCAAGGAAAATCCCCCCCCCCCCTAAAAGTGCGATTGGCAGGAAGTCTTAGCCATACGACAAGCGAAGGAATTAAATCTGAGTATAGCGACCAAGTCTGGTTGCAACAGAGAATTAGAAACAGGAACCATAATTGAGATTATATCCCCGAATATTTCGGAAGTATGAGAAGGGCTTCCAGTTATTGGAAGATAAGCTGACTACGACTACAGTTCTAACCCCTCATGAGGCCTGAGGGACTAGAGGGTTAGGTAATTATGGTAACACTTTGAGTGTTTGGCTGGGTCATGTGCGGATACAACACGATAAGGTATCAACCTATATTTCCCGGCAGCTACGGGAGCATGATAGTGGAGCTCAGATTCGAGAAGTCACGAGTCTTCCTCATCGGCGAGGTGAAGAGGCGACAATATAAGGATCCAGTTCTAGTACGGAATCGAGATATGGCTCTTCGAGAGGAGAAAAGTTTATCCAAGGTAGCACCGGTGGGGGTGCTAAGATATGAGGGCAGATTGCGTGTACCCGATATTGTAGGACTTGTCAGCAAGTTTTAAGGAAGGCACACGGTGCTCGTTACTCTATTCATCCGGGGTCGACTAAGCTGTATCATGACCTTAGATGTATGTATTGGTAAGATGGCCTGGAGAGAGACGTAGCAGAGTTGTTGCTCAGTGCCCAAATTGGCAGCAAGGTCAAGGGTGAGCACCAGAAGCCCAGTGGGCTATCATCGACGATTGAAATCCCAACTTGGTAGTGGGAGGTGACTGATATGGATTATGTTATAGGGTTGCATCGTACTCAGATGAAGTGCGACTCTTTATGAGTTATAATAGACAGACTGACGAAATCATCCCATTTTCTTCCGGTTAGGACCACTTACTCGGCTGAGGATTATGCTAGATTATATAGCAGGGAGATTGTGAGACTGCACGGGGTTTCTACATTTATGATGTCAGACGGATGAGCTCGGTTATTTGATAACTTCCGGAGGTTTTCCGGCGGATTAGGACACATGTGAGTCTCAGTGTTGCATTTCACCCTCAGACCGACGGACAGGCAGAGCATACTATCCAGGCACTTGAGGATAGGTTGCGGGCCTGTATTCTTGATTTCAGAGATAGCTGGAAGGATTAATTGCCTCTTGTTGAGTTACGTACGATAACAGATACCCTTCCAGTATTCAGATGGCCCTGTATGAGGCTTTGTATGAAAGGAAGTGCAGATCACCGATTGGTTGGTTCGACGTAGGAGAGGTTCAGTTAATTGACCCAGACTTGATTTAGCAGGCTGTGGATAAGGCGAAGCTTATCCAGAAAAGATTATTAGCAAGCTCAGAGTCGATAGAAGCTTTATGCAGATTACCGACATCGACACTTGGAGTTCAGATTGACGTTTTAGCATAAGTATTGTTATGTGGCCATGTGTGGCAAGTGTGATTATGTTGGGTGTGGTCAAGGGACTATGCCAATATCTGTTTAGATGGAACCTCAAAAGAACATTCGGGGACGAATGTTTCTAAGGAGGGGAGAATGTTACACCCGGTAATTCCAGGACACGTGTAAGAGAACGTACGTGGGAAGTTACGACTTTAAAAATTTGAACGAAAAAAAGAATTGTTTTCCGAAGGAAAAATCTTCCGAACCTCGGAAAAGAGAAGTGTTTGTTAATAAGAATTAGGTTCTCGAATTTGCTATTTGAGACGTTTGGAATTTATCGGAACTATGGAAGTTTATTTACAGAGTTTGATAAATGGGGCCCACCCAAGAAATTTTACGTTTTTGTGGGGCCCATGAGGTTTCCGATATTTTGACCAATTATGGAAATTTCGGGAAACGAAACATTTTAGACCAATGGGAGGGCGACACGTGTCACCCTCCACATGGGACATGTTGGAAGAAATAATGGTCAAGTGTAGCCAAACATTGTCTTGATAATATTGACTAAGTCAAGAAGTCATGATAGCTTGATAATATTGACCACATCCTAGCCTTCCATTTGGATTAATCCTAGCCCTTGATTTATTTATATATACTACTACTACTAGTAGCAAGACAATCCACACTTAGAAAAAAAAATCAAATGTTGGAAGAGCTAAGGAAGCTCTCGGCAATGGGGAAAAAATAAGGAGAAAATTTTGTAATCTTGCTTCATAAATCCTAATATTCAAACCCAAGGTTCCTAAGGGTATTACAAGGATATCTCAATAGAAAGATCCCGAAAAAACTACGTTTTCACGTTAGTCGCAAGATGAAAACCTAAGGTGTTCTTCAACTTTGAAGTTGGAAATTGAAGAGAAGTTGGTTATGAGCTTCTAAGGAGTGCTTGGAGCGAATTGGAACATAAGAAGAGGAGCTAAAAGTTGCTAAGGATCGACTTTTACGCTTGGACATTTTTAGGGCTTATTGAGGTAAAATCTTCGTCTTCCTAATGTGATTAAAGATTACATGTTATAGTAGTTGATAAATGAGCATGTGATATATAGATTTAAGTTTGAAAAGATTTGGATCATGTCGACATGTTTAAAAACCAAAATTGGACATGTTAGCCATTAAGTTTGTAATTCAATTTAATTGTTAGATACAATCGTCGCATGTTAAGGAAGAAAGGATTTATATTTGTTGTAATTGTTATTATGTATATAACATGTTGGAATAACAACTTGGATTAAAAAGGAATTGAACGGAAATTGACATTGTTGTTGATATTGATGGTAGCCGAGAATGGCTTAAGTTGTCGACGCTTTCTATTAATTGTGGGGCAGAATTTTACACGTCCTGTTAGGCGTGTAATCCCCTTTGAATTTCTGAATTGTTGAGCCTTAAATGTGGCATTTGGTTATTGATTTTCGGGCCTTGAAAAAGGTGGAAAAGTACGTAGAAACAAAGGAAGTGCTGCCCGATTTTCCGTAGAATTAAGAGTCCTTATACTAAGGAATATTCTACGTTGAAAGCTAGTAGTTGATGGACGTATTATGGTCATTATAGGTTGACATTCTACGTGCGGCGTATTCAACTTGGCAAGTGAATTGAGCCGGAGAGGTATGTGAAATTTTTCTTATCTCTTGAGCATGAGTAGCTATAAATGTATAGTACGGTAGACGTACGAGATTTAAATGAATTTAGTTTCATTTGATATCCTTGAATTATTTAAGAATGTCCAAGTTGGTTGAGTTAGAGAATTAACTCACTTGTTTTAAAGGTTAAAGATGTCTTAGTTTCTAAAGTATAAAGTTAGTATAACGGCTTTATGGGAAGTTGGTTATAACAACTTTATGGGAAGTTAAAAGAATGGTTTATTCTACTAAGGTAAACAAAGATTTCTTGACTTGAAAATGTATAGAATACTTGGTTTGGAAAGTATTGATTACTTGAACTATTCTAAAGTTAAGCAACTTGATTTCTAAAGTTAAGAGACTTGAAGTATTCTGAAAGTTATGAAACTTGATTTGAAAGTATATGATACTTGGTTTTAAAAGTATAAGTCTCTTGGTTTCAAAAAGAATGTAATTGTCACGCCAACCCCAACCCACATCGTGTCCTACCAGGCACCTTCCGCCTAATCGACACAAGTAAACTGCGAAATTTTAATAACACCTCATTTTTTTTAAAACCAACATACGTGCAAGGGCAAAACCGACAAGGCTGCCATATAATATACATAATCAAAAGACACTACACTGTACATGAGTCAAATCCCACATATTAATACTGACCTCTAAGAGTTTTACTGAACTATGACGGGACAAGGCCCCATTGCATCTATAATCAGACAAAAGCACATCAAGGATCTATACCAAAAAGATAAACTCAATGGATGGAGCTATCCAAAAACTCTGAGCAGGGTCCTACACCTGCAGATCACCAAACTGCGTACCTAAACCTGCGGCATGAACGCAGCCCCCCGAAGGAGGTCAGTACGAAGAATGTACCAAGTATGTGAAATAGTAAATACTGTAATGAAATCATAACAGTCTAACAAAACAGGAGACATGTATGATAGCCAACCTACGATGCAATACATAAGCAAATATATCAAGTCAGGGACGCATGCCCTCAAAGTCATTACTCAAATATAACCATGGGTCTCACGCCCAAAATATCAATCATGCCCGTGGAATCCTTCCTCACTGCCGGCAGTCCATGATATAATACAACATCAGTAAGCACACTGAACCTTGCAATCATGAGAGTAATGCAATCCTTTTTATCTTTTAAGTTATTTCTTTAACAATGAGAATTATCGCTCCACTTTAAATCATACACACATCGCACTTTTCATTAATGAAATCACTACCGCTTTCAAAACACGGTGCGTCGTACTGCTGTGGTAAACCACCCTCTGTGTTATAATGCAACCTATCATAGGACTATTTCACCCGCAAGGGACTATTTCACCCGCTTAGGTCATGTGGACCCGCAATGAGTCATCGGTACACGATACTCGCATCACGGATAGCTAATCCATGGCTTATATATATCCCGGAAATTTAACCCGCCCGAGTCAAATACCGACCCGTCGTGAGTGTGTACCACTCACCCCAATGGGGAGCTAACCCATGGTATCCTTGAAACAAGTTGTCGGCCCTTTATGGAGGGACGTGGAGATGTTGAAATATGACACTTGCACGAATGTCTATATGAGCAACCCATATGCAAGCAAACCAAGACAATACTATGCCTTTCACACCAAGACAATACCATGCCTTTCCTTTTTACATAAACCAAGACAATATCATGCCTTCTTTTTACATAAACCAAGACAATTACCATGCCTTCTTTTTACATAAACCAAGAGAAATACTTATTCAAGCAAGCCAAAATACTATCAAGGCACAAATAGAATAATTCTCATTTAACAAGCCAAAGTACTACGTACGTACATTCTTTTCAAAAGACTCCTTTTTATGTAAAACCCCAAGTTACTAACACCCGTAGTATCAAGGCGTGTCTATTTTTCAAAGTAAGTTACTACACTTTTAGAAACTCATTTCAAAGCTTGAAACCAAGTAACTTCAAATTTTCACAATCTAGGCAACTTATGCCCATTAATCAAAATAGACAACTTTCTTAACCTTCCATAAAACCGTTATAACCAACTTCCCATAAAGCCGTTATAACCCTTTATAGTTTTAGACCAATTCATTCCTTTTTATATCCAAGAGACTTACACTTTTAAAACCAAGTATCACATACTTACAAATCAAGTTTCTTAACTTTCAAAATACTTCAAGTCTCTTAATATTTAGAAATCAAGTTTCTTCTACTTTTAAATCTCAAGTAACTCATACCTTTAACACAAGCTACTTCTCTTTAAATCATGTCATTTCTCCTCTTTTAAAATAATTAAGTAAATCACTCATTTGACTCCCCTAAAGTCATTATAACAACCTTTAGGTTTTGGAACTAAGACACTAGCCAAAAGATTTGAACCACTTCCTTTTCAAGACTCTATGTACTTTAAGTAAAATACTTTCACTTTTGAGAATCCAAACTTCATTAAGGAAATGGATTATAACAACTTACAAATTAATCATCCAAAGTACAATCAAGGGAGTATATAGAACAACTTCTATGTTAGGCAATCCAAGTACAATCAAGGAGTGGATCATTTAAGGAGTAGGACATACTTTCTTTACCATAAGGAATTATGCTAGAAGAGGAGATAGTTCACATACCTTTTCGGCTTAATCCGCAAGCTAAGTCGAATACGCCGCACGTAGAATTGTGAACCTATAATGGTCACAACATGACTATCAATTTCTAGTTTCTAACGTAGAATAATACTAAGTATACGATCTCTTATTCTACGGAAAATCGGGCAGCACCTCCTTTGTTTCTACATACTTTTCCACCTTTTTCAAGGCCCGATAATCAATAACCAACATGCCACATTTAAGGCTCAATACAACAACCAACCAAAGGGGATTACACGCCTTACAATACATGTAAAATTCTGCCCCATAATTCATACGAAGTAGTTAATACTCAAAAGCCATTCTCGGCCAACAATATAACAACACAGGTCCTTTCCAATTCTTTTTCAATCCAAGTTCTTAGGTCTAACATGTTATATATCCATAAACAACTTAACAACGTAATATTCCTTCTTTATATAACATGTGACGACTTAAACTAATAATCAACTTGAATTGTAATCTTAAGGGCTAACCATACTAGTTTTCGGATTAGGGTTCCAATAGCCAATACACTTATCAAACTTCATAATATATACCTAATGCTTGCTAATATCTATAACTACAATGATAAGTAATCTTAATTGCTAAAACAACAAGAATTTTACCTTTACAAGTCGCTCCTTAGCAATTCTTAGCTCTTTTCCTTTACGCTCCAATCCGCTATTTGAAGCCTTTAGAAGTTCACAACCAACTTCTCTTCCATTTCCAATCCAAACTTATGAAAACGACTTAGGTTTTCGCCTTGCGACTAACGTGAAAACGTCGTTTTTCCGAAATCTTTCTATTGAGATATCCTTACAATCCCCTTAGGGACCTTGGGTTAAAGTCTTGTGAATAATAGATCAAAACTACAATTTTTTTGTGTGGAAAACTTGATGAACCCGAGAGCACACTTGTGGACAAGAAATGTTGTGAAATTTTCTAAGTGTTGAAGACCTTGTCTTGCATTAGTGTAGTGTATATATAACACAATGGAAGACTTAGATTATAACAAATGTGAGGCTAGGATGAAGAACACTTGGATAACTACACAAGTGGCAAGTTGACAAGTCAACAATTTCAAGCTAGCAAGACTTATTCATCTACCATGGTCAATGACCATTTTACCCTTGCAATATTTCGTCCAAGACCATGTGGGGGAGGTTCCACGTGTCGCCCTCCCATTCGTCCATAAAATTCCGTAACCCTCGTGGGCCCCATAAAACGTAAAATTCCTCGGGTGGGCCCCACATGACCAAATCCGTAAAAATAAATTTCCATAATGTTAAAAAGTTCCATACTCTTCAAATAATGCATTTTGAGAATCTAATTCTCCTCAACGAACATTTTTCCTTTCCGACGTTCGGAAGATTTTCCGTCGGAAAAACAATTCTTCTTTTCGTACCAATTTCAAGTCTTGTGTTCCTTACGTACCTTCTCTTATACATGTCCTGGACTTACGGGGTGTAACATTATTCCCCCTTAGAAACATTCGTCCCCGAATGTTCTTAGTCGATTGTCAAGCTATACAAACTCGGCATAGTCTCTTTACTATGCCTATCAATCAATACTCCGCAGACCAATGGTGCCACATGGCCACCACATAACATAATAAACATATCAATGGACATTCCATCCATGGTCCCTTCTCACAAAACTCGGTTACCGTCTTATCAAAAACAAGATCTTTAGAGGTTACTTTCTTCTTTTTTTCCGCATAAAGGATGGCCTGTCGAATCGAGTCATGGGGCTAACACTATCTCGAATCCTTCATCGGACTTCTACTAATCGATGTGTTCGCCTGTTACTTCCTTCTCTCGCCACTTAGTGTTATACCGTATTTCGAAACGTATGTGAGGGCGCACGTCTGATTTTGTAAGCCCGAATCATTGTTAAGCGATTGCGTATATCTACGAAAAGATTTGTTTTTCCGCGGAAAATTTTCCGAACCTTGTAAGGGAATTTTACGTTTCAAGAATTTATTTATTTTGGATTTTTCCGAGAGATGAAATATTTTGGACCAACGAGAGGCGATGTGTCACCCAGTGGGCGGCATTGAGGAATTGATTGGCACGCTTTAGTGTTTTAAAGGCCATAAACCTTTGGTCAATGTTTGGTGAGATATTTTGTGGGTAGATGGATAAGGTGGGACCACACACACTTGTCCAAATCTCCTCCTCCACTTGCTTGAATCTTGACCATTGGAGGTCCTATAAATACCCCTTAAGTTCAATCCTTTTTATTCATCCCTTAAACATTTTTCCAAGTCTCAAAACTCCCTCCCCCTTAGTAACGCTCTCGTCCAAATCACCCTGTCCCCTCTTGAGTGTTCTAGCCAAACACCCCCTTGGTAGAAAATGTCTCCAAGTATTGATTACTATTCCTAATACCTTAACCCAAATCCTGTAGTATTCCCAAGTTACCTCTATACTAAAAGCGGAAAATACTACTATATTTCTTTTAGTCACCAAACGAAACCCTATGAAGATCTTCATAGGTGGTTGAAGTATTAAGTAGAAGTTGTGTAGAACTTCTAAGGGTTTCTTGGAGCGAATTGGAGCGTACAGAATAGGAGCTAAACGTTGTTCAGGATCGACATTTAAACTTGGATAATTTTGGGCTTATCGAGGTAAATATCTATGTCCTTCTATTGTAATTGGAAATTACATATAGTAGTTTAGAATTGAGTATAAGATATAGAAGGATGGTATAAAAGAAGAGAATTGAACTGTACTTACATTGGGCTGTATTTACAGTAGACTTGTGTAGCTTACTGTAGGAAGTCACGCCAAATTTCCGTAGAAATAAGAACCTTCTGCTTAGAATATTCTACAGAGTAGTCTAGACGTTGATAGACGTATTTGATTATTTGTTATACCCCGTATTCTCAGGGTATGTATGCGAGGACGTACGTACGAGAGCACGACAGAAAAATTGGAAAGGAAGAAAGAGGTGATTCTTCCACGGAAAAAGTTTCCGGTTTTTGTAAGGAAAAATGTTCGTTGATGGGAATTGGGTTCCCAAATTTGAATTTGGGCTTCTTAAATTATATTAAAATTATGGAATTTTATTTTGGAAATGGTCACGTGGGGCCCACGGAGAAATTTATGCGGTTAAGGGGCCCGCTTTGATTTTGAGATTTTGGCCATTTTGGATATTTTCGAAGATGAGTTATTTTGGACAAGTAGGAGGCGACACGTGTCACCCCTCGTGGCTTGGCCGGTTACCTTTGTGCACAACACCTGCCAGGTTAAGTCGTTTTCGACGAAACGCTTTGCGTAACTTGCGAAGGAAAATTCCGGCTATGTCGCTTTGTATTTTTGCGGATTTTTCCGAGCGACGAACATTTTGGACCAACGGAGGTGACATGTCACCTCATTGAAGCGCGGCGCAACCCTCGACGAATTCGTTCACGCCGCCAATTGGCTCCTTGTTTTGGCCTTGTTTTGTGGCTTGTTTGGTGCCATGTTTTGTGCATTGTTTTGTGGAGTAGGGGCTATGGTGCACTTGGCTTGATCAAGGCCTTACACTTGCCTTGCACATGGCTTGATCTTGGCCATCGGCTTTGGTTTTGCTATAAATACCTAAGCTTCAAGACTTCATTCATCCAAAACTTCCAAGTCTTGAAACCTCTCCTCCCCTTTGTGAGCTCTTGCCGAGAGCCTTCCTCCTCCCCTTTTCGTGTGGCCTTTGGCGAGGGGTTCCTTCCTCATGTGCTAGCCGTGGTACCCCCTGCCTAGTTGTTTTCGTATAATACCCTCCTGTGGTATTGAAATACTTCTAGTATTGTTATAATGCCCAAAATACCTTAGCCTTGTACCTTGTAGTATTCCAAAGATACCTCTATACGTAGAGTCCTAAATACTACCTTTTGTCCTTTTTAGTCTCAAACCAAACCCAAGGAAATCTTCAGTTGGTCAAGTATTTGAGTAAGTTAGTTAGAACTTCTAGGGTTGTTTGGAGCGGATTGAGCGCGGAGTAGGAGCTAAACCTTGCTCGGGATCGGCATTATAACTTGGATAATTTTGGGCTTATCGAGGTAATTATCTTGTCCTCTATTGTAATTGGAAATTACATGTTTGTTAGAATATATAGTTGAAGTATACTATATATGGAACTATACTTAGTATTCGCAATGTCTTTTGACTTAAGCTCAAGAATAAAGAATCGAATCGAATCAATTACATGGACCGTATTGCGCAGACTTGTGTAGAGTTATCGAGTAGGATGGTACACGTCAGGTTAGGCGTGTAAACCCCCGTTGGCTTAGCCGGCGCCGATAGAGGAGATTTACGCACATGTGGAGAGTGTCGAATTTTCTGTAGAAAGATAGAAACTTGTGTTTTGGGGTTAATAGACGTTTGTGACCTTTATAGGTGAAAGTACTAAGAGTAGCGTATTCTACTCGAGGAGTGGAAAGGGCTAGCGGTTGTAGTACTTGGAGCATTTTGCTTATTGTCGATAAATCGTCGCGAGGTATGTGAACCTCTTCCTATCTCTTCTAGCATGATATGTGTGAACTATGTAGTACGGTGACGCGTACGTGTTAAGCGTGTTTGATTGTTCTTAAAACATAAAGTGTTATAACTTTATGGGAAGTTGGTTATAATTTATATGAGGTAAGAAAATACTTTGTGGTTTTAAAAGGTAATCGATGTGAATTATAATCAAGAAGTTATAATAAAGAACTTGATGTATTTCAAAGATTTATAAATCGTTTTGAAGGGAGAGTAACACTTGGTTTTAAAGGTTTTAAAAGAGTTATACTAGCTTTATGGGAGTTAGGTATAATGTCTTAAGAGAGGTAAAGAAAATGGTTTATCATGTTAGAAGTTAAGAGACTTGATCTTATAAGATAAGAGACTTAACTTATTTGTTTTAATGTGAATGTTGTGAAACCTCATTCGTGAGTAATGAGTACTTGGTTTTATTTAAAGGGATAATGTTTTACCGATTTCGAAATCGAATGTGTATCGACGGACCACCGCAGTTAATAAAGGAAAATGTATTGAATAATGATGTATCGTATTAAAACCAAGAGAAACCTCCATCCGCATAGAAACTAAGATGAGACAAAATGATATTACATTTTCTAGATCATGGTCTTTGTAATAAGAATGTTGTAAACAAGAATAACCTACTCTCACGTGAGACATATATTACTCAATTGTTCTAAAAAGGAATCAAGTGATTAAGTTTGGGAACTATGAAACCATTTGAAAATGAAGCTTGAGTAATGAAACTAGGCAACCGAACTTAGGAAAAGAATGTTGTTACTTGATTTTGAAAAGGAATGTGGGTTGGTCATCCTAATACTACGTATCGGGTGACTTTTATAAAAGTAATGGATCTCTTTAAAAGAACTTAACGATGTAGTACTTTGGGGTTAAAACCCGACTTTGGCATAAAATGAAAGTACTTTGAGTTGTGAAACTTGCCTATGCTTGTTGTGAAACTTGCCTATGCTTGTTGTTGTGAAACTTGCCTATGCTTGTGATGATAGCCTTTGTGCAAGTGTGGTATTTCGGTTACCGCTCTCGATAGAGGGCCTGACTTGTCGAGAACTTACTCGACGCGGCCGCGTGATGGAGAATTCCACGTATGTTTCCATTTTGATTACTTGTCTTGTTGTTGATGTCACGACATGTCTACACCGACGCAGATTCCGCACGCGTTACGCGCCGTTGACACCCGATATATGGTTATTACGCAACATGGACGTGTCTACACCGGCGCAGATTCCGGCACGTGCCACGCGGCAGGTTGATCACCCAAAGATATTGTTGTTGATGTCACATGGACGGTTCACACCGAGGTAGAATTCCGGCATGTGGCTGGGCATTGGTATTATTGTTGCATCACGGACATGTCTACACCGAGGCGATTCCGGCACGTGGCCATGATGCGAACATGATGGATGTGGTGGCGCGAGACCCATAGTTAGATTTGAGTGGTGACTTTGAGGCGAGTCCCCGACTGACCGCTTATGTTGCGTAGATCGTATTTTGGTTATCATACATGTCTCGCTTTATATATCGTTATGATTTAATCGCAGATTTACGCCACATACTGTACTGTCAGATCGACCTCTTCGGGGCCGCGTTACGCCGCAGTAGAGGTACATCGGCCGTGGATCCTCGCCATGATCACGCCAACAGATTGGGAAGCTCCGTTTCCCGAGGCTTATCTTTTGGTATGGTTTCGAGTTGTAGGTTCTTGTACATTCAGGTATGGCGGGCCTGTCCCGGCCATAGTCGTTGTAAATCTTGCAGTGCCGTAGTATCATTGTGGCGCGTGGTTGTAAAGGATTAAACTGCTCGTGTTTTATGATATATCAAGGCAACCGCTTTGGCCTGCTTATTATTATATCTATTGTCGTGTCTAAGTTTTTATTTCCGCTGGTTTTTCTCTGACGTTGTATCACCAGGGTGCCCGGGGTAAGGCACCAGTCACGGGCCCGAATTTCGGGGTGTGACATTATTATAGGTTGATACTCTGCGCGCGACATATTTGACTTGGCAGGTGGATTTCGCCGAGGAGGTATGTGATTCTTCCTATCCTCTTGAGCATGATATTTTAAAAGAATATATATAGTACTAGAGACGATTTGTGTTAACTGAACGTGGTTTTGGTTCGATGTCTTTTGACTTGAGTTTTAAATAATAAGAATCTTGAAGTATTTCAAAAGAATTAAGAATCGTTTTTGAAAGAAGAGTAATACTTGGTTTTAAAAGCTTAAGAGTTATACTAGCTTTATGGGAAGTTAGGTATAACGACTTAAGAGAAATAAAAGGAACGGTTTACTTAATTGTTTATGAAAGCCTTGTATTGATTTCAGAAATGAGAATAAGTATCGAACAAACCATCTGCAATACTAATAAAGGAAAATGTATTGACTAATTAAGTATTATTAAAACCAGAGAAACCTCCATCCGCATAGAAGCTAAGATAAGACAAAATTGTATTACATTTCCTAGATCATGATCAAGTTAATAAGATCGAATAAACAAGTTTTTATTTTCTTAAAATTTCAAAGTAAGGACTTGTTTTATAAAAAGCCAAAGACTTGAAAATTTGAAGTGTTTTTCGTAAAAGGAAGGCATGCTTTTGTCTTAAGTTGGTTCAAAAGGAAGGTAGGAAATTGTTTTGGTTTACGTAAAAAGATAGTCACTATTTTGATACTACTGTATCGTGTGACTCTTGTGAAAGAAATGATCTTTTAAAGAGTTAATGTATGAAGTACTTGGGGATAAAACCAACTTGTTGACATAAAATAAAGTACCTTGTGTGAATAACTTGACTATGTTGGTTTGTGATAGCCTTGTAATACTTTCTTGTTGGTTTGATAAGTAAACATGTTAGGACGCTACGTGTGTTAGTGTCTTGTGATGTTTGTGTAAAGGGTTTCCCTTGATTGTGCTTATGTTGTTTAGCGATAAGCCGCTATGTTAGTATTGTACCACTCACCTCTTGACATGTTATACCGGGGTTGTTGCCCCGACGGATGCCTCACGCGGGTCCAGGACCTATGCGAGCTACGAGAGTTCCGTGTTAGTGTCGCGGGAATACCTCACGGTCTATGTGGCTACGCGACTACGAGTCCGACGATGCCGGTGAGTAGCTACCCTCGACGCGGAATACCTACGCGCCCAGGCCGCCTCGCGAGTCGCGGTGAGTTCCAGGATTTGACGCGCATTGATACCGAGGGCGGTGGTCACTTCATGCGGGCGCGCCTAGAAAGACCTCGTAATATAGTTTTATAGCATTGTTGTACTGTGGGTTTTAGTAGTCGTATGCCTTCATACTTACCCGCATTTTATTATGACACAGTGGGACCCGTGTTCATGTATTCTGGTGCTTTTATATCATGGATCGCCGGCAGCGGTGGGGAATTCCGATGTGATTGATATCATGGGCGTGAGACCCATGGTTATATTTGAGTAATGACTTTAAGGCGTGAGTCCCCGACTTGACATGATCGCTACATATCGTGTATCGTAAATTGGTTATCATATATGTCTTCGCTTTATATAGACTATTATGATTTCATTTACGATTTTCGCCACATACTGCACCGTATCGACCTCCTTCGGCCGCGTCATGCCGCGGTAGAGGTACACCATTGTTGATCCGCCCATGGGTCACGATTCGGCGTTTGGGAAGCTCCGTGTCTCCGAGGCTTATCTTTCGTATAGTCCACGCCGTTAGGTACTTACATTCGGGGTATGGCGGCCCCCGCCATGTTGTTATAACATTCTTAGGTCCAGAGTAATCTTGTGTGGCGGGGTTTGTAAAAGGGATGTAATCGCTCAAGTTTATGTATATATATATATGCGAAAGACAACTTTTCTCAGAAAAACTGTTTCTCACTTCATATTGTTTCATGTCTTGTTTTATTTTCCGCTGGTTACTCTGATGTATGTCTACTTGGATGCCCGGGTAAGGCACCAGTCACGGGCCCGGGTTCGGGTCGTGACACTTAGTCACCAAACTAGTTGGGACATGAATCTATAACCTGCCTAGCTTAGTTTACCAACCGGTGTAAACTCTAATACTAGTATCAGCTCAATCACGAGCACCTATGGACAATGTTACTGAACCTAAGGCGTGTGTATCATCATAAATAACCTTCACTCATGGCCTAAAAGGAATTTTCTCTACGCACCTTCATTACTCATAACTATAATCACTAAGTTCTTTTAACCTTTATTCCTTCCTTTTCTTACTTGTCATATTTTCTCGTACTTCCAAACTTATTTAGTATACGTACAACATTTCAAATATTGTTTCTGTTCTCCAATCCTTGGAGTTACTATCCAAACTTGGCCATTATGCTACTTGAATTTCCGCTAAGGCTCTTCTCGTCCCTTACGACCTGATTCCGGTGGAACGCGTCTACAAACTCGTACAACGATTAACTAAACTTGAGCCTTGCATCCTCGTGACCCTAACACATAGCGGGACCATTACCAACTGACATCACCCCATTCCATACTATCGGTTGACCCGAAATGAGTCCATAACCCGACCCATTGTCATACTTAACTTCTCATTCTTAGTCTGGAATAAATTTCTCTCTTATCTCAAGGTACTTCTCACCCTATCCCCCTATTCACTAGAGGTTCGTCACATAGGTCAAGTATTTCACCGCATATCCTTCCTATTGGTCTTTACACTGTTACGGGGTAATTACAACTTATGAACTCTACACAACTATAGTCTCAGTTCACTTACCATTCTTGTCAACATTTAACTTTTCACTTTACTAATCAAAGTATCCCTACCTCTGGGGGTACTATCACTTACAACTACTAGCAACAAGGGAAAACATATATGCTAGGGTAAATCGAATCTATCCATGTGTATGATTCAAAAGAATCAAATATACATGTAACCCCATGCGATGTTGCTTCCGATCCCGCCTCGTAGCCATCATCTATGCGGTTCAAGGACCGCGAACTATAAACTCCACCTCGACCTCTACCACTACCGGGCCGACATCCAACACCCCGCCTGGAACGCATACCGCGAGGAAAGAGAATCAACCATCGGCCTCATAGGTCGAGCCACCTCACCTGCTCTTTCTAAAAGGACATACCTCGATATGGCCCGACGCCACAATAAAAACAAACACCGCCATAACGACATTTCCCATACGACGCTTACTACATCTAAACACCGAGGAATAGGTGGCCTCGATCGAGAAAATCCTTTGCTCCTCCGAGAACTTCGACCGAGCTGACCAGCTCCTAAATACCTGGGTCAAATCTCCCACCGTGAGCCGCGGTATGTACCGGGTAGGTCGACGAATATCTCACTCGGCCGGTCGCCGTCCAACAATTCACCGGATAACCAACCTGGTAGCCTCATACGCCGATCTCCGCGTAGTCCTCTACCCTCTCGACACTGCCAGACGCCGAATAACCTTCACGATGAAATCAGAGCACCGCTTATCTTGGTCAATAACATAACAGCCTTCCTCATGACCCTATAGTCTTCTCCTAATCGAAACTGAGGCTCGTGTTGGGCCTCAAAACATGGCGCAGAAGAACTCGCCAACTGTGGCACAACATCCGGTATACCCTGGGCATAAGCCCTATCAAATCTCTGAGTCTGACTGGTAGCTCCTGCTACTCATTTGCCCTTCTGAGCGACTGTTGTCCTCTTTGGAGGCATAGTTGTAACACAAAAATACGTCAGAGAGGAATTATCTTAACAACACAGCTCTATGGCACGATCTCAGAGTGAGAAGAATAGAAACCAACTCCTAAATGTCTTGTAGCCTCCTGTTTATGGGTGTGGCGCGCAACACACCGATAATCAAGACTCTACTAGACACGTTTTGTAGATATTCCGAGGATCGATCGCTCGATACCACTGTCACGCCCAACCCCGATCGTGATCGTGCCCTACTCGCACCTTTGCCTAATCGATACAAGTAAATCGAATTTAAATAACACCCTCTTTTTTTTTAAAACCAACATACGTGCAAGGGCAAAGCCGACAAGGCTGCCATATAATATACATAATCAAAAGACACTACATTGTACATGAGTCAAATCCCACATATGAATAAATACTTCTAAGAGTTTTATTGAACTATGACGGGACAAGGCCCCGCTGCACCCATAATCGCACAAAAGCTGATCAAGGATCTTGTCATGACGACCGACTCGCGATCGTGCCCTACCCGCACCCTCTCGTATATATCGGAGAATAGCAATGAACATACACAACTCATAAAATAAAAATCATACTTAGACAATAGACATCACAAAGTTAGCCGATAGTGCCACCTTCCGTATCATATACATAATACAAAATTAAAAACATACATCTCTGTTTACAAACCCACTCCACAAATGTGACTACGCACTTAAGAATAACAAATGTGGATGACAGGCCCCGCCATACCCTCAATGTACAACAACCGACAATACCGTGATAAGCCTTCGAAGTAAAGGAGCTTCTAACAGCCGAACAATGAGCCTAAGAGTGAGGATCAACAACTCAGATACTCTACTGCGTATTTAACGCACTTCAAGGAGGTCGCATAACATGTACCAAATATGTGAAAGAAATCAGAGTGAAATCGTAAGTCTAAAATAAAGCCGAGACATGTATGATAACTCAAATAACACGCCACACTCGGGCGTGATCGTGCCTTACCGCACCCTAGTGATACAACATCGAGAAAACCAATGAAAATAAAACATGAGTCATGAAACAAGAGATATAATAAATAAAAGCAACCAAAACAAAGCTTGCCTTCGATATACATAAAACCCAATAGCTTTAATCCTTTTACAACCCCGCCACAACAAGATTACATGCACTTAAGATTTACAATGACTATGACGGACAGGCCCCGCCATACCTCGAATGTACAAGAACCTACAACTCGTGGAACACATACCAAAAGATAAGCCTCCGAGAAACGGAGCTTCCTACGAATCGTGATCCTAAGAAATGGATCCACGACCGATGTACCTCTACCGCTGATGAACGCACTTCCGGGCGAGGTCGCACAATGTACAGTATGTGGAAATCAAAATATCGCAGCTTAAATCATAATACATATATAGCAGGAGACATGTATGATAACCAACAGACAGTACGCAACATAAAGCGAAGTCGTGGACTCACGCCAACGTCATCACTAATATAACTACGGGTCTCACGCCCACAACATCAATCATGCTTGCATCACGGACACATGCCGAATTCAGACGGTAGACATGTCCATGATGCAACAATAATATCAATGCCTCACGGCCACATGCCCCGACCAGACGGTGTAGACACGCCCATGTAACATCAACAACAATATACCGTGATCAACCTGCCGCGTGGCCACATGCCCCTAATTCTACCTCGGTGACATGTCCATGTAACCACAATAACAATATATCGGGTAATCAACCGCCGCACGCCACATGCCCCGACTCGTGATCGGTGTAGACATGTCCATGTAACCACAATAACAATATATCGCACAACCAGGCTATCACAAACAAGCTCAAGCAAATTACCATACTTCTAGACTTTTATAAAAAGATCCACTCTTTCTCAAGAAGTCACACAATACCCGCAATATAAAAATAGAGTGACTATCTTTTTAAGTAAACCAAAATACTTCCCTTTGTAAAAATCAAGTAACCACATTATTTTCCAAACACTCAAGTTTGCCTAATTTCAAATGCTCAAGTTTCTCATTTTAGAAAGGTTTTATAACTCATAGTCTTAATCCCTTTTAAAACAATTGAGTAACATATGTCTTATGTGTGAACCGTTTATTCTTGTTTACAACAATCTTGTTTCATCTGCCATGATCTAGGAAATGTAATACAATTTTGTCTTATCTTAGCTTGTATTCTGATTGAGGTTTCTACTGGTTTTAATAAAAATTAGTTTTTTGTCAATAAACTTTCCTTTATTAGCGCTCATTGTGGTTTGTTCGACACTTATTCTCATTTCCAAATCAAGAAACATTATTCTTTTTAAAACCAAGTACTCATTACTCAAATGAGGTTTCACAACACTTTTAACAAAATGTTAATTACTAAGTAAAACAAGTTAAGTCTCTTATCTTTCAAGATCAATTCTCTTAACTTTTACAATCAATAAACCATTCTTACATATGTAGTCGTTATAACTAACTTCCCATAAAGCTATTATAACACACTATGTTTTAAACCAACCAACTCATTTAGCACATGCACGCTCACCGTACTACATAGTTTACAAAACATCATGCTCGAAGGATAGGAAGAGGTTCACATACCTCGCGACGATTATCGATAATAAGCAAAACGCCCACAAGATCAGAATCTGGCCAGCCGCTTTCCACTCTTCAAGTAGAATACGCTACTCGTAGTACTTCCACCTATAAGGCCACAAACGTCTATTAACTTCTAACCGCATCGGCCCATGTTCTACGTAAAATTCGCAAAGACCTCCCCGCAACAGAAATCTCCTCCTCTAACGAGGCCGCTACCAAGCCAACCAGTGGGGTTTACATCTAACCTGGACGTGTACCATTCTACTACACAACAATGCTACACAAGTCATCAGAATACGCCCCATGTAATTACAGTCGCTCTATATATAGTATACCTCAACTATATATTCCTACAACATGTAATCTCCAATTACAATAAGGACAAGAATATTTACCTCGACAAGCCCAAAATTATCCAAGTTATAATGTCGATCCCGAGCAAGGTTTAGCTCCTACTCCGTGCGCTCCAATCCGCCTCCAAACAACCCTTAGAAGTTCTAACTAACTTCTACTCAAAACTTCAACCAACTATGAAGATTTCCTTGGTTTCGGTTTGAGACTTAAAGGACAAAAGGTAGTATTTCCTGCTCACGATAGAGGTAACTTTTGGAATACTACAAGGTAAAGGCTAAGGTATTTTGGGCATTATAACAATACTTGGAGAGTATTTCAATACCACAGCGGGTACCACGAAAACACTCCAAGATAGTGGGGTTTCACAAAGGGCCTTGACAAGGAGGGAACTCTACCAAGGCCTCACAGCGTGGAGGGAGTTGGACGAGAGCCAACAAGAGGGAGGAGAGGGTTTCAAGACTTAGACAAGTGAAGAGTGGACGGAAGAAGTTCATCTCTGGGGGTATTTATAGGAAAGCAAAGCCAACCAACGGCCAAGATCAAGCCATGTGCAAGGCAAGTGTAAGGCCTTGATCAAGGCAAGTGCACCCTATCCCCTACTCCACAAAACATGGCTCAAAACAATGCACAAAACAAGGCCAAAACAAGGCACAAAACAAGGCACCAATAAGGCACAAGACGCGAGCCAATCGCCACTAACTGCTCACCACGCAGGGTGACAAGTGTCACCTCCCGTTGGTCCAAAATGTTTCGTCTCTCGGAAAAATCCGCAAAAATAGTAAATGACATAGCCGAATTTTCCCTACGTAAGTCGTGGAAACGCTTACGAAAAACGACTCTAACCGTGTCAGGCACAAAAGAATTCGCCAAGCCAATTTGAAATTGAATTTCACGCACGCCCCACGCATACTCTGGAAATACGGGGTATAACATTCTCCCCTCCTTAGAAACATTCGTCCCGAATGTTCCTTCTCAAGACGGATATCGAAGAAGTTCCTTCTAACAAGTTGCCAACGCCACACCTGGCCACGAAATAACACACGTTCTCTTCCTTCCTTACTCGTCGTGCCCTTCTCGAACACTTGAACTCTCCCAGTACGTACCATACTTCAGTCATCGCTTTAGTTTTCAAAACTTTGGAGTCATCACCTCCAAACTTGGTCGTCTTACTAACCTCAATCTTCTTTAAGGCCATTCCCGGCCTTCACGAACCGCTTCTGGTCGAACCTATCCACGAACTCATACGATGGTCACCTAAACTGGGGCCTAGCACCCCCGTGACCCTACCATCTGGCGGGATCACCCAGAACTGACCCCACCTAAAACCGGGCTACGGGTTGACCCGCAAATGGTCCTCAACCCGACCCCACAATCGCGCCAAACCCTTGTTCCCTGATACGGAACAATCTTACTAACATACGTCATGAAAGCTACCACTTCCATCTCACACTACCCATGGACTTATCACACAAATAAAACCCACGTATACTACGCACTCTGATAAAGGTCAAACATAAAATAAATCTTATACAAGACGACCTTACATCTAAGGTCTCAATCGTGGAATAGTCTAAGGTTCAGACTTACCATGCCCCAGTGCTTACCCTTCTACACTAACCAAAGCTTCTAAATCACATTTTAGCACAAAGCTATCCGAACATAACACTAAACACATTATCATAACAAGCATACAAAACTCTAGAGGGTTAAGGATATACCTGTCTCTACCGCTTTTCTAGTCACATACCTGCAGGCGCATAGCTAGCGGGTGATGAACCCGCCATCGATCTCGGGTCGAGTCGTAACATCCGTGCTACCCTTGGTCGGACAGCCTCGCAAATGGCCCGCTGGCCGCAAAATAACAAGCTCCTGGCACCACGACACTTAAATGCGGTCTACCATCGACCACACCGAGGTAGGTGATCGTGATCTGCCAACACCCTACTTCCTGAAACTCAACCCTTGGAGCCCCGACCGCCTCAAGACGGTGGAGGACCACTGCATCTTGGCGGTACATAACTAGTCGCTGCGGAGGCGGTCGCCGAAGTCGCCAAAGACCACGATGTCCGCCCTCTTCGCTGATCCAGTCATTCCGCCGACCTCTCCGTACCTCACATCCTGGTGCATGAGCTCGCACGCGGCAATGTCCATGCCCGGCTGCAGAAACACCCGCACAAGACTCACCATATAATCATCAAGCCCGGACGTAGCGATGCACCCTATCCTCCATATTCGCAACCAGCGCAGGACATATCGAGCCAAAGAATCGAACTCGACATTGTACTCCCGACGGTCGCCTCTCTCGCCTCGTGAATAAAATCTATCTACCCGCGTTCTCTCATCTGCGGAGGCAAGAAGTGCGTGAGGAAAGCCCTCAAAACTCATCCCATACTGGAGGTGCATGCTCTCCCGAAAGCTCCCACGAATCAAACCAATCGATCATGCGGTATCACGCACTGACGCGAACCAAAGGTCACGACTCGGTCTCTGAAGCCTTGATCACCCGCATGATCCGTCAGAATCGCCGGATGAACTCTCGCGGATCATCCTCGTGCCTCGACCCAAAACTCGCGGGCTCTGACTCAAAAGTCCCGGCCTCAAACTATCTCGCCGGTGCACTACGAGCGCGGCTGAATCGAATCGCCAGCCTACCTCACGTGTCGCCACTATCTCGAAAATAATCGCCATCTTCTCGCATTCCATCTCTCGCCTCTAGGCTGGGGATCGAGGCTCGTGTATGTGGTCTCAGCGCACCGCCGCGCTTAACTCGCTGGGCCGGGCGCTACAAAACTCGCTCAAGCACAATCTCGTCTCGATCGCTCGCGCCAGATTTCCTCTCAGTATCCCACTAGCGCCTCCTCGGCCGCTTTGCCTTCTCGGGCGGGGTTGCCTTGGCGGAGGCATAATCGTAAAATGAAATACGCCGGGGGTCCAACTTACAACACACTAAGGCACGATCTCGAATGAGAAGAATGAAACCAATCCTAAATGTCCTATAGCCTCCGATTATAGATGTGGTGCACAACACACCGATAATCAAGACTCTACTAGACACGGTCAGACACTTTCCGATGACTAATCGCTTCGATACCACTATGTCACACCCGGTCGGGCGTGATCGTGCCTTACCCTGCACCTAGTGATACAACATCGAGAAAACCGTGAAAATAAAACATGAGTCATGAAACAAGAGATATAATAAATAAACAAAGCAACCAAAACAGTTGCCTTCAGTATATACATAAAACCTGAACAGTTTAATCCTTTTACAACCCTGCCCTCGACAGTACTACAGACCTCTAAGATATACAATTACTATGTCGGGACAGGGCCCCGCCATACCCCTGAATGTACAAGAACCTACAACTCAGGGAACACCTAACAAAAGATTTGCCTCCGGAGAAACGGAGCTTCCCAATACGCCGAATCGTGATCCTAGAGCGGGGATCCACGACCGATGTACCTCTACTGCGGCATGAACGCAGCCCAAGGAGGTCGACAACAGTACCAAGTATGTGAAATCAAAATACCGCAGCTTAAATCATACAGATATATATAGCAGAGACATGTATGGTAACCAACATACAAGACGCAACATAAAAGCGATCCAAGTCGTGACTCACGCCTCAACGTCATCACTAATATAACTATGGGTCTCACGCCCACAACATCAATCATGCTTGCATCATGGACACATGCCCCGACAGACGGTAGACATGTCCATGATGCAACAATAATATCAATGCCCCACGCCACATGCCCGGACTGCGACGGTGTAGACACGCCCATGTAACATCAACAACAATATCTTGGGTGATCAACCGCCGCACGCCACATGCCCTAATTTACATCGGTGTAGACATGTCCATGTAACCACAATAACAATATATCGTAATCAACCCTGCCGCAGCCACGTACCCCGGAGTCTGATCGGTGTAGACATGTCCATGTAACCTCAATAACAATATATCACACAACCAGCTATCACAAACAAGCTCAAGC
Organism: Przewalskia tangutica; assembly: GCA_029844215.1. Lineage (NCBI taxonomy): Eukaryota > Viridiplantae > Streptophyta > Magnoliopsida > Solanales > Solanaceae > Przewalskia > Przewalskia tangutica. Next base: position 2,084,104 of record JAQGDG010000034.1, read on the forward strand.
AAATTACCATACTTCTAGACTTTTATAAAAGATCCACTCTTTCTCGAAGTCACACAATACCCATGATAAAAATAGAGTGACTATCTTTTAAGTAAACCAAAATACTTCCCTTTGTAAAAATCAAGTAACCACATTATTTTCCAAACACTCAAGTTTGCCTAATTTCAAATACTCAAGTTTCTCATTTTAGAAAGGTTTTATAACTCATAGTCTTAATCCCTTTTAAAACAATTGAGTAACATATGTCTTATGTGTGGCGTTTATTCTTGTTTACAACAATCTTGTTACAGCCATGATCTAGAAATGTAATACAATTTTGTCTTATCTTAGCTTCTATGCAGATGGAGGTTTCTACTGGTTTTAATAACAATTAGTTATTTGTCAATACACTTTCCTTTATTAGCTCTTTGTGGTTTGTTCGACACTTATTCTCATTTCAAATCAAAAACATTATTCTTTTTAAAACCAAGTACTCATTACTCGAAATGAGGTTTCACAACACTTTTAACAAAATGTTAATTACTAAGTAAAACAAGTTAAGTCTCTTATCTTTCAAGATCAAGTCTCTTAACTTTTACAATCAATAAACCATTCTTACTACATGTAGTCGTTATAACTAACTTCCCATAAAGCTATTATAACACACTATGTTTTAAACCAACCAACTCATTTAGCACATGTGACGCCTACCGCACTACATAGTTTACAAAACATCATGCTCGAAGGATAGGAAGAGGTTCACATACCTCGCGACGATTATCGACAATAAGCAAAACGCCCACGATCAGTAACGACCAGCCGTTTCCACTCTTCAATTTTAATACGCTTATGGTAGTAATTCCACCTATAAGGCCCCAAACGTCTTTTAACTTGTAACCGCACGGTTCCATGTTATACATAAAATTCGACTCCCCCGCAACAGCGGAAATCTCCTCCTCGAACGAGGCCGCCACCAAGCCAACCAGTGGGTTACATCGTCTAACCGGACGTGTACCATTCTACTACACAACAATGCTACACAAGTCTACTGTAATACAGTCCTATGTAAATACAGTTCAGTTCAGTTCTATATATAGTATACCTCAACTATATATTCCTACAACATGTAATCTCCAATTACAATAAGGGGACAAGAATATTTACCTCGACAAGCCCAAAATTATCCAAGTTATAATGTCGATCCTGAGCAAGGTTTAGCTCCTACTCCGTGCGCTCCAATCCGCTCCAAACAACCCTTAGAAGTTCTAACCAACTTCTACTCAAAAACTTCAACCAACTATGAAGATTTCCTTAGGGTTTCGGTTTGAGACTTAAAGGACAAAAGGTAGTATTTCCGGGCTCTACGTATAGAGGTAACTTTTGGAATACTACAAGGTAAAGGCTAAGGTATTTTGGGCATTATAACAATACTGAGAGTATTTCAATACCACAAAGGGGTACTCACGAAAACACTCCAAGATAGGGGTTCTCGCCAAAGGGCCTTGACAGGAGGGGGAACTCTCGGCTCGAGGCCTCACAGCTGAGGGAGTTGGACGAGAGCCAACAAGAGGGAGGAGAGGGTTTCAAGACTTAGACAAGTGAAGAGTGGATGAAGAAGTTCATCTCTAAGGGGGGGTATTTATAGGAAAGCCAAAAGCCAACCAATGGCCAAGATCAAGCCATGTGCAAGGCAAGTGTAAGGCCTTGATCAAGGCAAGTGCACCCTATCCCCTACTCCACAAAACATGGCTCAAAACAATGCACAAAACAAGGCCAAAACAAGGCACAAAACAAGGCACCAATAAGGCACAAGACGTGAGCCAATCGGCCACTAATCTCCACCATGTAGGTGACAAGTGTCACCTCCCGTTGGTCCAAAATGTTTCGTCTCTCGGAAAAATCCGCAAAAATAGTAAATGACATAGCGAATTTTCCCTACGTAAGTCGTGGAAACGCGTTTAAAAACGACTCTAACCGTGTTGTGCACAAAAGAATTCGCCAAGCCAATTTGAAATTCGAATTTCCCTACGACGCCCCACGCATATACTGAAATACGGTATAACATAACAAGACATCGTGCCTTACTAACAATGAGAGTAAACAAGAGTATACTTTATCGCGTAAAAATAGGAGGCTCATGATCAAGCGGGGCCACCCGCCCGCGGATCATTAAGCAATCCTACTCGGGACTATTTCACCCGCATGGTCGTATGAACCCGCATGAGGTATTCCTCGCATAGATCAGATCCGCCCGCATAGGTCGTGTAGACCGCATGAGGTATTCTCGCATAGATCGTCCGCCGCGTAGGACTATTTCACCCGCATAAGCCCTTTCGGACCCGCATGAGGTATTCCTCGCATCAAGGGTAGCAAATCCACGGAATATACAAATGCCACAAACCCGGGGAATGACCCTGTAATGCACAATATATCACTAGCACAAACGGCTATCATACATAACATAAGCACTACCGACTTATCATACATAACATAAGCACTACCGGCTTATCATACATTACATAAGCAAGTTAAGAAATCCCCCTAACTTCTTATTAGTCTTATTCATATACACTCTCATTTTAGTTTACTTAAGGCACTAACATGTCATTATAAAATCCGGGAATTTAACCCAAAGTACTACGTACTTCTATTTCTTTAAAATGACTCTTTTTCATATAAAACTTCCAAGATACTAATAATCGTAGTATCAAGTCATAACTACTTTCAAGACAAGTCTCAATACCTTTTAGAAATACATTTATAGGCTTCTAAATCAAGTGACTTCTTTCTTTTAAAACTTTAAGCAATTGATGCCTTTAAATCGATTTGCCTTTCATTATTTCAAGTCATTTATCATACTTAAATTACTTAGAGTAAACCACTCTTTTTAACTTTCCATAAAGCTATTATAACCAACTTCCCATAAAGCCGCTAGCTTTATACTTTAGACAAATACATTCTTCCTTATATCCAAGGGACTTATACTTTTAAAACGAAACAAGTATCATATACTTTTAAAATACTTCAGGTCCCTTAACTTTTAGAAACCAAGATATCCTTAATATTTTTAAACAAGTGAGTTAGTTCCCTAACTCAACCAACTTGGACATTCTTAAAATAAGCCAAGGATATCAAATGAACTAGATTGTCAAAATCTCGTATGTCTACCGTACTATATATTTACAACTATTCATGCTCAAGAGATAGGAAAGTTCCACATACCTCTTCGGTTCAATCCACTTGCCAAGTACAATATGCCATACGTAGTATGTCAACCTATAATGACCATCATACGTCTATTAACTTCTTACTTCAAACGTAGAATATTCCAAGTGCAAAGTCACTAAATTCTACGGAAAATCGGACAACACTTCCTTTGTTTCTACATACTTTGCCACCTTTTTCAAGGCCGAATTCAATAACCAAACACGCCACATTTAAGTCTCAACAATGAAGTTAACAATAGGGGATTACACGCCTACAAGAAGTGTAAAATTCTGCCCCACAATTATATCAAACTAGTCCAAAAATACAATGTCAATTCGGCCAAATGTGTATCAACATATAAACCTTTCCAATTTCCTTTTCAATTCAATTTGTTTAGTATAACATGTTATCAAGCCGCAATTGATTATAACTACTACAATCTTCAAGTAGGTAATATGCGACGATTCTAATTAACGACCAAATTGTAATTCAATTTCAAATGACTCAACATGTCATTTTTGGATTTGAGCTTCTAAACTTCCATAACACTTATCAATCTTCATAACACATATCACATGATCACTTATAACTTATCATAACATGGAATCTTTAATTACAAAAGTAAGATGAAGATTATACCTCATTTAGCCCAAATATGTTCCAAGATTTCAAGTCGATCCTTAGAAACTTTAGCTCCTCTTTTCGACGTTCCAATCCACTCCAAGCAACCCTTAGAAGCTTATGAAGAACTCCTCTTCAAGTTCCAACTTCAAAGTTGAAGAACTCCTTAAGTTTCCGTCTTGCGACTAATACGAAAACGCCACTTTTCCGGGATCTTTCTATTGAGATACACTTACAATACCCTTAGGTACCTTGGTTTAAAGTATGGAGCTTATTGGACAACAACACAATTTTTTCTCTCCTAAAGGATGCCCAACCCGACAGCCTCTCAATGAGCTCTACCAATTTCTTGAAAATTTATCTAAGTGTAGAACTTGTCTTGCTACTAGTACATATATATAACACTATGGAGGGTTAAGATTAGAACAAACGGGTGGCCTAGATGAGTTTCACAAGGATCAAGCCCAAGTGGCCCTTGGACTTTAGTCAACAATGTCAAGCTTAAGTCTTTGCAAGACTTGTTCATCCTAACATTGGTCAAATGACCACTTTACACATGTATAATTTCGTCCAAGACCAAGTAAGGGGGGGTGACACGTGTTGCCCTCCCGCTCGTCGCAATACTTCATTTTCCGACATTTCCATAATTCCGATAAATTTTTACTCGTCTCAATTCTTAACATTTTTGAGTTCTTACGAACGTTCTTATAAATATGTCCTGAAATTTCGGGGTGTAACATTCTTCCCCCCTTAGAAACATTCGTCCCCGAATGTTCTTTTGGGAGTCAAACTTAAAGATAGCGACATAGTCTCCTTACAACCCCTACATACCAATAATGCCACACGTGGCCACATAACAATACTCATACTAAACTGTCAACCTGAACCCCATGTGTCAACGTCGGTTATCTGCATAGAGCTTTTATCGACTCTGAGCTTACAATAATCCTTCCCGGATAAGTTTCGCCTTATCCACAGCCCGCTGAATTAAGTCTGGACTAAATAGCTGAACCTCGCCTACGTCGAACCAACCAACCGGCGATCTATACTTCCTTACATACAAGGCCTCATACAGGGCCATCCGAATACTGGAAGGGTATCTGTTATCGTACGTAACTCAACAAGAGGCAAATAACCCTCCCGGCAATCTCTGAAATCAAGAACACAGGCCCGCCACTATTCTCAAGTGCCTGGATAGTACGCTCTGCCTGTCGCTTGGTCGAGGTGAAATATCACACTGAAACTCACATGTGTCCCTAATACCTTCTGGAAAAACCTCCAGAAGTCAGCTGTAACAGAGCTCATCTGTCTGACATCATAAAAGTAGGAACCCCGTGCAGTCTCACAATCTCCCTGCTATATAAGCTAGCATAATCCTCAGTCGAGTAAGTGGTCCTAACCGAAAAAGCACGGCTGGTTTCGCCAGCCTATTTACCATGACCCCCAGGGAGTCGCACTTCCTCTGAGTACGATGCCACCCTGTAACAAGATCCATATTAATCACCTCCCATATCTAAGTCGGGATTTAAATAGCCTGTAATAGCCCACTGGGCTCCTGGTGTTCAACCTTGACCTGCTACTAATTCGGACACTAAGCAACAACTCTGCTACGTCCCTCTTCAGGCCATCTTACCAATACAAACATCTGAGGTCGCGACACAACTTAGCCGACCCCGAAAAATTAGAGCAATAAGCACTACGTGCCTCCCTTAAAACCTGCTGACAAGTCCTGCAGTACCGGGTACACACAATCCATCCTCGTATCATAGCACCCCATCCGGTACTACTCAAACAGGCTCTTCTATTATCGGAGAGTCGTATCTCGACCACATACTAATGATGAATCCTCATATTTGTTACACCCCGTAGTTCAGGTCATGCGTATGAGAGCGTACGAAAGGGAGTAAGACTTAAAATTTTCGGAAGATAGGTTGACGGATTGTCTCGGACGGGTATTGGTCAACTTTGGGGCGGGTTATGAACTGGTACATTGAGAACTCCTAGGTGCTTCAAAGGCCTAGTGCGTAGTTCGTTGAGTCTAGTTTCCAACGCAACCGACCGTTCGTCGATAGGACGTCGGAGTAGAAAGTTATGGGAGTTGCAAGTTCAGTGCGCAGTCGGACAGAAATGTGTTTCGGACAGGAGCCATAGGGTCGCGGCGCCGGGAAGCAGGGCCGCGGCGCCGAATATGCTGAGGGGTCGCTGGAGTTGCAGCACCGTGGCGCCGAAAGATCTGTAGAGTTGCGGAAGATTCAGCCGCCATGGCCGGCCGCAGTGACGCGCGGCGAGGCGGAATCTGGCGGAAAACCGAGAAAATCAATTTCTTCTTTTAAAAAGGCCATGGGAGGGTGACACGGGTCCCCCCCCCCCCCATCTGATTTTTTTTGCATGTCCCTTATATTGACCAAGTCTTGAAGACTTAGTCATCTTTCAAGACTTTCCCTCTCTCTAAGTTAGAGCTCCCACTTCTCTCTAGAATTTCAAGAGGAATTCAAAGCCTAAGAAAAATCTGAAAAGTTAAGGGCAAGAAGGAAGCTTGTGGCTAGCTTGTAGTAGTTATTGTGGTGGTGTTCTTGGAAAGGAGGCTAGCAAAGTTGTTGGAATAGTTTTGGCTAAAGCTCTAAAGGTAACATTTCTTCTCTTATAGCTAGTATTGATGTTGCATGTGAAGAAGAAGGAACTTGTAGTAGTAAATAATGCTCTTAGATTCATTGCATGTAAGAATTATGGTTTGGATGTGAAAGAATTGGTTAAGAAGATATTATGAGCATGTTGTAGCCTAAGAACTACCTTAAATTTGATTAAGTTAATTATGTACCTTTTGGGGCAGAATTTTACACACCCAAGTTTAGGTGTGTAATCCCCTTGAGATGTTTGGATTGTTGGGCCTAAGATGTGGCGTTTGGATTGTCACGACCCGAATCCGGGCCCGTGACTGGTGCCTTACCCCGGGCACCCTAGTGACACAACATCAGAGAAGATCAGCGGAAATAAAACATGAACATGAAATGAGAGATATTATAAATAAACAGCAACCAAAACAGCTTGCCTTTCAACATATATATATAAACGCGTTGAAGCATAATCCTTACAACCCCGCCACAACAGGCTGCACTTAAGATTTTACAACAACTATGACGACGGGCCGCCATACCCCGAATGTACAAGAACCTCTGACATCGTGGTAACATACCAAAGATAAGCCTCAGAAGGAACGGCTTCCCAATACGTGAAAGGTGATCCTAAAAGCGGGGATCGGCAACCGATTTCTACCTGCGGCATGAACGCAGCCCCCCGAAGGAGGTCAGTACAACAGGTACCAAGTATGTGAAACTGTAAGAATACAGTAAATGAAATCATAATAGTATATATAAAGCAGGAGACATGTATGATAACAAAACTACGATACACATATAATGATTATATCATGTCGGTCTCACGCCTCCCAGTCATTTACTCAAATATAATTATGGGTCTCACGCCCACAACATCGATCATGCCCGTGGAATACCTTCTCATCGCCGGCGATCTATGATATGATAACACCAAGAAGTACACCGAACACCAAGTCCTACACGATGCCAAAGCCGAATAACAATACAATACAACCAAACCACGGGCGACACGGGGCAAGTCAGAGCCGACTACCGGATACCGAGGCCGGTCACGTGGACGGCAAGTACGGTGGTGACCACCGTGTACGGCGTATCACGAGACCGTCACTACACCGAACGGGGCAAGTGTGAGGGCTAACTACCGTGTACCAAGGCCGAATCACCACGAGGCGGCAAGTACGAAGCCGACCACCGTGTACCAAGGCCGAGCGATGAAACCTCATGGAGAGCTAGTCCGTGGAATAACACTATCATCGGGAGCATACCCGTGGAATTTTCCGTCATCGCGCAGACGTCCAAGTAAGTCCTCAACGAGTCAACCGCCCTCCATCGAGAGACGCAGAATATAGAACACAATTCTTGCATAACAAAGGCTATCACAACAAGCATAGGCAAGTTACACAACAACAAGCATAGGCAAGTTACACAACAACAAGCATAGGCAAGTTATCCACAACTCAAGGTACTTTCATTTTATGTCAAAGTCCGGGTTTTAATCCTAAAGTACTACGTACGTTAAGTTCCTTTTAAAGATCCATTCCCTTTTATAAAAGTCACCCGATACCCGTAGCATAAAATAGAGTGACTTATATCCTTTAAGTAAACCAAAACAACTTCTCTTTTTAAAGTCAAGTTACCACATTAAAACCAGTGATAAAAACCCTTCTTTTGTTTTCATAAAGTCGTTATAACCAACTTCCCATAAAGCTGTTATAACAATTTATGGTTTAAACCAATTTAAGATAACACAATGCCTTTCTTTTCCCTAAAGTTCCAGTTTGCCTAATTTCAAGTATTCATGTTTCTTATTTTAGAAAGGTTTTGTAGTTCATAGTCTTATTCATTTAAGAATATAATTCTTTTAAACAAACTGATAAACATATGCCTTATATGAGTAGGTTATTCTTGTTCATAATCAATCTTATTAGCGATCATGATCTAGGAAATGTAATATCATTTTGTCTCATCTTAGCTTCTATGCGGATGGAGGTTTCTACCGGTTTTAATAATACTTCATTATTCAATACATTTCCTTTATTAGCGCTGCAGTGGATTGTCGATACACATTCGATTCAAATCAAGAAACATTATTCTTTGAAACCAAGTACTCATTACTCACGAATGAGGTTTCATACATCTTACCACTTTCAAATCGATTAATTAAGTCTCTTAACTTCTAAAATCGATAAACCATTTTCATTACCTCTTAAGACGTTATACCTAACTCCCCATAAAGCTAGTATAACTCTTTTTTAAAACCTTTAAAACCAAGTGTTACTCTTCTTTCAAAAATGGTTTCTTAACTCTTGTGACATACTTCAAGTTCCTTATTATCAGACATCAAGTCAGTTATAAGTCAAATCAGTTACCTTTTAAAACCACTGGCATTTTCTTACCTACATAAAGCTGTTATAACCAACTTCCCATAAAGCCGTTATAACACTTTATGTTTTAAACCAATCAAATACATTTAACACATGTACGTCTATCGTACTACATAGTTCACACATATCATGCTAGAAAAGATAGGAAGAGGTCCACATACCTCGCGATGATTATCGACTAATAGCAAAACGCTCCAAGTACCTCAAACCGTCGGCTACACCTTAAGCCAAGTAGACCACGTCATACGTAGTATTTCAACCTATAGAGGCCACAAGGTGCCTATTAACATCTTAGATCTCAGTGTAGAATATCTTATAGAAAATTCGAAGACTCCCCGCAATGACAGAAATCTCCTCCTCTATCGGGGCCTGCTAACAGGCCAACAACTCCCTAGAGGGGGGGGGGTTTGCACGTCTAACCGGACGTGTACAATTCTACTACACAGCAATGCTACACAAGTCTACTGTAATACAGTCCTATGTAATTACAGTTCAGTTCTCTTCTTTAAAATTCAGGCTTAAGTCAAAAGACATTGCCGCACAATTATAATGTTCAGTTCTATATATAGTATACTTCAACTATATATTCCTACAACATGTAATTTCCAATTACAATAAAAGGTCAAGAGTGTTTACCTCGATAAGCCCAAAATTATCCGAGTTTATATGTCGATCCTGAGCAAGGTTTAGCTCCTACTCCGTGCGCTCCAACCCGCTCCAAACAACCCTTAGAAGTTCTAACCAACTTCTACTCAATTACTTCAACTATCAATGAAGATTTCCTTAGGGTTTCGTTTAGTGGCTAAAGGAAGTATAATAGTATTTTCTGGGCTTTTGTATAAGTGTAACCTTGGGAAAACTACAAGGTATTTGGGCATTATAACAATACTTGGAGAGTATTTCTATACCACAAAAGGGGGGTATTTATACGAGACAACTAGGCTAGGGGGGGTACCCCACGGCTAACCACTACAAAGGGGGAGGGGGAAGCTCTACCAAAGGGCCTTCTCAAAGGGGAGGGTGTGGTGGACGAAAGAACAAGAGGAGGGAGTAGTTTGAGACTTAGAGAAATGCTCAAGTTTTGGATGAAGAATGTCTTCAACTAGAGGTATTTATAGGTCAAGCAAAGGCCAACCAAGGGCCAAGATGAAGACAAGTGCATAGCAAGTGTAAGGCCAAGATTTAGCCATGTGCTACCTTATCCATCTACACAAAATATCCTACCTAACCCTTGACCAAAATTTCAACACAAAAAACGTGCCAATGGTCTAGCTTTGCCGTCCACTTGCTTCCAATGTGAGGGTGACACTTGTCACCCTCCCGTTGGTCCAAAATGTTTTGTCTCTCGGAAAAATCCGCAAAAATTATTAATGACATAGCCGGAATTTTCCCTACGTAAGCTGTGGAAACGTTTCGTCGGAAAACGACTCTTTTCGGCACTTGTGCCCAATTTCGAACCTTGCCTAATCTTAAGGCTCAAATTCTTATACGTACGCCCTCACGTACATACTCTGGAAATACGGGGTATAACATTCTCCCCTCCTTAGAAACATTCGTCCCGAATGTTCCTTCTCAAGACGGATAACGATGAGTTCTTCTAACAAGTTGCCAACGCCACACCTGGCCACGAAATAACACACGTTCTCTTCCTTCCTTACTCGTCGTGCCCTTCTCGAACACCTGAACTCTTCTAGTATCGCATTCACACTTCACCATCGCTAGCTTCCCAAAACTTTGAGTCACCACCTCCATACTTGGTCATCTTACTAGCTTCACTCCTCTCTAAGGCCATTCCCGGCCTTCACGATCCGCTTCTGGTCGAACATAACCACGAACTCATACGACGGTCATCTAAACTTGGGCCTAGCACCCTCGTGACCCTACCACCTGGCGGGACCACCTCGATCTGACCCCACTCATTCCGCCACGGTTGACACGCAACACGCCCTCAACCCGAGCCTCACACGTCGACTCTCTCGTTTCGATCCGAACCATCTTACCTATACGGTCATGAAAGCTACCACTTCCATTTACACCACCCAAGGAAATTTTTCCACAATTACACCACGCATACTTACACATTCGACAAAGATCCCCGCAAAATCTTGTACTCAAGATGGCCTTACATCTAAGGTCTCAATAATATTCTAAGGTTCATCACTTTCTCACCCCCAGCTTACCCTTTTACCAACTGTGTTTCTAAATCACATTTTAGCACAAAGCTATCCGAACATAACACTAAACACATCATCATAACATCAATACATACAAAACTCTAGAGGTTAAGGATATACCGAAAATAGGCGTTTCAAAGGACCGCTAAAATCGGGAACTCCACCGCGACCTCTACCGGGCTGTAGGTGTACGAACATCCTGCTGGTATGGAAGGTGTAGAACCCGCAATCGCTTAAGTAGTCAGGCTATCCTACCAGCGCTACTCAGTCGGACAGTCTCTTGCCGATGGCCCTGTTGGTCGCAAGAATAACAATCTCCCAAGTCGAGTCGACACTCTCCCTTATGAAGTTTTCCACAACGCCACACCGAGACAAGGGCAACCTCATCCGCGAGCACTCCTACTCCTCGAAAATCTGAAACACAGGAGCCCCGACCGCTCTGAATATCCCAAAGGTCCCGGCTGTGGAGGACCACTCAGTCTTGCGAGGCGCATAATCGCTCTTTGGCGCGGTCCGCCTCGAAAGTCACCAGGACCCCGCTGCTCGCCTCTTCGCCGACCGTCATTCCGCCGATTTATCCGCCTCACATCCAAGTGCATACGCCGCACGCGGCAATGTCCATGCCCGATCAAGAGCTACACCGAACAACTCTCGCTAGGTGATCATCGAGCCACAGAATAAATCGGTGCACTCGATCCTCCATACTAGCTACCAACGCGGACGCACGCCAATGAGTCGAACTCTACATTGTACTCCGAACCGCACGCGGCTCGCCAGAACACCAAAAATCTGTTCGCCCGAGCCCTCTCATCCGCGAGGCAAGAAATGTGCGAAAGGCCTCGAGAACTCGCTCCATACGGCCGAAGTGTATGCTCTCCCGATAGCTCCCACGATCAAACCATCGATCGCAGATCACGCGATCGATGCGAACCTAGGACCACCGACTCGGTCTCCGATGCTTGATCACTCATGATCCACTGAATCGCGGATGAACTCTCGCGATCATCCTCGGTCTCGACCCATAAAACTCGCGGTTTACAACTCGGAAAATCCAGTAGCCTCGAACTATCGATCTAGGGTGAACCATCGGTGCTCTTTGGAACTGCTGCGTCCACTTATCTCTCAAGTCTGCCACAACCACGCCATTAATCGGGCCCACTTGTGACTCATCTCCTCTCGCCTGCATCGCGGATGGAGGCTCAGTATCGTGGTCTCTGCCACGCTTACTCGCAGACTCCTTCGCCGCTTTGCCCTTCGGGCCCGGTTTTACGCGAGGCATAATCGTAAAACGAAGTATGTCGGAGGGTCGATCTTATCACACAGCTCTAAGGCACGATCTCAGAATGAGAAGAATGGAAACCAAACCTAAATGTCCTATAGCCTCCTGATTATAGATGTGGTGCACAACACACTGATAATCAAGACTCTACTAGACACGGTATGTAGACACTTTCCGAGGACAACCTGGCTCTGATACCACTTTTGTCACGACCCGAATCCGGGCCCGTGACTGGTGTCTTACCCCGGGCACCTTAGTGACACAACATCAGAGAAGATCAGCGGAAATAAAACATGAACATGAAATGAGAGATATTATAAATAAACAGGCCAACCAAAACAGTTGCCTTTCAACATATATATATAAACGTTTGAACAGTTACAATCCTTATAACCCTGCCCACAACAGTGCTACAGACCTCTAAGATTTTTACAACAACTATGACGGGACAGGGCCCCGCCATACCCCTGAATGTACAAGAACCTACAGACATCAGGGTAACATACCAAAGATAAGCCTCCGAAGGAACGGAGCTTCCCGATATCTTTGAAAGGTGATCCTAAAAGGGATCGGCAGATGTACTTCTACTGCAGATGAACGCACTTCGGGCGAGGTCGATAACAGTACAGTATGTGAAATCAGAATATCGTAAATGAAATCATAATAGTCTATATAAAGCGGGAGACATGTATGATAACCAAAATACGATACACATATAACGATTATATCATGTCGTGGTCTCACGCCTCCGGTCATTTACTCAAATATAATTATGGGTCTCACGCCCACAACATCGCCGTGCCCGAATACCTTCCTCATCCGGCAGCCTATGATATGATAACACGAAGTACACCAACACCAAGTCCTACCGATGCCAAAGCCGTAATAACAATACAATACAACCAAACCACGAAGGCGACACGGCAAGTGCGAGCCAACTACGGATACGAGGCCGGCCACGTGGTGGCGGGCAAGTACGGTGACCACGGTACCAGTCGTATCACGAGACTTCGCTACTACACCGAAGGGCAAGTGCAGGGCTAACTACGGTACCAAGGCCGAATCACCGCGAGACGGGCAAGTCGGCCGACCACCGGTACCAAGGTCGAGCGATGAAACCTCATGGAGAGCTAGTCCATGGAATAACACTATCATCAGGAGCATACCCGTGGAATTTTCCGTCACTGCCGGTACGTCCAAGTAAGTCCTCAACGAGTCAACCGGCCCTCCATTGAGAGACGCGGTAATATAGAACACAATTCTTGCATAACAAAGGCTATCACAACAAGCATAGGCAAGTTACACAACAACAAGCATAGGCAAGTTACACAACAACAAGCATAGGCAAGTTATACACAACTCAAGGTACTTTCATTTTATGTCAAAGTCCGGGTTTTAATCCTAAAGTACTACGTACGTTATGTTCCTTTTAAAGATCCATTCCCTTTTATAAAAGTCACCCGATACCCGTAGCATAAAATAGAGTGACTTATATCTTTTAAGTAAACCAAAACAACTTCTCTTTTTAAAGTCAAGTTACCACATTAAAACCAATGATAAAACCCTTCTTTTGTTTTCATAAAGTCGTTATAACTAACTTCCCATAAAGCTGTTATAACACTTTATGGTTTAAACCAATTTAAGATAACACAATGCCTTTCTTTTCCCTAAAGTTCCAGTTTGCCTAATTTCAAGTATTCACGTTTCTTATTTTAGAAAGGTTTTGTAGTTCATAGTCTTATTCATTTAAGAATATAATTCTCTTTTAAACAAACTGATAAACATATGCCTTATATGAGAGTAGGTTATTCTTGTTCATAATCAATCTTATTAAGCAGCCATGATCTAGGAAATGTAATATCATTTTGTCTCATCTTAGCTTCTATGCAGATGGAGGTTTCTACTGGTTTTAATAATACTTCATTATTCAATACATTTCCCTTTATTAGCGCTGCAGTGGATTGTCGATACACATTCTGATTTCCGAAATCAGTAAAACATTATTCTTTGGAAACCAAGTACTCATTACTCACGAATGAGGTTTCATACATCTTACCACTTTCAAATCGATTAATTAAGTTAAGTCTCTTAACTTCTAAAATTAGTAAACCATTTTCTTTACCTCTCTTAAGACGTTATACCTAACTCCCCATAAAGCTAGTATAACTCTTTTTTAAAACCTTTAAAAACCAAGTGTTACTCTTCTTTCAAAAATGGTTTCTTAACTCTTGTGACATACTTCAAGTTCCTTATTATCACACATCAAGTCAGTTATAAGTCAAATCAGTTACCTTTTAAAACCACTGGCATTTTCTTACCTACATAAAGCTGTTATAACCAACTTCCCATAAAGCCGTTATAACACTTTATGTTTTAAACCAATCAAATACATTTAACACATGTACGTCTACCGTACTACATAGTTCACACATATCATGCTAGAAAAGATAGGAAGAGGTCCACATACCTCGCGACGATTATCGACTAATAGCAAAACGCTCCAAGTACCTCAAACCGTCGGCTACACCTTAAGCCAAGTAGACCACGTCATACGTAGTATTTCAACCTATAGAGGCCACAAGGTGCCTATTAACATCTTAGATCTCAGTGTAGAATATCTTATAGAAAATTCGGCAGCACCTCCCCCCCCGCAACAGCGTAAATCTCATCCTCTATCGGGGCCTGCTAACAGGCCAACAACTCCCTAGAGGGGGGTTTGCACGTCTAACCGGACGTGTACAATTCTACTACACAGCAATGCTACACAAGTCTACTGTAATACAGTCCTATGTAATTACAGATTCTCTTCTTTAAAATTGGGCTTAAGTCAAAAGACATTGCCGCACAATTATAATGTTGATTCTATATATAGTATACTTCAACTATATATTCCTACAACATGTAATTTCCAATTACAATAAAAGGTAAAGAGTGTTTACCTCGATAAGCCCAAAATTATCCGAGTTTATATGTCGATCCTGAGCAAGGTTTAGCTCTACTCTGCGCTCCAACCCGCTCCAAACAACCCTTAGAAGTTCTAACCAACTTCTACTCAATTACTTCAACTATCAATGAAGATTTCCTTAGGGTTTCGTTTAGTGGCTAAAGGAAGTATAATAGTATTTTCTGGCTTTTGTATAAGTGTAACCTTGGGAAAACTACAAGGTATTTGGGCGAGTATTTGGGCATTATAACAATACTTGGAGAGTATTTCTATACCACAAAAAGGGGGGTATTTATACGAGACAACTAGGCTGGGGGTAACCACTACAAGGGGAGGGGAAGCTCTCGCCAAAGGCCTTCTCAAAGGGAGGGGTGTGGTGGACGAAAGAACAAGAGGAGGAGTAGTTTGAGACTTAGAAATGCTCGAGTTTTGGATGAAGAATGTCTTCAACTAGAGGGTATTTATAGGTCAAGCAAAGGCCAACCAAGGGCCAAGATGAAGACAAGTGCATAGCAAGTGTAAGGCCAAGATTTAGCCATGTGCTACCTTATCCATCTACACAAAATATCCTACCTAACCCTTGACCAAAATTTCAACACAAAAAACGTGCCAATGGTCTAGCTTTGCCGTCCACTTGCTTACAATGTGAGGGTGACACTTGTCACCCTCCCGTTGGTCCAAAATGTTTCGTCTCTCGGAAAAATCCGCAAAAATTATTAATGACATAGCCGGAATTTTCCCTACGTAAGCTGTGGAAACGTTTCGTCGGAAAACGACTCTTTTCGGCACTTGTGCCCAATTTCGAACCTTGCCTAATCTTAAGGCTCAAATTCTTATACGTACGCCCTCACGTACATACTCTGGAAATACGGGGTATAACATGGATGTTGAATTCGGACCTTAAAAAGGTGGCAAAGTATGTAGAAACAAAGGAAATGCTGCCCAATTTTCCATAGAATTTAGTGGCTTTGAACTTAGATTATTTCTACATTGAAATTAGAGGTTAATAAACGTATCATGGTTATTATAGGTTGAAATATTACTTGCGGTAGTTTGAGCTTAGCAAGTGGATTGACCGAAGAGGTATGTGGAAACTTTCTTATCCCTTGAGCATGAGTAGTTATAACTATATAGTACGGTAGACGTACGTGTTTTAAATGAAGTAAATCCTTTTGTTATACTTGACTTGTTTTAAGAAAATGTCTAAGTTGGTTGGGTTAAGAAGTTAACCTGCTTGTTCTTGAGGAGTGGTTTATCCTAAACAAGGTAGACAAAGATTTCTTGAAATAAAGAAGTATAGAGTACTTGGTGTGAAAGTATTGAGTATTGAATTATTCTAAAGATAAGAGGCTTAAATTTTTGAGGTAAGAAACTTGTTTTCTAAAATATAAGAGGCTTGAAGTATTTTGGAAAATTGTGTAAATTTGTTTGAAGTATAAGTCTCTTGGTTAGTAAAAGAACGAAATGGTTTATGAGGAGTTATAACGACTTTATGGGAAGTTAGTTATAACGGCCTTATGAAAGGATAAGAATGTCTTAATTTCTAAAGCATAAAGTTAGTATAACGGCTTTATGGGAAGTTGGTTATAATAACTTTATGGAAGGTTAAGAGAGTTGTCTAATTTGATTAATGGGCATAAGTTGCCTAGATTGTGAAAAATTGAAGTTACTTGGTTTCAAGCTTTGAAATGAGTTTTCTAAAGGTGTAGTAACTTACTTTGAAAAATAGACATGTCTTGATACTACGGGTGTTAGTATCTTGGATTTTACATAAAAAGGAGTCTTTTGAAAAGAATGTACGTACGTAGTACTTTGGCTTGTTAAAAGAGAATTATTCTATTTGTGCCTTGATAGTACTTTGGCTTGTTTAATTGAGAATTATTCTATGTGTGCCTTTATAAGTACCTTGGCTTGCTTAAATAAGGATTCTCTTGGTTTATGTGAAAAGAAGGCATGGTAATTGTCTTGGGTTATGTAAAGACATGGTATTGCAAGTCGAATTAAAAGCATGTAGTTATGAGTTACTTAGACGCACCGTCAGTGATGGAGGATTCCACGGGTATGCGGCCATGATGAGGGTTCGTTCCCTGTTGATAGTGTTATTCCATGGACTAGCTCATGAGGTCTCACGATGCGGTGGATCCGCAGGTAGCCCTCGTACTTGCCCCGGTCAGAGACGTGATGCAGGGTGAATCTGGTAGTTGGCTTTCGTACTTGCCCCGGTCAGTGTTAGGGCGAAGTTGTGTGATGCAGGGTGGATCTAGTGGTTAGCTCGCGTATTTGCCACACGACGTGACGCAGGTGGATCTGGTAGAGGCTATCGATTTTGCCCGCCAGCCGTGATTCGTAATTAGTATTGTTGAGCACGTGGATCCGTAGTCGCTTCGTACCCCACGATTGAGGATCGCAGGTGGATCGTAGCTATGCCTTCGCATTTCTGCCTCACGGTTATGGCGACACGTGGGATCTAATGTTCATGTGTACTCCTTGGTGTTGGTATATCATAGACTGCCGACAGTGAGGAAGGAATTCCACGGGCATGATTGATATTTTGGGCATGAGACCTATGGTTATATTTGAGTGATGACTTAGAGGGCGTGTGTCCCTGACTTGACATGGCTGCGTATATGTTGTGTACAATAGTTTGGCTATCATACATGTCTACTGCTTTATATATACTATTATGATTTCATTACGATTTTCGCCACATACTTGGTACTGTTGTAATCGCGTTCTTCGGGGGGTTGCGTTCATGCCGCAGGTCGATATACGTAGCTTGTTGATCCGCACTCTTAGGATCACTGTTCAGTTCTTGGAAAGCTCCATCTCTCCGGAGGCTTTGTCTTTTTTGGTATGATTCCCTGAGGTTATAGACTTTTGTACATTCAGGGGGTATGGCGGCTCCTGTCCCGCCATGGGTTATTCCTGAGGTCCAGTAGTCACGTTTGTCCGGGCCGTATGATAAGTTATCTTGCTTCACTTTCGATTAAGTTATTTTATGGAAGGCGTCCTTGTCGGCTGGCCAGTGATGTTTACCTTATTATAAGTTAGTTGTTATGCATGTTCCGCTACTATTCTCTGATGTATACCTGACAGGGTACCCCGGTAGGGTACCAGTCGCCGCCCCGGGGTCGGGTCGTGACAATATTGTCGCCTCTTCACCTCCTCGACGAAGAAAGACTCGACAACCTCTCGGATCCAAACTTCATTCACCTTGGAAACAAATAATCGAACCCACCGGCCATTGTCGATGAATCTCACGACCACGCCCCGCCTATCCGGCTGCCCATCCGCGGACTACCCATAAATCCACGACTAAGGCGCCCAGAATCGCCGGCTTTCCCCGGGCGGTCTAGGATATCGATATCACAATCCTTGAGTAACTCTAACCACCGTCTCTGTCGCAAATCCAGCTACCTCTGTCTGAAGATATACCGGAGGCTCTTGTGTCCTGCAAAAATATCCACATGAAGTCTATATAAGGAATGCCTCCAAATTTTTAAGATACGATTAACTATCGCCTACTCTAAATCGTGAGTAGCGTAATTCCTTTCATGCTTCCCTAACCACCGGGAAAACATAGGCTCTAACCTTATCGTTTTGCGTCAGCACGCAACCCAGCCAAACACTCAAAATATTACCATAATAACCTAACCTCCTAGTCTCTCAGGGGGGGGGTTAGAACTGTAGTCGTGGTCAACTTATTTTCCAATAACTGGAAGCCTTCCTCAAACCTGCGAAATATTCGGGCACCCTAAATCTCAATTATGGTTCATGTTTCCCTTTCTCTTTTGCAACTCAACTTGGTCACTAACTTAGATTTGATCCCTTTGTTTGCCACATGGCTAAGACTTCCTGTCAATCACACTTTAGGGGGGAGATTTCCTTGATCTCGTCAAGTAGTAACCCGATTTTCCTTTCCCTGTTTGTAGAGCCTATAGTCAGGTGTTCAACCTCCATTCATGGTATTACATAATCCAATGACTTGTCAAGATTTCTTATCGTTCGAGTGTCTACTCGTCTTTCCTGTATAAGTTATTTCAAGTTGTCCTGGGGTCCCTTACCCCTCCGTATTTTCTTACTATATTTCTCGTAAGTACAGATGCTACCACCTTTTCTCAAGGTGTTCTTACTTCCCATTATCTACTAATGGTCTTACACTAGTCTGGGGTAATCATATCTCGTGCAACTTACATAACCATAGTCGTATTCTCTTTTATCATTCTGGTCATAACCTTACCTTATGCTTATTATTAGCAAAAGTATTTCTATATTGATCCGTAATCGTGCTTCATACATGCGCATTTACCCGCATTTTTTATCCTTACGACACTTCCTCGACCACTTCGTAACGTCGGTCTTAATCACCCCAACACAATACTTTTCCCACGGTTATCTAAAACTGTAACATATGGCATGACGATACTGAAGACCTTACTAGTCTCCTATCCTTCGTCTAACAACATGGGTACACATAACCCCATAATACGTAAAACTGTCCTTACGTGGGGGAGAGAACTTATCTCCATTAAATAAACTTTCCTTGGAATCGCAACCCTAATCACAGGGTCCTCTTGCGGTCAAGTAATTATCTAATCATCACGCACCGCCTTAAATTCGTGTAGATTTTCAAAACCTACTAAAGATGTCTTCTGTTTTCCACAGGAAACACTCATACTTATCTTAATCTTGCTTGCGCGCTATCCTGAACTTATCCGGAAGGTCGTGGCCCTGACCGCCACACCAAACCAACTCCAAGTACATCCAAGGGCACTTAGCATAAACTCCTTCAAATTCGAGTATTTCTTACTTACTGCATTAATTTACCTCCATGAACAAGTCACACAGACTTATTAAAATCAACTATGCCAAAGAAGGAAGGATAATTCACTGGTTACAACCACTTCTCTTCCTTTTCACTCGATAACCGGCTTACCGGGAAACTGGTACCGAATCAATTTCTCTCTGTAGTCCACGTTGGCATAACAAGAGGCCAACTAGCCCGTACTCATAATGACCTCAATGTGTGTCATAACAGCTTTGATAGGTCTGCTAGGGTCTAACGACTGTATCGTTACCGACAACTATTATCTACCCACTCAGCTACCACCCAACACTCACGGGTATAGTCACCTCGAAAGGTCCTCATGGATTCAGGCTCCATTTCTTTACACTTGGTTGCTCTCTTTCATCGGGTCGCATTTATTCCCGCTTCCAAACTTATTCTAGCGTACGTACATAGCCTTCATAGTGATTCGGGCCTCCAATCTTTGGAGTTACTCATTCTAAACAACATAAGGCCATTTCCGGCTCTCACAACCTGGTTCCGGTGGAATGCGTCCACGAAGACGTAAAACGATTGACTAGACTCGGGCCTTGCACCCTCGTGACCCTGTCACGTAGCGGGACTACTACCAACTGATCCCATTCCATTACAGGCTATGGGGCGACCCTTAATAGGTCTTCACCCCGACTCGACGTCGTACTTAACTCTTATCCTTGGTCTGACTTAACTTTTTACTATTCGAGAAGGCCTTATATACCTAAGGTCTCGGCGGTTATCAATATTCTTAGGCTCGCAATTTCCATGCTCCACGCCTACCTTATCAGTCCCCCCGTAAACGGGTACAAAAACTTCTCGTAATACCATAATCGTGTTGTCTTGACCACAACAACCATACTTACTCCATACGGGTCTCATCCGTACCATTTTCTTAATCGTACTACGTAGCTTAAGTTACTAACATAGTCTTCCATTAAGTCCCTTAATTATAACCTCTTAAGGGTCCATTACCTTCTCAGACAACTCATCATCTCCTAATTATCTCAAATTAGTACGCAAAACCTCACTGAGAGTCCATTAACTGCTCCTACCTTCCTGGTATTTATTTAGTCCTTACCAAATCCTGGTAACCTAAAACCATTCTAGGCAACACGCGTCCGACCCTCATCCATAAATTTGTATAGCTGTATGTCATAATACCAACTATACTACAAACATTACCTACCTGGATACGCAATCCACATCATATTTCTGGTCATCTTTGCTTTCTCGTAGCTTGCAAACAACATAACTTGTTGGGAGAGGCGACCCTAACCACAGCGGCTCTATCGCAAGATCTTAGAGTGAGAAGAATGAAACCAATCCTAAATGTCCTGCGGCCTCGATTATAGATGTGGTGCACAACACACCGATAATCAAGACTCTACTAGACACGGTGCAGAGACATTTTCCGAGGACTAATCGCTCGATACCACTTTTGTCACGACTGACCGGGCGCGTCGTGCCCTACCCGCACCCTCTCAGTATACATCGAGAATAGCGTGAACATACACAACTCATAAAATAAAAATCATACTTAGACAATAGACATCACAGGCTAGCCGATAAGGCCACCTTCCGTATCATATACATAATACAAAATTAAAACAGTACATCTATGTTCTTACAAACCCACTCCACAAATGTGACTACATACCTCTAAGAATAACAACTGTGGCGGGACAGGGCCCCGCCATACCCTGAATGTACAACAACCGACAATACCAGGAATAAGCCTCTGAAGTAAAGGAGCTTCTCAACAGCTGAACAGTGATCCTAAGAGTGAGGATCAGAAACTCAGATACTCTACTGCGGTATGAACGCACCCAAGGAGGTCGATAACATGTACCAAATATGTGAAATCAGAAGCATCAGTAGTGAAATCATAAGTCTAAAATAATCTTTGGAGACATGTATGATAACTCAAATAACGAGACATCGTGCCTTACTAACAATGAGTAAACAAGAGTATACTTTATCGCGTAAAAATAGGAGGCTCATGATCAGCGGGCCACCCGCCCGCAGATCATTAAGCAATCCTACTCGGGACTATTTCACCCGCATGGTCGTATGGACCCGCATGAGGTATTCCTCGCATAGATCAGATCCGCCGCATGGGTCGTGTAGACCGCATGAGGTATTCTCGTGATAGATCGTCCGCCCGCACGGACTATTTCAACCGCATAAGCCCTTTCGGACCCGCATGAGGTATTTCTTGCATCATGGGTAGCAAATCCACGGAATATGCAAATGCCACAAACCCGGGGAATGACCCCGTAATGCACAATATATCACTAGCACAAACGGCTATCATACATAACATAAGCACTAGCGGCTTATCATACATAACATAAGCACTACCGGCTTATCATACATTACATAAGCAAGTTAAGAAATCCCCCTAACTTCTTATTAGTCTTATTCATATACACTCTCATTTTAGTTTACTTAAGGCACTAACATGTCATTATAAAATCCGGAAATTTAACCCAAAGTACTACGTACTTCTATTTCTTTAAAATGACTCTTTTTCATATAAAACTTCCAAGATACTAATAACCGTAGTATAAATTCATAACTATTTTCAAGACAAGTCACAATACCTTTTAGAAATACATTTATAGGCTTCTAAATCAAGTGACTTCTTTCTTTTAAAACTTTAAGCAATTGATGCCTTTAAATCGATTTGTCTTTCATTATTTCAAGTCATTTATCATACTTAAATTACTTAGAGTAAACCACTCTTTTTAACTTTCCATAAAGCTATTATAACAAACTTCCCATAAAGTCGTTATACTAGCTTTATACTTTAGACAAATACATTCTTCCTTATATCCAAGTGACTTATACTTTTAAAACGAAACAAGTATCATATACTTTTAAAATACTTCAGGTCCCTTAACTTTTAGAAACCAAGATATCCTTAATATTTTTAAACAAGTGAGTGAATTCCCTAACTCAACCAACTTGGGCATTCTTAAAATAAGCCAAGGATATCAAATGGACTAGATTGTCAAAATCTCGTATGTCTACCGTACTATATATTTACAACTATTAATGCTCAAGAGATAGGAAAGTTCCACATACCTCTTCGGTTCAATCCACTTGCCAAGTACAATATGCCGTACGTAGTATGTCAACCTATAATGACCATAATACGTCTATTAATTTCTTACTTCAAACGTAGAATATTCCAAGTGCAAAGTCACTAAATTCTACGGAAAATCGGACAACACTTCCTTTGTTTCTACATACTTTGCCACCTTTTTCAAGGCCGAATTCAATAACCAAACATGCCACATTTAAGTCTCAACAATGAAGTTAACAATAGGGGATTACACGCCTACAAGAAGTGTAAAATTCCGCCCCACAATTATATCAAACTAGTCCAAAAATACAATGTCAATTCGGCCAAATGTGTATCAACATATAAACCTTTCCAATTTCCTTTTCAATTCAAGTTGTTTAGTATAACATGTTATCAAGCCGCAATTGATTATAACTACTACAATCTTCAAGTAGGTAATATGCGACGATTCTAATTAACGACCAAATTGTAATTCAATTTCAAATGACTCAACATGTCATTTTTGGATTTGAGCTTCTAAACTTCCATAACACTTATCAATCTTCATAACACATATCACATGATCACTTATAACTTATCATAACATGGAATCTTTAATTACAAAAGTAAGATGAAGATTATACCTCATTTAGCCCAAATATGTTCCAAGATTTCAAGTCGATCCTTAGAAACTTTAGCTCCTCTTTTCGACGTTCCAATCCACTCCAAGCAACCCTTAGAAGCTTATGAAGAACTCCTCTTCAAGTTCCAACTTCAAAGTTGAAGAACTCCTTAAGTTTCCGCCTTGCGACTAATACGAAAACGTCACTTTTCCGGGATCTTTCTATTGAGATACACTTACAATACCCATAGGTACCTTGGTTTAAAGTATGGAGCGTATTGGACAACAACACAAATTTTTCTCTCCTAAAGGATGCCCAACCCGAGAGCCTCTCAATGAGCTCTACCAATTTCTTGAAAATTTATCTAAGTGTAGAACTTGTCTTGCTACTAGTACATATATATAACACTATGGAGGGTTAAGATTAGAACAAATGGGTGGCCTAGATGAGTTTCACAAGGATCAAGCCCAAGTGGCCCTTGGACTTTAGTCAACAATGTCAAGCTTAAGTCTTTGAAAGACTTGTTCATCCTAACATTGGTCAAATGACCACTTTACCCATGTATAATTTCGTCCAAGACCAAGTAAGGGGGGGTGACACGTGTCGCCCTCCCGCTCGTCGCAATACTTCGTTTTTCGACATTTTCATAATTCCGATAAATTTTTACTCGTCTCAATTCTTAACATTTTTGAGTTCTTACGAACGTTCTTATAAACATGTCCTGAAATTTCGGGGTGTAACAGATCTATACCAAAAAGATAAACTCCTGAACAGATGGAGCTATCCAAAAACTCTGAGCAGGGTCCTACACCTGCAGATCACCAAACTGCGTACCTAAACCTGCGACATGAACGCAGCCCCCCCCTCCCCCGAAGGAGGTCAGTACGAAGAATGTACCAAGTATGTGAAACAGTAAATACTGTAATGAAATCATAACAGTCTAACAAAATATGAGACATGTATGATAGCCAACCTACAGTACAAAATACATAAGCAGTCATCTCAAGTCAGGGACGCATGCCCTCAAAGTCATTACTCAAATATAACCATGGGTCTCACGCCCAAGATATCAATCATGCCCGTGGAATCCTTCCTCATCAGCTCCATGATATAATACAACATCGAAGCACACCGAACCTTGCAATCATGAGAGTAATGCAATCCTTTTTATCTTTTAAGTTATGTCTTTAACAATGAGAATTACTGTTCCACTTTAAATCATACACACACTGGACTTTCATTAATGAAATCACTACCGTTTCAAAACATGAAGGTCGTGCGGTGCGGTCAACCACCTCTGTGTTATAATGCAACCTATCATAGGACTATTTCACCCGCAAGGGACTATTTCACCCGCTTAGGTCATGTGGACCCGCAATGCGTTATCGGTACACGATACTCGCATCACGGATAGCTAATCCATGGCTTATATATATCCTGGGAATTTAACCCGCCCGAGTCAAATATCACCTTCGTGAGTGTACCACTCACCCCTGGGAGCTAACCCATGGTATCCTTGAAACAAGTTGCCGGCCCTTTATGGAGGAACGCGGAGATGTGAAAATATGACACTTGCACGAATGTCTATATGAGCAACCCATATGCAAGCAAACCAAGACAATATCATGCCTTTCACACCAAGACAATACCATGCCTTTCCTTTTTACATAAACCAAGACAATACCATGCCTTCTTTTTACATAAACCAAGACAATTACCATGCCTTCTTTTTACATAAACCAAGAGAAATACTTATTCAAGCAAGCCAAAATACTATCAAGGCACAAATAGAATAATTCTTATTTAACAAGCCAAAGTACTACGTACGTACATTCTTTTCAAAAGGCTCATTTTATGTAAAACCCCAAGATACTAACACCCGTAGTATCAAGGCGTGTCTATTTTTCAAAGTAAGTTACTACACTTTTAGAAACTCATTTCAAAGTTTGAAACCAAGTAACTTCAAATTTTCACAATCTAGGCAACTTATGCCCATTAATCAAAATAGACAACTTTCTTAACCTTCCATAAAGCCGTTATAACCAACTTCCCATAAAGCCGTTATAACCCTTTATGGTTTTAGACCAATTCATTCCTTTTTATATCCAAGAGACTTACACTTTTAAAACCAAGTATCACATACTTACAAATCAAGTTTCTTAACTTTCAAAATACTTCAAGTCTCTTAATATTTAGAAATCAAGTTTCTTCTACTTTTAAATCTCAAGTAACTCATACCTTTAACACAAGTTACTTCTCTTTAAATCATGTCATTTCTCCTCTTTTAAAACAATTAAGTAAATCACTCCTTTGA
This sequence comes from Przewalskia tangutica, assembly GCA_029844215.1. Taxonomy (NCBI): domain Eukaryota; kingdom Viridiplantae; phylum Streptophyta; class Magnoliopsida; order Solanales; family Solanaceae; genus Przewalskia; species Przewalskia tangutica. Next base: position 2,110,133 of record JAQGDG010000034.1, read on the forward strand.
CTCCCCTAAAGTCATTATAACAACCTTTAGGTTTTGGAACTAAGGCACTAGCCAAAAGATTTGGAAACCACTTCCTTTTCAAGACTCTATGTACTTTAAGTAAAATACTTTCACTTTTGAGAATCCAAACTTCATTAAGGAAATGGATTATAACAACTTAAAAATTAATCATCCAAAGTACAATCAAGGGAGTATATAGAACAACTTCTATGTTAGGCAATCCAAGTACAATCAAGGAGTGGATCATTTAAGGAGTAGGGCATACTTTCTTTACCATAAGGAATCATGCTAGAAGAGGAGATAGTTCACATACCTTTTCGGCTTAATCCGCAAGCTAAGTCGAATACGCCGCACGTAGAATTGTGAACCTATAATGGTCACAACATGACTATCAATTTCTAGTTTCTAACGTAGAATAATACTAAGTATACGATCTCTTATTCTACGGAAAATCGGGCAGCACCTCCTTTGTTTCTACATACTTTTCCACCTTTTTCAAGGTCCGATAATCAATAACCAACATGCCACATTTAAGGCTCAATACAACAACCAACCAAAGGGGATTACATGCCTTACAATACGTGTAAAAATATGCCCCACAATTCATACGAAGTAGTTTAATACTCAAAAGCCATTCTCGGCCAATAATATAACAACACAGGTCCTTTCCAATTCTTTTTCAATCCAAGTTCTTAGGTCTAACATGTTATATAGCTATAAACAACTTAACAACTTAATATTCCTTCTTTATATAACATGTGACGACTTAAACTAATAATCAACTTGAATTGTAATCTTAAGGGCTAAACATACTAGTTTTCGGATTAGGGTTCCAATAGCCGATACACTTATCAAACATCATAATATATACCTCATGCTTGCTAATATCTATAACTACAATGATAAGTAATCTTAATTGCTAAAATGACAAGAATTTTACCTTTACAGGTCACTCCTTAGCAATTCTTAGCTCCTTTACTTTACGCTCCAATCCGCTATTTGAAGCCTTTAGAAGTTCACAACCAACTTCTCTTCCATTTCCAATCCAAACTTATGAAAATGACTTAGGTTTTCGCCTTGCGACTAACGTGAAAACGTCGTTTTTCCGAAATCTTTCTATTGAGATATCCTTACAATCCCCTTAGGGACCTTGGGTTAAAGTCTTGTGAATAATGGATCAAAACTACAATTTTTTTGTGTGGAAAACTTGATGAACCCGAGAGCACACTTGTGGACAAGAAATGTTGGTAAATTTTCTAAGTGTTGAAGACCTTGTCTTGCACTAGTGTAGTGTATATATAACACAATGGAAGGCTTAGATTATAACAAATGTGAGGCTAGGATGAAGAACACTTGGATAACTACACAAGTGGCAAGTTGACAAGTCAACAATCTCAAGCTAGCAAGACTTATTCATCTACCATGGTTAATGACCATTTTACCCTTGCAATATTTCGTCCAAGACCATGTGGGGGAGGTGCCACGTGTCGCCCTCCCATTCGTCCATAAAATTATGTAATCCTCGTGGGCCCCACAAAACGTAAAATTCCTCGGGTGGGCCCCACATGACCAAATCCGTAAAAATAAATTTCCATAATGTTAAAAAGTTTCATACTCTTCAAATAATGCATTTTGAGAATCTAATTCTCCTCAACGAACATTTTTCCTTTTCGACGTTCGGAAGATTTTCCGTCGGAAAAACAATTCTTCCTTTCGTACCAATTTCAAGTCTTGTGTTCATTACGTACCTTCTCTTATACATGTCCTGGACTTACGGGGTGTAACAGTAATTGTCTAAAAACATAAAGAGTTATAACGGCTTTATGAGAAGTTAGTTATAACGGCTTTATGGAAGGTTAAGAGAGTGTCTACTTGATTTATAGGCATGAGTTGCCTAGGTTGTGAATGTAGAAGTTACTTAGTGTCAAAGCCTTGAAATGAATTTCTAAAGGTGTAGTAACTTGTTTTGAAAAGTAGACAAGCCTTGATACTACGGGTGTTAGTATCTTGGGTTTTTATATAAAAAGGGTTCTTTTTAAAGGAACGGAAGTACGTATTACTTTGGGTTAAATTCCCGAATTTCTAATAACATGTTAGTGCCTTAAGTTAAATAAAATGAGAGTGCATGATAATTAAGGCTAATAAGAAGTTAGGGGATGTCTTAACTTGCTTATGATAATTATGATAAGCCGGTGGTGCTTATGTTATGTATGATAAGCCGGTGGTGCTTATGTTATGTATGATAGCCGGTTGTGCTAGTGATGTATTGTTCATTACGGGGTCATTCCCCGGGCTTGTTGCATTTGCATATTCCGTGGATTTGCTCCCCACGATGCGAGGAATACCTCATGCGAGTCCGTAGGGCTCATGCGGGTGAAATAGTCCCATGCGGGCGACCACCCAACGCGGCGAGATTACCTCATGTGGGTCCATACGGCCTATGCGGGCGGATACAGTCTATGCGAGGAGATTACCTCATGTGGGTCCATACGGCCTATGCGGGTGAAATAGTCCCAGGAGTAGGATTGCAGAATGATACTACGGGCAGATGGCCCTAGGTTAATCATGAGCTTCCTGTTTTAAAATCGGCAAAGTTTATTCTTGTCCACTCTCATTGTTAGTAAGGCATAGTGTATTGTTAATGTGGTTATCATACATGTCCCCAGCTTTATTTTAGACTATTATGATTTCATTACAAGATTTCGGCCACATACTTGGTACTGTTATCGACCTCCGAGGCTGCGTTCATGTCGCAGGTAGAGTTATACAGGTTGTTGATCCTCACTCTTAGGATCACTGTTCAGCTGTTGAGAAGCTCCATTACTCCGGAGGCTTATCTTTGATTCAGATCCCTGGTATTGTCGGTTGTTGTATATTCACGGGTATGGCGGGGCCCTGTCCTGTCACAGTTGTTATGTAAAAATTCTTAGAGGTCTGTAGTCATATCTTGTGGATTGGGTTGTAAAGAAAAAAGAGGTAACTGCTTTTGGGTTATGTGTATACTTTTGGAAGGTTGCATTATCGGCTAACCTATTATTTATTTCTTTTTGAGTTGTATGTATGTTCCGCTACTATTCTCTGATGTATACCTGTAAGGGGTTCCCAGGTATGGCACCAGTCGCGGGCCCGGGGTCGGGTCGTGACAAATGTACTCTACTTCAGTAGTCGAATCAACAATAGTAGCTTGTTTGGAACTCTTCCAGCTCACTGCTCCTCCATTGAAAATGAATGTGTAACCAGAATGAGATTTGAAATCATCAACATCTGTCTGGAAACTAGCATCGGTACCAAGTGGAAACCAGCTTATCTCCTCCACCATAGACTAAGAAGTAATATTTAGTACGTCTAAGATACTTAAGAATACTGATCGCTTAGTGTTCCTCACGAGATTCTCTGTAATACGCAAAGCAGAACTTGCAAGTCATACTGAGTGCAAAGGCCACATCTGGCCTTGTACAAGTCATGGCATACATGATCGATCCTATAGCTGAAGCATATGGGATCCTCTTCATGCGCTCAAGTTCTATAGCACTAGAAGGGCAACCCCTTTTAGATATCTTGATGCCTTGACCCATTGGAAGACCGCCTTTCTTCGAATTCTCCATTGAAAAAAGTCTAAGCACTTTGTATATGTAGATTGACTGTGACAGCCCTAACAATCTATTAGGTCTATCTTTATAGATCCTAATTCCCAGAATGTTGCAGGCTTCACCTAAATCCTTCATCATGAAGGTCTTGGACAACCAATCCTTAACTGACTGCATGAGAGTCTTATTGTCACGACCCGACCCCGAGCCCGCGACTGGTGTCCTACCTAGAACCTCAATTAACCATCGAGAAAGTCACGAACATACATAAAACTCACAACTTAAATCGAAGAAGTAAACAACAAAGCCGATAAGGCTTCCTTCCCGGATATATATATATAAATAGTCAAAAGCGATTACATCCTTTTTCTTTACAAACCGACCCACATACGCGACTACGCACTCTAAGAGTTTTGACATAACAACTGTGACGGAACAGGGCCCCGCCATACCCCTGAATGTACAACAACCGACAATACCAGAGATCTGAACCAATGATAAGCCTCCGGAGTAATGTAGCTTCTCAACAGGTGAACAGTGATCCTAAGAGTGAGGATCAACAACATGTTTAACTCTACTGCTGCATTTAACGCACACGAGGAAAGGGGGTCAGTACAAAATATGTACCAAGTATGTGAAACTGAAAGTACTGTAATGAAATCATATAGTCTAAAATAAAGCTGGAGACAAGTATGATAACCAAACTAACAGTACACTGTGCCTTACTAATAATGAGAGTAAACAAGAATATATTTTACTGCATAAAAATAGGAAGCTCATGATCAAATTAGGGCCACCCGCCCGTAGTATCATTAAGCAATCCTACTCCTGGAACTATTTCACCCGCATAGGTCTTGTGGACCCGCAATAGAGCAATTTGCTCCGCATGGGACTATTTCACCCGCATGGGCCAGGTGGACCCGCAATGAGTACAAACGCCGCACTCGCATCGTGGGGAGCAAATCCACGGAATAAGTAGTAACCCGGGGGTTTACCCCGCAAAATTTATATAACACTAGTACTTAAGGCTACCATAAATATCATAACATAAGCACAACCGACTATCATAATATCATAAGCAAGTTAAGAAATCCCTTAACTTCTCATTAGACTTTAATTAGTATGCACTCTCATTTTATATAACGTAAGGCACTAACATGTCATGAAAAATCCGGGAATTTAACCCAAAGTACTACATACCTTTATCCTTTTTACAATGACTCTTTCTCGTATAAAACCCCCAAGATACTAACACCCGTAGTATCAAAGATTGTCTACTTTTCGAAACAAGTCACTACACCTTTAGAAATACATTTTTAGGCTTTTAAACCAAGTGACTTCTACTTTCAAAACTTAGGAAACTTATGCCTTTAAATCAAGTTGTCTTTCTTAAAACCAAGTCGTTTATCCTTGTTTAAATCATTTGAGTAAACCACTCATTTAACTTCCCATAAAGTCGTTATAATTAACTTCCCATAAAGTCATTATAACACTTTATGTCTTTCTAAACCAAGACAATTACGTTCCTCTTTGAAACCAAGAGACTTATACTTTTGAAACCAAGTATCATATACTTTCAAATCAAGTTTCATAACTTTCAGAATACTTCAAGTTCCTTGACTTTAGAAATCAAGTCTCTTAACTTTAAAAATAGTTCAAGTAACCCATACTTTTCTAAATCAAGTATTCTATTCTTTTCAAGTCAAGTAATATTTACGTGTAACATCAAGTAACATATACTTTTAAAAGCCGAGTTACTTCACTTTTCGAAATCAAGGCAATGATACCGAACTAAAACCAAGTTCACTTAAAATACATACGTCTACCGTACTATACCTTTGTAAATACTCATGCTCAAGAGATAGGGAAGAGTTCACATACCTCTCCGACTTAATCCACTTGCCAAGTTGAATATGTCGCACGTAGAATGTCAACCTATAATGACCATAATACGGCTATCAACTTCTAGCTTTCTATCGTAGAATAATTCTAAGTATAAAGTCTCTTATTCTACGGAAAATCGTAAAGACTTCCTTTGTTTCTACGTACTTTTCCACCTTTTTCAAGGCCCAAAAATCAATAACCCACATGCCACATTTAAGGATCAACCAATCAACTAATCAAAGGGGATTACACGCCTAACAGGACGTGTAAAATTCTGCCCCACAATTGTATAAAACAGTCCAATAATTCAATGGCCATTCTCGACTATAATGTGTAACAACATATAGTCTTTATCATTCCTTTTCTAATCCAAATCGTTATTCCAACATGTTATATAAGTCACAATCAATTAAAACAACTATATTTTATTCCTTATATAACATGTAACGATTATAACCAACAACAGAATTGATTTACAACTTTAATGGCTAGCATGCCAATTTTTGGTTTTTAACATCTCAACATGATCAAAATCTTTTCAAACTTCATTCTATTTATCACATGCTCGTCTATCAACTACTATAACATGTAATCTTCAATTATATTAAGAAGACGAAGGTTTTACCTCAATAAGCCCAAATATTATCCAAGACTTCAAGTCGATCCTTAGCAACTTTAGATCCTCTTCTTGACGTTCCAATCCACTCCAAGCCCTAAGCTTATGAAGAACTCCTCTTCAAGTTCCAACTCCAACTAAAAACCCCTTAGGTTTTCATGTCATGACTAACGTAATAACGTAGTTTTTCCAGATTTTTGTATTGGGATATCCTTAGAATACCTCTAGGATATTAGGTTTGAATATTGAGATTTATGAAGCAAGATTGCAAAATTTTCTCCATTAAGAGCCTTGGCCGAGAGCTCTCTCTAAGAACACACAAGTTCTTGATTTTTTTTTCTAAGTCTTGAAGACTAGTCTTGCACTAGTAGTTAGTATATATAATTAAATCAAGGGCTAGGATTAATCCAAATGGAAGGCTAGGATGTGGTTAATTATCTCAAGCTATGTTGACTACGAGACTTAGTCAATTTTATCAAGCCAAAATTGGCTACACTTTGCCCTTGATTTCGTCCATCATGATCCATGTGGAGGGAGACACGTGTCACCCTCCCATTGGTCCATAAAATTTCGTTTCCCGAAATTTCCATAATTGGTCAAAATATCGGAAACCTTGTGGGCCCCACAAAACGTAAAATTTCTCAGGTGGGCCCCACGTATCCAACTCTGAAAATAAAATTCCATAATTCCGATAAATTCTAAAAGTCTCAAATAACAAATTTGAGCACCCAATTCTCATCAACGAACAATTTTCCTTTCCGAGGTTCGGACGATTTTTCCTTTGGAAAACAATTCTTTCTTGTGTTCAAAATTTTTAAGTCTTGTGTTCTCCCGTCTATTCTCCTATACATGTCCTGGAATTTTGGGGTGTAACATTCTCCCCCCTTATAAACATTCGTCCCCGAATGTTCTTTCGGAGTCCAATCTAATTAGATAACGACATAGTTCCCTTTAACCATACCTAACATAATCACATATGCCACATAATAATACTTAGGCAAACACGTCAATTTAACATTGACAAGTAGGGAAGCGAATTTCCTGTAGGTGTAGAGGACAAGTGTGGGTACTCTTCCTCATGTCCTCCTCGGCTCCCCAAATCATCTTCTCTTTCAATATCATTCCGCCACCAGACTTTGACTGCCACGTCCTTAGTCCGTAGTCGCCTAACCTGGCGATCAAGTATCGCTATGGGACTCTCCTCAACGATAACCCCTCTGTCACTTGGACATTACTAACCGAGAAACTCTGGATGGATCTCCGATACACTCCCATAACATAACAACATGGAAGATCGGATGTACATGTCTCCCAAGCGGACGCCTATCTAACTCATAGGAAACCTTGCCTACTCTACAGACAATCTGATAAGGCCCAATGTACCTTGGGCTTAGTTTCTCTTTCTTCACAAGCCTCATCACACCCTTCATGGGTGATGCCTTTAAGAAGATTCTATTGTCAATCCGAAACTCTAAGTGTCGACGTCGATTCTCTGCATAAAGCTTTTGTCGACTCTAACCTTGCTAATAATCTTTTCTGGATAAGTTTCGCCTTATCCACAGCCCGCTGAATCAAGTCTGGGCCAATTATCTGAACCTCGCCTACGTCGAACCAACCAACCGACGATCTACACTTTCTTTCATACAAGGCCTCATACAGGGCCATCTGAATACTTGAATGGTAACGGGTATAATACCCAATTTAACGAGAGGCAAAAGATCCTCCCAGCTACCCCTAAAATAAAAAACACAGGCCCGCAACCTATCCTCAAGTTTCTGGATAATATGCCCTGCATGTCCATCGGTCTGAGGGTGAAATGCAACACTGAGACTCACATGTGTCCCTAACCCCTTCTGGAAAACCCCCAAGAAGTTAGTCGTAAACTGAGCTCATCTGTCTGACATCATAAATGTAGGAACCCCGTGCAGTCTCACAATCTTCCTGCTATATAATCTAGCATAACCCTCAGCCGAGTAAGTGGTCCTGACTGGAAGAAAATTGGTTGATTTCATTAGCCTGTTTACTATAACCCATAAGGAGTCGCACTTTCTCTGAGTACGATACAACCCTATAACATAATTCATATCAATCACTCCCACTACCAAGTCGGGATCTCAATCATCGATAATAGCCCACTAGGGTTCTGATGCTCACCCTTGACCTGCTGCCAATTGGACACTGAGCAACAACTCTGCTACGTCCCTCTTCAGGTCATCTTACATACATCCGAGGTCATGATACATCTTAGTCGACCCCGAACAAATAGAGTAATGAGCACTGCGTACCTCCCCTAAAACCTGCTGACAAGTCCTGCAGCATCAGGCACGCACAATCTATCATCATATCACAGCACCCCATCTGGTGCTACTCAAACAGGCTTTTCTCCTCTCGGAGAGCCGTATCTCAATTCCGCACTAGAACTGGATCCTTATACTGTCGCCTATTCACCTCCTAAACGAGGGAAGACTCGGCAACCTCTCGTATCTGAACTCCACTATTATCGGAATCAACCAGTCGAACCCCTACGCTCGCTAGCGGATGAATCTCACGGACCACGTTTTATCTATCTGGTTGTCCATCTGATAGACTACCCATAGATCTACGACTGAGAGCATCTGTAATCACATTAGCTTCCTCCGGGTGGTATAGGATGTCAACATCAGAATCCTTAAGCAACTCTAACCACCGTCTCTGCCGCAATTTCGGCTTTCTCTGACCGAAGATATACTGGAGACTCTTGTGGTCTACCTAAATATCCACCTGAGCTCCACATAACTAATGCCTCCAAATCTTCAAGTCATGAATGTTACACCCCACATTTCAGGTCCAGCTTATGAGACCGTACGAAAGGAACTAAGATCAAAATTTAGAAAGATAGGGTGATGGACTGTTTCAGACGAGTTTTAGTCAACCTTGAGGCGGTTTATGCCCCGTTACATCAGTAGTTTTTTAGGTGTTTCAAAAGCCTAGTGTGTAGTCCGTTAAATCTAGTTCCCAACGCAACAAACCGTTCGTCGGTAGGACATCGGAGTCAAAAGTTATGGAAGTTTCAAGTTCGGTCGCGTGATGTGCAGCAAGTATTTTGGTCAGGCCACGGCAGTGTGCATGGCCGGAGTGGCGCGGTTGTCAGACTGGGGTTCATGGAGGTTACAGTAGCCGCCACTGAATACAGGAAATTCTTAGAGGTGGGCGCCACGGCTGGCGGGATTTTTCCGCAGAAAGGGAGAAAACAGGATATTTTCGATATTAGCCTATGAGGGTGACAAGTGTCCTCCCATATTTTTGACCAAGAAAAGGGTCCTATTTTAGGCCAAGTCTTGGAAGACTTGGTCATTTCATCTAACCTCCTAAGAACTCCTCTCTCTTCTCTAGACTTTTGAAGAAAACCTAGCCTAAGGAAAAATTGTTGGAGCGGCGTGCAAAGGCAAAGTGTTGGTAACTTGTAGGAAGCGCGCGTGGACGAGTTTGACGGGAAAGGAGTTGAAGAAAGAGGGCTTTAGTGGGCTAATCCAAAAGGTAAAAGATTCCCTCTTCTCTTGGATATAAGTTATAATACTTGTTATAGTTGGTATAGACCACGTGAATCATGTATTAGAGATTGGTAAGTACTATGGATTTTTGGAAGGCTAGAAATCCGAAAATGACATGTTGAGTCATTTGAATTTGAATTACAATTTGGTCGTTATCTAAAAATCGTCGCATGTTATCTACTAGAGGATTGTCGTAGTTTAATCGATTTCGGCTTGATTACATGTCTTACTAAACAACTTGGATTGAAAAGAAATTGGAAAGAAGGCATTGTGTTGTTGTCCCTCCAATGTGCCGAATTGACATTGTAGTTTAGACTAGTTTGAAATTGTGGGGCAGAATTTTACACGTCTTGTAGGCGTGTAATCCCCTATTGTTAACTACTTTGTTGAGCCTTAAATGTGGCGTGTTTGGTTACTGAATTCGGCCTTGAAAAAGGTGGCAAAGTAGGTAGAAACAAAGGAAGTGCTGTCCAAATTTCCGTAGAATAAGGGACTTTGCAATTAGAGTATTATACGTTAAAGCTAGGAGCTAATAGACGTATTATGGCCATTATAGGGTGAAGTACTACGAGTAGCATATTCTACTTGAAGGGTGGAAAAGGCTAGCAAGAGTATAGTACTTTGGAACAGTTTGCTACTAGTCGATAATCGTCGCGAGGTATGTGATTCTTCCTATCCTCTTGAGCATGATTATTTGTGAAAATATAGTGCGGTAGACGCACGTGTGTTGAAGGAGTTTGATTTCCCTTTTTGTGCCTTGACTTGTTATAAAGTGTAAGGGGTTGATTGTGTGGATAAGTAGTAAAATCTTATTCGTTAGTAATGGGTACTCGGTTGTTAAAGAAAAAGCCCTCTTGGTCTCATAAATGCTTATAGTTGTAATTGGTTGGTTTAAAACATAAAGTGTTATAATGACTTTATGGGAAGTTAGTTATAACGACTTTATGTAGGTAAAAGAATGGTTTGTTGATTTCAAAAGATAAGAGACTTGACTTATAATTGACCTAAATGGTGTTGAAAAGTGTGAAACCTCATTCGTGAGTAATGAGTACTTGGTCTTTAAAAGAATAAAGTTTTATTTGGTTTCTTGACATTCTAAAGTAGGGAGACTTAAAGGCTTTTTGAAAGTCATGTAACTTGATTTTGGGAAAAGATAAGTAACTTGTTTTCAATTATTGAACTCTTCTTGATGGAAAAATATAAGTGGCTTGGTTTTAAAAGGTAGGAGTACCTTGACCTTAAAGGGGTTAGTTACTTGGGTTTTAAATGGTATACTTGATGTTGTGCTAAAAGTGTTTAAAGTACTTGATTTAAACATGAACGTGTTTGGTGCTACAGATATTAGTATTGAGTTGTTTTTACGTAAGAAAAGAAGGAGATCTTCCTTTTGAAAGAATTAAAGTATGTAGTACTTTGGGGGTTAAAAACCCGGACTTTGACATAAAATGAAAGTACCTTGAGTTGTGTGTAACTTGCCTATGCTTGTTGAGATAGCCTTTGTTGTGCAAGTGTTTGATTTTGTGCTACCGAGTCTCTCGATGGAGGGCCGGCTATCTGTTTGATTGATGGACATACTGACACGTTGGGTGGCCCACGGGTATGCTTCCACTAGGAGTGATATCTTGTTATTGTTTGGACATACTGACACGTTGGGTGGCCCACGGGTATGCTTCCATAGTGAGTATTATCTTGTTATTTGTTTGGACATACTGACACGTTGGGTGGCCCACGGGTATGCTTCCACTATGGGTGTCATCTTGTTATCTCCTTTGGGCATACCGACACGTTGGATGGTCCACGGGTATGGGCCCACTAGGACGGTTCCAGGGCCATGCTTATACCGAGGTGAGATGTCGGGGCACGCGCCATTGTGCGAGTTAAATTCTCGTTGTATTTGAGTGATGATTTTACGAGCATGAGTCCCCGACTTGACATGATCGCTATATGTTGTATCGTATTTTGGTTATCATACATGTCTCCTGCTTTTTATAGACTATTATGATTTCATTTACAGTATTTTCAGTTTCACATACTTGGTACCTATTGTACTGACCTCCTTCGGGGGGCTGCGTTCATGCCGCAGGTTGAGGTACATAGCTTGATGATCCGCATTCTTGGGATCGATGTTCAGTTCTCGGAAAGCTCTATTTCTCCGGAGGCTTTGTCTTTTGGTACGGTTCCCTGAAGTTGTAGACTTTTGTACATTCAGGGGCATGGCGGGGCCCTGTCCCGTCGTTGTTGTTATAAAATTCTTAAGTGCAGTAGATCTTGTGGGCGGGGTTTGTAAAGGATATAAGCTGCCAAGTTTTTATTTATTCTGTAAAGGTAATCGTTTTGGTTAGCCTGTTTTCTTATTTCACTGTTCATCTTCTATGAGTTTTTATTTCCGCTGATTTTCTCTGATGTTGTATCACTAGGGTGCCCGGGGTAAGGCACCAGTCGCGAGCCCGAGGTCGGGTCGTGACAATGAACAACGGTTGCCAACTCTAAATCGTGGCTAGGGTAACTCATGCTCCCGTAACTGCCGGGAAGTATAGGCTATAACCTTACCGTGCTGCATCAGCACACAACCTAGCCCAACACTCAAAGTGTTACAATAATAACCTAACCCTCTAGTCCTCGTGATGGGTTAGAATCAGAGTCGTAGTCAACTTATCTTCCAATAACTGCAAGCCTTTCTCACACTTCCGAAATATTCGGGCACGATACAATCTTAATCATGATTCCTGTTTCCAGTCTTCTGTTGCAACCAAACTTGGTTACTATACTTAGATTCAAATTCTTTCACTTGCCTCATGGCTACGACTTTCTGCCGATCACAATCTAGGGGGAGATTTCCTTAATCTCGTCAAGTAGTAATCCTATTATTCTTCCCAGCTCATAGAGCTTATAGTCCGGTGTTCAACCTCAATTCATGGTATTACATGATCCAATGGTTTGGAAAGATTTCTTATTTTGTCATGATTATGTCTCTCATCGTTCGAGTGTCTGCTCGTCTTACCTTTATTTTCCATTTCACGTTGTCCTTGGATCTCTTATCTCCTCGTATTTCCTTCTATCTTGATTCTTAATCATACATGTTCATTCATGTGTATTACCCGCATTTGTATCCTTACGACACTTCTTCAACCATTTCTTCGTGTCGTCCTCAATTACCCCAACCCAATACCTTTTTCTAAGGTTATCTAAAATTGTAACCTATTGCATCGAGGCCGGAGACTTTACCAGTCCCATATCTATGGCCTAATAATATGGATACGCATAACTCTCAATAATACGTAAAACTATCATTTTACGTGGGGGAGAGAGCTTATCTCCCTTTCAAATCTTAATCATCAAGCGCCACCTTATAATCGTATAGATTTTTAAGACCTACCAATGATATCTCCTATTTTCCACAGGCAGCACTTGTACTTATCTTATTCTTGCTTTGCGCATTTTTCCTGAAACCATTCGGAAGGTCGTGGCCCTGACTGCCACACTAAACCAACTCCAAGTACCTCCAAGGGCACTTAACATAAAATCCTTCAATGATCGTATGTTCTTATCCCCATAATGACCTCAAGGTCATATCCAAATTTACTAGGTTCATTGGTCCGACGATCGTATCATTCACGGAAAATCTTATATACCCGCTCAGCTACCACCCAATCACTCACGGGTGTAGCTACCTCGAAAGGTTCTTATGGATTCAGGCTCTATTCTTTTACACTTGGTTGCTCCCTTTCCGTACTTCCAAACTTGTTTTAGCATACGTACATAACCTTCATACTAATTCTGGCCTCCAAATTTGGAGTTACTATATCGACCAATTTAAGGCCATTTCCATGCCCCAAGCCTACATTACCCTTCCCCTCATACGGGTAATATAGCTTCTCATAATACCACAATCGTGTTGTCTTGATCACAACCACCATACTTACTCCATACGGATCTTATCCGTACAATTCTCTTAAGCATACTACCGCAGCTTAATCTATAACATAGTCTTCCATTAATTCCCTTAACATGATTTCTTAAGGGTTCATTACATTCTCAGACAGCTCATCACTTCCTAATTATCTCAAATTAGCACGTAAAACTTTGATGAGAATTCATTAAGTTGTTTCATACTTTCCCGGTATCTAATTAGGCCTTACCAATTCTTGGTAATCTAAAATCATTCTAGGCAACACGCGTCTGACCCTTATACATAAATTTGTATAGTTGTATGTCATTATACCAACTATACAACAATTATTACCAACCTGGATACGCAATCCACATAATTCTTCCTGGGTCACTGTTGCCTTTCTCATAGCTGCAATCAACATAACTCGTTAGGGAGACGACTTAACAACATGCTCTATCGCACGATCTCGGAGTGAGAAGAATGGAAACCAATCCTATATGTCCCAAGCCTCCGGTTATAGATGTGGCACAACACACCGATAACCAAGACTTACTAGACACGGTCGTAGACACTTTCCGAGGACTAATTGCTCGATACCACTTTTGTCACGATCGACCCGCCCGCGATCGTTTCCTACCCGCACCCTTACAGGTAACCATCAGAGAAAGTCAGCGGAACATAAATAAAACTCACAATATAAATCAGTAAGAAGTAAAAAACAGGCTAGCCGATAAGGCTGCCTTCCTGATATATATATATAAATAGTCAAAAGCAGTTACATCTTTTTTCTTTAAAAACTGACCCACATACATGACTACAGACCTCTAAGAATTTTAACATAATAAATGTGACGAGACAGGGCCCCGTCATACCCCTGAATGTACAACAACAGACAATACCAGGGATCTGAACCAAGGGTAAGCCTTCGGAGTAATGGAGCTTCTCAACAGCTGAACAGTGATCCTAAGAGTGAGGATCATCAACCTGTTTAATGTTATACCCGTAGTTCTGGCCATGCATATGAGAGCGTACGAAAGGGGTTAAGACTTAAATTTTTAGAAAGATAGGTTGACGGATGGTTTCGGACGGGTTTTCAGTCAACTTTGAGGCGGGTTATGACCCATTACATTGAGAGTCCCTAGGTGTTTCAGAGGCCTAGTACGTAGTTCGTTGAGTCTAGTTTCCAACGCAACCAACCGTTCGTCGATAGGACATCGGAGTAGAAAGTTATGGGAGTTACAAGTTCAGTGCGCAGTCGGACATAAAAGTGTTTCGGTCAGGAGCCACAGGGCCGCGGCGCCGGTTGCAGGGCCGCGGCGCCAGATGATCCGGGTATTTGCTGAAGATGCAGAGCCGCGGCGCCGGGAAGCAGGGCCGCGGCGCCGGAAAGTTCTGGGAGTTGGCAGAGTTCTGTAGCCATGGCCGGCTGTGCCAGCGCCGGCAGTTCTGCGGTTGAGTGGAGAAATCTGCTTTTGTTTTAAAATAAGGCCATGGGAGGGTGACAAGTGTCCCCCCCATCTGATTTTTGCATGTACTACTTATTGATCAAGTCTTGAAGACTTGGTCATTCTTCAAGTTCTTCTCTCTCTCTAAAGATAAAAGCTCTCCCTTCTCTCTAGAAATTCAAGAGGAAATCAAAGCTTGAGGAAAATCTGAAAAACTTGTGGCAAGAAGGAAGCTTGTTGGCTAACTTGTAGGAGTTATTGTGGTGGTGTTTTTGGAAAGGAGGATAGCAAACTTGTTGGAATAATTTGGCTAAAGCTCTAAGGTAACAATTCTTCTCTTGTAGCTAGTTTTTGGTGTTGCATGTAAAGAAGAAAGAACTTGTAGTGGTAAATATTGCTCTTGGATACATTGCATGCACGAAATATGGTTTGGATATGAAAGAATTGGATAAGAAGGTTATGTAAGCATGTTGTAGCTTAAATACTACCTTAAACTTGTTAAGTTATTTGTTATACATTGTGGGGCCGAATTTTACACATCCAAGATTAAGTGTGTAATCCCCTTTGAAATTTTTGGATTGTTGGGCCTTAAATGTGGCATTTGGATGTTGAAAAAGGTGGCAAAGTATGTAGAAACAAAGGAAATGCTTCCCAATTTTCCATAGAATTTAGTGGCTTTGAACTTGGAATATTCTACATTGAAACTAGAGGTTAATAAACGTATTATGGTCATTTTAGGTTGACATACTACGTGCGGTATTTTGGACTTAGCAAGTGGATTGACCGAAGAGGTATGTGGAACTTTCCTATCTCTTGAGCATGAATAGCTTTACCTATATAGTACGATAGACGTACAAGGTTTTGATACCCCTTACTTGTTTTAAGGATGGCCAAGTTTTGTGAGTAAGGGGGGATTGACTCACTTCTTTAAAAAGTATTAACGATGTCTTGAGTTTTCAAAGTTAAGGGACTTGATGTGTTCAAGTGTATGATTCTTGTTTCTTTTTCAAAGTGTAGGTCCCTTGGGTTTAGGAAAATGTATTTGACTAAGGCATAACGTTAATATAATGGCTTTATGGGAAGTTGATTATATTAGCTTTATGGAAAGTTAATAAAGGAAGATTTACTCTAAGTAAAATGAGTACGGTTAAATGATTTGAGGTTGAAAAAGGCAAATTGATTTTTAAGGCATTAATTGCCTAAGGTTTTAAAAAGAGTAGAAGTACATAGTATAGTACTTTGGGTTAAATTCCCGGATTTCATAAAGACATGTTAGTGCCTAAGTAAACTAAAATGAGAATGTGTATGAACAAGATTAATAAGAAGTTAAGGGGTTTCTTAACTTGCTTGTATTATGTGTGATAGCCGGTTTGTGCTAATGATATATATATTATTATTTATTACGGGGTCATTCCCCGGGTTGGGGCATTTGCATATTCCGTGGATTTGCTACCCACGATGCGAGGAATACCTCATGCGACTCGTAGGCTCATGCGGTGAAATAGTCCCACGCGGGTGGTCACCTGTCGCGAGAATACCTCATGCGGGTCCACATGACCCATGCGGGTGAAATAGTCCCAGGAGTAGGAGTTCTTAATGATACTGCGGGGCGGATGACCTTGCTTTGACCATGAGCTTCCTATTTTCATGCAGTATAATAGATGTTTGATATTCTCATTGTTAGTAAGGCACAATGTTCTGTAAACTGATTTGTATACACGTCTCGAGTTATTTTAGGCTTATGTGGTATTTTCAGTATTTTTCCAGTTTCGCATACTTAGTACATATTGTGTCGACCCCTTCTCCTGAGCCGCGCATGCCGCATGTAGGGGTAAGCAGGTGGTGGATCCTCATTCTTAGGATCATTGTTCTGGTGTTAGAAGTTCCATTCCTCCGGAGGCTTGTTTTGTTGGTACGGTTTTTCCCTGATGTTGTAGGTATTTTATACATTCAGGGGTATGGCGGGGCCCTGTCCCGCCACAGTTGTTATTCCTAGAGGTCTGTAGTCACGTTTGTGTGTTTTGGGCTGTAAGAACAAGTTGTACTTTTGATTTAGTATATTTTTATGGAAGGCAGCCTTATCGGCTTGCCAGTGATCGTGATGTTTACTTGATACAGGTTATGTGTTATGTATGTTCCGCTGCTATTCTCTGATGTATACTTGACGGGGTGCCCCGGTAGGGCACCAATCGCGGCCCCGGGCTCGGGTCGTGACAAAAGTGGTATCAAAGCAGTTAGTCCTCGAAAAGTGTCTACAGACCGTGTCTAGTAGAGTCTTGATTATCGGTGTGTTGTGCACCACATCTATAATCAGGAGGCTGCTGGATATTTAGGATTGGTTTCCATTCTTTCACTCTAAGATCGTGCAATAGAGCTGTGTTATAGGTTGAACTTCCTCTGATACTTTCCTTTATGTATCAGTTATGCCTCCACGCAAGGCAACCGCGGCCCAGAAAGGCAAGGCGGTGAGGAGCCGCTAGTAGGGGCGGAGGTCACGAGGCACAGCCCGCTTTACGAGAGATGATGTTTGGCGGCGAAGTTCCACGACGTCGCCCGACCTCAGTGAGTTCGAGGCGGCGGCGCTCACGAGACCGCGATGCGGAGCCTCGATCCCACAGCTAGGGCTGAATAGAGATTACGAGAGCAGATCCGGTTATTGACAGCATAGTGGCGAGGGCGGCAAGCGAAGCGAGCGGCTAACCCTGGCGGCGATTTCTTGATTCGGGATTTCCTGGGTTGTCATCCACCCGAGTGCTATGGTTTGAGATCCGAGGAGGATCCTCAGGAGTTTGTTCGGCAGTTACAGCGGACTATGCAGGTGCTTAGGGCCTCGGAGGTTGAGTCCGTCATGCTAGCCTCTTCTACGATTCTGCGATATTGCGTTGAGCGATTTGAGTCATGGGAGTTGTCTAGAGGTGAGGATGCTCTTCCAGCTGTTTGGGAGGAGTTCACAGAGGCTTTCCTGGATCACTTCTTGCCTCCTGAGATGAGGAGAGCCCGCGTAGATAGATTCTTGACCTTGAGGCGAGCAGGAGGACTATCGAGAGTCGACTGAGTTTGACTCCTTGGCGGTGTATCGCACACCATTGTGGGACATGGCGAGCATGTGGTTCATCGATATATGATGGGGCTAGACCGTCATATGATTACTGCATGCTTGGGGGTTGCTTTTCAGCCAGGTATGGATATTGCCGGAGACGCAGCGTATGCGCGAGGATTGAGGCGAGAGAAGATCGGCTAGACTTAGGCGGCCCAAGAGGCGGGGCAGGTCTCGAGGCGATTTCGGGCGGCCTCGGCAGAACTAGGTCCACATTTCACCGGCCAAAGTGCTCCTTCTCGGTTTTTAGCGGGAGGTCTGATCACCGGGTCATTCGAGGCAGTCGTGGCTCCGGGACTTGAGGTTTCGGGAAGCGAGAAGCTATCGATCGAGACCACCCCCATCTCGGTGTGCTCAATGTGGTAGGTCTCACCCAGGCGAGTGTCGTGTTCCTTCAGGAGCTTGTTACTCTTGTGGCCAGCAGGGCCATTTGAAGAGAGATTATCCGACCAGAGGTGGCGGGAGTGTTATGGTTCAGTAGCGAGGTCGATTCTTTGAATCTTCGTCTTGACGATTATGCGCCGAGGCGAGTGTTCACGGGCCAGCGGCGCGGCGAAGGTCGTGGTGGGGTCCTCAGCCGGTCCTCGAACGCATTTATGCTATGTCCAGCCGCCAGGACCAGGAGGCGTCACCAGATGTCGTCACAGGTACATTATTGGTTTCTTGATGTGATGTATATGCTTTGATAGATCCAGGTTCTACCTTGTCCTATATATCTCCTAATTTCGCTGGTAGAATAGGGATAGAGCCCGATTCCATAAAACCTTTTGAGTGGCTATGCCAGTAGGTGATTCGGTGGTAGCTGAGCGGGTATATAAGGCTTGCCCAGTGACTATAGACAGTCTTCAGACTCTAGCCGACTTGATAGAGTTGGATATGACAGACTTTGATGTGATTATGGGTATGGATTGGCTAGCGTCTTGCTATGCCAATGTGGGTATGAGAGAGAGGCACGGTTCGCTTTCTGGTGGCCGTTATCGAGTGGAAGGGGAATACTGCGTCGCCGAGGGGTAGGTTTATTTCTTACCTCAAGGCTGAAAGATGGTGCGGAAGGGGTATATCTACCATATGGTTCGAGTATTAAATCACGGTCGAGATACCGCACCTTCATCGATTCCGGTTGTTAGAGAGTTTCGGGCGTATTCCCAGATGAGCTTCCGGGTATCCCACCTGAGAGGGAAATTGAGTTTTGCATTGATATGACGTCAGACACTCGACCGATATTTATTCCGCCATACAGGATGGCACCTGCTGAGTTGAAGGAATTGAAAGACCAGCTGAAGGACTTGCTGGAAAAAGGCTTTATCAGGTCAAGTGTTTCTCCCTGGGGAGCGCCAGTGTTATTTGTAAAGAAGAAGGATGGGGCCGCTGCGTATGTGTGTTGATTACAGGCAACTGAACAAGGTAACTATCAAGAACAGATATCCCCTCCCCAATATTGATGATTTGTTTGACCGATTCTGCGGGCGAGGTGTTTTCAAGATAGACTGCGGTGCAGTTATCATCAGTCACGATTTAGAGGCGGATATCCCAAAGATCGCATTCGGGACCCGATATGGGCACTATGAGTTCGGTGATGTCTTTCGGGTTGACCAACGCCCAAAGCGGTATTCATGGATTTGATGAGCACCGTGTTCAAGCCAATCTTGGATATGTTCGTTATAGTATTCATTGATGATATCCTGGTTTATTCGCGCACAGAGCAGGAACATGCGGATCATTTGAGGACGGTATTGGGAGTCGTCCAGGAACGGCGGTTGTATGCCAAGTTCTCGAAATGCGAGTTTTGGTTGGCTTCAGTGGCTTTCTTAGGGCATTTTATCGGGGCCGATGGCATTCGGGTAGATACAACAAAGATAGAGGCAGTCAAGACTTGGCCTAGACCCACTACACCGACGGAGGTGCGCAGCATTTGGGCCTTGCAAGTTATTATCGGAGGTTTGTGGAGAAGTTTGCTTCCATTTCAGCACCTTTGACTAGGCTGACTCGTAGCGGTATGTTCCGGTGGGCGGATGCTTGTGAGAGAGTTTCCGATTCTTGAAGGAGAAATTGACGGCCATTGCGGTTCTTACTCTTCCGGAGGTTTAAGCGGATATGTGGTTTATTGTGATGCGTCGGGTGTCGGGCTTGGGTGCGTGCTGATGCAGCACGACAAAGTTATAGCTTACGCATCTCGACAGCTCAGGAAGCATGAGAAGAACTATCCCACACATGACTTAGAGTTGGCAGCAATGATTCATGCCTTGAAGATCTGGAGACATTATTTGTATGGTGTTCATGTGGATATTTACACAGACCACAAGAGCCTCCAGTATATCTTCAGTCAGAGGGAGTTGAACTTGCGGCAGAGACGGTGGTTGGAGCTACTTAAGGATTACGATGTCGATATCCTATACCATCCAGGGAAGGCCAATGTAGTTGTAGACGCCCTTAGTCGCAGATCGATGGGTAGTCTGTCAGGTGTGCCGCCAGAGCAGAGGGACATGGTCCGCGAGTTATATCAGCTAGCGAGCCTTGGGGTTCGTTTGGTTGATTCTGATAGTAATGAAGTTCGGGTTCGAGAGGTTGCCGAGTCTTCCATCGTCGAGGAGGTGAAGCGGCGTGATGAGGATCCGACATGTAGTGCGGTATCGCGATGCGGCTCTTGAAGAGAAGAGTCTATTTGAGATAGCGCTGATGGGGTGCTAAGATTTGAGGGCGATTGTGTTCCCGATGTAGCGAGACTTCGTCGGCGGATTAGAGAGACACACGGTGCTCGTTATTCTATTCATCGAGTCGACTAAGATGTACCATGACCTCGGATGTATGTATTGGTGGGACGACACGAAGAGGGCGTAGCGAGTTTGTTGCTCGGTGCGAATTGTCGCAGTCGAGTTGAGCACCAGAAGCCCAGTGGGCTATTGCAGGCAATAGATATTCCGACATGGAAGTGAGAGGCGATCAATATGGATTTTGTTACAGGGTTACCTCGTACTCAGAGAAAGTGTGATTCCATCTGGGTTATTGTGGACAGACTGACGAAATCAGTCCACTTTCTTCCAGTCAGGACTACGTATTCGACGGAGGATTATGCTAGACTTTACATCAGGGAGGTTGTAAGACTGCACGGAGTACCTTTATCGATCATTTCAGACAGGGGAGCCCAGTTCACGGCTAACTTCTAGAGGTTTTTCCAGAAGGGATTAGGGACACAGGTGAGTCTCAAGATCGCGCTTTATCCTCGAGCCAAGCGGACGGGCGGCGTACTATCCGCACACTTGAGGATATCTGCGGGCTTGTGTTATTGATTTGTGGGTAGTGGGAGGATCATTTACCTCTTGTGGAGTTTGCTTATAACAACAAATACCATTCTAGTATCCGGATGGCGCGCATGAGGCCTTATACGGAAGGAAGTGCAGTCACCGATAGGTTGGTTTGAGGTGGGAGAAGTTCGGTTGGTCGGTCGGACTTGATTGTCGATGGATAAGGTGAAGCTTATCCGGGAAGCGATTATTGTCACCGAGTCGGCCATGGTCGTATGCAGATCATCGGCGTCGACACTTGGAGTTTGAGGCAGATGAATGGGTCTTCCTGAAGGTATCACCCATGAAGGGCGTGATGAGATTTGGGAAGAAGGGGAAACTTAGCCCAAGGTACATTGGGCCTTATCAGATTGTCTGTAGGGTAGGAAAGGTTGCCTATGAGTTGGATCTGTCGTCCGATCTGGAGGTAGTACACCCAGTTTTTCATGTATCTATGTTGCGGAAATGTATTGGAGATCCATCTAGAGTGCACCCGATTCATGATGTCCAGGTGACAGAGGGGTTATCATGTAAGGAGAGTCCCATAGCGATACTCGATCGTCAGGTTAGGCGACTTCGGACAAAGGATGTGGCATCCGTCAAGGTCTTATGGCGGAACGAGAACAGGGAGGAAATGACGTGGGAAGCAGAGGAGGACATGATGAAGAAGTATCCTCACTTGTTCCCTACACCTCCAGGTAACCCACTTTCCTGATTATTAGTTTTAATTTGGCAATTATGCTTGAGTAATATTGTGGCTACGTGGAGCGTCTTTATTTGCAAGAGAAATAGTTAAGAGGGTCTATGTCGATATTGGGATTTGAGTAAGCCTAGAAGGAACATTCGGGACGAATGTTTCTAAGGGGGGGAGAATGTTATACCCCGTAGTTCTGGCCATGCGTATGAGAGCGTACGAAAGGGGTTAAGACTTAAAATTTTAGAAAGATAGGTTGACAGATTGTTTCGGACGGGTTTTCAGTCAACTTTGAGGCGGGTTATGACCCGTTACATTGAGAGTTCCTAGGTGTTTCAATGGCCTAGTACGTAGTTCGTTGAGTCTAGTTTCCAACGCAACCAACCGTTCGTCGATAGGACATCGGAGTAGAAAGTTATGGGAGTTACAAGTTCAGTGCGCAGTCGGACAGAAAAGTGTTTGATGAGAGCCACGGGGCAGCTGCGCGGGAAGCGAGGCCGCGGCCGGAAAGTTCTGGGAGTCGCAGAGGTTTGATCTTGTGGCGCGGTTGCATGAGGCGCCGAGGGATTCTCGAGTTGAGTGGAGAAATCTGAACTGTTTTGTTTAAAAAAAAGGCCATGAGAGGGTGACAAGTGTCCCCCCATCTGATTTTTGCATGTACTACTTATTGACCAAGTCTTGAAGACTTGGTCATTCTTCAAGTTCTTCTCTCTCTCTCTAAAGATAAAAGCTCTCCCTTCTCTCTAGAAATTCAAGAGGAAATCAAAGCTTGAGGAAAATCTGAAAAAAGTGTGGCAAGAAAGAAGATTGTTGGCTAGCTTGTATGAGTTATTGTGGTGGTGTTTTTGGAAAGGAGGATAGCAAACTTGTTGGAATAATTTGGCTAAAGCTCTAAGGTAACAATTCTTCTCTTGTAGCTAGTTTTTGGTCTTGCATGTGAAGAAGAAAGAACTTGTAGTGGTAAATATTGCTCTTGGATACATTGCATGCAAGAAATATGGTTTGGATATGAAAGAATTGGATAAGAAGGTTATGTAAGCATGTTGTAGCTTAAATACTACCTTAAACTTGTTAAGTTATTTGTTATACATTGTGGGGCAGAATTTTACACATCCAAGATTAAGTGTGTAATCCCCTTTGAAATGTTTGGATTGTTGGGCCTTAAATGTGGCATTTGGATGTTGAATTCGGCCTTGAAAAAGGTGGCAAAGTATGTAGAAACAAAGGAAATGCTGCCCAATTTTCCATAGAATTTAGTGGCTTTGAACTGGGAATATTCTACATTGAAACTAGAGGTTAATAAACGTATTATGGTCATTTTAGGTTGACATACTACGTGCGGTATTTTGGACTTAGCAAGTGGATTGACCGAAGAGGTATGTGGAACTTTCCTATCTCTTGAGCATTTATAGCTTTACCTATATAGTACGATAGACGTACAAGGTTTTGATACCCCTTACTTCTTTTAAGGATGGCCAAGTTTTATGAGTAAGGGGGGATTGACTCACTTCTTTAAAAAGTATTAAGGATGTCTTGAGTTTTCAAAGTTAAGGGACTTGATGTGTTCAAGTGTATGATTCTTGTTTCTTTTTCAAAGTGTAGGTCCCTTGGGTTTAGGAAAATGTATTTGACTAAGGCATAACGTTAATATAATGGCTTTATGGGAAGTTGATTATATTAGCTTTATGGAAAGTTAATAAAGGAAGATTTACTCTAAGTAAAATGAGTACGGTTAAATGATTTGAGGTTGAAAAAGGCAAATTGATTTTTAAGGCATTAATTGCCTAAGGTTTTAAAAAGAGTAGAAGTACATAGTATAGTACTTTGGGTTAAATTCCCGGATTTCATAAAGACATGTTAGTGCCTAAGTAAACTAAAATGAGAATGTGTATGAACAAGATTAATAAGAAGTTAAGGGGTTTCTTAACTTGCTTGTATTATGTGTGATAGCCGGTTTGTGCTAATGGTATATATATTATTATTTATTACGGGGTCATTCCCCGGGTTGGGGCATTTGCATATTCCGTGGATTTGCTACCCACGATGCGAGGAATACCTCATGCGAGTCCGTAGGGCTCATGCGGGTGAAATAGTCCCATGCGGGTGAGTACAGCCTATGCGAGGAATATCTCATGCGGGTCCACATGACCCATGCGGGTGAAATAGTCCCAGGAGTAGGAGTGCTTAATGATACTGCGGGGCGGATGACCTTGCTTTGACCATGAGCTTCCTATTTTCATGCAGTATAATATATGTTTGATATTCTCATTGTTAGTAAGGCACAATATTCTGTAAATTGATTTGTATACATGTCTCCAGTTATTTTAGACTTATGAGGTATTTTCAGTATTTTTCCAGTTTCGCATACTTAGTACATATTGTGTCGACCCGCTTCCTGGGCTGCGTTCATGCCGTATGTGGTATCGGTGGTGGATCCTCATTCTTAGGATCATTGTTCTGGTGTCAAAAGCTCCATTCCTCCGGAGGCTTGTTTTGTTGGTACGGTTTTCCCTGATGCTGTAGGTATTTTATACATTCAGGGGTATGGCGGGGCCCTGTCCATACGATTGTTACTCCTGAGGTGCAGAGTCACGTTTGTGGGTTTTGGGCTGTAAGAACAAGTTGTACTTTTGATTTAGTATATTTTTATGGAAGGCAGCCTGATCGGCTTGCCAGTGATCGTGATGTTTACTTGGTACAGGTTCTGTGTTATGTATGTTCCGCTGCTATTCTCTGATGTATACCTGACGGGGTGCCCCGGTAGTGCACCAGTCGCGGCCCCGGGGTCGGTCGTGACATTTAACTCTACCTGCGGCATGAACGCAGCCCCCCCGAGGAAAGGGGGTCAGTACAAAATATGTACCAAGTATATGAAACTGAAAGTAATGTAATGAAATCATATAGTCTAAAATAAAGCTGGAGACAAGTATGATAACCAAACTAACAGTACAATGTGCCTTACTAATAATGAGAGTAAACAAGAGTATACTTTACTGCTTAAAAATAGGAAGCTCATGATCAAATTAGGGCCACCCGCCCGTAGTATCATTAAGCAATCCTACTCCTGGGACTATTTCACCCGCATAGGTCTTGTGGACCCGCAATGGAGCAATTTGCTCCGCATGAGACTATTTCACCCGCATGGGCCTGGTGGACCCGCAATGAGTACAAATGCCGCACTCGCATCGTGGGGAGCAAATCGATGGAATATGTAGTAACCCGGGGGTTTACCCCGCAAAATTTACATAACACTAGAACTTAAGGCTACCATAAATATCATAACATAAGCACAACCGGCTATCATAATATCATAAGCAAGTTAAGAAATTCCTTAACTTTTCATTAGACTTTAATTAGTATGCACTCTCATTTTATATAATGTAAGGCACTAACATGTCATGAAAAATCCGGAAATTTAACCCAAAGTACTACATACCTTTATCCTTTTAAAAATGACTCTTTCTCGTATAAAACCCCCAAGATACTAACACTCGTAGTATCAAGGCTTGTCTACTTTTCAAAACAAGTCACTACACCTTTAGAAATACATTTTTAGGCTTTTAAACCAAGTGACTTCTACTTTCAAAACTTAGGCAACTTATGCCTTTAAATCAGGTTGTCTTTCTTAAAACCAAGTCGTTTATCCTTGTTTAAATCATTTGAGTAAACCACTCATTTAACTTCCCATAAAGTCGTTATGATTAACTTCCCATAAAGCCATTATAACACTTTATGTCTTTCTAAACCAAGACAATTACGTTCCTCTTTGAAACAAAGAGACTTATACTTTTGAAATCAAGTATCATATACTTTCAAATCAAGTTTCATAACTTTCAGAATACTTCAAGTTCCTTGACTTAGAAATCAAGTCTCTTAACTTTAAAAATAGTTCAAGTAACCCATACTTTTCCAAATCAAGTATTCTGTTCTTTTCAAGTCAAGTAATCTTTACATGTAACATCAAGTAACATATACTTTTAAAAGCCGAGTTACTTCACTTTTCGAAATCAAGGCAAGGATATCGAACTGAAACCAAGTTCACTTAAAATACGTACATCTACCGTATTATAACTTTATAAATACTCATACTCAAGAGATAGGGAAGAGTTCACATACCTCTCCGACTTAATCCACTTGCCAAGTTGAATATGTCGCACGTAGAATGTCAACCTATAATGACCATAATACGGCTATCAACTTCTAGCTTTCTATCGTAGAATAATTCTAAGTATAAAGTCTCTTATTCTACGGAAAATTGGGCAGCACTTCCTTTGTTTCTACGTACTTTTCCACCTTTTTCAAGGCCCAAAAATCAATAACCCATATGCCACATTTAAGGATCAACCAATCAACTAATCAAAGGGGATTACACGCCTAACAGGACGTGTAAAATTCTGCCCCACAATTGTATAAAACAATCCAATAATTCAATGGCCATTCTCGGCTGTAATGTGTAACAACATATAGTCTTTATCATTCCTTTTCTAATCCAAATCGTTATTCCAACATGTTATATAAGTCACAATCAATTAAAACAACTATATTCTCTTCCTTATATAACATGTAACGATTATAACCAACAACCGAATTGATTTACAACTTTAATGTCTAGCATGCCAATTTTTGGTTTTTAACATCTCAATATGATCCAAATCTTTTCAAACATCATTCTATATATCACATGCTCGTCTATCAACTACTATAACATGTAATCTTCAATTACATTAAGAAGACGAAGGTTTTACCTCAATAAGCCCAAATATTATCCAAGACTTCAAGTCGATCCTTAGCAACTTTAGCTCCTCTTATTGACGTTCCAATCCATTCCAAGCAACCCTTAGAAGCTTATGAAGAACTCCTTTTCAAGTTCCAACTCCAACTATGAAAAACCCCTTAGGTTTTCATGTTGCGACTAATGTAATAACGTAGTTTTTCCGGGATTTTTGTATTGGGATATCCTTAGAATACCTCTAGGGATCTTAGGTTTGAATATTGGGATTTATGAAGCAAGATTGCAAAATTTTCTCTCCATTAAGGAGCCTTGGCCGAGAGCTCTCTCTAAGAACACACAAGTTCTTGATTTTTTTTCTAAGTCTTGAAGACTAGTTGTCACGACCCGACCCCGGGCCGCGACTGGTGCCCTACCTGGGCACCCTTCCAATCATACAACACCAAAACAACTGCGGAAAATAAGTAACACATTTTTTTTTAAAACCAAGGCAAAGCCGATAAGGCTGCCATAATATAAATCACCCAAAAAGGGCTTACACTATCCAAAAATGTAATTACAACTCTATCCAGTCCAGCCCACATGTGAATACAGACCTCTAAGATTTGAACAAATACTATGACGGGACAAGGCCCCGCCGTACCCCTGAATATACATAGCCATGACAACTCCGGAACATTGGAGCCATCTCGAAATCTTTGAAACAGATCCTAAGCTCGCGGATCACAATCGTGTACCTAAACTCGCGGACATAACGCAAAGAAGTCGATCAACAGTACGAATATGGAAGCGGAGAATAAGGTACGATAAACAAATCATAACTATACAAAAGAATGACGGGGCAAGTATAAAAGGGTACATACGGATCCTCGTGTCATTACCACTCGCGAACTTAATTGCACATCATTATCTTTTCCATTCCATTAAGAGTTATAGCCATATCATACGTACATACTTAGGAGAAGTCATTAAGTTCATTACCATCTAACTTACTTATCTTTCATAACATAATCCGCCCTTTATGGAGGGACGATATACTACCCGATCGGGACGCGATCAAGTCACACAAATATCAAAGCGTGCGTGGAATCCCCCAATCGCCGGTTATAAGTGTAAAATATAACCATGTGACGCGCGTGGCATCCCACCTCACCGCCGGCGTACACGAACACAACATATATATATATATATATATAACGCGCCGCATGCCGGAATCCTCATCGTATAAGCGTGGCCATAACGTGCCTCGGCGTCCTCATCGTGAGTGCAGTCTTCGTGGGAGCTAGACCGTGGAGTAATAGTCGCGTAGCATGGCCGCGTGCCCGGAATCCTCATCTTATAAGCGTGGCCATGGGTAATAAAAAATCGGGAATCTAACGCATCCTGGTCACGTGCCGGAATCCCACATCGTATAAGCGTGTCCAAGGATCGATAATAATGGAAGATACCCGTGGAATCCCACATCACCGCCGATGCGTCAAGTAAACTTACAATGAGCGATCGGCCCTCCCGAGAGAGTCACGACAACGTAAACATATAATACTTGCACTCAAAGCTATCACAAGCAAACATAGGCAAGTTCATTAAACCTTTAGACTTCCATTTTTATAAACTCATGGCACTTTCGTTTCACACATAAAAATCCGGAAATTTAACCCAAGGTACTACGTGCTTACATACTTTTCAAAAGACTCATTTTCATATAAAACCTCAAGATACTAACACCCGTAGTATCAAGGCTTGTTTACACCTTACCTAAGTCACTACACTTTTAGAAATACATTTTTAAACCTAAATCAAGTGACTTCTTTCCTTAAAACTTAAGCAATTGATGCTTTTAAATCCATTTGCCTTTCTTTATTTCCAAAACATTTATCATTACTTAGAGTAAACCACTCTTTTAACTTTCCATAAAGCTATTATAACCCACTTCCCATAAAGTCGTTATACTAACTTTATACCTTAGGCAAATACATTTTTTTCTAACCAAGAGACTTATATTTTCGAAAACCAAGTATCGTATACTTTCAACATACTTCAAGTCTCTTATCTTTTAGAATCAAGTTTCGTAGTTCATAGTCCTAACACTTCATTACGTAAACTCTTTAAATTAAGCAACATATGCCTTATATGTGTGAATAGGTTATACTTGTTTATACTGATCTCATTAAAGCAACCATGATCTAGAAAATGTAATACAATTTTGTCTTATCTTAGCTTCTATGCAGATGGAGAATTCTACTTGTTTTAATATAATTTATCGTCATTACATTTTCCTTTATTAACGCTGCAATGGCTTGTTCGATACTTATTCTCATTCGTGCCGTAAATTAGCCAAGTCAACTTGGATCCAAACACCTCCTAACGACCCTTACCAACATCCCCCATAAGACTTGGTAAGAACTTAGGATAACTCAGACATAACATTTACATAGAGTAAATCAACATACATACTTCTTAACTTCTAAGAGTAGAAGGAAACATGAAATAATACCACATGTACATTCCATACATAGAATCATGTCAAAAGAAGGAAGAGGTTCACATACCTCGCGACGATTATCGACAAATAGCAAAATGCTCCAAAGTACTTCAACCTTGATAGCTATTCCATCCATCAAGTATAATACGCTATACTTGGTACTTCAACCTAAATTGTCCATAATACGTCCATTAACCTCTAGCTTCGAACGTAGAATATTCTAAGTGCAAAGTCACTAAATTCTTCGGAAAATCGGACAGCACTTCCTTTGTTTCTACATACTTTGCCACCTTTTTCAAGGCCGAATACAATAACCAAACACGCCACATTTAAGGCTCAACAATGTAGTTAACAATAGGGGATTACACGCCTACAAGACGTGTAAAATTCCGCCCCACAATTGATATCAAACTAGTCCACAATACAATGCCATTTTCGGCGAAAGGTGCAATGACTTATCAAACTTTCCAATTCCTTTTTAATCCAAGTTCTTAGGTCAACATGTTATATAGTCAAAAACAACTTCAACAACTACAATTTCCTTCTTTATATAACATATGACAACAACTTAACTAGTAACCAACTTGCATTAAAATATTAAGAGGCTAACATACTAGTTTTCGGATTAGGGTTCCAACAATCAATACACTTATCAAACTTCATACTAAATACCTCATGCTTGCTAATATCCATAGCTACAACAATAAGTAATCTTAATTACTAAAACGACAAGAATTATACCTTAACAAGCCCTTAATCTTTCCAAGATTCAAAGTCGCTCCTTAGCAATTCTTAGCTCCTTTCCTTATGTTCCAATCCGCTCCAAGCACTCCTTAGAAGCCTATGAAGAACTCATCTTCAAGTTCCAACTTCAAAGTTGAAGAACTCCTTAAGTTTCCGCCTTGCGACTAATACGAAAACGCCACTTTTTCGAAATCTTTCTATTGAGATAACCTTACAATACTCTTAGGAACCTTGGGTTTAAGTCTTGTGAATTATCATCCACAATAAAAAAAATTCTTCAAAAATAGGCCTAAAGCCGAGAGCCCCCTCCCTTTGTTCTTCAATATTTTCTTGAAATATGACTAAGTGTGGAACTAGTCTTGCTACTAGTATGTATTTATAACACTATGGAGGGTCAAGACTTAAACAAATGGGTGGCTAAGATGAGTTTCACTAGGATCAAGCCCATGTGGCCCTTTGACAAGTCAACAAAATCAAGCTACAAGACTTATCATCCATAATGGTCAAATGACCATTTTACCCTTGCATTAATTCGACCAAGCCATGTGGGAGGGTGCCACGTGTCGCCCTCCCATTCGTCCATAAAATTTTGTAACCCTCGTGGGCCCCACAAAACGTAAAATTCCTCGGGTGGGCCCCACACGACCAAATCCGTAAAATAAATTTCCATAATGAAAATACATTCCATAATCCTCAATTAATGCATTTTGAGAATCCAATTCTCCTCAACGAACATTTTTCCTTTCCGACGTTCGGAAGATTTTTCGTCGGAAAAACAATTCTTCCTTTCGTACCCTTTTCAAGTCTTGTATTCCTTACTTACATTCTCTTAAACATGTCCTGGAGTTACGGGGTGTAACATTCTTCCCCCCTTAGAAACATTCGTCCCCGAATGTTCTTTCGGAGTCCAATCTAATTAGATAGCGACATAGTCTCCTTTTACTACACCCTTCTTACAACATATGCCACCCATGGCCACATAACAATACTTATACTAAAATGTCTACCTTGGCACTCACGAAGCCAACTAGCCCATACTCATAATGACCTCAAAGTCCATCATAATCATCTCAACTAGGTCTACTTGAGTCTGACGACTGTATCATTGTCACGACCCATTCCGGGCCCGTGACTGGTGCCTTACCCTGGGCACCCTAGTGATACAACATCAGAGTAATCAGCGGAACATAACACAACAACATGAAATAACGCAAAGGAAACACATGTTTCTGAAGAGAAATTGCCTTTCGGCATATATATAAATAACAACTCTTTCAAAATGAACAGTTTAATCCTTTTTACAAACCATGCCCACAACAGTACTACAGACCTCTAAGAATGATACGACAACAATGGCGGGACAGGGCCCCGCCATACCCCTGAATGTAAATACCTACAACGACAGGGGAATATACCACTGATAAGCCTCCGGAGAAACGGAGCTTCCCATCTGTTGAATCGTGACCCTAAGAGCGAGGATCAACACGGTGTACCTTTACTGCGGCATGACGCAGCCACCGGGCGAGGTCAAGACAACAGTACCAAGTATGTGGCGAAAATCGTAAATGAAATCATAATAGTCTATAAAGCGAGACATGTATGATAACAAACTACGATTCACAATAAATAGCGATATGTCAAGTCGGGGACTCACGCCCAAAGTCATCACTCAAATGTAACTATGGGTCTCACGCCCATAACATCAATCATGCGTGGAATACCTTCCTCATCGCGATTTATGATATAAAAGCACCAAGAAATACACATGAACACGGTCCCACCTGTGTCCTAATAAAGCGATGCAGGTAAGTGCGAGGGCATAACCGACTACTAACACCTACGCACTAACAGGGTCATAAATCAGTATCATGATATCTGTCTGCACTGGTCACATGATCAAAGCCGGTCACTCGCGCAGATCAAATGTGCGCGTCTAGCCACGAACTCTCCGTAGCTCGCGTAGGCCAACCTCGTAGGCCGCGTGAGGTATTCCTCGTCGAGGGTAGCTACTCCCGGCGTCGCACCGACTCGCGATCCGCATGGCCACAAAGACCGCATGACCACAAGGGCGCAAACTAACACGGAACTCCGTAGTTCCGCATGGATCCCCGACCCGCATGAGGTATTCTCGAATCATGGTCCCATCAGCGCGAGTCTACCCGCGTGGAGGCGACAACCTCCGAAACAAGTCAAGGTGAGTGGTACAATACCAACATAACTACCGGTGAGAGTCAAACAACTTTAAGCGCAGTCGAGGGAAAACCCCCTTTACACAAAACATCACAAGATACTAACACACGTAGCATCCTAGCATGTTTACTTATCAAATCAACAAGAAAGTATTACAAGGCTATCACAAACCAACACAATCAAGTTATACACACAAGGTACATTCTAATATATGATTAACCAGGTCGGGTATCTATTCCCAAAGTACTTCATACATTATCTTTTAAAAGATACGTTACGTTTACAAAAGTCACACAATACCCGTAGTATATGAAAATAGAGTGATTATCTTTTGAAGTAAATCAAAACACTTCTCTTCGTAAAATCAAGTAACAACATTCTTTTCCAAATGTTTCAAGTTTGCCTAATTTCAATTACTCAAGTTTCTCATTTTCGAAAGGTTTCGTAGTTCATAATTTTAATCACTTAATGATATAATTCTCCTTTAAAAGCAATTTGAGAAACATATATACGTCGTGAGTAGGTTATTCTTGTTTATAACAATCTTATTTAAGCAGCCCTGATCTAGGAAATGTAACATCATTTTGTCTCATCTTAGTTTCTATGCAGATGGAAGTTTCTACTGGTTTTACTAATACATTATTAGTCAAAACATTTCCCTTTATTAGCGCTGATGTGGTTTGTTCGATACTTATTCTGATTTCCGAAATCAGTAAAACATTATTGCTTTTAAAATCAAGTACTCATTACTCATGAATGAGGTTTTACAACATTTTTAACAAAATGTTAATTACGAAGTAAAACAAGTTAAGTCTCTTATCTTTAAGATTAAGCCTCTTAACTTTTAAAATCGATAAACCATTCTCTTTACCTCTCTTAAAACGTTATACCTAACTTCCCATAAAGCTAGTATAACTCTTTATTATCACACATCAAGTCGCTTACCTTTTAAAACCACAAAGCATTTTACACATGCGTCTACCGTACTACATAGTTATACACATATCATGCTAGAAAAGGTAGGAAGAGGTTCACATACCTCGCGACGATTATCGACTAATAAAGAAACGCTCCAAGTACCTCAAACCGTCGGCTACTCCTAAGCCAAGTAGATCGCGCCACGCATGGTACTTCAACCTATAAGGCCACAAGGCGCTTATTAACATCTAGGTCTAATCGTAGAACATTCTACGAAAATTGCGGACCTCCCCCGCGCAACGCGTAAATCTCTCTTCTATCGAGGCCATCAAGCCAACCGAGGGGTTTATACATCTAACCGGACGTGTACAATTCTACTTCACGATGCTACACAAGTCTCATGTAATACATCTATGTAATTCTGATTCAATTCTCTTTCTTTATATTCAGCTTAAGTCAAAAGACATTGCAAAGCTAGATTGATTCTATATATAGTATACTTTAACTATATAATCTTACAACATGTAATTTCCAATTACAATAGGGGGACAAGATAATTACCTCGATAAGCCCATAATTATCCAAGTTAAATGTCGATCCTTAGCAACGGTTAGCTCCAACTCCGGGTTCTCCAACCCGCTCCAAACCACCCTTAGAAGTTCTACGCAACTTCTCCTTAATACTCCAACCAACTATGGAGATTTTCCTTAGGGTTTCGGTTTGAGACAAAAAGGACATACGGTAGTATTTCCGGGCTCTACGTATAGAGATATCTTTGGAATACTACAAGGTATACGGCTAAGGTAATTTGGGTATAATACTTTTGAGAGTATTTCTACCAAGAGGGTATATATACGAGACAACACCACAAGGGGTGTATACCTCGGCCTACCCCACTGTGGGGTACTCTCGGCCAAGGGGAGGAGCTCTCGCCACAAGGCCTCACAAAGGGGCGAGGGGTGTTGGGAAACACCACACAAGGAGGAGGAATTTTAGACTTAGGAAATATAGGAATGGATGAAGAAGTCTTCAAACTTAGGGGGGTATTTATAGGACAAGCCAAGGCCAACCAATGGCCAAGATCATGCCAAGTGCATAGCAAGTGTAAGGCCAAGATTGGGACAAGTGTGTGTGGGTCCCACTGTCTCAATCACCACCCACAATATCCTACCAACTACACTCTCCAATTCGGCTCATTCTGCCCATAGGTCCACCAATGAGAGGGTGCCAAGTGGCGCCCTCTTGTTGGTCCAACACGTTTCGTCTCTCGGAAAAATCCGCAAAAAATAAA
Source organism: Przewalskia tangutica (assembly GCA_029844215.1). Lineage (NCBI taxonomy): Eukaryota > Viridiplantae > Streptophyta > Magnoliopsida > Solanales > Solanaceae > Przewalskia > Przewalskia tangutica. The sequence continues at coordinate 2,144,513 of JAQGDG010000034.1, forward strand.
AATGACATAGCCGGAATTTTCCCTTCGCAAGTTATGTAAAACGTTTCGTCGAAAAACGACTCTAACCGGGTGTTGTGCACAAAATAAAATCGGCCAAGCCACTTTAAAAGTCCAAACTTTTCTACGTACGTCCTTACGTACATACTCTGGAAATACGGGGTATAACAATCATCACCGGGAAAACCTCATATTCCCGCTCAGTTGCCACCCCAAACACTCACGGGGGTAGTTACCTCGAAAGGTCCTTACAGATTCGGGCTCTATTCCTTTACACTTGGTTGTTATATTTCTTACTGGTTGTACTCTTTCTGTACTTCCAACTCATACTAGCATACATACATAACTTCCATACCAATTCTGGCCCCCAATCCTTTGGAGTCACTCTCTAAACCAATAAAATAACATTTCCGGCTCTCACGACCTGGTTCCGGTGGAACGCGTCCACGAACCAGTAGAACAATTAACTAGACTTGGGCCTTGCACTCTCGTGACCCTGTCACGTAGCGGAACTACTACCAACTGATCCCACTCTATTCCAGGCTATGGGGCAACCCGTAATAGGTCCTCACCCCGTCCAACCGTCGCACTTAACTCTTATTCTTGGTTTATAATAAATCTTTCTACCCGAGAAGGCCTTGTATATCTAAGGTCTCAGCGGTCATCAATATTCTTAGGCTCGCAATTTCCATGCTCCAAGCCTACCTTACGATCCCCCAAGAACGGGTACAAAACTTCTCATAATACCATAATCGTGTCGCCTTGATCACAACAACCATTACTTACTCTATACGGACCTCGTCATACAATTCTCTTAAGCCTACTATGCGGCAATCTATTAACATGACATTCCGTTAAGTTCCTTAACATGGCTTCTTAAGGGTTCACTACCCTATCAGACAGCTCATCCTTTCCCAATTATCTCAAAATAACACATAAGATCTTGGCGAGAATTCATTAACTGTTCCATACCTCCACGGTATCTAGTTAGTCTTTACCAACTCCTGGAAATTTAAAATCATTCTAGGCAACGCGCGTCTGACCCTCATACATAACTCCGTATAGATGTATGTCACAATACCAACTATACTATAATCATTACCAACCTGGATACGCAATCCACATAGTCCTTCCTGGGTCACTGCTGCCTTTCTCGTAGCTGCAATCAACATAACTCGTTAGGGAGAGACGACCCTAACGACGCAGCTCTATCGCACGATCTCAGAGTGAGAATAATGGAAACCAATCCTAAATGTCCTGCAGCCTCCTGATTATAGATGTGGTGCACAACACACCGATAATCAAGACTCTACTAGACACGGTCTATAGACACTTTCCGAGGACTAACTGCTCTGATACCACTTTTGTCACGACCCGACCCCGGGCCGCGACTGGTGCCCTACCTGGGCACCCTTCCAATCATACAACACCAAAACAACTGCGGAAAATAAGTAACACATTTTTTTTTAAAACCAAGGCAAAGCCGATAAGGCTGCCATAATATAAATCACCCAAAAAGGGCTTACACTATCCAAAAAATGTAATTACAACTCTATCCACCCATTGCATGTGAATACGACCTCTAAGATTTGAACAAATACTATGACGACAAGGCCCCACCGCACTTGAATATACATAGCCATGACAACTCGGAACATTAGAGCCATCTCGAAATGTCAAACAGATCCTAAGCTCGCGGATCCACAATCATACCTAAACTGCGGACATTTAACGCAGCCCGAAAAAGTCGATCTAACAAAATTAATATGGAACGGAGAATAAGGTACAGTAAACAAATCATAACTATACAAAAGAATGACAGGGGCAAGTATAAAAAGGGTACATACCAGATCCTGCCGTGTCATTACCACTCATGAACTTAATTGCACATCATTATCTTTTCCATTCCATTAAGAGTTATAGCCATATCTTACGTACATACTTAGGAGAAGTCATTAAGTTCATTACCATCTAACTTACTTATCTTTCATAACATAATCCGGCCCTTTATGGAGGGACGCATATACTACCTGGCCCAATCTGGGACGCGATCAAGTCACACAAATATCAAAGCGTGCCCGTGGAATCCCCCATCACTGCCGACAACTATAAGTGTAAAATATAACCATGTGACGCGCCCGTGGCATCCCACCTCAATCCGTACACATACACAACACATATATATATATATAACGCGACGCATGCCCGGAATCCTCATCGTATAAGTATGGCCATAACGCGTCATGGCATCCTCATCGTGAAGTGCAGTCTTCGTGGGAGCTAGTGTCACGACCGATACGGGCGTGGATCGTGCCTTATCCGGGCACCCTAGTGATACAACATCGAGAGAAAATCAGCGGAAATAAAAACTTAAACATGAAACAAGAGATATGATAATAAAGCAGCACCAAAACGGTTGCCTTCTTGCATATATACGGAAATTGAAGTTACATCCTTTACCACCCCGCCACAACAAGATTACAGACCTCTAAGAATGTAACTATGACTATGACGGACGTGGCCCGCCATACCCACAGAATGTACAAGAACCTACAACTCGGAAACATACCAAAAGATAAGCCTCCGGAGAAACGGAGCTTCCCAATACGCTAAACTGTGATCCTAGGAGCGAGGATAAACAACCGATGTACCTCTACCTGCGGCATGAACGCACTTCCAGCGAGGTCGATAACAAGTACCAAGTATATGAAACTGAAAATACTGTAAATGAAATCACAACAGTCTAAATAAAACAGGAGACATGTATGATAACCAGGCTACAGTTCACAAGATAACACTCCTAATGGAAGCATACCCGTGGGCCACCCATCGTGTCAGTATGTCCAAAGTAAATAACAAGATAACACTCTTAATGGAAGCATACCCGTGGGCCACCCATCATGTCAGTATGTCCAAAAGGATCGATATAGTGGAAGCATACCCGTGGGCCACCCATCGTCGTATGTCCATCAATCAACCGGATAATGGCCGTCCAACGAGACGCCAGAGTACGTAAATACAACACTTGCACAACAAAGGCTATCACAACAAGCATAGGCAAGTTTAACGTACTCGTAGACTTCCATTTTATTACAACAAATCCGGATTTTTTTTACCCCCAAGGTACTACGTTTGTTAAATTCTTTTTAAAAGATCCATTTCTTTTACAAAGGTCACCCGATGCCCGTATTATCAAAATAGAGTGACTAATATTCTAAGTAAACCAAAACAACTTCCATACTTTCTTTTTAAACCAAATTAAGACAAAACCATGTCTTTCTTTTAAACCAAAAACTCTTCAATTTCTTCAGTCTCTTTTTCCTTTAGAAATTCAGTTCCTTACTTTGGAAATTTAAGAAAATTAATGCTTATTTATAATGATTCTTATTACAGCAGTCATGATCTAGGAAATGTAATACAATTTTGTCTTATCTTAGCTTCTATGCAGATGGAGGTTTCTACTGGTTTTAATAGTAATTAATTAGTCAATACATTTTCCTTTATTAACGCTGCAGTGGTTTGTTCGATACTTATTCTCATTTCCGAAATCAATATAATATTATTCCTTTTAAAACCCAATTACTCATTTCTCATAAAAGTGGTTTCACAACTGTTTAACACCAACCAAGTCCTTAATATTTCACATCAAGTCATTTATAAGTCAAGTCTCTTATCTTTTAAACACCACAACCCATTTATTTACCTACATAAAGTTGTTATAGCAAACTTCCCTTAAAGCCGTTATAACACTTTATGTTTTAAACCAACCAAATTCATTTAGCACATGTATGTCTACCGTACTACATAGTTCACAACAATCATGCTAGAAGAGATAGGAAGAGGTTCACATACCTCGCGACGGTTATCGACAATTAGCAAAACGCTCCAAGTACTATAACCTTGCTAGCATTTTCCACCCTTCAAGTAGAATACGCTACTCGTAGTACTTCAACCTATAATGGCCACAAAACGTCTATCAACTTCCAGATCTCTTCGTAGAATATTCTAAATACAAGATTCCTTATTCTACGTAAAATTCTAAGCACCTCCCCCCGCATGACCACACAAATCTCCTCTACTCGGGCCCGCTACGTGCCAACAACTCCCGAGGATTACGTCTAACCGGACGTGTTCAATTCTACTTCACAGATATACTACACAAGTCTACTGTAAATACAGTCCAATGTAAATACAGTTCAATCTTTTTCAATATTCATTCTACATATAGTATACTCAACTATACATTACTACAACATGTAATATCCAATTACAATAGGGGGATAAAGATCATTACCTCGATATGCCCAAAATTATCCAAGATTATATGTCGATCCTGAGCAACGTTTAGCTCTATTCATCCGCTCCAAGAAACCCTTAGAAGTTTCTACACAACTTCTACTTAATACTTCAACCAACTATGAAGATTTTCCTAGGGCTTCGTTTTGTGACTAAAGGATATAAAGTAGTAGTTCCGGGCTTTTAGTATAGAGGAAACTTTGGAATACTACAAGGTATTTTGGAATAGTAACTATACTAGAAGACAACTTTTCTACCAAGGGGGGGGGGTGGTTCGACGAGACAATAAGGCAAGGGGGGGTTTGTTTCGGACTAGAGCTTCTACTAAGGTGGGGAACTTTGGGCCGAGAACACCTAACACGGGGGCGGGATTTTGAGACTTGGAAAGTGTTTTTGTGGATGAAGAAGTCTTGCACTTAAGGGGGGTATTTATAGGCCCTCCAATGGCCAAGATTCAAGCAAATGTAGGGTGGAGATTTGGATCCATGTGATGGATGAAGTCTTCCAACCAAGTGTCCACTGACAACCTTGGGACATATGTCCACCACAACATCGGGACATATGTCCCCACAACAAAGAGCCACGTGGCCTCCAAGCACACAAAACGTCCTACCTAACCCCACTATCCCAAAGAATTAACTTGCAAGACTTGACTTATTGACTTGGCCACCTTGCCCACCATTTCGTCCAACCATGCCACCTAAGGGTGCCACATGTCGCCCTCCTATTGGTCCAAAATATTTCATCTCTCGGAAAAAATCCGAAATCGGTTAAAATATTAAAAACGTAGAATTTGCTTCACAAGGTTCGGAATCTTTTCCGTCGAAATTTCACAATTTCGTTCTTAACCTAATTAGGGTTTATACACTTGTACGTATGTCCTTACATACATACTCTGGAAATACGGGGTGTGACATTCTTCCCCCTTAGAAACATTCGTCCCGAATGTTCCTTCTAAGTCTCCAAACATACTTGCCAGTATAATCTTCACTACTATACTTATGAAACCAACTATGCCACACGTGGCCATAATATAACATACGCGCAAAACTCAAATCCAAGCCAACGAGGAATCACTTCTAACATCACAAAAAGCTTCCACCCATGGTCTAAAGAATACTCCCTTCGCATCTTCACTTCACAACAAAATGATCTCTTTTATTCTGCTAACACACGTTCACTTCTTTCCTTACTCGTCGTACCCTTCTCGTACACCCGAACTCTCTCTCCAGTACACGTTCCATACTCCAGTCATCGCTTCAGTTTCCAAAACTTTGGAGTCACTACCTCAAACTCGTCATCTTACTAGCCTCAAATTCCTTTAAGGCCATTCCCGCCTTCCCGTCCGATTCAGTCGAACGATCCACGAACTCTTACGATGGTTACCTAAACTGGCTTAGCACCCTCGTGACCCTACCACTGGCGGGACCACCTCGACCCCACCCTAAACCGGCTGCGGGTCGACCGCGAACGGTCCTCAACCCGACCCATAATCGCGCCAAACTCTTGTTCCCCGATCCGGAACAATCTTACCTATTCAAGTCCTGAAAGCTACCACTTTCGTCTTACACAACCCAAGGAATTATCCCACAATACATTTTACGCATACCAAGTATTTCGACAAAGACTAACCGTAAAATCTTTTATTCAAGACTTACTTACATCCGAGGTCTCAACGTGTAATATTCTAAGGTTCACACCTTCTGTCCCATACTTATCCTTTCAACTAACCATGTTTTCCAAACCACAATATACACAATGCTATCAGACATAGTACTCAACATATAATCATCGATCACGCATGCTAATATCTAGAGGTTAAGGATATACCGAAAAATAGGCGGTTCAAAGGACCGCTAAAATGGAACTTCCGCGACCTCCGCCGTGGCTTTGCGGTATATGAACATCCCGCCTAGCTATTGAAGGTGAAGAACCCGCCCGATCCAGTAGTCCGTGCTATCCCACGGTGCTACCTCCGGTCGGACGGTTTCTGCAAAATGGCCTGCTGTGCATGTAAAACAAACTCCCAAACTAGCACGACACAACCCACAATGGAGCTTACCACAACGCCAATGAGGTAGGGGTGGCTTGAAGCTAACACCCTGCTCCCAAATCTGAACCTCGAGCCCCGACCGCTCACGAATACTCGATGCCACGAAATCGCGAGGACCGCTCAGTCGGCGGAGGCGCATAACTAGTTCGCTGTGAGGCGGTCGCCTCGAAAGTCGCCAAAGACCCGCTGTTACGCCCTCTTCTGCTGATCCCGCCATTCCGTCGACCTCTCCGCTCCTCACAAGTGCATAAGCTGCATGCGGGCAATGTTCATGCGGTGAAGAGCTACACCCGAGTAAGCCTCTGCCAAGTATTCATCGAGTCCCATGACGTAGCGGTGCACTCTGTCCTCCATATTTGCCACTAACGCCGGGACATATCGGGCCAACGAGTCGAACTCCACGTTGTACTCCCGAACCATACGCCCGTCCTGCCTCAACATCAAAAATCGCCGGCGAGCCCTCTCATCTGTGGAGGCAGAAATGTGCAAGAAATGCCTCGAGAACTCGCTCATACACCGGAAGTGCATGCTCTCCCGGGACAGCTCACGAATCAAACTAGCCGATCGCAGATCACGCAGCCGTCGCGAAGATCGGCGTCGACTTCGGTCTCAAAGCCTCGATCACTCTGATCGTATGGCTTCGGATGAACTCCTGCGGATCATCCTCGTGCCTCGACCCGTAGAACTCGCGGGCTACAACTCGAAAGTCCGTAGCCTCAAACTATCCGACCTCGGGTGAACCATGGGTACTCTGGGCTGGGCTGCTGCATCGGCCTATCCTAATGTTCCGCCACGATCACGGCGATGGCGAGCCATCTCTTTGTACCCCAACTCCTCTGCTCCAAAGCATGGACTGGAGGCTCAGTACTATGGTCTCGGCAGAACTGCTGCGCTTCTAAACTTCTTTGGTGGCGGCATCGTAGAATCCGTGCGTCAGCACCACCTGTAAAGGCGGGCCTCGTCACCGTAACCCTCATGCTACTCGCGACTCCTCTGCTGCCTTGCCTTCTGGTCTCGTTGCCTTGCGTGGGCATAATCGATATAAAAGAATACGCCGGAGAGTCCAACTTACAACACGGCTAAGGCACGATCTCGAGTGAGAAGAATGAAACCAATCTTAAATGTCCTGCAGCCTCCCGATTATAGATGTAGTGCACAACACACCGATAATCAAGACTACTAGACACGATGCTAGACACTTTCCGAGGACTAATCGCTGATACAACTTTTGTCACGACCGATCCGGGCGTGATCGTGTCTTACCCTGCACCCTAGTGATACAACATCGTGAGAAAATCAGCGGAAATAAAACTTAAACATGAAACAAGAGATATGATAATAAAGCAGGCCAAAGCGGTTGCCTTCTTGCATATATACGGAAATTGAACAGCTACATCATTTACCACCACCGCCCACAAGTACAGACCTTTAAGAATGTAATTACGACTATGACGGACAGGGCCCGCCATACCTCAATGTACAAGAACCTACAACTCAGGAAACATACCAAAGAAAAGCCTCGGAAAGCGGAGCTTCCTAATACGTCTGTTGTGATCCTAGGGCGAGGATCAACAACCGATGCACCTACTGCGGCATGACGCAGCCCCGAAGGAGGTCGATCTAACAGTACCAAGTATGTGAATCGAAAATCGTAAATGAAATCACATCTAAATAAAGCAGAGACATGTATGATAACCGAGCTACGATTCACAACATAAGCGATCATGTCAAGTCGTGGACTCACGCCTCAAAGTCATCACTCAAATATAACCCGAATTTAACCGCTGCGCGCATGCCGGATCTTACCTCGGTATAAGCATGGCCATGGAACCATCCTAATGGAAGCATACGTGGGCACCCATCGTGTCGGTATGTCAAAGGAAATAACAAGATAACAATCAAAATGGAAGATACTCGTGGGCCACCCATCGTGTCGGTATGTCCAAAGCAAATAACAAGATAACACTCCTAATGGAAGATACGTGGGCCACCCATCGTGTCGGTATGTCAAAGTAAATAACAAGATAACACTCAATGGAAGCATACGTGGGCCACCCATCGTGTCGGTATGTCCAAAGTAAATAACAAGATAACACTCTTAATGGAAGCATACCCGTGGGCCACCCATCATGTCAGTATGTCCAAAAGGATCGATATAGTGGAAGCATACCCGTGGGCCACCCATCGTGTCAGTATGTCCATCAATCAACCAGATATGATAGCTCGGCGAGACGCGGTAGTACGTAAATACAACATTTGCACAACAAGCAAAGGCATGCTAGTTCAACAAGCATTGAGTGCAAGACTTCATTTTATTACAACAATCCGGATTTTTACCGACTACTACGCTTGTTAAATTCTTTTTAAAAGATCCATTTCTTTTACAAAGGTCACCCGATGCCCGTATTATCAAAATAGAGTGACTAATATTTTAAGTAAACCAAAACAACTTCCATACTTTCTTTTTAAACCAAATTAAGACAAAACCATGTCTTTCTTTTAAACCAAAAACTCTTCAATTTCTTAAGTCTCTTTTTCCTTTAGAAATTCAGTTCCTTACTTTGGAAATTTAAGAAAATTAATGCTTGTTTATAATGATTCTTATTACAGCAGCCATGATCTAGGAAATGTAATACAATTTTGTCTTATCTTAGCTTCTATGCAGATGGAGGTTTCTACTGGTTTTAATAGTAATTAATTAGTCAATACATTTTCCTTTATTAACGCTGCAGTGGTTTGTTCGATACTTATTCTCATTTCCGAAATCAATATAATATTATTCCTTTTAAAACCCAATTACTCATTTCTCATAAAAGTGGTTTCACAACTGTTTAACACCAACCAAGTCCTTAATATTTCACATCAAGTCATTTATAAGTCAAGTCTCTTATCTTTTAAACACCACAACCCATTTCTTTACCTACATAAAGTTGTTATAGCAAACTTCCCTTAAAGCCGTTATAACACTTTATATTTTAAACCAACCAAATTCATTTAGCACATGTACGTCTACCGTACTACATAGTTCACAACAATCATGCTAGAAGAGATAGGAAGAGGTTCACATACCTCGCGACGGTTATCGACAATTAGCAAAACGCTCCAAGTACTATAACCTTGCTAGCCTTTTCCACCCTTCAAGTAGAATACGATACTCGTAGTACTTCAACCTATAATGGCCACAAAACGTCTATCAACTTTCAGATCTCTTCGTAGAATATTCTAAATACAAGATTCCTTATTCTACGTAAAATTCGCAAGCACCTCCCCGCAACCACACAAATCTCCTCCACTACTCGGGCCCGCTACCGTGCCAACAACTCAGGGATTACACGCCTAACTGACGTGTTCAATTCTACTTCACAGATATACTACACAAGTCTACTGTAAATACAGTCCAATGTAAATACAGTTCAATCCTTTTCAATATTCATTCTACATATAGTATACTCAACTATACATTACTACGACATGTAATATCCAATTACAATAGGGAGATAAAGATCATTACCTCGATATGCCCAAAATTATCCAAGATTATATGTCGATCCTGAGCAACGTTTAGCTCCTATTATGTACGCTCCAAGAAACCCTTAGAAGTTTCTACACAACTTCTACTTAATACTTCAACCAACTATGAAGATTTTCCTAGGGCTTCGTTTTGTGACTAAAGGATATAAAGTAGTAGTTCCGGGCTTTTAGTATAGAGGAAACTTTGGAATAATACAAGGTATTTTGGAATAGTAACTATACTAGAAGACAACTTTTCTACCAAGGGGTGTTTCGACGAGACAATAAGGCAAGGGGTTTGTTTCGACGAGCTTCTACTAAGGGGGAACTTTGGACGAGAACTACTAACAAGGGAGGATTTTGAGACTTTGTATGTGATTTTGTGGATGAAGAAGTCTTGCAATTAAGGGTGGTATTTATAGGCCCTCCAATGTCCAAGATTCAAGCAAATGTAGGGTGGATTTTTGGATCCATGTGATGGATGAAGTCTTCCAACCAAGTGTCCACCACAACCTTGGGACATATGTCCACCACAACATTGGGACATATGTCCCCCACAACAAAGAGCCATGGCCTCCACTAGCACACAAAAACGTCCCTACCTAACCCCACTATCCCAAAAAATTAACTTGCAAGACTTGACTTATTGACTTGGCCACCTTGCCCACCATTTCGTCCAACCATGCCACCTAAGGGTGCCACATGTCGCCCTCCTATTGGTCCAAAATATTTCATCTCTCGGAAAAAATCCGAAATCGGTTAAAATATTAAAAACGTAGAATTTGCTTCACAAGGTTCGGAATCTTTTCCGTCGAAAGTTCACAATTTCGTTCTTAACCTAATTAGGGTTTATACACTTGTACGTATGTCCTTACATACATACTCTGAAATACGGTGTAAATAACAGCCCACGAGTAATAGTCGACATAGTACGGTCGCATGCCTAATCCTCATCGTATAAGCATGGCCATGGGTAATAAAACAAATCCGGGAATCTAACCCGCATCCTGGTCACATGCCCCGGAATCTCACATCGTATAAGCATGTCCAAGGATCAATCATAATGGAAGCATACCCGTGGAATCCCACATCACTGTCGGTACGTCCAAGTAAACTTACAACAAGACAATCGGCCCTCCAACTGAGAGTCACGACAACGTAAACATATAATACTTGCACTCAAAGCTATCACAAGCAAACATAGGCAAGTTCATTAAACCTTTAGACTTCCATTTTTATAAACTCATGGCACTTTCGTTTCACACATAAAAATCCGGGAATTTAACCCAAGGTACTACGTGCTTACATACTTTTCAAAAGACTCCTTTTCATATAAAACCTCAAGATACTAACACCCGTAGTATCAAGGCTTGTTTACACCTTACCTAAGTCACTACACTTTTAGAAATACATTTTTCGGCTTCTAAATCAAGTGACTTCTTTCCTTAAAACTTAAGCAATTGATGCTTTTAAATCCATTTGCCTTTCTTTATTTCCAAAACATTTATCATTACTTAGAGTAAACCACTCTTTTAACTTTCCATAAAGCTATTATAACCCACTTCCCATAAAGTCGTTATACTAACTTTATACCTTAGGCAAATACATTTTTTTCTAACCAAGAGACTTATATTTTCGAAAACCAAGTATCGTATACTTTCAACATACTTCAAGTCTCTTATCTTTTAGAATCAAGTTTCGTAGTTCATAGTCCTAACACTTCATTACGTAAACTCTTTAAATTAAGCAACATATGCCTTATATGTGTGAATAGGTTATACTTGTTTATACTGATCTCATTAAAGCAACCATGATCTAGAAAATGTAATACACTTTTGTCTTATCTTCGCTTCTATGCAGATGGAGAATTCTACTTGTTTTAATATAATTTATCGTCATTACATTTTCCTTTATTAACGCTGCAATGGCTTGTTCGATACTTATTCTCATTCGTGCCGTAAATTAGCCAAGTCAACTTGGCTCCAAACACCTCCTAACGACCCTTACCAACATCCCCCATAAGACTTGGTAAGAACTTAGGATAACTCAGACATAACATTTACATAGAGTAAATCAACATACATACTTCTTAACTTCTAAGAGTAGAAGGAAACATGAAATAATACCACATGTACATTCCATACATAGAATCATGTCAAAAGAAGGAAGAGGTTCACATACCTCGCGACGATTATCGACAAATAGCAAAATGCTCCAAAGTACTTCAACCTTGATAGTTTTTCCATACTTCATGTAGAATACGCTATACTTGGTACTTCAACCTAATTTGGCCATATTACGTCCATTATCCTCTAGCTTCGAACGTAGAATATTCTAAGTGCAAAGTCACTAAATTTTACGGAAAAACGGACAGCACTTCCTTTGTTTCTACATACTTTGACACCTATTTCAAGGCCGAATACAATAACCAAACACGCCACATTTAAGGCTCAACAACGTAGTTAACACAGGGGATTACACGCCTACAAGACGTAAAATTCCGCCCACAATTGATATCAAACTAGTCCACAATACAATGCCATTTTCGCCAAAAGGTGCAACAACTTATCAAACTTTCCAATTCCTTTTCAATCCAAGTTCTTAGGTCAACATGTTATATAGTCAAAAACAACTTCAACAACTATAATTTCCTTCTTTATATAACATATGACAACTTAACTAGTAACCAACTTGCATTAAAATCTTAGGGCTAACATACTAGTTTTCGGATTATGGTTCAAACAATCAATCCACTTATCAAACTTCATACTAACTACCTCATGCTTGCTCATATCCATAGATACAACAATAAGTAATCTTAATTACTAACACGACAAGAATTATACCTTAACAAGCCCTTAATCTTTCCAAGATTCAAAGTCGCTCTTAGCAATTCTTAGCTCCTTTCCTTATGTTCCAATCCGCTCCAAGCACTCCTGTAGTTCATGAAGAACTCATCTTCAAGTTCCAACTTCAAAGTCAAGAACTCTTAAGTTTCCGCCATGACTAATACGAAAACGCCACTTTTTCGAAATCTTTCTATTGAGATAACCTTACAATACTCTTAGGAACCTTGGGTTTAAGTCTTGTGAATTATCATCCACAATAAAAAAAATTCTTCAAAAATAGGCCTAAAGCCGAGAGCCCTCCCTTTGTTCTTCAATATTTTCTTGAAATATGACTAAGTGTGGAACTAGTCTTGCTACTAGTATGTATTTATAACACTACGAGGGTCAAGACTTAAACAAATGGGTGGCTAAGATGAGTTTCACTAGGATCGCCCACGCGCCCTTTGACAAGTCAACAAAATCAAGCTACAAGACTTATCATCCATAATGGTCAAATGACCATTTTACCCTTGCATTAATTCGACCAAGCCACGTGGAGGGTGCCACGTGTCGCCTCCCATTCGTCCATAAAATTCTCAGAACCTCGTGGGCCCCACAAAACGTAAAATTCTCTGGGCCCCTACACGACCAAATCCAGAAATAAATTTCCATAATGAAAATACATTCCATAATCCTCAATTAATGCATTTTGAGAATCCAATTCTCCTCAACGAACATTTTTCCTTTCCGACGCTCTAAGATTTTTCGTTTAAAAACAATTCTTCCTTTCGTACCCTTTTCAAGTCTTGTATTCCTTACTTACATTCTCTTAAACATGTCCTGGAGTTACGGGGTGTAACATTCTTCCCCCCTTAGAAACATTCGTCCCCGAATGTTCTTTCGGAGTCCAATCTAATTAGATAGCGACATAGTCTCCTTTTACTACACCCTTCTTACAACATATGCCACCCATGGCCACATAACAATACTTATACTAAAATGTCTACCTTGGCACTCACGAAGCCAACTAGCCCATACTCATAATGACCTCAAAGTCCATCATAATCATCTCAACTAGGTCTACTTGAGTCTGACGACTGTATCATTGTCACGACCCATTCCGGGCCCGTGACCATTATGGATGATAAGTCTTGTACCAAAGCCCAACCTCTTTTAAAACAACCCAAGAAAATTCAAGTCCAAATTCAGTTTCGGATACGGGCTCCACAACTCAACATCAAACAAAATCAACCACCAAGCCCAAAACTACTTCAAAGCCCACAACCTCTAAGAACCCTCTACCAAAATCGCTTAAAATGCCTTTTCCTTTCCTCCTCAACCTCAGACATTAAATAAAGCCTCATCGACATTCCTTCCAATAAGACTACCACCAAATCTTTGGACCGATAGTGACGTGAGGAAGCGGGGTGAGAAAGATGGATATGTTTCACAGATTCTTCACACAAGCTATCAAAAGTTCGAGATCGTAACCGTGAAGCCTTTGATCAGGAAATGGAAAGTGATGGTGAATTCTATGGTATGACAAATTTTGAAGATGTCTTAAGGAATTCCGACATGATTATTTCCTCCACAGAAGATAGACAGGATTGGGCCATGGAACCGTATGAACCTGAACCAAGACCGCTTGCTATTGATGAAGGTGTGGAAGAAGATATACTTGATGATGAGGAGCTTCAAATAGCACTTGGTCACATGTTTCAGGGAGTCCCTGATGCAGCGGATATATTTGCTGAGATGAGGAGTATCGAGGAAGCAATACCCAGAGCTAACACAGAAGCTGAGTCTTCAACAGCACAGCAACAACGGCAAGGCAAACAAGCTAGAAAGCCGACAATCCCATTGGCAGTAACCACAAGATCAAAGAAAAAATGATTTTATATCAGGGATTATTAGATGAAGAGGAGGACAAGGTACTTGGGATTGAAGATTTTATAAGTACAGAGTTTAGAGCTTCTAGCTTTGTGCTTGTATTATTACTCTACCTTAGTATCATCATTTGTAACATCATTATAGAGTGCATTATAAACTCTATGATGATCATAGCTTATCTTATCTTGGCTTCGTCCTTCTTTTTACATTCGGGATAGACCTATGCTTCGCCTAGATAGGAATAGCAGGTGAAGTAAAGGGCTATCTCTTTACTTGTTTGTATTTCCCTCTGGGCCCCATTTCATTTCTGTTATTAATAAAAAACCTGGGCCTACGTGCCTGGATGATTATTCAAAAAAAAAAAAAAAAAAAATACCTCATGCTTGCTAATATCCATAGCTACAACAATAAGTAATCTTAATTACTAAAACGACAAGAATTATACCTTTACAAGCCCTTAATCTTTCCAAGATTAAAAGTCGCTCCTTAGCAATTCTTAGCTCCTTTCCTTATGTTCCAATCCGCTCCAAGCACTCCTTAGAAGCCTATGAAGAACTCATCTTCAAGTTCCAACTTTAAAGTTGAAGAACTCCTTAAGTTTCCGCCTTGCGACTAATACGAAAACGCCACTTTTCCGAAATCTTTCTATTGAGATAACCTTACAATACTCTTAGGAACCTTGGGTTTAAGTCTTGTGAATTATCAACCACAATTGCAAAAAAAAAATCTTCAAAAATAGGCCTAAAGCCGAGAGCCCCCTCCCTTTGTTCTTCAATATTTTCTTGAAATATGACTAAGTGTGGAACTAGTCTTGCTACTAGTATGTATTTATAACACTATGGAGGGTCAATACTTAAACAAATGGGTGGCTAAGATGAGTTTCACTAGGATCAAGCCCATGTGGCCCTTTGACAAGTCAACAAAATCAAGCTACAAGACTTATCATCCATAATGGCCAAATGACCCTTTTACCCTTGCATTAATTCGACCAAGCCATGTGGGAGGGTGCCACGTGTCGCCCTCCCATTCGTCCATAAAATTCCGTAACCCTCGTGGGCCCCACAAACGTAAAATTCTCTGGGCCCCACACGACCAAATCCGTAAAATAAATTTCCATAATGAAAATACATTCCATAATCCTCAATTAATGCATTTTGAGAATCCAATTCTCCTCAACGAACATTTTTCTTTTCCGACGTTCGGAAGATTTTTCGTCGGAAAAACAATTTTTCCTTTCGTACCTTTTTCAAGTCTTGTATTCCTTACTTACATTCTCTTAAACGTGTCCTGGAGTTACGGGGTGTAACACTAGTCTTGCACTAGTAGTTAGTATATATAATTAAATCAAGGGCTAGGATTAATCCAAATGGAAGGCTAGGATATGGTCAATTATCTCAAGCTATATTGACTACGAGACTTAGTCAATTTTATCAATCCAAAATTGGCTACACTTTGCCATTGATTTCGTCCATCATGATCCATGTGGAGGGTGACACGTGTCGCCCTTCCATTGGTCCATAAAATTTCGTTTCCCGAAATTTCCATAATTGGTCAAAATATCGGAAACCTCGTGGGCCCCACAAAACGTAAAATTTCTCGGGTGGGCCCCATGTATCCAATTCTGAAAATAAAATTTCATAATTCCGATAAATTCTAAAAGTCTCAAATAACAAATTTGAGAACCCAATTCTCATCAACGAACAATTTCCCTTCCCGAGGTTCGGACGATTTTTCCTTTGGAAAACAATTCTTTCGTTCAAAATTTTTAGGTCTTGTGTTCTCCCGTCTATTCTCCTATAAATGTCCTGGAATTTCGGGGTGTAACACTTATTATCTCCCATTATCAATATGTCATCAACATATATAATAATGAAGACAATACCCTCATCCTTGCGTTTGATATAAACACAAGGATCCTCTTTGCTTCTGACGAAATTAAAAGATTTGATAGCCTCGTCAAAGCAAATGTTCCAACTCCTAGAGGCTTGCTTAAGCCCATAAATAGACTTATGTAGCCTGCACACAGCATTTGGTCTGGACTCGGATTAAAAACTCTTAAGTTATTTCATATACACTTCCTCAATTAGATTACCATTGAGGAATGCAGTTTTGACGTTCATCTGCCAAATGTCATAATTTTAATTTGGAGCTATAGCAAGCAAAATTCGAATATACTTTATCTTAGCCACCGGTGAAAAGATTTCATCATAATCCACGCCAGGACGCTGAGTAAAACCTTTAGCCACTAGTCTAGCTTTATAATTCTGAACCTTTCCAGATGCATCAATCTTTTTCTTGAAGACCCATTTGCATCATATGGGTTTAACCTGTTACACCCCGTATTTACAGGACATGTTTTAAGAACGTACGTGAGAACTAAAAAATGTTAAGATTTGAGACTTGTAAAAATTTATCGGAATTATGGAATTGTCGGAAAACGAATATTGTGACGAATGGGCGGGCGACACGCGCACCCCTTATGGTTGCCTTGGACGAAATGGGACATGGCCAAAATAGTCATTGACTATAGTCTTAAGATGACAAGTCTTGCAAGTAGTGAGCTTGAGAAAATTGACTTAGTCAATGGGTCCACAAGGCTTGATATTTAAGAGAACCTCTTCCAAGCCACCCATTTGTACACATCTTGACCCTCCATGTTACTATTTAATACTACTAGTAGCAAGACTAAGTCCAACACTTAGAAAAAATTTCTAGAATTTCAAGAACAACAAGAGTTGCTCTCGGGTTCATGCCCCTTTGAAAAGAAATTTTTTTGTTTCTTGTCCATTAAGCTCCACACTTTAAACCAAGGTTCATGAGTGTATTGTAAGTGTATCTCAATAGAAAAATCCCGGAAAAAGATAGTTTTCGTATTAGTCGCAAGGTGAAAACCTAGTTACTTTTTTAGGTTTTGTTTGGAAGATTGAAGATAATTTGTTTGGATTACAATTTGGTCGTTTATTAAAATCGTCGCATGTTGCTTACTTGAAGATTATAGTAGTTATAATCGATTGCGACTTGATATCATTTATGCTAACAACTTGGATTGAAATGGAATTGGATAAGAATTGGTGTTATTGTACTCAATGTGGCCGAATTGGACTAGTAGTTTGTATTAGTTTGATATCGTTTGTGGGGCGGAATTTTACACGTCTAGTAGGCGTGTAATCCCCTATTGATTAATTGCATTGATTGGGCCTTAAATGTGGCGTGTTTGGTTATTGAATTCGGCCTTGAAAAAGGTGGCAAAGTAAGTAGAAACAAAGGAGGTGTTGTCCGATTTTCCGTAGAATTTAGCGACTTTACACTTATAATATTCTACGTTTGAAGTAGGGCGTTAATAGACGTATTGTGGATATTATAGGTTGACATACTATGGGCGGGATTTTGTACTTGGCAAGTGGTTTGACCCGAAGAGGTATGTAGAACTTTCCTATCTTTTGAGCATGACTAGTTGCACGTATATAGTACGGTAGACGTACAAGACCTTGATATCCTTTACTAGTTTTATGAATAGTCAAGTCGGGTGAGTTAGGAGAATAACTCACTTCTTTGAAAGTATTAAGGATATCTTAAGTTTTATTAAAGTTAAGGGACTTGAAGAGTTTTAAAGTATGTGATACTTGTTTCGTTTTAAACGTATAAGTCCCTTGGATAGGAAATTGTATTTGACTAAGGTATAAAGTGAATATAACGACTTTATGGGAAGTTGGTTATATTAGCTTTATGTAAAGATAAATGAAGATAAATGACTTGATTTAATGAAAGGCAATTTGATTTTAAGGCATCAATTGGCTAAGGTTCTATAAGAAAAGGGGTCACTTGATTTAGAAACCTAACTTTATTTCTAAAGGTATTGTGACTTGTCTTGACAAGTAATTTTGACTTGATACTACGGTTAATAGTATCTTGGAAGCTTTATACGAAAAAGAATCATTTTTAAAAGAGTGGAAGTATGTAGCACTTTGGGTTAAATTCCCGGATTTTTATAAAAGACATGCTAGTGCCTTAAGTAAACTAAAATGAGAGTGTATATGAATAAAGCTAATAAGAAGTTAGGGGGATTTCTTAACTTGCTTATTTATTGTATAATAAGACGGTAGTGCTTATGTTATGTATGATGGTCGTTTGAGCTAGGGTAAGAGTATAAATGAGGGGCAAGCCCCAAGACGTTATACCACCTTCTCCAGGGTAAGAGTATGAATGAGGGGCAAGCCCCAAGATCATCATACCACCTTCTTCAGGGTAAGAGTATAAATGAGGGGTGAATCCCCAAGATCGTTATACCACCTGTTCCGTGGATTTGCTACCCACGATGCGAGGAATACCTCATGCGAGTCCTATGGGATTATACGGGTGAAATAGTCCCATGCAGGCGGGTACAGCCTATGCGAGGAATACCTCATGCGGGTCCACACGACCTATACGGGTGAAATAGTCCCAGGAGTAGGATTGCTTAATGATACTGTGGGCGGATGGTCCTGCTTTGATCGTGAGCTTCCTATTTTTATGTTGTACGTATACTCTTGGTTACTCTCATTGTTAGTAAGGCATTGTGTACTGTAATTTTATTATCATACATGTCTCCGGCTTTGTTTTAAACTTATGATGTAATTACGATTTTCCGGTTTACATACTTAGTACATATTGTCGACCCCCTTCCTGGCCGCTCACGCCGCAGTGGGGGTAGCGGTGGATCCTCATTCAGGATCACTTATCGACGTCGAAGCTCCATTTCTCCTGAGGCTTGTCTTTTAGTACGATCTTCCCCGATGTTGTAGATTTATGTACATTCGTGGTACGACGGCCCCGCCCCGCCACGCTTGTTATTCCTGAGGTCAGTAGTCACATGTTGTGGTTTGTAAGAACCGAGTTGTACGCTTTGATTTTGATTATGCATATTTTATGGAAAGCGACCTTATCGCCAGCTTTGTGATATTTTGTCTAAACATGTTGTATGTTGTGTATGTTCACGCTATTCTCTCGATGTATACAGAACGGGTGCCTGTAGGGCACCGCGCCCCGGCCTGGTCGTGACAAAAGTGGTATCAAGCGATTAGTCCTCGGAAAGTGTCTACGCACCGTGTCTAGTAAGTCTTGATTATCGGTGTGTTGTGCACCACATCTATAATCGTGAGGTCAGACATTTAGGATTGGTTTCATTCTTCTCTCTCGAGATCGTGCAGCAGAGTCGCCTTATTAGGTTGAATCCTCTCCGGCCTATTCTTATGAAATGATTATGCCTCCACGACTGCGGCCCAGAAGGCAAGGCAAAGCAGGAGGCGCTAGCGGTACTACTATTCCCGAGGTAGGCGGGTGGCGAGTTCAACCACGCCGTTAGATAGAGAGCCGAGAGCAATAGCTCCAGAGGTTTGCAGAGCCTCCACCCCACACCGAGTCGAGTAGAGACTACGGAGCAGATCCGCTATTGACCAAGATAGTAGCAGGCGGCAAGCGACAGAGCGGCGCAGCTAACCCAGAGCCGATGGGCCATGGATTCGGGATTTTTTGCGTTGTCATCCGCCCGCGTTGTATGGTTCGAGGTCTGAGGCGCATCCGCAGGAGTTCATTCGGCAGCCTACGGACTATGCAGTTCTTAGGGCTTTGAGACGTAGTTCAGCATGCTAGCCTTCACCGTTACGCGATATCGTTGAACTGTTCGAGTCGCTGAGCTGTCGAGAGGTGAGGATGCTCTTCCAATTTGGGGGAGGAGTTTACAGAGGCCTTCATGGATCATTTTTGCCTCCCGAGATGAGGAGAGCCCGTAGATAGATTCTTGACCTTGAGGCAGAATGGGAGGACTATCAGGGAGTGCAGCCTGGAGTTTGACTCCTTGGCCAGGCATGCGCACACTATTGTAGCTGACATGGCGGATGGAGTTCATCATTATGTGATGGGGCTAGACCGTCATATGATTATCGATGCTGGGGTGGCTCTTCACCCGGATGGACATTGCCGGGCAGCGATGTATGTGCATGGGATAGAGGATAGAGAGAGGAGGATCGATTGACTCGAGCCACCAAGAGGCCGGGCAGCGAGGTCTCAGGGCAGTTTTCGAGGCGGACAGCCTCAGCAGCAGACTAGGTCCACATTCCAGCCAGCACAGAGTGCTCCTTCACGGTTTTCTGGCAGGAGGTCTGATCAGCCAGGTCATTCGAGAGCGAGTCGGGCTCCGGGACTTCGGAGTTTCGGGAGGCGTAGCCGTCGCGTCGAGACCACCCACATCTCGGTGTGCTCGTCATGCGGTAGGTCTCACCAGGCGAGTGTCCCATGGCTCCGGAGCTTGTTACTCTTGTGGCGCAGGCCATTTGAGAGAGATTGTCCGTCTGAGGCGGCATGGGTGGTGCGGTGCGGCGGGGATCGATTGCAGGTCTTCCTTCTTACGTGGTTATGTGCCGGGGCGTGGTACTCAGGCCGCGGTAGAGGTCGTGGTGGTGGTTCCAGTTCTAGCGGTCCACAGAACCGCATATATTCATTAGCCAACCGCCAGGATCAGGAGGCTTCCCCTGACGTCGTCACAGGTACATTATTGATTTCATATTGTGACGTTTATGCTTTGATAGATCCAGGTTCTACCTTGTCCTATGTGTCCCCTCTTATTGCTGGTAGAATCGGGATAGAGCCGGTGTCGATAGAGCCTTTTGAGGTAGCTACGCCAATGGGTGATTCGGTGTTAGCTGAGCGGGTGTATAGAGGTTTTCCGGTGTTTATTTACAGTCGTCAGACCCTTTCAGACTTGATAGAGTTGGAGATGACGGATTTTAATGTCATTATGGGTATGGACTGGTTGGCTTCTTGTTATGCCAACGTTATTCGTAGACAACAGTTGGTTCGGTTCCAGTTTCCTGGCGAGCCAGTTATCGAGTGGAGGGGCAACACAGCGTCGCCGAGGGGTAGGTTTATTTCTTACCTCAAGGCTAGGAAGATGGTGCAGAAAGGGTACATCTATCATCTGGTGCGAGTATTTGATACAGAGGCTGAGGTGCCAGTTCTTCAGTCAGTGCCAGTGGTTAGGGAGTTTCCAGATGTGTTCCCAGATGATCTTCCGGGCATCCCTCCTGAGAGGGAGATTGAGTTTTGTATTGACACGTTGCCAGACACTCGACCTATTTCCATTCCGCCATACAGGATGGCACTTTCGAGTTGAGGAGTGAAGGACCGGTGAAAGATTTCTTTGGAAAAAGGCTTTATCAGGCCTAGTGTTTCTCCCTGGGGAGCGCCGGTTTTATTTGTGAAGAAGAAGGATGGGACGCTGCGTATGTGTGTTGATTACAGGCAGCTGAATAAGGTAACCATCAAGAATAGGTACCCCCTCCCCAGGATTGATGATTTGTTTGACCACCGCGAGTGCGAGGTGTTTCTCCAAGATAGACACTGCGGTCAGTTATCATCAGTCGAGTTCGAGAGGCGAGATATCCCAAAGATCGCATTCGGGACCGGTATTGTCACGACCGAACCGGGCGTGGTCGTGCCTTACCCCGGGCACCCTAGTGATACAACATCAGAGTAATCAGCGGAACATAAAACACATACATGAAACCAATGTAAGAAGACAGTGAAATAAGAAGACAGGCTAACCAAAAACGGTTACCGTCAGTACATATAAATAACAATTTGAACAGTTACATCCCTTTCTACAACTCTGCCCACGACAGTACTACAGACCTCTAAGAATGATATGACAACAACGACGGGACAGGGCCCCGTCATACCCCTGAATGTGCTTCACCTACAACAACAGGGGACTATACCAAGATAAGCCTCCGGAGGAACGGAGCTTCTCGAACGCTGAACTGTGACCCTAAGAGCGAGGATCAACGACTGGTGTACCCTGCGCGGCATGACGCAGGCCCAGAGGTCAAGACAACGGTACCAAGTATGGCGAAAATAAATACTATAAATGAAATCATAGTAGTCTATACAGAGCGGAGACATGTATGATAACCAAACTACGATTCACAATAAATAAGCGATCATGTCGTGACTCACGCCTCAAGTCATCACTCAAATATAACAATGGGTCTCACGCCCACAACATCAATCGTGCGTGGAACACATTCCTCACCGCCGTGATATGATATAAAACCAAGGAACACACATGAACACGTGTCCCACTGTGTTATAATAAAACCGTCTGGGGTAAGTGCGAAGGCATAGCCTACTACTAAAGCCACAAGTACCAACAATGTCATAAACTGTATCATGAGATCTGTCTGCATCGTCACATGATCAAAGCCGCCACTCGCCGCAGATCTAATGTCGCGTCTAGCCACGAACTTCCCGCACTCCGCGTAGGCCAATCTCTTCGCCCGCATGAGGTATAACCCGCATCGTCGGTAGCTACTCCCGTTCTGCTCGACTTCGCGATCCGCGTGGCCACGGACCGCGTGCCCATAAAGGGCCGACACTAACTCGAACTCTCGTAGCTCCGCATAGATCACCTAGACCCGCATGAGGTATTTTCAATCATAGGTCACTAGACGCTGAGTCTACCCGCGTGGTGCGACAACCTCCGGAAATAAGTCAAGGTGAGTGGTACACTACTATCATAACGACTGATAGTTCACAATCAAGGGAACCCCTTTACACAAACATCACAAGATACTAACACACGTAGCATCCTAACATGTTTACTTATCAAAGCAATAAGAAAGTATTACAAGGCTATCACAAACCAATACAATCAAGTTATTCACACAAGGTACTTTCTACTAACAAGTTCGGGTATCTAACCCCAAAGTATTTCATACATTAACTCTTTAAAAGATACGTTACTTTCACAAAAGTCACACAATACCCGTAGTATATGAAAATAGAGTGATTATCTTTTGAAGTAAATCAAAACACTTACCTTTGTAAAATCAAGTAACAACATTATTTTCCAAACGTCCAAGTTTGCCTAATTTCAAATGTTCACGTTTCTTATTTTAGAAAGGTTTCGTAGTTCATCGTCTTATTCATTTAAGAATATAATTCTCTTTTAAACCATCTGAGAAACATAAGCCTTATATGTGAGTAGGATATTCTTGTTTATAACAATCTTATTACAGCAGCCATGATCTAGGAAATATCATTTTGTCTCATCTTAGCTTCTATGCAGATGGAAGTTTCTACTGGTTTTAATAATACTTAATCTGTTAAAACATTTCCTTTTATTAACGCTGCAGTGGTTTGTCGATACACATTCTGATTTCCGAAATCAGTAAAACATTCTTAAGCCGTTATACCTAACTTCCCATAAAGCTAGTATAACTCTTAAGTTTTCAAAAACCAAGTATTTCTCTTCTTTCAGAATGATTCAAAAATCTTTTGAAATACTTCAAGTTCTTTATTATCACATAACCAGTCAGTTATAGTTCAAATCAGTTACCTTTTAAAAAGCCACAAGTATTTTCTTACCTACATAAAGCTGTTATAACCAACTTCCCATAAAGCCGTTATAACACTTTATGTTTTAGACCAATCAAATACATTTAACACATGTACGTCTACCGTACTACATAGTTACACACATATCATGCTAGAAGAGATAGGAAGAGGTTCACATACCTCGCGACGATTATCGACTAATAGCAAAACGCTCCAAGTACCTCAAACCGCCGGCTACTCCTTAAGCCAAGTAGATCGCGCCACGCATAGTACTTCCACCTATAAGGCCACAAGGCGCTTATTAACATTTAGATCTCTTCGTAGAACATTCTACAGAAAATTCGTGAAGACTCCCCATGGCAGCGTAAATCTCCTCCTCTATTGGGGCGGCTACCAAGCCAACCAGTGGGGTTATACGCCTAATCCGGACGCACAATTCTACCTCACGAAAAGCTACACAAGTCTGCATGTAATACACTATGTAATTACAGTTCAGCACTCTTCTTTCGAAAAGGTTTCTTATTATTCAGGCTTAAGTCCAAAGACATTGCCGATAACAACGTTCAGTTCTATATATAGTATACTTCAACTATATAGTCTAACAATCATGTAATTTCCAATTACAATAGAGGGACAAGATATTTACCTCGATAAGCCCATAATTATCCAAGTATAAAGTCGATCCTGGGCAACGTTTAGCTCCAACTCCGTGCGCTCCAACCCGCTCTAAACCACCCTTAGAAGTTCTAACCAACTTCTACATACTACTCCAACTAACTATGGAGATTTTTCTTAGGGTTTCGTTTACGTGGATCGACGGAAAGTATAATAGTATAACTGGGCTTTTAGTATAGGTATAACCTTAGAATACTACAAGGTATACGGCTAAGGTAATTTGGGCATTATAACAATACTTTTGAGAGTATTTCTACCAAGAGGGGGGGTATTTATACGAGACAACACCACAAGGGGGGGTGTATACCCCTCGGCCTACCCCACTAGGGGGGGTACTCTCGGCCAAGGGGGGGGGGGGAGGACTCTCGGCCAAAGGGCCTTCTCAAAGGGGGAGGGGGGTGTTGGACGAAACACCACACAAGGAGAGGGAGGATTTTAACACTTTAGGAAATTTAGGAATGGATGAAGAAGTCTTCCAAAGGGGGGTATTTATAGGACAAGCCAAGGCCAACCAATGGCCAAGATCTTGTGTCACGACCCGTTCCGGGGCCCGTGACTGGTGCCTTACCCCGGGCACCCTAGTGATACAACATCAGAGTAATCAACGGAACATAAAAACACATACCTGAAACAGGTGAAGTACAAAACGATGTCGAGGAAAACTTGCCGCCCGGCGTATATAAATAACAACTCTTACAAATGAGCAGTTTAATCCTTTTTACAAACCACAGCCACAACAAGATTACTGCACTCTAAGAAATGATGCGACAACAATGGCGGGACAGGGGCCGCCATACCCGAATGTAAATACCTACAACGGCGGACTATACCAAGATAAGCCTCCGAGAAACGGAGCTTTCCCAAACGCCGAATCGTGACCCTAAGAGCGAGGATCAACGATCGTGTACCTTTACTGCGGCATGAACGCAGCCCGGCGAGGTCGATAACAGTACCAAGTATGTGAAATCAAAATAGATATCGTAAATGAAATCATAGTCGTCTATATAAAGCAGAGACATGTATGATAAAAACTACGATTCACAATAAATAAGCGCCATGTCAAGTCGTGACTCATGCCTCAAAGTTATCACAATACAACCGTACGGGGCAAGTACGAAGGCATAGCCGACTACTAAGACCCACAGTACCAAAATACCACAAACTGTATCCCGAGGTCTTTCTAGACCGCACCACATGATCGAAGCTGGCCACTCGCCCGCAATATCAATGTGCGCGTCTATCCCTGGAACTCTCGCAGCTCCGCATAGGTCACACACGAACCCGCATGAGGTATTCCTCGAATCATGGTCCTGCATCACCGAGGTATACCCCGCGTCGAGGCGCTTAACCCCGGTATCCACCTAGGCTCCGCGAACCCGCATAGTCTCAAAAGACCGCATAGTCTCGATAGACCGCATAGGAATCCCCGTCGTGCTAAACACCCGAATGATCAATCCCGAGCTACCGACCGCGTAGTCACAAGGACCGCATAGGCCGTAAAGACCGCATCGGGTGACAAGCCCTCGGTATAAGTCAAAGGGGTATGTGATATAATCATAGTACAACGGGCTTAACGTTTAACAACGTAAGCACAACAAGAATGACCACCTTACATCACGATCACACAAGATACTAACACACGTAGCATCCTAACATGTTTACTTATCACATCAACAAGAAAGTATTTACAAGGCTATCTCAAACCAACACAATCAAGCTATTCACACAAGGTACTTTATGCTAACAAGTTCGTATCTATCCCCAAAGTACTTCATACATTAAATCTTTAAAAGATACGTTATTTCACAAAACCACGCACAATACGTAGTATATAGAGTGATTATCTTTTTAAAGTAAATCAATTACTTCTCTTTGTAAAATCAATTAGCAACATTCTTTTCCAATGTTCAAGTTTGCCTAATTTCCAATGTTCACGGTTCTTATTTTAGAAATGTTTCGTAGTTCATAGTCTTATTCATTTAAGAATATAATTCTCCTTTAAACAATCTGAGAAACATAAGCCTTATATGTGAGTAGGATATTCTTGTTTATAACAATCTTATTACAGCAGTCATGATCTAGAAAATATCATTTTGTCTCATCTTAGCTTCTATGCAGATGGAAGTTTCTCCGGTTTTAATAATACTTAATTAGTCAAAACATTTCCTTTTATTAACGCTGCGTTGGTTTGTCGATACATTCTGATTTCCGAAATCAGTAAAACATTCTTAAGCCGTTATACCTAACTTCCCATAAAGCTAGTATAACTCTTAAGTTTTTTAAAACCCAAGTATTACTTCAAGTTCTTTATTAACAAATAACGAGCCAGTTATAGTTCAAATCACTACCTTTTAAAACCACAAGTATTTTCTTACCAACATACAAATTGTTATAACTAACTTCCCATAAAGCCGTTATAACACTTTATGTTTTAAACCAATCAAATACATTTAGCACATATGCGTCTACCGTACTACATAGTTCACACATATCATGCTAGAAGAGATAGGAAGAGGTTCACATACCTCGCGGCGAGTATCGACTAATAGCAAAACGCCCAAGTACTTCAAACCGCTTTCTACTCCTTAGCCAAGAGATCGCGCCATACGTAGTACTTCAACCTATAAGGCCAGGCGCTTATTAACATTTAGATCTCTTCGTAGAACATTCTACGTAAAATTCGGCACCTCCCCACACAGCGTAAATCTCTCCTCTATCGGCCGCCATCAAGCCAACCGGGGGTTCATACATCTAACCGGACGTGCACAATTCTACCTCACAGAAAAGCTACACAAGGTCTACTGTAATACAGTCCTATGTAAAAACAGTTCAGTACTCTTCTTTCGAAAAGGTTTCTTATTATTCAGGCTTAAGTCCAAAGACATTGCCGACAACAACGTTCAGTTCTATATATATAGTATACTTCAACTATATAGTCTAACAATCATGTAATTTCCAATTACAATAGAGGGACAAGATATTTACCTCGATAAGCCCATAATTATCCAAGTATAAAGTCGATCCCAGGCAACGTTTAGCTCGACTCGAAAGCGCTCAACCCGCTCTAAACCACCCTTAGAAGTTCTAACCAACTTCTACATACTACTCCAACTAACTATGGAGATTTTTCTTAGGGTTTCGTTTTTGTGGTGACGGAAGTATAATAGTATAAGCTGGCTTTTCGTATAGGTATAACCTTAGAATACTACAAGGTATACGGCTAAGGTAATTTGGGCATTATAACAATACTTTTGAGAGTATTTCTACCAAGAGGGGGGGTATTTATAAGAGACAACACCACAAGGGGGTATACCTCGCCTACCCCACTGTGGGGTACTCGGCCAAGGGGAGGGGAGGACTCTCGGCCAAGGGCCTTCTCAAAGGGGAGGGGGTGTTGGGACGAAACACCACAAGGAGAGGGAGGATTTTAACACTTTAGGAAATTTAGGAATGGATGAAGAAGTCTTCCAAAGGGGGGTATTTATAGGACAAGCCAAGGCCAACCAATGGCCAAGATCTTGCCAAGTGCAAGGCAAGTGTAGGGCCAAGATCTTGCCAAGTGCACCTTATCCATCTACCACAAAAATATCCTACCAACCCCTTGACCAAACAAGGCCAATTGGTCCCACTTGTACGCCACGCGTGCTCCAATGAGAGGGTGACATGTGTAACCCTCTTGTTGGTCCAAAATGTTTCGTCTCTCGGAAAAATCCGAAAAAATTAAAAATGACATAGCCGGAATTTTCCCTACGAAAGCTGTGGAAACGTTTCGTCGAAAAACGACTCTAACCGGGTGTTGTGCACAAAATAATTCGGCCAAGCCACTTTAAAAGCCCAAACTTTTCTACGTACGTCCTTACGTACATACTCTGGAAATACGGGGTATAACATTCTCCCCTCCTTAGAAACATTCGTCCCGAATGTTCCTTCTAAGTCTCAAAACAAACGTGAGCCAGTATAGTCTTCACTACTATACTTACGAGAACAATCACGCCACACGTAGCCCACGAAACACCCGCAAATACCTCCATCCAAGTCCACGAGGAAACACCTCTAACATTACCACAAACACCTCTCTGGGTCTAAAATATACTTCCTTCGTGACCTTCTCTTTACAAAAGAAATGATCACATCTATCTTGCCATACATGCTCGCTTCTCCCTTTACTCGTCGTGATACCACTTTTGTCACTTTGTCGCGAGGTTCTAGTGTCACTCGGCGACCCGACAAATGGTACCGGGCCGCATGCGATCCACGAGGTATCGTGACACTCGAACTCTTACCACATTTAAATCGCTTGGTTTCCAAAACTCGGGGTTACTATATCTAACGTGGTCATCATCAACTGGAAACACTCTGGATGGATCTCCGATACTTTCCCGATCATAACAATACGAAAGACCGGACGTACTGCCTCCTAAGTCGGACGGCAAAGCTAACATATAGGCAACCGCCTATTCTTAAAATGAACTCAAAAGGTCCCAAAGTATCTAGTGCTAAGTTCCCTCTGTTTTCAAAAACTAGTAACACACAACCCGGTGTGGTACTTTCAAGAAAGACGGACCGTCACAGAACTCTGGCGTCGTCGCCGATTATCCGCACGAATCCTCCGAGCCGCGAACCTCTTCTAGACAAGCTTTACCTATCCACTGCTGGAACAAGCTGAACCAACTATCTCGAATCTTGCCAACATCAAACCAATCGGCCGCGACTTACACATCCGCCCCTACAAGGCTTCATAAGGCGACATCCGAACACCGAAATGGTAGCTTAAACACTCTCCTCCACGGAGACAACAATCCCACAACTACCGCAAATCCACACCGCCCGAGGCGAATGCGGTCTGAGACTCACTGAGTCCTTAACCTGCTGGTAAAACTTCCGAAACAAAACAGCCGTGCCACAGGCTCCATGCTGTCATAAGGTGAAGGTAGGCACCCGCGCAGCCTTACAACCTTCTCGATAAAATCAACACCGCCAGTAAACGGTCTTTTCTAGAAGACAAGGCGGTGACCTCCTCGACCATCGGTCGAATCGTCCACGAATTTGTCTGTTGGTTAACTAAACTTGGGCCTAACACCCTCGTGACCCTACCACAAGGCGGGACCACCACTGACCGCCCCCACCATACATGCCGCGGGTTGACCCAACGCGTGGCCTCAACCCGACCCGAACGCGCAAACGCTAGCTCCCGAAGGAAAACTCTCACTAATCACGTTACGAAAACCTAGCGGTCTTCTTAGCTCAACTACCCTCTTTCATTCCACACTACTCGGGACTTATCCCACAAACATAACTCACGCGTGCACTATGCACTCCTATAAAGGTCAAACATAAACAATACATCTTTTACTCGAGATGGCCTTACCTCTAAGGTTTCCACGTATAACACTCTAAGGCTCACACTTTCTCTATCCCCAATCTTCCCTACTAACCATGATTTCTAATCACAAATTACACATCGCTATCGAACATAGCACTTAAGATATACTACTCATCTCCTCATGCGTACTAATCTCTGTAGGGTTAAGGATAAACTGTATCTTTGCTCCACTCTCTTAAGTCGTTCTAATCAAACCTGCCGTAGGCGTAGCTAAGGAAGGTGGCGACTACCCATCGATCACGAAGGCTAAGTCCTCCTACAAGGACACTCTTTCGACATCGACCACGGCGGCCGTAGCTACAAAAAGTACCAACAAAAAGACGACATTCCCGGGATGGCGTGCATCGCAATGAACGGAAGCCACAGAGTTCGACCAACTCCTGCGCACCGAACATCACGAACTCCGTGGAAGACCACTCTGCATGGCGGAGTGCGTATCTAATCTGGGTGAGGCGACTTGCCTCGAAAGTTACCAGGACCTGCCGCTCGCCCTCTTCTGTCGCCGTTAACCCGTTGATCTCTACGTTACTTGGCCTGCTGCGCATAAGCCCGCACACAGGCCATGCTCAAGCCTAACTGAAGAATTACTCTTGCACAACCATCTCTTAGATAGTCATCAAGACTCGCGGTACATCGGTATACACTCTGGCAGCCAAATCCATAGCTAATGTAAATGGTCGCCTCTTTTGCAATCTATATTCTCGCCAGTCGTGGGCCGAAGGTTCAAATGTCATGGCCGCAGGGAACTGCCGCCGTGCTAAACTCTGCTGGGGCTAGTGGCGTCGCCAGAACTCCCGAATGAAGCACTACTCTAGGTAAAGATTGGGCCCGTGCCCTCGTAACCCTCTGTACTCAACTTGCAGCTCCCTCTGCTGCCTTGCCCTCCTGGGCTCGGGTTTGCCCTACGCGAAGGCATAATGGTAAGGGAAAGAAATACGTTAGAGGGTCCAACTTACAACACAGCTCTAAGGCACGATCTCAGAGTGAGAAGAATAGAAACCAATCCTAAATATCCTATAGCCTCACGATTATTGGTGTGGTGCGCAACACACGATAATCAAGACTCCCATCGATACGATGCGTAGACACTTTCCGAGGATTAACCGCTCACGATACCACTTTTGTCACGACCGAACCGGGCGTGGTGGTGCCTACCGGGCACCCTAGTGATACAACATCGAGTAATGTCGGCGGAACATAAAACACATACATGAAACCAATGTAAGAAGGCGGTGAAATAAGAAGGCAGGCTAACCAAAACAGTTCTGTCGGTACATATAAATAACAATTTGAGCGATTACATCCCTTTCTACAACTCACGCGCGCGATTACTACGGACCTCTAAGAATGATATGACAACGACGGGGCGGGGCCGTCATACCACGAATGGCACCTACAACAACAGGACTATACGAATAAGCCTCGGAGGAACGGAGCTTCTCGAGCGCTGACTGTGACCCTAAGGCGAGGATCAACGGCGGCGGTGTACCGCCTGCGGCATGAACGCAGCCGAAGGAGGTCGATGCAACAGTACCAAGTATGTGAAACGAAAATAAATCAGTAAATGAAATCATAGTAGTCTATACGAGCGGGAGACATGTATGATAACCAAACTACGATTCCAATAAATAGCGATCATGTCAAGTCGGGGACTCACGCCCTCAGTCATCACTCAAATATAACAATGGGTCTCACGCCACAACATCAATCGTGCTCGTGGAACACATTCTCACTGCCGCGATCTATGATATGAAAACACCAAGGAACACATGAACACGGTCCCACGTGTTATAATAAAACCGTGCGGGGGTAAGTGCGAAGGCATAGCCGACTACTAAAACCCACGTACCAACAAGGTCATAAATCGTATCATGAGATCTGCTGAGGCGTCACATGATCAAAGGCCGCCACTCGCCCGATATCTAATGTGCGCGTCTAGCCACGAACTTCCGACTCCGCGATAGGCCAATCTCATCGGCCCGCATGAGGTATAACCCGCATCGGTAGCTACTCCTCCGGCGTCTGCACGGACTTCGATCGCGTGGCGCGTGGACGCGTGCCCGTAAAGGGCGCGCACTAACACGGAACTCTCGTAGCTCCGCATAGATCACCTGGACCCGCGTGAGGTATTCTCGAATCATAGGTCACTGACCCTCCCGAGTCTACCCGCGTCGGAGGCGGCAACCTCCGGAAATAAGTCAAGGTGGTGGTACACTACTATCATAACGATCGATAGTTCACAATCAAGGAACCCCTTTACACAAACATCACAAGATACTAACACACGTGGCGTCCTAACATGTTTACTTATCAAAGCAATAAGAAAGTATTACAAGGCTATCACAAACCAATACAATCAAGTTATTCACACAAGGTACTTTCTACTAACAAGTTCGGGTATCTAACCCCAAAGTATTTCATACATTAACTCTTTAAAAGATCGTTACTTTCACAAAAGTCACACAATACGTAGTATATGAAAATAGAGTGATTATCTTTTGAAGTAAATCAAAACACTTACCTTTGTAAAATCAAGTAACAACATTATTTTCCAAACGTCCAAGTTTGCCTAATTTCAAATGTTCACGTTTCTTATTTTAGAAAGGTTTAAAGTTCATCGTCTTATTCATTTAAGAATATAATTCTCTTTTAAACCATCCGAGAAACATAAGCCTTATATGTGAGTAGGATATTCTTGTTTATAACAATCTTATTACAATGACCGTGATCTAGGAAATATCATTTGTCTCATCTTAGCTTCTATGCGGATGGAAGTTTCTCTGGTTTTAATAATACTTAATCTGTCAAAACATTTCCTTTTATTAACGCTGCGGTGGTTTGTCGATACACATTCGATTTCAAATCAGTAAAACATTCTTAAGCCGTTATACCTAACTTCCCATAAAGCTAGTATAACTCTTAAGTTTTCAAAAACCAAGTATTTCTCTTCTTTCAGAATGATTCAAAAATCTTTTGAAATACTTTAAGTTCTTTATTATCACATAACCAAATGATTATAGTTCAAATCAGTTACCTTTTAAAAAGCCACAAGTATTTTCTTACCTACATAAAGCTGTTATAACCAACTTCCCATAAAGCCGTTATAACACTTTATGTTTTAGATCAATCAAATACATTTAACACATGTACGTCTACCGTACTACATAGTTACACACATATCATGCTAGAAGAGATAGGAAGAGGTTCACATACCTCGCGACGATTATCGACTAATAGCAAAACGCTCCAAGTACCTCAAACCGTCGGCTACTCCTTAAGCCAAGTAGATCGCGCCACGCATAGTACTTCCACCTATAAGGCCACAAGGCGCTTATTAACATTTAGATCTCTTCGTAGAACATTCTACAGAAAATTCGGCAGCACCTCCCCCCCCGCAACAGCGTAAATCTCCTCCTCTATTGGGGCCGGCTACCAAGCCAACCAGGGGGGGTTATACGTCTAATCCGGACGTGCACAATTCTACCTCACAGAAAATCTACACAAGTCTCATGTCTGATCCCATGTAATTCTGATTCAGACTCTTCTTTCGAAAAGGTTTCTTATTATTCAGGCTTAAGTCCAAAGACATTGCCGATAACAACGTTCAGTTCTATATATAGTATACTTCAACTATATAGTCTAACAATCATGTAATTTCCAATTACAATAGAGGGACAAGATATTTACCTCGATAAGCCCATAATTATCCAAGTATAGAGTCGATCCTGGGCAACGTTTAGCTCCAACTCCGAGCGCTCCAACCCGCTCTAAACCACCCTTAGAAGTTCTAACCAACTTCTACATACTACTCCAACTAACTATGGAGATTTTTCTTAGGGTTTCGTTTTTGTGACTGACGGGAAGTATAATAGTATAACTGGGCTTTTAGTATAGGTATAACCTTAGAATACTACAAGGTATACGGCTAAGGTAATTTGGGCATTATAACAATACTTTTGAGAGTATTTCTACCAAGAGGGGGGGTATTTATACGAGACCACACCACACGGGGGGGTGTATACCCTCGCCTACCCCACTGTGGGGTACTCTGCGAGGGGAGGGAGGACTCTCGGCCAAAGGGCCTTCTCAAAGGGGAGGGTGTTGGACGAAACACCACACAGGAGGAGGATTTTAACACTTTAGGAAATTTAGGAATGGATGAAGAAGTCTTCCAAGGGGTATTTATAGGACAAGCCAAGGCCAACCAATGGCCAAGATCTTGCCAAGTGCAAGGCAAGTGTAGGGCCAAGATCTTGCCAAGTGCACCTTATCCATCTACCACAAAAATA
Source organism: Przewalskia tangutica (assembly GCA_029844215.1). Classification (NCBI taxonomy): domain Eukaryota; kingdom Viridiplantae; phylum Streptophyta; class Magnoliopsida; order Solanales; family Solanaceae; genus Przewalskia; species Przewalskia tangutica. Next base: position 2,178,803 of record JAQGDG010000034.1, read on the forward strand.
TCCTACCAACCCCTTGACCAAACAAGGCCAATTCGTCCCACTTGTACCGCCCACAACGTGCTCCAATGAGAGGGTGACAAGTGTCGCCCTCTTGTTGGTCCAAAATGTTTCGTCTCTCGGAAAAATCCGCAAAAATTAAAAATGACATAGCCGGAATTTTCCCTACGAAAGCTGTGGAAACGTTTCGTCGAAAAACGACTCTAACCGGGTGTTGTGCACAAAATAATTCGGCCAAGCCACTTTAAAAGCCCAAACTTTTCTACGTACGTCCTTACGTACATACTCTGGAAATACGGGGTATAACAGGTATGGGCACTATGAGTTCAGGGTTATGTCTTTCGGTTTGACCAACGCTCCAGCGGTATTTATGGATTTGATGAACCGGGTGTTCAAGCCATTTTTGGATACATTTGTGATAGTGTTCATTGATGACATCCTGGTTTATTCGCGGACAGAGCAGGAGCATGCAGATCACTTGAAGCAGTGCCAGGATCCTCCGGGCCGTGATTGTCGCCAAGTTCTCCAAGTGTGAGTTTTGGTTAGCCTCGATGGCATTCACAGGGCACATTATTTGATGGTGTTCGGTGGATACGGCAAAGATTGAAGTAGTCAAGTCTTGGCGAGACCTACTACTCCCGAGTGCGCAGATTTCTTAGTGGCGAGTTATTATCGTAGGTTTGTGGAGCGGTTGCTTTGATTTCAAAGATTGACTAGGTGACTCGGAAGCGGCCAAGTTTCGATGGGCGAGGCTTGCGAGAAGCGGTTTCCGATTCTTTGAAGGAAAGGTTGACTACGGCTCCAGTTCTTACTCTTCTGAGGGTTAGGCAGTGCGTGATCTATTGTGATGCCTCGGGTATCGGGCTAGGGTGTGTTTGATGCACGGCAAGGTTATAGCTTATGCTTCCGGCGATTCACGGAAGCATGAGAGAATTACCCTACCCACGACTTAGAGTTGGCTGCAGTTATTCATGCCTTGAACATTTTGAAACATTATTTGTATGGGGTTCATGTGGATATTTATACAGTCCACAAGAGCCTCCAGTATATCTTCAGGCAAAGGGAGTTGAACTTGCGACAGAGACGGTGGTTAGGATTCTTTGAAAGATTATGATGTTGATATTCTATACCATCCGGGAAAGCCAACGTAGTTCTTGATGCCTTAGTCGTAGATCGATGGGGAGCACTGTCGGAGGTACGGCGGAGAGACAGACATGGTCCGTCGGATCCACCGAATAGCGAGCCTTGGGGTTCGATTGATCGATACCGACGATAGTGGGTGCGGGTTCGTGAGGTTGTCGAGTCTTCCATCGTTGATGAGGTGAAGGCGGCGATTTGAGGACCAGTGTTGGTACGATCGAGACGCAGCTCTTGAGAGGAGAAGAGTCTATTCGAGGTAGCGCTGATGGGGTGCTAAGATTTGAGGTCGGTTGTGTGTTCCGGTGTAGCGAGGACTTGTCGTGATTTTGGGGAGGCACGCGGTGCTCGTTATTCTATTCATCCGAAGTCAACCAAGATGTACCATGACCTCGGATGTTTGTATTGGTGGGATGGCACGAAGAGGGCGTGGCGAGTTTTGTTGCCTGATGTCCTAATTGCCGGTCAAGGTCGAGCACGGAGGCCCGATGGATTATTGCGAGCTATTGAGATTACGACTTGGAAGTGGGAGGTGATCAACATGGACTTTGTTACAAGGTTACCTCGTACTCGGAGAAATGCGAATCCATTTGGGTTATTGTTGTGGTGACGAAATCAGCCCATTTCCTTCCGATCGGGATGACGCGTTTTGGTGAGACTATGCAGATTGTACATCAGAGAGATTGTGAGTCTGCACGGTGTACCTGTGTCGATTATATCAGATAGAGAGCCCGGTTCTGGCTAACTGGAGGTCTTTCCAGAAAGGATTAGGGACACAGGTGAGTCTCGATCTGACATTTCATCCTCGGGTACGGGTAGGCAGAGCGTACTATCCAGACACTTGAGGATATGTTGCGAGCCTGCGTGATTGATTTCAGGGGTAGTTGGGAGGATCATTTGCCTCTAGTGGAGTTTGCTTATAACAACAACTACCATTCCAGTATACAGATGGCGCCATACGAGGCTTTATATGGGCGGAAATGTAGGTCGCCGATTGGTTGGTTCGACGTGGGCGAGTGCGATTAGTTGGCGCACTTGGTTCAGGGTATGGATAAGGTGAAGCTTATCCAGGAGAGACTGTTAGCAGCTCAGAGTCGGCAGAAGTCATATGCGGATAATCGGCGTCGGCATTTGGAGTTTCAGGTAGACGATTGGGTCTTCTTGAAGGTGTCACCCATGAAGGGTGTGATGAGATTCGAAAAGAAGGGGAAACTCAACCCAAGGTACATTGGGCCCTACCAGATCGTCCGTCGAGTAGGCAAGATTGCCTATGAGTTGGATCTGTCATCAGAGTTAGAGGCGGTACATCCGGTCTTCCATGTTTCTATGTTGCGGAAGTGTATCGGAGATCCAGCGAGAGTTTTCCCTGCTAGTGAGGTCCAGGTGATAGAGGGGTTATCGTATGAGGAGAGTCCCATAGCGATACTCGATCTCCGTGTCAAAGCGACTGCGGACGAGGATGTGGCTTCCGTCAAAGTCTTGTGGAGGAATGATAGCAGGAGAGATGACTTGGGAAGCGGAGGAGGACATGTTGAGGAAGTATCCTCACTTATTCCCTACACCTTCAGTTAATTCATTTCCCCTACTTGTCAAGTTTTAATTGAAGTATTTCTTTTGCTTAAATGTTATTATGTGGCCATGTGTGACATTATTGGTATGTCGGGGTTGTGAAAGGAAACTATGTCGCTAAATATAAGTTTGACTCCGAAAGAACATTCGGGGACGAATGTTTCTAAGGGGTGAAGAATGTTACACCCCGTATTTACAGGACATGTTTTAAGAACGTACGTGAGAACTCAGAAATGTTAAGATTTGAGACTTGTAAAAATTTATCGGAATTATGGAATTGTCGAAAAACGAATATTGTGACGAATGGGAGGGCGACACGTGTCACCCCCCTTATAGTTGCCTTGGACGAAATGGGACATGGCCAAAATGGTCATTGACCATAGTCTTAAGATGACAAGTCTTGCAAGTAGTGAGCTTGAGAAAATTGACTTAGTCAATGGGTCCACAAGGCTTGATATTTAAGAGAACCTCATCCAAGCCACCCATTTGTACACATCTTGACCCTCCATGTTACTATTTAATACTACTAGTAGCAAGACTAAGTCCAACACTTAGAAAAAAATTCTAGAATTTCAAGAACAACAAGAGTTGCTCTCGGGTTCATGCCCCTTTGAAAAGAAAAAAATTTGTTTCTTGTCCATTAAGCTCCACACTTTAAACCAAGGTTCATGAGTGTATTGTAAGTGTATCTCAATAGAAAAATCCCGGAAAAAGATAGTTTTCGTATTAGTATGAGTGAAAACCTAGTTACTTTTCTAGGTTTTGTTTGGAAGATTGAAGGAAATTTGTTGGTGTTGTTCTAAGGGTCTCAGTAAGCGGATTGAAGTGTTTAGAAGAGGCTCTAAGTTTCTAAGGGCGGCCGAATTGGAGTTGGACTAAGAATCGTTGAGGTAATAATCTTGTCTCTTAAGTGTTACAAGATTATATATTGTTGTTAGCCTTACATGTTTGCTAGCATGAAGTTTATGTGTTGAAGTTTTATAAGTATTATGGATTGATTGTAGCCTTAAATCCAAAATGTCATTTAAGCCATGTGAAGTTGTATTACAATTTGGTCGTTTATTAAAATCGCCGCATGTTGCTTACTTGAAGATTATAGTAGTTATAATCGATTGCGACTTGATATCATGTTATGCTAACAACTTGGATTGAAATGGAATTGGATAAGAATTGGTGTTATTGTACTCAATGTGGCCGAATTGGACTAGTAGTTTGTATTAGTTTGACATCGTTTGTGGGGCGGAATTTTACACGTCTAGTAGGCGTGTAATCCCCTATTGATTGATTGGGCCTTAAATGTGGCGTGTTTGGTTATTGAATTCGGCCTTGAAAAAGGTGGCAAAGTAAGTAGAAATAAAGGAGGTGCTGTCCGATTTTCCGTAGAATTTAGCGACTTTACACTTATAATATTCTACGTTTGAAGTAGGGCGTTAATAGACGTATTGTGGATATTATAGGTTGACATACTACGGGCGGGATTTTGTACTTGGCAAGTGGTTTGACCCGAAGAGGTATGTAGAACTTTCCTATCTTTTGAGCATGACTAGTTGCACGTATATAGTACGGTAGCGTCTGAAGACCTTGATATCCTTTACTAGTTTTATGAATAGTCAAGTCGGGTGAGTTAGGAGAATAACTCACTTCTTTGAAAGTATTAAGGATATCTTAAGTTTTATTAAAGTTAAGGGACTTGAAGGGTTTTAAAGTATGTGATACTTGTTTCGTTTTAAACGTATAAGTCCCTTGGATAGGAAATTGTATTTGACTAAGGTATAAAGTGAATATAACGATTTTATGGGAAGTTGGTTATATTAGCTTTATGGAAAGATAAATGAAGATAAATGACTTGATTTAATGAAAGACAATTTGATTTTAAGGCATCAATTGCCTAAGCTTCTATAAGAAAAGGGGTCACTTGATTTAGAAACCTAACTTTATTTCTAAAGGTATTGTGACTTGTCTTGACAAGTAATTTTGACTTGATACTACGGTTAGTATCTTGGAAGCTTTATACGAAAAAGAGTCATTTTTAAAAGAGTGGAAGTATGTAGCACTTTGGGTTAAATTCCCGGATTTTTATAAAAGACATGATAGTGCCTTAAGTAAACTAAAATGAGAGTGTATATGAATAAAGCTAATAAGAAGTTAGGGGGATTTCTTAACTTGCTTATTTATTGTATAATAAGCCGGTAGTGCTTATGTTATGTATGATGGCCGTTTGAGCTAGGGTAAGAGTATAAATGAGGGGCAAGCCCCAAGACGTTATACCACCTTCTCCAGGGTAAGAGTATGAATGAGGGGCAAGCCCCAAGATCGTCATACCACCTTCTTCAGGGTAAGAGTATAAATGAGGGGTGAATCCCCAAGATCGTTATACCACGCATTAGTGGATTTGCTACCCACGATGCGAGGAATACCTCATGCGAGTCCTATGGGCTTATGCGGGTGAAATAGTCCCATGCGGGCGGGTACAGCCTATGCGAGGAATACCTCATGCGGGTCCACACGACCTATGTGGGTGAAATAGTCCCAGGAGTAGGATTGCTTAATGATACTGTGGGCGGATGGTCCTGCTTTGATCGTGAGCTTCCTATTTTTATGTTGTGCGTATACTCTTAGTTACTCTCATTGTTAGTAAGGCAATCGTGTCGTAATTTTATTATCATACATGTCTCGGCTTTGTTTTAAACTTATGATGTAATTACAGTATTTTCCGGTTTACATACTTAGTACATATGTGTCGACCCCCTTCCTCGGCTGCGTTCATGCCGCGGTAGGGAGTAGCGGTGGTGGATCCTCATTCTTAGGATCACTTATCGACGTCGAAGCTCCATTTCTCAGGAGGCTTGTCTTTTAGTACGATCTTTTCTGATGTTGTAGATTTATGTACATTCAGGGTATGGCGAGGGCCATGTCCCGCCATTGTTATTCCTGAGGTATGTAGTCACATGTTGTGGTTTGAAATTTGTAAGCAAGGTTATCTGATTTGATTTTGATTATGCATATTTTATGGAAGGCGGCCTTATCGGCTAGCCTGTGATATTTTGTCTAAACATGTAGTATGTTCCGCTGCTATTCTCTGATGTATACCTGAACGGGGTGCCCAGGTAGGGCACCAGTCGCGGCCCCGGGTTCGGGTCGTGACATAACCCCATTTGGCTAATCAACCAAGTTCCACACTTGATTGATATACATAGATTTCATTTCAGATTTCATTTTTTCTTGCCATCTCTTCGAATCAATGTCTAGCATTGCTTCGTTGTAGGTTCTAGTCTCGTCATCATCAAGAATATCTAGCTCATTTTGTGCTTCCACAAGTATATTTAGTCTTTTCGGAGGACGATGAGTTCTAGCAGACCTACGGAGTTGATTGTCTTGCAGTTCAGTTACAGGTATGTTCTGATTGTGAGAAGGTTCTTGTGCGTTGGTTGATCCACCAACATTAGAGCTTTCAGGAATATCATTTCATGTCTTTCCTGAATGGGAGGAGGTGCAACTGGTGCACTAGCTCCCAAGGTCCGTGCAAGAGGATCTTGCATTTCTGCATCTCTCCTCGTAGCACTCCCACTGGCCGAAGGACGTACCCTGAGTACCCAATCTTTGCCATAAGCTCAAGATCAATCCTTGCCTTGTTCACTCGTGAGGTTCAACCTCTATGTTACTTTGTTCTTGTTTCTTCAAGTTTTATCTCTGTGCAACTCTCTTCCTTGTAGACATATTCATCTTCAAGAAAAGTTGTGTTCCTAGAAATAAATATCTTATGTTCTCCAGGAAGATAGAAATAGTATCCCTTAGTTTCCTTTGGATACCCAACGAAGTAACATTTCTCACTTTTAGACTCCAACTTATCACTGATCAACTTCTTGACATATGCAGGACACCCCCAGGGCCTCATGTGTCTAAGCGATGGATTCTTGCCACACCATACCTCATATGTTGTCTTTTCAACTGATTTAGAAAGAACTCGGTTCAGAACATATATCGAGGTTAGAATAGCATATCCCCAAAGGTACGTAGGAAAAGCTGAAAAGCTCATCATGGAAAGAATCATGTCAAGCAAGGTTTGGTTTCTCCTCTCGGCAACACCATTCATTTGTGGTTTCCAAGAGGTGTCCATTCAGAATGAACTCCATGTAGCTTTAAGTATTCAAGAAATTCTTTACTTAAGTATTCACCCCATCAGATCAGAGAGTCTTGATACTCTTTGAGAGTTGTTTCTCAACTTCACACTTAAACTCCTTAAACTTCTCGAAGGCCTCGGATTTGTGTTTCATAAGATACACATATCCATATTTTGATAAGTCGTCTGTAAAAGTAATGAAGTAAGAGAAACCTTCTCTAGCTTGAGTCGAAAATAGTTCACATACGTCAGTGTGTACCAACTCAAGCACCTCCTTATCACGAATCCCCTTTCCAGAAAGAGGTTTAATGGCCATCTTACCTTTCAAAGAGGATTCACAGTTACCATCAGATTGTAAGTCAAATGGTTCAAGGTAATTTAATTTCCTCAATCGTTCTATACTCGTTTGATTGATATGACCAAGTCTGCAATGTCACAAGTAGGTAGAATTTCTTTCATTTAACTTAGTTCTTTTATTTTGTACATTGAAAATTTCTCTGCGGCAGTTTAATGTATACAATACATTCACGAGAGGCGAAATTCTATACACAACATTATCATAAGCCAAAATCATATTGCTATTATTAATGCTTGAGAAAAATCCCTCAGTGTCAAGAACAGGAATGGAATAATGTTCCTTGTCAAAGAAGGAACATAATAACAATTGTTTAACATTAAATTATTGTCGGAAGGTAAATCTAATCTATAATCTCCCACACGCTCAACATCAACATGTGCTCCGTTTCCGACGCGCAGGTCCGCCTCTCGAGGTCTGACCTTCTTGCTATTAGTTAGCCCCTGCATATTTGTCACGACCCGACCCCGGGCCGCGACTGGTGCCCTACCTGGGCACCCTTATACTCATACAACATAATAAACTGCGGAAGATAAATAACACTTTTTTAAAAAAAAACTAAGGCCAAGCCGATAAGGCTGCCATAACATAAAAATTACCCGAAAGGGTCTACACTGTTTAACAATGTAAAAACAACTCTAGCCAGTCCAGCCCACAGATGAATACAGACCTCTAAGATTTGGACCAATGCTATGACGGGACAGGGCCCCGCCGTACCCCTGAATATACATAACCATGACGACAAGCTCCGGAACATTGGAGCCATCTCAAAATGCTGAACCGGGATCCTAAGCTCGCGGATCCACAACTGTGTACCTAAACCTGCGGACATGAACGCAGCCCCCCGAAGAAGTCGATGCAACAGTGCAGAATATGGAGCGAAAAATAAGTGCGAGAACAAATCATAAGCGTACAAAAGAATGGCGAGGGACAAGTATAAAGAAAGGGTAAATACCAGATCCTACTGTGTCATTTCCATCTCGTGAACTTAATCGTACCTTATTATCTTTTCTCATTTTTCCATAAGAGTATAGTCAAATTCTTACGTACATACTTAAGAAAACTCATCAAGTTCATAAACATATAACTTACGTATCATGCATATCCTAATCAGTCCCTTTCTGGAGGAACGCCTATACTGTCGGCCCAATGCGGGACGCGATAAGTCACATAAGTCTCCCATAAAGGTATATTGTCCTTTCAATGGGGACGCGATAAAATCACATAAGTCTTCCCATAAAGGTATCTTTGCGTAAAAATAGGAGGCTCATGATCAAAAGCAGGTCCCTCGCGTAGTATCGATAAGCAATCCTACTCTTGGGACTATTTCACCCGTAGGTCTTGTGGACCCGCATGAGGTATTCTCGCATAGGTACCGCCGCGTGGGACTATTTCACCCGCATAAGCCCATAAGGACTCACATGAGGTATTTCTCGCATCATGGGTAGCAAATCCACGGAACAGGTGGTATAACGTCTTGGGGGTTTACCCCTCATTTATACTCTTACCCTGAAGAAGGTGGTATAACGTCTTGGGGGTTTACCCCTCATTTATACTCTTACCCTGGAGAAGGTGGTATAACGTCTTGGGGGTTTACCCCTCATTTATACTCTTATCCAAACTCAACCGGCCATCATACATAACATAAGCCCTACCGGCTTATCATACATAACATAAGCACTACCGACTTATCATACATAACATAAGCACTACCGACTTATCATACATAACATAAGCACTACCGACTTATCATACATAACATAAGCCCTACCGACTTGTCATACATAACATAAGCACCACCGGCTTACCATATAAAACATAAGCACCACCGGCTTATCATACATTACATAAGCAAGTTAAGAAATCCCCTAACTTCTTATTAGCTTGTTCATATACACTCTCATTTTTGTTTACTTAAGGCACTAACATGTCATTATAAAATCCGGGAATTTAACCCAACGTACTACGTGCCTCTACTCCTTTAAAATGATTCTCTTTCAAATAAAAACTTCCAAGATACTAATAACCGTAGTATCAAGTCATATCTACTTTTCAAGACAAGTCACAATACCTTTTAGAAATACATTTATAGGCTTCTAAATCAAGTCACTTCTTTCTTTAAAACCTTAAGCAATTGTACCTTTAAAACAATTTGCCCTTCTTTATTTCAAATCATTTCTTTGCTTACATTACTGAAGAAAACCATTCTTTTAATCTTCCATAAAGTTGTTATAACCAACTTCCCATAAAGCCGTTATAACTCTTTATGTCTTAGACAAATTCATTCCTTTTATGACCAAGAAACTTATACTTTCAATTCAAATCACATAGCTTTCAAAATACTTCAAGTCTCTTAACTTTTAAGAAAACAAGTTTCTTAACTTTAGAATGGCAAGAAATCAATACTTTCCAAATCAAGTATTCTATACTTTTAAATCAATTCATTTCTTCCTTTAAGAATCAAGTCTCATAACTTGAAAAATAAAGTCCCTTAACCTTTTAAAAATTTGAAGTTCATAGTCTTAAAACTTCATACGTAAATTCTTATAAATTAAGTAACATATACTTTGGTGCGTTGTGAATAAGTTATACTTATTTATAACGATCTTAATCGAGTAGCCATGATCTAGAAAATGTAATACAATTTTGTCTTATCTTAGCTTCTATGCAGATGGATAATTCTACTCCTTTTAACTTAATTGATTGTCATTACATTTTCCTTTATTAACGTTGCAGTGGCTTGTTCGATTCTTATCTCATTTGTGCCGTAACTTAGCCAAGTCAAATTGGCTCCAAATACCTCCTAACGACTCTTACCAACATCCCCCATAAGACTTGGTAAGAACTTAGGATAACTTAGACATAACTTTTACGTAGAGTAAATCAACATACATACCTCTTAACTTCTAAGAGTAGAAGGAATCATGAAATAGTACTACATGTATATTCCATACATAGAATCATGTCAAAAGAAGGAAGAGGTTCACATACCTCGCGACGATTATCGACAAATAGAAAAATGCTCCAAAGTACTTCAACCTTGATAGTTATTCCATCCTTCAAGTAGAATACGCTATACTTAGTACTTCAACCTATAATGGTCATAATACGTCCATTAACCTTTAGCTTCGAACGTAGAATATTCTAAGTGCAAAGTCACTAAATTCTACGGAAAATCGGACAGCACTTCCTTTGTTTCTACATACTTTGCCACCTTTTTCAAGGCCGAATTCAATAACCAAACACGCCACATTTAAGGCCCAACAATTCAGCTAACCAAAGGGGATTACACGCCTTAACAGGACGTGTAAAATTCTGCCCCAAAACCATACCAAAACAGCCCCTAAAACAGTCCATAATTACTATAACGAGGGTGGAATGTGAGGCCTTTCAACGCCTTTCCACACCCTTATTCCTTCGGGGTTTTCATTAGCAATCTACTACATTAAACATGAAATATAGGGGCTGATTTTCCAGCATACAACACGTCTAAAGCAGTCCCTAAAAACTGCACGACAATATCCAACAGTTTTATAGATTCTACGGCAACAACTAAAATCCGATAACTCTTTCCTTAATCCTTTTTATTCCAATTCGAGTTCCAAAACATCTACATAAGTTATAACAACTTATTAACAATAATATTAATCCATTATAACATGCAATAGGTGAAGGTACCAACGACAATAACCAACGAATTCCATTTACACCAAATTTGTCCCAAATCGGTATTAGCCCCAAAAAATGGCTCAAACGCTTTTTATTCTTCATTCTTTTTAACACAAGTTCATCCATACATTATAACAATAAGTAATATCCAATTACTTTAAAAGAAGAAGGACTTTTACCTCATTTTTTGCCCAAAAACGCCCCAAAACAGTCCGGTCTTTATTGGTCCGCAGTTTTCGTTTCGCTCCACTTCTTCAAGTTCCAATCACATATATGTATCCCCTACAACCTTAGGATCAACTTCTCTTCACGTTTCGCTTCCAAAAAGTCGACGAAAAACCCCTAGGGTTTCATTCTATTTTCGGCCCAACCTAGATTTAGGGGTTAAGGGTGCTTAATCTTGGAAAGAAAATACTTTGATCTTGATCTTGTCTTTGGATATGGGGATTTCGAATTGCTCTAGGTTTTTGGAGAGATGAGGGTTTGTATGGATGAATATCTTTTGTTCTAAGTGTTCAAGACTTATCTATATAAAGGTGTGTGGAGTCTTCACAAGACAAGTGGGGAGGGCACTTGCTAACCTCCTATTGGCCAAGTATTTCTTCACAAAATATTTCATCCACACTTAGTTATTTTTCATCCCATTTCGATGGACATGTAACATAGTATACCAAGACTTAATAAATCCACTAAGTCCATAATTCTAATGAAAAATAATTCCATTACTAGAATTAATTCTTGTCATCACATTAAACTCGAAAATTTTCCGTATAAGGAAATGTAAAAATCCTTTCCTTTCGACATTCCAATCTTAATTCTATAATCATGTTCTTGAATTACGGGGTGTAACATTCTTCCCTCCTTAGAAACATTCGTCCACGAATGTTCTTTCGGAGTCCAATTTAATTAGATAGCGACATAGTCTCCCTTTACTACACCCTTCATACAACATATGCCACCCATGGCCACATAACAATACTTATACTAAAATGTCAACCTTGGCACTCACGAAGCCAACTAGCCCATACTCATAATGACCTCAAAGTCTGTCATAATCCTCTTTACTAGGTCTACTAGGGTCTGACTTAAAATCTTATTGCCAGAGAAAGCCTTATATATCTAAGGTCTCGGCAGTTATCAATATTCTTAGGCTCGCTCAATTCCGCCAAGCCTACCTACGATCCCCGTAAACGGGTACAATAACTTCTCACAATACCATAATCGTGTCGTCTTGATCACCACAACCCTTACTTACTCTATACGGATCTCATCTGTACAATCCTCTTACGCACACCACGTAGCTTAATCTATTAACACGGCATTCCATTGAGTTTCTTAACATGACTTCTTAAGGGTCCACTGCCTTATCAGACAGTTCATCCTTTCCCAATTATCTCAAAATAAAACATAAGACCTTGGCGAGAATTCATTAATCGCTCCATACCTTCCCGGTATCTAGTTAGTCTTTACCAACTCGGTAATCTAAAATCATTCTAGGCAACACGCCGTCGACCTACATAACCGTATAGTCAGATGTCACAATGCCAACTATATTATAATCATTACCAACCTGGATACGCAATCCACATAGTCCTTCCCGTCATCGCCGCCTTTATCGAATTGCGCAATCAACATAACTCGTTAGGGAGACGACCCTAACAACACAAATTTCATCGCACGATCTCGGAGTGAGAAGAATGGAAATCAATCCTAAATGCCCTCTGACAGCCTCGATTATAGATGTGGTGCACAACACACCGATAATCAAGACTCTAGACACGGTCGTAGACACTTTCCGAGGACTCGCTCGATACCACTTTTGTCACGACTTCAAAGCCGGGCGCGTGCCCTACCAGGCACCCTTATACTCATACAACATAATAAATCTGCAAGATAAATAACACTTTTTTTAAACTAAGGCCAAGCCGATAAAGGTCGCTATAACATAAAAATTACGAAAAGGGTCTACATGTTTAACAATGTAAAAACAACTCTAGTCACCCAGCCTACGGATGAATAATGCACCTCTAAGATTTGGACCAATGCTATGACGGACAGGCCCCCGCTGCACCACAATATATATAACCATGACGACAAGCTCGGAACATCGAGCCATCTCAAAATGTCAACCGATCCTAAGCTCATGATCCACAATCATGCAGATTAAACGAATATGGAGAAAAATAGCAGATAACGCAAGGGTCTATACAATAGGTACCGCTATGGGAATTTAAAATAAGGTACAAGAATAAATCATAATCAGAAGAATGACGGGCAAGTATAAAGAAAGGGTAAATACCAGATCCTACTGTGTCATTTCCATCTCGTGAACTTAATCGTACCTTATTATCTTTTCCCATTTTTCCATAAGAGTATAGTCAAATTCTTACGTACATACTTAAGAAAACTCATCAAGTTCATAAACATATAACTTACGTATCTTGCATAACCTAATCTGTCCCTTTATGGAGGAACGCCTATACTGTCAGCCCAATCTGGGACGCGATAGAGTCACGTAAGTCTGCCCATAAAGGTATAATGTCCGGCTCAATATGGGACGCGATAAAATCACATAAGTCTGCCCATAAAGGTATACTGCATAAAAATAGGAGGCTCATGATCAAAACAGGGTCCCTCGCCCGTAGTATCGATAAGCAATCCTACTCCTGTGACTATTTCACTCACATAGGTCCTGTGGACCCGCATGAGGTATTCCTCGCCTAGGATGTACCCGCCCGCATGGGACTATTTCACCCGCATAAGCCCATAAGGACTCGCATGAGGTATTCCTCGCATCATGGGTAGCAAATCCACGGAACAGGTGGTATAACGTCTTGGGGGTTTACCCCTCATTTATACTCTTACCCTGAAGAAGGTGGTATAACGTCTTGGGGGTTTACCCCTCATTTATTCTCTTACCCTGGAGAAGGTGGTATAACGTCTTGGGGGTTTACCCCTCATTTATACTCTTACCCTAACTCAACCGGCCATCATACATAACATAAGCCCTACCGGCTTATCATACATAACATAAGCACTACCGACTTATCATACATAACATAAGCACTACCGACTTATCATACATAACATAAGCACTACCGACTTATCATACATAACATAAGCACTACCGACTTATCATACATAACATAAGCACCACCGGCTTACCATACAAAACATAAGCACCACCAGCTTATCATACATTACATAAGCAAGTTATGAAATCCCCTAACTTCTTATTAGCTTGTTCATATACACTCTCATTTTTGTTTACTTAAGGCACTAACATGTCATTATAAAATCCGGGAATTTAACCCAACGTACTACGTGCCTCTACTCCTTTAAAAGGATTCTCTTTCAAAAAAAAACTTCCAAGATACTAATAACCGTAGTATCAAGTCATATCTACTTTTCAAGACAAGTCACAATACCTTTTAGAAATACATTTATAGGCTTCTAAATCAAGTGACTTCTTTCTTTAAAACCTTAAGCAATTGTACCTTTAAAACAATTTGCCCTTCTTTATTTCAAATCATTTCTTTGCTTACATTACTGAAGAAACCCATTCTTTTAATCTTCCATAAAGTTGTTATAACCAACTTCCCATAAAGCCGTTATAACTCTTTATGTCTTAGACAAATTCATTCCTTTTTTGACCAAGAAACTTATACTTTCAATTCAAATCACATAGCTTTCAAAATACTTCAAGTCTCTTAACTTTTAAGAAAACAAGTTTCTTAACTTTAGAATGGCAAGAAATCAATACTTTCCAAATCAAGTATTCTATACTTTTAAATCAATTCATTTCTTCCTTTAAGAATCAAGTCCCATAACTTGAAAAATAAAGTCCCTTAACCTTTTAAAAATTTGAGGTTCATAGTCTTAAAACTTCATACGTAAATTCTTATAAATTAAGTAACATATACTTTGGTCAGTGAATAAGTTATACTTATTTATAACGATCTTAATCGAGTAGCCATGATCTAGAAAATGTAATACAATTTTGTCTTATCTTAGCTTCTATGCAGATGGATAATTCTACTCCTTTTAACTTAATTGATTGTCATTACATTTTCCTTTATTAACGCTGCAGTGGCTTGTTCGATTCTTATCTCATTTGTCCCGTAACTTAGCCAAGTCAACTTGGCTCCAAATACCTCCTAACAACTCTTACCAATATCCCCCATAAGACTTGGTAAGAACTTAGGATAACTTAGACATAACTTTTACGTAGAGTAAATCAACATACATACCTCTTAACTTCTAAGAGTAGAAGGAATCATGAAATAGTACTACATGTATATTCCATACATAGAATCATGTCAAAAGAAGGAAGATGTTCACATACCTCGCGACAATTATCGACAAATAGAAAAATGCTCCAAAGTACTTCAACCTTGATAGTTATTCCATCCTTCAAGTAGAATACGCTATACTTAGTACTTCAACCTATAATGGCCATAATACGTCCATTAACCTTTAGCTTCGAACGTAGAATATTCTAAGTGCAAAGTCACTAAATTCTACGGAAAATCTGACAAAGACTTCCTTTGTTTCTACATACTTTGCCACCTTTTTCAAGGCCGAATTCAATAACCAAACACGCCACATTTAAGGCCCAACAATTCAGCTAACCAAAGGGGATTACACGCCTTAACATGACGTGTAAATTTCTGCCCCAAAACCATACCAAAACAGCCCCTAAAACAGTCCATAATTACTATAACGAGGGTGGAATGTGAGGCCTTTCAACGCCTTTCCACACCCTTATTCCTTCGGGGTTTTCATTAGCAATCTACTACATTAAACATGAAATATAGGGGCTGATTTTCCAGCATACAACACGTCTAAAGCAGTCCCTAAAAACTGCACGACAATATCCAACAGTTTTATAGATTCTACGGCAACAACTAAAATCCGATAACTTTTTCCTTAATCCTTTTTATTCCAATTCGAGTTCCAAAACATCTACATAAGTTATAACAACTTATTAACAATAATATTAATCCATTATAACATGCAATAGGTGAAGGTACCCACGACAATAACCAACGAATTCCATTTACACCAAATCTGTCCCAAATCGGTTTTAGCCCCAAAAAATGGCTCAAACGCTTTTTATTCTTCATTCTTTTTAACACAAGTTCATCCATACATTATAACAATAAGTAATATCCAATTACTTTAAAAGAAGAATGACTTTTACCTCATTTTTTGCCCAAAAACGCCCCAAAACAGTCCGGTCTTTATTGGTCCGCAGTTTTCGTTTCGCTCCACTTCTTCAAGTTCCAATCACATATATGTATCCCCTACAACCTTAGGATCAACTTCTCTTCACGTTTCGCTTCCAAAAAGTCGACGGAAAACCCCTAGGGTTTCATTCTATTTTCGGCCCAACCTAGATTTAGGGGTTAAGGGTGCTTAATCTTGGAAAGAAAATACTTTGATCTTGATCTTGTCTTTGGATATGGGGATTTCGAATTGCTCTAGGTTTTTGGAGAGATGAGGGTTTGTATGGATGAATATCTTTTGTTCTAAGTGTTCAAGACTTATGTATATAAAGGTGTGTGGAGTCTTCACAAGACAAGTGGGGATGGCACTTGCTAACCTCCTATTGGCCAAGTATTTCTTCACAAAATATTTCATCCACACTTAGTTATTTTTCATCCCATTTCGATGGACATGTAACATAGTATACCGAGACTTAATAAATCCACTAAGTCCATAATTCTAATGAAAAATAATTCCATTACTAGAATTAATTTTTGTCATCACATTAAACTCGAAAATTTTCCGTATAAGGAAATGTAAAAATCCTTTCCTTTCGACATTCCAATCTTAATTCTATAATCATGTTCTTGAATTACGGGGTGTAACAACATTTGTACAAATATGTGAGCCACAAGAGGTATCTAGTACCCAGGAATGAGAGTCATTTATAGATAGATTAATTTCAATTACAAACATACCTTGTCCATTAGAGGATGGTTCACCTGGTGCCATCCCTCCTCCTGGAGCTGTACAATCCTTCCTCCAATGCCCCTACCTGTTGCAGTTCATACACACATCCAATGCTGGAAGTTTCTTCTTTTTCGCCCCTTCTTTGGGATTCATTGCTGCTGCCGGAGCAACAACTTTGCCCTTCCTCTTCTGTTGTCCCTTACCTTTCGGTTTGGGATAACTAGATGAGCCAACCATCAGAATAGGTTTGCTTTTGGAGACCGAAGATTCAAAAGTTTTCAGCATATTGTGCAATTCTGGAAACTTCGCCTTAGTTCTATTCATATTGTAATTTATAATGAAACTCTCGAACGAACGTGGAAGTGAATGGAGGATGAGTGTGGTAGCGACTCTGTCATGAAACTTTGTTTCAATGGATTCTAACCTTTCTATCAACTCAATCATTTTCAGCACATGTGGTGACACTTGGCCCCCTTCAATGAGTTTACACTTAAAGAGTTCTATGAGCATCTCATACTCCATTGTCTGAGACTGAGATTCATATAGACTCTTCAATTGTATAAGCATTTCATTGGGCTCCATGTTCTCATGTTGTCTTTGTAATGTATGTGACATAGAAGACAACATCAAACACTGAGCTGAAATGGCATCATCATAATGTTTTTGATAAGTCATTTTATCAAAGGTTGCATATTCGACAGAGTCCTCCTCAGGCACTGTAGGGAATACCTGGTCTAATGTATATTCAATTTTCTCTTGTCTCGGGACTATTCTCACATTCCTGAGCCAATCTATAAAGTTGGGTCCAGTCAATCTATTGGATTCCATTAACATTTTCATTGAGAAGTTCGACATTCTGAAGATCGAAAGATATAGGTAGACAGGGAAAATGCAATCAAAAATTCATTCTCCTAATTATACACATTCATTATATGCTAATTTAACATGGCCTTTTGTTTTAATTATCTTCCACAATTTTGCATACTTCTACGACCCCAAGGTAGAATACGGACCTAAAATATTTTAAGGTCATAATGGGCCAAGATCCAAACATATGTTATATCCGCATTTGCTTTGGTTGATAACTTCAATAACAGACTTCAGTAGGTTCTCAACCAATTGTAAAGCTTATTCACAACTCTTGGTTTGATTAAATATCTTTCATTTTAATCTTGCGTCTTTAGATTAGTCCGACACATTGGCGTCAAGATTCATCTAAACAAGTCAACCCCATTATGCGACTGCGTTTAAGTACTCAGGTAAATTTATCCTTTACAAGCAAACACTTTGGTGTAAATACCTACAAAAGTTTATCTTCTACTTTTACTTTAACACATCTATGAAGGGGCCTGAGTCCTCGTAGACTTAGAGCAAATACTTTGGCATAAATACTCGTATCACCGAAAAGGATTTTGCACCCTAACAATTATAATGGACGACGTGTTTTAATTAGACTTGTATTTTAATATTTGGGGAACATTTTCAGTTTTGGGGATTTCAACCAAGATCAATAATTATGTCATACATCATATGACATCCTATCATGTAATTTCTAAACACATTTAGATGGGTAACCATCAAACCCATTAGGCATGATATAAGATGATTTTAATCACATACTGAGCGCCGTCTACCCAGACAGTTATAGCGGTCATTGAAAGTAAAAATTTACTGGGCGCCGCCTACCCAGACAATAATTGCGGATGCTATGCTAATAATTTAAATGCATCACATTCAAACATTTAGCACATTTGTATATTATAAAGTAATATACTATTAATGATAATCATGAGTCTATTTGTCTAAACTTTAATTCTATGTCTATGTCAAACAGTCCCTAAACATTTTCGGATTTTAAAATTTTGATTTCAGGAATTCTGCAAACCTTTTAAAAATTTACAGTTTAGTCCCTCAAGAATTTAAATGTTCAAATTGAACCTCATTAAATTCAGAAAATACAATTTTGACTCTCAGAAAATATTTTCAGGTTTCAGGGACCCATTCGCAATTTCCACAACTTAAAATCAAAGTTCCAGAAAATTTCTTTAATTATAGATTTGTCTGAAAGGACCAAATATGTCCAATTTAAAATTTTATTTTTAGATTCTGAAACTCTTAAAACTTTCAGATTCTGATTTCAAAATTATTTATTTTTTTTTTTAAATCGGCACCGCGTGTAGGGGTAGCCGCTACACAAAGTTCGAGAGAAAAAACTGCAGACTGTCTCGTCAGCGCCACAGCCCTAACAGGTGGCGCCGCGACGCCTCAGAGGCAGTAAGTCCAAAAATTTATTTTAATTTTCTAGATGAACAGAGCCATGGCGCCGCCGCAAAACCCTAGTCAGCGCCACGGCGCTCCATGGTGGAGCCGCAGCGCCACGACGCTCCATGGTGGAGCCGCAGCGTCTCGACCCCAGAAACACAATTTCTGCAATTCCGAAATCCTAAAATTGATTTAGGCTCAGATTTACAAATTCATTCTGTACCCCATTCACTATTTTATAATACGTTCATCGACCATCATCAAATCTCTTCTCGTTTTCCGTCTCAATGCACAATGTTCGAATCGAACCGGTTACATATATCACTTAGATTAGTTAGATCTGAATGAATTCCTCGATTACATCACTGTTTAATAGATCTGGAGACAAAACTATGTGTTCTTGGGATTTTAAGGTTTTAAAGCTTTAAAACGACATAAATCAAATTTAAACAAATCCTAACCTATATTATCATTAATATTCATTGTATAATCACACAAAACAACCCAGGCTCTAATACCAATGTAGGGGTTTTGTCGGATTTGTACACGCAGCGAAAATTGAAAATTTATGTTTCAAATCCGACGACGGTCAAACTGTAGGATGTTTATACAATGTAAATAACACAAGCAGGAGTGTAATACTTCGAACGAAAACTTACATTGTAGATATCAATCTGAAATTTCTTGAAGCTTGTGTAGTCAGAAGTGCAAGCAATAATCCCTCAATTTGCAAGTCAAAGACTGTGATGTAATTTCTCCTTGAAAAACTAGGAATTCCAACAGAGTTTCAGTTGAGTTTAATCTTATGAAAAGATGGTGTATAAAATATGAGGCTAAACCATGTATATATAGCTGAATAAATTAGCTAGGGTTTCCTCGTGGGCCAGGCCCAGAAACCGAAATAGAGTGGGTCATTTCAGAGCCAGTGGACGCGTATTGGCGCTGCGGCGCTGAGTAAGTGGCGCCACAGCGCTATGGCGTCGTGGCCCTGACTCACCTGCGCCATAGCCCTGCTCCATTTTTGCTTCGTTTCTATTTTATTCTAATGTCTCGATTATCAACCGAACATTTATATACTCTCTGATTACATCCTTGAATCGACGGAACAATTGACTTAGTGTTACCCTTCAGGCCTTTACATATTGACACTAATAACATTAGGGTCTACATGGAACTCCTAGACTGCGCCGGAAGACGAACTCAATATGTAAAGTTTAGCTACACGAAACATGTGAACTGAAACTCTATGTGGGAAGATAAAATCCTTCATTCATGACACACTCAATCAAGCTTAGGATTTGTCAAGTGTCTATCCAAATGGCTTGATCATTATAACTCATCTATATTAGTTGATAACAGGACCATATCAAATACATGTCCACTGCATTGGCCAATGAATTAGTCAACATAATACCATATGAGTGTCTGAGTGTTCACTTGAATATATATTCAAGGAATGAATCCTAATTTTGGCTCACATACCACCTTTAATCTACTTTGTAATGCACCCAAAATAAGTTGCGTCTCAACCTATAAGGCATTTGAGCTTAGTACAGTATCAAAGTACATTACTCCGTAAATAAGGTGATATTGACCTCAAGTCTAAGGGCTTCTATCTCCCACATACCGATGACATTATAGACATATAACAAAACAGTACATCAGCAGGGTATACCAATACTTTAACAAGTATCCATGTGTCCATCACGAGTTGCCATAACTCGTAGCAAGTGAGACATACTACATTCCCTAAGGATATGATGCAGACCACATGACGACGTATCACATATCATCGATATCCCAATCTCGATGATCATTAGTCGAGGTAATTTAAGAGTTACGTTATAATATTAATTCTTATATCATTAATAAACACCTAAACTCTAGGGATGCATCTATAGAATATTATAAACAATCAACTAATAATTCAATAAATGCAAATGCCATAATATTAATCATCATTAATATAAATACGAATGTATATAAAGTACATTTAGTCCTAATAATATTGTCTCTAGGACATACATATACTTTCATTATATACATGTGAAAGATGGTTATTCTTATTAGATATGTCCTTTAGTATATGATTCTAAATTCAAAGTTGATGAAGAAAGTACCAAACATATAGCTTGGATCTCTTTTTCTAATCTGTTGCATACGTACTATGTCAAGAAATCTTTATTTTCTTTGGCATATGCTATTGGAAACCATTACATCTTGAACATGATTAACCAAACTAGACCTAGTTGTGTTAGGGCAAAAGTTCAGATTGATCTTTTATCAAATTTTCCAAAGAATGTTAGGATAGATGTAGAAGATGAGCCTACATGAGAAGTGTATTGGAAGAGCAACAATAACATACCTAATATAATCCCACTAGGAGGAGTCTAGGGAGCGTAAAGTGTACGCAGACCTTACAGTTATCTTGTGAAGGTATGGAGGGTATTTGCGATATACCCTCAACTCAAGAAAATATACAAAGACAACAATAATAATAGGTAGTAACAACAAGATAATAAGATAAATGAAGTGAAAGAAATTGTCACACCCCAATCTTGGGGGGGGGGGGGGGCGACACCCAGCATTCGAAGGCCCAAGCGTACCAAATATAGTATTTGAAATCCCTAACACGAAACCTAGGTTGACAAGGCCTCCAAATAGCAATCATGACAAGAATGTAACAACAAACTGCAATCAGAAGAGGCCCAACAACAGTATATATACATAACTGAGGCCGACTAGGCCGTAATGAGAGTATCATCAACTAACAAAAAGACCGGCAAGGCCCAACAAAATGAATACACACTGAACACTAGTCTACAAGCCTCTAAAAGTGCTACAATACATCAATTAGTCAGGACAGGGCCCCACCATACCAAAATACTAGAAATATATACATAATAGTACCTATCGACTTTGTACAGTGACTACAGAGAAGTGGAGTGCAATAACCAACAACTGAAAATAGGTTCCCTACTGAGGAGGTACACCACTATTTCTATATATACCTGCGGATATAAACACAACACTCCAAAGGGAGACATCAGTATGAAAGATGTACATAATATGTAAGGTGTTACACCACGTAATTCCAGGACATGTTTATAAGAACGTACATAAGAACTCAAAAATGTTAAAATTTGAGACTAGTAAAAATTTATCAGAATTATGGGAATGTCGGAAAACGAAATATTGCGACGAATAGGAGGGTGACACGTGTCACCCCCTTGGTTGGTCTTGGTCGAAATTGACCATGGATAGAAAGGTCATTTGACCAAAGTAAAGATGACTAAGTCTTGCAAGCTAAGAGCTTGAGTTTATTGACTTAGTCAAAGAGCCCACTTGGCTTGATCTTTTAATGAAATGCATCCAAGTCACCCATTTGTTCTAATCTTGACCCTCCATATTGTTATATAAGCATACTACTAGCAAGACAAGTTCCCATACTTAGAAAAAATTTCAAGAAAATCTTGTTCTTGTCTACATAGCTTTCGGGTTTGCTAGGGTTCCAACAAGAAAAATTTCCGTTTGTTGTTCAATAATCTCCATACTTTAAACCAAGGTTCCTAAGGGTATTGTAAGGGTATCTCAATAGAAAGATCCCGGAAAAGTGTCGTTTTTGCATTAGTCGCAAGGTGAAAACCTAAGTCGCTTTCATAAGTTTGGATTGGAAATTGAAGGAAAGTTGTTTGTGAACTTCTAAGGGCTTCAAGTGGCGGATTGGAGTGTCTAGGAGAGGAGCTAAGTTGCTAAGGAGCGACTTCGGATCTTGAAATTGGATTGAGGCTCGTCAAGGTAACAATCTTGTTCTCTTAAGTGTTATAAGATTACATATTGATGTAGCTCTACATTTTAACAAGCATGAGATATATGTATTGGAGATTCATAAGTGTTATGGATATTGGAAGCCAAAATCCGAAATTACCTTGTTAGCCATTTGAAATTGAAATACAATTTGGTCGATAGTTAGAATCGTCGCATGTTATCTAATTGAAGATTATAGTTGTTATAATCTATTGCGGCTATATAACATGTTAGACTAAATAAATTGGATTGAAAAAGAATTGGAAAAGACTTTGTGTTGTTGTACCTCAATTGCCGAAAATGACATTGATTTTTGGACTAGTTTGATATCAATTGTGGGGCAGAATTTTACACGTCTTGTTAGGCGTGTAATCCCCCGTTGTTAGCTACATTGTTGAGCCTTAAATGTGGCATGTTTGGTTATTGAATTCGGGCCTTGAAAAAGGTGGAAATGTACGTAGAAACAAAGGAAGTGTTGTCCGATTTTCCGTAGAATTTGGTGACTTTACACTTAGAATATTCTACGTTTGAAGCTAGAACTTAATAGACGTATTATGGTCATTATAGGTTGACATACTACGTACGGAATATTGGACTTAGCAAGTGGATTGAACCGAAGAGGTCTGTGGAACTTTCTTATCTCTTGAGCATGAGTAGTTGTAAATGTATAGTACGGTAGACGTACGAGATTTAAAGGAATTTAGTTTCATTTGATATCCTTGACTTGTATTAAGAATGTTCAAGTTGGTTGAGTTAGGGAATTAACTCACTTGTTTTAAAGATTAAGGATATATTAGTTTCTAAAGTTAAGAAACTTGATTTCTAAAGTTAAGAGACTTGAAGTATTTTGAAAGTATATGATACTTGGTTTTCGAAAGTATAGGTATCTTGGTTATAAAATGAATGTAAGTGTCTAAAGCATAAAGTTAGTATAACTGTTATACCCCGTATTTCCAGAGTATGTACGTGAGGACATACGTAGAGAAGTTTGAGCCTTAAGATAGGCAAGGGTCGAAATTTTGTTCACAACTACCGAAAAGAATCATTTTTCGACGAAACGTTTTACAAAACTTGCGAAGGGAAAATTCCGGCTATGTCATTTTTAATTTTTGCGGATTTTTTCCGAGAGATGAAATATTTTGGACCAACGAGAGGGCGACACTTGTCACCCTCAAGTGGACGGTTGTGGTGGCCGAGAATGTGCACGTTTTGTGCAATGTTTTGTGCCTAAATCATGGGTCAATGTTTGTGAGGGATTTGTGGAGTAGGGTTAGGGTGCACTTGGGCAAATCTTGACCCTCCACTTGCCCCCCACTTGGCTTTATCTTTTCCATTGGTTTCCCTATAAATACCCCCCCCCCCCCTTTGTTGAAGACTTCTTCATCCTCACAATGTTTTCTAAGTCTTGAAAGCCCTCTCCCCTTAGTGTAGTGTTTTTCGTCCAAGCCTCCTCCCCTTTGAGGCCTTTTGGCGAGAGGTATCTCCCCTCCAGTGGTGTTGGCCGAGAGGTACACCCCTACCTTGAGTTGTTCTCGTAAAATACACCCCCCCCCTTGGTAGAAAGTATTCTCCAAGTATTGTTACTATTCCAAAAATACCTTAGCCTTATACCTTGTAGTATTCCAAAATTTCCTCTATACGTAGAGCCCGGAAATACTACCTTATATTCCCTTTAGTCACAAAAATGAAACTCTAAGGAAAACCTTCATAGTCGGTTGAAGTGTTAAGTAGAAGTTGCGTAGAACTTCTAAGGGTTGTTTGGAGCGGGTTGGAGCGCCCAGAGTAGGAGCTAAACGTTGCTCAGGATCGACATTTAAACTTGGATAATTTTGGGTTTATCGAGGTAAATATCTTGTCTCCCTATTGTAATTGAGTTTATATACTATTGAAGTATAAGAATTAGGTATAAGTTATGTACAAGGAAGGTATATAAGAAGAGAATTGAACTGTACTTACATAGAATTTGTATTCTGATGAGACTTGTGAAGTTTGTGGTAGGAAGTCTTTGATTTTCCATAGAATCTTGTATCTAGATTTATTCTACCTAGTAGTCTAGACATTGATAGACTTGTATAACCGTTATAGGTTGAAGTACTGCGAGTAGCGTATTCTACTCGAAGGGTGGAAAAGGATAGCGAGATTACGATTTTTGGAGCTATTTGCTAATAGTCGATAAATCGTCGCGAGGTATGTGATTCTTCCTATCCTCTTGAGCATGATATTTTAAAAGAATATATTTAGTACGGTAGACGTACGTGTGTTAATCGAGCGTAGTTTTACGGCAATGTCTTTTGACTTAAGCCTGAATAATAAGAATCTTGAAGTATTTCAAGAGAATTAAGAACCGTTTTTGAAAGAAGAGTAATACTTGGTTTTAAAAGCTTAAGAGTTATACTAGCTTTATGGGAAGTCAGGTATAACGACTTAAGAGAGATAAAAAGAATGGTTTAATGATTTTAGAAGTTAAGAGACTTGATCTTAAAAGATAAGAGACTTGACTTAATTGAATTGATATGAATTTTGTTAAAAAGTGTGAAACTTCATTCGTGAGTAATGAGTACTTGATTTTTAAAAGGAATAATGTTTCTTGATTTCTAAATCGAATGAGTATCGAACGAACCACCGCGTTAATAAAGGAAATGTTTTGACTAATAAAGTATTATTAAAACCCAGAGAAACCTCCATCCGCATGAAGCTAAGATGAGATAAAATGATAGTACATTTTGTCACGACCAAATCAGGCGTGATCGTGCCTTACCGCACCCTAGTGACACAACATCGCAGTAATCAGAACATAAAACAACAACATGAGATAATGTAAATATAAAACAATAATCAGGAAAACTTGCTGTCGGCATATATATAACCATCAACTCTTTACAAATGAACAGCTTTAATCCTTTTACCAACCACGCGCAACGATTTCTGCACCTCAAGAATGATACGACACAAGGCGGGACGGGGCCCCGCCAAACCCGAATGTAAACACTTACTACGACGGGGACTATACGTGATAAGCCTCCGAGAAACGGAGCTTCCCAACGCCGAATCGCGACCACGAGCTAGGATCAACGGCGATGTACCTCAACTGCGGCATGAACGCGGCCCGAGAGTCGATCTGGCATGTACCAAGTATGTGAAATCGTAAGTACATCAGAATCAAATCATAGTAGTCTATATAAAGCAGAGACATGTATGATAACCAAACTACGATTCACAACAACTAAGCGATCATGTCAAGTCAGGGACTCACGCCCTCAAAGTCATCACAATAAGACCGTACGGGGTAAGTACGAAGGCATAGCCGACTACTAAGACCCCCAGTACCACAAATGCCACAAACTGGATCACGAGGTCTCTCTAGACCGCACCACAGATCGGGCGGCCATCGCCCGCAGATCAATGTGCGCGTCTATTCTCGAACTCTCGCGACTCGCGTAGGTCACACATGCACCCGCGTAAGGTATTCTCGAATCCACGGTCCTGACCACCCGAGGTATACCCGCGTGATCGGCGCCTAACCTCGGTATCCGTCCGACTTCGCACTCGCGTAGCCCCTCGAGGACGCGTAGTCCCTCGGAGACCGCATAGGAATCCGCGTCGGGCTAAACACCCGAATGATCGATCAATCTCGAGCATACCGCGGCTCGCGTAGTCTCAAGGACCGTAGCGTAGTATAGACGCGTCAGGGTGGCAAGCCCTGGTATACGATCGAGGGTAGGTGATATAATAACAAGATCAATGGACTTACCTTTTAACAATGTAAGCACAATAAGAATGACCCCTTACATAACAATCACAAGATACTAACACAAGTAGCATCCTAACATGTTTACTTATCAAATCAACAAGAAAGTATTACAAGGCTATCACAAACCAATACAATCAAGTTGTTCACACAAGGTACTTTCTACTAACAAGTTCGAGTATCTAACCCCAACGTGCATTTCATACATTAAATCTTTAAAAGATCCGTTCCTATCACATAAGTCACACAATACGTAGTATAAAATAGAGTATCGTCTTTTTAAGTAAACTAAACACTTACCTTTGTAAAATCAAGTAACAACATTATTTTCCAAACGCTCGAGTTTGCCTAATTTCAAATGTTCAGTTCTTATTTTAAAAAGGTTTCGTAGTTCATAGTCTTATTCATTTAAGAATATAATTCTCTTTTAAACAATCGAGAAACATAAGCCTTATATGTGAGTAGGATATTCTTGTTTATAACAATCTTATTACAGACCATGATCTAGGAAATATCATTTTGTCTCATCTTAGCTTATGCGGATGGAAGTTTCTCGTTTTAATAATACTTAATTATTCAAAACATTTCCTTTTATTAACGCCGCAGTTGGTTTGTCGATACACATCCCGATTTCCAAAATCAAGAAAGCGTTCTTAAGCCGCTATACCTAACTTCCCATAAAGCTAGTATAACTCTTAAGTTCTCAAAACCAAGTATTACTTCTCTTTCAAAACGATTTGAAATCTTTTGAAATACTTCAAGTTCTTTATAATCACACATCAAGCCGCTTATAAACAAATCATTTACCTTTTAAAAACCACAAAGTGTTTTCTTATCTACATAAAGTCGTTATAACCAACTTCCCATAAAGCCGTTATAACACTTTATGTTTTAAACCCATCGAATACATTTAGCACGTATGCGTCACCGTACTACATAGTTCACACATATCATGCTAGAAGAGATAGGAAGAGGTTCACATACCTCGCGATGATTATCGACTAATAGCAAAATGCTCCGAGTACCTCGCCGTGGCTACTCCTTAAGCCAAGTAGAGCGCCACACGTACTTCAACCTATAAGGCCACAGCGCTTATTAACATCTAGATCTTATCGTAGAACATTCTACCGAAAATTCGACAAAGACCTCCCCACATGGCGTAAATCTCTCTCTATCGGTAGCTATCAAGCCAACCAGGGGTTATACATCTAACCCGACAGTACAATTCTACTCACAAGATTACTACACAAGTCTCATCAGAATACACCTATGTAAAAGCGATTCGATTCTTGAGCTTAAGTCCAAGGACATTGCCACAAGCTATGTTCATTATATATATATAGTATACTTTAACTATATTTTCCTCTGACATGTAATATCCAATTACAATAGGGGACAAGATATTTACCTCGCTAAGCCCATAATTATCCAAATATAAAGTCGATCCTGGGCAATCGTTTAGCTCCAACTCGAAGCGCTCAACCCCTAAACCACCCTTAGAAGTTCTAACCAACTTCACAATACTCCAACGGACTATGGAGATTTTCCTAGGGTTTCGGTTTTGTGGTGGGAAGTATAATAGTATTTCTGGCTTTTCAGATAGGTATAACCTTAGAATACAACAAGGTATACGGCTAAGGTAATTTGGGCATTATAACAATACTTTTGAGAGTATTTCTACCAAGAGGTATTATATGAAAACAAACTAGGCTAGGGAAGTCATCACGACCCGAACCGGCCCGTGATCGTGCCTTACCGGGCACCCTAGTGACACAACATCGAGTAATCAATGAACATAAAACCACAACAAGTAACAAGAAACGTCATAACGATTATCTTTAGAAAACTTTGCCTTTGGCATATATAAATAACAACTTTACAAATGAAGCAGTTTAATCCTTTTTACAACCCGCCACAATGTGATTACTCTGCACCTCAAGAATGATACGACAACAATGGCGGGACGGGGCCGCCAAACCCCGAATGTAAACACTTACTACGACGAGGACTATACCACGATAAGCCTCCGAGAAACGGAGCTTCCAACGACCGTGACCACGAGAGCTAGGATCAACGGCGGTGTACCTCAACTGCGGCATGAACGCAGCCCCGGCCGGAGGTCTGGCCAGTGCGAGTATGTGAAACTAAAAATACCGTAAATGAAATCATAATAGTCTATAAGCGGAGACATGTATGATAACCAAACTACGATTCACCATAAATAAGCGATCGTGTCAAGTCGTGACTCACACCTCAAGTCATCACTCAATTTAACAATGGGTCTCACGCCACAACATCAATCGTGCGTGGAATACCTTCCTCACCGCCGATCATGATAGAAAAAGCACCGAGGAATACACATGAACACGTGTCCACTGTGTCCAAATAAAACCGTCTGAGGTAAATGCGAAGGCATAGCCGACTACTAACACCTACAATACCAAGGTCATGAATCAGATTATAAGATCTGTCTGGGCGTCACATTGATCAAGGCCGCCACTTGCGCGATGATTCGATGTGCGGCGTCTAGTCCTGGAACTTCCCTGACTCGCGTAGGCCAATCTCATCGGCCGCGGGCATTCCGCATCGAGGTAGCTACTCCGGCATCCCCGACTTTCAGTCCGCATGGCCACAAGGACCGCATGCCCATAAAGGACGAACACTAACCTGGAACTCTCGTAGCTCCGCATAGGCCCCCAGGACCCGCATGAGGTATCTCGAATCATAGGTCCATCGACCCGCCTGAGTCTACCCCGCATCGGAGGCGGCAACCCGGAATCATCTCGAGATGACGCCCACAATACTATCATAACGGATCGATAGTTAATAAGCACAATCAAGGGAAACCCCTTTACACAAACATCACAAGATACTAACACACGTAGCATCCTAACACGTTTACTTATCAAAGCAACAAGAAAGTATTACAAGGCTATCACAAACCAATACAATCAAGTTGTTCACACAAGGTACTTTCTACTATACGATTAACAAGATCGGGTTTTTATCCCCAAAGTACTTCATACATTAACTCTTTAAAAGATACGTTACTTTCACGAAAGTCACACAATACCCGTAGTATATGAAAAATAGAGTGATTATCTTTTTAAAGTAAATCAATTACTTCTCTTTGTAAAATCAAGTAGCAACACTCTTTTCCAATGTTCAAGTTTGCCTAATTTCCAATGTTCAAGTTTGCCTAATTTCCAATGTTCAAGTTTCTCGTTTTAGAAAGGTTTCGTAGTTCATAGCCTTATTCATTTAAGAATATAATTCTCCTTTAAACAATCTGAGAAACATAAGTCTTATGTGAGTAGGATATTCTTGTTTATAACAATCTTATTACAAAGACCATGATCTAGGAAATATCATTTTGTCTCATCTTAGCTTATGCGGATGGAAGTTTCTCACGGTTTTAATAATACTTAATTATTCAAAACATTTCCTTTTAACGTATTGCAGTGGTTTGTCGATACACATCCTGATTTCCAAAATCCGTAAAACGTTCTTAAGCCGTTATACCTAACTTCCCATAAAGCTAGTATAACTCTTAAGTTCTCAAAAACCAAGTATTACTTCTCTTTCAAAACGATTTCAGAAATCTTTTGAAATACTTCAAGTTCTTTATGATCACACATCAAGCCAGTTGTAAACAAATCATTTACCTTTTAAAAACCACAAAGTGTTTTCTTATCTACATAAAGCTGTTATAACCAACTTCCCATAAAGCCGTTATAACACTTTATGTTTTAAACCAATCGAATACATTTAGCACATGTATGCGTCCGCTACATAGTTCACACATATCATGCTAGAAGAGATAGGAAGAGGTTCACATACCTCGCGACGAGTATCGACTCATAGCAAAACGCTCCAAGTACTTTCCAACGTCGGCTACTCCTTAAGCCACGTAGATCACGCCACACGTAGTACATCCACCTATAAGGCCACAAGGCGCTTATTAACATTTAGGTCTCATCGTATAACTTCTACAGAAAATTCGGCAGCACCTCCCCCCCCCGCAACAGCGTAAATCTCCTCCTCTATCGAGGCCGGCTACCAAGCCAACCAGGGGGGGGTTATACATCTAACCCAAACGGGTACAATTCTACTCCACGGTACTACTACACAAGTCTCATGTCTGATCCTATGTAATTACATTCGATTCTTCAGCTTAAGTCCAAGGACATTGCCAAGCTATGTTCGATTATATATATATAGTATACTTTAACTATATATTCCTACATGTAATATCCAATTACAAAAGGGACAAGATAGTTACCTCGATAAGCCCATAATTATCCAAGTATAAAGTCGATCCCGGGCAATCGTTTAGCTCAACTCAGGCGCTCAACCCGCTCTAAACCACCCTTGAAGTTCTAACCAACTTCTACACAATACTCCAACTGACTATGGAGATTTCCCTAGGGTTTCGGTTTGTGACTGACGGGAAGTATATTAGTATTTTCCGGCTTTTCGTAAAGGTATAACCTTAGAATACAACAAGGTATAAGGCTAAGGTAATTTGGGCATTATAACAATACTTGGAGAGTATTTCTATACCACAAAGGGGGTATTATCAAAGCAACTAGGCAGGGGGTACCCACGGCTGCACCTCAAAGGAGGGGGTGTCTACCCTCGCCTACCCCACTGGGGACTCTCGGCGAGGGGAGAGGGGCTCTCGCCAAGACATCACACAAGGGAAGGAAGAAGCTTTCAAGACTTAGGCAATTTGTGAATGAATTAGTCTTCAAAGGGAGGGTATTTATAGGTCAAGTGAAAGCCAACCAATGGCAAGATTACACCAAGTGTTAGGCAAGTGTAGGGCAAGATTCACCCATGTGTACCTAGCCAACTTGCACAAAATATCTACCAAAATATCTACCACTTGACATCCCACCGTCCCAAGAACCTTGCGCATACCCGCTGATGAGAGGGTGCAAGTGCGCCCTCTCGTTGGTCCAAAATGTTCGCCTCTCGGAAAAATCCGCAAAATACCAAATGACATAGCGGAAATTCCCTACGAAAGTCGTGAAAACGTTTGTAAAAACGACTCTAACCGGTGTTGTGCACAAACATATTTCGCCCAAAGGTGCCACATGGGGTGACACGTGTCGCCCCGATTAAATCAAAATATTTCGTCTTCCAAAATATCCAAAACGCCAAAATCTCAAAATCAAGCGGGCCCACAAAACGTAAATTTCTCCGTGGGCCCACGTGACCATTCCGAAAATAAAATTCCATAATTCTCTAATAATCCAGAAGTCCGAATACCAAATCAGAATCCATTCCCATAAACGAACCTTTTCCTTCACAAAACCGAAACTTTTCCGTGGAAAAATCGCCTCTTTCTTCCTTTCCACCTTTACGCCGTATTCTCGCACGCCCTCGCATACATACCACGGAACTACGGGTATAACATTCTTCCTTAGAAACATTCGTCCGAATGTTCCTTCTAAGTCTCAAAACGAACACGTGCGTATAGTCTTCACTACTATACTTACGAAACAATCACCCACGGTGGCCATGAAACACTGCGCGCAAAACTTACATCTAAGTCCACGAGGAAACACCTCTACATCACCACAAATAATACTACTATTGTCACTTTGTCGCGAGCCTTGCTCGACGACCCAACAAATGGTACCGGCTGCGTCGATCACCGGAAGGCCGTGCACTCGGATTCTTACCACATTTCGATCGCTTTAGTATCAAAACTCGGTTACTATCTCTAACGTGGTCATCATTAATCGAACATTCTGGATGGATCTTCGATACTTTCCCGAACATAACAATCTGAAAGACCGGACGCCCTTCCTCCTAAGTCGGACGGCAAATGCTAACATATAGGCAACTGGCCTATTCTTCATGAACTCACAGGCCCAAGTAACTCGCTAAGTTCCTTGTTTCCAAAACTCGTCACACCCTAACCGGTGGTATTTTCAAGAAGACCGACCGTCGGCTGAACTCTGGCGTCGTCGCCGATTATCCATACGATTCCTCCGAGCTGCGTAACTTCTTCTAGACAAGCTTCACTATCCACGATCTGTGGAACAAGCTCGAACCAACTATCGAACCACCGCAACATCGAACCAATCGACCGCAACTTGCATTTACGCTTCTAAGGCGTCCAAGACGACATCCGAACACCGAAATGGTAGCTTAAACACTCCCAACCGAGACAACGATCCTCACAACTACCGCGAAATCAAAACACCGGCGAGGCGAATGCGTCTGAGACTCACCAGTTCTAGCCCCGCTGTACAAACTCGAGAAGAGAAACAGTAGTACCACTGGCTCCATCTCGTCATAAGGTGAAGGTAGGCACCCCGTGCAACCTCACAACCTTTTCAGATAACAACAACTGCCGAGGGAACGACTGACCGAAGAACACGATAGGCTGCCCCCATCGGCCCGACCACTGGTCGAACGCATCCACGAACTTGCACGCTGGCTAACTAAACATGGGCCTAACACCCTCATGACCCTACCACAAGGCGGGACCACCACAAACTGACCCCACCACCATACCTGCCGCGGGTTGACCCGCAACATGGCCTCAACCCGGCGGCATTGCGCGAAACACTAGCTCCCGAAGGAATAATTTCACAAATCATATTACGAAAACCTAGCGGTCTTCCTAGCTCGACTACCTTCTTCCAAATCACGCTACTCAGGGGCTTATCCCACGAACATAGCTCACGTGCACTATGCACTCCTATAAGGGTCAAACATAACACTACACCTCTCTTGAGATGGCCTTACCTCTAAGGTCTTTGCGTATAAAGCTCTAAGGCTCACACTTTCTCTATCCTCCAAAATCTTACTCGGTTAACCCACCATGATTCCTAATCACAACTCACACCGCTATGAACGTAGCACTTAAGGTATACTCACCTTGAAAGTTCTAGAAGGACGCTTGCTCTGGCCTCTTCTGCGCCCTTGGTTAACGTCGATCTACGTTTCTCGGCTGCTGGCATAAGCCCGTACGCAGGCCATGCTCGAGCCTATCAAGAATTACTCTTGCACAACCCTCTTAGATAGTCCTCGGACTCGCGGTACATGGTACTCTGGTAGCCAAATCCATAGCTAGTAACAAGGTTGTCTCTTGGCAATCTATATTCTCTGTTCCCGGTCGTGGAACTGAAGGTTCACATATCATGGCCGCAGTAGGAACTGCCGTCGCCATTCTTAAACTCTGCTGGGGCTAGTAACGTCGCAGAAATCCCCGAATGGAGCACTACCCTAGGTAATGATTGGGCCTGTGCCCTCGCAACCCTCTGTATTCTACTCGCAGCTCCCTCGGCTGCCTTGCCCTCCTGGGCTCGGGTTGCCCTACGCGGAGGCATAACGATAAGGGAAAGAATTTCGTCAGAGGGTCCAACTTACAACACAGCTCTAAGGCACGATCTCAGAGTGAGAAGAATAGTAACCAATCCTAAATATCCTATAGCCTCCTGATTATTGGTGTGGTGCGCACACCGATAATCAAGACTTCATCGATCTGATGCGTAGACACTTTCCGAGGATTAATCGCTTGATACCACTTTTGTCACGACCGAACCGGGCGTGATCGTGCCTTACCGGGCACCCTAGTGACACAACATCGAGTAATCAATCGAACATAAAACCACAAGAAGTAACAAACGCATAACGCTTATCTTTAGAAAACTTTGCCTTTCGCATATATAAATAACAACTTTACAAATGAACAGTTTAATCCTTTTTACAACCCTGCCCACAACAGTACTACAGACCTCTAAGAATGATACGACAACAATGGCGGGACAGGGCCCCGCCAAACCCCTGAATGTAAACACTTACTACGACGGGGACTATACCACTGATAAGCCTCGGAGAAACGGAGCTTCCTAACGCCGTGACCACGAGCTAGGATCAACGACTGGTGTACCTCAACCTGCGGCATGAACGCAGCCCCGGAGGTCGACAACAGTGCAGAGTATGTGAAACTAAAAATCGTAAATGAAATCATAATAGTCTATAAGCGGGAGACATGTATGATAACCAAACTACGATTCACCATAAATAAGCGATCATGTCAAGTCGGGGACTCACCTCAAGTCATCACTCAATTTAACAATGGGTCTCACGCCCACAACATCAATCGTGCGTGGAATACCTTCCTCACCGCGATCATGATAGAAAAAGCACCAAGGAATACACATGAACACGTGTCCGCTGTGTCCAAATAAACCGTGCAGGTAAGTACGAAGGCATAGCCGACTACTAACACCAATACCAACAAGGTCATGAATCGTATCATAAGATCTCTGCACCGTCACATGATCAAGGCGCCGCCACTTGCGCGATTCGATGTGCGCGTCTAGTCCTGGAACTTCCCGCACTCCGCATAGGCCAATCTCATCGCCCGCATGAGGCATTCCCGCATCGGTAGCTACTCCCGGCGTCGCCCCGACTTTCGAGTCCGCATGGCCACAAGGACCGCATGCCCATAAGGGCGAACACTAACACGGAACTCTCGTAGCTCGCAGGCCCCGGGACCCGCGAGGTATCTCGAATCATAGGTCCATCGACCGCTGAGTCTACCCGCGTCGGAGGCGACAACCCGGAATCATCTCAAGAGATGATCGCCACAATACTATCATAACGATAGTTAATAAGCACAATCAAGGAAACCCCTTTACACAAACATCACAAGATACTAACACACGTAGCGTCCTAACACGTTTACTTATCAAAGCAACAAGAAAGTATTACAAGGCTATCACAAACCAATACAATCAAGTTGTTCACACAAGGTACTTTCTACTATGATTAACAAGATCGGGTTTTATCCCCAAAGTACTTCATACATTAACTCTTTAAAAGATACGTTACTTTCACGAAAGTCACACAATACCGTAGTATATGAAAAATAGAGTGATTATCTTTTAAAGTAAATCAATTACTTCTCTTTGTAAAATCAAGTAGCAACACTCTTTTCCAATGTTCAAGTTTGCCTAATTTCCAATGTTCAAGTTTCTCGTTTTAGAAAGGTTTCGTAGTTCATAGCCTTATTCATTTAAGAATATAATTCTCCTTTAAACAATCGAAACATAAGTCTTATGTGAGTAGGATATTCTTGTTTATAACAATCTTATTACAAAGACCATGATCTAGGAAATATCATTTTGTCTCATCTTAGCTTCTATGCAGATGGAAGTTTCTCTTGGTTTTAATAATACTTAATTATTCAAAACATTTCCTTTTAACGCTGCGGTGGTTTGTCGATACATCACGATTTCCAAAATCGATAAAAGCGTTCTTAAGCCGTTATACCTAACTTCCCATAAAGCTAGTATAACTCTTAAGTTCTCAAAACCAAGTATTACTTCTCTTTCAAAACGATTTGAAATCTTTTGAAATACTTCAAGTTCTTTATGATCACATCAAGCCATTGTAAACAAATCATTTACCTTTTAAAACCACAAAGTGTTTTCTTATCTACATAAAGTCGTTATAACCAACTTCCCATAAAGCCGTTATAACACTTTATGTTTTAAACCAATCGAATACATTTAGCACGTATGCGTCACCGCACTACATAGTTCACACATATCATGCTAGAAGAGATAGGAAGAGGTTCACATACCTCGCGGCAGTATCGACTCATAGCAAAACGCTCCAAGTACTTTCCAACGTCGGCTACTCCTTAAGCCACGTAGATCGCGCCACACGTAGTACATCCACCTATAAGGCCACAAGGCGCTTATTAACATTTAGGTCTCATCGTATAACTTCTACGAAAATTCGGCACCTCCCCATGAGCGTAAATCTCCTCTCTATCGGTGGCTACAAGCCAACCGAGGTTATACATCTAACCCAAACGGTACAATTCTACTCCACGGTACTACTACACAGTCTCATGTCTGATACTATGTAATTCTGATTCGATTCTTCAGCTTAAGTCCAGACATTGCCACAAGCTATGTTCGATTATATATATATAGTATACTTTAACTATATATTCTACAACATGTAATATCCAATTACAAAAGGGACAAGATAGTTACCTCGATAAGCCCATAATTATCCAAGTATAAAGTCGATCTGGGCAATCGTTTAGCTCAACTCCGGCGCTCAACCGCTCTAAACCACCCTTAGAAGTTCTAACCAACTTCTACACAATACTCCAACGGACTTTGGAGATTTTCCGAGGGTTACGGTTTTGTGACTGAAGGGCAGTATAATCGTATTGTCTGGGCTTTTCGTAGAGGTATAACCTTAGAATACAACAAGGTATAAGGCTAAGGTAATTTGGGCATTATAACAATACTTGGAGAGTATTTCTATACCACAGTGGGTATTATACTAAAGCAACTAGGCAGTGGGTACCCACGGCTAGCACCTCACCGGCGGGGGGGGGGGTCTACCCCTCGGCCTACCCCACTAGGGGACTCTCGCCAAGGGGAGAGAGGGCTCTCGCCAAGACATCACACAAGGGGAAGGAAGAAGCTTTCAAGACTTAGGCAATTTGTGAATGAATTAGTCTTCAAGGGAGGGTATTTATAGGTCAAGTGAAAGCCAACCAATGGCCAAGATTACACCAAGTGTTAGGCAAGTGTAGGGCCAAGATTCACCCATGTGTACCTAGCCAACTTGCACACAAAATATCTACCAAAATATCTACCACTGACATCCCTTTCGTCCAGAACCGCCCACCTTGCCCAATGAGAGGGTGCGTGCGCCTCTCGTTGGTCCAAAATGTTCCGCCTCTCGGAAAAATCCGCAAAAATACCAAATGACATAGCGGAAATTCCCTACGAAAGTGTGAAAACGTTTACGAAAACGACTCTAACCTGGTGTTGTGCACAAACATATTTCGCCCAAAGGTGCCACGTGGGGTGACACGTGTCGCCCCGATTCAATCAAAATATTTCGTCTTCCAAAATATCCAAAACGGCCAAAATCTCAAAATCAAAGCGGGCCCTACAAAATAAATTTCTCCGTGGGCCCACGTGACCATTTCCAAAATAAAATTCCATAATTCTCTAATAATCCAGAAGTCCGAATACCAATCTGGGAATCCAATTCCATAAACGAACCTTTTTCACAAAACCTAAACTTTTCCGTGGAAAAATCGCCTCTTTCTTCCTTTCCAATCTTTCATCGTATTCTCAAATCGTCGTCCTCGCATACATACCTGGAACTACGGGTATAACAGTACCCAGCCACACCACAAAGAGAGGTGGCTGCCTCGCCTGCCCACTGTGGGGACTCTCGGCGAGGGGAAGAGGGCTCTCGCCAAGACACTACACTAGGGGAAGGAAGAAGCTTTCAAGACTTAGGCATTTTTGTGAATGAATTAGTCTTCAAAGGGGGTATTTATAGGTCAAGTGAAAGCCAACCAATGGCCAAGATTACACAAGTGTTAGGCAAGTGTAGGGCCAAGATTCACCACGTGTACCTACCAACTTGCACACAAAATATCTACCAAAAATATCTCCCACTTGCCTTCCAATCGTCAAGGGCGCCACCTTGCCCACCAATGAGAGGGTGCCAAGTGTCGCCCTCTCGTTGGTCCAAATGTTCCGTCTCTCGGAAAAATCCATAAAAATAAGAAAAGACATAGCGAATTTTCCTCATGAGTTATGAAAAAGCGTTTAGTCGAAAACGACTCTAGCAAGGTGTTGTGCACAAATGCCATTCTACGAAGCCACCTAGGCGGGGTGACACGTGTCACCTCCTATTGGCCCAAAATAAAACATCTTCGAAAATATCCATAATGGCCAAAATCTCAAAACAAAGTGGGCCCACAACCGTAAATTTCTCCGTGGGCCACGTGACCATTTCGAAAATAAAATTCCATAATTCTCTAATATTCAGAAGTCCGAATACCAAACTGGGAATCCAATTCCCATTAACGAACCTTTTCCTTCACAAAAACCGTAATCTTTTCCGTGGAATAATCGCCTCTTTGTTCATTTCCAATCTTTCTGTCTTATTCTCGTACGTACGTCCTCGCATACATACACTAGAACTACGGTATAACATTCTCCCCTCGCCAGAAACATTCGTCGAATGTTCCTTCTAAGTCTCAAAACAAACGCGTGCAATATAGTCTTCACTACTATACTTACGAGAACAATCTGCCATACCGCCATGGAAACACTGCGCAAAACTTACATCTAAGTCCACGAGGAAACACCTCTACATCACCACAAATACCTCTTCCGGTCAAAATATACTTCAGTCACGATACCACTTTTGTCACTTTGTCGCGAGCCTTGCTCGACGACCCAACAAATGGTGCCGGCAACTGCGATCCGAGGATCTCGTACACTCGAACTCTTACCACATTACGATACGGCTTGGTTCCAAAACTCGGGTTACTATCTCTAACGTGGTCACCATTAATCGGGGACATTCGGATGGATCTTCGATACTTTCCCGATCATAACAATCTGAAGACCGGACGTCCTTCCTCCTAAGTCGGACGGCAAATGCTAACATATAAGCAACTGGCCTATTCTTCACATGAACTCACAAAGGCCCAAGTAACTCGGGCTAAGTTCATTCGTTTCCAAAACTCGTCACACCTGTCCGGTGGTACTTTCAAGAAGACCGACCGCCAACTGAACTCAGCGTCGTCGATTATCCACGATTCTCCGAGCCGCGTAACTTCTTCTGACAAGCTTCACTATCCATATCTGTGGAACAAGCTCAACAACTATCGAACCACCAACATCGAACCAATCGACCGGCAACTTGCATTTCTGCCCCTACAAGGCGTCGCAAGACGACATCCGAACGAAATGGTAGCAAACACTTCAACCGAGACAACGATCCTCACAACCGCACGAAATCAAAACAACGGCGAGGCGAATGCGTCTGAGACTCACGAGTTCTAGCCCCGCTGGTACAAACTCCGGAAGAAAGCGGTAGTCCTCGGGCTCCTGTCCGTCATAAGGTGAAGGTAGGCACCCTGCAACCTCACAACCTTTCGGATAACATCAACAACTGCCAGGAACGACTCGACCAAGAACACGATGGCGCCCCATCGGCCCGACCAGCGGTCGAGCATCCACGAACTTCGTCTGGTTAACTAAATTTGGGCCTAACACCCTCATGACCCTATCACAAGGGACCACCAAACCGACCCACACTGAACCTACCGCGGGTTGACCGCACGTAGCCTCAACCCGACCGCAGCGCGAAATACCATCTCCCGAAGAACAATCTTACTAAACACGTTACGAAAACCTAGCGGTCTTCTTAGCTCAACTACCCTCTTTCATTTCATACTACATAGGGACTTATCCCAAACCACGCTCACGTGCACTATGCACTCTATAAAGTCAAACATAAACATACGTCTCTGCAGGGTGGCCTTACCTCTAAGGCCTTTGCGTATAAAGCTCTAAGGCTCACACTTTCTCTATCCTCCAAAATCTTACTCGGTTAACCCACCATGATTTCTAATCACAACTAACACACCGCTATCGAACATAGCACTTAAGGTATACTCACGAAAGTTACGAAGGACGCTTGCTCTTTCCGGCCTCTTACCAGCCTTGGTTAACCCGTCGATCTCTGCGTTTCTCGGCTGCGCATAAGCCCGCATACGTGCCATGCTCAAGCCTAAGCGAAGGATTACTCTTGCACAACCTTCTCTTAGGTAGTCGTCAAGACTCGCGATACATCGGTATACTCTCGGTAGCCAAATCCATAGCTAGTAACAAGGTTGTCTCTTGCAATCTATATTCTCGGTTCGGCCGTGGGCGAAGGTTCACATATCATGGCGCGAGGAAGGCTGCCGCCGTGCTTAAACTCTTGGGGCTAGTGGCGTCGCGAAACCCGAATGAAGCACTACCTAGGTAATGATTTGGCTGTGCCTCGCCACCCTCCGAACTCTGCTCGCGCCTCCGCCGCTGCGCCCGCCTCACGGGCGGGTTGCCACTGCGCGGAGGCATAACGATAAGAAATAATTTCGTCGGAGGGTCGACTTACAACGGCTCTAAGGCACGATCTCGGAGTGAGAAGAATAGAAACCAATCCTAAATATCCTATAGCCTCACGATTATTGGTGTGGTGCAACACCGATAATCAAGACTTCTTGGATCTGATGCGTAGACACTTTCAGGATTAAGCGCTCTGATACCACTTTTGTCACGACCGGCGGGCGTGATCGTGCCTTACCGGGCACCCTAGTGACACAACATCGAGTGTCGAACATAAAACAACAACGTGAGATAATGTAAATATAAAACAATAATGCGGAAAACTTGCACTTTCGGCATATATATATAACCATCAACTCTTTACAAATGAACGGCAATCCTTTTACCAACCACGCCACAGCGATTACTACGGACCTCTAAGAATGATCGACCACGATGGCGGGACGGGGCCCGCCAAACCCCGAATGTAAACACTTACTACGACAGGACTATACCACTGATAAGCCTCGAGAAACGGAGCTTCCCAAGCGAACTGCGACCACGAGAGCTAGGATCAACGGCGATGTACCTCAACTGCGGCATGAGCGGCCCGAAGGAGTCGGTACAACATGTACCAAGTATGTGAAAGCGTAAAGTATCATGCGAAATCATAGTAGTCTATAAAGCGAGACATGTATGATAACCAAACTACGATTCACAACAACTAGCGATCATGTCAAGTCGTGGACTCACGCCTCAAAGTCATCACAATAAGACCGTGCGGGGTAAGTACGAAGGCATGCCGACTACTAAGACCCCGCACCACAAATGCCACAAATCGTATCACGAGGTCTCTAGACCGCACCACAGATCGGGCGGCGGCGGCGCAGATCAATGTCTTGGCGTCTATTCTCGAACTCGCGACTCGCATAGGTCACACACGGACCGCGTAAGGTATTCTCGAATCACGGTCCTAGACCACGAGGTATACCCCGCATCGGCGCGCCTAACCTCGGTATCCGTCCCCGACTTCGCGGCCGCATAGCCCTCGAGGACGCGTAGTCCTCGGAGACCGCGTAGGGAATCCCGCATCGGGCTAAACACCGGAATGATCGGTCGATCACGGAGCATACCGCGGCTCGCATAGTCTCAAGGACCGCGTAGGCGTATAGACCGCATCAGGGTGGCAAGCCTCGGTATACGATCGAGGGTAGGTGATATAATAACGATCTGATGGACTTACCTTTTAACAATGTAAGCACAAAGAATGACCCCTTACATAACAATCACAAGATACTAACACAAGTAGCATCCTAACATGTTTACTTATCAAATCAACAGAAAGTATTACAAGGCTATCACAAACCAATACAATCGAGTTGTTCACACAAGGTACTTTACTAACAAGTTCGAGTATCTAACCCCAACGCATTTCATACATTAAATCTTTAAAAGATCCGTTCCTATCACATAAGTCACACAATACCCGTAGTATAAAATAGAGTGGTGTCTTTTAAGTAAACTAAAACACTTACCTTTGTAAAATCAAGTAACAACATTATTTTCCAAACGCTCGAGTTTGCCTAATTTCAAATGTTCGGTTTCTTATTTTAAAAGGTTTAGTAGTTCATAGTCTTATTCATTTAAGAATATAATTCTCTTTTAAACAATCAGAAACATAAGCCTTATATGTGAGTAGGATATTCTTGTTTATAACAATCTTATTACAATGACCATGATCTAGGAAATATCATTTTGTCTCATCTTAGCTTATGCGGATGGAAGTTTCTCTTGGTTTTAATAATACTTAATTATTCAAAACATTTCCTTTTAACGCTGCGATGGTTTGTCGATACACATCACGATTTCCAAAATCAAAAGCGTTCTTAAGCCGTTATACCTAACTTCCCATAAAGCTAGTATAACTCTTAAGTTCTCAAAACCAAGTATTACTTCTCTTTCAAAAGCGATTTGAAATCTTTTGAAATACTTCAAGTTCTTTATAATCACATCAAGCCGCTTATAAACAAATCATTTACCTTTTAAAAACCACAAAGTGTTTTCTTATCTACATAAAGTCGTTATAACCAACTTCCCATAAAGCCGTTATAACACTTTATGTTTTAAACCATCGAATACATTTAGCACGTATGCGTCTGCCGTACTACATAGTTCACATATCATGCTAGAAGAGATAGGAAGAGGTTCACATACCTCGCGATGATTATCGACTAATAGCAAAATGCTCCGAAGTACCTCAAGCCGTCGACTACTCCTTAAGCCAAGTAGAGCGCGCCACACGTAGTACTTCAACCTATAAGGCCACAAGGCTTATTAACATCTAGATCTTATCGTAGAACATTCTCTGAAAATTCGACAAGACCTCCCCGCAACAGCGTAAATCTCCTCTATCTGGGCATTATCAAGCCAACCGAGGTTATACATCTAACCGACGGTACAATTCTACTCACAAGACTACTACACAAGTCTCATGTCTGATCCTATGTAAAAAGCAGTTCGATTCTTGAGCTTAAGTCAAGGACATTGCCACAAGCTATGTTCGATTATATATATATAGTATACTTTAACTATATTTTCCTCTGACATGTAATATCCAATTACAATAGGGGACAAGATATTTACCTCGCTAAGCCCATAATTATCCAAATATAAAGTCGATCTGGGCAATCGTTTAGCTCCAACTCGGCGCTCAACCAGCTCTAAACCACCCTTAGAAGTTCTAACCAACTTCTTCACAATACTCCAATGACTATGGAGATTTTCCTAGGGTTTCGGTTTTGTGACTGACGGGAAGTATAATAGTATTTCTGGGCTTTTCGTATAGGTATAACCTTAGAATACAACAAGGTATACGGCTAAGGTAATTTGGGCATTATAACAATACTTTTGAGAGTATTTCTACCAAGAGGGGGGGTATTATATGAAAACAAACTAGGCAGTGGCATTACGGCCACACCACAAAGGAGGGGTGGCTACCTGCCTACCCCACTAGGGGACTCTCGGCCAAGGGGAAGAGGGCTCTCGGCAAGACACTACACTAAGGGAAGGAAGAAGCTTTCAAGACTTAGGCATTTTGTGAATGAATTAGTCTTGAAGGGGGTATTTATAGGTCAAGTGAAAGCCAACCAATGGCCAAGATTACACCAAGTGTTAGGCAAGTGTAGGGCCAAGATTCACCCATGTGTACCTAGCCAACTTGCACACAAAATATCTACCAAAAATATCTCCCACTTGCCTTCCCAAATCGTCCAAGGGCCGCCCACCTTGCCCACCAATGAGAGGGTGCCAAGTGTCGCCCTCTCGTTGGTCCAAAATGTTCCGTCTCTCGGAAAAATCCGCAAAAATAACAAAAGACATCGCCGTATTTTTCCCCTCGAATTTTATGAAAAAGGTTTCGTCGAAACACGACTCTAACCGGGTGTTGTGCACAAATGCCATTCGGCCAAGCCACCTAGGCGGGGGTGACACGTGTCACCCTCCTATTGGCCCAAAATAAAACATCTTCCGAAAATATCCATAATGGCCAA
Organism: Przewalskia tangutica; assembly: GCA_029844215.1. NCBI lineage: Eukaryota > Viridiplantae > Streptophyta > Magnoliopsida > Solanales > Solanaceae > Przewalskia > Przewalskia tangutica. The sequence continues at coordinate 2,222,874 of JAQGDG010000034.1, forward strand.
AATCTCGAAAACAAAGTGGGCCCATAAACCAGTAAATTTCTCCCGTGGGCCCCACGTGACCATTTTCGAAAATAAAATTCCATAATTCTCTAATATTCCAGGAAGTCCGAATACCAAATCTGGGAATCCAATTCCCATTAACGAACCTTTTTCCTTCACAAAAACCGGAAACTTTTCCGTGGAAAAATCGCCTCTTTCTTCCTTTCCAATCTTTCTGTCGTATTCTCGTACGTACGTCCTCGCATACATACCCTAGAACTACGGGGTATAACATTTTCCTAGATCATGGCTGCTTTAATAAGATTGTTATGAACAAGAATAACCTACTCACATATAAGACATATGTTTCTCAAATTGTTTTAAAAGGAGAATTATATTAGTAAGTGACTAATACTATGAGCTACGAAACCTTTCGAAAATGAGAAACTTGAGCATTTGAAATTAGGCAAACTTGAACGTTTGAAAAATAGTGTTGTTACTTGATTTTACAAAGGAAAGTATTTTTGTTTACTTAAAAAGATAGTCACTCTATTTTTTTATACTACGGGTATTATGTGACTTTTGTGAAAGAAACGGATCTTTTAAAGAGTTAGTGTATGAAGTACTTTGGGGATAAAAACCCGAACTTGTTAACATAAAGTAGAAAGTACTTTGTGTGAATAACTTGACTATGTTGGTTTGTGATAGCCTTGTAAATACTTTCTTGTTGGTTTGATAAATAAACATGTTAGGATGCTACGTGTGATAGTGTCTTGTAATGTTGTGTAAGGGGGTTTCCCTTGATTGTGCTTATGTTGTTTAACGATAAGCCGTTATGTTAGTATCATATCACTCACCTTGACTTGATCCCGGGTTAAGGCGCCTCCGTCACGGGGTATACCTCACGCGGTGCATGTGACCTATGATTCGAGAATACCTACGCGGTGCATGTGACCTATGCGAGCTACGAGAGTTCGTGTTAGTGTGTGGGGTTATACCTAATGCGGTCTATGTGGCCGTGCGGCTGCGAAATCGGGGCGTTCTTGGGAGTAGCTACCCACCGATGCGGGAATACCTCATGCGGGCCATTGGAGTGGCTACGCGGGTCGCGGAAGTTCGAGGACTAGGCGCGACATTAGATCTGCGGGCGAGTGGCGGCTTTGATCATGGCGATGCAGACAGATCTCATGATACCGTTATGACCTTGTTGATGCATGGGTTCTAGTAGTCGGCTATGCCTTCGTACTTACCGTGCGGTTTTATTATGACACAGGTGGGACACGGTGTTCATATGTATTCCTTGGTGCTTTTATATCATAGGCTGCGGCGGTGAGGAAGGTATTCCACGGGCATGATTGATGTTGTGGGCGTGAGACCCATAGTTATATTTGAGTGATGACTTTGAGCGTGAGTCCACGACTCGACATGGCTTATATTGTGTGAATCGTAGTTTGGTTATCATACATGTCTCCTTCTTTATATAGACTACTATGATTTCATTTGCAGTATTTTCAGTTTTACATACTTGGTACTGTTATGCGACCTCGCTTCCGGGCTGCGTTCATGCTGCGGTAAGTACGCGATGTTGATCCTCGCTCTTAGGATCAGTTCAGTTTTGGAAGCTCCGTTTCTCCGAGGCTTATCGGTGGTATAGTCCACGTCGTTGTAGGTACTTACATTCGGGGTATGGCGAACTGTCCGCCATTGTTGTCATATCATTCTTAAGTGCTGTAATCTTGTTGTGGCGAGTTTGTAATAGGGATGTAGCTGTTCGATTCAAGTTATATATATATGCGTAAGGCAAGTTTTCTCGAATAAGCTGTTTTACACTTCATATTATTTCATGTCATGTTTTATATTCCGCTGATTACTCTGATGTATGTCTACTTGGGTGCCCGGGGTAAGGCACCAGTCACGGGCCCGGGTTCGGGTCGTGACAATAACGGCTTTATGGGAAGTTGGTTATAATAACTTTATGGAAAGTTAAAAGCATAGTTTACTCTAGTAATGTAAATAAAGATAAAGGACTTGAAATGAAGAAAGACAAATTGATTTAAAGGCATCAATTGCGTAAAGTTTTAAAATAAAAAAGTCACTTGGTTTAGAAGCCTATAAATGTATTTCTAAAAGGTATTGTGACTTGTCTTGAAAGGTAGATATGACTTGATACTTCGGTTATTAGTATCTTGGAGTCTTATATGAAAAAGAGTCATTTTAAAAGAATAGAAGTACATAGTACTTTGGGTTAAATTCTCGGACTTTATAATGACATGTTAGTGTCTTAAGTAAACTAAAATGAGAGTGTATATAAATAAGGCTAATAAGAAGTTAGGAGATTTCTTAACTTGCTTATGTTATGTATGATAAGCCGGTGGTACTTATGTTATGTATGATAAGACGGTAGTGCTTATGTTATGTATGATGACCGGTTGTGCTAGGTTATGTTATTCTTGCGGGGTAAACCCCCGGGTTACTACTTATTCCATGGATTTGCTACCCATGATGCGAGTGCGGCGTTTGTACTTATTGCGGGCCCACCGGGCCCATGCGAGTGAAATAGTCCTATGCGGGTGAAATAGTCCCATGCGAGGCGGATGACCTCATTGCGGGTCCACATGACCTATGCGGGTGAAATAGTCCCAGGAGTAGGATTGCTTAATGATACTACGAGTGAGTGACCCTACTTTGATCATGAGCCTCCTATTTTTATGCAGTAAAGTATACTCTTGATTACTCTCATTATTAGTAAGTCACAGTGTATTGTTATTTGATTATCATACATGTCTCCAGCTTTATTTTTAGACTTTATGATTTCATTTCAGTACTTTCAGTTTTACATACTTGGTACATCTGTTGTACTGACTTTCTCGGGGCTGCGTTAAATGCGCGGTAGTAGCGGTGGTGGATCCTCATTCTTAGGATCACTGATCAGTTGTCAGAAGCTCCATTTCTCCGGAGGCTTGTCTTTTGGTACGGTTTTCCCTGATGTTGTAGATTTATGTACATTCAGGGGTATGGCGAACCACTGTCGTCACGATTATTCTTAGAGGTCTGTAGTCATATCTTGTGGATTTGGGTTGTAAGAACAAAGATGTAACTGTTATATTTTTGGTTATGTATATTTCACGGAATATGGCCTTATCGGCTAGCCTGTTGATATTTGCTGTCTAGTATTTTATAAGTTTTTTTTGTATGTTCTGATGATATTCTCTGATGTATACCTGTAAGGGGTGCCCAGGTAGGGCACCAGTCGCGGGCCCGGGGTCGGGTCGTGACAAAAGTGGTATCAAAGCAGTTAGTCCTCGGAAAGTGTCTGGGCCGTGTCTAGTAGAGTCTTGATTATCGGTGTGTTGTGCACCACATCTATAATCAGGAGGCTGCAGGACATTTAGGATTGGTTTCCATTCTTCTCTCTCTGAGATCGTGTAGTAGAATTGTCTTATTAGGTTGAATCCTCTATGACCTATTCTTATGTATCAGTTATGCCTCCACGGAAGACGACCAGGGCCCAGAAGGGCAAAGCGTCGAGTCGCTAGTTATGCTGAAGGGTTACTAGGACTCGAGCCCGAACTATGCGTAAGGTTGTGGCGGGTCGGCGAGTTCACCACGCCGGCGATATTAGAGGCCGAGATCGTAGTAGCTCGAAGGTTCCGATACTTGAGCCTCGATTCGCGATCGGCGATATAGAGATTACGGAGAAGCGGTCGGGTTATTGACTAGCATAGTGGCGGCGTAAGCGAGGAGCGAGTAGCTAACCCTAGCCGAAGCGATTTGAGAATTGGGATTTTTACGGGTTGCAATCCACCCAGTTCTATGGTTCGAGATGAGGAGGATCGCCGAGTATTCGGCGATTATAGTGGACTATCGTGTGCTTAGGTCCTCGGAGACGAGTCGATTGTGTTAGCCTCTTACGATTCTGCGATATTGCGTTGGCTAGTTTGAGTCATTGGAGATGTCTAGAGGTGTGGATGCTCTTCCAGCTGTTTGGGATGAGTTCACATAGGCCTTCCTTGATCACTTTTTGCCTCCTAAGATGAGGAGAGCCCGCGTGGATAGATTCTTGACATTGAGACATAATTGGAGGACTATCAGAGAGTACAACCTGGAGTTTGACTCATTGGCCAGGTATGCGCTCACCATTGTGGATGACATGACAGACAGAGTTCATCGTTATGTGATGGGGCTAGACCGTTATATGATTACTGCATGCCTGGGAGTGGCCCTTCAGCCAGGTATGGACATTGCCAGGATGCAGGCTTATGCACAGGGGATAGAGGACAGAGAGAGAGAGGATCAGTCAAACTCAGGCCAGCCCAAGAGAGCTAGGACAGCAGGGTTTCAGGGTAATTTTCGAGGCGGACAACCTCGTGGCACCAGTCCATATTTGATCGGCGCAGTGCTCCTTCGGTTTTTCTGGCAAGAGGTTTGATCGGTCGAGTTATTCAGGGGCAGGTCAGGGCTCCAGGGCTTTGGGTTCCCAGAGGAACCGGGGTTCCAGTCAGATGAGGCCACCTTTACCTCGGTGTGGCCGATGTGGTGGTTCCCATCATGGGGGGTGTCATATTCCTCCAGGAGCTTGTTACTCTTGCGGCCAGTAGGGCCATTTGAAGAGAGATTGTCCGACCAGAGGCAACATGGGTGGTATGGTTCAGCCTACAGGGTCAGTTGTTGTGTTCTCATCTTCTGTGGTTATGCGCCGGGCGAGGGTGTTGCGGGCCGGCGAGCCGGCAGGTCGTGGTGGAGGTCCTAGTTCTAGTGGTCCACGAGCGCATTTATTCCTTAGCCACCGACAGATCGGGAGGCTTCCGGATGTCGCCACAGTACATTATTGATTTCATCTTTGTAGCGTTTATGCTTTGATAGATCCGGTTCTACCTTGTCCCATGTGTCCCTCTTATTTACGGTAGAATAGGGATAGGCGTGTCGATAGAGCCTTTTGAGGTAGCTACGCCAGTGGGTGATTCGGTGTTAGCTGAGCGGGTGTACAAAGATTGCCCGGTGTTTATATATAGTCGACAGACCCTAGCAGACTTGATAGAGTTGGAGATGACAAATTTTGACGTCATTATGGGTATGGACTGGTTGGCTTCTTGTTATGCCAACGTTGACTGTAGAGACAGGTTGGTCCGATTCGATTTCTGGTGAGCGCTTATCGAGTGGAAGGAAATACGGTGTCGTAGGGTAGGTTTATTTCTTACCTCAAGGCTAGGAAGATGATGCGAGAAAGTACATCTATCATCCGTTGGGTATTCGATACTGGTGAGTGCGATTCTTGATCGATTCGGTGGTTAGAGAGTTTCCGGATGTATTCCCAGATGATCTCCCATGTATTCCTCCTGAGATGGAGATAGAGTTCTGTATTGACACATTGTCAGACACTCGGCCTATATCTATTCTGTCGTACAGGATAGCACCTGCTGAGTTGAGGGAGTTGAAGGACCAGCTGAAAGATTTGCTGGAAAAAGGCTTTATCAGGCCTAGTGTTTCTCCCTGGGGAGCACCGGTTTTGTTTGTAGATGGATGAGACGCTGCGTATGTGTGTTGATTACATGCAACTGAATAAGGTAACCATCAAGAACAGATACCCCCTCCCCAGGATTGATGATTTGTTTGACGATTCTGAGTGCGAGTGTTTCTCAAGATAGACTGCGGATGCAGTTATCATCAGTGCGAGTTAGAGGCGGATATCTCAAAGCGCATTCGGGACCGGTATGGGCACTATGAGTTCGGTGATGTCTTTCGGTTTGACTAACGCTCCAGTGGTATTTATGGATTTGATGAGCGGGTGTTCAAGCCATTTTGGATCGCTTGTTATAGTATTCATTGATGACATCTGGTTTATTCGCGCACAGAGAAGGAGCATGCAGATCACTTGAGGACGGTACTTGGGGTCCTCCGGAGCCGGCAGTTGTTCGCCAAGTTCTCCAAGTGTGAGTTTTGGTTGGCCTCAGTGGCATTCTTGGGACACATTATTGGGGCTGATGGTGTTCAGATTGATACGAAAAAGATTGAGGCGGTCAAGTCTTGGCCGAGACCTACTACTCGGCGGAGTGCGCGATTTCTTAGTTGGCGAGTTATTATCGTAGGTTTGTGGAGCGGTTGCTTGATATATCGCAGATTGACTAGGTGACTCGAAGCAGCTAAGTTTCAGTGGACATAGGCTTGTGAGAAGGGCTTCCAGTTACTGAAGGAAAAGTTGACAACGGCTCCAGTTCTTACTCTTCTCGAGGGGTTAGAGGGCTACGTGATTTATTATGATGCCTCGGGTATCGGGCCAGGGTGCGTATTGATGCAGCACGGCAAGGTAATAGCCTATGCTTCCCGGCAACTACGGAAGCATGAGAGGAATTACCCTACTCACGACTTAGAGTTTGCTGCAGTTATTCATGCCTTGAAGATTTGGAGATATTATTTATACGGGGTTCATGTGAATATTTATACAGAACACAAGAGCCTCCAGTACATCTTCAGGCAGAGAGAGCTGAACTTGCGGCAGAGATGGTGGTTAGAGTTATTGAAGGATTATGATGTTGATATCGTATACCATCCGGGAAAAGCCAACGTGGTTGCAGATGCTTTGAGTCGTAGATCGATGGGAGTCCGGAGGTGCGGCGGATAGGCGGGACATGGTCCGTCAGATCCATCACCTAGCGAGCCTTGGGGTTCGGTTGGTCGATACCGATGATAGTGGGGTACGGGTTCGTGAGATTGTCGAGTCTTCCATCGTTGAGGAGGTGAAGCGGCGACAGTATGAGGACCCAGTTATGATACGGTATCGAGATACGACTCTTCGAGAGGAGAAGAGTCTATTTGAGGTAGCACCTGTTGGGGTGCTAAGATTTGAGGCGGTGTGTGTTCCGATGTTGCGAGGACTTCGTCGGCAAGTGCGGGAGGCACACAGTGCTCGTTACTCTATTCATCCGGGGTCGACTAAGATGTACCATGACCTCAAATGTATGTATTAGTGGGATGGCCTGAAGAGAGACGTGGCAGGGTTTGTTGCTCAGTGTCTGAATTGTCAACAGGTCAAGGTTGAGCACCAAAAGCTCGGTGGGCAGTGCGAATTGATATTCGACATGGAAGTGGGAGGTGATCAACATGGATTTTGTTCTGAGGTTACCTGCGTACTCGGAGGAAGTGTTATTCCATCCGGGTTATTGTGAAGCGGTGTGAAATCAGCCCACTTTCTTCCAGTCAGGACTACGTATTCGGCTGAGGATTAAGCTAGATTATATATCAGGGAGATTGTGATACTGCACGGAGTTCCTATATCGATTATATCAGACATAGGAGCCCAGTTTACGGCTAACTTCTGGAGGTCTTTCCAGAAAGGGTTAGAGACACAGGTGAGTCTCAAGATCGCATTTCATCCTCGGTGACGGCGAGGCGAGCGTCTTATCGACAACTTTGCGGATATCTTTGCGAGCTGTGTTATTGACTTCAGGGGTAGCTGGGAGGATCATTTGCCTCTTGTGGAGTTTGCTTATAACAACAACTACCATTCTAACATCCAGATGGCGTCATATGAGGCTTTGTATGGGCGGAAGTGTAGGTCGCCGATTGGTTGGTTCGACGTGGCGAGTTCGATTAGTTGGCGGACTTGATTCAGCAGGATGTGGATAAGGTGAAACTTATCCAGGACAGACTGTTAGCAGCTCATAGTCGGCAGAAGTCTTATGCAGATAATCGGCGGCGATATTTGGAGTTTCAGGTAGACGATTAAGTCTTCTTGAAGGTATCACCCATGAAGGGTGTGATGAGGTTCGGAAAGAAGGGGAAACTTAGCCCAAGGTACATTGGGCCTTACCAGATCATCTGTAGAGTAGGCAAGGTTGCCTATGAGTTGGATCTGCCATCGGATTTAGAGGCGGTACATCCGGTCTTCCATGTTTCTATGTTGCGGAAGTGTATCGGAGATCCATCGAGAGTTTTCCCAGCTAGCGAGGTCCAGGTGATAGAGGGGTTATTATATGAGGAGAGTCCCATAACGATACTCGATCGCCAGGTCAGGCGACTGCGGACCAAGGATGTGGCCTCCGTCCATGTCTTGTGGCGAAATGATAATAGGGAGGAAATGACTTGGGAAGCGGAGGAGGACATGTTGAGGAAGTATCCTCACTTATTCTATACACCTTCAGGTAATTCATTTCCCTTACTTGTCAAGTTTTAATTGAAGTATTTTTGCTTAAGTGCTATTATGTGGCCACGTGTGGCATTATTAGTATGTAGGGGTTGTAAGGAGACTATGTCGCTATTTATGAGATTGACTCCGAAAGAACATTCGGGGACGAATGTTTCTAAGGGGGGAAGAATGTTACACCCCGTAATTCCAGGACATGTTTATAAGAACGTACGTAAGAACTAAAAAATGTTAAGATTTGAGACTAGTAAAAATTTATCAGAATTATGAAAATGTCAGGAAACGAAATATTGCGAAGAATGGGAGGGTGACACGTGTCACCCCCTTGGTTGGTCTTGGTCGAAATTGACCATGGATAGAAAGGTCATTTGACCAAAGTAAAGATGACCAGGTCTTGCAAGCTAAGAGCTTGAGTTTATTGACTTATTCAAAGAGCCCACTTGGCTTGATCTTTTAATGAAATGCATCCAAGCCACCCATTTGTTCTAATCTTGACCCTCCATATTGTTATATAAGCATACTACTAGCAAGACAAGTTCCCATACTTAGAAAAAATTTCAAGAAAATCTTGTTCTTGTCTGCATAGCTCTCGGGTTTGCTAGGGTTCCAACAAGAAATTTTTTCGTTTGTTGTTCAATAATCTCCATACTTTAAACCAAGGTTCCTAAGGGTATTGTAAGGGTATCTCAATAGAAAGATCCCGGAAAAGTGTCGTTTTTGCATTAGTCGCAAGGTGAAAACCTAAGTCGCTTTCATAAGTTTGGATTGAAAATTGAAGGAAAGTTGTTTGTGAACTTCTAAGGGCTTCAAGTGGCGGGTTGGAGTGTCTAGGAGAGGAGCTAAGTTGCTAAGGAATGACTTCGGATCTTGAAATTGGATTGAGGCTCGTCAAGGTAACAATCTTGTTCTCTTAAGTGTTATAAGATTACATATTGATGTAGCTCTACATTTTAACAAGCATGAGATATATGTATTGGAGATTCATAAGTGTTATGGATATTGGAAGCCTAAATCCGAAATGACCTTGTTAGCCATTTGAAATTGAATTACAATTTGGTCGATAGTTAGAATCGTCGCATGTTATCTAATTGGAGATTGTAGTTGTTATAATCGATTGCGGCTATATAACATGTTAGACTAAATAAATTGGATTGAAAAAGAATTGGAAAAGACTTTGTGTTGTTGTACCTCAATTGCCGAAAATGACATTGTCTTTTGGACTAGTTTGATATCAATTGTGGGACAGAATTTTACACGTCTTGTTAGGCGTGTATTCCCCTGTTGTTAGCTACATTGTTGAGCCTTAAATGTGGCATGTTTGGTTATTGAATTCGGGCCTTGAAAAAGGTGGAAAAGTACGTAGAAACAAAGGAAGTGCTGTCCGATTTTCCGTAGAATATGGTGACTTTACACTTAGAATATTCTACGTTTGAAGCTAGAACTTAATAGACGTATTATGGTCATTATAGGTTGACATACTACGTACGACATATTGGACTTAGCAAGTGGATTGAACCGAAGAGGTATGTGGAACTTTCTTATCTCTTGAGCATGAGTAGTTGTAAATGTATAGTACGGTAGACGTACGAGATTTAAAGGAATTTAGTTTCATTTGATATCCTTGACTTGTATTAAGAATGTTCAAGTTGGTTGAGTTAGGGAATTAACTCACTTTTTTTAAAGATAAGGATATATTAGTTTCTAAAGTTAAGAAACTTGATTTCTAAAGTTAAGAGACTTGAAGTATTTTGAAAGTATATGATACTTGGTTTTCGAAAGTATAAGTCTCTTGGTTATAAAATGAATGTAAGTGTCTAAAACATAAAGTTAGTATAACGGCTTTATGGGAAGTTGGTTATAATAACTTTATGGAAAGTTAAAAGCGTAGTTTACTCTAGTGATGTAAATAAAGATAAAGGACATGAAATGAAGAAAGACAAATTGATTTAAAGGCATCAAATACGTAAAGTTTTAAAGTAAAAACGTCATTTGGTTTAGAAGCCTATAAATGTATTTCTAAAAGGTATTGTGACTTGTCTTGAAAGGTAGATATGACTTGATACTACGGTTATTAGTATCTTGGAGTCTTATATGAAAAAGAGTCATTTTAAAAGAATAGAAGTACATAGTATTTTTGGTTAAATTTCCGAACTTTATAATGACATGTTAGTGCCTTAAGTAAACTAAAATGAGAGTGTATATAAATAAGGCTAATAAGAAGTTAGGGTATTTCTTAACTTGCTTATGTTATGTATGATAAGCCGGTGGTACTTATGTTATGTATGATAAGCCGGTAGTGCTTATGTTATGTATGATGGCCGGTTGTGCTAGGTTATGCTATTCTTGCGGGGTAAACCCCCGGGTTACTACTTATTCCATGGATTTGCTACCCATGATGCGAGTGCGGCGTTTGTACTCATTGCGGGCCCACCGGGCCCATGCGGGTGAAATAGTCGCATGCGAGGCGGATGACCTCATTGCGAGTCCACATGACTATCACGGGTGAAATAGTCTCATGAGTAGGATTGCTTAATGATACTACGGGTGAGTGGCCCTACTTTGATCATGAGCCTCCTATTTTTATGCAGTAAAGTATACTCTTGATTACTCTCATTATTAGTAAGGCAAAGTGTACTGTTATTTGATTATCATACATGTCTCCAGCTTTATTTTTAGACTTTATGATTTCATTTGATCTTTTCGCTTTACATACTTGGTACATCTGTTGTCTCGACCCCTTTCCTCGGTGCGTTAAATGCGCGGTAGGGGTAAGCAGGTGGTGGATCCTCATTCTTAGGATCACTGATCAGTTGTCAGAAGCTCCATTTCTCTGGAGGCTTGTCTTTTGGTACGGGTTTTCCTGATGTTGTAGATTTATGTACATTCAGGGGTATGACGGGGCCTTGTCGTCCACGCTTGTTATTCTTAAGTGCAGAGTCATATCTTGTGGATTGGGTTGTAAGAACAAAGATGTAACTGTTATTTTTTTGGTTATGTATATTTCACGGAAGGTGGCCTTATCGGCTAGCCTGTTGATATTTGTTGTCTAGTATTTTATAAGTTTTTTTTGTATGTTCTGTTGCTATTCTCTGATGTATACTTGTAAGGGGTGCCCAGGTAGGGCACCAGTCGCAGGCCCGGGGTCGGGTCGTGACATAAGGCAAGTAAAGTACATAAATAAAAGATGTAACATAAGACGAAAGAGTATAGAATCTATCTGAAACTGATAAATTGACTGCTTAGGGAATAAAAATAAAATGATCATGAATATGCATGTAAGTAAAATCGGGACACTCTATGGGGTCATAAAGTATCGTATCAAGTCCTTCTGTGGGGTAAGTTCATAATAAATTGCTCGTCCATATAAGAAGCGGTAATATCTGCCCAACTGATCAGTCAACTAGAGTTGTGCTATGTTATTTCGAATCACCTCCTCCCAGTTCTTCTTTGGCCTACCTATACGTCTCTTCACTCCTTCTATAGCCAGCTTCTCACCTTCTCACTGGCACATCCTCTAAATATGTCCGAACCATCTCAGCCTCATTTCACTCATCTTGTCATCCACTAAGGCCACTCCCACCTTTTCCCGTATAACTTCATTCTAATCATATCCCTCTTAGTATGCCCACACATCCATCTGAGCATCTTCATCTCCGCTACATTCATCTTCTGAATGTGGACACTCGTAACTAGCCAAACACTCTGCCCTATACAATAGTGTTGGTCTAACCACCACTATGTAGAATTTACCTTTAAGCTTAGGCGACACTTTTTTATTGCACAGTACCCTAGAGGCGAGCCTCTATTTCGCCCACTCTACTCCAATACGGTGTGCGACATCATCATTAATTTCCCACCTCCTTGAATTATGAACCCAAGATACATATATAACTGCAATGCAAGACAAGTCTCAGAGGACACCATAATCAGAGTCAGAATGACCTATGGTCGTTATCCTCCGACTATCATTATTAGCGCAACATTATTCAATCCTTAAGCTAGTTATCAAGAGACATATAAAATACGAGAAGTGTGACTAATAAGGAATACACAAGAGACATGAATATCTTTGACAAGAAAGGCATATCAATCTTGAACTTACCTAGGGAGGTTTACTTTAAGAAAACGTTTGTATCAAAACATGTCAGGGAAGGAAGTTTAGCCCTACATACCTTATCGATAAAGCTAGTTATGCTCCACGAACCCTTACACGTGCTATGGTCGATTATCTATAATATATGAAGGATTCGTATCAATATCGAATTCATAACTTACAAGAAAGTTTGTTTAGATATTTCATCGAACAACTTAGGTACATGGAGTTCTTGAGCTACTCTACCATGAAAGCTCATTTAAATTAACACTACCATCTTCCATAACTCATTTACTTAACTTCACAACTTAGCCAATAAGATTCAACACGTGTATCTACACATAATCTCAACCAAGAACCCCAACAAACAAGGCAAGATAATTTTATACTATAAGAATTTGTTCTTCAAGATCGTGCTTACAATACTCCCATAATTTACAAGTTATATTTACCAATAATCCATCTAAGCTAGGAGGAACTAAGAACATATATGAGTCAACAAGCTCCAACTCAATCTCAATGGAACTCTCAACTTTGCTAAGCCAACAAGAGAGGATTTCAAGGTGTTCTTGATCTTCTAAGAGAGGGATTAACTTAGACACACATGAAGGTGTCCTTTAATGATGGAGAATGCTTTGGAGAGTGTTTGGGAAGGTTTAGGAGCTCAAGAGGTCAAAAAATGAAATGAAATAAAGTTGTCTCAAAATTGACTTAAATAGACCATCACCAACGCCTCACATATGCGGTGGTTATGCGGCGCATATGCCCATGTGCGGCCGCATATAGTGGTAGATAAGTGGTGGCTTTGGTATGCGACCTGATCCGCAATATAAAACTCTTAGCATCGCTTAATCTTCGTCAATCTTCGTCGAAGTAAGTTTTCTTTAGTCCAATTGACTTTCAACCATCCGTAATCCTTCCTTAACACCCTTATATGTCATATGAGACTTTCAGAAATGATCTCACATTCTCGGGACTCAAGTTGGCTAGCTACACTCTCATTCACACGTGAAACTATGAGGCATAACATAAATAATCTAGTTGTAATAATAAGCAAAGGTAGAAAGATACTAATACTCATAGTATGAAAAAGAATAATGTGAGGCAACCTATAGCCCTCTATCCTGATACTCGACCTCCACACCCTCCTGTCAAGGGTCATGTCCTTGGTAATCTGAAGTAGTGCCATATCCTGCCTAATCATCTCTATCCAAGACTTCTTAGGCGTACCTCTCCCTATCCCCATGCTCACCACTACCAATATCGCATACCTCCTCACTGGAGCATCTACACATCTCCTATGCACATGACTGAATTATCTTAACCGTCATTTCCGCATTTTGTCCACCATAGGGGCCACTCCCACGTTGGTCCAAATTACTTTATTCTGAATCATATCTCTCCTGGTATGCCCATACATCCATCTCAATATCCTCATATGTTACCATCATCTTCTAGACATGAGCTTTTTTAACTTATTCTTAACTGGACAATACTCCGCTCCATACAACATAGTCGGTCTAACCACCATTTTTTAGAACTTTCCCTTAAGTCTAGATGACACATTCTTATCATACAAAACATCAGATACATTCTTCTATTTCATCCATTCCTCTCCAACACAATATGTGACATCCTCGTCAATCTCTCCATTGCCTTGGATAATAGACCCCATGTACTTGAAACTTCCTCTTTTAGGGATTACTTAAGTATCAAGACTCACATCCTTATCCACTATCACATCACTGAACTTGCACTCCAAGTATTGTATCTTAGTCTTGCTCAACTTGAAACCCTTCGACTCTAGGGTTTGTCTTCAAACCTCCAGCTTTGCGTCTCATCAATCACTACAATGTCATATATAATTAGCATGCACAATGACACCTCCCCTTGAATGTGTTGCATCAGTGTGTACATTGCTAAGGAAAATAGAAACTAGTAAAAAATGGATCCTTAACTAGACCCATCATGACTGGAAAGTGTTCCGAGTCACCTTTCATCTCCACCTAAGTATTTGCTCCATCATACATGTCCTTAACCACTCTAATGTATGCTACAAGAACCTCTCTAGCTTCCAGACATCTCCATAGAACCTACTAGGAACTTTGTTGTATGCTTTTTCTAGGTCAATGAACATTATGTGCAAGTCCCTCTTCCTCCCCCTAACTGCTTCACCAATATTCTCACAAGGGGAATGACTTTCATAGTCAATCGCTCCGGTATGAATTTGAACTGGTACTCCGAAATAGATATTGTCCTTCTCATCCTTGGTTCCACTACTCTCTCCCAAACATTCATCGTATGACTCAACAGATTAATACCCCTATAATTGTTGTAATGTTGGATATCCCCCTTGTTCTTATACAACAGAATCATCGTGCTCCACTTTCATTCTTCGAGAATCTTCAACATTCTAAAAATGACATTAAACAACCACTTAAGTCACTCTAAGCCTGCTCTGCCCATATTACGAGTAACCCCCTCCTCCTCCTCCTCAACCTTAACTCACATACAATACCCAAAATCACAGCGACTCTCGGAGTGCTCAAATTTACCCATTACAATGTTCATGTCCCATTCTCTGTTCAAGAATTTATAGAAGTACGTCTTCCACCTTCATCTAATATGCGAATCTTCCACCAAAATTTTACCATCCTCATCTTTGATACACTTTACTTGGTCCATATCACGAGCCTTTCTCTCCCCCGCTTTGGCTAGCCGGTACAACTTTTTGTCCCTGCTTATTTCCCCATGTTCTTCATACAAACGTCCAAATGCTTCAGTCTTAGCTGTCGTTACCGCTAACTTCGCCTCATTCCTCGCATTCTTATATTGCTCCATCTTCATCCAGTTCTCCTCACCGTCTTTGGTCTCCACTAGCTTCGAATACAATGCCGTTACCGCTAACGTTGCCTCCTTCCTTGCCTTCTTATATTGCTCCCCACTCCACTAGCTTCAAACACACCACTTTCTTGGCTTCCACTTTACCTTAGACTTTTTCATTCCACCATTAGTCCCCTTTGTGTCCTCCAGAGTAATTCTTCGAGACCCTTAGCACCTCTATAGCTGCTTCACTAATGTTAGTTGTCGTCGTTGTCCATATACTACTCACTATAATTGTATCAGAGCTTGAGATGAGAAAACAACCAACCTAGACTCAGTCTTTCAGTTCTTTTACATTACATATGTGAAGCATCATTTACATGTAGATAGAACTAACATGCACTTTTGAAACTATAAGGAAAAAATAAAACTTGCTACAGAATTCAAATAGTATCCCTTCTGTCCCTATATTCGAAATTGGAATAAGGTAAGTCAGTTTGCTTGTGTTGCTCAACCATCCCTCAGTCCGATGCTCATGATGTGCTACAAAATCTCCATCGTGTCAGGGAAGAGGGACACACCTCGATTGATTTATAGGAGACTAACAGAGCTCAGTTGCTTCATAGCATAAATTAGTAAACTAGCGTAGGAAACTATTATAAAAAATTTCTTTAGAAAATTATCACTCAGAAGACAAAATTATCAACAAAATTATCACAGTGAAAAGGGAATTCTTTTGATGACAGTCAAGAAAACATAGCAATAAGTTAAAACCCAAGAAAAGATATCCAGGTCGTAGAAGAAAAAGAGGTATAAAACACAATATTTTCAACTAATGCTCCAAAAATAATAACATCCAAAAAATTAGGAAAAGTCCATTTAGAGAAAGAGAAGTAACAAGCATTATCAGATGTTGGAGATGAAAAGAAGGATTTCGTGGGAGCAAAGAGCCGCCTTCATACTTTGCAGAGTCTCGTCGCTTTGGAACTTTGAAATTTTAAAATCAAAGTGTGAATTGGGGAAAAAAGAATATAGTATTCAGGTGACTTATCTTTACCCGATTCATTTTAAAATTCGGACCTTGCCATGCCCTAATCCACTAAAAATATTTTACCACCTCGCCCCACTACGCCCTCTTAAATATTCTCCTCTCCTATCCAATTAAGAATTTCCTCTATTCTGTCGTGCCTCAATTGACACCCCTCAATAAAAGACAAGTTAATATTTTCTACGTCTTAATTAAATGATGTAATTTGATTTAACATAATGTTTAAGAAGTAAAAGGTGGTATAAATTAAGTTGTTAAGTGTAAAATTTGAAGTTTAAAGATAAATTCATGACAAAAATAGTTATGAGTTGGGTTCGAAGAGCTTGTACATTTGGGGTTGGGCCCTTCGCCAATTTTGAAGACTGAATGGCACTTTGGGGCATAGCCACACTCTCTCGTCACTATGCTTTCGGCTACTACTTGATATCACCATTCCATTCACTGATTCACATTACACGTACCAGAAAGCTACTCTGTCTTGGTAGCAGAATGTGTTCCACAAATCCACCGCAAACCCAACCTTATGGTTCTTGGAAGTCACCCATCACAGCTGATATCGTTTCTGGCTCCACCAAACGCCTCGGTGGCTTCTCCGTCGATTCATTTGGTCAGCTTTACTGGCTAGAATCCCGCCCTACACAGTCCGGGTACATATATATTTTCATAAGATTGTCATATTTTCTTATGCATTTGTAATCTTAATAAAAACTAATGTTTATTATCTTCTTTATTAAGCCGCAAAACCCCTAATCATTGTCATATTAATTCTTGTGCATTCATAATTTCCATATGAAATCCTGTTTACTCTCTTCATATTTAAACCCCCAAACCCATATAAATTCTGGTATTTTCTTTCTTTGTTTTATCTAATTTGCATTTTGAATCTTATGCATTCATAATTTGCATACGAGAGTCGTGTTAACGGTCTTAGGGCTCGTTTGGTATGAGGGATAAGGGATATTTAATCCCGTCATTAAATTTGAGATGAGTTTATCCCATGTTTGGTAGGGATAAAGTCACGGTATAGACCCCCTTCCCCAGACCCCGCCCGCGCATAGCGGGAGCTTAGTGCACCAGACTGTCCATTTTTTTTGAATAATCCCTGAATTAGTTATCCCGGGATTATATTATTATTTTTATCCCTCTGGGAGGGTGGAATAACTAATCCTAATATAATTCGTTCCCAACCAAACGACCCCTTAGTGTTTAAACCCCAAAGCTCATAATGATTGTGATATTTTTTTGAGGATTTTTATGTAAAGTTTAATTTTTCTGATTCATATTCATTCATAATTTGCATATGAAACACCACACTAATACCACCAAGGGGTGTGGTGAGATAGAGCCATAGAGGAAATCCCTCCACCTTTAACCAGAGGTCTGGGGATCGAGCTATTCGAGCCTTTGGGATGGAGAAAACACTGATGGGGAGCGACAACACGCTTCCCCCTTTTAACGGGCCAGACACGAATCCGGATTAATTGGACCAGTGGGTTTTGTATATCGGATGGTTAAACCAAAAAATAGTTTGCCTATGAAACCCGTGTTTACATATTTGTGTTCAAACCAATAATATTTTGAAACTTTCTCATGGGCTTTGCTGCCATGTTTGGTTATTTAATTGGAAACAACCTCTCGACCTCCATCAGGTAAGGGTAAGGTGTCTGCGTACACGCTATCTCTTGAACTCCACTCATGAGATTACACTGGGTTCGGTGTTGTTGTTTGAATATTTATTGTTATATGCACTCTTGATTTGCATATGAAAAGGGCAGCCCGATGCACTAAGATCCCGCTATGCACGGGGTCCGGGGAAGGGCCGGACCACAAGGGTCTATTGTACGCATCGTTACCTTGATTTGCATATGAAACTCTACATTTATTCCTATGCCTTCATAAGTTGCAGTTGAAACTCATGTTTACTGTCGTCATTTGTAAGCCCCAAAACCCATAATGATTTTGATATTTCCTTCTGGATTTTATGTAAAGTTTAACTCTTTGAGTGTTCCGTGGTCATAATTTGCATATAAACTCATGTTACTGTTTTCGTGTTTAAACCCCAAAACCCATAAAGTTTGTGATATTTTCTCGTGGATTGTGTGAAGTTTGAGTTTTTTCATTGTTATGCATTCAGACGAGCGGTTATTGTGAAGGAACCAGGGAAACAAGGGGAAGACCCTATAGATGTAACTCCTAAAGATTTTTCTGTGAGGACATTGGCTCAGGAGTATGGCGGTGGTGATTTTTGTATATCAGGAGACACTTTGATCTTCTCTAATTACAAGGATCAGAGACTTTATAAACAGTCCATTTCGTCCATAGGTCTTCACTTTTCTTTGTTTTCCATGTCATCGAATGCAGTTGAATATAATTGCTTCCAGTTTTTACCACTTTGTAGTATATTTAACATAAGCTTTGATGGAGATACAATTTTGTTGATGTACATATTTGGGTTTTATTATTTAGCCGCCCGTTTACAAATATGCCGAGGGTCTCTCTGGAAACAACCGCTCTACCTATCAAGGTAGAGGTAAGGTCTGCGTACCCTCTACCCTCCCCAGACCCCACGTTGTGGGATTTCACTGGGTATGTTGTTGTTGTCGTCGTCGTTTACAAATATGCCATATTTGACTGTCCATTTTTACTGGTGGTTGTTGAATTTAAATAACCAAAAAAAGTAAAAAGAAACTGTCTCGTGGGTAGCAAGTTGGTTCATATAAATTTTGAAAGCTTGAAGCTCTTTCATTTAGCATATAGTTCATCATATTTGCTATAACTATTTTTGAAATGTTTCTTTTCAATTGTTCCCTGTCATTTTGGTACTAGATTCTGCTCCGTTGCCACTCACTCCTGATTATGCTGGACGAAGTGTATGCTATGCTGATGGAGTGTTTGACTCTCGCTTTAACCGTTATGTGACAATTAGAGAAGGTAAGTTCTCAATATTCATTATCCTTCAAAAGTTTTGCTTGATTCTCTAAGAAATTTTATCCTAATCTTTGCTTCTGTAGATCAACGTGAAAGTGGTATAAATGCGATTACCACAATTGCATCTATTGATCTGAGCAATAACAGCGCTCAAGGTGAGAGTTTGTCAGTATCGGTTTACCATGATTCAGTTTAAATTTTCCCTTGCTTACATCTGTTTCGTGAAGGGCTATTCAATTGTTTTTGCATTGCCCCTTCCCTCGCCTAGGCAATATTTGCTGAACTGTCAATGAGTGAATATATGATCTTAACTTTTTTCTGCTTGTTTGGCACATAAATGCAGAACCAACATTATTAGTTGGAGGAAATGACTTTTATGCTTCTCCCCGGATTGACCCCAAAGGGGAACGTATAGCATGGATTGAATGGGGTCACCCAAATATGCCATGGGACAGATCGGAGCTTTGGGTTGGTTATATATCAGGCAATGGGTATGGCCCTAATAAATCTCTCTTCCTGACGCGCACATAGGCACAAACACGTAAACATGCATAGCTATAAGACACACTCCTACCAACAAGGAGGCACATTCACCTAGAGATCACATTCTATTCAGGCCTGCATGCGTTATCACTTTTTGCCAAATAAAAAATTAAATATATGAGGCTGGTACATGAGGAACATCACCATCTACTTGTTGATTTGCTCTTTGATTTTCTTTGAATTTTCCCTAGGGATGTGCAAAAACGCATTTGTGTTGCTGGTGGTGATCCTAATCTTGTGGAGTCTCCCACTGAACCCCAATGGTCTTCTCAAGGTACTCTTGAATAAATTGCCAGCATGTGCATCGTATAAACTTTAATTGTCCTTCTCTGTTTCCAGGATTAGTCTCGGTAGAGAAGTATTAAAGATTAGTCCTGTACTTTAGTGAATATTATTGGCTTTTGGTAATTGGTAGCATAAATTGGAATTAGAGGCCTTTGTTTCTGAAAATAGGGCTTAGAGGGTTAGGATTTTTGTTGTGGGAGAGATTGTGGCGACTCTTGGCTGAAGCATAACTTGTCATTGCAATACAAAGAGATTCAACCAATTTGGGAGGTGCCTGCTTATGTACACTTTGCAATTTGACTAACTAAGTTCTTCAGCAAACACTGGACTGGCTGTTAATTTTCTTTGTACAATCTGGAAATGGTACTTAGCCTGTAACTAATTCTTCATTTTGCCTCATTTCTCTAAGAAATATTGTAGAAGAAATGAAGTATACTCTTGATCCATTTACATTCAGAGCTAGTATTCTTTAGTATTTCTATTTCTAATTTGCCTGCAAAAGTCTTATCAGCAGTTTGATAATCCTTTTCGTTGTAGATGAGCACTTAAATACACTTAAATAAGCTTGTTTTTTAGCTTGAGAGAGAAAAGTAAGCCAATGACTGCACTGAATTGGAACAATTTCTTTTGTTTACCCTGTAAAGTGTAGTTCCCAACTTTTCTCTATTCAATTTCTTTCACCTCCTCTATGCTTCTCTCAGCCGCTTCTCACTATACTAAAACCTCTATTTTTCATAGTGCAGAAATTTTTCACGAACCTAAGTGTTTGCTTACTCGAACTGTGTCATACTTCTACTTGTACATAAGCGAAAGTAGTCCCAAAAATCATAAAATTTGCCTTGGCTTCACTTTGAAGTATCTATCAATGTTGTCAAAGGCGCGCTTATGCCTGAAGCGAGGCTCAAAATATGTTGAGCGCTTCGCCTCGCTTTATGTGAGCTTGAGTGTCATCATCAAGGCTTTAAGACATACTTTCACTTGCCAATGGTCTTCTCTTGAAGAGGTGACATAATATAATTGATATTTCACTTTATCGTAATGTTTTTACAATTTCTTTGACCATATGTTTGTTATTCATTCTTATTATTATTAGTCTTGTGATAAACATATATGTATTTGTTTTTATGCACCATTGCACCTTTTCTCATTAAAGCTCACACTTTATTTGAGCTTAAAGCCCCAGCGGACCTTAGTGCTTTTTTGCGCTTTTCGCTTTTGATAACACTGGTATCTATATATTACAAGAGGGGCTTTCTCAACAGCCATATAGCAGTAATTCTTTTTCTGCCTGACTTCACTTCCTGTTATCGCATATTCACCAGAAAATGTGTAAGAAAGTATGAGATTCTAGATAATTGGTGGTTTCTGTCAACTTTGTGATTTTGTTGACAGATAAATGAAATAGGATACAGATCTTCTGTACAATGCACAAAATTGTAGTCTATTGTTTGTTTTTCCTTTTCAGCTTTTAGTGAATAAAATGCCAACTTATGCATAATAAAAACTTTAATTTTCCTTTTTTGATTCCAGAATTAGTCTTAATAGAGAATTATTAAAAAATTAGGTGATTTCTCACATCTGTCGGAGTCTTGGTGGATAGAATTACCCGGTGCCTGTGCTGGTGGGAGGTAGCAAGTACCGCGTGGAATTAGTCGAGGTGAACACACGCTGGTTCAGATACCATAGTTATCAAAAAAAGAAAAGAAAATTATTAACAATCAGTTTGTGTTTCAGAGATCTGTTCATGATTATTTGATATATATGTTTTAACCTCAGAATTGTTATCTATTGTTTGTTTTCCTTTTCAACTATTTTCCACTAACTATTTTAGTTCTCAATTCTCACGAGTCAATATGTCTATGTAATGCGTAGATGTTGATATGTTGTTCCTTACTGTTTCTTTCTTAGTGAAGTTCTTTTTTAATACTGGTTTTGACGCGTGTTTGTTAGTGGATCACTGCTCGACTTTCATGTGTTATTACATCAAGTTCACTACTGAATGAGCAAATTTTTTTTAGTTATTTGGTTTCAACAGGTCAACACATATATCATTTTGAAATTTCCGACTTGTGAAATTCACTTTCTTAAAGATGTGTTGTTTATAACTTACATCAAATGCTGGAAAGATGTTAAAATGGTTGGTGGTGTAGTTGCTCCTTTGATCTGGTTCCTAGTTTAGAAGTGTAGATTTTGAGAAGAAGAATGTCTTGTTGTATTTTAGTATATTTGTACAACATATAAGCTAGGGTATCTACACAATAAGTCCCATCTCTAACTTTGAAGATTTCAAGAAGAAGAAAAGGCTTCTTTGTATCTTGATGAATATACATCCCATGAGAATAGGTACTTATACAATGAGTCCTAAGACTAAATAAGGAAAGACAATATCACATAATCAATTCCTAATCAATTACAATTAATACAATATCATTCTTCTCCTATAATTAAGCTATCAATACCAATCAGCACTCCCCCTCAAGTTGGTGCAAAGATGTCGCACATGCCTAACTTGCAAACCAGTGTATGAAAAGTCTGTTTGTTGAGGGATTTGGTAAACACATTAGCTAGCTGCTTTCCCGATGACACATGATGGAACAAACTCAAGACACCACTCGTAACTTTTTCCTTGATGAATTGTCGATCAATTTCAACATGCTTTGTTCGGTCATCTTGGACTGGGTTATGAGCTATACCGATTGCAGCCTTGTTACAATAAGATATGCATTAAGCCTTGACATTCTATTGATAAGATATGCACGGGTTATGAGCTATACTGATTGAGGGGTTTAAGTGACATTCTATTTATAATATAAGCAACAACTAGAATGGCATCCCCAATAGGTTTTTGGTAGATTCAAGGTAAACATAAGGGATCTTGCTACTTCTAACAAATGCCTATTTTCCTTTCAGTATACCCATTTTGTGCACTAGTAAGGACAACTAGTTTGACGGATTATCTCATTGAATTCCAGATAAGCACCAAATCTTTTGACCAAGTACTCTGTGCCATTGTCAGTTCGCAAGATTTTTATCTTACCTCAAATTGAGTACAAATCATTTTATGAAATGACTGAGAGCACGAGAAAACCTCACTTTTTTTTTTTTTACCAAATACACCTAAGTCATCCTAGTGCAACAATATCAATAAAAGTAACAAACCATCGACTACCAGACAAAGACACTTTTTGAGTAGGACCTTGTACATCAGAATAATTGATGCGCGAAAAGATGCACACACTTTAACGCAAGTGCACGTTATCGTGACAAGTAATATAGTCTTGATAAGACCGAATATCGTCCACAAGGATTAGGGTTCAATTACCAACTATCTATCTTTTGGTATCTATTTGGCAATTGATATTTGATTTTGTGGTTTATAACTAATAATTATAAAAGCTAATTAACTATAAGTTTACTTCAGTTGTGATGGGAATAGGGCTTCCATGTCTCCTCAACTATCCGCTTATGTTATTTATTAATGCAATGAATTATGGTCTTCTTCTCTCGGAGCTAGCAGGTTTACGAAATCGTTTTATATTCCCGTTAAGGATATATAAACACTCAACCCCAGTATTGCACCTTATCTACCTTTCGGTGATAAGGATAACTCTATAGGAGGATTAAGAACAAAAACCTAGTTAACCGTCACGCACCATGCGCAAAATTAGGGTTGTTAAGCCTCTCATTAACGCTACATAAATAATTGAGGTATTTTCATCCCCAATCCAAAATATGTCTACCCAACTTACAACATATTCACAACCTCCTCCTTTCGAAGTTTGATTAGAAATCATATAATGATAATTAGTTGTCAATTAATTACCAAGCATTCAAAGCAATTATTGGATAAATCTCTCAAAGAAGAATAATAACCATAGACTTGCATTAATTCATAACATAAGTTTCTAGTGAATCAACATGGAAAACCCTATAAAAGAATTAGTTCCTAGCCATAGACATGACAAGAACTAATTCAAAGTTCATCATACAAAGCGAAATAAAAGAAAGAAAAGAAAAGAAAATTACTAAGTTTAGGGTCTCAATCTTCAATCCAAGAAAACCTTGTGTTGTGCAGAAAGGGAACTCTTAAAATGCACTTGGGTTCTCCTTTTATAAGTGAAAAGCCTCTAACTTTTCCTCAAAGCTCGCGGAAAATCGTCATTAACTTGATTTTCCGCGTCGGCGCCGTGCTTTCGCCGCGCAGCGGAACCTGCGACACCGGGTGATTTGGTGCGCGGCCACGATCTCTGCATGCGTGGCGCCGCTTCGTAGCGCTGGCCGTTCTGCGACCTTCGATGATTGGGTGCCACGGCCTGTTCATTGCGAGGGGCGCGCGCGCTGTCCGGTTCTGCCTCGTTCGCCAGTTTCTCTGTTTTTAGCTCTGGAACCTCCTCTTTTGCCCTCGTTTAGCTCCTTTTCCGCCATTTGGCCATTTTAACAACTTTGATTCAAAAGAAAGGAAAACTATCCTAATACGACACTTATTTGTACAAAAAGGGACAAAAGACTAACTAAAACTGACTCAAAAAGTGTATATAAAATACACCGATCTCATACGCGCAAACTTCACCTTGGCTCGGCCTCGAGCAAAGATAGAAAGAAAGAAATAAAGGACTCAAGAAAAGCGAAAAATAAAAAGACTATCGACATTGATCACTTTTCTTTGCATTAGTGTTATCTAGAAAAACATGAAGGTTAGCAGAATAATATGCAGGAACATATATCATGAAATTTCAGCACACTAAACACATTAAGCTAGATATTTCGCAAACTCATTTTTATCATGCTTAATGGAATTCAATATACTAAATCATGCATATAAATTCAAAAATCCTATGGCATTTTTACTTGCTATTCTCCACTAATCTTGGATATGCATAAAAGAGATCTTCAGGACTTTAAGGGTTGTGATGTAGGCTTAGGTATAGGTAGATAAAAATAGGCATTTTAGGCTCATTTTGTGTACCATAAGCTCTTTAGCTTTTCCATTTTTCCCTTTTCTTTTGGTTCTTTTCTTCACTTCAATTCTATCTTTTCCCTCTTTTATTTTGGGAGAGTGAAGAGTATAATAATGACAAGCACCCCCAAACTTAGGCTTTTGCCTATTTCTTATTACTTTTTTTTATTGGGGTGCAACAAGCTTGTTCACTCTTTTTGTCTCTTTTTTAACACAATTTATTCCACTTATTTCATATTTACTTATGGCACAATTTGTGGGAATGTAGGGCGTCAAAGAAGAAGTTTCACTTTTTAGGCTCAATGGGGCTGACTAGGGATACTTTTAAAGTCCGGGATAGAAAAGAGTGGTAAGAATTGACTATCAAAGAAATGCCTGAGTCATCTCCCTAGCATGCATATCCTAATTATTTCGCCTCAAATAGCAAGCAATCATCACACATAGGTTTTCATTATTTAGCATGCATAATTTAAGCAAGAAACTCCAAATAGACAGATTTTGTGAGTTTTTGGCATATCTAACCTAGGTGTTTAGATAGTTGCTTCAATTCCATTACATTATTTCACCTTACTTCACTAGGTGTTTCTAGCAACTACATCATACATGATCTTTGACAGACAATTATGACTCAAAAAAAAAAAAAAATTGTGACTCAAAAATACATAAAACAACAAAAACACAAATAAAACACCCCCCAAACTTAAATCACACATTGTCCCCAATGTGTGTAGACTCAAAGACAGTAAAAGAAATAAGACACTTACAGACTTGACTAAAATGGTGGTGGTGGCGGTGGATAATGATCGACCGTTGGTTGAGCAGGAACTCATCTCGTCAAACCGGTGCAATTGTTGTTGCTTCCCGCCTCAATTCCTGTTGCCCTTGTCTCAACTCATGTTGTCCTTGTATTCGCGGTCGAAATGTTGCATCATCATTCTGGTTTTGGAGCAACCGCTCCATCATAGGCACCGGAGGTTACGACTCTGTGGTTGGGTGGTGGCTAGGCCTGCTGCATATTGAGCCCTATTTCCGCCATCTTCGCTCATTGCGCCTCTGCTTTGGTGGTGGTGGTTGTGCTCTTCACTGCTTTGGGGCGGCTGGTGGGAAATAGTGCACTATCCCATGTGACACGTGATTGGTTTCTCTCATTAGTATCGATGGGTAGGATTGGGACCCGTTCATGTTGCCTGGCCCGGTGATAATCGAGTCGTGTCCCAATCCACTGTTGTCACCAATGTGATTTCCTCAATGCTCTGACTATTTCTTTCCCACATCAATCGCCATCCCCTCATAATTCCATATATCGGTTTGATCTATCTTACGCACTCAGTGAAGTCGTGGATGGAATCACGCGGCGCCGACGAAATATAGCCAACCTTGATCGCTTTGTTGAACCGCACCGCCATCCTCTTGACCCATTTCTTGCAATATCAAATGCGGCCCGTAGTAGCTTGTCTGCGACGGCATTCCAGTTGATGTTGTTGGTGCTCCTAGACCATGTTCTAAAATGGTTCAAATCACTACTTTCTTCAACATCAACCGTCTTCAATTGTGTATTTATATCTTCTGCTGTCACAGACACATAATTTCCCCTTACAAAGCATTCCCTTTCCACCTTCTCCGGGAAGTTGGCATAGAATTCACGCACCATTGTTGTGTTCACTGGTGCTATCTTCTCCGGATTTACAAATCTCCTCCACCCCTTAACTCAATCATTGCGAACGGGCTCATAAACATCCTCTTCCCAAACGACTCTCTCGATAGTCCATTCCTTCAGGATTAAGGGCCTAAGACTAAGCTTTTTGTATCTTTGGAAGGCTTCGTAGCTCACAAACCTAGTATCATCATAATGTGGGGCTGAGGTGGATGTGGAGGCTCTTCTTTTTCTGGCAGACATGGTTAACTTACTTTGTACAGCTTACAAGTGCTTCCCAACACAATCACCAATTAGCAGCTACAACCCTAACATCCCCAGAACTTCAATTCTTCTACTACACAATACCTACACCCTTCAGATACTCTCTAAACTTCACAACCACTTTTTCGACCCCAACTACTTCAACAATATAATATTCCTCCAAACTACCACCTCCGTAACTACAAGAAAGATCTCAAGCAATGTAAAAGATTACCTTTTATGGTATTCTTCAGGGTGTTCTTGCTTCTAATGGTGATTTGAGGCACTTTGATTAGGGTTTGATGGTTGAAATGGTTAAGGGTTTAAGGATTTTAAGAGTTTTGGTTGTGGTAGGGTTTGATTTAAGGATGATTTGTGGGTGAGGGTTGAATTTTCGTGGGTTTTGTGGAGAAGAAAGGTTAGGTTTTGGTTTTGAAATTAGGGCAAATCATTTGGCGTTTTAAGTTTCGATTTCCGGCCAGTGCGCAGCCATTTAGTGCGGCTGATATTCTGCACTCCTTCGAGATTTTCTGCGCCGCGCCTGTTCTGGTAGCGCGCTAGACTTGGCATTTTTTTCTGGATTTTTGGCGCCGCGACCTGCTCTGGCGCCAAACTTCGCCTCTTACATTCTTTAGCGTCGGCCATGCTCTGGCTTTTTCCGAAATCCTGGCTTTTCTTCAGTTTTTCGCCCTTCAGTTTATTTGCCTGCACCTGTCAATCACAACACAAACACTACCTCCGTGAGACCGTTCTTAATAAAAATTACTAAAGTAAAATAAATTAAAATACCTTGGGTTGCCTCCCAAGTAGCGCTGTCTTTAACGTCTTTTAGCCGGACGCAAGTTCCTTAGTTTAATAAACGTGGGGTGGGTCAAGCCCACAACTAACCCATTTTCTCCACATTTTTCGTTTTCTTTTTCTTCTTTTCCTCTTAGCATTATCATTAAGGGGGAGTTCAGGAACACATACCTGCTGTTGTGGAGGTTTGGCAAACCATGCCTGCTTTCTTGGGCTCATCTCCCTTTTGTTGACTTGTACGGGCTCACAGGGGGGGTTGATGGTGCTGATTGCAAAGCACCTAGTCATGGTTGGTGGCTCAATGATGTGTTTAAAAACTTTAAACACCATTTCTTCCTTCTCCACCCTCAATGTCAACTCTCCTCTCTCTACATCGATCAAGGCTCTCCCCGTCGCTAGGAATGGTCTCCCCAATATGATAGGGATTTCTGCATCTTCTTCCATGTCAAGAATGAGGAAGTCCGCGGGAAAGAAAAATTTTCCTACTTTGACAATCACGTCCTCAATCTTCCCCCTTGGATGAACCACTGTCCTATCGGCCAGCTGCAGGCTCACTGTGGTTGGTTTAGCCTCACCCAACTCCAATCGTTTGAATACCGATAAGGGCATCAGATTTATACTTGCCCCTAAATCGCATTGCAGCCTGTTGCACGTCACCGCCCATTCCGTGCGTAGTGTAAAGCTCCCTGGGTCTTTTAGTTTATGTGGCAACTTCTTTTGCAAGATAGCACTACACTCCTCCGTCAGTGCTACTATTTCGTACTCTTCCAATTTCTTCTTCTTCCCCAAGATCTCCTTCATAAATTTGAAATAGGAGGCATCGCTCCAAAGCCTCTATAAAAGGTATGTTGATATGCACTTCAGAATGTCTCCAAAAATTTGGAGAATTGTTTATCAACCGCCTTTTGTAGTCTCTGGGAATGGGATCTTCTCTCGTATACTCCTTCTGCAGAGTTTTCTACTACTTGGGCTAGGTTTAACTACCTTCTCTTTTCTATCTTCTCGCCTTTGCTCAATCTTGGCCGAGGTATTCGCTCCAATCGCTTGCACTTCTCATTATCTTGCTGACATTGCTCCTTGGATTTACCTCGTGTTACTTGGCGGTGTACGCACTTTCTTTGTTTGCCTGCTTTGCTAGTTGACCCACTTGTGTTTCCAAGTTCCTGAATGAGGATCTAGCTTCTGTCACGAATTGGGTCTGGGCGTTGGTGGTGCTGATTGCAAAGCACCTAGTCATTGTTGGTGGCTCAATGATGTGTTTAAAAACTTTAAACACCATTTCTTCCTTCTCCACCCTCAATGTCAACTCTCCTCTCTCTACATCGATCAAGGCTCTCCCCGTCGCTAGGAATGGTCTCCCCAATATGATAGGAATTTCTGCATCTTCTTCTATGTCAAGAATGAGGAAGTCCGCGGGAAAGAAAAATTTTCCTACTTTGACAATCACATCCTCAATCTTCCCCCTTGGATGAACCACTGTCCTATCGGCCAGCTGCAGGCTCACTGTGGTTGGTTTAGCCTCACCCAACTCCAATCGTTTGAATACCGATAAGGGCATCAGATTTATACTTGCCCCTAAATCGCACAGAGCCCTGTTGCATGTCACCCTGCCCACTGTGCAAGGTAGTGTAAAGCTCCCTGGGTCTTTTAGTTTATGTGGCAACTTCTTTTGCAAGATAGCACTACACTCCTCCGTCAGTGCTACTATTTCGTACTCTTCCAATTTCTTCTTCTTCCCCAAGATCTCCTTCATAAATTTGAAATAGGAGGGCATCTGCTCCAAAGCCTCTATAAAAGGTATGTTGATATGCAGCTTCCTGAATGTCTCCAAAAATTTGGAGAATTGTTTATCAACCGCCTTCCGCTGTAGTCTCTGGGGGAATGAGATCTTCTCTGTATACTCCTTCTCTGGAGTTTTCTCTACTACTGGGCTAGGTTTAACTACCTTCTCTTTTTCTATCTCTGCCCTTTGCTCAACCTTGGCCGAGGTGATCGCTCCAACCGCTGCCACTTCTCAATTGTGCGACATTGCTCTCGATTTACCTCTGTTACTTGGCGGTGTACCGCGGCTCGTTTGCTGCTTTGCTAGTTGACCCACTTGTGTTTCCAAGTTCCTGAATGAGGATCTAGCTTCTGTCACGAATTGGGTCTGGGCGTTGGTTAGTGCCAACAAAGCTGCTCTCACTGCTTCGCTTTCACGAATCGCGTTAATTGCTGAGGCCGGGGCTGAGTAAAGGGTTCTTGACTCTGGTTCTGCTGGTTCTCGCATCGCCTCTATTGATTCTCTGCGCTCGCCTCTCCATGAGAAATTTGGGTGATTCTCCACCCTATTATAAGTGTTGGAGTAGGGTTGTTACGTGGCCTCTCGATAATTACCCACTACCGACACTCTGCTGCTCCATCGTATATTATTCGGATCGGTTGAAGGACACCTATCGAATGTATGTGGGCCACACATATTTCACGCTTTTAGGCATCTGCACCGCATTCATCGACATCAGATGTTCTTTGCAATCGTTTCGCCAAAAGGGCCACTTGGGCATTCAAGGCGAATGACATCTATTTCGTGGACTCCCATTCTCCTCCCACTTGTCGACCTTCTTACGTGATATGGTTGTTGGTGGCCATATCTTCTAATAACTCGCAGCGTCGTGGTCGTTTTCCTCATGAATGCCCCACCTGCTGCTGCATCTATAATGGTTCTGGTTGTACTGCTCAGCCCGTTATAGAAGATGTGGACCAAGTTCCACAACTCAATGCAATGGTGTGAGCATTTTCTCTGTAAATCCTTAAACCTTTCCCAAGCTTCATATAAGGACTCTCCATCAGCTTGGTAGAAGTTGTTCAACTCCCCTCTCAGTTTTACTGCTTTGTATGGGGAAAAGAACTTGGCTAGGAATTTCTGTGCCAGCTCTTGCCATGTAAAAATCGAATCGGCCGGCAGAGAATTCAACCATACTTTTGCTCTATCCCTGAGTGAGAAGGGAAAGAGCCTCAATCTGACGGCATCATCGATGAACGCCGTTATATCCGAAAGTTGCACATAGCTCCAAGAAATTAGCTATGTGCGTATACGTGATCCTCCATGGCGGTTCTCCAAATTGCATGTCATGCCGTACATGCCTAATCGCCGGTTTTATCTCAAAGTTGTTCGCTCACATGGCGGGAGCCTAATACAATCGTGCTCCATTCACTCTCGGCAGCATAGTCTCCCAAGCTTCTTTCTGCTGGACTGAACTCTTTCCTCGACATCCATGGGTACTTGCCGAGGTATTCTGGATTGGGTTGATTTTCACCTAACCCTTCTCTCATCGTGTTGTTGTTTTGAACACCGCCCATCTCTATCAAGTGTAATCGTGATTCTTTCGCTACATTTACATGTTTTCTCAATCTGGATTGAAGGAACAAGTGTCCGCCTCTTCTCCTTCGCATAAACTGGTTTCCTGAAATAGATCAAAAACAGACAACAAATCACGGCACCCTGATTTTTACCGAAAATAACGAAAATAACGTAAAAATAAAATAAAAATTAAAAACCAAATTAGAAATTAAAAATAGATGAATTTGATATTGAACTATGCCTAATCCCCGACAACGGCGCCAAAAACTTGATGCGCGAAAAGATGCACTTTAACGCGCAAGTGCGTTATCGTGACAAGTAATATAGTCTTGATAAAACCGAATATCGTCCACAAGGATTAGAGTTCAATTACCAACTATCTATCTTTTGGTATCTATTTGGCAATTGATATTTGATTTTGTGGTTTATAACTAATAATTATAAAAGCTAATTAACTATAAGTTTACTTGATTGTGATGGGAATAGGGCTTCATGTCTCTCAACTATCCGCTTATGTTATTTATTAATGCAATGAATTATGGTCTTCTTCTCTCGGAGCTAGCAGGTTTACGAAATCGTTTTATATTCCCGTTAAGGATATATAAACACTCAACCCCAGTATTGCACCTTATCTACCTTTCGGTGATAAGGATAACTCTATAGGAGGATTAAGAACAAAAACCTAGTTAACCGTCACGCACCATGCGCAAAATTAGGGTTGTTAAGCCTCTCATTAACGCTACATAAATAATTGAGGTATTTTCATCCCCAATCCAAAATATGTCTACCCAACTTACAGCATATTCACAACCTCCTCCTTTCGAAGTTTGATTAGAAATCATATAATGATAATTAGTTGTCAATTAATTACCAAGCATTCAAAGCAATTATTGGATAAATCTCTCAAAGAAGAATAATAACCATAGACATGCATTAATTCATAACATAAGTTTCTAGTGAATCAACATGGAAAGCCCTATAAAAGAATTAGTTCCTAGCCATAGACATGACAAGAACTAATTCAAAGTTCATCATACAAAACTGAAATAAAAGAAAGAAAAGAAAAGAAAATTACTAAGTTTAGGGTCTCCAATCTTCAATCCAAGAAAACCTTGTGTTGTGCAAGAAAGGGAACTCTTAAAATCTGCCTAGGGTTCTTTTATAGGCTGAAAACCGCCTCTAACTTTTCCCTCAAAGCTGCCTGAAAATCGTCATTAACTCGATTTTTCCAGCGTCGCGCCCGCCACGCTTCGGCACCATGCGCGGAACCTGCGAGACTACGGTGATTTGGCGCCGCGGCCCTGATCTCTGCTGTCTGTGGGCGCCGCGGCGCTGGAACCTCTGCAGCCTCTCTGATGATTGGGCGTCGCGGCCCTGCTTCTGACTGCAGGAGGCGCCGCGGCGCTGGTTCCTCTGCAGCCTCTCTGATGATTGGGCGCCGCGGCCCTGCTTCTGACTGCAGGAGGCGCCGCGGCGCTGGTCCGGGTTTCTGCCTCGTTCGCCAATTTCTCTGTTTTCAAGCTCTGGAACTTCCACTTTTGCCCTCTTTTAGCTCCTTTTCCGCCATTTGGCCATTTTAACCACTTTGACTCAAAAGAAAGGAAAACTATCCTAATACGACACTTATTTGTACAAAAAGGGACAAAAGACTAACTAAAACTGACTCAAAAAGTGTATATAAAATACACCGATCAATAATCACAAAAGGAGTTGTACTTTTATTATCACTCAAAGGATAAGAGTTTCTAGTAATCTTCTACCATGTAGTTTTCAGTATGTGTCCTTTGTATGCCTTGACTTTCCACAATAATCACAGTGCAATGGTCTTTATCGGAATTGATTGTCTTTGGTTGCTCATGAAGCACAGTAGCCTAGACTTGGTTGGTGCCGAATAAAGCATGAACCCCTGTCGTCTCTCTTCTTGTTGAACATAGGTGTACGCATCCTTAATAGGAGGAAATGGAATTTTACATAGAACTTGAACCCTGATCTGATCATATTATTGGTTCAAACTGGCCAGAAAATCATAAACCATTTCCGTTTCAACCAATTGTTGAAAGAGAACTGCATCATCGGTACACTTTTCTTGAAGATCCTGATAGTAGTCTATCTCCTGCCAACAACAACAACAACAACAACATTCCCAGTGAAAATCCCACAATGTGGGGTCTGGGGAGGGTAGAGTGTACACAGACCTTACCTCCACCTTGATAGGTAGAGCGGCTGCTTCCGGGAGACCCTCGGCTCAAGACAGAGCATAGTCACAGGAGTAGTCTATCTCCTGCCATAACCCATTTATTTCGGAGTAATAATCAGTGATAGTCAACCCACCTTGCTTAGTAACATGAATTGTATTTCAAATGCCAAATATATGAGCATCATTTTCCTTGCGAGAGTAAGTACGCTTAGTTGAATTCCAAATATTTTCATCGGTGTCAGGGTATAAATATTGTTTAGAAATTTGAGGATGCATAGCATTCAAAAGCCACGTCATAACAAGGGAATTATCAGAATCCTATTGTTGGGAGGCATCTACCTCATCCCGATCACAAGGAGAGGTTCACTATGAGGGGGGTTACTCTTTTTTCCCTTGAGGAAAAAATGAAATGCATATGGGACTATCCTTTTGTTGCGGCATGCTCCTCACCATAGTTAGTATCAGTCACATCAGGTTCTTTCTTTTCTCTAGTAATAACCAAGCAATTTTCTAAATTTAATAAAGAGCAAACAAGATCTTGACCAAGAAAGATACATACCAGCCCAATCTAAGTTTACGACACTGATTTGTTAGGGAGAGGTATTATTTACTGTCGTTGTCTCCCATAGTTTTAACAAAACGGTGAACCAAATAAAAAGAATTTCAAATTTAGAAAAAGAAGAAAGCCCAAAATTTAAACATGTACTTGAGGCTAATAGTCTTCAGTTGACCCTTCAGAAAAGAAAATTTTCAGAAGCTACTTTCTCGCCAGGGAATGGATAGTTTATTCATAATTTTTATAGGCTGCACTGCTTCATTCAACTACTGTCATAAGAAAAAGGAAAGAAAATATCTATTTTTCAATCAATCCCCTGAACCTGCCTTTAATATATGCGTCCCAGAACTAATCCAAGGTAGGAGGACTAAAAAAAATCGAACAAGCATTCCCACTATTTTAGTGCTCTGTTACGCCGGAAAATTGAGATCCGGTGTTTTGAAAATAGTGGGACTTGGATGGGTAGGCTTGGAATAGGTAGGAAACCCACCAGGTGAAAGATCTCCCTCAAAAAGTCGTTGGAAAAGAGCCTACCCCGGCGTGTCGCCATAGATGGTGGTGTCAATAGCGTGTGCAGTGGTTTCTGGCAGAGATTGTTGCTGGGGTTTGGTTGCCGGCGCAAGGAGAAGCTTGTGGTGGTATTGGTTTTTGCACACCACTGTCAGAAAGCAATCCCAACACGCCCAACCTCTGGAAACAAAGTGGAACAGTAACAACAACATACCCAGTGTAATCTCACAAGGTGGGGTCTGGGAGGGTAGAGTGTACGCAGACCTTACCCCTACCGGGAGATCGTTTCCGAGAGCCCTTCGGCTCAAGAGAAAACATGACAACAGAGAAGGTTTGAAGAGTGAAGTAAAGTAAAGAGATTATGGCAAAATATTATGGATAAGCATTAATGGAGAAATTTTAACAGTAAATGCATCAACTAGTACGGTAATCAGAGTACAAGTAACGGCATATAGTAATAGGAAAAGTGGAACAGTAAAAGAGAGGAAAACTCACCTAAACAAAGCAGCAATGAATCTGATAACATGTAGATTTTGAGAATTAGAAAGTCTTCTTGTATTTCAATATATTTGTACAACCTGTGAGCTAGGGTATTTATAAAATAAGTCCTATCTCTAATTTAGGGAAGATAGTCAGTGCTAATTACAATCAAATAAAATAAGATAAGATAAGATCTATAATTAAGCCAGGAGATCAAATCTCCTTGAATCAAGCTAATTAAGTAATCAACAAAAAGAGATGTACTTTGACTGATGATATTGAGTTCATATATGCCTTAGTATTCAACTGTAAGATTATGATTCTTGTGTTGTGATTTGGATCATGTTAGATCTTGTTTCATGATTAGCTCTAGACTTGCAATAAGCTGAGATTGATTTCTCATGTTCCTTGCATTGATTTGCTATTCTCTTGGGGTGCAGGAGAACTGTACTTTGTAACTGACAGAAAAAGTGGGTTTTGGAATATCTACAAATGGGTAAGCCCTCATCCCGTGATGTCATACTGATTAAATCTCTTCCATCTGTTGTATATTTATATATATCTCATCGTGCCTAATGTCTAAACCTGAACTTATATCTATCTTCTGTCTAGCCTATTGGCTGAACTTGAACTTCTTTTCTGGGGTATGATTGCATCTTGTTGCTTAAACGCTTTCTAAATAACCATCTAATCTTCTTTGAGTTCTAAGCCTAAACTTGTGTTCTTTTGCTATTTACAAATCTGACCTAGTGTTTTTGACTCGTTATTAAAGACTTAAAGTTGTGGATACTTGGCAGATGTTGCATTACAAATATGGGGAACCTTAGTCTGGCCCTTTATTAACCACATTCTTGTTAGACAAGATGTGAAGTGCATTAATAAGAAATGAAATGGTTAAAACTCTGATATTTTTGAGATTGAGGTTTTAAAAATTTCAATTAACTAGATACTGCAGTTTTAAGAATATTAAAAAATTATTGCTATAGTGGCCTCCAACTCCAACTTAGTTCTTATCATTTAGTAGATAATAGAAATTACCTTAATCTCCACATAAGCATTACACTTTCAGCCCCACTGATGAACCACTTATTTGGATGGAAAATGTAAAACATTTTACTTTACATGAACTCTTGCATGATAAAAGTGAGAATTCACCTTACCCACGCTAACCATAATCCAACTCTAGGGATACCATATGCCAGTAAGTTAATCCAAAGTTCCTCCATGGCCCCGTCCCTGACCCAGTAATGAGATACAGAGGAAAGTGAAAAGAAACACAATCTTTTTGTGCTTATTTCAGTCCCTGCACAACCAGACTTCCATTTTTTTGTGTTACTTATGGTGCTGGGTATTGGACCTGGAGTATGCATCAAAGATTCAGCATCTATGTAACAATGAACTATCTATCAGTAACACTACCTTATTATTGTTGCTGGCACTGAACTCGTACTTTAAGTGAGACAGTGTAGATTTGATTGGCCTGTTTTATTTATTGTTGACAGGTAGAGTCTTCTAACGAGGTGCTACCAGTTTACTCCCTCGATGCTGAGTTTACAAGACCCTTGTGGATATTTGGGATGAAGTCTTATGAATTTCTTGAGAACCACGACAAAAATACATTAATTGCCTGCAGTTACAGGTCAAGCTGATAAGTAGTTTGCTATTTAAAATTTGATATTTGAAATCATAGTGCTTTTATGCTGATTGTTTTGGTAACAAATAAGTTCTTTATATGGTTTCTCACTTTCCTCTTCCTCTCGCTCAGGGAAAGAGAACCATTTTGGGAGGAAACTTGATGTAGTTCATCTAATCTAGTATGAAAAAATATGTGCAGGGAGAATGGGAAGTCATATCTTGGAGTTTTGGATGTTACCCAAGGCAAAGTATCAGTTCTTGATATTCCTTTCACTGATATAAACAACATTGTAAGATCTTGCTAGCACATGCTATAGTTGCTGCATTTAGTGTCCTTTATGAGTTTTATCATTGTGTTGGTCTTGATAAATAACCTTATCACCTAAACAGACTTCTGGGGTCCATAGCTTGTACGTTGAAGGAGCATCTGCTGTTCATCCATCGTCAATAGCTAAGGTTCTTTAGACAAGCTTTCTAGTTGCTTGAAATTTTGAAAACAGTATTTATACATCTGTTCAAGATCATTCTTTTAGCATTTTTTCTGTTATTTTTGCAGGTTACTTTGGATGATCAAAGAACAAAAGTAATTGATTTCAAGATTATGTGGTCGTCATCATCTATTAGAGAGATGTATAACTCGTATTACAGTCGGCCAGAGTTTATAAAGTTCCCAACAGATATCCAGGGTCAAAGTGCATATGCATACTTTTATCCACCAACAAACCCCGACTGTCAAGCTAGTCATGGAGAAAAACCTCCACTACTCTTGCGAAGTCATGGTTATTGTTTCCCTCATTAGAACTGCTTCTGCCCGATTAATTTTCTTTGTTTAAAAGCTGGCATTAATTGGATTCTGTATGAGACGTGAATGTATAGTTTATGATGATCCAGGAGGTCCTACAGCTGAAGCACGGGGAAGTTTAAATCTTAGTGTTCAATATTGGACCAGTCGTGGTTGGGCATATGTGGATGTGAATTATGGTGGAAGTACCGGTACACACATGGCCTTTTTACTTCTTCCACAGTTGGCTTGCTATTCTTCTATATTGTTTCTTGATTAGGGGACTATTTTGAGAGTTTCAACTTTTTGAGGGAACTCATTTCTTGTTTTATTGACTGATAATCAGAACCTTATTGATATGTATAAAAAGGAAATATACGAAATTACTTTATAATGGTAGAAGAAGCAGAGGGATAATGTATGACACAGTGGTAGACTAGTTAGCTTCTGTTAAGTATTATCTTTTTGTTTTTGGCTCATATGAAGGTTATGGCAGAGAATATAGAGAAAGACTATTGGGAAGTTGGGGAATTGTGGATGTTAACGACTGCTGCACGTGTGCCAAGTTTTTGGTAACATCAAAATTTGAGTTTACTCTTATATTCCTTTAATGCTGCTAGGATTTTGTTAGTCATGGTAAATCAGTCTATTCATCCAGGTTGACAGTGGAAGGGTTGATGGTGAAAGATTGTGTATTACAGGGAGTTCTGCTGGTGGCTATACAACTTTAGCTGCACTAGCATTTAAAGATGTTTTCAAGGCTGGAGCTTCCTTGTATGGTGTGAGTGTATCATATAATTTGTTTTTGATAAGTAATATTGCATTCCCATATCTTATGTGATCTTGTGCGTGCAACCGGAAACTGATCATAAAAGTATGATAGGAAAATTTGAAGTTTAGGCTGGTGCCTATAAATGTGATATTTTGTCTTGGATGATCATCTTCAATGTAGAACAGCATCTGATTGATTAATTAGAGACGGATCAGGCATCAGTTTGGTTCATACGTCTACTCAAAGCTCCTCATGTATCAAATCCATTTTTGAGTTTCAATGCTTCATTAAACAGATTGGTGATCTGCAATTGCTGAGAGCAGAAAGTCACAAGTTCGAATCTCACTATACTGACAATCTAGTTGGTAATTATTAAATCAATTAATGTTGACAATATATTGGCATAAAGTCTTTCAGCTGATCTATGTTTATCAGTATGTGTTGAGGCCTTTTGAATCATTGCAGGGGACGATAAGGCATATTTTGAGAGGTCGCCTATCAATTTCGTGAACCGCTTTTCCTGCCCTATTATTTTATTTCAAGGAATGGAGGACAAGGCAAGCACAACATGTCCCTTTTAATGTCATAATACTCCTGCATATGTCATTCTAATATAGAAGAATTATCTACATTGATCTTTTCCCTTAACTCTCTCTTGACCATAAAGATTTGACAGCCTCCTTTAGTCTTTGGCAAGCTCAGACTTATATTTACGCTTTCTTTTGACATATTTTTGTATTTTATGCATAGGGTTGGTCTACTAAACTTTTCAGAAATAGTACGTGCTTAAACCTTCTATTCATGTTCATCCTGAGACTAAGTAGCATCTTTCTGGAAAATTTGTTTTGATGCAATAACATTCACTTGATAAATTGCAGCTTGCACTGAAGTGCATGATCCTTTGACTGTTCCATCATAAATTTTGGATATTTAGCTAGTATAACTTTTGCATCTTTAAAACAGTTCAATTCAATTTCATCATGTGGACTTATTATGGCCTATTCCTTAAACAACATGATGATGGAAAGGAGAAGCAATCACCTCTGTTTGCAACTGCTGTTGCTTGTTGATAGAATTAAGCTTTTCAGCCCTTGTTGCAGGTCGTTTCTCCTGATCAAGCACGCAAAATCTACCAAGCGTTGAAGGAAAAAGGGTTGCCTGTTGCACTTATTGAATATGAAGGAGAGCAGCATGGTTTCCGTAGGGTATGTATCATTTTCCAGACTTGTGAGATTAACTTTTAATCTGTCTGCCTTGGAGGAAATTAGCTGATTTTGTTTGTCATATGCAGGCTGAAAATATTAAATTCACCCTTGAACAACAGATGATTTTCTTTGCGCGTTTGGTGGGACATTTTCAAGTACCCGATGAAGTTACTCCCGTCAAAATTATCAATTTTGACTGAGGTATACAACTACCGAATGCTCTGCGCCATAATATAGTTGTTCAATACATGTTTGCCATAACTGGGAAAATTTTGATGATGGAGAGAAAGAAGCAGCAACATGATCTAATTTGCTGGAGCTGTAAATAGGCTATGCTTCTTGGAAAATGTCGAGGAAACATTTTCGTTATAATATCATCAAGATTTACTGATCTCAAAGAAAAAAGAACATTGAGCTCATGGAACACATGGAGTTTGTTCATGTAAGTGTATTACAGATTGCTTAATCAGGAAAATAAGCGTTAAGGGAGAGAATTGGGGTGTGCAATGCTGGATGTATATTTTCTCTTCTGAGTAATTCTGCTTCTCTTTAGCTCTGATGATCTTACTGTGCTGCTTTGGTCTATAAAGTAACTTTACGTCTGCTTTTCCAATGATATCGGCTTATCTTTGATATTGAAGGCTTGAAACCCAGTGAAAAAGGTGAATGTCTACGAGTGTAATTAGTCAAATTTGCAATGCGGCTGATTTTCCATATTTGTCTTTGCCTCCGAAGAGCTGGAAAGAACCCCCCCAAAAAAACCGTAACTTCGGTTTCTATCTAATAAGATGGGAAAAGTCTTTGTTTCTCTCACAATGGATCTGTCTTCCAATTCTTTGAGAACTCACATTGTTAATGTACAAATTAAGTCAAATCCCTGCTAATGACAATGAACTTTTTGCAACTTAAAGCAAACACCCCACTGCCTTAACACGAAGTGAGATGGGAATCATTGGAATTTACCTGAAAAAACGGTACAATTGAATTTGTACATATTGTTTATGGACACAGGAATTGAGATGACCAAGTTGATTAGTAAGAAGCTGAAATTAGTTAAGAAAACTTTTAAGTAAGAAAATTGAATATTATCAAGAACTGAGGAGCTTGGGTCCTCATGACGCCGTAAGCTCGAGTCTCCGATGACACGGTCCCAAGAAACCAATATGTAGAACAAGTAGACTTAAAGGGAAAATACTAAAGGTTTTGTTATGCTTGAATGCTTGTGTAAATCAGAATGTGTTACAATGAGAGTGAAACTCTCTATTTCTAGTTGACATATAAGAAGCACGATCCACGAATCTCGCCCTCTTAATTATGAATAAATGTCTTGCATTAATGTGTAATAACGCTTGGAGGAGACCTTGGGATCTTTCGTAATAGCCGCATGTTGCACTTCTTTGCACGTACTCGGTAATGTAACCCCAATCACGCTTTATCGAATCCTCGCCTCTGTCCCTAGAGGGTGCGAACCACACTAGACCCTTGGCCGATCACGCACATAGCGGGACCATACCCAACTGACATCACCCCATTCCATACTACCGGTTGACCTGAAATGAGTCCATAACCCGACCCATCGTCACACTTAACTTCTCATTCTTAGTCTGAAATAAATTTCCCTCTTATCTCAAGGTACTTCTCACCCTATCCCCTATTCACTAGAGGTTCGTCACATAGGCCGAAGTATTTCTACTGTACATCCTTCCCTATCGGTCTTACACTGTTATGGGGGGTAATTACAACTTGTGAACCCTACACAACTATAGTCTCAGTTCACTTTAGCATTCTTGTCAACCTTCTTCACTTTTCACTTTACTAATCAAAGTATCCCTACCTCTGGTGGTACTATCACTTTACAACTACTAGCAACAAGGGAAAACATATACACTAGGGCAAAATCTGAATCTATCAATGCACATATGATTCAAAGGAATCGAAATATACCTGTAACCCCATGCGATGTTGCCTCTTGATCCTGCCCAATAGCCACGTCATATATGCGGTTCGAAGGACCGCCAGAACTATAAACTCCACCGACTCTACCACGGCCGATCGACATCCGAACACCTCGCCTCGTGGCGCACAACCGCGAGGAAAGGGAACCAACCACCGCCTCATAGGTGAGCCACTCACCTGCTCTTTCTAAAAGGACATACCTCGATATGGCCGGACGACCACAAGAAAAACAAACACTGTGCCATAACGACATTTCCCATATGACGCTTACTACATCGGAACACTAAGGAATAAGTGGCCTCACCGAGAAAATCCTCTTCCTCTCGAGAACCTCGACCCACGGAGCTTGGACCGACTCTAAATACCTTGTGGGTCCAATCTCCTCCCGTGAGCCGCAGTGGTATGTCCGGGTAGGCCGACGAATATCTCACTCAGCCGAGGTTGCTCGTCCAAAAACTCACCGATAACCAACCGGTCCAGCCTCTTACGCTGATTTCCGTTGGCCTCTACCCTCAGACACTGCCTGCATCGCCGAATAACCTCCGCAGATGAAAGCGTAGCACCGCTATCTTGGTCAATAACATAATCGCTTCCTTATGACCCTATAGTCTTCTCCTAATCGAAATTGAAGGCTCGTGCTGGGCCTCAAAACTGGCGTGAAGAACTCGCCGATCGCAGACAACATCCGGTGTACTCGGCATGAGCCCTATCAACTCTCGAGTCCGACCGTAGCTCTCGCATCGTTTTGCCCTTCGGCGATCGTTTCTCCTCGAGGCATAAATGTAACATAATAATACGTCGAGAGGAATTATCTTAATAACACGTTCATGGCACGATCTCGAGTGAGAAGAATAGAAACCAACTCCTAAATGTCCCGTAGCCTCTCGTTTATGGGTGTGGCGCGCAACACACCGATAATCAAGACTCTACTAGACACGGCTCAGACATTCCGAGGATCGATCGCTCGATACCACTCACACACCCAACCCGGGCGGATCGTGCCCTACACGCACCCTTCTACCGATCGACACAAGTAAATCGCGAACTAAATAACACCTCATTTTTTTAAAACCAACGAACGCAAGCGGCAAAGCCGACAAGGCCGCCATATAATATACATAATAAAAGACACTACACTGCATACCGAGTCCAATCCAGCATATGAATACTGCACTCTAAGAGTTTTATGAAATATGACGGACAAGGCCCCGCTGCATCCATAATCGCACAAAAGCACATCAAGGATCTATACCAAAATGATAAACTCCTGAACAGATGGAGCTATCCAAAACTCGAAGCAAGGTCCTACACCTGCAGATCACCAAACTGCGTACCTAAACCTGCGGCATGAACGCAACCCCCGAAGGAGGTCAGTACGAAGAATGTACCAAGTATGTGAAATTGAGAATACTGTAATGAAATCATAACAGTCTATAGAAAACAGGAGACATGTATGATATCCAAACTACAGTACACAATACATAAACAGTCATATCAAGTCAGGGACGCATGCCCTCAAAGTCATTACTCAAATATAACCATGGGTCTCACGCCCATAATATCAATCATGTCCGTGGAATCCTTCCTCACCGCGATCCATGATATAATATAACATCAATAGTACACCGAACCTTGCAATCATGAGAGTAATGCAATCCTTTTTATCTTTTAAGTTATGCTTTTAACAATGAGAGCAACTGTTCCACTTTAAGTCATAAACACACTGCACTCTTTCATTAATGAAATCACTACCGTTTCAAAACATGAAGGTCGTGCCAGTGCCAGGGTCAACCACCCTCTGTGTTATAATGCAACCTATCATGGGACTATTTCACCCGCTTAGGTCATATGGACCCGCAATGAGTCATCAGTACACGATACTCGCATCACGGATAGCTAATCCATGGCTTATATATATCCAAGGGAATTTAACCCGCCCGAGTCAAATACCGACCCGCCGTGAGTGTGTACCACTCACCACCATGGGGAGCTACTCCATGATATCCTTGGAACAAGTTGCCGACCCTTTATGGAGGGACGCGGAGATGTGGAAATATGACACTTGCACGGATATCTATATGAGCAACCCATATGCAAGTAAACCAAGACAACACCATGCCTTTTCCTTTTCACATAAACCAAGACAATATCATGCCTTTATACAAACCAAGACAATTACCATGCCTTTCCTTTTTACATAAACCAAGACAATTACCATGCCTTTCTTTTTTACATAAACCAAGACAATTACCATGCCTTTTCTTTTTACATAAACCAAGACAATTACCATGTCTTCTTCTTACATATACCCAGAGAAAATCCTTATTTAAGCAAGCCAAAGTACTATCAAGGCACAAATAGAATAATTCTCATTTAACAAGCCAAAGTACTATCAAGGCACAAATAGAATAATTCTCATTTAACAAGCCAAAGTACTATCAAGGCACAAATAGAATAATTCTCATTTTTATACAAAGCCCCAAGATACTAACACCCGTAGTATCAAGGCATGTCTATTTTTCAAAATAAGTTACTACACCTTTAGAAATTCATTTCAAGGCTTTGAAACTAAGTAACTTTAAATTTCACAACCTAGGCAACTCATGCCTATCAATCAAAATAGACAATTTTTCTTAACCTTCCATAAAACCGTTATAACTAACTTCCCATAAAGCCGTTATAACCCTTTATGGTTTTAGACAAATTTATTCTTTTTATATCCAAGAGACTTATACTTTTAAAACCAAGTATCACATACTTTCAAATCAAGTTTCTTAACTTTCAAAATACTTCAAGTCTCTTAATCTTTAGAAATCAAGTTTCTTAACTTTAGAAATCAAGTTTCTTCTACTTTTAAATCTCAAGTAACTCACACCTTTAAAACAAGTTACCTCTCTTTAAGTCATGTCATTTCTCCTCTTTTAAATCAATTAAGTAAATCACTCCTTTGACTCCCCTAAAGTTATTATAACAACCTTTAGGTTTTGGAACTAAGACACTAGCCAAAAGATTTGGAAACCACTTTCTTTTTAAGACTCTAAGTACTTCAAGTAAAACACTCACTTTTGAGAATCCAAACTTCATTAAGGGAATGGATTATAACAACTTACAATTTAATCATCCAAAGTACAATCAAGGAAGTATATAGAACAACTTCTATATTAGGCAATCCAAGTACAATCAAGGAATGGATCATTTAAGGAGTAGGATTTACTTTCTTTATCATAAGGAATCATGCTAGAAGAAGAGGAGATGATTCACATACCTTTTCGGCTAAATCCACAAGCTAAGTCGAATACGCCGCACGTAGAATTGTCAACCTATAATGGCCACAACACGACTATCAACTTCTAGTTTCTAACGTAGAATAATACTAAGTCTACGGTCTCTTATTCTATGGAAAATTGGGCAGCACCTCCTTTGTTTCTACATACTTTTCCACCTTTTTCAAGACCCAATAATCAATAACCAACATGCCACATTTAAGGCTCAATACACCAACCAATCAAAGGGGATTACACGCCTTACAATACGTGTAAAATTCTGCCCCACAATTCATATAAAACAATCCAACACTTATAAGGGCATTCGGCCACCAATATAACCAATCCTAAGTCCTTTCCAATTCTTTTTTCAATCCAAGTTCTTAGGTCAAACATGTTATATAGTCATAAACAACTTTAACAACTACAATTCCTTCTTTAACATGGGACGACTTAAACTAATAATCAAATTGAATTGTAATCTCAAAGGCTAAATATGCTAGTTTCGGATTAGGGTTCCAATAGCCAATACACTTA
This sequence comes from Przewalskia tangutica, assembly GCA_029844215.1. NCBI lineage: Eukaryota > Viridiplantae > Streptophyta > Magnoliopsida > Solanales > Solanaceae > Przewalskia > Przewalskia tangutica. The sequence goes on from JAQGDG010000034.1 coordinate 2,267,597, forward strand.
TCAAACTTCATACTATATACCTCATGCTTGCTAATATCCATAACTACAACAATAAGTAATCTTTAATTACTAAAACGACAAGATTGTTACCTTTATAAGCCCTTATAAATTCCAAGATTCAAAGTCGCTCCTTAGCAATTCTTAGCTCCTTTCCTTTACGCTCCAATCCGCTATTTGAAGCCCTTAGAAGTTCACAAACAACTTCTCTTCCATTTCCAATCCAAAACTATGAAAACGACTTAGGTTTTCGCCTTGCGACTAACGTGAAAACGCCGTTTTTCTGAGATATTTCTATTGAGATATCCTTACAATACCCTTAGGGACCTTGGGTTAAAGTCTTGTGAATAATGAACCAAAATTACAATTTTTTTTTTGTGTGGAAGAACCTTAAACCCGAGAGCAACTATATGAAGAACAAAGTTCTCTAATTTTTTCTAAGTGTTGAAGACTTGGTCTTGCACTAGTGTGGTATATATAAAACAATGGAGGGCTTAGATCACAACACTTGTGTGGTTTGGATGGAGGAGATTAAATATTTATCCAAGTGGACAAGTTGACTTAGTCAATTATCTCAAGCTTGAAAGACTTGATCTTCTACATTGGTCAATGACCAATACACCCTTGTCTTAATTCGAGAAAGCCATGTGGGGGGGGGGGGTGCCACGTGTCGCCCTCCCATTCGTCCATAAAATTTCCGTAACCCCCGTGGGCCCCACAAAACGTAAAATTTCTCGGGTGGGCCCCACGTGACCAAATCCGTAAAAATAAATTTCCACAATTTTAATAAGTTCCATATTCCTCAAATAATGCATTTTGAGAATCCAATTCTCATCAACGAACATTTTTCCTTTCCGACGTTCGGAAGATTTTCCTTCGGAAAAACAATTCTTCCTTTCGTACCAATTTTCAAGTCTTGTGTTCTCGCGTCTATTATCTTATACATGTCCTGGACTTACGGGGTGTAACAAACATGTTGGAATAACGACTTGGATTAGAAAGGAATTAAAAAGGGTTATATGTTGGCATGTTGTAGCCGAGAATTGCCTTAAAATTATTGGACTATTATATATGAATTGTGGGGCAGAATTTTACACGTCCTGTTAGGCGTGTAATCCCCTTTGATTAGTTGATTTGTTGAGCCTTAAATGTGGCATATTGATTATTGATTTCGGGCCTTGAAAAAAAGGTGGAAAAGTACGTAGAAATACGGGAAGTGCTGCCCAAGTTTTCATAGAATAAGAGACCTTATGCATAGAATTATTCTACCTTGGAAAGCTAGAAGTTGATAGACATATTATGGTCATTATAGGTTGACATTCTACGTGCGGCGTATTCGACTTAGTAAGTGGATTGATGTCACGACCCGACCCCGGGCCCGCGACTGGTGCCCTACCTGGGCACCCCTTACAGGTATACATCAGAGAATAGTAGCGGAATATACATACAACTCAATAATTACTAGTCATGAAATATCAACAGGTTAGCCGATAAGGTCACCTTACGAAAAATATATACATAAGCCCAAAAACAGTTACCTATTTCTTTTTACAACCCAATCCACAAGATATGACTACAGACATCTAAGAATTTTTACATAACAATCGTGGATTTTGACAGGGGCCGCCATACCCCTGAATGTATATAAATCTACAACATCAGGGAAACCGTACCAAAAGACAAGCCTCCGGAGAAATGGAGCCTTCTGACAACTGATCAGTGATCCTAAGAGTGAGGATCCACAACTTGCTTAAATACCCTACGCGGATTTAACGTAGCCCCCGAGGAAGCGGGTCGATAAAATATGTACCAAGTATGTAAAACTGGAAATACTGTAATTACATCATAAGTCTAAAATAAAGTTGGAGGCATGTATGATAATCAAATTAACAGTATATTGTGCCTTACTAACAATGAGACTACTGAGAGTATCTTTTGTCGTTTATAAGTAGGAAGGTTATGATCATTACAGGGCTACCCGCCCGTAATACCATTTGCAATCCTATTCATGGGAATTTAACCCGCATGAGAATCGAACTCGCATAGGTCACGTGGACCCGCAATGAGTATATGTAAATACCCGCATTGTGGAGAGAAAGTCCACAGAATAGTCATGGGAATTTAACCCGCATAGGAATTGAACCCGCATAGGTCACGTGGACCCGCAATGAGTATATGTAAATACCCGCATCGTGGAGAGCAAATCCACAGAATAAGACAATATCAAGGGAATTTAACCCGTAGCATAACACATGATTGTCGGCCCTCAAGTGAGGGACGCGGTGATATGGAAATACAATACTTGCCCTAATATCTATCGAGATTCGAGAGCAACATATGTAACCTAAAATCATTTAGGACTCTCATTAGATTAAGGTGAAATCACCTATCATTTTATAAGACTCAAGACACTAGCATGTCATGTCAAGTCCGGGAATTTAACCCCACATACTATACCTTTAGAAATTCAAACCCAAGCTTTTTAAAAAACATCAAGCACTTCTACTTTCACGACCTAGGCAACACATGCCTATAAATTAAGTAGACCAATCTCTTAACTTTCTATAAAGCCGTTATAACTAACTTCCCATAAAGCCGTTATAACTCTTTATGGTTAGACAATTAAGGCAGTTTCATCTCTTAAAGACAAGTGAGTTAATTCTCTAACTCAACCAAACTTAGACATTCTTAGATTAAGGCAATGATATCAAAATGAAATCGAATTCTTTTAAAATTTGTACGTCCACCGTACTATGTATTTGTAAAACTCATGCTCAAAAGATAGGGAAAGTCCTACATACCTCTTCGGTTCAATCCACTTGCTAAGTCCAATATACCCTACGTAGTATGTCAACCTATAATGACCATAATACGCTTATCAACTTCTAGTTTCAAACGTAGAATATTCTAAGTGTAAAGTCACTTATTCTACGAAAAATTGGACAGCATTTCCTTTGTTTCTACGTACTTTTCCACCTTTTTCAAGACCCGAATTCAATAACCAAACATGACACATTTAAGGCTCAACAATGAAGCTAACAAAAGGGGATTACACGCCTAACAGGACGTGTAAAATTCTGCCCAACAATTGATATCAAAATAGTCCAATATTTCAATGTCATTCTCGGCCAATCAATGTACAACAACACAAAGTCTTTTCCAATTCTTTTTCAATCCAAGTTGTTTAGTCTAACATGTTATATAGCCGCAATCGATAACAACACATACAATCCATTCTTTATATAACATGCGACGACTAAAACTAATAACTAAATCAAATTACAATCTTAAGGTTAAACATGCAACTTTCGGATTCCATCTAAATATTCCATAACATCTCAATCTTCATAATATATATCTCATGCTTGTTTATATATATATATAACTACAACAACATGTAATCTTTAATCACTTAAGAGGACAAGATTGTTACCTTGACAAGCCCTAATATAACTTCAAGATCCAAAGTCGCTCCTTAGCAACTTAGCTCCTTTCCTTGACGCTCCAATCCGCTATTTGAAGCCCTTAGAAGTTCACTGTTATACCCCGTATTTCCAGAGTATGTACGTAGGGGCGTACGTACAAAAAGTTTAGCCTTAAGTTAGGCATTATGGACGATTTTGGGCACAACTCACAAAGCGGATGGTTTTCCGACGAAACGTTTTACAAAACTTGCGTAGGGTAAATTACGGCTATGCCATTTCTAATTTTTGCGGATTTTTCCGAGAGACGGAACATTTTTGGGCCAACGAGAGGGTGACACTTGTCACCCTCAAGTGGACGGCAATGGGGGCTTTTGCCTTGGACGATTGGGAGGGTTTTGGGGCCTAAAACATGGGCCATTGTTTGTGGAGTGATTTGAGGAGTAGGTTAGGGGGCACTTGGGCAAATCTTGGCCCTCCACTTGCCCCCCACTTGGCTTGATCATGGCCCTTGGTTTCCCTATAAATACCCCCCCCCCCCCCTTTGAAGACTTCTTCATCACAAATCTCCAAGTCTAAAAATCCTCCTTCCCCCCTTGTGAGCTTCTCGTCCTAGCCTCACTTCCCCCCCTCTAGAGAGCCTAGCCGAAACACCCCTCTCCCCCCCTCTAGCCTAGTGGCTTTGGCCGAGAGCCTCCCCCCCCCCTTGGTAGAAAGTTGTCTTCCAAGTATAGCCACTATTCCAAAATACCCTAGCCCCAAATCCCTTTTAGTATTTAAGTAGAAGTTGTGGAAACTTCTAAGGGTTCTGGAGCTATCGGAGCGCAAACTAGGAGCTAAACCTTGCTCAGATCGACATTTAACTTGGATAATTTTGGGCTTATCGAGGTAAATATCTTGTCCTTCTATTGTAATTGGATATTACATATAAGAATAGTTAAGACTTGAGTATAAGATATGAAGGATATTAAAGAATAGAAGTGAACTGTAATCACAGTAGGGCGGTATAATGAAGAAGAATTAAATCAGACTTACATGTGACCGTATTTAGAGACTTGGGTAACTTGGCGGGTAGGGAAGTCGCCCAATTTTCCGTAGAATAAAGAACCCTCTGCTTTAGAATGACCTCTGAGTAGTCTAGACTTTGATAGACGTCTTTGACTATTATAGTCGTTACTCTGTGCGACATATTCGACTTGGCGGTGGATTTCGCCGGAAGGTATGTGATTCTTCCTATACTCGAGCATGATATTTTAAAATATATATATACGGTGAGCGTCGTGTGTTAACCGAACGTAGCTTTACGGCAATGTCTTTTGACTTAAGCACGAACAATAAAGATCTTAAAAGTCTTTCAAAAGAATTATAAATCGTTGTTGAAAGAAGAATATTTGTTTTAAACAAGAAGCTTAAGAGTTATACTAGCTTTATGGGAAGTTAAGTATAACGACTTAAGAAAGATAAAAGAAACAGTTTACTTATGTGTTTATAAAAGACTTATATTGATTTATGGAAAGTAATAATATGATTTGATAAGTAGACATAATATGATGCTATGTGTGTTAGTGTCTTGTAACGTTTGTGTAAGAGGGTATTCTTGTTGTGCTTATGTTGTTTAACGATAAGTCGTTATGTTAGTATTATATCACTCACCTCTTGACATGATACCGGGGTTGTCGCCTCCGTCGCGGGGTAGACTCAGCGTGATGCAGGACCATGATTCGAGAATACCTCATGCGGGTCCAGGGGACCTATGCGGAGCTACGAGAGTTCCAGGTTAGTGTGCGGCCTTTATGGTCATGCGGTCTATGTGGCCATGCGTACTACGAGTCCAGGACGATGTCGGGGAGTAGCTACCCTCGATGCGAGGAATACCTCATGCGGGCCTAGGTGGCCTACGCGACTCACGAGTCCGTGATTAGGCATGCATAATAATACTATGGGCGATTGGCCTGCTCGATCATTCGCACTAGAAAAGACTCATGGGATTTACCTATTGTTGCTCTTGTTTATGATGTGGCACTTTGTGCGGTTACATTGGTTGTTTCGTGCATATTTGTAAAATTGGTTTTAAAATGATATGATTTCATTTAAGTACTTTACAGTTTCACATACTTGGTACTGTTATCGACCTCCTTGGGCCGCGTTCATGCCGCAGTAAAGTGGAAGGGTAGTGGATCCTCAGTCTTAGGATCTTTTTCTTTGGTGTCAGGAGCTCCATCTTCTCCGGAGGCTCGGCTTTTGGGTATGATCTCCCTGTTGTTATAGATAGTTATGTACATTCAGGGTATGGCGGGGCCCTGTCCCGCCATAGTTGTTTACTTCCTTAGAGGTCTGTAGTCCTATTGTACAGTTGGGATGTAAACTGCCAGATGTTTTGTTTATATATATATGCCGAAAGGCGATTTTCTCAGATAAGTTGTGTCTCAATTTACATTGTTTCATGTCTTGTTTTATATTCCGCTGATATTCTCTGATGTATGACTACTTGGGTGCCCGGGTAAGGCACGACCACGGCCCCGAACGGTCGTGACAAAAGTGGTATCAGAGCAGTTAATCCTCGGAAAGTGTGTACAGATCGTATCCAGTAGAGTCGTGATTATCGGTGTGTTGTGCACCACACCAATAATCAGGAGGCTATAGGATATTTAGGATTGGTTTCCATTCTTCTCACTCTAAGATCGTGCTTTAGAGTTGTGTTATAAGTTGGACCCCTCTAACGTATTTCCTTTCTTTAACAGTTATGCCTCCACGTAAGGCAACCCGGGCCCAGAAGGGCAAGGCAGCCGAGGGAGCTGCTAGTGGGACACCTAGAGTCTCGAGGCGCAGCCCGATCTATACCCGAGACGGCGAGTTCCACGACGCCACACCGAGAGGTTTAGGGCCGCAGGCGGTGGGCGATGAGACCACAGCATACACCTCCGCCCCACACTGGAAGCGAGCGAGACGGGTTACAAGGAGATGGCCCGCCATCGCCGATCGTGGCGAACATGAGGATAGGTTGGATCGCAGCGGTTCCGCCCAGTGCTCGTGGTTCACCCGAGATCGCATTTGAGGCTACGTGATTTTCTCGAGTTGTAGCCCGCGAGTTCTACGGTCGAGGCACGAGGATGATCCGCAGGAGTTCATCCGTCGATTCTGCAGAGGATCATGCGAGTGATCAAGGCTTGAGACCGAGTCCGTGGTCTTCACCACATAGGTGCGTGATACCGCCGATTGGTTTGATTCGTGAGAGTTATCTCGGGAGAGCGCGCGTCCCGCCTACTGGGACGAGTTCTCGAGGCTTTTCTCACTCATTTCTTGCCTCCACGGATGAGGAGGGCACGGGCGTGATTTTGTTCTTTGAGACAGAGGACGCCTGATTAGAGAGTACAACGTTGAGTTTGATTCGTTGGCTCGATATGTCCCTGCGTTGGTAGCAGATATGGAGGACAGAGTGCATCGTTACGTCACCAGGCTATATGATTATATGGCCGAGTCTTGTGCGGGTGTGGCTCTTCAGCCAGGTATGGATATTACCCGCATGCAGGCTCATGCACTTGGATGCGAGGAGCGTAGAGGCCGACGGGTTGACAGACAACAGCAGAAGAAGACCAGGACGGCAGGGTCTTTTGGTAGCTATCGTGGTGGGCGGCCTCAGCAGCAGTCTAGATTTGCACCACCACTCGAGCACTCTGCTCCGTCTTCAAAGACAACCAGATTATTCGGGCGTGTCGGCCCCAGACTTGACTTCGAGGGTAGCAGGTGCTAACCGATAGAGACCACCCCTCGGTGTGGCGACGGTAGATCCCATCTCGAGTTGTGGTCCTACTTGAGGTTGCTACACTTGTGGCAGCGAGGCCACTTTGCGAGACCGTCCGACTAGGAGCGGCGCGGGTGGTAGGAGTCACCCTGTGGTCTTTCACGGTCTTCTTCCTCTCTACGATTACTCGCCCCGAGGCGTGGTACTCATGGACCAGCAGTCGCGGCAGGTCGTGGCGCGGGTCCCAGCTTCTAGCGGTCCACGAACCGCATTTATGCCTTGTCCACCGGCAGATCGTGAGGCCTCACCGATGTCGCCACGGTACCTTATCGCTGGATTTGATGTGTATGCCTTGATAGATCCGGTTCTACTGTCCTATATATCTCCCCTTATTGCTAGTAGGATAGGATAGATCCTGAGTCCATAGACCCTTTCGAGGTAGCTACGCCAGTTGGTGATTCGGTGGTAGCTCGGCGGGTATATAGGGCTTGTCCAGTGACCATATACGATCGTCGACTGGCCGACTTGATAGAGTTGGATATGACCGATTTCGACGTGATCATGGGTATGGATTGGCTAGCTTGCTACGCCAATGTAGACTGCAGGAGAGAGTAGTACGGTTCCAGCTTCTGAGGAGCCGGTTGTTGAGTGGGAGGAGCACCAGACGCCGAGGGTAGGTTTATTTCCTACCTCGGCTAGAAAGATGGTGAAGAAGGTACATCTACCATCTCGTCGGTGTTTGACATCGAGGCTGCGGTGCGCGATTTTCATCGGTTCAGAGGTCGAGAGATGTTATACCCGTAGTTCCGTGGTATATAGGTGAGGATGTACGTGCGAGAATACGGCTGTAAATTTTGGAAAGAAAGAAAGATGTGATTGTTCGAAGAAAATTTTTCCAGGTTTTGTGAAGGAAAAAGGTTCGTTGATGGGAATTGGATTCCAGATTTGGTATTTGGGCTTCTTGAATTATATTAGAATTATGGAATTTTATTTTCGGAATTGGTCACGTGGGCCCACGGAGAAATTCTGATTTTATGGCCCACTTTTTTTTCGAGCTTTTTGCAGTTATGGATATTTTCGGAAGATGAAATATTTTGTACGAGTAGTAGGGCGAGACGTGTCACCCCCCTAGGTGGCCTCACGGCCAAATTTGCTAACAGTGTGGCAAGACAAGCGCCTTGTCTTGCTAGATATTTTGCGTGGACAAGTGGCCAAGTCTTGCTAGATATTTTGTGTGGACAAGTGGCTTGTGGGACCCACACACACTTGTCCCCAATCTCAACCACACACTTGCCTTCATCCTAGCCCTCGTTGTCCTATATATGCACCCTTAGTTGATGAAAACTTCCACACTTAACCATTTCAAGACAAGAAATTCCCTCCCTTCTCCCTTGACCTTGCTCGTTTTGAGCCCATTTCTTGACCTAAATTTGTCCAACAATTCTTAAACTCTCAAGTGTTCTTCCCTAAGGTGTTAGGAAGATTGTGTACCAAGAGTTGGAAAAGATTTCACACCCCTAACCTATTGTTCATGCCTTGGCCGAAACTTACTAGTTGGAAACCCTAAGTGTTCTTCACTTTTTGGAGTTGGTTCTTGAAGAGAAGTTGGTTAGAGCTTCTATGGGTTGCTTGTAGCGGATTGGAACGGAAATATTTGGAGCTAAGACTTGCTTGGAGCGACATTAAGTTCTTGGATAATTTTGGGCTATTTGAGGTAGTAAACCTTAACCTCTTTGTGAATTGGTCATTATACATATATTATAAGTATATTATGGAGTATATAAAATATGGAGTAAAGTTTGGAAAAGTTGGATCTTGTTAACTTGTTAAAAGAAATGATTGGCGCTTGCCATTAAAATGGTAAAACGTATCTTACTTGTGAAGAAGTAATTAACAAAGTAACTATAACTTATATTAAGATGGAATATAAGTTGGATGACTAATGAAGTAATTGGATAAGTAAAATGGACAAAGTTGGCCAAGGACCCCAACTTAAGGATCAGATTTACTTTGGATCAGATTTACTTTGGAAAAGATTTACTTTGATCAGTATTTACTTTGGACGATTTACTTTGGATCAGATTTACATTTCATGGGGAAGATTGTTCAATCGCGTTAGCTTTGGGCGTGTGATCCCCTTTTTAATTATTGTATTGTTATGAAGGCGTGATAGTAAACCGCGTTACCGTTTGGGCGCGTAATCCCCTTCTTTTACTTGTTATTATGGAGGAGTGATAGTAAACCGCGTTACCGTTTGGGCGTTTAATCCCCTTCTTTATGTTGTTTAATTATTACGCCTTATATATATATAGTATATATATTACGGTTATTCGGGCCTTGGAGAAAGATGGAAAAGTGAGTAAAAACGGGGGAAGTGCTGCCGAATTTTCCGTAGAATTAGAGGGCTTTTTATTGGTATAAGTCTTCAATGGTAAGAAAGGTTTGATAGAAGTACTATGACCATTTTAGGAGTGGAGTACTACGTGTGGCGTGATCTACTTGGCTTAAGGAGTAGCCGACGGGTTGAAGTACTTGGAGCATTTTGCTATTTGTCGATAATCGTCGCGAGGTATGTGAACCTCTTCCTATCTTTTCTAGCATGATTGTTGTGAACTATGTAGTACGGTGACGCGTACGTGTGCTAAGTGATTTGGTTTAAAACATAGGGTGTTATAATAGCTTTATGGGAAGTTAGTTATAACGACTTTATGTAAGTAAAAGAATGGTTTATTGATTGTAGAAAGATAAGAGACTTGACTTATACACGACTTGATTTTGAAAGTTAAGAGACTTGATCTTGAAAGATAAGAGACTTGACTTAGTTTGACTTGTTATGAATTTTGTTAAAATGTTGTAAAAACCTCATTCGCGAGTAATGAGTAGTTGGTTTTAAAAGAATAATGTTTTCTTGATTTGAAATGAGATTAAGTATCGAACAAACCATCAGCAGTTAAATAAGGAAATGTATTGACTAATTGTTATTAAAACCAAGAGAAACCTCCATCCGCATAAGCTAAGATGAGACAAAATGATATTACATTTCCTAGATCGTGGCTGCTTTTATAAGATTGTAATAGACAAGAACAACCTACTCACACATAAGGCATATGTTTCTCAAATTTGTTTTAAAGGAGAATTATATTCTTAAGTGATTAAAACTATGAACTACTAAACCTTTCAAAATGAGAAACTTGAGCATTTGAAATTAGGCAAACTTGAACGCGTTTGGGAAATAATGTGTTACTTGATTTTACAAGGAAGTGTTTTGGTTTACTTAAAAGATAGTCACTCTATTTTATACTACGAACATCAGGTGACTTTTGTGAAAGAAACGTATCTTTTAAAAGAGTTAATGTATGTAATACTTTAGGTCGAACCGATTTTGGCATAAATGATAGTACCTTAAGTTGTGTGTAACTTGCCTTTGCGTTTATGTGATAGCCTTGTTGTGCAAGTATCTTTATTTTACTCACTGGTTCATGGGATGAACCGAATGTATTTCACTCGACTACCGCGTTCATGGATGAACCGAATGTATTTCACTGACTACCGCTCACGGGATGAACCGAATGTATTTCACTGACTACATGGCCCACGGATGGACCGAATGTATTCCATCCGACTACCGAGTTCGTGAGATGAACCGAATGTATTCCACACGCTTATACCGGGTCCATGACGGGCCGAGACATGTTATACGTATCACATGGTTTGTACCTAGATCACGGCAGTGAGAAGGAGTTCCACGTACGGCGGATGACTTTGGCGCGAGTCCTCGACTTGACATGACCGCTTTTATGTTATGAAATGTAGTTTGCTATCATACATGTCTCCCTGCTTTATATAGATCGTTATGATTTCATTTACGATTTTTCGGGCCACATACTTGGTACCGTTAGATCGACTCCTTCGGCTGCGCTCATGCCGCAGGTAGAGGTACATCGTGGATCCTCGCCATAGGATCACGCTCATCAGATTGGAAGCTCCGCTTTCTCGAGGCTTATCTTTTGGTATGTTACCCGAGTCAGAGGTTCTTGTACATTCAGGGTATGGCGACCGTCCCGCCATAGTTATTGTCACTTCTTAGGTCCGTAGTAATCGCTGCAGGCGAGTTTGTAAAAGGATAATCGTCGGGTTTTATGAATATATACGTAGGCAACTGCTTTGGTTGCTCGCTTATTTATCATGTCTCTTGTTTCATGTTTATGTTTTTATTTCCGCTGATTTTCTCTGATGTTGTATCACGAGGGTGCCCGGGGTAAGGCACCAGTCACGGGCCCCGGTTCGGGTCGTGACAAGAGAGTTCCCAGACGTGTTTCCAGACGACCTCCCGGGTATCCCTCCTGAGAGGGAGATAGAGTTTTGTATCGATGTTGCGGACACTCACTATTTCCATTCCGCCATACGTAATGGCACCGCCGAGTTGAGAGAGTTGAAAGACCAAATGAGAGATTTCCGGAGAAGCGGCTTCATCGTGCCTAGTGTTTCTCCCCGGGGCGCCAGATTGTTCGTGAAGAAGAAGGATGGACGCCGCGCATGTGGTTGACATGTGCAACAACAAGGTGACCATTAAGAACGATACCCCTTCCTGTGATTGATGATTTGTTCGACCACAGTGGCGCGAGATGTTTCTCCAAGATTGATCTGCGATCGGGCTATCATCGTACGAGTCGAGAGGCGGATGTCCTTGGATCGCATTCGACGTCAGACGCATTATGAGTTCGTGGTCATGTCTTTTGGGTTGACCAATGCTCGGTGGTATTCATGGATTTGATGAACCGAGTGTTCAAGCCATTTTTGGACACGTTTGTGATAGTGTTCATCGATGATATCTTGGTTTATTCTCGCCAGAGCGAGCATGCGAGCATTTGAGGATCAGGCCGAGAGTTCTCCAGACCAGCAATTGTACGCCAAGTTTTCCAAATGTGAGTTTTGGTTAACTTCGTGGCTTTTCTTGGGCATATTGGGGCCGATGGCATTCGTGGATACGACCAAGATCGAGGCGATCGAGTTGGCCTGGACCTACCACTCCGAAGCTGCAGTAGCTTTCGGGCCTCACAGTTATTATCGGCGTTCGTAGAAGTTTGCTTTATCTCTCGCACCATTGACTAGGCCGACTCGTAAGGCGACTAAGTTTGATGGATGATGCTTGTGAGCGGTGGTTTCGATTCTTTGAAAGAGAGATCGACGACCGCCTCGTTCTTACTTTCCGCAGGTCCAGACGGTTATGTTGTATTGTGACGCGCCAGCGCCGCTCGGATGTGTTGATGCACTGGTAAGGTTATAGCGCACGATCCCGGCACCTAAGAAACACGCAGAACTACCCCACCCATGATTTGGAGTCGGCGGTGATTCACGCTTTGAAGATCCGAGGCACTATTTGTATGGGTTCATGTGGATATTTATACGCACCACAAGAGCCTCCAAGATATCTTCAGGAGGAGTCGAACTTACGACAGAGACGGTGGTTAGAGTTGCTCAAGGATTATGATGTCGACATCCTGTACCACCCGGGGAAGGCCAATGTTGTGGCAGATGTCCTTAGTCGTAGGTCGATGGGTAGCCTATCAGATGTACGCCGAGGCGAGGGCATGGTTCGTGATTTGCATCGCTTAGCGAGCCTGGTGTCCGCTTGATTGATTCCCGATAGCGATGGGTCCGAGTTCGAGAGGTTGCCGAGTCTTCCATCGCCGGCGAGGTGAAGAGGCAACGCTTTAAGGATCCAGCTGACGCGTATCGCGATACGCCCTTCGCGAGGAAATGGTCCTTTCGAGGTAGCACCGATGGGGTGCTAAGGTTTGAGGCGAGTTGTGTGTTCCGGATATTGCAGACTTGGGCGAGTTCTAGGGAAGCACACAAGACGCCACTCTATCCATCCGTGGTCGACCAAGATGTACCACGACCTTAGATCTATGTATTGGTGGGATGGCTTGAAGAGGACGCCGCAGTTTGTAGCTCGGCCCGCCCGTGTTGTCGCAGCGAAGGTAGAACACCGCAGGCCCGGTGGTTTGTTACGCACGATTGAGATCCCGACCGGAAGTGGGAGGTGATCAACATGGACTTTATCACGGATTACCTCGCACTCGGAGAGACATGATTCTATATGGGTTATCGAGACAGCCGATTTAAATCAGCCCACTTTCTTCCCGTCAGACGACTTTTTCTACCGAGGATTATGCCGCACTTTACATCCGAGAGATCGCCGATCGCATGGAGTCCCTATTTTGATCATATCGCATGAGGAGCCCGCCACGCTAACTTCCGGAGGACTTTCCGTGGCGGTTTAGGACGCAGTGAGCTCGAGCACGCATTCCATCCACAGCAGACGGACAGCAGAGCGCACTATCCGGACTCGAGGATATCTCGAGCTGTGTTATTGACTTCGTGGGTAGCCGAGGATCATTTGCCTCTAGTTGAGTTTATGATAATAATAGCTACCACTCCGATTCGGATGACGCCTTATGAGGCCTTGTATGAGGAAGTGCAGATCGCCGATAGGCTGGTTTGACGGGGTGAGGCGATTAGTAGGACCAGATTTGGTGCAGCGATGGATAAGGTGAAGCTTATCCAAGAGCGATTCACGACTTCGAGTCGGCGAAGTCATACGCAGATCATCGCCGCAGATCCGGAGTTCGGGTTGATGATTGGGTTTTCTCAAGGTGTCACCCATGGCGGTGTGATGAGATTCGGGAAGAAGGGAAACTCACCCGAGGTACATCGGGCCGCTTCGCATTGTCCGCAGGTAGGAAAGGTTGCCATGAGTTGGATCGCCGACCGATCCGGAGGCGGCATCCGATGTTTCATGTTTCTACGCCGAGGAGATGTATCGGGATCCATCTAGAGTGCATCCGATTGACGATGTCCAGTGTCCAGGGGTTATCGTATGAGGAGATTCCCATAGCGATAATCGATCGTCGGGTTAGGCGTCTGCGGACGGGGCGTGGCTTCACAAAGTCTTGTGGCGGAACGAGCTCGGGAGGAGATGACGTGGGAAGGCGAGGAGGACATGAGGCGTAGTATCCTCACTTATTCCCCACACCTCCGTAACTCACTTTCCTACTTGTTGATTTAATTTACTTATTGCCTAAGTGTTGTTTTGTGGCGTGTGTGGCATTTGCAACCGCTTTAAGTTATGAAGAACCTTATCGTTATCCTGTCTTGGGAAGGAACATTCGGGACGAATGTTTCTAAGGAGTGGAGAATGTTATACCCCGTATTTCCAGAGTATGTACGTAGGGGCGTACGTACAAAAAGTTTAGCCTTAAGTTAGGCATTATGGACGATTTTGGGCACAACTCACAAAACGGATGGTTTTCCGACGAAACGTTTTACAAAACTTGCGTAGGGTAAATTACGGCTATGCCATTTCTAATTTTTGCGGATTTTTCCGAGAGACGGAATATTTTGGCCAACGAGAGGTGACACTTGTCACCCTCAGTAGCGACAAGAATGGGGCTTTTGCCTTGGACGATTGGGAGGGTTTTGGGGCCTAAAACATGGGCCATTGTTTGTGGAGTGATTTGAGGAGTAGGTTAGGGGGCACTTGGGCAAATCTTGGCCCTCCACTTGCCCCCCACTTGGCTTGATCATGGCCCTTGGTTTCCCTATAAATACCCCCCCCCCCTTTGAAGACTTCTTCATCACAAATCTCCAAGTCTAAAAATCCTCCTTCCCCCCTTGTGAGCTTCTCGTCCTAGCCTCACTCCCCCCCTCTAGAGAGCCTAGCCGAAACACCCCTCTCCCCCCCTCTAGCCTAGTGGCTTTGGCCGAGAGCCTCCCCCCCCCCCTGGTAGAAAGTTGTCTTCCAAGTATAGCCACTATTCCAAAATACCCTAGCCCCAAATCCCTTTTAGTATTTAAGTAGAAGTTGTGGGAAACTTCTAAGGGTTCTTGGAGCTATCGGAGCATGCAAACTAGGAGCTAAACCTTGCTCAGGATCGACATTTAACTTGGATAATTTTGGGCTTATCGAGGTAAATATCTTGTCCTTCTATTGTAATTGGATATTACATATAAGAATAGTTAAGACTTGAGTATAAGATATAGAAGGATATTAAAGAATAGAAGTGAACTGTAATCACGAGTAGGGGTATATGAAGAAGAATTAAATCAGACTTACATGTGATCAGATTTACGAGACTTGGGTAGCTTGGCGGGTAGGGAAGTGCTGCCCAATTTTCCGTAGAATAAAGAACCCTCTGTTTAGAATGACCTACAGAGTAGTCTAGACTTTGATAGACGTCTTTGACTATTATAGGCTGTTACTCTGCGCGCGACATATTCGACTTGGCAGGTGGATTTCGCCGAGAAGGTATGTGATTCTTCCTATACTCCGAGCATGATATTTTAAAATATATATATAGTACGGTAGACGTACGTGTGTTAACTGAACGTAGCTTTACGGCAATGTCTTTTGACTTAAGCCTGAATAATAAAGATCTTAAAAGTCTTTCAAAAGAATTATAAATCAGTGTTGAAAGAAGAAGAATATTTGTTTTTAAAACAAGAAGCTTAAGAGTTATACTAGCTTTATGGGAAGTTAAGTATAACGACTTAAGAAAGATAAAAGAAACAGTTTACTTATGTTTTTATAAAAGACTTATATTGATTTATGGAAAGTAATAAGATGATTTGATAAGTAGACATAATATGATGCTATGTGCGTTAGTGTCTTGTAACGTTTGTGTAAGAGGGTATTCTTGTTGTGCTTATGTTGTTTAACGATAAGTTGTTATGTTAGTATTATATCACTCACCTCTTGACATGATACTGGGGTTGCCGCCTCCGACGCGGTAGACTCAGCGGATGCAGGACCATGATTCGAGAATACCTCATGCGGGTCCAGGGACCTATGCGAGCTACGAGTTCCGTGTTAGTGTGCGCCTTTATGGTCATGCGATCTATGTGGCCATGCGGACTACGAGTCCAGGCGATGCCGGAGTAGCTACCCTCGATGCGAGAATACCTCACGCGGGCCTAGGTGGCTTATGCGACTACGGAGTCCGTGATTAGGCATGCATAATGATACTATGGGAGATTGGCCCTGCTTCGATCATTCGCAGCCTAGAAAAGACCTGTTACAGTTTACCTATTGTTGCTCTTATTTATGATGTGGCACTATGCGCGGTTACATTAGTTGTTTGCATATTTGTAAAATTGGTTTTAAAATGATATGATTTCATTTAAGTACTTTACGATTTCACATACTTGGTACTGTTATCGACCTCCTTCGGGGCCGTCACGCCAAGGTAAAGGGAAGCAGGTAGCGGATCCTCAGTCTTAGGATCTTTTCTTTGGTGTCAGGAGCTCCATCTTCTCCGGAGGCTCGGCTTTTGGGTATGATCTCCCTGTTGTTATAGATAGTTATGTACATTCAGGGTATGGCGGGGCCCTGTCCCGCCATAGTTGTTTACTTCCTTAGAGGTCTGTAGTCCTATTGTACGGTTGGGATGTAAACTGCCAGATGTTTTGTTTATATATATATGCCGAAAGGCGATTTTCTCAGATAAGTTGTGTCTCAATTTACATTGTTTCATGTCTTGTTTTATATTCTGCTGATATTCTCTGATGTATGACTACTTGGGTGCCCGGGTAATGCACCAGTCACGGGCCCCGAAACGGGTCGTGACATTCACAAACAACTTTCCTTTAATTTCCAAACAAAACTATTTTAACGACTTAGGTTTTCACCTTGCGACTAATGTAAAAATGTAGCTTTTCCGGGATCTTTCTATTGAGATAACCTTACAATACCCCTAGGAACCTTGGGTTGAAGTATTGCGAATTATGAACAACAAACGAATTTTTTTCTTGTTCTTCAATGTGCAAACCCGAGAGCTCCTCTCAAGTCTCTAAGCTTTCTAATTTTTTCTAAGTGTTTGAGACTTGTCTTGCAACATGGATGAATATATAATTAAATGGAGGGTCAAGATCAAGACACTTGTGGGGATAGGATGAAGGAAATTTAAATATCAAGAATCAAGTGGGCTTATTGACTTGATCAACAATGTCAAGCCTTGGCATTTCAAGACTTGACTCATTTGGCCTTGTGCATTTCGTCCAAGCCCAATAGAGTGGGAGGGTGACAATTCGTCCATAATGTTTCGTTTCCCGACATTTCCATAATTCCGATAAATTCTACAAGTCTCAAATCTTAACGTCCTGATTTCTTACGTACATTCTTATATACATGTCCTGGAATTACGGGGTGTAACATTCTTCCCCTCTTAGAAACATTTATCCCAGAATGTTCTTTCGGAGTCAACCAATTAGATAGCGACATAGTCTCCTTCAACAACACCCAACGTCCCAAAATATGCCACACATGGCCACATAATAGCATTTAAGCAAAATACTTCCATTAAAACTGACAAGTAAGTGAAAGGAATTACCTGAAGGTGTAGGGAATAAATGAGGATACTTATTCATCATGTCCTCATCTGCTTCCTTAGTCATCTCCTCTCTATTATCATTCCGCCACAAGACTTTGACGGAAGCCACATCCTTGGTCCGCAGTCGCCTGACCTGGCGATCGAGTATCGCTATGGGACTCTCCTTGTCACGACCCGATCTCGGGCCCGCGACTGGTGCCTTACCTCGGGAACCCTAGTAATACAACATCAGAGAAAATCAGCGGAAATAAAAACTTAAATAGGAAACAAGTTACAACATAAGAAAACAGGCTAACCAAAACCGGTCACCTTCATGTATATACATATAACCGAACAGTTAAAATCCTTTACAACCCTGCCCACAACAGTACTAAAGACCTCTAAGAATGTAACAACAACTATGACGACGGATGTGGCCCCGCCATACCCTCGATGTACAAGTACCTACAATGACAGGACTATACTAAAAGATAAGCCTCCTGAGAAACGGAGCTTTCCCAACGCCGAATCGCGATCCTATGGCGAGGATCAACAATCGTGTACCTCTACCGCGGATAACGCACTTCAAGGAGGTCGACAACAAGTACCAAGTATGTGAAATCGAAATATCAGAATGAAATCACATTTCATCTTTTTATAAAACCATTTCGCAATAAGTAAATGCAATTATGTCAAGTAAGGGACGCGTGTCTCAAAATAATCACTCACACATAACTATGGGTCTCACGCCCACAATATCAATCATGCCCGTGGAACTCATTCCTCACTGCCGGCAGTACATGATGTAAAACAACACCCATATGTGAACCTGAACACTAGATCCTGCCTGCGTCATCAAATCGATCGGGCCAAGTAGAATAGCCAACTACCAGTCCAAAAGCTAGTCATAAAACTTCACGGGCAAAGTACGGAAGCCAACTACCAGTCCAAAAGCTAGCCACACAACTGGCCGAGGCAAGTATCTTAAGCTAACGTACCATAGCCTACCGTCTCACGAGATATGACCGAGGCAAGTATCTTAAGTGTCACGACCCGAACCCGGGCCCGTGACTGGTGCCTTACCCCGGGCACCCTAGTGATACAACATCAGAGAAAAACCAGCGGAAATAAAAACTTAAACATACAAATAGATATGGATCAAGATAAAAGAAAATAGGCCAACCAAAACGGGTTGCCTTTTCAAAGATATATATATATATCGACCTTTGAACAAGATAATCCTTACAACCCCCATAATAAAGGTTATGCACTTCTAAGATTTTTACAACAACTATGACGGACAGGCCCCGCCATACCCCGAATGTACAAGAACCTACGGACTGTGGTAACATACCAAAAGATAAGCCTCCGAAGGAACGGAGCTTCCCAATACGCTGAAAGTGTGATCCTATAAGCGGGGATCGACATCCGATGTACCTCTACTCGCGGCGTTAACGCACTCCAAGGAGGTCGCATAACAGTACCAAGTATGTGAAATCAAAATACAGTAAATGAAATCATAATAGTCTATATAAAGCAGAGACATGTATGATAACCAAACTACAAGACACAACATATAAACAAATATATCAAGTCGTGGACTCACGCCCAAATCATCACTCGTGCGTGGAATTCCTTCCTCACCGCCAGCATGATATAACAATACCAAGGAGTATACATGAACACCGTGTCCCACCGTGTCATAAAAACCGCACGGCAAGTATAACTACGATCCGACCGCATCAATAATACCGCATAACCATATCACGGTCGACACGCGGCAAGTGCAATAGCCTCCACCGCCTTCCTCGCCACGTAGGCGACGGGGCAAGTGAATCGCCACGCACTGCATCACAACCGTAAGTCACGGCTCCATCCAAACACCGACTCGCGGGCGACATACGGCAAGTGCACTAGCCTCCACCGCCTCCTCCTCGCGCCACGTGACGGGGCAAACGAATCGGCTAAGCACCAGATCACAACCGTAAGTCACGATACTTCGCCGCTGGCGACACGCGTGGCAAGTGCAATAACCTATACCAGATCCACCGCGCACGTGATGACGGGGCAAGTAAACAAAGCTACGACCCGATCACAACCGTAAGTCACGATATTTCGCCATAAATAACCATAATGGTCACATGTCCACGTAATCCATCATCGGTGTAGACATGCCCATGTAACAATAATAATGGAAGCATACCTGTGGAATCTTCCGTCACCGCCAGACGCCCAAGTAAGTTCTCAATAAGTCAACCGCCCTCCATCGAGACGCGGTAGTATAGAAACACAATTTTTGCACAACAAAGGCTATCACAACAAGCATAGGCAAGTTACACAACAACAAGCATAAGCAAGTTATACACAACTCAAGGTACTTTCATTTTATGTCAAAGTCCGGGTTTTAACCCTAAAGTACTACGTACGTTAACTTCCTTTTAAAGAGATCCATTCCTTTTATAAAAGTCACCCGATACCCGTAGTATAAAATTAGAGTGACTCACATTTTTAAGTAAAACTGAACACTTCCTTTTTCTAAAATCAAGTAACAACATTCCTTTCCTAAAGTTCCAGTTTGCCTAATTTCAATTACTCAAGTCTCTTTATTTTAGAAAAGTTTCATAGTTCAATGTCTTAATCTCTTTTAAAACAATTGAGTAACATATGCCATATGTGTGAGCAGTTTATTCTTGTTTATAACCATCTTATTAAAACAGCCATGATCTAGAAAATGTAATATCATTTTGTCTCATCTTAGCTTCTATGCAGATGGAGGTTTCTACTGGTTTTAATAATACTTTATTAGTCAATACATTTCCTTTATTAGCGCCATTGTGGTTTGTTCGATACTTATTCTGATTTCTGAGATCAGTAAAACATTATTCCTTTTGACAACCAAGTACTCATTACTCACGAATGAGGCTTCACACAAACATTCATATTAATTCATTTAAGTCAAGTCTCTTATCTTTTAAGATCAAGTCTCTTAACTTCTAAAATAAACCATTCTTTTTATCTCTCTTAAGACGTTATACCTAACTTCCCATAAAGCTAGTATAACTCTTATGTTTTCAAAACCAAGTATTATTCTTCTTTCAAAAAGGTTTCTTAATTCTTTTGAAATACTTCAAGATTCTTATTATTCAGGCTTAAGTCAAAAGACATTGCCAGAAACTATATTCGCTAACACCGACGCTACCGTACTATATATATATATATTCTTGTAAAATACTTCCAGATTCTTATTATTCAGGCTTAAGTCAAAAGACATTGCCGTACAATTACGTTCAGTTAACACACGTACGTCTACCGTACTATATATATATATATTATTCAGGCTTAAGTCAAAAGACATTGCCGTACAATTACGTTCAGTTAACACACGTACGTCTACCGTACTATATATGTTCCTTTAAAATATCATGCTCAAGAGTATAGGAAGAATCACATACCTCGCGACGATTATCGACTATTAGCAAAACGCTCCACGGATATAACCCGGCTAGCCTTGTCCACCTTCCAAGTAGTACATGCTACTTGCAGAACATTCAACCAATAAAGGTTAATTCTCTGTAAATACGGTCATATGTAAGTACAGTTTTAAACTTCTACTTAAGTTCTTCTGATGTGATCTATTCCAGTCTTTTCTGTAATATCCCTCTATTACAGTTCAATTCTCTTCTATGAATCTTATATTCATTTTTATACTACTACAGTATGTAATTCCCAATTACAATAGAAGGACAGTAGTATTTACCTCGATAAGCCCCAAAATTATCCAAGTTTAAAGTCGATCCTGAGCAAGGTTTAGCTCCTACTCCGTGCGCTCCAATTCGCTCCAAGAAACCCTTAGAAGTTCTACACAACTTCTACTTAGTACTCCAACCAATTATGGAGATTTTTCCATAGGGTTTCGTTTAGTGGCTAAAGGAAAGTATAGTAGTATTTTCCGGGCATTTAGTATGTGTAACTCGAATACTATAAGGTATTTGGGCCAAGGTATTTTAGTATTATAACAATACTTGGAGAGTATTTCTACCAAGAGGGGGGTGTGTATTATACGAAAACTACAAGGCAAGGGGTACTCGCCACACCACTAGAGGGGGGAGTACCCTCTCGGCCAAGGCTCACAAAGGAGGGGGAGGACTTGGCCGAATGCTACACTTAAGGGGGAGGGATTTTTGAGACTTGGAGAATGATTTTTGGATGAAGAAGTTCATCAACTAAGGGGGGTATTTATAGGTCAAGCAATGGCCAACCAATGGCCAAGATGAAGACAAGTGTGGTGCAAGTGTAGGGCTAGGATTTACCCATGTGTCCTTATCCATCTACTACACAAAATATCCTACCTAACCCTTGACCAAGAAAAAGCACAAAAAACGTGCCAAAGAAAGCCCTCTTTGCCGTCCATTGAGGGTGACAAGTGTCACCCTCCCGTTGGTCCAAAATATTTCATCTCTCGGAAAAATCCGCAAAAATTATAAATGTCATAGCCGGAATTTTCCCTCCGCAAGTTTAGTAAAATGTTTCGTCGAAAAACGATTCTTTTCGGTACTTGTGTACAAATTTCGAACCTTGCCAACCTTAAGGCTTAAATTTTTATACGTATGCCCTCACGTACATACTCTGGAAATACGGGGTATAACATTAAGCTATCTACCAGAGTCTGCCGATACACGAGAAATGACCAGGACAAGTATCTAAAGTGTGCCTGTAACCACATGTACAAATCAAGCCCGTGATCGCTCGTCACCGCGGCAAGCTTCATGGATTAGTGGTCCATGGACTAATAACAAAACCCTCACAATGACCGCATGCCCCGGCATCTTACCTCGGTATAAGCATGGCCATGAAACCATCCTACTGGACGCATACCCGTGGACCATCCATCGTGTCAGTATGTCCAAAGGAAATAACAAGATAATACTCAAAGTGGACGCATACCCGTGGACCATCCAACATGTCAGTATGTTCAAAAGAAATAACAAGATAATACTCAAAGTGGACGCATACCGGTGGACCATCCAACGTGTCAGTATGTCCAAGCAATCAATCAGATAGCCGGCCCTCCCCGAGAGACACGGTAGCACAGAATCAAAACACTTTGCACAACAAAGGCTATCTGTCACGACCCGAACCCGGGCCCGTGACTGGTGCCTTACCCCGGGCACCCTAGTGATACAACATCAGAGAAAATCAGCGGAAATAAAAACATGAACATGAATTAAGAGACAAGATAAATACACAGGCCAACCAAAACAGTTGCCTTCATCATATCTACAGAAATACCCGAACAATTATCTTTTTTTTTTTACAAACCCTGCCCACAACAATAAAGCATGCACTCTAAGATTTTTACAACAACTATGACGGACAGTGGCCCCGCCATACCCCGAATGTATAAGAATCTGCTGCACTGTGGTAACATACCAAAAGATAAGCCTCCAAGAAATGGGGCTTCCGACACGAATCGTGATCCTATGAGCGAGGATCCACAACCGATCTACTTCCACTGCGGCATGAACGCAGCCTCGGCGAGGTCAAGACAACAGTACCAAGTATGTGAAATCAGAAAAGATCAGAATGAAATCATAATAGTCTATATAAAGGTGAGACATGTATGATAACCGATGAAATACGTGTCCCGCCCGTCCCGCGACTCGGTGAATAATCGATGGAATACGTGTCCTCGCCATCTCGTGGGACTCGTGTATAATCAAATGAAATACGTGTCCTCGCCATCTCGCGACTTGTATAATCAAATGGAATACGTGTCCTCGCCATCTCGTGGGACTCGGTGTGTAATCAAATGGAATACGTGTCCTCGCCATCTCGCGACTCGTGTAATCAAATGGAATACGTGCCCCTGCCCATCTCGTGGGACTCGGTGTAGAATCGTTCATAACAAATCAACCGACCCTCCATCGAGAGACGCGGGGGTACAGAAATACAACAAAGGCTATCACAACAAGCATAGGAAAGTTTCACAACAACAAGCATAGGAAAGTTATACACAACTCAAAGTACTTTCATTTTATGCCAAAGTCCGGGTTTTTAACCCTAAAGTACTACGTACGTTAAATTCCTTTTAAAGATCCATTTCTTTTACAAAGGTCACCCGATACCCGTAGTATAAAAATAGAGTGACTAACATTGTTAAGTAAACCAAAATGCTTTCCTTTGTAAAAATCAAGTAACAACCTTATTTTCCAAACGTTCAAGTTTGCCTAATTTCAAATGCTCAAGTTTCTCATTTTGGAAAAGGTTTCGTAGTTCATAGTTTTAATCCTTTAAAACATAATTCTCCTTTAAACGTTTGAGAAACATATGTCTTATATGTGAGTAGGTTATTCTTGTTTATAATCAATCTTATTAAGCAGCCATGATCTAGGAAATGTAATATCATTTTGTCTCATCTTAGCTTCTATGCAGATGGAGGTTTCTACTGGTTTTAATACCATACTTCATTATTCAATATATTTTCCTTTATTAACGCTGCAGTGGTTTTTCGATACTCATTCTGATTCAAATCAAGAAACATTATTCCTTTTAAAACCAAGTACTCATTACTCACGAATGAGGTTTCACACTTTTAACAAAATTCATATCAATACCATTAAGTCAAGTCTCTTATCTTCTAACAATCAAGAAACCATTCTTTCATCACTCTTAAGACGTTATACCTAACTTCCCATAAAGCTAGTACAACTCTTATGTTTTCAAAGCCAAGTATTACTCTTCTTTCAAAAAGGTCTTTTTGAAACACTTCAAGTTCTTTATTACTACACATCAAATCCGTTATAAGTCAAATCGCTACCCTTCAAACCACAAAGCATTTTCTTACCTACATAAGGTCATATAACCAACTTCCCATAATCCGTTATAACACTTTATGTTTCAAACCAATCAAATACATTAAACACATGTACGTCTACCGTACTACATAGTTATACACATATCATGCTAGAACAGATAGGAAGAGGTTCACATACCTCGCGACGATTATCGACTAATAGCAAAATGCTCCAAGTACCTCTCAAACCGCTCGGCTACTCCTTAAGCCAAGTAGATCACGCCATACGGAGTACTTCAACCTATAGAGGCCACAAGGCGCCTATTAACATCCTAGATCTCAATGTAGAATATTCTACGTAAATTTCTAAGAAGACCTCACTCTCCCGCAAATCACAGAAATCTCCTCCTTCATCGAGGCCCGCTAACAGCCAACAACTCCCTAGAGGGGGTGGGGTTGTACGCCTAATTGGACGTGTACAATTCTACTACACAAGAGTCATCAATACACCCTATGTAACTACAGATTCTCTTCTTTTAAATTCAGCTTAAGTCAAAAGACATTGCCGACAATTATGTTCGATTCTATATATAGTATACTTCAACTATATATTCCTACAACATGTAATTTCCAATTACAATAGAAGGTCAAGAGTGTTTACCTCGATAAGCCCAAAATTATCCGAGTTTAAATGTCGATCCTGAGCAAGGTTTAGCTCCTACTCCGCTCCGACCCGCCCAACCAACCCTTAGAAGTTCTAACCAACTTCTACTTATAACTTCAACTAAGGGTGAAGATTTACTTAGGTTTTCGTTTTTGTGACTGAGGGAAGTATAATAGTATTTCTGGGCTTTTAGTATAGGTATAACCTTGGAATACTACAAGGTATAAGGGCTAAAGTATTTAGGCATAACAACAATACTTGAGAGTATTTCTTTACCAAGGGGGTAGTATTTCACTAGCACAACTAGGCTAGGAGGGGGTGTTTCTCGAGGGCTAGGAAGGGGAGGGTGCTCTCGGCTAGCTCACAAGAGGGAGAAAGGATTTCAAGACTTGGAAATATTTGTGGATGAAGAAAACCTTCAAGCAAAGGGGAGTATTTATAGGCTAACCAAAGGCCAACCAATGGCCAAGATGAAGCCAAGTGCATAGCAAGTGTAAGGCCAAGATTTAGCCATGTGCTACCTTATCCATCTACACAAAATATCCTACCTAACCCTTGACCAAAATTTCAACACAAAAAACGTGCAAGACTAGCCCAAATTGCCGTCCAAACATGCCACTGAGGTGACACTTGTCACCCTCTCGTTGGTCCAAAATATTCCGCCTCTCTAAAAATCCGCAAAAATTATTAATGACATAGCCGGAATTTTCCTACGTAAGTCGTGGAAACGCTTCGCCGGAAACGACTCTTTTGACACTTGTGCACAATTTCGAACTTAGCCTAACTTTAAGGCTCAAATTTTATACGCACGCCTACGCATATACCGAAATACGAGGTATAACATTCTCCCTCCTTAGAAACATTCGTCCCGAATGTTCCTTCTCAAGACGGATAACGATAAAGTTCTTCTAACAAGTTGCCAACGCCACAACCGCCACAAATAACACACGCGCGCAATTACTTAAATCCGTGCCAACGAGGAACCACCTCGATGATGCAAAACAATACCAACTCTCGCTCTTGGTCCAGAGGACACTCCTTCGCACATTCATTTCTCAAAAATGATTTCTTCCATCATTCAAAGACAAGTTCACTTCCTTCCTTACTCGTCGTACTTTCTCTAACACTCGAACTCTTCTAGTATACATACCACACTTCATCATCGCCTCTTTTCAAAACCTTGAGTCACCACTCCAACTTGGTTATCTTACTAGCCTCAATCTTCCTTAAGGCCATTCCCGCCTTCACGACCGCTCGTCGAACACACCCACGAACTCATACGATGGTCAACTAGACTTGGGCCTAGCACCCTCGTGACCTACCACCGGCGGGACCACCTGCAGCTGACCCCACCTCGAACAAAGCCGCGGGTTGGCCCGCAACATGGCCCCAACCCGACCCACTTAATGCATCACGCTCTTGTTTCCCGATCCGGAACAATCTTACCTATACAAGTCATGAAAGCCACCACTTCCATTTTACACTACCCAAGGAATTATCCCAGAACACATTTATACGCAAACCAAGTATTTCAACAAAGACTAACCGTAAAATCTTTTATTCAAGATGACCTTACCTCTAAGGTCTCAACACGAAATATTCTAAGGTTCACACATTCCATGCTTTCTAACTCATAACCAACATAACGCTATCCGAACGTAGCACACAATAAGAAGGTCATTATATCATGCATACAAATCTCTAGAGGGTTAAGGATATACCTGAATCTACCGCCCACTCTAATCATAAGCTCACCGCAGGCGCATAGCCGTAGGCGCGATGAACTCGCCATCGTGGCCGAGTCATTTTGTTTGCATCCTTCCTACTAGGACAGTTCCTCGCCATATGGCCCTGACGGCCGCAGGAAAAACAAGCACCAGTAAAAAGACGACATTCCCCGGGATGACGTCTGCCACATCGTGCACACTGAGGAAAACTCAACCCGTGGCTAGAACCCATGTATATCCGTGAACTAAGCCCTCGAGCTCGACCAGCCTCGAATACCCTGAACGCCCCGACGATCGCGGGGACCACTGCATCGTGGAGGTACATAACTAGATCGCACGAGGCGGTCCGCCTCGAAAAGTTACCAAAGGACCTCGCTGCTCGCCCTCTCGCCGATCTCGGTCATTCCGCCGACCTCTCCGTGCCTCACATCCTAGTGCATGAGCCAGACGCGGCAATGTCCATGCCCTGAAGAGCTACACCCGCATAAGCCTCGCCAAGTAATCATCCACCCGTGACGTGGCGGTGTACTGGCCCTCCATATCGCTACCACAATGGGAACATACCGAGCTAATGAGTCGAACTCCACATTGTACTCTCTAACCATCCGCCCGCCCCGCTCAACGCCAAAAATCTGGCCCGAGCCCTCTTCATTTGTGGGCAAGAAATGTGCAAGAAAAGCCCTTGAGAACTCGCCCTTACTACCGGAAGTGTATGCTCTTCCCGACAACTCCCACGAATCAAACTACCAATCAGCAGATCACGCAATGATGCGAACCCAATACCACCGACTCGCTCGAGACTCGATCACTCATGATCCGTTGTAGCTGCTTGATAAACTCGAGGGTCATCCTCGCCTCTCGATCCATAGAACACCGGCGGCTACAACTCGTAAAGTCCCGTAGCCTCAAACCGCTCGCCGGGGTGAACTACGGTGCTAATTGGCCGAATCACTGATTCAAACCTATCTCATATCGCCACGACTCGCCAAGAATCGCCATCTCCTTGTACCCCATCTCATCTGCTCCAGCCGCGGACCGAGGCTCGTGTATCAGAGTCTCGGCAGCCATCGCCGCGCTCTAAACTGGCTGGCGGCGCGAAAACTCGCCGCCGGGCAATGTTGCATCGACGTTCGCGCTCGCATTCTCTCAGATCTCACTAATGCTCCTCGATCGCCTTGCCCATCCGGGCTCAGGTTGCCTTACGCGAGGCATAATCGTAAAGGAAAGGAATACGCCGAGGGTCCAACTTATCACACACTCTAGTGGCACGATCTCGTAATGAGAAGAATGGAAACCAATCCTAAATGTCCTATAGCTTCGATTATAGACGTGGTGCACAACACACCGATAATCAAGACTCTACTAGACACGGTGCGTAGACACTTTCCGAGGACTAATCGCTCGATACCACTTTTGTCACGACCAACCTGCAGGATCGTGCCTTACCCCGGCACCCTAGTGATACAACATCGTGAGAAAATCGGAAATAAAAACATGAACATGAATTAAGAGACAAGATAAATAAACAGCAACCAAAACAGCTTTCATCATATATACGTAAATACCCAACAGTTATCTTTTTTTTACAAACCCCGCCACAACAAAGGCATGCACTTAAGATTTTTACAATGCTATGACGGGACAGGCCCCGCCATACCTGAATGTATAAGAATCTACTGGACTGTGGTAACATACCAAAAGATAAGCCTCAAGAAATGGGGCTTCCCGACACGAACTGCGTGATCCTATGAGCGAGATCCACAACCGATGTACTTCCACCGCGACATTGAACGCACTTCAAGGAGGTCAAGACAACAGTACCAAGTATGTGAAATCAGAAAAGATCAGAATGAAATCATAATAGTCTATATAAAGCGGGAGACATGTATAACCGGATGAAATACGTGTCCCGCCCATCCCGGGACTCGTGAATAATCGATGGAATACGTGTCCCCGCCATCTCGGGACTCGGTGTATAATCGATGAAATACGTGTCCTCGCCATCTCGCGGACTCGGTGTATAATCAAATGGAATACGTGTCCTCGCCATCTCGTGGGACTCGGTGTATAATCAAATGGAATACGTGTCCCCGCCATCTCGTGGGACTCGGTGTATAATCAAATGGAATACGTGTCCTCGCCCATCTCGTGGGACTCGGTGTAGAATCGCTCATAACAAATCAACCGCCTCCATCGAGACGCGGCAGTAAATACAACAAAGGCTATCACAACAAGCATAGGCAAGTTTCACAACAACAAGCATAAAGTTATACACAACTCAAAGTACTTTCATTTTATGCCAAAGTCCTGTTTTAACCTAAAGTACTACGTACGTTAAATTCCTTTTAAAGATCCATTTCTTTTACAAAGGTCACCCGATACCCGTAGTATAAAAATAGAGTGACTAACATTGTTAAGTAAACCAAAATGCTTTCCTTTGTAAAAATCAAGTAACAACCTTATTTTCCAAACGTTCAAGTTTGCCTAATTTCAAATGCTCAAGTTTCTCATTTTGGAAAAGGTTTCGTAGTTCATAGTTTTAATCCTTTAAAACATAATTCTCCTTTAAACTTTTGAGAAACATATGTCTTATATGTGAGTAGGTTATTCTTGTTTATAATCAATCTTATTAAGCAGCCATGATCTAGGAAATGTAATATCATTTTGTCTCATCTTAGCTTCTATGCAGATGGAGGTTTCTACTGGTTTTAATACCATACTTCATTATTCAATATATTTTCCTTTATTAACGCTGCAGTGGTTTGTCGATACTCATTCTGATTTCAAATCAAGAAACATTATTCCTTTTAAAACCAAGTACTCATTACTCACGAATGAGGTTTCACACTTTTAACAAAATTCATATCAATACCATTAAGTCAAGTCTCTTATCTTCTAACAATCAGTAAACCATTCTTTTTATCACTCTTAAGACGTTATACCTAACTTCCCATAAAGCTAGTACAACTCTTATGTTTTCAAAGCCAAGTATTACTCTTCTTTCAAAAAGGTCTTTTTGAAACACTTCAAGTTCTTTATTACTACACATCAAATCCGTTATAAGTCAAATCAGTTACCCTTCGAAACCACAAAGCATTTTCTTACCTACATAAGGCTGTTATAACCAACTTCCCATAAAGCCGTTATAACACTTTAGTTTTCAAACCAATCAAATACATTAAACACATGTACGTCTACCGTACTACATAGTTATACACATATCATGCTAGAACAGATAGGAAGAGGTTCACATACCTCGCGACGATTATCGACTAATAGCAAAGTGCTCCAAGTACCTCAAACCGTCGGCTACTCCCTAAGCCAAGTAGATCACGCCATACGTAGTACTTCAACCTATAGAGGCCACAAGGCGCCTATTAACATCCTAGATCTCAATGTAGAATATTCTACAGAAATTTCTTCCCGCAACACAGAAATCTCCTCATCTATCGAGGCACGCTAACAGCCAACAACTCCTGTATGGGTGTACGCCTAATCCGGGCGTGTACAATTCTACTACACGCGTTCATCGTAATACATCCATGTAACTACGTCGCTTCTCTTCTTTAAATTCAGCTTAAGTCAAAAGACATTGCCGCACAATTATGTTCAGTTCTATATATAGTATACTTCAACTATATATTCCTACAACATGTAATTTCCAATTACAATAGAAGGTCAAGAGTGTTTACCTCGATAAGCCCAAAATTATCCGAGTTTAAATGTCGATCCTGAGCAAGGTTTAGCTCCTACTCCGCGCCTCCGACCCGCCTCCAACCAACCCTTAGAAGTTCTAACCAACTTCTACTTATAACTTCAACTAAGGGTGAAGATTTACTTAGGTTTTCGTTTTTGTGACTGAGGGAAGTATAATAGTATTTCTGGGCTTTTAGTATAGGTATAACCTTGGAATACTGCAAGGTATAAGGGCTAAAGTATTTAGGCATAACAACAATACTTGGAGAGTATTTCTTTACCAAGGGGGTAGTATTTCGACTAGCACAACTAGGCTAGTGAGGGGGTGTTTCTCGGCCGAGGCTAGGGAAGGGGAGGGTTCTCTGGCTAGCTCACAAGAGTGGGGAGAAAGGGATTTCAAGACTCGGAAATATTTGTGGATGAAGAAAACCTTCAAGCAAGGGGAGTATTTATAGGCTAACCAAAGGCCAACCAATGGCCAAGATGAAGCCAAGTGCATAGCAAGTGTAAGGCCAAGATTTAGCCATGTGCTACCTTATCCATCTACACAAAATATCCTACCTAACCCTTGACCAAAATTTCAACACAAAAAACGTGCAAGACTAGCCCAAATTGCCGTCCAAACATGCCACTTGAGGGTGACACTTGTCACCCTCTCGTTGGTCCAAAATATTCCGTCTCTCGGAAAAACCCGCAAAAATTATTAATGACATAGCCGGAATTTTCCCTACGTAAGCTGTGGTAACGTTTCGTCGGAAAACGACTCTTTTTGACACTTGTGCACAATTTCGAACTTAGCCTAACTTTAAGGCTCAAATTTTATACGTACGCCCTTACGTACATACTCTGGAAATACGGGGTATAACACTATCACAACAAGCATAGGCAAGTTCAACGTACTTTCATTTTATGTCAACAATCCCGGTTTCAACCCCAAAATACTACATACTTTCATTCTTTCAAAAAGACCTCTTTTTTTACGTAAAAGCCACACGATACTAATACTCGTAGTATCAAAACACGTTTTCTTTTCAAACCAAATTACATCACCTTCGTAAAAATCTTTACAAGACTTTTAAAATCAAGTACTCTATACTTTTTAAACCAAGTGCTTTTCTTTTAAAACAACATCAAGTATACTCTTTAAAACCCAAATAACTTACTTTTTTCAAAACAAGTAACCTATACTTAAATCAAGTTACTTATCCTTTTCCGAAATCAAGTCGTTTAGCTTTCAAAATCAAATCTTTCTTTTATCTTCATAAAGTCGTTATAACTAACTTCCCATAAAGCCATTATAACACTTTATGTTTTAAACAAACAAAATTCATTTCACACACGCACGCTCACCGTACTATATAGTTCACAACAATCATGCTCAAGAGTATAGGAAGAATCACATACCTCTTGGCTTAATCAACAAGCCAAGTCGAGTATGCCGCGTGAAAGTCCACCTATAATAACCACAATATATCTATCAACCTCTAGTTCTCTTCGTAGCATATTCTAAGTAAATGCTTCCTTATTCTACGAAAAATTCGCAACACCTCCCCGCAAACACATAAATAACCTCTCATAACAAGACCTGCTACCAAGCCAACAACTCCAGGATTATACGCCTAACCTGACGTGTACAATTCGCCACAATAATACTACACAAGTCATCAGAAATACACCCAATGTAAATACTGATTCAATTCTTTTAATCATCCTTCCAATATATCTTATACTCAATTCTAAATCACTACAACATGTAATATCCAATTCTGATAGGGACATAGATCAAGACTCGATAAGCCCAAAATTATCCAAGATTAAAAGTCGATCCTGAACAACGTTTAGCTCCAATTCCTTACGTTCCAACCCGCTCCAAGCAACCCTTAGAAGCTCCTAACCAACTCCTCTTCAAGATCCAACTCCAAAAAGTGAAGAACGCTTAGGCTCAACTATGGCAAGTTTCGGCCAAAGTGTATTTCTAAGGCTAGGGGTGTGAAATCTTTTCCAACTCTTGGTACACAATCTTCCTAACACCCTAAGGAAGAACACTTATAAGTTTAAGGATTTTTGGACAACTTTTGCTCAAGAAATCAAGGCAAAGCCGAGAGCAACTAGGGAAGGGGAGGGAGTATTTTTGTCTTGGAAATTATCTCAAGTGCGGATGAAGAAGTCTTGCTATCAAGGGGGGTATTTATAGAGAAATCAAGGGCCAAGATCAAGGAAAGTGTGTGGTGAGATTGGGGTACAAGTGTGTGTGGGTCCCACCCACCAAATGGCTACACAAAACACAAGACAAGTGGCTTGCCACTTGTAAGGTCATTTCGGCCACAAGACACATGGCATCACATTTCGGCTACAAGCCACCGAGGGGGGTGACACGTTTCGCCCTCCTACTCGTCCAAAATATTTCATCTCCCGAAAATATCCAAAATATCAAAAATCTCGAAAACAAAGTGGGCCCCACAAAACCGTAAATTTCTCCCGTGGGCCCCACGTGTCCAATTCCGGAAATAAAATTCCATAATTCTAATATAATCCAAGAAGTCCAAATACCAAATCTGGGAATCCAATTCCCATTAACGAACCTTTTTCCTTCACAAAATCCGGAAACTTTTCCGTCGAAAAATCACATCTTTCTTCCTTTCCAATATTACTGTTGTATTCTCGCACGTACGTCCTCACATACATACACTGGAACTACGGGGTGTAACATTCTCCCCCCTTAGAAACATTCGTCCCGAATGTTCCTTCTAAGTCTCCAAACATACATGCGCCGGTATAGTCTTCACTACTATACTTACGAAACCAATCATGCCATCAATGGCCATAGTATAACATACGCGCAAAACTCAAATCCAAGCCATCGAGGAATCACCTCTAACATCAAAAAAGGTTCCCACCCAAGGTCTAAAGGATACTCCTCGTGATCTTCACTTTACAAAAGAAATGGTCACTTCCGTTCTCTTAACACATGTTCGCTTCCTTTCTTACTCGTCGTACCCTTCTCGTACACCTGAACTCTCTATAGTACACGTACCATACTCCAGTCATCGCTTCAGTTCCCAAAACTTTGGAGTCACTACCTCCAAACTTGGTCATCTCACTAGCTTCAATTTCCTCTAAGGCCATTCCCGGCCTTCACGATCCGATTCTGGTCGAACGCATCCACGAACCCGTACGATGGTTACCTAAACCTGGGCCTAGCACCCTCGAGACCCTACCACCTAGCGGGACCACCTCGAACTGACCCCACCTTATTTCGGGCGACGGGTTGACCCGCAATATGGCCTCAACCCGACCCACTGTCGCGCCAAACTCTCTCGTTTCCCGATCTGGAACAATCTTACTAATTTACGTCATGAAAGCTACCACTTCCGTCTCACACTACCCATGGAATTATCCCACTAATACACCCTATGTATATAATGCACTCCGACAAAGATCACCCGCAAAATCTTTTACTCAAGACGGCCTTACATCTAAGGTCTCAACGTGTAATATTCTAAGGTTCACACCTTCCATGTCCCCATACTTACCTTTTCAACTACCCATGTTTTCTAATTCACACTTAACACAATGCTATCCGTACATAGCACTCCACATGTATCTATCATAACAACATAAACAAGTCTCTTAAGGGCTAAAGATATCTCTGTAACTACTGCCTTACTTTCCCTTTGTCGCTCTAATCATAATCCTGCCCTGCAGGGCGCCTAACTATATAAGGCGATGAACCAGCCACCGATCCCGAAGGCTGAGTCTCTACATCTGTGCTACCTCTAGTCGGACAAACTCTCACCAAATGGCCCTGCTGGCCGCAAGCATAACAATCTCCCCAAACTAGTACGACACCCTGAGGATCATCCTCAGCTCTCTATCCATAGAACTCTGGCGGACTGCAACTCAAGAAATCCCGAAGTCTCAGACTATTGGATCAAGGGTGAATCACTGGTACTGCCGGAACCACCGGCTCCCGTCCCTCCTCATTCCCAGTCACCATCCTAGCTAGTAACTGGGCCCTCTCCTTGAACTCATATCCTCGGCTCCTGGCCGTGGAACTGGAGGCTCAGGTATCGTGGCCTCAGTAGAAACTGCTGCCGCTCTAAAACTCACTGGGCTAGCGGCGCCATAAAACTCGTGATCGATGTACTATCTCGTAATGACCGTGCATGTGCCCTCAGAACCCTCTCAGTGTTCTACTCGTAGCTCCTCTGCCTTGCCCATCTGGGCCTGGTTGCCTTGCGGAGGCATATCCGTACATACGAATACGTCCGAGGAGTCCAATTTATAACACTCTAAGGCACGATCTCGGAGTGAGAAGAATAGAAACCAATCCTAGATATCCCATAGCCTCCCGATTATAGGTGTAGTGCAACACGCCGATAATCAAGACTCTACTAGATACGGTTCAGACACTTTCCGAGGATTAATCGCTTCGATACCACTTTTGTCACGACCCGATCTTGGGCCCGCGACTGGTGCCTTACCCCGGGCACCCTAGTGATACAACATCAGAGAAAATCAGCGGAATAAAAACTTAAATAGGAAACAAGTTACAACATAAGAAAACAGGCTAACCAAAACCAGTCACCTTCATGTATATACATATAACCGAAACGCTTAAAATCCTTTACAACCCCGCCACAACAAGATTACATGCACTTCTAAGAATGTAACAACAACTATGACGGGACAGGGCCCCGCCATACCCCTGGATGTACAAGTACCTACAATGACAGGGGACTATACCAAAGATAAGCCTCCGGAGAAACGGAGCTTCCCAAACACTGAACTGCGATCCTATGAGCGAGGATCAACAACTGGTGTACCTCTACCTGCGGCATGAACGCACTTCAAGGAGGTCGATAACAGTACCAAGTATGTGAAACTGAAAATACTGTAATGAAATCACATTTCATCTTTTTATAAAACCATTTCGCAATAAGTAAACAGTTATGTCAAGTAAGGGACGCATGTCCTCAAAATCATCACTCACACATAACTATGGGTCTCACGCCCACAATATCAATCATGCCCGTGGAACTCATTCCTCACTTCCGGCAGTACATGATGTAAAACAACACCCATATGTGAACCTGAACAGTAGATCCTGCCTGCGCCATCAATTCTTTTTAATCATCCTTCCAATATATCTTATACTCAATTCTAAATCACTACAACATGTAATATCCAATTACAATAGGGGGACATATATCAGTACCTCGATAAGCCCAAAATTATCCAAGATTAAAAGTCGATCCTGAACAACGTTTAGCTCCAATTCCTTACGTTCCAACCCGCTCCAAGCAACCCTTAGAAGCTCCTAACCAACTTGTCACGACCCGACCCCGGGACCGCGACTGGTGCCCTACCTGGGCACCCTTACAGGTAAACATCAGAGATAATCAGCGGAACATACATGAAACTTATAAAATAAAACAACAGAAGTAAAACAACAAAGTTAGCCGATGGCTACCTTCCTGAACATAAATATATACGACCGAAGCAGTTGCCTCATTTCTTTACAACTGACCCACAATATGTGACTACAGACCTCTAAGAGTTTTAACATAACAACTGTGGCGGGACAGGGCCCCGCCATACCCCTGAATATACATGAATCTACTACCTCAGGGGAAACCGTACCAATAGATAAGCCTCCGGAGCAAATGGAGCTTTTTCCCAAAACTGAACCGAGATCCTAAGAGCAAGGATCACCAACCTGTGCACCTAATACCTGCGGGCATGAACGCAGCCTCAAGAAGGGTCAAGACAACAAACCGAATATGGAACTAAATAAGGTACAACAATTAAAACATATCCGTATAAAAGCATGACAGCGGGTAAGTGTAAAAGAAGTAAATACAGAGCCTACCATGTCATTACCCTCGTGAACTTAATCGTACCTTATTATCTTTTCCCATTTATCAATAAAGGTTATAGTCACTTCCTTACGATTTACTTCGAAAATCATCAAGTTCACTACCATATAACCTACTTACCTTACACAACCTAGTCCGGCCTTTACGGAGGGACACTATCTTCGCCCAACTCGACGCGATAAAGTCACATAGTCGCCCCAAAGGTATATCACCGGCCCATCTGCGACGCGATAATGTCCTATAGTCGCGTAAGGTATCCGCCCGCCCATCTTCGGGTCGATAATGTCATATAGTCCGCGTGCAGGTATATTGCCACCCATCTCGGGTCGATAATGTCATATAGTCTGCCTGTAAGGTATACTGCCGGCCCATCTCGGGTCGATAATGTCATATAGTGCGCGTGAAGGTATACCGCCTGCCCATTCTCGGGTCGATAATGTCATATAGTGCGCCGTAAGGTATACCGCCTGCCCATCTCTAGGTCGATAATGTCATATAGTGCGCCTGTAAAGGTATCTTGCCGCCCCATCTCTGGTCGATAATGTCATATAGTCCGCCTGCAGGTATCGCCTGCCCATCTCTCGGGTCGATAATGTCATATAAAACCCGAATTTAACCCAACGTATCACGCACCTTTACTCCTTTAGAAAGACTCTTTTCAAATAAAACTTCCCGGATACTAACAACCGTAGTATCAAGTCATCTCTACCTTTCAGACAAGTCACAATACTTTTTAGAAATACAATTACCGCTTCTAAATCAAGTGACTTCTTTCTTAAAAACCTTAAGCAATTGGTACCTTTAAAATAATTTGGCCTTCTTTATTTCAAATCATTTCTTGTTTATGTTACTGAAGAAAACCATTCTCTTAACCTCCCATAAAGTTATTATAACCAACTTCCCATAAAGTCATCATACTAACTTTATGCCTTAAACTAATTCATTCTTTTTATAACCAAGAGACTTCTACTTTTTGAAACCAAGTATTATATACTTTCAAATCAATTCTCTTAACTTTCAAAAATACAGTTAGTCTCTTAACCTTTAGAACTCAAGTGACTCCTTTTATTATAAAACCTTAGGCAATTGATGCCTTAAAATCAAGTTGCCTTTTCACTAAAATCAAGTCAATTATCTTTCCATAAAGCAATTATAACCAACTCCCCATAAAGTCGTTATATTCACTTTATGCCTTAGCCAAATACCATTTCCTATCCAAGGGACTTATACGTTTAAAATAGAACAAGTATCACATACTTTAAAAATCTTCAAGTCCCTTAACTTAATAAAACTTAAGACATCCTTTATTCTTTCAAAGAAGTGCGTAAATCTCCTAACTCACCCGACTTGGCTATTCATAAAACTAGTAAAGGATATCAAGGTGTTGTACGTCTACCGTACTACATACGTGCAACTAGTCATGCTCAAAAGATAGGAAAAGTTCTATATAGTGTAAGTCACACAACTACCTCTTAACTTCTAAGAGTATAAGGAAACATGAAATGATACCACAGGTATATTCCATACATAGAATCATGCCAAAGGAAGGAAGAGGTTCACATACCTCGCGATGATTGTCGACAAGTAGCAAAATGCTCCAAAGTACTTCAACCTTGAGCTATTCCATTCTTCAAGTAGGATACGCTATACTTAGTACTTCAACCTATAATGGCCACAATACGTCCATTAACCTCTTACTTCAAACGTAGAATATTCTTAAGTGCTAAGTCACTAAATTCTACGGAAAATCGGACAGCACTTCCTTTGTTTCTACTTACTTTGCCACCTTTTTCAAGGCCGAATACAATAACCAAACACGCCACATTTAAGGCCCAAACAATGCAATCAACAATAGGGGATTACACGCCTATTAGACGTGTAAAATTCCGCCCCACAAACGATATCAAAATTAATACAACTTACTAGGCCAATTCGGCTAACTTGAAGTACTACAACATCAATTCTTATCTAATTTCCATTTCAATCCAAGTTATTAGCCTAACATGACATCAAGTCGCAATCGATTATAACTACTATAATCTCCAAGTAATTAACATGCGACGATTCTAATAACGACCAATTTGTAATCCAACTTCACATGGGTTGCATTATACTTCGGATTCTAAGGCTACAAGCAATCCATAATACTTATAAACTTCAACCTATCAACTTCATGCTAGCAACATGTAAAGCTAACAACAACAATAAATATATAATCTTGTAACACTAATAAGAGACAAGATTATACCTCAACGAATCTCAATCCAACTCCAAATCCGAAGTCGCTCCTTAGCAACTTAGAGACTCTTCAAGACACTTCAATCCGCTACTTGAGACCCTTAGAACCACACCAACAACTTTCCTTCAAACTTCCAATCCAAAACCTAGAAAGCAACTAGGTTTTCACTTTGCGACTAACCCGAAAACTATCTTTTTCCGAGATTTTTCTATTGAGATACACTTACAATACACTCATGAACCTTGGTTTAAAGTGTGGAGCTTAATGGACAAGAAACAAAAAATTTCTCTTCTTTGTGTGCTAGAACCCGAGAGCTTCACTTGTTGTTCTTCCAATTTTTTGTAATTTTTGGCTAAGTATGGAACTTGTCTCACTACTAGTAGTATTATATAGGGACATGAAGGGTCAAGATGTGCACAATTGGGTGGCTAGGATGAGGTCTTAACAAATATCAAGACTAATGTGGACCCATTGACTTGGTCAATATTGTCAAGCTTTCTACATTGCAAGACTTGTCATCTAAGACTATGGTCAATGACCATCTTGGCCATGCCTAAAATCGTCCAAGGCAATTCTAAGGGGGGGTGACACGTGTCGCCCTCCCATTCGTCACAATAATTTGTTTTCCGACAATTCCATAATTCCGATAAATTTTTACAAGTCTCAAATCTTGACACTTATGAGTTCTTACGTACGTTCTTAAAACATGTCCTGTAAATACTGGGTGTAACATTCTTCCCCCCTTAGAAACATTCGTCCCCGAATGTTCTTTCGGAGTCATACTTATAATTAGCGACATAGTTCCCTTTCACAACCCCGACATACCAACAATGCCACACATGGCCCTAATACCTCGCACACGCATATCTGTCCACCATAAGCCCAAAAGAGATTATCTTTTCGTACTTCCAACTCCTTCTAACATATACATAGTCTCAATATAATCTGTTCATAAAACTTAAACATACCACAACTTTATCATGCATACAAGTTTCTAAAGGCCAAATACATACCTGAAATCATATAGGCGGTTCAAGGACCGCTAAAATCGGGAACTCCCACCACGACCTTCGCCACGCCGCTTCTGTATGAACCACCGCCTAGCTATCAAGGCGAAAAACGCGCATTGATCCAAGACGGTGTTGTCCCACCGTAACCTCTATAAGGACACTTTCTTAACATATGGCCTAGACGACCACAAGAAAAACAAGCACCGTCTGCGCGACATACCCCGTAATGTAACCTACCACATCGGGCGACGAGGCACGTGGCCTCGATCGATCGAACCCCATCTCCCGAGGATCAAGCTCTAGAGACTGGCGACCCTGCATTCTCGGGTTGTAAAACCTCCGCCGAAAAGCGTGGAGGAGCACTCGGTCTGGCCGATGTAGACCTAGTCTGGCTGAGGCTGTCCGCCTCGAACCGCCTGAGACCTGTTGTCTTGGCCCTCTTGAAATGGCTCGAGTCAATCGATCCTCCTCTCTCTATCCTCTATCCCTGCGCATAGGCTGCGTCTAGCAATGTCCATACCTGAAGAGCCACCCTAAGCATGCAGTAATCATGTGGCCAGTCTAGCCCCATCACATAACGATGAACTCTATCCGCCATGTTAGCTACAATGGTGTGCGCATGCCTGGCCAAGGAGTCAAACTCCAGGCTATACTCCCTGATAGTCCTCCCATTCTGCCTCAAGGTAAAAAATCTATCTACGCGGGCCCTCCTCATCTCAGGAGGCAAAAAGTGATCCATAAAGGCCTCTGTGAACTCCTCCCAAACAGCTGGAAGAGCATCCTCACCTCTCGTCAGCACCCATGACTCAAACCAGTTCAACGCAATATCGCGTAACCGGTAAGAGGCTAGCATAACAGACTCTGTCTCTGAAGCCTTAAGAACCTCCATAGTCCGCTGTAGCTGCCGAATGAACTCCTGCGGATCCTCCTCAGACCTCGAACCATAAAACTCGGGCGGATGACAACCCAGAAAATCCCGGATCCGCAAACTGTCGGCTCTAGGGTTAGCTACCTGCTCCTGTCGGCGCTGCCCTACCACTATGTCAGTCAATAGTCTGATCTGTTCTCCATAATCTCATGCCTGCCCGCCATTTGCGGAACTGGGGGCCCGGGTACCGGAACCTCTGGAGCTACTGCCGCTCTCGGCTCCTCTAATACTGCCGGCGTGGCTGAACTCGCTGCCCCGCCTACTACCCCAGGCATAGTCTGTGCCCGAGTCCTGGTAACCCTCTGCGTACCTCTAGCAGCTCCTGCTGCTGCCTTGCCCTTCTGGGCCCTGGTCGCCTTCCGAGGAGGCATAACTGTTTCATAAGAATAGGTCAGAGAGGATTCAACCTAATAAGACAGCTCTACTGCACGATCTTAGAGAGAGAAGAATGGAAACCAATCCTAAATGTCCTGCAGCCTCCTGATTATAGATGTGGTGCACAACACACCGATAATCAAGACTCTACTAGACACGGTCTGTAGACACTTTCCGAGGACTAACTGCTCTGATACCACTTTTGTCACGACCCGACCGGGCGCGGTGCCCCTACACGGGCACCCATGTAAACATCAGAGATAATCAGCGGAACATACATGAAACTTATAAAATAAAACAACAGAAGTAAAACAACAGGTTAGCCGATAGGGCTACCTTCCTGAACATAAATATATACGACCGAAGCAGTTGCCTCATTTCTTTACAAACTGACCCACAATATGTGACTACAGACCTCTAAGAGTTTTAACATAACAACTGTGGCGGGACAGGGCCCCGCCATACCCCTGAATATACATGAATCTACTACTCGGAAACCGTACTAATAGATAAGCCTCGAGCAAATGGAGCTTTTTCCCAAAACCGAATCGAGATCCTAAGAGCAAGGATCACCAACTGTGCTACTAATACTGCGGGCATGACGCGGCCCGAAGAAGTCGATCAAGATAACAGTAGAATATGGAACGGAAATAAGGTACAACAATTAAAACATATCTGTATAAAAGCATGACAGGGGTAAGTGTAAAAGAAGTAAATACCTGAGCCTACCATGTCATTACCCCCTCGTGAACTTAATCGTACCTTATTATCTTTTCCCATTTCTCAATAAAGGTTATAGTCACTTCCTTACGTACTTACTTCGGAAAATCATCAAGTTCACTACCATATAACCTACTTACCTTACACAACCTAGTCCGGCCCTTTACGGAGGGACACCTATCTTGCCGCCCGACTAACGGTGTCACGACCCGACCCAGGCGCGGCCCGGTGCCCTACAGGCACCTTGTTCGTATACATCGTAGAATAGCAATGAACATACACAACATAAACACAGTGTAAACAATATAACAACACAAAGCTAGCCGATAAGGCCGCTTTCCATAATATAAACAAAGTCAAAAGTACAACTTTACAACTCGGTTCTTACAGCAAACCACATATGTGAATACGCACTTAGGAATAACAAGCGTGGCGGGACGGGTTCGCCATACCTGAATGTACATAATCTACAACATCGTGGAAAGATCGTACCAAAAGAAAGACAAGCCTCCGAGAATGGAGCTTAGACGTCGATAAGTGATCCTAAGAGTGTGGATCCGCATGACTTACCTTTCTCTGCGGCGTGAACGCAGCCTCGAGGAAGGGGTCGTACACAATATGTACTAAGTATGTAAAGCGGAAAATCTGTAATTACAACCTAAGTTTAATAGAAAGCCGGAGACATGTATGATAACAAAATTACAGTACACAGTGTCTTACTAACAATGAGAGTAAAAATGGGTGTATACTTACAACGAAAAATAGGATTGGAATCCTACTCCTGGGACTATTTCACCCGCATAGGTCCAGTGGACCTGCGTGAGGTATTCCTCGCATGAGACTATTTCACCCGCATAAGCCCTTACGGACTCGCATGAGGTATTCCTCATAGGTGGACCCGCCCGCGTGGGACTATTTCACCGCGCATAAGCCCTTACGGACTCGCAGGTATTCCTCGCATCGTGGTTCGCAAATCCACGAAATATACAATGCCACAATCCCGGAATGACCCGCAACGAATAATATATCACTAGCCCAAATCCGCTATCACACATAACATAAGCTCTATCGATCGCTTATCATACAATATATAAGCAAGTTAAGAAATCCCTAACTTCTTACTATTCTTGTTCATATACTCTCGTTTTAGTTTACTTAAGGCACTAACATGTCTCTTATAAAAATCCGGGACTTTAACCCAAAGTACTACGTACTTCTATTCTTTTAAAAATGACTCATTTCATTATAAAACTTCCAAGATACTAATAACCGTAGTATCAAGTTACAATTTCTTTTCAAGACAAGTCACAATACTTTTAGAAATAAAAATTAGGCTTCTAAATCAAGTGACTCATGTCTTATAAAACCTTAGGCAATTGATGCCTTAAAATCGAATTGCCTTCCATTAAATCAAGTCATTTATCTTTCCATAAAGTCAATATAACCAACTCCCCATAAAGTCGTTATATTCACTTTATACCTTAGTCAAGTACAATTTCCTATCCAAGGGACTTATACGTTTTTAAAACGACACAAGTATCACATACTTTAAAATTCTTCAAGTCCCTTATCTTTAACAAGACTTAAGACATCTTTAATATTCTCAAAGAAGTGAGTTAATCTCCTAACTCACCCGACTTGGCATTTCATAAAACAAGTAAAGAATGTCAAAGTCTTGTACGTCTACCGTACTATATACGTGAAACTAGTCATGCTCAAAGATAGGAAAAGTTCTACATACCTTGTCGGGTCAAACCACTTGCCAAGTACAAAGTCCCGCCCGTAGTATATCAACCTATAATATTCACAATACGTCTATTAACGCCTTACTTCAAATGTAGAATATTATAAGTGTAAAGTCTCCATTTTCTACGGAAAATCGGACAGCACCTCCTTTGTTTTTACTCACTTTGCCACCTTTTTCAAGGCCGAAATACAATAACCAAAC
The DNA here is from genome assembly GCA_029844215.1 of Przewalskia tangutica. Lineage (NCBI taxonomy): Eukaryota > Viridiplantae > Streptophyta > Magnoliopsida > Solanales > Solanaceae > Przewalskia > Przewalskia tangutica. Next base: position 2,311,107 of record JAQGDG010000034.1, read on the forward strand.
AACACCAATTGGCTCACAACAATATAGAAGGTAGTTCAATACAAATGAATAACCAAACAGCCCCAATTGGCTCACAACAATATAGAAGGTAGTTCAATACAAATGAATAACCAACTAATACAAACTACCCAAATTCGCCACTTTGAGTTCAACAAAACCAATTCTTATCCAACTTCCATTTCAATCCATATTGGTAGCATAACATGATATCAAGTCGCATTTGATTATAATAACCATAATCTTTAAGTAAGTAACATGCGACGATTTCTAAAAACGACCAATTAGTAATCCAATTTCCAAGTGGCTTGTATAACATTTCGGATTTAGCTACAAGAAATCCATAATGCTTATAACTTCAACCTATCAACTTCATGCTAGCAACAAGTAAAGCTAACAACAACAATATAAATATGTAATCTTGTAACACCTTTAAAAGACAAGATTATACCTTAACGATTCTTAATCCAACTCCAATCCGAAGTCGCTCCTTAGTAGTTTAGAGCCTCTCCAAGACACTTCAATCCGCTTGTTGAGACCCTTAGAACAACACCAACAATTATCCTTCAAAACTCCAAACAAAACCTAGAAAGACCATTAGGTTTTCGTTTGCGACTAACCCGTAAACTACCTTTTTCCAAGATTTTTCTATTGAGATGTGTTTACAATACACCTAAGAACCTTGGTTTAAAGTGTGGAATCAAATGGACAAGAAACGAAATTTTTTCCCTTTCTTCCTTAGTGAACCCGAGACCCCTCCTAAGTGTTCTTCAAATTTGTGCAAATTTTTTCTAAGTGTTAAGTCCTCTCTTGCTACTAGTATTATATAAAGGGTCATGGAGGGTTAAGATGCATCCAAATGGTTGGCTTGGATAAACTCTTAGCAAAAATCAAGACTTATTGACCATTGACTTAGTCAAGATTGTCAAGCCACAACTTGCAAGACTTTAGTCATCCAAGACTTAAGGTAAATGACCATATTGGCCATGCCATTTCGTCCAAGGCATTGCTAAGGGGGGGTGACACGTGTCGCCCTCCCTTTCGTCACAACACTTACGTTTTCCGACAATTTCATAATTTCGATAAATTTACAAGTCTCAAATCTTAACACTTGTGAGTTCTTACTTATGTTCTTAAAACATGTCCTGCAATTACGGGGTGTAACATTCTTCCCCCCTTAGAAACATTCGTCCCCGAATGTTCTTTCGGAGTCACACTTACAATTAGCGACATAGTTTCCTTTCACAGCCCCGACATACCAAAAATGCCACTCATGGCCACATAAAAACATTTAAGCAAAAGAAACACTTCAATTAAAACCTGACAAGTAAGGGAAAATGAAATACCTGAAGGTATAGGAAATAAGTGAGGATACCTCCTCAACATGTCCTCCTCCGCTTCCCAAGTCAACTCCTCCCGGTTATCATTTCTCCACAGGACTTTGTGGAAGCTACATCCTTGGTCGCGATCGCGACTGGCGATCGAGTATCGCTATGGGACTCTCCTCATACGATAACCCCTCTGTCACCTGGACCTCACTAGTAGGGAAAACTCTCGCTGGATCACCGATACACTTTCGCAACATAGAAACATGGAATATCGGATTTACCGCCTCCAACTCTGATGGCAGATCCAACTCGTAGGCAACCTTGCCCACTCTACGAACGATCTGGTAGGGCCCAGTGTACCTTGAGCTGAGTTTCCCCTTCTTACCGAATCTCATCACACCCTTCATGGGTGACACCTTCAAGAAGACCCAATCGTCTACCTGAAACTCCAAATGCCGACGCCGATTATCCGCATATGACTTCTTCCGACTCTGAGCTGCTAACAGTCTCTCCTGGATAAGCTTCACCTTATCCACGGCTGTACCAAATGTCAGGCCAACTAACTGTACCTCGCCCACGTCGAACCAACCGATCGGCGACCTGCATTTCCGCCCATATAAAGCCTCGTATGGCGCCATCTGTATACTGGAATGGTAGTTGTTATAATAAGCAAACTCCACGAGAGGCAAATGATCCTCCCAGCTACCACTGAAATCAATCACGCAGGCTCGCAGCATATCCTCAAGTGTCTGGATAGTACGCCCGCTGCCGTCGATCGAGGATGAAATCTTTGTCTTTGAGACTCACTGTGTCCCTAGACCCTTCTCGAAAGATCTCGGAAGTTAGTCAGAAACGGGCTCTATCGGATATAATCGACACCGACACCGTGCGGCCTCACTATCTCTCGGATGTACAATCTGCATAGTCTCACTCGGTGGCGTCGTCTGGAAGGAAATGGGCTGATTTCGTCGACTGTCAACAATAACCCAAATGGAGTCGCATTTCCTCGAGTGCGAGGTAACCTGTAACAAAGTCCATGTTGATCTCCCACTTCCAAGTCGGAATCTCAATAGACTGCAATAATCCACTGGGCCTCTAGTGCTCGACCTTAACCTGCTGGCAATTAGGACACTGTGCAACAAAACATGCCACGTCCCTCTTAGGACATCCCACCAATACAAACATCTGAGGTCATGGTACATTTTGGTCGACCCCGGATGAATAGAATAACGAAAGCGTGTGCCTCCCTGATCTGGCCGAAGTCCTGATACATCGGGAACACACAACCGACCCTCAAATCTCAGCACCCCATCAGGCGCTACCTCGAATAGACTCTTCTCCTCCCGAAGAGCTGCATCACTGAACCGTACCAACACTGGGTCCTCAAACTGTCGCCTCTTCACCTCATCAATGATGGAAGACTCGGCAACCTCACGAACCCGTACTCCACTATCGTCGGTATCGATCAATCGAACCCCAAGGCTCGCTAACTGGTGGATCTGACGGACCATGTCCTGTCTCTCTGGCTGTACCTCTGATAGGCTCCCCATCGATCTACGACTCAAGGCATCAGCAACTACGTTGGCTTTCCCCGGATGGTATAGAATATCAACATCATAGTCTTTCAGCAACTCTAACCACCGTCTCTGTCTCAAATTCAGCTCCCTCTGCCTGAAGATATACTGGAGGCTCTTGTGGTCTGTATAAATATCCACATGAACCCCGTACAAATAGTGTCTCCAAATATTCAAGGCATGAATAACCGCGGCCAACTCTAAGTCATGGGTAGGGTAATTCCTCTCATGCTTCCGTAACTGCCGGGAAGCATAGGCTATAACCTTGTCGTCTTTGCATCAAAACACACCTAGCCCGATGCCGAGGCATCACAATAGATCACGTGCCGTCTAACCCCTCGGAAGAGTAAGAATCGGGTGAGTCAACCTCTCCTTCAAAGAATCGAAACCCCGCGCATGACCTCGTCGATGGAACTTGGTCGCTCGAGTCGGCTAGTCAACGGTGCTGAAATCGAAGCAAACTGCTCCACAAACCTACGGTAGTAACCCGCCAGTCCTAAGAAACTGCGTACCTCGGTCGGAGTAGTAGGCCTCGGCCAAGACTTGACTGCCTCAATCTTTGCCGTATCCACGCGAACACCATCAGCCCCAATAATATGCCCGGGAATGCCATCGAGGCCACCAAAACTCACACTTGGAGAACTTGGCGAATAGCTGCGACTCCGAGAATCCAATCTGATCCTCAGTGATCTGCATGCTCGCTCTGTCAGTGAATACACCAGATGTCATCAATGAATACAATCACAAACGTATCCAAAAATGGCTTGAACACCGGTTCATCAAATCCATAAATACCCTGGGCGTTGGTCAAACCGAAAGACATAACCACGAACTCATAGTGCCCATACCGGTCTGAATGCGATCTTTGGGATATCGCCTCTCGAACTCGAACACGATGATAACTGCACGCGGGTCTATCTTTGAGAAACATCTCGCACCACTATTTGGTCAAACAAATCATCAATCATGGGGAGGGGGTACCTATACTTAATGGTTAACTTATTCACTTGCTGTAGTCAACACACATACGCAAAGGCCCCATCCTTCTTCTTCACAAACAACACCGCGCTCCCGGGAGATACACTAGGCTCGATAAAGCCTTTCTCCAAAGAAATCTTTTAATTTGGTCCTTGCCTCCCTCAACTCAGCAGGTGCCATCATGTATGGCGGAATGGAAATAGGTCGAGTGTCTGGCAACGTGTCAATACAAAACTCGATCTCCCTCTCAGGAGGGATACCCGGAAGATCATCTGGGAACACATCTGGAAACTCCCTAACCACTGGCACTGACTGAAGAACTGGCACCTCAGCCTCTGTATCGAATACCCGAACCAGATGATAGATGTACCCCTTCTGCACCATCTTCCTAGCCTTGAGGTAAGAAATAAACCTACCCCTCGGCGATGCTGTGTTGCCCCTCCACTCGATAACTGGCTCGCCAGGAAACTGGAATCGAACTAACCTGTCCCTACAATCAACGTTGGCATAACAAGAGGCCAACCAGTCCATACCCATAATGACATCAAAATCACATCTCCAAATCTATCAAGTCTGCAAGGTCGGCGATAAATAAATACCGACAACCTCTATACACCCGGCTAACATCAATCACCCATTTGGCGTAGCTACCTCAAACGGCTCTATCGACACCGGCTCTATCCGATTCTACCCGCATAAGAGGGGACACATAGGACAAGGTAGAACACGGATCTATCAATGCATAAACATCACGGCTGAAATCGAATGTACCGCGGCGGCGTCGAAGCCTCCCGATCTGGCGGTGGCTAGAGAATATATGCGGTTACGGGGACCGCTAATCGAACCACCACCACGACCTCTACCGCGGCTGCTGTCAGTGAGTACCACGCCTCGGGCGCATAACCACGAAGAAGAAGACCCGAGAATCGATCCGTCGGTGTCTTTGTACCACCCATGCTGCCTCTAGACGGACAATCCCTTTTCAAGTGGCCCAGCTGGCCACAAGAGTAACAACCTCCTGCAGGAACACGACACTTGCACAGGTGAGACCTGCGCGTCGAGGACAGGGTGTGGGTGGTCTCGATCGGCGAGATCTCTGCCTCCCGAAACCCGAAGTCCGGAGCCACGACCGCTTCCCGAATGACCTTGCGATCAGATCTCCTACCAGAAAATCGTGACGGAGCACTCTGTCTTTGGTGGAAAGTGGACCGGTCTGCTGCGAGGCCGCCTCAGCGCCATGAGACCACGATGTCACGGCCTCTTGGGTGGCTGCGTCGATATGGTCCTCCTCTCTCTATCCTCTATCCACGTGCATAGGCTGCATCCGGCGATGTCCATACCGGTGAAGAGCCACCCCAAGCATCTTTGTAATCATATGACGGTCTAGCCCCATCACATAACGATGAACTCTATCCGCCATGCTAGCTACAATAGTGTGAGCATGCCTGGCCAAGGAGTCAAACTCCAGGCTGTACTCCCTAACGGTCCTCCGCTACGCCTCGAGTCAAGAATCATCTGCCGGGCTCTCCTCATCTCGGGAGGCAAAAAGTGATCCATGAAAGCCTCTGTAAACTCCTCCCAAACAGCTGGAAGAGCATCATCACCTCTCGAAAGCAACCACGACTCAAACCAGTTCAGCGCAATATCGCGCAACCGGTAAGAGGCTAGCGTAACAGACTCTGTCTCTGAAGCCCTAAGGACCTGCATGGTCCGCTGTAGCTGCCGAATGAACTCCTGCGGATCCTCATCAGACCTTGAACCATAAAACTCAGGTGGATGACATCCCAGAAAATCCCTAATCCGCAACCGGCTCAGGGTGGTCGCTGCTCCTGCTTGCCGCTCTACTATACTGGTCAATAACCGAATCTGCTCCCCGTAGTCTCTATACTCAGCAGCTGGCTGGGGAACTGGAGGGTCTGGTATCGGAACCTCTGGAGCTACTGCCGCTCTCGGCTCCTCTAAAACTGCAGGCGTGGCTGAACTCGCCGACCCGCCTACTACCTCAGGCATAGTCTGTGCCTGAGCCCGTGTAACCCTCTGAGTACCGCTAGCAGCTCCTGCTGCTGCCTTGCCCTTCTGGGCTCTGGTCGCCTTTCGTGGAGGCATAGTTTCATAAGAAGAGGTCGAGAGGATTCAACCTAATAAGACAATGACTCTGTCTCGCGAGAGAGAAGAATGGAAACCAATCTAAATGTCCTGCAGACCTCACGATTATAGATGTGGTGCACAACACACCGATAATCAAGACTCTGCTAGACACGATGCAGACACTTTCAGAGGACTAATCGCTCGATACCACTTTTGTCACGACCCGACCCCGGGCCGTGACTGGTGCCCTACCTGGGCACCCTGTTCAGGTATACATCAGAGAATAGCAGCGGAACATACACAACATAAACACAGGTGTAAACAATATAACAACACGGGCTAGCCGGAAGTAAGACGCCTTCCATAATATAAACAAAGTCAAAAGTACAACTTTACAACTCGGTTCTTACAACCCAACCACATATGTGAATACTGCACCTCAGGAATAACAATCGTGGCGGGACAGGGCCGCCATACCACGAATGTACATAATCTACAACATCGGGAAAGAGCGTACTAAAAGAAAGACAAGCCTCCGAGAATGGAGCTTAGGCGTCGATAAGTGATCCTAGAGTGTGGATCCGCAACCTTACCACTTTCTGTGGCGTGAACGCAGCCCCAGGAAGGGGTCGATTACACAATATGTACTAAGTATGTAAAACTGGAAAGTACTGTAATTACAACATAAGTTTAATAGAAAGCCGGAGACATGTATGATAACAAAATTACAGTACACAGTGCCTTACTAACAATGAGAGTAAAAATGGGTGTATACTTACAACGAAAAATAGGATTGGAATCCTACTCCTGGGACTATTTCACCCGCATAGGTCCAGTGGACCTGCGTGAGGTATTCCTCGCATGGGACTATTTCACCCGCATAAGCCCTTACGGACTCGCATGAGGTATTCCTCGCATAATTTGGACCCGCGTGGGACTATTTCACCGCGCATAAGCCCTTACGGACTCGCGTGAGGTATTCCTCGCATCATGGTTAGCAAATCCACGGAAATATACAATGCCACAATCCGGAATGACCCCATGAACGAATAATATATCACTAGCCCAAATCCGGCTATCACACATAACATAAGCTCTATCGGCTTATCATACAATATATAAGCAAGTTAAGAAATCCCCTAACTTCTTACTATTCTTGTTCATATACACTCTCGTTTTAGTTTACTTAAGGCACTAACATGTCTCTTATAAAAATCCGGGACTTTAACCCAAAGTACTACGTACTTCTATTCTTTTAAAAATGACTCTTTTCATTATAAAACTTCCAAGATACTAATAACCGTAGTATCAAGTTACAATTTCTTTTCAAGACAAGTCACAATACTTTTAGAAATAAAAATTAGGCTTCTAAATCAAGTGACTCATGTCTTATAAAACCTTAGGCAATTGATGCCTTAAAATCGAATTGCCTTCCATTAAATCAAGTCATTTATCTTTCCATAAAGTCAATATAACCAACTCCCCATAAAGTCGTTATATTCACTTTATACCTTAGTCAAGTACAATTTCCTATCCAAGGGACTTATACGTTTTTAAAACGACACAAGTATCACATACTTTAAAATTCTTCAAGTCCCTTATCTTTAACAAGACTTAAGACATCTTTAATATTCTCAAAGAAGTGAGTTAATCTCCTAACTCACCCGACTTGGCATTTCATAAAACAAGTAAAGAATGTCAAAGTCTTGTACGTCTACCGTACTATATACGTGAAACTAGTCATGCTCAAAGATAGGAAAAGTTCTACATACCTTGTCGGGTCAAACCACTTGCCAAGTACAAAGTCCCGCCCGTAGTATATCAACCTATAATATTCACAATACGTCTATTAACGCCTTACTTCAAATGTAGAATATTATAAGTGTAAAGTCTCCATTTTCTACGGCAAATCGGACAGCACCTCCTTTGTTTTTACTCACTTTGCCACCTTTTTCAAGGCCGAAATACAATAACCAAACAACCCCAATTGGCTCACAACAATATAGAAGGTAGTTCAATACAAATGAATAACCAAACAGCCCCAATTGGCTCACAACAATATAGAATGTAGTTCAATACAAATGAATAACCAACTAATACAAACTACAGTCCAAATTCGGCCACCTTGAGTTCAACAAAACCAATTCTTATCCAACTTCCATTTCAATCCATATTGGTAGCATAACATGATATCAAGTCGCATTTGATTATAATAACCATAATCTTTAAGTAAGTAACATGCGACGATTTCTAAAAACGACCAATTAGTAATCCAATTTCCAAGTGGCTTGTCTAACATTTCGGATTTAGCTACAAGAAATCCATAATGCTTATAACTTCAACCTATCAACTTCATGCTAGCAACAAGTAAAGCTAACAACAATATACATATGTAATCTTGTAACACCTTTAAAAGACAAGATTATACCTTAACGATTCTTAATCCAACTCAATCCAAGTCGCTCCTTAGTAGTTTAGAGCCTCTCCAAGACACTTCAATCCGCATTGAGACCCTTAGAACAACACCAACAATTATCCTTCAAAACTCCAAACAAAACCTAGAAAGACCATTAGGTTTTCGTTTGCGACTAACCCGTAAACTACCTTTTTCCAAGATTTTTCTATTGAGATGTGTTTACAATACACCTAAGAACCTTGGTTTAAAGTGTGGAATCAAATGGACAAGAAACGAAATTTTTTCCCTTTCTTCCTTAGTGAACCCGAGACCCCTCCTAAGTGTTCTTCAAATTTGTGCAAATTTTTTCTAAGTGTTAAGTCCTCTCTTGCTACTAGTATTATATAAAGGGTCATGGAGGGTTAAGATGCATCCAAATGGTTGGCTTGGATAAACTCTTAGCAAAAATCAAGACTTATTGACCATTGACTTAGTCAAGATTGTCAAGCCACAACTTGCAAGACTTTAGTCATCCAAGACTTAAGGTAAATGACCATATTGGCCATGCCATTTCGTCCAAGGCATTGCTAAGGGGGGGTTACACGTGTCGCCCTCCCTTTCGTCACAACACTTACGTTTTCCGACAATTTCATAATTTCGATAAATTTACAAGTCTCAAATCTTAACACTTGTGAGTTCTTACTTATGTTCTTAAAACATGTCCTGCAATTACGGGGTGTAACACCTGGGACGCGATAAAGTCACATAGTGCGCCTTAAAGGTATCTTTATCACCCGTCTCTGGGACGCGATAATGTCCTATAGTGTCCGCCCATAAGTAAAGGTATCTTGCCCGGCCCGTCTGCGGGTCGATAATGTCATATAGTTCGCGCGTAAGGTATACCGCTTGCCCATCTCTCGGTCGATAATGTTATATAGTGCGCGTAAAGGTATACCGCCCGCCATCTTCGGGTCGATAATGTCATATAGTGCGCCTCGTAAAGTATCTTCGGTCGATAATGCAATGCATAGTGCGCGTGGGTATCTCGCCCATCTCTGGGTCGATAATGTCATATAAAACCCGAGAATTTAACCCAACGTACTACGCACCTCTACTCCTTTAGAAAGACTCTTTTTCAAATAAAACTTCCCAGATACTAACAACCGTAGTATCAAGTCATCTCTACCTTTCAGGACAAGTCACAATACCTTTTTAGAAATACAATTATCGGCTTCTAAATCAAGTGACTTCTTTCTTAAAAACCTTAAGCAATTGGTACCTTTAAAATAATTTGGCCTTCTTTATTTCAAATCATTTCTTGTTTATGTTACTGAAGAAAACCATTCTCTTAACCTCCCATAAAGTTATTATAACCAACTTCCCATAAAGCCGTCATACTAACTTTATGCCTTAAACTAATTCATTCTTTTTATAACCAAGAGACTTCTACTTTTTGAAACCAAGTATTATATACTTTCAAATCAATTCTCTTAACTTTCAAAAATACAGTTAGTCTCTTAACCTTTAGAACTCAAGTGACTCCTTTTATTATAAAACCTTAGGCAATTGATGCCTTAAAATCAAGTTGCCTTTTCACTAAAATCAAGTCATTTATCTTTCCATAAAGCAATTATAACCAACTCCCATAAAGTCGTTATATTCACTTTATGCCTTAGCCAAATACCATTTCCTATCCAAGGGACTTATACGTTTAAACAGAACAAGTATCACATACTTTAAAAATCTTCAAGTCCCTTAACTTAATAAAACTTAAGACATCCTTTATTCTTTCAAAGAAGTCGTAAATCTCCTAACTCACCCGACTTGGCTATTCATAAAACTAGTAAAGGATATCGAGGTGTCAGACGTCTATCGCACTACACGTGCAACTAGTCATGCTCAAAAGATAGGAAAAGTTCTATATAGAGTAAGTCACACAACTACCTCTTAACTTCTAAGAGTAGAAGGAAACATGAAATGATACCACAGGTATATTCCATACATAGAATCATGCCAAAGGAAGGAAGAGGTTCACATACCTCGCGACGATTGTCGACAAGTAGCAAAATGCTCCAAAGTACTTCAACCTTGAGCTATTCCATTCTTCAAGTAGGATACGCTATACTTAGTACTTCAACCTATAATGGCCACAATACGTCCATTAACCTCTTACTTCAAATGTAGAATATTCTTAAGTGCTAAGTCACTAAATTCTACGGAAAATCGGACAGCACTTCCTTTGTTTCTACTTACTTTGCCACCTTTTTCAAGGCCGAATACAATAACCAAACACGCCACATTTAAGGCCCAAACAATGCAATCAACAATAGGGGATTACACGCCTATTAGACGTGTAAAATTCCGCCCCACAAACGATATCAAAATTAATACAACTTACTAGGCCAATTCGGCTAACTTGAAGTACTACAACATCAATTCTTATCTAATTTCCATTTCAATCCAAGTTATTAGCCTAACATGACATCAAGTCGCAATCGATTATAACTACTATAATCTCCAAGTAATTAACATGCGACGATTCTAATAACGACCAATTTGTAATCCAACTTCACATGGCTTGCATTATACTTCAGATTCTAAGGCTACAAGCAATCCATAATACTTATAAACTTCAACCTATCAACTTCATGCTAGCAACATGTAAAGCTAACAACAACAATATATATATAATCTTGTAACACTAATAAGAGACAAGATTATACCTCAACGAATCTCAATCCAACTCCAAATCCGAAGTCGCTCCTTAGCAACTTAGAGACTCTTCAAGATACTTCAATCCGCTACTTGGGACCCTTAGAACCACACCAACAACTTTCCTTCAAACTTCCAATCCAAAACCTAGAAAGCAACTAGGTTTTCACTTTGCGACTAACCCGAAAACTATCTTTTTCCGAGATTTTTCTATTGAGATACACTTACAATATACTCATGAACCTTGGTTTAAAGTGTGGAGCTTAATGGACAAGAAACAAATTTTTTCTCTTCTTAGTGTGCTAGAACCCGAGAGCTTCACTTGTTGTTCTTCCAATTTTTTGTAATTTTTGGCTAAGTATGGAACTTGTCTCACTACTAGTAGTATTATATAGGACGGGCGGTCAAGATGTACAATTGGGTGGCTAGGATGAGGTCTTAACAAATATCAAGACTAATGTGGACCCATTGACTTGGTCAATATTGTCAAGCTCTCTACATTGCAAGACTTGTCATCTAAGAATATGGTCAATGACCATCTTGGCCATTCCTAAAATCGTCCAAGGCAATTCTAAGGGGGGGTGACACGTGTCGCCCTCCCATTCGTCACAATAATTTGTTTTCCGACAATTCCATAATTCCGATAAATTTTTACAAGTCTCAAATCTTGACACTTATGAGTTCTTACGTACGTTCTTAAAACATGTCCTATAAATACGGGGTGTAACACAACTCCTCTTCAAGATCCAACTCCAAAAAGTGAAGAACACTTAGGCTCAACTATGGCAAGTTTCGGCCAAGGTGTATTTCTAAGGCTAGGGGTGTGAAATCTTTTCCAACTCTTGGTACACAATCTTCCTAACACCCTAAGGAAGAACACTTATAAGTTTAAGGATTTTTGGACAACTTTTGCTCAAGAAATCAAGGCAAAGCCGAGAGCAACTAGGGAAGGGGAAGGAGTATTTTTGTCTTGGAAATTATCTCAAGTGTGGATGAAGAAGTCTTGCTATCAAGGGGGGTATTTATAGAGAAATCAAGGGCCAAGATCAAGGCAAGTGTGTGGTGAGATTGGGGTACAAGTGTGTGTGGGTCCCACCCTCCAAATGGCTACACAAAACACAAGACAAGTGGCTTGCCACTTGTAAGGCCATTTCGGCCACAAGACACATGGCACCACATTTCGGCTACAAGCCACCTAGGGGGTGACACGTGTCGCCCTCCTACTCGTCCAAAATATTTCATCGCCCGAAAATATCCAAAATATCAAAAATCTCGAAAACAAAGTGGGCCCCACAAAATCGTAAATTTCTCCCGTGGGCCCCACGTGACCAATTCCGGAAATAAAATTCCATAATTCTAATATAATCCAAGAAGTCCAAATACCAAATCTGGGAATCCAATTCCCATTAACGAACCTTTTTCCTTCACAAAATCCGGAAACTTTTCCGTCGAAAAATCACATCTTTCTTCCTTTCCAATATTACTGTCGTATTCTCGCACGTACGTCCTCACATACATACCCTGGAACTACGGGGTGTAACATTCTTCTCCCCTTATAAACATTCGTCCCGAATGTTCCTTCTAAGTCTCCAAACATACATGCGCCGGTATAGTCTTCACTACTATACTTACGAAACCAATCATGCCATCAATGGCCATAGTATAACATACGCGCAAAACTCAAATCCAAGCCATCGAGGAATCACCTCTAACATCAAAAAAGGTTCCCACCCAAGGTCTAAAGGATACTCCCCTCGCATCTTCACTTTACAAAAGAAATGGTCACTTCCGATCTCTTAACACATGTTCGCTTCCTTTATTACTCGTCGTACCCTTCTCGTACACCTGAACTCTCTATAGTACACGTACCATACTCCAGTCATCGCTTCAGTTCCCAAAACTTTGGAGTCACTACCTCCAAACTTGGTCATCTCACTAGCTTCAATTTCCTCTAAGGCCATTCCCGGCCTTCACGATCCGATTCTGGTCGAACGCATCCACGAACCCGTACGATGGTTACCTAAACCTGGGCCTAGCACCCTCGAGACCCTACCACCTAGCGGGACCACCTCGAACTGTCCCGACCTTATTCCGGGCGACGGGTTGACCCGCAATATGGCCTCAACCCGACCCACTGTCGAGCCAAACTCTCTCGTTTCCCGATCCGGAACAATCTTACTAATTTATGTCATGAAAGCTACCACTTCCGTCTCACACTACCCATGGAACTATCCCACTAATACACCCTATGTATATAATGCACTCCGACAAAGATCACCCGCAAAATCTTTTACTCAAGACGGCCTTACATCTAAGGTCTCAACGTGTAATATTCTAAGGCTCACACCTTCCATGTCCCCATACTTACCTTTTCAACTACCCATGTTTTCTAATTCACACTTAACACAATGCTATCCGTACATAGCACTCCACATGTATCTATCATAACAACATAAACAAGTCTCTTGGGGCTAAAGATATCTCTCAGTAACTCATCGCTTACTTTCCTTTGTCGCTCTAATCATAATCACGCCTGCAGGCGCTTATATAGGCGATGAACCACCACCGATCCCGAAGGCCGAGTCTCTACATCTGTATACTCTAGTCGGACAAACTCTCACCAAATGGCTCGCTGGCCGCAAAGCATAACAATCTCCCAAACTAGTACGACACTCGAGGATCATCCGCCTCTCATCCATAGAACTCGCGATCGCAACTCAAGAAATCCCGAAGTCTCAGACTATTGGATCAAGGGTGAATCATCGTGCTGCCAACCACCGGCTCGTCGTCCTCATTCCCACACGCTTAGCTAGTAATGGCGGGCCTCTCCTTGAACTCATATCCTCGGCCCTGGCCGTGGAACTGAGGCTCAGTATCGTGGCCTCGAGAAATCGCCGCTCTAAAACTCTCGGCTAAGCGGCGTCATAAAACTCGTGCCTCAAGTACTATCTCGTAATGACCGGGCTGTGCTCGTAACCTCTGTGTTCTACTCGTAGCTCCTCTTCGCCTTGCCTATCGGGCCACAGTTTCAAGGAAGCATATCTGGTACATACGAATACGTCCAGGAGTCCAATTTATAACACACTCTAAGGCACGATCTCGAGTGAGAAGAATAGAAACCAATCCTAGATATCCATAGCCTCACGATTATAGGTGTGGTGCACAACACTGGATAATCAAGACTTACTAGATACGGTCTATAGACACTTTCCGAGGATTAAGCGCTTCGATACCACTTTTGTCACGACCGATCTCACACGCCCGTTCACGGCCCGTGGTCGTGCCTACCCGACACCCAAGTAGTCATACATCGAGTAATCACGAACATAAAAACAATACATGAAACAAAATGTGAAATGAGACACATTTTACCTGAGAGAAAATCGCCTTCCCATATATATAAATAATTACAAAGTTGAACAGTTTAATCCTTACAACCTCGCCACACATTGCTCTGCACTCTAAGATTTATACAACTATGACGGACAGGCCCCGCCATACCCCAAGGTACAAGAACCTGCACTCGTGGTAGCATACCAAAAGATAAGCCTCCAAGGAACGGAGCTCCCAACACACCGAACTTTGATCCTATGGCGGATCTACAACCGATGTATTTCTACCGCCAGATGAACGCACTCAAGGAGGTCGGATAACAGTACAGTATGTGAAACTAAAAGATCAGAATGAAATCATAATAGTCTATATAAAGCGAGACATGCATGATAACCAAACTACGCTTCACAACATAAAAGTAGTCATGTCGAGTCGGACTCACGCCTCAAGTCATCCTCACGCGTGGAACTCCTTCCTCACCGCCAGGTACAAATCGTGTGAAATCGTGTCGGCCCATCCCATGGGACTCGGTAGAGAATCATGTGGAATACGTGTCCCGGCCCATCCCATGGGACTCGGTAGAATCGGATGAAATCGTGTCCCACCATCTCGGGACTCGGTGAATAATCGGATGGAATCGTGTCCGCCATCTCGTGGGACTCGGTGAAGAATCGCTCATAACAAATCATCGGCCCTCCATCGAGAGATGCGGTGGTATAGAAATACGATTTGCACAACAAGGCTATCAAACACAAACATAGGCAAGTTACACATAACTCAAGGTACTTTCATTTTATGTCAAAGTCCGGGTTTTAACCCTAAAGTACTACGTACGTAAAATTCCTTTTAAGAGATCCATTCCTTTTATAAAAGTCACCCGATACCCTTAGTATAAAAATAGAGTGACTTACATCTTTTTAAGTAAACCAAAACAACTTCCATACTTTCTTTTTTTTAAAACCAAATTAAGGCAATACCATGCCTTCTTTTTGGACCAAAACACTTCTCTTTTTCAAAGTCAAGTTACCACATTAAAACCAATGATAAAACCTTTCTTTTGTTCTCATAAAGTCGTTATAACTAACTTCCCATAAGGCTGTTATAACACTTTATGTTTTAAACTAATTTAAGACAAAACAATGCCTTTCTTTTCCTTAAAGTTCCAGTTTGCCTAATGTCACGACCCAAACCCGGGCCCGTGACTGGTGCCTTACCCCGGGCACCCTAGTGATACAACATCAGAGTAATCAGCGGAACATAAAACAATAACATGAAACCAATGCAATAAGACAGTGAAATAAGAAGACAGGCTAACCCAAAAACGGTTACCTTCATAATATATAACAATTTGAATAGCTACATCCCTTTCTACAACTCGCCACACAAGATTTCATGCACTTAAGAATGATACGACAACAATGGCGGGACAGGCCCCGCCAAACCTCGAATGTAAACACCTACTACGGCGGACTATACCACCGATAAGCCTCCGAGAAACGGAGCTTCCCAAACGCCGAATCGTGACCGAGAGCTAGGATCAACGATCGGTGTACCTCAACTCGGCATGAACGCACTTCGGGCGAGGTCAAGACAACAGTACCAAGTATGTGAAACTGAAAATACTGAATGAAATCATAATATTCTATAAAGCAGGAGACATGTATGATAACCAAACTACAATTTACAATTAAATAGCATATGTCAAGTCGTGACTCACGCCTCAAAGTCATCACTCAAATATAACTATGGGTCTCAAGCCCATAACATCAATCATGCCCGTGGAATACCTTTCCTCACCGCCAGCTTTATGATATAAAAGCACCAAGAAATACACATGAACACGGGTCCCACCTGTGTCCTAATAAAACATGCAGTGGTATGAAGGCATAACCGACTACTAACACCTACAAGACTAACAGTGGTCATAAAGCAGATCATGATATTTGTCTAGGCATCACATGATCAAAGCCGGTCACTCGCGCAGATCGGATGCTGGCCTAGCCTCGAACTCCGCTCCGCATAGGCCAACCTCATGGGCTGCGCATGAGGTATTCCTCGCATCGAGGGTAGCTACTCCCGTATCGCCTGGACTCGCAGTCCGCACGCCACGCGAACCGCGTGACCACAAGGCGGCCGCAAACTAACACGGAACTCCGTAGTTCCGCATGGATCCCGGACCCGCATGAGGTATTCTCGAATCATGGTCCTGCATCGCCGAAGTCTACCCCGCGTCGGAGGCGACAACCTCCGGAAACAAGTCAAGGTGAGTGGTACAATACCAACATAACTACCGAGAGTCAAACAACTTTAAACAATGGAGGAAACCCCTTTTCACTAACATCACAAGATACTATCACACGTAGCATCCTAGCATGTTTACTTAACAAATCAACAAGAAAGTATTACAAGGCAATCACAAAGCAACATAATCAAGTTATATACACAAGGTACTTTCTACTATATGATTAACAAGATCGGGTTTTTATCCCCAAAGTACTTCATACATTAACTCTTTAAAAGATACGTTACTTTCACAAAAACCACACAATACCCGTAGTATATGAAAATAGAGTGATTATCTTTTGAAGTAAATCAAAACACTTACCCTTGTAAAATCAAGTAACAACATTATTTTCCAAACGTCCAAGTTTGCCTAATTTCAAATGTTCACGCTTCTTATTTTAGAAAGGTTTAGTAGTTCATAGTCTTATTCATTTAAGAATATAATTCTCTTTTAAACCATCCGAGAAACATAAGCCTTATATGTGAGTAGGATATTCTTGTTTATAACAATATTATTACAAAGAATGCGTGATCTAGAAATATCATTTTGTCTCATCTTAGCTTCATGCGGATGGAAGTTTCTCTTGGTTTTAATAATACTTAATCACAAAACATTTCCTTTTATTAACGCTGCAGTGGTTTGTCGATACACATTACGATTTCCAACTCAAGAAACATTCTTAAGCCGTTATACCTAACTTCCCATAAAGCTAGTATAACTCTTAAGTTTTCAAAACTAAGTATTACTCTTCTTTCAAAATGATTCAAAAATCTTTTGAACTACTTCAAGTTCTTTATTATCACATAACCACCGATTATAGCTCAAATCGATTACCTTTTAAAACCATAAGTATTTTCTACATACATAAAGTCATATAACCAACTTCCCATAAAGCCGTTATAACACTTTATGTTTTAGACCAATCAAATACATTTAACACACGTATCGCTCACCGTACTACATAGTTACACACATATCATGCTAGAAGAGATAGGAAGAGGTTCACATACCTCGCGACGATTATCGACTAATAGCAAACGCTCCAAGTACCTCAAACCGCGGCCACTCCTTAAGCCAAGTAGATCGCGCCACGCATAGTACTTCCACCTATAAGGCCACAAGGCGCTTATTAACATTTAGGTCTCTTCAGAGAACATTCTACGTAAAATTCGGCGACTTCTCCCCGCAACAGCGTAAATCTCCTCCTCTATCGGCCGCTACCAAGCCAACCCGGGGGTTATACGCCTAATCCGACGTGCACAATTCTACCTCGCGTAAAAGCTACACAAGTTTATCAGAATACCCTATGTAATTACATTCAAGATTTTCTTTCAAAAGTTTCTTATTATTCAGCTTAAGTCAAAAGACATTGCCGATAACTACGTTCAGTTCTATATATAGTATACTTCAACTATATATTCTAACAACATGTAATTTCCAATTACAATAGGGGGACAAGATAATTACCTCGATAAGCCCGTAATTATCCAAGTATAAAGTCGATCCTGGGCAACGTTTAGCTCCAACTCCGTGCGCTCCAACCCGCTCCAAACCACCCTTAGAAGTTCTAACCAACTTCTACTTAATACTCCAACTAACTATGGAGATTTTCCTTAGGGTTTCGGTTTTGTGACTGAAGGGAAGTATAATAGTATTTCTGGGCTTTTCGTATAAGTATAACCTTGGAATACTACAAGGTATAAGGGCCAAGGTATTTTGGGTATAGTAACAATACTTTTGAGAGTATTTCTACCAAGGTGGGGGTGTATTATACGAGACAACACCACAAGGGGTGTATACCCGCCAACCCCACTGGAGGGGGTACTTCGCCATGGGAGGGCTCTCGCCAAGCGGCCTCACCATGGGAGGGGTGTTGGACGAACACCACAAGAGAGAGGGAAGGGATTTTAGACTTAGCACAATTTTGGATGAAGAAGTTCATCAAAGGGGAGGGGTATTTATAGGTCAAGCCATGGCTAACCAATGGCCAAGATCAAGCCAAGTGTGGTGCAAGTGTAGGGCCAAGATCATGCCAAGTGCACCTTATCCATCTACCACAAAATATCCTACCTACTACTTGACAAAATGTCAAGGAATTCGTCCCCCTTTACCGCCCCACACTCCACCAATGAGAGGTGCCAAGTGGCGCCTCTTGTTGGTCCAACACGCTTCGTCTCTAAAAATCCGCAAAATTAAAAATGACATAGCCGAATTTACCCTACGCGAGTTGTAAAACGTTTCGTCGAAAAACGACTCTAACCGGGTGTTGTGCACAAAAATAATTTCGGCCAAGCACTTTAAGGCACAAACTTTTCTACGTACGTCCTTACGTACATACTCTGGAAATACGGGGTATAACACCTAATTTCAATTACTCAAGTCTCTTTATTTTAGAAAGGTTTCATAGTTCAATGTCTTAATCTCTTTTAAAACAATTGAGTAACATATGCCATATGTGTGAGCAGTTTTATTCTTGTTTATAACCATCTTAATAAAGCAGTCATGATCTAGAAAATGTAATATCATTTTGTCTCATCTTAGCTTCTATGCAGATGGAGGTTTCTACTGGTTTTAATAATACTTCATTATTCAATACATTTTCCTTTATCAACGCTGCAGTTGGTTTGTCGATACTCATTCCGATTTCAAATCAAGAAACATTTCTCCTTTTAAAAACCAAGTACTCATTACTCACGAATGAGGTTTCACACAAAATTCATATAAATTCATTTAAGTCAAGTCTCTTATCTTTTAAGATCAAATATCTTAACTTCTAAGATCAGTAAACCATTCTCTTTATCTCTCTTAAGACGTTATACCTAACTTCCCATAAAGCTAGTATAACTCTTATGTTTTCAAAACCAAGTATTACTCTTCTTTCAAAAAGGTTTCTTAATCTTTTGAAATACTTCAAGATTCTTTATTATTCAGGCTTAAGTCAAAAGACATTGCCGTACAACTATATTCAGTTAGCACACGTACGTCTACCATATTATATATACATATTATTCAGGCTTAAGTCAAAAGACATTGTGCACAACTATATTCGATTAGCACACGACGTCTACCATATTATATATACATATTATTCAGCTTAAGTCAAAAGACATTGCCACACGTCGTCTACCGTACTATATGTATTCTTTTAAAATACTTCATGCTCAAGAGTATAGGAAGAATCACATACCGCGACGATTATCGACTATAAGCAAAACGCTCCACGGCTATAACCGCTAGCCTTGTCCACCTTCCAAGTAGTTCATGCTACTCGCGAACATTCAACCAATAAAGGTTATCGATCTACTGTAAATACGAGTCTATGTAAATCTGCTTTAATCTTACTTATATTCTTCCGATGTGATTTCAAGACAAGTCTTTTCGTAATATCCTTCCATTACGCTTTAATTCTCTTATGAATCTTATATTCATTTCTAAACAACTACGTATGTAATTCCCAATTACAATAGAAGGGATAGTATTTACCTCGATGAGCCCAACATTATCCAAGTTTAAAGTCGATCCGAGCAACGCTTAGCTCCTAACTGCGCTCCAACCCGCTCCAAACAACCCTTAGAAGTTCTAACCAACTTCTACTCAAATACTTCAACCATCAAATGAAGATTTCCTTAGGGTTTCGTTTTGTAGTGAGGAAGTATAATAGTATTTCCTGCTCTACGATAGAGGTAACTTTGGAAAGTACTACAAGGTATATGGGCTAAAGTATTTGGGCATTATAACAATACTTGGAGTATTTCTACACCACAAAGGGGGTATTATACGAAAATAACAAGGCAAAGGGGGTTTGCCTCGGCTAGGCTCACAAGGGGAGGAGTTTGGCTAAGGTTTTCTCGAGGTTGGGCGAGAACCACAAGAAGGGGAGGATTTCAAGACTTGGAACAATTTTTGGATGAAGAAGTTCATCACTAAGGGGGGGTATTTATAGGTCAAGCAATGGCCAACCAATGGCCAAGATCCATCCAAGTGTTAGGCAAGTGTAGGGCTAGGATTAAGCCAAGTGCACCTTATCCATCTACCACACCAACTTGCACAAATATCCTACCAACTCCCCTTGACCTTTCGTCCATGCCCAAAACGTGCTCCAATTAGAGGGTGACAAGTGTCGCCCTCTCGTTGGTCCAAAATGTTTCGTCTCTCGGAAAAATCCGCAAAAATTAGAAATGACATAGCCGGAATTTTCCCTTCGCAAGTCTAGTAAAACGTTTCGTCGAAAAACGATTCTTTTTGGCACTTGTGCCCAAATTTCGAAACTTGCCAAATCTTTAAGGCTCAAATTTTTATACGTACGCCCTTACGTACATACTCTGGAAATACGGGGTATAACATTCTCCCCTCCTTAGAAACATTCGTCCCGAATGTTCCTTCTCAAGACGGACAACGATGAAGTTCTTCTTAACAAGTTGCCAATGCCACACCTGGCCACAAAATAACACACGTTCTCTTCCTTCCTTACTTGTTGTACCCTTCTCGAACACTTGAGCTCTTTTAGTATACGTACCACACTTTAGTCATCGCTTTAGTTTCCAAAACTTTGGAGTCACCACCTCCGAACTTGGTCATCTTACTAGCCTCAATCTCCCTTAAGGCCATTCCCGGCCTTCACGATCCGCTTCTGGTCGATCATATCCACGAACTCATACGATGGTCATCTAAACTTGGGCCTAGCACCCTCGTGACCCTACCACCTGGCGGGACCACCCAGAGCTGACCCCACCTCGAAACAGGCCGCGGGTTAGCCCGCAACATGGCCCCAACCCGACCCACTTAACGCATCAAGCTCTTGTTCCCCGATCCTAACAATCTTACCTATCTGGTCATGAAAGCTACCACTTCCATTTTACACTACCCAAAGAAATTTCCACAATTTCTCCACGTATACTTATACATTCTGACAAAGATCACCCGCAAAGTCTTGTACTCAAGACGGCCTTACATCTAAGGTCTCAACTGTAATATTCTAAGGTTCACACTTTCCATGCTCCCATACATCCTTTCAACTAACCATGCTTTCTAACCACAATATACCCAAAGCTATCTGTACAAAGTATTCAACAAATAATCATCGTATCACGCATGCAAAAACTCTAGAGGTTAAGGATATACTGTATCAAGCTACTTTACTTTCCGCCCGTCGCTCAACCATAATCACGCTTCTGCGGCATAGCTATAGAAAGGCGATGAACACCTTGCGGCCGGTGGTGAGTCATTCCGCTGCATCCTTCCTATTAGGGCGGTTTCGTCCACATGGCCACACAGCGTAGGGAAAAACAAGCACCGATAAAAACGACATTCCCGGGATGGCGTCGCCCACGATGCACTGCGAGAAAACTCGAACCGGCTAGAACCGTATATCGTAGAACGAAGCCACGGAGCCACGACCGACTCGAATACCCGAGCATACGAAGGCGCGGAGGACCACTCTGCACTGACGGAGGTACATAACTAGTCTGCTGCTTGGCGGCGCCTCGAAAGTTACCAAAGGACCTCGCTGCAGCCTCTTCTGCGATCCTGGTCATTCCGCTGACCTCTCGCGCCTCGCGTCGGTCGTGAGCTTGCGTGCGGGCAATGTCCATGCGATCAAGAGCTACACCCGTACAAGTCTGCCAAGTAATCATCTAGCCGGTGGCGTAGCGGTGTACTCATCCTCCATATCGGCTACTCTGGCGGGAACATACCGAGCTAACGAGTTGAACTCACATTGTACTCTCTAACCGGCGCCGCCTGCCTCAGCGTCAAAAATCACCGGCCCGAGCCCTCCTCATTTGTGGGGGCAAGAAATGTGCAAGAAAAGCCCTTGAGAACTCGTCCCAAGCGGTGAAGTGCATGATCTCCCGGACAGCTCCTACGAATCAAACCGATCGGCTGCAGATCACGCGGTGATCACGAACCAATACCACCGACTCGCCTCTGAGACTCTAATCACTCTCATGATCCGTGCTTCGGATAAACTCGAGGTCATCCTCGGCTCGATCCATAGAACACCGCGGGCTCTGACTCGAGAAAGTCCGTAGTCTCAAATGCGCTCGGGGTGAACTACGGGTGCTCTGGGCCCAGGCTGTTGTATCCGACCTCTCATATCTGCCACGACCACGGCGATGGCGTCCATCTCGCTTGTACCCGTCATCTGCTCCGGTGTGGGGTGGAGGCTCGTGTCTTGTAGTCTCGGCAGCCCATCGCTGCGGCTCTAAACTCGCTGCCCGGCGGCGTCGCAAACTTCGCCGTCGAGCACTATCTCGGTAACGACGGGCCTCTGCCGGTAACTCTCGTGCTCTACTCCTCGGCTCTCGCCTTGCCCATACGGGCGGGTTGCCTACGCGGAGGCATAATCGGTAAAGGAAGGAATACGTCGGAGGGTCCAACTTATCACACGGCTTTAAGGCACGATCTCGTAATGAGAAGAATGAAACCAATCCTAAATGTCCTATAGCCTCACGATTATAGATGTGGTGCCTGACACCGATAATCAAGACTACTACTAGACACCTGCATAGACACTTTCCGAGGATTAATCGCTCGATACCACTTTTGTCACGAATTCGCTCGGGCGTGGATCGTGCCTTACCCGGGCACCCAAGTAGTCATACATCAGAGTAATCAGCGGAACATAAAAACAATACATGAAACAAAATGTGAAATGAGACACATTTTACCTGAGAGAAAATCGTCTTCCGGCATATATATAAATAATTACAAAGTTGAACAGTTTAATCCTTACAACCCTGCCCACAACAGTGCTACAGACCTCTAAGATTTATACAACAACTATGACGGACGGGGCCCGCCATACCACGAAGGTACAAGAACCTGCTGCACTGTGGTAACATACCAAAAGATAAGCCTCCGAAGGAACGGAGCTCCCCAACACGCTGAACTTTGATCCTATGAGAGAGGATCTATAACCGATGTACTTCTACCTGCGGCATGAACGCAGCCCCCCGAAGGAGGTCAGTACAACAGGTACCAAGTATGTGAAATTGTAAAAGACTGTAATGAAATCATAATAGTCTATATAAAGCAGGAGACATGCATGATAACCAAACTACAGTTCACAACATAAGAGTAGTCATGTCAAGTGAGGGACTCACGCCCTCAAGTCATCCCTCATGCCGTGGAACTCCTTCCTCACTGCCTGCAGTCTAGGTACAAATCGTGTGAAATACGTGTCCCGGCCCATCCCATGGGACTCGGTAAAGAATCATGTGGAATACGTGTCCCGGCCCATCCCATGGGACTCGGTAGAAAATCAGATGAAATACGTGTCCCGGCCCATCTCGTGGGACTCGGTGAATAATCAGATGGAATACGTGTCCCGGCCCATCTCGTGGGACTCGGTGAAGAATAGTTCATAACAAATCAGTCGGCCCTCCATCGAGAGATGCGGTGGTATAGAAATACAGTATTTGCACAACAAGGCTATCAAACACAAACATAGGCAAGTTACACATAACTCAAGGTACTTTCATTTTATGTCAAAGTCCGGGTTTTAACCCTAAAGTACTACGTACGTAAAATTCCTTTTAAGAGATCCATTCCTTTTATAAAAGTCACCCGATACCCTTAGTATAAAAATAGAGTGACTTACATCTTTTTAAGTAAACCAAAACAACTTCCATACTTTCTTTTTTTTTAAACCAAATTAAGGCAATACCATGTCTTCTTTTTGGACCAAAACACTTCTCTTTTTCAAAGTCAAGTTACCACATTAAAACCAATGATAAAACCCTTCTTTTGTTCTCATAAAGTCGTTATAACTAACTTCCCATAAGGCTGTTATAACACTTTATGTTTTAAACCAATTTAAGACAAAACAATGCCTTTCTTTTCCTTAAAGTTCCAGTTTGCCTAATTTCAATTACTCAAGTCTCTTTATTTTAGAAAGGTTTCATAGTTCAATGTCTTAATCTCTTTTAAAACAATTGAGTAACATATGCCATATGTGTGAGCAGTTTTATTCTTGTTTATAACCATCTTAATAAAGCAGCCATGATCTAGAAAATGTAATATCATTTTGTCTCATCTTAGCTTTTATGCAGATGGAGGTTTCTACTGGTTTTAATAATACTTCATTATTCAATACATTTTCCTTTATCAACGCTGCAGTGGTTTGTCGATACTCATTCTGATTTCCGAAATCAGTAAAACATTTCTCCTTTTAAAAACCAAGTACTCATTACTCACGAATGAGGTTTCACACAAAATTCATATAAATTCATTTAAGTCAAGTCTCTTATCTTTTAAGATCAAGTATCTTAACTTCTAAGATCAGTAAACCATTCTCTTTATCTCTCTTAAGACGTTATACCTAACTTCCCATAAAGCTAGTATAACTCTTATGTTTTCAAAACCAAGTATTACTCTTCTTTCAAAAAGGTTTCTTAATCTTTTGAAATACTTCAAGATTCTTTATTATTCAGGCTTAAGTCAAAAGACATTGCCGTACAACTATATTCAGTTAGCACACGTACGTCTACCATATTATATATACATATTATTCAGGCTTAAGTCAAAAGACATTGCCGTACAACTATATTCAGTTAGCACACGTACGTCTACCATATTATATATACATATTATTCAGGCTTAAGTCAAAAGACATTGCCACACGTACGTCTACCGTACTATATGTATTCTTTTAAAATACTTCATGCTCAAGAGTATAGGAAGAATCACATACCTCGCGACGATTATCGAGTATAAGCAAAACGCTCCACGGCTATAACCCGGCTAGCCTTGTCCACCTTCCAAGTAGTTCATGCTACTCGCAGAACATTCAACCAATAAAGGTTATCAGTCTACTGTAAATACAGTCCTATGTAAGTACAGTTTAATCTTCTACTTATATTCTTCTGATGTGATTTCAGTACAAGTCTTTTCTGTAATATCCTTCCATTACAGTTTAATTCTCTTCTATGAATCTTATATTCATTTCTAAACAACTACAGTATGTAATTCCCAATTACAATAGAAGGACAGTAGTATTTACCTCGATGAGCCCAACATTATCCAAGTTTAAAGTCGATCCTGAGCAACGTTTAGCTCCTAATCTGTGCGCTCCAACCCGCTCCAAACAACCCTTAGAAGTTCTAACCAACTTCTACTCAAATACTTCAACCATCAATGAAGATTTCCTTAGGGTTTCGTTTTTGTGACTGAGGGAAGTATAATAGTATTTCCGGGCTCTACGTATAGAGGTAACTTTGGAAAGTACTACAAGGTATATGGGCTAAAGTATTTGGGCATTATAACAATACTTGGAGAGTATTTCTACACCACAAAGGGGGGGTATTATACGAAAATAACAAGGCAAAGTGGGGTTTGCCGCGGCTAGGCTCACAAGGGGGAGGAGTTTCGGCTAAGGTTTTCTCCAGGTTGGACGAGAACCACAAGAAGGGGAGGATTTCAAGACTTGGAACAATTTTTGGATGAAGAAGTTCATCACTAAGGGGTATTTATAGGTCAAGCAATGGCCAACCAATGGCCAAGATCCATCCAAGTGTTAGGCAAGTGTAGGGCTAGGATTAAGCCAAGTGCACCTTATCCATCTACCACACCAACTTGCACAAATATCCTACCAACTCCCCTTGACCCCTTTCGTCCATGCCGCCCAAAACGTGCTCCAATTAGAGGGTGACAAGTGTCGCCCTCTCGTTGGTCCAAAATGTTTCGTCTCTCGGAAAAATCCGCAAAAATTAGAAATGACATAGCCGGAATTTTCCCTTCGCAAGTCTAGTAAAACGTTTCGTCGAAAAACGATTCTTTTTGGCACTTGTGCCCAAATTTCGAAACTTGCCAAATCTTTAAGGCTCAAATTTTTATACGTACGCCCTTACGTACATACTCTGGAAATACGGGGTATAACACGATCTCGGGCCCGCGACTGGTGCCTTACCCCGGGCACCCTAGTGATACAACATCAGAGAAAATCAGCGGAAATAAAAACTTAAATAGGAAACAAGTTACAACATAAGAAAACAGGCTAACCAAAACCGGTCACCTTCATGTATATACATATAACCGAACAGTTAAAATCCTTTACAACCCTGCCCACAACAGTACTACAGACCTCTAAGAATGTAACAACAACTATGACGGGACAGGGCCCCGCCATACCCCTGGATGTACAAGTACCTACAATGACAGGGGACTATACCAAAAGATAAGCCTCCGGAGAAACGGAGCTTCCCAAACGTTGAACTGCGATCCTATGAGCGAGGATCAACAACTGGTGTACCTCTACCTGCGGCATGAACGCAGCCCCCCGAAGGAGGTCGGCATAACAATTGCAGTATGTGAAATCGAAAATCACGTAATGAAATCACATTTCATCTTTTTATAAAACCATTTCGCAATAAGTAAACAGTTATGTCAAGTAAGGGACGCATGTCCTCAAAATCATCACTCACACATAACTATGGGTCTCACGCCCACAATATCAATCATGCCCGTGGAACTCATTCCTCACTGCCGGCAGTACATGATGTAAAACAACACCCATATGTGAACCTGAACACTAGATCTGCTGCGTCGTCAAACCGACGGGCCAGTAGAATAGCCAACTACCAGTCCAAAAGCTAGTCATAAAATTTCACGGGCAAAGTACGGAAGCCAACTACCAGTACAAAAGCTAGCCACGCAACTGGCCGAGGCAAGTATCTTAAGCTAACGTACCCTAGCCTACCGTCTCACGAGATATGACTGAGGCAAGTATCTTAAGCTATCTACCAGAGCCTGCCGATACACGAGAAATGACCAGGACAAGTATCTAAAGTGTGCCTGTAACCACATGTACAAATCAAGCCCGTGATCGCTCGTCACCGCGGCAAGCTTCATGGATTAGCGGTCCATGGACTAATAACAAAATCCTCACAATGACCGCATGCCCCGGCATCTTACCTCGGTATAAGCATGGCCATGAAACCATCCTACTGGACGCATACCCGTGGACCATCCATCGTGTCAGTATGTCCAAAGGAAATAACAAGATAATACTCAAAGTGGACGCATACCCGTGGACCATCCAACGTGTCAGTATGTCCAAAAGAAATAACAAGATAATACTCAAAGTGGACGCATACCCGTTGTCACGACCCGAACCCGGGCCCGTGACTGGTGCCTTACTCCGGGCACCCAAGTAGACATACATCAGAGTAATCAGCGGAACATAAAACAAGACATGAAATAACAAGAAGTGTAAAACAGTAATCTGAGAAAACTTGCCCTTCTAAGATATATATAAAACAACTTAAAACCAACGATTACATCCCATTACAACTCGCCACAAATAAGATTTCTGCACCTCTAAGAATGATATGACAACAATGGCGGGACAGGGCCCCGCCATACACCTGAATGTAAGCACCTACAACAACAGGGGACTATACCAAGATAAGCCTCCGGAGAAACGGAGCTTCCCAAACGCCGAATCAGGACTCGTTATACCCCGTATTTCCAGAGTATATACGTAGGGCGACGCGTCACGACAATTTGAGACTTAAAGTTTGGCATAGGTTCGAAATTTTGTACAACACCCGGTTAGAGTCGTGTTTCGACGTAAACGCTTTACAAAGCTGCGAAGGAAAATTCGGCTATGTCCTTTTTAATTTTTGCGGATTTTTCCGAGAGACGAAATGTTTTGACCAACGAGAGGTGACACTTGTCACCTCAGTGGACGCCTAAAGTGGGCGGTTTGGCCTTGGACGAATGGCCTTGATTTGGGGCTTGTTTTGTGCCTTGTTTTGTGGAGTGTTTTGTGGAGTAGGGTTAGGGTGCACTTGGCTTGATCTTGGCCTTACACTTGCCTTGCACATGGCTTGATCTTGGCCATTGGTTGGCCTTTGGTTCACCTATAAATACCCCCCTAAGCTTGAAGACTTCTTCATCCAAAATCTTCCAAGTCTTGAGTCCCTCTCCCTCCCTTTGAGTGTAGTTCTCGTCCTAGCCTTGTTACGCCCCGTAGATTCAAGGAGTTAGATAAGAACATACCAAGAAATTTAAGATGTGAAAAGTTGATAGATAAGTTGACAACATGTGTTGGACGGATTTTGAGTTTACCTTGGAGTGTTGTACCCCAGTTGTTAAGAATTTCGAGGTGTTTAAAAGGCCTAATGTGTAGTCCGTTAAATCTATATCCCAACGCAACAAACCGTTTGTCGATAGGACATCGGAGTCAAAAGTTATGGAAGTTTCAAGTTTGGCGCAGTGCAGCGAGCGAGCTGATTCGTGGTACAGCATCGCGCGCCGGACGCGGTCGCGCGCACGGTTGTTCTGGGGTCGCAGGGTTGCAGCGCGCGAAATGCAGTGGTCGCGGCGCGGCACGCGGAAGATTTATTTTGAAGTGGAAGCGCCATGCGCCGCGCGCCGAGGCTGGCCGCGCCGAGGCGGATTTTTGCAGCAAGTGATGAAAAACAGGGATATTTCGTTTATAACCTATGGGAGGTGACAAGTGTCCTCCCATCCTTTTATCGCAGTGGTCCTATTTGAGGGCCAAGTCTTGGAAGACTTGGCCATTCCATTTCATTTCATTTCCAAACCCTCCTAAGAAAAACCCTCTCCCTTCTCTCTAGTTTTTGGGAGAAAACCTAGCGTTAGAGGAGATTGTTGGAGCGGCGGCAAGAAGAAAAAGTGTGGGTAAACTTGTGGGTAACACTGGTGGGCGATTTTTGACGGAAAGAGGTGGAAGAAAAAGGGGCTTTTGTGGGCTATTCCTTAAGGTAAAAGTTTCCCCTTTCTCTTGGTTATGAGCCTAAGGCTGTTTTATTTTAGTAGTATAGATGTGAGCCTGAGGCTGTTTTATTGTAGTAGTATAGAGTTGAGCCTGAGGCTGTTTTATATTGTATAGATTTGGATCTTGTTGTCTTGTTAAAAAAAAACTGAAATGGGCATGTTAGCCTTAAGATTGTAACTTCAATTGGATTTCTAATTGGGTCGTCGCATGTTGTAAAGGGAGATTGTAATTGTTGAAGATGTCTAAGGCAAGATATCATGTTAGACCTAAGAACTTGGATTGGAAAGATTTGAAGGGGGTTTAAGGTTGGTCTATTTTGTATTACTGTGGGGCGTTTGGTTATTGAATTCGACCTTAGCAAAGGTGGCAAGTTAGTAGAAACAAAGGAAGTGTCGTCCAAATTGTCGTAGAATTTAGGGACTTTGCACCTAGTTTATTCTACGTTCGAAGCTAGAGATTGATAGACGTTTTATGATCCTTATAGGATTGAAGTACTACGTGTAGCATATTCCTCTTAAGGGAGATAGTACTGTGGAGCATTTTGCTTATTGTCGACAACCGTCGCAAGGTATGTGATTCTTCCTATCCTCTTCAGCATGACTATTTGTGAAATATATAGTGCGGTAGACGCACGTGTGTTAAAGGAATTAAATTTCCCTTTTGTGCCTTGACTTGATATGAAGTGTAAGGGTCTTGATTGTTTGAAGAAAAGAGTAGGAAAATCTTATTCGTTAGTAATAAGTGCTTGGTTGTTAAAGAATAAGCCCTCTTGATCTTATAAGGGCTTATAGTTGTAATTGGTTGGGTTAAAACATAAAGTGTTATAACGGCTTTATGGGAAGTTGGTTATAACCACTTTATGTAAGTAAAATAATGTTTTGTTGATTTCAAAGGACAAGTGATTTGACTTAAATGGTGTCAAAAAGTGTGAAACCTCATTCGTGAGAAATGAGTCCTTGATTTTTAAAAAAAGGAATAATGTTACCCAAATTTCGGAAATGGGAAGAAGAATCGAACAAGCCAATGCAGCGTTAATAAAGGAAATAATAATGACGTTCAATCATGTTAAAACCAGTAGAAACCTCCATCTGCATAGAAGCTAAGATAAGACAAAATTGTATTACATTTCCTAGATCATGGTCATTTAATAAGAACTGTTGAAATCAAGTTTTGATCTTCTTAAAAATTTCAAAGTAAGGAATTCGATTTCTAAAAGAAAAGAGACTTAAGAATTGGAAGTGTTTTGTTTTAAAAGAAAGGCATGGTTTTGTCTTGTATTGTTTTAAAACATAAAGTGTTATAATAGCTTTATGGGAAGTTAATTATAACGACTTTACGAAAACAAAGGAATGGTTTTTATAATGGGATTTAGATTGGGATACTTGACGTTGTGCTAAAAAGTGTTTAAAGTGCTTGATTTAAACTCGAATGTGTTCGATACTACGTGTTAGTATCGGGTGGCGTTCGCGTAGAAAGAGGTCTTTGTTTTGAAGGAATGAAAGCACGTTGAACCGCATATGCTTGTTGTGATAGCTTTTGTTGTGCAAGTGTTGTATTCTTTGTGCTACCGCTCTCGTTGGAGGCCGCTTATCCGTTGATTGGTGGACATATCGACACGTTGGGTAGCCCACGTGTGCTTCCACGCGAGTATTATCCGTGGTTGATTGATGGACATACCGACACGCTGGGTAGCCCACGTACGCTGGCCCACGAGTATTATCCGATTAGTTGTTTGGACATACCGAAGCGCGTTGGGTGGCCCACGTATGCTTCCACGTGATTGTTATCTTGTTGACTTTTCGGGCATACCGACACGCCGGATGGTCCACTGTATGGGCCCACTAGGATGGTTCCATGGTCATGCTTATACGAGGTGAGATCTGGGCATGTGGCGTTGTCAGGGTTAAATTCCCGTTGTATTTGAGTGATGACTTTACGGGCGTGAGTCCCCGACTGACGTGGATCGTTATGTGTTGTGTCGTAGTTTGGTTATCATACATGTCTCCCCGCTTTATATAGACTATTATGATTTCATTTACTGATTTTACGCTTCACATACTTGATAATTGCCAGATCGACCTCTCGGGGCCGCGTCATGCCGCAGTCGAGGTACATAGCTTGGCGATCCACTCTCTTAGATCGCTGTCAGCTTCCTGAAAGCTCCATATCTCCGAGGCTTGTCCACGTGGTACGGTTCCTCAAGTAGTAGACTTTGTTCATTCAGGGCACGCGGGCCCCGTCCCGTCATTATGGTTTCAAATTCTGAGGTCCAGAGTAATGCTAAGGCAGTTTGTAAGGATGTAATCGCTCAAGTTTTAAATTTATGTACTAAAGGTAACCGTCAGTTAGCCTACTTTCTTATGACAACTGTTTTACACTTCTTGATATTTCATGTCTTGTTTTATGTTCCACTGATTTTCTCTGATGTTGTATCACTAGGGTGCCCGGTAAGGCACTACCACGCCCGGTTCGGTCGTGACAAAAGTGGTATCGAGCGCTTAATCCTCTGAAAGTGTCTACAGACCGTATCTAGTAGAGTCTGATTATCGATGTGTTGTGCACCACATCTATAATCGTGAGGCTATAGGATATTTAGGATTAGTTTCCATTCTTCTCACTCGAGATCGTGCCTTAGAGGCGTGTTATAAGTTTGGACTCCTCCGACGTATTCTTTGTATACCGGTGATGCCTCCACGCAGTGCAACCAGAGCCCAAGGGCAAGGCGCAGAGGGAGTCGCGAGTAGAGCGGCAGCGGGCTCTCCCGAGACCCCGACACGAGCCTCCATCCCCACACCGCGAGGAGATGGGTTACAAGCGAGACGGCCCGCTTATTGGCCGTGATCGTGGCCGTGCACGAGGATAGATCGGACGCAGCAGCCCAGAGCACCCATAGTTCACCCGAGGTCGATAGTTTGAGGCTACGGATTTTCTCGAGTCAGAGCCCACCCGAGTTCTACGGTCGAGGCCCGAGGATGATCCGCAGGAGTTCATCCGAAGCGATTCCGGATCGTAGAGTGATCAAGGCTTCGAACACCGAGTCAGTGGGTTTGGGTTCACATCGGCTGCGTGATACTGCAGTCGACTGGTTTGATTCGTGGGAGCTGTCCCGGGGGGAACATGCACCTCCACCGTCAGTGAGTTCTCCGAGGCTTTCACATTTCTTGCCTCCACAGATGAGAGGGCACGGCCGACGATTTTTGATGCTAAGACAAAGAGGCGCACGCTCGGGAGTACAATGTAGAGTTTGACTCATTGGCCCGGTATGTCCCCGCTTTGGTGGCCAATATGGAGGATAGAGTGCACCGTTATGTCACCGGACTCGACGATTATTTAGCGGAGGGATGCACAGCAGTAGCTCTTCAGCCGAGCATGGACATTGCCCGCATCCAGGCCTATGCGCAGCAGACTGAGGAACGTAGAGGTCGACGGAATAACCAAGATCAGCAGAAGAGGGCCAGGACAGTAGAGTCCTCTGGTGACCTTCGAGGCGCATGCCTGAAGAAGCTAGTTATTTACCTCACCAAGATGCAGTGCTCCATCACGATCTTCGGGCGTTCAGAAATACGAGAGGTCGTGGCTCCTGTGTTTCGTGTTTTGGGAGCAGGACGTTAGTCAGATGGGACCACCCCTACCTCGTTGTGGCCGTTGTGGTAGGCTCCATGGTGGGGAGTGTCGTGCTGTAATGGGGGTTTGTTTTGTATGCGGTCAGCAGGGCCATTTTGCGAGGAATTGTCCAACCAGAGATAGCGCGGATGTAGAGACTCAGCCTTCGGGATCAGTGGCTGATTCATCTCCTCCTTTTGTGCGCCGTGCAGGGAAGGAACATGAGTAGAACGGCATGAAGGGACAGTGAAGTAATAGTTACAGGTATATTCTTAACCCTCTAGAGACTAGTATGCATTGTTGTTATGGTGATGTGTTAAGTGCTATGTTCGGATAGCTTCGTGTAAAAATGTGATTTAGAAGCCTGATTAGTGAAAAGGGTAAGTCTGGGGATGAGAAAATTTTTGAACCTTAGAAGTTATAACAATCGAGACCTTAGAGGTAAGGCCGACTAGAGTAAAAGATTTTACAGTAATCCTTGTCAGAAGTACATAGTCTGTGGGGAGTATTTTTCTAGTGATAAGTCCATGAGTGGCATAACTGATTCTTTCATGAGTGGAGTAGTGAAGACTATACCAGCGTCTGCGTTTTGGAGACTTAGAAGGAACATTCGGGACGAATGTTTCTAAGGGGGGGAGAATGTTACGCCCCGTAGATTCAAGGAGTTAGATAAGAACATACCAAGAAATTTAAGATGTGAAAAGTTGATAGATAAGTTGACAAATGTGTCGACGGATTTTGAGTTTACCTTGGAGTGTTGTACCCCAGTTGTTAAGAATTTCGAGGTGTTTAAAAGGCCTAATGTGTAGTCCGTTAAATCTAGATCCCAACGCAACAAACCGTTCGTCGATAGGACATCAGAGTCAAAAGTTATGGAAGTTTCAAGTTTGGTGCGCAATGTGCAAGAGCTGATCTGTGGTACAGCATCGCGCCGGTTGTTCCGGGGTCGCAGGTTGCAGCCCGGGCGCCGAAATGCAGGGCGCATACGATACGCGAAGATTTATTTTGAAGTGGAGCGCATGGCGGCGGCGCGCGCCGAGGCGGATTTTTTACAGCAGTGACGAAAAACAGGATATTTCGCTTATAACCTATGGGAGGGTGACAAGTGTCCTCCCATCCTTTTATCGCAGTGGTCCTATTTTAGGGCCAAGTCTTGGAAGACTTGGCCATTCCATTTCATTTCATTTCCAAACCCTCCTAAGAAAAACCCTCTCCCTTCTCTCTAGTTTTTGGGAGAAAACCTAGCGTTAGAGGAGATTGTTGAGCGCGGCAAGAAGAAAAAGTGTGGGTAAACTTGGGTAACACCGGTGGCGATTTTTGACTGAAAGAGGTGGAAGAAAAGGGGCTTTTGTGGGCTATTCCTTAAGGTAAAAGTTTCCCTTTCTTGGTTATGAGCCTAAGGCTGTTTTATTTTAGTAGTATAGATGTGAGCCTGAGACTGTTTTATTGTAGTAGTATAGAGTTGAGCCTGAGGCTGTTTTATATTGTATAGATTTGGATCTTGTTGTCTTGTTAAAAAACTGAAATGGGCATGTTAGCCTTAAGATCAGAACTTCAATTGGATTTCTAATTGGGTCGCCGACGTCAGAAAGGAGATTGTAATTGTTGAAGATGTCTAAGGCAAGATATCATGTTAGACCTAAGAACTTGGATTGGAAAGATTTGAAGGGGGTTTAAGGTTGGTCTATTTTGTATTACTGTGGGGCATTTGGTTATTGAATTCGACCTTAGCAAAGGTGGCAAGTTAGTAGAAACAAAGGAAGTGTCGTCCAAATTGTCGTAGAATTTAGGGACTTTGCACCTAGTTTATTCTACGTTCGAAGCTAGAGATTGATAGACGTTTTATGATCCTTATAGGATTGAAGTACTACGTGTAGCATATAGGCTTAAGGGAGATAGTACTGTGGAGCATTTTGCTTATTGTCGACAACCGTCGCAAGGTATGTGATTCTTCCTATCCTCTTCAGCATGACTATTTGTGAAATATATAGTGCGGTAGACGCACGTGTGTTAAAGGAATTAAATTTCCCTTTTGTGCCTTGACTTGATATGAAGTGTAAGGGTCTTGATTGTTTGAAGAAAAGAGTAGGAAAATCTTATTCGTTAGTAATAAGTGCTTGGTTGTTAAAGAATAAGCCCTCTTGATCTTATAAGGGCTTATAGTTGTAATCGTTGGTTAAAACATAAAGTGTTATAACGGCTTTACGGGAAGTTGGTTATAACCACTTTATGTAAGTAAAAGAATGTTTTGTTGATTTCAAAGGACAA
This sequence comes from Przewalskia tangutica, assembly GCA_029844215.1. Classification (NCBI taxonomy): domain Eukaryota; kingdom Viridiplantae; phylum Streptophyta; class Magnoliopsida; order Solanales; family Solanaceae; genus Przewalskia; species Przewalskia tangutica. The sequence continues at coordinate 2,346,409 of JAQGDG010000034.1, forward strand.
GTGATTTGACTTAAATGGTGTCAAAAAGTGTGAAACCTCATTCGTGAGAAATGAGTCCGTGATTTTTTTAAAAAGGAATAATGTTACCCAAATTTCGGAAATGGGAAGAAGAATCGAACAAGCCAATGCAGCGTTAATAAAGGAAATAGTAATGACGTTCAATCATGTTAAAACCAAGAGAAACCTCCATCCGCATGAAGCTAAGATAAGACAAAATTGTATTACATTTCCTAGATCATGGTCGCTTCTAATAAGAATCATTGAAATCAAGTTTTGATCTTCTTAAAATTTCAAAGTAAGGAATTCGATTTCTAAAAGAAAAGAGACTTAAGAATTGGAAGTGTTTTGTTTTAAAAGAAAGGCATGGTTTTGTCTTGTATTGTTTTAAAACATAAAGTGTTATAATAGCTTTATGGGAAGTTAATTATAACGACTTTACGAAACAAAGGAATGGTTTTTATAATGGGATTTAGATTGGGATACTTGACGTTGTGCTAAAAAGTGTTTAAAGTGCTTGATTTAAACTCGAATGTGTTCGATACTACGTGTTAGTATCGGGTGCGCGTAGAAAGAGGTCTTTGTTTTGAAGGAATGAAAGTACGTTGAACGCCTATGCTTGTTGTGATAGCTTTTGTTGTGCAAGTGTTGTATTGTCGCGGCTACCTGGCTCTCGTTGGAGGGCTATCCGTTGATTGGTGGACATCTCGACACGTTAGGTAGCCCACTGCGTGCTTCCACGGTGAGTATTATCACGTGGTTGATTGATGGACATACCGACACGTTGGGTAGCCCACGTATGCCGTCCACAGTAGTATTATCCGATTAGTTGTTTGGACATACCGACGCCGTTGGGTGGCCCACGGTATGCTTCCACAGGATTGTTATCTTGTTGACTCCTTTGGGCATACCGACACTGGATGGTCCACTGTATGGGCCCACTAGGATGGTTCCATGGTCATGCTTATACCGAGGTGAGACGCCGCACGCGCTATCAGGCGTTAAATTCCCGTTGTATTTGAGTGATGACTTTACGGCGTGAGTCCACGACTTGACGTGGATCATATGTGTTGTAATCGTAGTTTGCTATCATACATGTCTCCCGCTTTATATAGACTATTATGATTTCATTTACGATTTTTACGATTCACATACTTGGTACTGTTAGATCGACTTCTCGCCGCGCTCATGCCGCAGTTGAGGTGCATAGCTTGGCCGATCCACTCTCTTAGGATCGCTGCTCGGTTCTGAAAGCTCCATATCTCCGAGGCTTGTCCTCGTGGTACTGCCTCAAGTAGTAGACTTTGTTCATTCAGAGCACGGCGGCCCCGTCCGTCATTATGGTTTCAAATTCTTAGGTCAGAAATCTTGTTGTGGGCGAGTTTGTAAGGATGTAATCGCTCAAGTTTTAAATTTATGTACTAAAGGTAACCGCTTGGGTTAGCCTACTTTCTTATGACAACTGTTTTACACTTCTTGATATTTCATGTCTTGTTTTATGTTCCGCTGATTTTCTCTGATGTATGTATCACTAGGGTGCCCGGGGTAAGGCACCAGTCACGGGCCCGGGTTCGGGTCGTGACAAGCCTCTCCTCCCCTTGAGGCCTTGTGGAGAGCCTCCCTCCTCCTAGTGGCCTTTGGCAGAGGTCCCCTAGCCTAGTTGTTTCGTATAATACACCCCCCCTCTTGGTAGAAATACTCTCCAAGTAGGGTTATAATGCCCAAAATACCTTAGCTTTTACCTTGTAGTATTCCAAAAGTTTCCTATACGTAGAGCAGGAAATACTACCTTTTGTCCTTTTAGTCTCAAACCGAAACCCTAAGGAAATCTTCATAGTTGGTTGAAGTATTTAAGTAGAAGTTGGTTAGAACTTCTAAGGGTTGTTTGGAGCGGATTGGAGCGCACTGAGTAGGAGCTAAACCTTGCTCGATGACATTATAACTTGGATAATTTTGGGCTTATCGAGGTAAATATTTTTGTCCTTATTGTAATTGGAAATTACATGTTGTAGGATTATATAGTTAAAGTATACTATATATAGAAATCAACATAGCTTTGCGGCAATGTCTTTTGACTTAAGCTGAATTTAAAGAAGAGAATCAATTGTAATTACATAGATGTATTCAGAGACTTGTGGTATTATCAGATAGTAGAATCAGATACGTCCGTTAGACGTATAACCCCTCGGTTGGCTTGGTAGCCCTCGATAGAGAGGATGTTACACCGAATTCCGTGATATGTTTATAACGCACGTAAGAACTCAAAATTGTTAAGATAACTTCAGAAGATCTTGTGGCGAAATAGGAATGTGGAAGAGATGACGACGGAGATTAATAATAGTAGTAGTATATCCCCAAATGAGGTGATGGACTAGTGTCATATTACAAGAATTATGACATAGAGTATACGAAGGTCTTATGAGTTTTTAAAATATTAAATGAAGTGAGATCTATAATTAATTATGTGTATAATTGATAAATTATACGGAGGCAAGTCACTTTATTAATTAATGAGACAAGTGTCACGTCAGTGAAAGTGGTGTTGGTTGATAGTGCTCTACCGCCAAAGAATTGGCTGAGTGGGAGACACAATCATGATATGCATTTAATGGTCTTAAAGTGAGTGGAGTATAAATCTTTGTTGATAATTCATTCTTGAAAACGAACAGCAACGTCCAGCAACCTTTAATACCCCATTTAATAAGCATATCATCTTAAGTAGTAAAGGGATAGCATTTCATTACTTTGGAAAAGCAATACAAAAAAAAAAGAGGAAACGGAACCAGTTAAGTGCACAAGGTGAATAGTAAAATATTTTTTTCTGTATTGAAAAGAGGGAACAACGTCCACACCTAATTGAAGAAGCAAAGCAAAAACGTACCAACAATCCAAATACTAATCGTTGAAAGGATAATATTCGAGGTTGATATTGTACGTGAGACGTATTCAACCTAGCGTGTGGATTAAGCTGGAAAGGTATGTGGAACTTTCTTATCTCTTGAGCATGAATAAGTTGTAAATGTATAGTACGGTAGACGTACGAGATTTTGACGAATTTAGTTACTTTGATATCCTTGGTTTATTATAAGAATGTCCAAGTTGGTTGAGTTAGGGAATTAACTCACTTGTTTAAAATATTAAGGATATCTTACTTTCTAAAAGTTAAGAGACTTAAAGTATTTTTGAAAGTATTTTGACGCTTGTTTTGTTTGGAAAGTTTAAGTCTCTGCTATAAAGAAGAATGTAAGTTTCTAAAGTATAAAGCTAGTATAACGGCTTTATGGGAAGTTGGTTATAATAGCTTTTGGAAAGTTAAAAGAGTGGTTTACTTTAAGTAATTTAAGTATGATAAATGACTTGAAATAATGAAAGACAAATTGATTTATAAGCATCAATTGCTTAAAGTTTTAAAAGAAAGAAGTCACTTGATTTAGAAGCCTAAATGTATTTCACTTGATTACGGTTCATCCGAATGTATTTCACTTGATTACGGTTCATCCGAATGTATTTCACTTGATTACGGTTCATCCGGAATGTATTTCACTTGATTACGGCTCATCCGAATGTATTTCACTTGATTACACGGTTCATCCGGAATGTATTTCACTTGATTACCGGTTCATCCGAATGTATTTCACTGATTACCGGTTCATCCGGAATGTATTTCACTCGACTACGGTTCATCCGAATGTATTTCACTTGACTACCGGTTCATCCGGAATGTATTTCATCGACTACCGTTCATCCGGAATGTATTCCACACGCTTTCTATATTGGGTCCATAAGATGGGCCGAGACCAGATATCGTATCACATGATTTGTACCTAGACCGCCAATGGCGGGCGAGCTCCACGCATGAGGATGACTTTGAGGCGTGAGTCACGACTTGACATGATCATTTATTTATTGTGAATCGTAGTTTGGTTATCATACGTGTCTCCGCTTTATATAGACTACTATGATTTCATTTACGATTTATTTGCCACATACTTGCACTGTTATCGACCTCCTTCGGCCGCGTTCATGCCGCAGTAAAGTTACATCGATCGTGATCCTCGCCTTAGGGTCATTCAAGATTTGGGAAAGCTCCGCTTCTCCGAGGCTTATTCGTATAGTCCTCGCTGATTGTAGGTGCTACATTCAGGGTATGACGGCCCTGTCCCGTCGTTGTTGTCATATTATTCGTAGAGGTCCAGAAAAATCTTGCCAGGCAGAATTTGTAAGAGGGTTGTAACTGTTCAAATTGCTATTTATATATATACCGAAGGTAACCGTTTTTGGTTAGCCTGTCTTCTTATTTCACTGTCATATTACATTGGTTTCATGTATTGTCTTTATGTTCCGCTGATTACTCTGATGTTGTGTCACTAGGGTGCCCGGGGTAAGGCACCAGTCGCGGGCCCGGATTCGGGTCGTGACAAAAGTGGTATCAGAGCAGTTAGTCCTCGGAAAGTGTCTACAGACCGTGTCTAGTAGAGTCTTTGTTATCGGTGTGTTGTGCACCACATCTATAACCAGGAGGCTGCAGGACATTTAGGATTGGTTTCCATTCTTCTACTATGAGATCGTGCGATAGAGTTGTGTTGTTAGGGTCGTCTCTCCCTAACGAGGTATGTTGATTGCAGCTACGAGAAAGGCAGCAGTGACCCAGGAAAGATTGTGTGGATTACGTATCCAGGTTGGTAATATTTGTAGTATAGTTGGTATTGTGACATACAACTATACGGATTTATGTATGAGGGTCACATATGTGTTGCCTAGAATGATTATAGATTACCAGGAAATTGGTAAGGACTAAATAGGTACCGGGAAGGTATGAACAGTTTAATGAACTTTCATCAAGGTTTTACGTACTAATTTGAGGTAATTAGGAGATGATGAGTTGTCGGAAAAGGTAATGGACCCTTAAGAAGTTATTATTAAGGGAATTAATGGAAGACTATGTTAATAGATTGAGCTACGTAGTATGATTAAGAATTGTACGGATGAGATCCGTATGGAGTAAGTATGGTTGTTGTGGTCAAGACAACACGATTATGGTATTACGAAGTTTTGTACGCTACGAGGGACTGATAAGGTAGGCATAGAGCATGGAAATTACGAGCCTAAGAATGTTGATAACCGCCGAGACCTTAGGTATATAAGACCTTCTGCAGTAAAAATTTAAGTCGAGCAAGGATAAGAGTTAAGTATGACGCCGAAGTGGTTGAGGGCCTATTAAGGGTCGCCCCATAGCCTGAATGGAACGGGATCAATTGGTAGTACTCCCGCCACGCGAGTGGTCACGGCGGGTGCAAGGCCCGAGTCTAGTTAAGCATTTTACGTTCGTGGACGCATTCCACCGGAACCAGTTGTGAGCCGAAATGGCCTTATGTTGTTCAGAATAGTAACTCCAAAGATTGGAAGCCCGAATCAGTATGAAGGTGATGTATGTACGCTAGAATAAGTTTGGAAGTACGGGAAGAGTACGACCAGTAAGAAAGAGAGCAACCAAGTGTAAAGAAATGGAGCCTGGATCCATGAGGACCTTTCGAGGTGACTACATCCGTGAGTGTTGGGTAGTAGCTGAGCGGGTAGATAATAATTACTGGTAACGATACAGTCGTTGGACCCTAGCAGACCTAGCAGAGCCGTTATGACAGACGTTGAGGTCATTATGAGTATGGGCTAGTTGGCCTCTTGTTATGCCAACGTGGACTACAGAGAGAGATTGATTCGGTACCAGTTTCCCGGTAAGCCGGTTATCGAGTGGAAAGGAAGAGAAGTGGTGGTAACCAGTGAATTATCCTTCCTTCTTTGACATTGTTGATTTTAGTAAGTCTGTGTGACTTGTTCATTGGAGGTAAATTAATGCAGAAAGTAAGAAATACTCGAATTTGAAGGAGTTTATGCTAAGTGCCCTTGGATGTACTTGGAGTTGGTTTGGTGTGGCGGTCAGGGCCACGACCTTCCGGATAAGTTCAGGATAGCGCGTAAGCAAGAATAAGATAAGTACGAGTGCTGCCTACGGAAAAACCGAAGACATCTTTGGTAGTTTTGAAAATCTACACGACTTTAAGGCGGTGCGTGATGATTAGATATTTACTGGACCGCAAGAGGACCCTGTGATTAGGGTTGTGACTCCAAGGAAAGTTTATTTACGGGGGATAAGTTCTCTCCCCCACATAAAGGATAGTTTTACGTATTATGGGGTTGCGTGTACCCATGTTGTTGACGAAGGATATGAGACTGGTAAGGTCATCGGTATCGTCATGCCATAGGTTACAATTATAAGATAACCGTGGGAAAAGTTTTGTGTCAGTAATTAAGAACGACGTTACGAGATGGGCAAGGAAGTGTCGTGAAACTGTACGATTATGGATCGAGATAGAAATACTTTTGCTAATAATAAGCATAAGGAAGAGTTATGACCAGAATGATAAAAGAGAATGCAACTATGGTTAGGTAAGTTGCACGAGTTATGATTACCCCAGACTAGTGTAACGACCATTAGTAGATAATGGGCAGTAAGAACACCTCGAGGAAAGGTGGTAACATCTGTACTGACGAGAAATATTATAAGAAAATACGGTGGGTTAAGGGACCCCGTGACAACTTGAAATAACTTATAAAGGAAAGACGGTAGACACACTGAGCGATAAGAAATCGACAAGTCATTGGTATGTAATACCATGAATTGAGGTTGAACACCTGACTATAAGCTCTACGAGCTGGGAGAGAATAATCGGGTTACTACTTGACAAGATCAAGGAAATCTCCCCCCCGTAAATTGTGATTGACAGGAAGTCTTAGCCATGTGGCAAGCAAAGGAATCAAATCTAAGTTGGTGACCAAGTTGGTTACAACAAGAGAAAGGGAAACAGGAACCATAATTGAGATTAAGGATGCCGAATACTTCGCAAGCATGAGGAAGACCTCCAGTTATTGAAAGATAAGTTAACTACGACTACAGTTCTAGCCCCTCCTGAGAGACTAGAGGGTTAGGTATTTATTGTAACACGTTGGGTGTTAGGGCTAGGTTGTGTCAAAGACGATAATGTTAGAGCCTATGTTTCCCGGCAGTTAGGGAAGCATGAAAGGAAATTACGCCACTCACGATTTAGAGTTGGCGGCAGTTAATCATGCCTTGAAGATTTGGAGGCATGACGTATTTATAGACTTCATGTGGATAATTATGCAGACCACAAGAGCCTCCGGTATATTTTCAGACAGAGACGGTTGAATTTACGACAGAGACGGTAGTTAGAGTTACTCAAGGATTGTGATATTAATATCCTAAACCATCCGGGGAAAGCCAAGACAGTTACAGATGCTCTTAGTCGTGGATCTATGTGTAGTCTGTCAGATGGGCAGCCAGATAGACAGGACGTGGTCCGTGAGATTCATCAGCTTCCGAGATGAGGGGTTCGATTATTTGTTTCCAAGGTTAATGAAGTTTAGATCCGAGAGATTGTCGAGTCTTCCGTCGTGGAGGAGGTAAAAAGGCGGCAATATGAGGATCCAGTTATGATACGGTATCGGGATACAACTCTCCGAGAAGAGGGGAGCCTATTTGAGTAGCACCGGATGGGGTGCTGTGATATGAGGATAGATCGTGTATACCCGGTGCTGCAGGACTTGTCAGCAGGTTTTAGGGGAGGCACGCATTGCTTATTGCTCAAATTGTTCGGGGTCGACTAAATTATGTCGTGACCTCAGATGTATGTATTGGTAAGATGGCCTGAAAAGGGACGTAGCAGAGTTGTTACTTAATGTCCGAATTTGTACCAGGTCAAGATTGAAACCCAGAAGCCCAGTGGGCTATTGCAGGCGATTTAGATCCCGACTTAGTTATGGGAGATAATTAATATGGATCTTGTTATAGTGTGGCATCGTACTCAGAGGAAATGCGACTCCCTGGGGGTCATGGTGAATAAATTTGCGAAACCACCGTGTTCTTCCGGATTGGGACCACTTACTCGGCTGAGGTTTATGCTAACTTATATAGCAGGGAGATTGTGAGACTGCACGGGGTTCCTACGTTTATGATGTCAGACATATGAGCTCGGTTACGGATAACTTCTGGAGATTTTTTTCAAAAGGGATTAGGGACACATGTGGGTCTCAGTGTTGCATTACACCCTCAGACCGACAGGCGTAGCATGCGTACTATCCGCGCGAGGATAGGTTGCGGGCGATGTTGTTGATTTGAGTTAGTCGAGATTTATTTGCCTCTTGTTGAGTTAAGTACGATAACAGATACTCTTCCAGTATTAGTATGGCACTGCATGAGGCCTAGTATGTAAGAAAGTGTATATCGCCAGTTTGTTGTTTCGACGTAGGCGAGGTTCAGCTATTTAGTCGGACTTGATTCGGGATCGTGGATAAGCGAAGCTTATCCGAAAGATTATTAGTAAACTCGAGTCGTGAAGCTTTACGCAGATAACCGACGTTGACACATGGGGTTCAGGTTGACATTTTAGTATGAGTATTGTTATGTGGCCTCGTGTGGTATTATTGGTATGTAGGGGTTGTAAAAGAAGATTATGTCACTATTTTAAATTTGACTCCCAAAAGAACATTCGGGGACGAATGTTTCTAAGGGGGGAAGAATGTTACACCCCGGAATTCCAGGATATGTTTATAAGAACGTACGTAAGAACTCAAAATTGTTAAGATAACTTCTGTGAAGATCTTGTGGCGAAATAGGAATGTGGAAGAGATGACGACGGAGATTAATAATAGTAGTAGTATATCCCCAAATGAGGTGATGGACTAGTGTCATATTACAAGAATTATGACATAGAGTATACGAAGGTCTTATGAGTTTTTAAAATATTAAATGAAGTGAGATCTATAATTAATTATGTGTATAATTGATAAATTATACGGAGGCAAGTCACTTTATTAATTAATGAGACAAGTGTCACGTTGGGGTGAAAGTGGTGTTGGTTGATAGTGCTCTACCGCCAAAGAATTGGCTGAGTGGGAGACACAATCATGATATGCATTTAATGGTCTTAAAGTGAGTGGAGTATAAATCTTTGTTGATAATTCATTCTTGAAAACGAACAGCAACGTCCAGCAACCTTTAATACCCCATTTAATAAGCATATCATCTTAAGTAGTAAAGGGATAGCATTTCATTACTTTGGAAAAGCAATACAAAAAAAAAAGAGGAAACGGAACCAGTTAAGTGCACAAGGTGAATAGTAAAATATTTTTTTCTGTATTGAAAAGAGGGAACAACGTCCACACCTAATTGAAGAAGCAAAGCAAAAACGTACCAACAATCCAAATACGGAATCGTTGAAAGGATAATATTCGAGGTTGATATTGTACGTGAGACGTATTCAACCTAGCGTGTGGATTGTCGAAAGGTATGTGGAACTTTCTTATCTCTTGAGCATGAATAAGTTGTAAATGTATAGATGCGGTAGACGTCACGAGATTTTGACGAATTTAGTTACTTTGATATCCTTGGTTTATTATAAGAATGTCCAAGTTGGTTGAGTTAGGGAATTAACTCACTTGTTTAAAATATTAAGGATATCTTACTTTCTAAAAGTTAAGAGACTTAAAGTATTTTTGAAAGTATTTTGACGCTTGTTTTGTTTGGAAAGTTTAAGTCTCTCGGTTATAAAGAAGAATGTAAGTTTCTAAAGTATAAAGCTAGTATAACGGCTTTATGGGAAGTTGGTTATAATAGCTTTTTGGAAAGTTAAAAAGAGTGGTTTACTCTAAGTAATTTAAGTATGATAAATGACTTGAAATAATGAAAGACAAATTGATTTATAAGCATCAATTGCTTAAAGTTTTAAAAGAAAGAAGTCACTTGATTTAGAAGCCTAAATGTATTTCACTTGATTACCGGTTCATCCGGGAATGTATTTCACTTGATTACCGGTTCATCCGGGAATGTATTTCACTTGATTACCGGTTCATCCGGGAATGTATTTCACTTGATTACGGCTCATCCGAATGTATTTCACTTGATTACGGTTCATCCGGAATGTATTTCACGATTACAGGTTCATCAGAATGTATTTCACTTGATTACCGGTTCATCCGAATGTATTTCACTCGACTACGGTTCATCCGAATGTATTTCACTTGACTACTGGTTCATCCAGAATGTATTTCATCGACTACCGGTTCATCCGAATGTATTCCACACGCTTTCTATATTGGGTCCATAAGATGGGCCGAGACACGTTATACGTATCACATGATTTGTACCTAGGCCGCGGTGAGGAAGGAGCTCCACGTGAGGATGACTTTGGCGTGAGTCCACGACTTGACATATTTATTTATTGTGAATCGTAGTTTGGTTATCATACTGGTCTCCCGCTTTATATAGACTACTATGATTTCATTTACGATTTATTTCGTTTCACATACTCTGGTACTGTTGACCGACTCCTTCGGGCTGCGTTCATGCCGCGAGTAAAGTTACATCGATCGTGATCCTCGCTCTTAGGGTCACAAGATTCGGCGTTTAGGAAAGCTCCGCTTTCTCGGAGGCTTATCTTCGTATAGTCCGCTGATTGTAGGTGCTTACATTCGGGTATGACGGCCTCTGTCCGTCGTTGTTATCATATTATTCGTAGAGGTCTGTAGTCTTGTGGCGCATTTGTAAGAGGTTATCGCTCAAATTGCTATTTATATATATACCGAAGGTAACCGCTTTTGGTTAGCTTTGTCTTATTTCACCGTCATATTACATTGGTTTCATATATTGTCTTTATGTTCCTGATTACTCGATGTTGTGTCACTAGGGTGCGGGTAAGGCACCGATCGCGCCGGATCGGTCGTGTGAGGAGATTTACGCGTGATTTGCGGGGAGGTCTTTGCGAATTTTCGTAGAATATGGAACCGTGCGGTTAGAAGTTAATAGGCGGTTGTGGCCTTATAGGTGGAAGTACTACGAGTAGCGTATTCTACTTGAGTGGAAAAGGCTAGCCGTGTTCTGATCTTGTGGGCGTTTTGCTTATTGTCGATACTCGTCGCGGTATGTGAACCTCTTCCTATCCTTCTAGCATGATGCTTTGTAAACTATGTAAATGCAGTAGCGTACGTGTGCTAAATGAGTTGGTTGGTTTAAAACATAGGGTGTTATAATAGCTTTATGGGAAGTTAGTTATAACGACTCTATGTAGGTAAAAGATTGGTTTATTGATTGTAGAAGTTAAGAGACTTGATCTTGAAAGATAAGAGGCTTAACTTGTTTTACTTAGTAATTAACATTTTGTTAAAAGTGTTGTGAAACCTCATTCGCGAGTAATGAGTACTTGGTTTTAAAAGAATAATGTTTTATTGATTTGGAAATGAGAATAAGTGTCGAACAAACCACGGCGCTAATAAAGGAAAGTGTATTGACAAATAACAAATTGTTATTAAAACCAGTAGAAACCTCCATCTGCATAGAAGCTAAGATAAGACAAAATTGTATTACATTTCCTAGATCATGGCTGCTGTAACAAGATTGTTGTAAACAAGAATAAACGGCTCACGTACAAGACATATGTTACTCAATTGTTTTAAAAGAGGTTAAGACTATGAGTTATGAAACCTTTCTAAAATAAGAAACTTGAGCATTTGAAATTAGGCAAACTTGAACGTTTGGAAAATAATGTTGTTACTTGATTTTACAAAGGGAAGTATTTTGGTTTACTTAAAAAGATAGTCACTCTATTTTATGCTACGGGTATTATGTGACTTTTGTGAAAGAAACGGATCCTTTAAGAAGAGTTAATGTACGTAGTACTTTAGGGTTAAAACCCAGACTTTGATACGAAATGGAAGTACCTTGAGTTGTGTGTAACTTGCCTATGCTTGTTGTTGTGTAACTCGCCTATGCTTGTTGTGATAGCCTTTGTTGTGCAAATGTTGATATCAGGTGACTTCTTGAGAAAGAGTAGATCTTTTTTTTTAAAAGTCTAGAAGTATGGTAATTTGCTTGAGCTTGTTGGTGATAGCCTGGTTGTGCGATATATTGTTATTGTGGTTACATGGACATGTCTACACCGATGCAGAATTCCGGGGGCATGTGGCCATGCGGCAGGGTTGATTACCCGATATATTGTTATTGTGGTTACATGGACATGTCTACACCGTCTGAATTCGGGCGTGTGGCGTGCGGCGAGTTGATCACCCAAGATATTGTTGATAATGTCACATGGGCGTGTCTACACCGTCACGAATTCAGGGCATGTGGCCGTGGGGCATTGTTATTATTGTTGCATCATGGACATGTTTACACCGTCACGAATTCGGGGCATGCGGCCATGATGCGAACATGATTGATGTTGTGGGCATGAGACCCATAGTTATATTTGAGTGATGACTTGAGGGCGTGAGTCCCTGACTTGACATGACTGCTTTTATGTTGTGAATCGTAGTTTTGTTATCATACATGTCTCCTGTTTTTATATAAGATTATGATTTCATTTCTGATATTTTGATTTCACATACTTGGTACTGTTATCTTGACCTCCTTGGGCTGCGTTCATCTGCATGGTAGAGGTACACCGTGTTGATCCTCGCTCTTAGGAGTCACATTCAGCGTTGGAAGCTCCGTTTCTCGGAGGCTTATCTTTGGTATGTTACTGAGTTGTAGGTTCTTGTACATCGAGAGTATGGCGGGGCCCCGTCGTCATGTTGTATAAAAACTTTTAAGTGTCCAGAATCTTGTTGTGGCGGGGTTTGTAAAAAGGATTAAAGCTGTTGGGTTTTATGTATATATCTGAGGCAACTGTTTTTGGTTGCTTTGTTTCTGATCATATATCTTGTTTCATGTTTATGTTTTATTTTCCGCTGGTTTTCTCTGATGTTGTATCACTAGGGTGCCCGGGGTAAGGCACCAGTCACGGGCCCGGGTTCGGGTCGTGACAAAAGTGGTATCAGAGCAGTTAATCCTCGGAAAGTGTCTTCAGACCGTGTCTAGTAGAGTCTTGATTATCGATGTGTTGTGCACCACATCTATAATCAGGAGGTCAGGAAATTTAGGATTGGTTTCCATTCTTCTCATTCCGAGATCGTGCCTTAGAGGCATGTTGTAAGTTGGACCCCTCGACGTATCTCGCTTTTACCGCTATGCCTCCGCGCAGCAAACAGCGAGCCAGAAGGGCAAGACACCGTAGAGTCTTGCTAGTGAGATCTGAGAGAGTGCAGCGCGAGCGGTCGGTGCGAGATTATGCTTGACGGCGGGTTTGCGGCGCCGGCCCAGTTTAAGCGCGTCGATGGTCGCTGAGACCACCGTACTGAGCCTCGGTCCCACGGCTGGAAGCGAGATGAGATAAGTACAAGGAGATGGCCCGATTCTTTGGCGGTCGTGGCGAATATGAGATAAATTTGGATCACGGCGATCCGATTCGAAGCAGATGGTTCACCCCGAGCGAGATAGTTTGAGGCTACCGACTTTCCGAGTTGTAGCGCCCGAGTTTTATGGGTCGAGGCACGAGGATGATCCGCGAGTTCATCCGGCGATTCTGGTCGCGAGTGATCAAGGCTTGAGACCGAGTCGGTGGTCTTAGGTTCGCATCGGTGCGTGATCCGCCGATCGTGGTTTGATTCATGGGAGTTGTCGGGAGAGCATGCGCTTCCAGATATGGGACGAGTTCTCGAGGCATTCTCACCCACTTCTTGCCTCGGCGGATGAGAAGAACGCCGGTAAATGATTTATGATGCTGGGACAGAGAGGGCGTACGGTTCGGGAGTACAACGTGGAGTTTGACTCGTTGGCTCGGTATGTCCCGCTTTAGTGGCAACCATGGAGGATAGAGTGCACCGCTACGTCACCGGGCTAGATGATTACTTGTGAGGCTTGTTCGGTGTAGCTCTTCACCGGCATGGACATTGCCGCGTGCAGCTCATGCAGCGGGATGTGAGGCACGGAGAGGTCGACGGAATGACAAGATCGGCGAAGAGGCGAGAACAACAGGTCCTTTGGTGACTTTCGAGGTGGACCGCCTCGGCGGATACTAGTTTTGTACCTCCGCCCGGTCAGCAGTGGTCCTCCACAACCTTGAGCATCCAGTATTCGGGGCGGTCGGAGCTCTGGGGTTGATTTCGGGAAGAAGGGTGTGGGCGGATGCAATCACCCTACCTCGGTGTGGTCGATGTGGTAGACCGCATTTCGGGGAGTGTCGTGGTGCGAGGAGCTTGTTATTTTTGCGGCCAGCGGGCCATTTTGCGGAACTGTCCAGGCGAGGAAGCACGGATGTTACGACTCGGCGCCCGTGATCGGTGTGGTTCATCACCTTCTACAGTTATGCGCCCTGCATGACAGGCCTATGATTAGAGTGACGCGGTGGATACAGGTATATCCTTAACCCTCTAGAGTTTTGGTATGCTTGTTATGATGATCTCATTATTGTGTGCTATGTACGGATAGCGGGGTGTTAATTGTGAGTTAGGAAACGTGGTTAGTTGGAAGGATAAGTATGGGGGCATGGTAAGTGTGAACCTTAGACTATGTCACGATTGAGACCTTAGAGGTAAGGTCGTCTTGAGTAAAAGATTTATTTCATGTTTGACCCTTATCAGAGTAAGTAGTACGTGGGAATTATTTGTGTGATAAGTCCATGGGTAGTGTGAGATGGAAGTGGTAGCTTTCCTGACTTGATTAGGTAAGATTGTTCCGCTTCGGCGAGCAAGTGTCGCCGCGATTGTGGGTCGGGTTGATGGTCGCTCATGGTCGACCCCGCGGCCGGTTTTAGGTAAGTCGATTAGGTAGTCGCGGTGGTAGGGTCACGAGGGTGCTAGGTCCCAGTTTAGGTGACCATCGTATGAGTTCGTGGATATGTTCGACCAGAAGCGGTTCGTGAAGGCCGGAGATGGCCTTAGGGGATATTACGGCTAGTAAGATGACCAAGTTTGGAGGTAGTGACTCCACAGTTTTGAGAAATGAAGCAATGGTGAAGTATGGCACGTCTGAGACACTAGAACCTCGGGGACGCGTGCATTGGTACCATTTGTTGGGTCGCGGAGTGACACTAGAACCTCGCGGCAAAGTGACAAAAGTGGTATCGCCACGGCGAGTAAGGATGGAAGAGAGCGTGTGTTATTTCGTGGCCAAGGCGTGGCGTTGGCAACTTGTTAGAGGAACTTTATCGTTATCCGACTTGAGAAGGAACATTCGACGAATATTTCTAAGAAGGGAGAATGTTATACCGTATTTCAGTATATACGTGGGGCGTGCGTCGACAATTTGAGACTTAAAGTTTGGCATAGGTTCGAAATTTTGTACAACACCGGTTAGAGTCGTTTTTTAAAGCGTTTCTAAAGCTTGTGAAGGAAAATTCCGGCTATGTCCTTTTTAATTTTTGGATTTTTCCGAGAGGCGAAATGTTTTGACCAACGAGAGGGTGACACTTGTCACCCTCAAGTGGACGCCTAAAGTGGGCGGTTTGGCCTTGGGCGAATGGCCTTGATTTGGGCTTGTTTTGTGCCTTGTTTTGTGGAGTGTTTTGTGGAGTAGGGTTAGGGTGCACTTGGCGATCTTGGCCTTACACTTGCCTTGCACATGGCTTGATCTTGGCCATTGGTTGGCCTTTGGTTCTCTATAAATACCCCCTAAGCTTGAAGACTTCTTCATCCAAAATCTTCCAAGTCTTGAGTCCCTCTCCTCCTTTGATTGTAGTTCTCGTCAGCCTCTCCTCCCCTGCGAGGCCTTGTGGCCGAGAGACTCCCTCCCACTCCTAGTGGCCTTTGGCCGAGAGGTCCCACTAGCCTAGTTGTTTCGTATAATACACCCCCCCCTCTTGGTAGAAATACTCTCCAAGTATTGTTATAATGCCCAAAATACCTTAGTCTTTACCTTGTAGTATTCCAAAAGTTACCTCTATACGTAGAGCCCGAAAATACTACCTTTTGTCCTTTTAGTCTCAAACCGAAACCCTAAGGAAATCTTCATAGTTGGTTGAAGTATTTAAGTAGAAGTTGGTTAGAACTTCTAAGGGTTGTTTGGAGCGGATTGGAGCGCACAGAGTAGGAGCTAAACCTTGCTCAGGAGCGACATTATAACTTGGATAATTTTGGGCTTATCGAGGTAAATATTTTTGTCCCCTTATTGTAATTGGAAATTACATGTTGTAGGATTATATAGTTGAAGTATACTATATATAGAACTGAACATAGCTTTGCGGCAATGTCTTTTGACTTAAGCCTGAATTTAAAGAAGAAGCAATTGTAATTACATAGGACTGTATTACAGTAGACTTGTGGTATTACTGTTTAGTAGAATTGTATACGTCCGGTTAGACGTAACCCCCCTCCCCCCCGGTTGGCTTGGTAGCCGGCCTCGATAGAGGAGGAGATTTACGCGGTTGCGGGGGGAGGTGCTGCCGAATTTTCTGTAGAATATGGAACCGTGCGGTTAGAAGTTAATAGACGTTTGTGGCCTTATAGGTGGAAGTACTACGAGTAGCGTATTCTACTTGAAGAGTGGAAAAGGCTAGCCAGATTCTGATCGTGGGCGTTTTGCTTATTGTCGATACTGCGTCGCGAGGTATGTGAACCTCTTCCTATCCTTCTAGCATGATGCTTTGTAAACTATGTAGTACGGTGACGTCGTATGTGCTAAATGAGTTGGTTGGTTTAAAACATAGGGTGTTATAATAGCTTTATGGGAAGTTAGTTATAACGACTCTATGTAGGTAAAAGATTGGTTTATTGATTGTAGAAGTTAAGAGACTTGATCTTGAAAGATAAGAGACTTAACTTGTTTTACTTGGTAATTAACATTTTGTTAAAAGTGTTGTGAAACCTCATTCGCGAGTAATGAGTACTTGGTTTTAAAAAGAATAATGTTTTATTGATTTCGGAAATGAGAATAAGTGTCGAACAAACCACAACAGCGCTAATAAAGGAAAGTGTATTGACAAATAACAAATTGTTATTAAAACCGGTGAAACCTCCATGCATAGAAGCTAAGATAAGACAAAATTGTATTACATTTCCTAGATCATGGCTGCTGTAACAAGATTGTTGTAAACAAGAATAAACGGCTCACGTACAAGACATATGTTACTCAATTGTTTTAAAAGAGGTTAAGACTATGAGTTATGAAACCTTTCTAAAATAAGAAACTTGAGCATTTGAAATTAGGCAAACTTGAACGTTTGGAAAATAATGTTGTTACTTGATTTTACAAAGGGAAGTATTTTGGTTTACTTAAAAGATAGTCACTCTATTTTATGCCACGTATTATGTGACTTTTGTGAAAGAAGCGGATCCTTTAAGAAGAGTTAATGTCGTAGTACTTTAGGTTAAAACCGGACTTTGATACGAAATGGAAGTACCTTGAGTTGTGTGTAACTTGCCTATGCTTGTTGTTGTGTAACTCCTATGCTTGTGTGATAGCCTTTGTTGTGCAAATGTTGATATCAGTGACTTCTTGAGAAAGAGTAGATCTTTTTTAAAAGTCTAGAAGTATAGTAATTTGCTTGAGCTTTGGTGATAGCCCGTTGTGCGATATATTGTTATTGTGGTTACATGGACATGTCTACACCGATGCAGACCGGGGCATGTGGACACGCGCAGGTTGATTACCCGATATATTGTTATTGTGGTTACATGGACATGTCTACACCGGCGCAGTCGGCGCGTGGCTACGCGCGGGGTTGATCACCCAGTATTATTGTTGATAATGTCACATGGACGTGTCTACACCGATGCAGAATTCCGGGGGCATGTGGCCATGGGGCATTGTTATTATTGTTGCATCTTGGACATGTTTACACCGATGCACTCGGGGCATGCGCGCCATGATGCGAACATGATTGATGTTGGGCGTGAGACCCATAGTTATATTTGAGTGATGACTTGAGGCGTGAGTCACGACTTGACATGTTGCTTTTATGTCAGGAATCAGAGTTTTGTTATCATACATGTCTCCTGTTTTTATATAAGATCATATGATTTCATTTACGATTTTTCGCCACATACTTACTTGGTACTGTTATCGACCTCCTTCGGCTGCGTTCATGCCGCAGTAGAGTACACCGTGTTGATCCTCGCTCTTGGAGTCACAGCGTTAGGAAGCTCCGTTTCTCCGAGGCTTATCTTTTGGTATGTTACCCTGAGTTGTAGGTTCTTGTACATTCAGGGGTATGACGGGGCCCTGTCCCGTCATGTTGTATAAAAACTCTTAGAGGTCTGTAGTACTGTTGTGGGCAGGGTTTGTAAAAAGGATTAAACTGTTCGGGTTTTATGTATATATACAGAAGGCAACTGTTTTTGGTTGGCCTGTTTTATGATCATATATCTTGTTTCATGTTTATGTTTTATTTTCCGCTGGTTTTCTCTGATGTTGTATCACTAGGGTGCCCGAGGTAAGGCACGCCACGGGCCGGATCGGTCGTGATGCACTTATGAGCGAGATCAACACCGTGTACCTCTACCGGCATGAACGCACTTCGGCGAGGTCGGCATAACAGTACCAAGTATGTGAAATCAAAATATCAGAAATGAAATCATAGCAGCCTATATAAAGCAGAGACATATATGATAACCAAACTACGATTCACAATAAGCGAATATGTCAAATCGTGACTCACGCCTCAAAGTCATCACTCAAATATAACTATGGGTCTCACGCCCACAACATCAATCATGCCCGTGGAATACCTTCCTCACCGCCGGCCTATGATATAAAAGTACCAAGGAACACATGAACACGGTCCCACGTGTCATAATAAAACTGTACGGGTAAGTACGAAGGCATATCCGACTACTAACACCCACAGTACTAACAAGGTCATAAATCAGATCATAAGATATGTCTGACCGCCACATGATCGGCCGCCACACGCCCGCAGATCAAATGTGCGCGTCTAGCCTCGAACTTCCCGCAGCTCGCGATAGGCCAACCTCATAGGCCCGCATGAGGTATTCCCGCATCGGTAGCTACTCCCGGCATCGCCCCGACTCGCATCCGCGTGGCCACATAGACCGCGTGACCATAAAGGCCGCGCACTAACACGAACTCTCGTAGCTCCGCATAGTCCCCGACCCGCATGAGGTATTCTCGAATCATGGTCCTGCATCGCACGAGATATACCCCGACGGAGGCGCCAACCTCCGGATCATGTCGGTGAGTGGTACAATACCAACATAACGGCTGATCGTTAAACAACTTAAGTGCAATCGAGGGAAACCCCTTTACACAATCATTACAAGATACTAACACACGTAGCATCCTAACATGTTTACTTATCAAATCAACAAGAAAGTATTACAAGACTATCACAAACCAACACAATCAAGTTATTCACACAAGGTACTTTCTACTATATGATTAACAAGATCGGGTTTTTTTTATCCCCAAAGTACTTCATACATTAACTCTTTTAAAAGATCCGTTTCTTTCACAAAAATCACACAATACCCGTAGTACAAAAATAGAGTGACTATCTTTTTAAGTAAACCCAAACACTTCCTTTTGTAAAATCAAGTAACCACATTATTTTCCAAACGTTCAAGTTTGCCTAATTTCAAATGCTCAAGTTTCTCATTTTCGAAAGGTTTCGTAGTTCATAGTATTAATCACTTAATGATATAATTCTCTTTTAAAACCATTTGAGAAACATATGCCTTATATGTGAGTAGGTTATTCTTGTTTATAACAATCTTATAACAGCAGCCATGATCTAGGAAATGTAATATCATTTTGTCTCATCTTAGCTTCTATGCAGATGGAGGTTTCTACTGGTTTTAATAATACTTAATTAGTCAATGCATTTCCCTTTATTAGCGCCGTGGTCCTGCTCGATACCTATTCGATTTCAAATCAAGAAACATTATTCCTTTTAAAAACCAAGTACTCATTACTCACGAATGAGGTTTCACACTTTTTTTTTACAAAATTCAGATTAATTCAATTAAGTCAAGTCTCTTATCTTTTAAGATCAAGTCTCTTAACTTCTTAAAACAATAAATCATTCTTTTTATCTCTCTTAAGCCGTTATACCTAACTTCCCATAAAGCTAGTATAACTCTTAAGCTTTTAAAACCAAGTATTACTCTTCTGTTAAAAATGATTCAGTATTCTTTTTGAAATACTTCAAGATTATTCAGGCTTAAGTCAAAAGACAGTGCCGTAATTATTATTCAGGCTTAAGTCAAAAGACATTGCCATAATTATTATTCAGTTAACACACGTACGTCTACCGTACTACTATATATATTAAAAATATCATGCTCAAGAGTATAGGAAGAATCACATACCTCGCGACGATTATCGACTATTAGCAAAACGCTCCAAAGTACTGTAGTCCGGCTAGCCTTTCACTTCTTCGAGTAGAATATGCTACTCGCAGTACTTCAACCTATAACGGTTATACGAGTCTATCAATGTCTAGACTACTCGGTAGAATAAATCTAGATACAAGGTTCTATGGAAAATCAAGACTTCCTACCCACAAACTTCACAAGTTCATCAGAATACAAATTCCCATGTAAATCTGTTCAATTCCCTTCTTATATACCTTCCCGGTATATAACTTATACTTAAATCTTATACTTCAATAGTACATACACAATTACAATAGGGAGACCAGATATTTACCTCGATAAGCCCATAATTATCCAAGTTTAAATGTCGATCCTGAACAACGTTTAGCTCCTACTCTGGGCGCTCCAACCCGCTCCAAACAACCCATAGAAGTTCTACGCAACTTCTACTTAATACTTCAACCGGCTATGAAGATTTTCCTTAGGGTTTCGGTTTGAGACAAAAAGGACATAAGGTAGTATTTTCGGGCTCTACGTATAGAGGTAACTTTTGGAATACTACAAGGTATAAGGCTAAGGTATTTTGGGTATAGTAACAATACTTGGAGAGTATTTCTACCAAGAGGGGGGTGTGCCCCTCGGCCAAGGCCTCTAGGAGGGGGGGTGTACCCCTCGGCCAAGGCCTCACGAAAAGGGGGGAGAGGGAGGGGATACTCTTTGGACGAGAGCTCTTCAAGAGGGGGAGAGGATTTCAAGACTTAGAACAAGTTGGGATGAAGAAGTCTTCAAGTTAGGGGGGGTATTTATAGGGAAACCAATGGACAAGATCAAGCCATGTGGGGGGCAAGTGGAGGGTCAAGATCAAGCCAAGTGCACCCTAACCCTACTCCACAAAACAAGGCACAAAACAAGGCCAAATCCGTGACCCAATCGGCCAACTAGGACGCCCACTTGAGGGTGACAAGTGTCACCCTCCCGTTGGTCCAAAATATTGCGTCTCTCGGAAAAATCCGCAAAAATTATAAATGACATAGCCGCATTTTTCCCCTCGCAAGCTTTGTAAAACGTTTCGTCGAAAAATGATTTTTTTCGGTAGTTGTGAAAAAAATTTCGACCCTTGCCTACTTTAAGGCTAAAACTTCCGTACGTACGTCCTTACGTACATACTCTAGAAATACGGGGTATAACACCCGTGGACCATCCAACGTGTCAGTATGTCCAAGCAATCAATCAGATAGTCGGCCCTCCCCGAGAGACACGGTAGCACAAAATCATAACACTTGCACAACAAAGGCTATCACAACAAGCATAGGCAAGTTCAACGTACTTTCATTTTATGTCAACAATCCGGGTTTCAACCCCAAAATACTACATACTTTCATTCTTTCAAAAAGACCTCTTTTTTTACGTAAAAGCCACACGATACTAATACTCGTAGTATCAAAACACGTTTTCTTTTCAAACCAAATTACTTCACCTTCAGAAAATCTTTACAAGACTTTTAAAATAAAGTACTCTATACTATTTAAACCAAGTGCTTTTCTTTTAAAACAACATCAAGTATACTCTTTAAAACCCAAATCACTTACTCTTTTCAAAACAAGTAACCTATACTTAAATCAAGTTACTTCTCCTTTTCCGAAATCAAGTCGTTTAGCTTTCAAAATCAAATCTTTCTTTTATCTTCATAAAGTCGTTATAACTAACTTCCCATAAAGCCATTATAACACTTTATGTTTTAAACAAACAAAATTCATTTCACACACGTACGTCTACCGTACTATATAGTTCACAACAATCATGCTCAAGAGTATAGGAAGAATCACATACCTCTTCGGCTTAATCCACAAGCCAAGTCGAGTATGCCGCGCGTAGAAAGTCCACCTATAATAACCACAATATATCTATCAACCTCTAGTTCTCTTCGTAGCATATTCTAAGTAAACAGTTCCTTATTCTACGGAAAATTCGGCAGCACCTCCCCCCCCCCCCCCCGCAATCACATAAATAACCTCCCATAACAAGGCCTGCTACCAAGCCAACAACTCCAAGGGGATTACACGTCTAACCGGACGTGTACAATTCTGCCTCACAATAATACTACACAAGTCTACTGTAAATACAGTCCAATGTAAATACAGTTCAATTCTTTTTAATCATCCTTCCAATATATCTTATACTCAATTCTAAATCACTACAACATGTAATATCCAATTACAATAGGGGGACATAGATCATTACCTCGATAAGCCCAGAATTATCCAAGATTAAAAGTCGACCCTGAACAACGTTTAGCTCCAATTCCTTACGTTCCAACCCGCTCCAAGCAACCCTTAGAAGATCCTAACCAACTCCTCTTCAAGATCCAAATTCAAAAAGTGAAGAACACTTAGGCTCAACTATGGCAAGTTTCGGCCAAGGTGTATTTCTAAGGCTAGGGGTGTGAAATTTTTTCTAACTCTTGGTACACAATCTTCCTAACACCCTAAGGAAGAACACTTATAAGTTTAAGGATTTTTGGACAACTTTTGCTCAAGAAATCAAGGCAAAGCCGAGAGCAACTAGGGAAGGGGAGGGAGTATTTTTGTCTTGGAAATTATCTCAAGTGTGGATGAAGAAGTCTTGCTATCAAGGGGGGTATTTATAGAGAAATCAAGGGCCAAGATCAAGGCAAGTGTGTGGTGAGATTGGGGTACAAGTGTGTGTGGGTCCCACCCACCAAATGGCTACACAAAACACAAGACAAGTGGCTTGCCACTTGTAAGGCCATTTCGGCCACAAGACACATGGCACCATATTTCGGCTACAAGACACCTAGGGGTGACACGTGTCGCCCTCCTACTCGTCCAAAATATTTCATCTACCGAAAATATCCAAAATATCAAAAATCTCGAAAACAAAGTGGGGCCCACAAAACCGTAAATTTCTCCCGTGGGCCCCACGTGACCAATTCCGGAAATAAAATTCCATAATTCTAATATAATCCAAGAAGTCCAAATACCAAATCTGGGAATCCAATTCCCATTAACGAACCTTTTCCTTCACAAATCCGAAACTTTTCCGCTTTAAAAATCACATCTTTCTTCCTTTCCAATATTCTGCCGTATTCTTGCACGCACGCCCTCACATACATACTCGAACTACGGGTGTAACACTCTCATACGATAATCCTCCACCGGACATCATTAGCTGGGAAAACTCTCGATGGATCTCCGATACATTTCCGCAACATAGAAACATGGAAGACCGGATGTACTGCCTCCAAGTCGGATGGCAGTTCCAACTCATAGGCAACCTTGCCTACTCTACAGATGATCTGGTAAGGCCCAATGTACCTTGGTCTAGGTTTCCCCTTCTTTACGAACCTCATCACACCCTTCATGGGTGATATCTTCAAGAAGACCCAATCGTCAACCTGAAACTCCAAGTGTCGAGCTGCTAACAGTCTCTCCTGGATAAGCTTCACCTTATCCACAGCCTGCTGAATCAAGTCTGGGACAACTAACTGAACCTCACCCACATCGAACCAGCCAATCGGCGACCTACACTTCCGTCCATACAAAGCCTCATATGGCGCCATCTGAATACTAGAATGGTAGCTGTTGTTATATGCAAACTCAACAAGAGGCAAATGATCCTCCCACTACCCCGGTCAATAACACAGCCCGCATATCCTCGAGTGTCGGATAGTACGCTTCACCGTCCGATGCGAGAATGAAACGCAGATCGAGACTCACATGTGTCCCTAACCCTTCGAAAGACCTCCGAAGTTAGCCGAAATCGGGCTCTCTGCGATATAATAGATATAGAACTCCGTGCGCCTCACAATCTCCTAATATAAAGTCTAGCATAATCCTCACCAATCGTAGTCCTCGATCGGAAGAAAGTGGCTGATTTCATCACATCCACAATAACCCGGATGGAATCACACTTCCTCCGAGTACGAGGTAACCTCAGAACAAAATCCATGTTGATCACCTCCCACTTCCATGCCGAATATCAATCGCTCGCAATAGCCCACCGCTTTTTGTGCTCAACCTTGACCTGCTGACAATTCGGACACTGAGCAACAAACTCTGCTACGTCCCTCTTCAGGCCGTCCCACCAATACATACATCTGAGGTCATGGTACATCTTAGTCGACCCCAGATGAATAGAGTAACGAGCATCAGATGCCTCCCTGCACTGGCCGACGGTCTGCAACATCGGGAACACACAATCTTCCCTCGTATCTTAGCACCCCATCAGGTGCTACCTCAAATAAACTTTTCTCCTCTCGAAGAGCCGTATCTCGATACCGTATCAGAACTGGATCCTCATACAGTCGCCTCTTCACCTACTCAACGATGGAAGACTCGGCAACCTCTCAAACCCGTACCCTACTATCATCGGTATCGACCAACCGAACCCCAAGGCTTGCTAGCTGATGGATCTGACGGACCATGTCCTGTTTATCTAACCGTACCTCTGACAGACTCCCCATAGATCTATGACTCAAAGCATCTGCCACCACGTTGGCTTTTCCCGGATGGTATAGGATATAAACATCATAATCCTTCAGCAACTCTAACCACCGTCTCTGCCGCAAGTTCAGCTCCCTCTGCCTGAAGATGTACTGGAGGCTCTTGTGGTCTGTATAAATATCCACATGAACCCCGTATAAATAATGTCTCCAAATCTTCAAGGCATGAATAACTGCGGCCAACTCTAAGTCGTGAGTAGGGTAATTCCTCTCATGCTTCCGTAGCTGCCGGGAAGCATAGGCTATAACCTTGTCGTGCTGCATCAATACGCATCCTAGTCCGATACCCGAGACATCACAATAAATCATATAGCCCTGTAATCCCTCGAGAAGAGTAAGAACTGGAGTCGTCGTCAACTTTTCCTTCAAGAATCGAAGCCCTTCACAAGCTTCGCCCACTGGAACTTAGCCGCTTCGAGTCACCTAGTCAATGGTGCGATATCAAGCAACCGCTCCACAAATCTACAATAACTCACAAAGAAGGCTGCGCACCTCCGTCGGAGTAGTAGGTCTCGGCCAAGTCTTGACCGCCTCAATCTTTGTCGTATCAACATGAACACCGCCAGCCCCGATAATGTGCCCCAAGAATGCCATTGAGGCCAACCAAAACTCACACTTGGAGAACTTGGCGCATAACCGGCCCGAGGACCCTGGCACCGCCTCGTGATGCATGCTCGCTCAGCGAGAATAAACCAGGATGCCATCAATGATGTTATACCCCGTATTTTCCAGAGTATGTACGTGAGGGCGTACGTAGAGAAGTTTGAACCTTAAAGTAGGCAAGGGTCGAAATTTTGTTCACAACCCCCGATTAGAATCGTTTTTCGACGAAACGTTTTACAAAACTTGCGAAGGGAAAATTCCGGCTATGTCATTTATAATTTTTGCGGATTTTTCCGAGAGACGAAACATTTTGGACCAACGAGAGGGTGACACTTGTCACCCTCACATGGGCGGTCTTGTGGCCGAGAAGGGGGACGATTTTGTGGCATGTTTTGTGCCTAAAACATGGGTCAATGTTTGGGAGGGTTTTGTGGAGTAGGGGTAGGGGGCACTTGGGCAAATCTTGGCCCTCCACCTTGCCCCCACTTGGCTTGATCTTGTCCATTGGTTTCCCTATAAATACCCCCCTAAACTTGAAGACTTCTTCATCCCTCAAATGACTTCCAAGTCTTGAAAATCCCTCTCCCCTTTAGTTGAGGCTCTCGTCCAAGAGTCCCCCTCCCCCTTTGAGAAGGCCCTTGGCCGAAACCCTTCCCCCCTTCCTAGTGGCCTTTGGCCGAGAAGTACCCCCCCCTCTCTTGAGTGTTGTTCTCGTAAAACACCCCCCCCCCTTGGTAGAAAATACTCTCCAAGTATAGTTACTATACCAAAATACCTTAGCCTTATACCTTGTAGTATTCCAAAGGTTACCTCTATACGTAGAGCCCGGAAATACTACCTTATGTCTTTTTTGTCTCAAAACGAAACCCTAAGGAAAATCTTCATAGCCGGTTGAAGTATTAAGTAGAAGTTGCGTAGAACTTCGAAGGGTTGTTGGAGCGGGTTGAGCGCCAGTGGAGCTAAACGTTGCTCAGATCGACATTTTAACTTGGATAATTTTGGGCTTATCGAGGTAATATCTTGTCTCCCTATCAGAATTGAGTTTACATACTATCAAGTATAAGAATTAAGTATAAGTTATATACAAGGAAAGTATATAAGAAGAGAATTGAATCACTTACATAGGATCAGATTCAAGTAGACTTGTAAAGATTGACGGTTAGGGAAGTGCTGCCCAATTTTCCGTAGAATCTTGTATCTAGATTTATTCTACCGAGTAGTCTAGAAGTTGATAGACTTGTATAACCTTTATAGGTTGAAAGTTCTGCAAGTAGCATGTTCTACTTGAAAGGCGGACAAGGCTAGCTGGGCTATAGCCGTGGAGCGTTTTGCTAATAGTCGATAATCGTCGCGAGGTATGTGATTCTTCCTATCCTCTTGAGCATGATATTTTAAAAGGATATATATATAGTACGGACGACGTGTGTAATCGAACGTAGTTTTACGGCAATGTCTTTTGACTTAAGCCCAATAATAAGAATCTTGAAGTAATTCAAAAGAGTTGAGAAACCTTTTTGAAAGAAGAGTAAGGCTTGGTTTTAAAAGCTTAAGAGTTATACTAGCTTTATGGGAAGTTAGGTATAATGACTTAAGAGAAGTAAAAAGAATGGTTTACTGATTTTAGAAGTTAAGAGACTTGATCTTAAAAGATAAGAGACTTGACTTAATTATATTAATGTGAATTTTGTTAAAAAGTGTGAAACCTCATTCGTGAGTAATGAGTATTTTGGTTTTCAAAAGGAATGATGTTTTACTGATTTCGGAAATCAGAATAAGTGTCGAACAAACCACAGCAGCGCTAATAAAGGGAAATGTATTGATTAATGAAGTATTATTAAAACCAGTAGAAACCTCCCTCTGCATAGAAGCTAAGATGAGACAAAATGATATTACATTTCCTAGATCATGGCTGCTTTAATAAGATTGTTATGAACAAGAATAACCTACTCACACATAAGGCATATGTTTCTCAAATTGTTTAAAAGAGAATTATATTCTTAAGTAATTAAGACTATGAACTACGAAACATTTTGTCACGACCAACCTCGCCCGTGGATCGTCTTACCCGCACCCTAGTGATACAACATCGAGAAAACCAGTGAAATAAAAACTTAAACATACAATTTAGATATGGATCAAGATAAAGAAAATAGGCCAACCAAACGGTTGCCTTTTCTCGCATATATATAAATATATCGACATTTGAATAGCCATAATCCTTCCAACCCGCCCACTAAAGCATGCACTCTAAGATTTTACAACAACTATGACGGATAGGCCCCGCCATACCCCTGAATGTACAAGAACCTACAGACTCAGGGTAACATACCAAAAGATAAGCCTCCGAAGGAACGGAGCTTCCCAATACACTGAAATGTGATCCTATAAGCGGGAATAGACAACCGATGTACCTACCGCAGATGAACGCACTTCAAGGGCGAGGTCAAGATAACAGGTACCAAGTATGTGAAACTGAAAATACTGTAAATGAAATCATAATAGTCTATATAAAGCAGGAGACATGTATGATAACCAAACTACAGTACACAACATATAAATAGTCATATCAAGTCAGGGACTCACGCCCTCCAAATCATCACTCGTGCCCGTGGAATTTCTTTCTCACTGCCGGCAGTCTATGATATAACAATACCAAGGAGTATACATGATATATATACTTTTAAAATATCATGCTCAAGTGTATAGGAAGAATCACATACCTCGCGACGATTATCGACTATTAGCAAAACGCTCCACGGCTATAACCCGGCTAGCCTTGTCCACCTTCCAAGTAGCACATGCTACTCGCAGAACATTCAACCTCGATAAGCCCAAAATTATCCGAGATTAAATGTCGATCCTGAGCAAGGTTTAGCTCCAACTCCGTGCGCTCCAACCCGCTCCAAACAACCCTTAGAAGTTCTACGCAACTTCTTCTTAATACTTCAACCGCTATGAAGATTTCCTTAGGGTTTCGTTTGGTGGCAAAGGAAGTATAATAGTATTTTCTGCCTCACGATAGAGGTAACTTTGGAAAATACTACAAGGTATTGGGCTAAAGTATTTGGGTAAAGTAACAATACTTGAGAGTATTTCTCTACCAAGGGGGTAGTATTTCGACTAGCACAACTAGGAGAGGGGTAGGCTGCTAGAACCACTAGGCAAGGGGTACTCTCGGCCATGGCCTCACAGGAGGGGTGTGATTTAAACCTCAAGAGGGAGGGAGTATTTTTAGACTTGGAATTTGCTCAAGTGTGGATGAAATAACTCATCAACTAAGGGGGTATTTATAGGCCAACCAATGGCCAAGATCAAGCCAAGTGGTAGGCAAGTGTAAGGTCAAGATTAAGCCATGTGTTGTGTGGGTCCCACTTGGTCATCAACTACACAAAATATCTCACAAATATCCTACCTAACCTTGAGCAAAGGAAAGGCCCAGAAAACGCCCAATATTTTCGTCCACTGGTGACAAGTGTCACCCTCCCCTTGGTCCAAAATATTTCATCTCTCGGAAAAATCCGCAAAAATTATAAATGACATAGCCGGAATTTTCCCTTCGCAAGTTTAGAAAAACGTTTCGTCGGAAAACGATTCTTTTCGCTAGTCGTGCACAAATTTTGCCACTTTGCCTACTTAAGGCTTTAACTTTTATACGTACGTCCTCACGTACATACTCTGGAAATACGGGGTATAACATTCTCCCCTCCTTAGAAACATTCTTCCCGAATGTTCCTTCTTAAGACAGATAACGATCAAGTTCCTCATAGCTTAACCAGTTTGCAAATGCCGCACATGGTCACAGAATAACATGCGCAAATACTTAAATCCAAGCCAACGAGGAATCACTCGACGATGCAAACAAGACCAACTCTCGCCGTCCAAAGGATACTCCTTCGCACATTCATTTCACAAAAATGATCACTTCCATGTTTCAAAGATAAGTTCACTTCTTTCCTTTCTCGTCCGCACTTCGAACACTCGAACTCTTCCTAGTACACGCATTTCACACTTGATCAACGCTTCATGCCAAAACTTTGGAGTCACAACCTCCAAACTTGGTCATCTTACTAACTTCACTTTCTTCTAAGGCCATTCCCGGCCTTCACGAACCGATTCTGGTCGAACGCACCCACGAATTCATACGATGGTTACCTAAACTTGGGCCTAGCACCCTCGTGATCCTACCACCTGGCGGGACCACCTCGAACTGACCCAACCCCAAACTGGGCTACGGGCTGACCCGCAACATGGCCCCCACCCGACCCACTTAACGCATCAAGCTCTTGTTCCCCGATCCGGAACAATCTTACCTATACAGGTCATGAAAGCTACCACTTCCATTTTACACCACCCAAGGAATTTTCCCATAATTACTCCACGTATACTTATACATTCCGACAAAGATCACCCGCAAAATCTTGTACTCAAGACGACCTTACATCTAAGGTCTCAACTGTAATATTCTAAGGTTCATCATTTTCTCACCCCCAGGCTTATCCTTTTCACTAACCAGGCTTCTAAGTCACATTTTAGCACAAAGCTATCCGAACATAACACTAAACACATCATCATAACATCAATACATACAAATCTCTAGAGGGTTAAGGATATACCTGAAAATAGGCGGTTCAAAGGACCGCTAAAACTGGGAACTTCCACCGCGATCGACGACCGATCCGGCCCGTGGATCGAGCCTACCTGCACCCTAGTGATACAACATCGAGAAAACCGGAAAATAAAACTTTAAACAAGAAACAAGATGTATATCATAAAAATGCAACCAAACGGTTACCTTCCAATAAAATATATATAAACAATTCTTTCAAAACGAGCAGCTTTAATCCTTTACAAACCCCGCCACAACAAGCATTTACTGCAGACCTTAAGAATTTTTATACAACAGGACGGGACAGGGCCCCGCCATACCCCTGAATGTACAAGAACCTACAACTCAGGGTAACATACCAAAAGATAAGCGTCCGGAGAACGGAGCTTCCCAACGTTGAACTGTGATCCTAAGAGCGAGGATCAACTACCGATGTACTCCTACCTGCGGCATGAACGCAGCCCGAGGAGGTCGGACAGTACCAAGTATGTGAAATCGAAAATATCGCAGCTTAAATCATAACATACATAAAGCGAGAGACATGTATGATAACAAAAATACAGTACGCAACATAAAAGCAGTCAAGTCAGGGACTCACGCCCTCAACGTCATCACTCAATATAACTATGGGTCTCCCGCCCACAACATCCATCATGTTCGCATCATGGCGCGTGCCGGAGATCGGTGTAGATATGTCCATGATGCAACACTAATAACAATGCCGCACGCCACACGCCCCGACGCGCCGGTGTAGACATGTCCATGTAACATCAACAACAATATCGGGTGGTCAACCCGCCGCACGCCACATGCCCCGGAATCTGACGGTGTAGACATGTCCATGTAACCACAATAACACTATATCGGTAATCAACCCGCCGCGTAGCCACATGCCCTGACTGCATCGGTGTAGACATGTCCATGTAACATCAACAACAATATACCGCACAACCAGGCTATCACAAACAAGCTCAAGCAAATTACCATACTTCTAGACCTTTATAAAAGATCCACTCTTTCTCACGAAGTCACCTGATATCAACATTTGCACAACAAATGCTATCTCAACAAGCATAAGCAAGTTATACAACAACAAGCATAGGCAAGTTATACATAACTCAAGGTACTTCCATTTCATATCAAAGTCCAGTTTTAACCTAAAGTACTGACGTTAAATTCCTTTTAAAGAGATCCATTCCTTTTATAAATGTCACCCGATACCCGTAATATAAAAATAGAGTGACTCACATTTTTAGGTAAACCAAAACACTTTCCTTTTCAACAACATTCTTTCCCCTAAAGTTCCAGTTTGCCTAATTTCAATTACTCAGGTCTCTTTATTTAGAAAAGTTTCATAGTTCATAGTCTTAATCAATTAAGAATATAATTCTCTTTTAAACAATCTGAGAAACATATGTCTTATACGTGAGCCGTTTATTCTTGTTTACAACAATCTTGTTACAAAGACCATGATCTAGGAAATGTAATAAAATTTTGTCTTATCTTAGCTTCTATGCAGATGGAGGTTTCTACTGGTTTTAATAACAATTAGTTATTTGCCAATACACTTTCCTTTATTTGCGCTGCTGTGGTTTGCTCGACACTTATTCTCATTTCCAAATCAAGAAACATTATTCTTTTTAAAACCAAGTACTCATTACTCATGAATGAGGTTTCACAACACTTTTAACAAAATGTTAATAACTAAGTAAAACAAGTTAAGTCTCTTATCTTTTAAGATCAAGTCTCTTAACTTCTACAATCAATAAACCAATCTTTACCTACATAGAGTCGTTATAACTAACTTCCCATAAAGCTATTATAACACCCTATGTTTTAAACCAACTAACTCATTTAGCACATGTACGCTCACCGCATAACATACTTTACAAAGCATCATGCTAGAAAGGATATAAGAGGTTCACATACCTCGCGACGTGCATCGACAATAAGCAAAACGCTCACGATCAGAATCTGGCTAGCCTTTTCAACTCTTCAAGTAGAATACGCCACTCGTAGTACTTCCACCTATAAGGCCACAAACGCCTATTAACTTCTAAACGCACTGCCCACATTCTACGTAAAATTCGGCGACCTCCCCGCAACAACAGAAATCTCCTCCTCTATCGAGGCCGGCTATCAAGCCAACCGGGGGGGGTTATACGTCTAACCGGACGTGTACAATTCTACTACACAGTAATACCACACGAGCCTACTGTAATACAGTCCTATGTAATTACAGTTCAGTTCTCTTCTTATTATTCAGGCTTAAGTCGAAAGACATTTCCAATAACTACGTTCAGTTCTATATATAGTATACTTCAACTATATATTCCTACAACATGTAATTTCCAATTACAATAAGGGGACAAGAATATTTACCTCGATAAGCCCAAAATTATCCGAGATAAAAGTCGATCCTGAGCATGGTTTAGCTCCTACTCCGTGCGCTCCAATGCGCTCCAAACAACCCTTAGAAGTTCTAACCAACTTCTACTTACATACTTCAACCAACTATGAAGATTTCTTCGGGGTTTCGGTTTGAGATTAAAAGGACAAAAGGTAGTATTTCCGGGCTCTACGTATAGAGGTAACTTTTGGAATACTACAAGGTATAAGGGCTAGAGTATTTTGGGCATTATAACAATACTTTGGAGAGTATTTCTACCAAGAGGGGTACCCTGGCTAGACACCACAAGTGGGGAGGGAACCTCTCGCCAAAGGCCACTAGGTGGGGGAGGGGGAGAGGCGTTGGACGAGAGCCACAAGATGAAGGGGAGGGATTTCACGTCTTAGACAAAGTGAGGAGTGGATGAAGAAGTTCATCTCTGGGGTATTTATAGGAAGCTGGCCAACCAATGGCCAAGATCAAGCCATGTGCAAGGCAAGTGTAAGGCCTTGATCAAGCCAAGTGCACCCTAACCCTACTCCACAAAACAAGGCACCAAACAAGCCATAAAACAAGGCACAAAACAAGGCCAAAACAAGGAGCCAATCGGCCATGACAACGTGACCCAATCGGCCAACCCAGTCCACTGAGGTGACAAGTGTCACCCTCTCGTTGGTCCAAAATGTTTCGCCTCCGGAA
This sequence comes from Przewalskia tangutica, assembly GCA_029844215.1. Taxonomy (NCBI): domain Eukaryota; kingdom Viridiplantae; phylum Streptophyta; class Magnoliopsida; order Solanales; family Solanaceae; genus Przewalskia; species Przewalskia tangutica. The sequence continues at coordinate 2,379,439 of JAQGDG010000034.1, forward strand.
AAATCCGCAAAAATCGCAAATGACATAGCCGAATTTTCCCTACGCAGCCGTGGAAACGCTTCATTTAAAAACGACTCTAACCGGTGTGCACAAAATTCGGTCCAATGCCTAACTTTAAGGCTCAAATTTCTACGTACGTCCTTACGTACATACTCTGGAAATACGGGGTATAACATTCTCCCCTCCTTAGAAACATTCGTCCCGAATGTTCCTTCTCAAGACGGATATATATGAAGTTCCTCTAACAAGTTGCCAACGCCACAGCTTGGCCACGAAATGACACACGTTCTCTTCCTTCCTTACTCATCGTGCCCCCCTCGAACACTTGAACTCTCCCAAAGATAATGCACCATACTTACCATCGCCTGGCTTCCAAAGCGTGAGTCACTACCTCCAAACTTGGTCATCTTACTAGCTTCACTTTCCGCCAAGGCCATTCCCGGCCTTCACGAACCGATTTTGGTCGGACGCATCCACGAACTCATACGATGGTTAACTAAACTCGGGCCTAGCATCCTCGTGACCCTACCACCTGGCGGGACCACCTCGAACTGACCCCACCACCAACCGGGCTGCGGGTTGACCCGCGAATGGTCCTCAACCCGACCCCACAATCCGCCACACTCTTGTTCCCGATCCGAACAATCTTACCTATTCAAGTCATGAAAGCTACCACTTCCATTTTACCCAACCCAAGGAATTCCCACAATAACTCCACGTATACTACGACTCGATAAAGGTCAAACATAAAATAAATCTTTTACACAAGACGACCTTACCTCTAAGGTCTCAATCGTGAAATAGTCTAAGGTTCACACTTACCACGCCCCTGTGCTTACCCTTCTACACTAACCAGTTTCTAAATCACATTTTAGCGAAGCTATCCTAACATAACACTAAACACATCAAAGATACAAAACTCTGAGGGTTAAGGATATACTGCTCTACCGCTTTTCTAATCACACACCGCAGGCGATAGCAGCGAAGGTGATGAACCAGCCATCGATCCTCGGCCGAGTCGTAATATCCGTATACCCTTGGCCGGACAGCCGCAAATGGCCTCGCTGGCCGCAAAATAACAAGCTCCTCGCACCACGACACTCCCAAATGCGGTCTACCACATCGACCACACCGAGGTAGGGCATCGCGTCGCCAACACCCCTACTTCCTCGAAACTCAACCTCGAGCCCCGACCGCTCCGAATACTGATGCCCTGAAGGTTGTGGAGGACCACTGCACCGCGGAGGTACAAAACTAGTTCTGCCGAGGCGGTCCGCCGAAGTCACCAAAGGACCTCGTGCTCGCCTCTTCGCTGATCTTCGCCATTCCGCCGACCTCTCCGCTCTTCACCCCAAGTGCATAAGCTCGCATGCGGGCAATGTCCATGCCCTTGAAGAGCCACACCCGAACAAGCCTCGCCAAGTAATCATCTAACCCAGAACGTGGCGGTGTACTGGCCCTCCATATCGCCTACAATGGGGCATACCGAGCCAATGAGTCGAACTCACATTGTACTCCCGAATCAGACGCCTGTTCGCTCAACATCAAAAATCTGCTGGTCCGAGCCCTCCTCATCCGCGAGGCAAGAAATGTGCAAGAAATGCCCCCGAGAACTCGCCCCAAATACCGGAAGTGCATTCTCTCCCCGACAGCTCCCACGACCAAACGCCGATCATGCGGTATCACGCAATCGATGCGAACCTAAGACCACCGACTCGGTCTCCAAGCCTTGATCACTCTCATGATCCACAGAATCGCTTGATGAACTCCTCGGATCATCCTCAAAGCCACCATTGAACTCGGGCGGCTACATCTCGTAAAGTCCTCGTAGCCTCAAACTATCCGATCTAAGTGAACCATCGTGCTACCGAACCGAATCGCCGTGATCTAGCCTATCTCATATTCGCCACGACTCGCCAAAGAATCGCCATCTCCTTGTAACCCATCTCTTCGCCTGCATCGCGGACCGAGGCTCAGTATCGTGGTCTCAGCAGCCATCGCTGCCGCGCTCTAAACTCGCTGGGCCGGGCGCCGCAAAACTCGGGCCGTCAAGCACAATCTCGTGACCGCTCGCGCTCGTACTCTCTCAGATCTCACTAGCAGCTCTCGCCGCCTTGCCCTTCTCGGGCTCGCTGCTCAAGCGCGAGGCATAATCGTAAAAACGAGATACGCTGAGGGTCCAACTTACAACATGTTCTCTAAGGCACGATCTCGTAATGAGAAGAATGGAAACTAATCCTAAATGTCTCAGCCTCCTCGATTATAGATGTGGTGCACAACACATCGATAATCAAGACTCTACTAGACACGGCTCAGACACTTTCCGAGGATTAATCGCTCGATACCACTTTTGTCACGACCCGATCCCGCCCGTGATCGTGCCTTACCCCGCACCCTAGTGATACAACATCGAGAAAACCAAATGAAAATAAAACTTTAAACAAGAAACAAGATGTATATCATAAAACAAAGCAACCAAACTGCTACCTTCCAATAAAATATATATAAACAACTCTTTCAAAACGAATACTTAATCCTTTTACAAACCCCGCCCACAACAAGATTACATGCACTTAAGAATTTTTATACAACATGACGACAGTGGCCCCGCCATACCCCTGAATGTACAAGAACCTACAACTCAAGGTAACATACCAAAAGATAAGCCTCCGGAGAACGGAGCTTCCCAACGCTGAACTGTGATCCTAAGAGCGAGGATCAACTACCGATGTACTCCTACCGCGGCATAACGCACCCGGGCGAGGTCGCATAACAGTACCAAGTATGTGAAATCAAAATATCACAGCTAAATCATAACAGTCTACATAAAGCGAGAGACATGTATGATAACAAAAATACAGTACGCAACATAAAAGCAGTCAAGTCAGGGACTCACGCCCTCAACGTCATCACTCAATATAACTATGGGTCTCCCGCCCACAACATCCATCATGTTCGCATCATGGCCGCATGCCCCCGGAATTCTGCATCGGTGTAGACATGTCCATGATGCAACACTAATAACAATGCCGCATGGCCACACGCCCGACTCGCTTGCAGTGTAGACATGTCCATGTAACATCAACAACAATATACTGGGTGGTCAACCCCGCCGCATGGCCACATGCCCCCGAAATTCTGCATCGGTGTAGACATGTCCATGTAACCACAATAACACTATATCGGGTAATCAACCCTGCCGCATGGCCACATGCCCCCGAAATTCTGCATCGGTGTAGACATGTCCATGTAACATCAACAACAATATACCGCACAACCAGGCTATCACAAACAAGCTCAAGCAAATTACCATACTTTTAGACCTTTATAAAAGATCCACTCTTTCTCACGAAGTCACCTGATATCAACATTTGCACAACAAAGGCTATCTCAACAAGCATAAGAAAGTTATACAACAACAAGCATAGGCAAGTTATACATAACTCAAGGTACTTCCATTTCATATCAAAGTCCGGGTTTTAACCCTAAAGTACTACGTACGTTAAATTCCTTTTAAAGAGATCCATTCTTTTTATAAAGGTCACCCGATACCCGTAGTATAAAAATAGAGTGACTCACATTTTTAGGTAAACCAAAACACTTTCCTTTTCAACAACATTCTTTCCCCTAAAGTTCCAGTTTGCCTAATTTCAATTACTCAGGTCTCTTTATTTAGAAAAGTTTCATAGTTCATAGTCTTAATCAATTAAGAATATAATTCTTTTAAACAACTGAGAAACATATGTCTTATACGTGAGCCGCTTATTCTTGTTTACAACAATCTTGTTACAAAGACCATGATCTAGGAAATGTAATAAAATTTTGTCTTATCTTAGCTTCTATGCAGATGGAGGTTTCTACTGGTTTTAATAACAATTAGTTATTTGCCAATACACTTTCCTTTATTAGCGGCGTGGTTTGCTCGACACTTATTCTCATTTCCAAATCAAGAAACATTATTCTTTTTAAAACCAAGTACTCATTACTCGCGAATGAGGTTTCACAACACTTTTAACAAAATGTTAATAACCAAGTAAAACAAGTTAAGTCTCTTATCTTTCAAGATCAAGTCTCTTAACTTCTACAATCAATAAACCAATCTTTTACCTACATAGAGTCGTTATAACTAACTTCCCATAAAGCTATTATAACACCCTATGTTTTAAACCAACTAACTCATTTAGCACATGTACGTCTACCGTACAACATACTTTACAAAGCATCATGCTAGAAAGGATAGGAAGAGGTTCACATACCTCGCGACGAGTATCGACAATAAGCAAAACGCCCACAAGATCAGAATCCGCTAGCCTTTTCCACTCTTCAAGTAGAATACGCTACTCGTAGTACTTCCACCTATAAGGCCACAAACGTCTATTAACTTCTAAACGCACGGTTCCACATTCTACGTAAAATTCGCAAGACTCTCCCCGCAACAAACAGAAATCTCCTCCTCTATCGAGGCCGCTACCAAGCCAACCAGGGGGTTATACGCCTAACCGGACGTACAATTCTACTACACACAAGAATACCACACGAGCTCATCAGAATTACGCTCGTGCTTAAGTCGAAAGACATTGCCAATAACTACGTTCAGTTCTATATATAGTATACTTCAACTATATATTCCTACAACACGTAATTTCCAATTACAATAAGGGGACAAGAATATTTACCTCGATAAGCCCAAAATTATCCGAGATAAAAGTCGATCCTGACAAGGTTTAGCTCCTACTCCGTGCGCTCCAATGCGCTCCAAACAACCCTTAGAAGTTCTAACCAACTTCTACTTACATACTTCAACCAACTATGAAGATTTCCTCGGGGTTTCGGTTTGAGACTAAAAGGACAAAAGGTAGTATTTCCGGGCTCTACGTATAGAGGTAACTTTTGGAATACTACAAGGTATAAGGGCTAGAGTATTTTGGGCATTATAACAATACTTTGGAGAGTATTTCTACCAAGAGGGGGGGTACCCCTCGGCTAGACACCACAAGGGGAGGAACCTCGCCAAAGGCCACTAGGAGGAGGGGAGAGGCTTTGACGAGCCACAAGAGGCAGGGGAGGGATTTCAAGACTTAGACAAAGTGAGGAGTGGATGAAGAAGTTCATCTCTACGGGGGGTATTTATAGGGAAGCCAAGGGCCAACCAATGGCCAAGATCAAGCCATGTGCAAGGCAAGTGTAAGGCCTTGATCAAGCCAAGTGCACCCTAACCCTACTCCACAAAACAAGGCACCAAACAAGCCATAAAACAAGGCACAAAACAAGGCCAAAACAAGGAGCCAATCGCCATGACAACGTAACCCAATCGCCAACCCAACGCTCACTGAGGTGACAAGTGTCACCTCTCGTTGGTCCAAAATGTTTCGCCTCCTAAAAATCCGCAAAAATCGCAAATGACATAGCCGAATTTTCCCTACGCAAGTCGTGGAAACGCTTTCGTAAAAACGACTCTAACCGGTGTTGTGCACAAAATTCGGTCCAATGCCTAACTTTAAGGCTCAAATTTCTACGCACGCCCCACGCATATACTCGAAATACGGTATAACAACTGACCTCTACCGTGGCCCGCCGGTGTATGAACATCCTGCCTAGCTGGAAGGTGAAGAACCCGCAATCGATCTAGTAGTCAGGCTATCCCACCAAAGCTTCCCCGGCCTGACCGATCGTCAAATGGCCCTGTCGGTCGCAAGTATAACAATCTCCCAAACCAGTACGACATTCCCCCTATGGGCTTTACCACAACGGCTACACTGAGATACGGGTGGCCTCATCCGGCGAGCATTTCTACTCCCCTGAAAATCTGAAACCTGGGAGCCCTGACCTGCTCATGAATATCCCATACGTCCCGACGACGGTGGGGGACCACTTGGTACTAGAGGAGGCGATAATCGTTCATTACGAGGCGGTCCGCCTCGAAAGTCACCAAAGGACCTGCTGCTCGCCTCTTCTCGCTGATCTCGGTCATTCCGCGATCTCTCCGCCTCACATCCAAGTGCATAAGCTCGCATGCGGGCAATGTCCATGCTCCTACCGGGCGGCTACACCAACAACTCTTCGCTAGGTAATCATCGAGCCTGTAACATATCGGTGCACTCGATCCTCCATACTAGCTACTAACGCGGACGACGAGCCAATGAGTCGAACTCACATTGTACTCCCAACCGTGACGCCTGCTCGCCGCAACACCAAAAATGTTTACCCGAGCCTCCTCATCCGTGGAGGCAAGAAATGTGCAAGAAATGCCCCGAGAACTCGTCCCATATAGCCGGAAGTGCATTCTCTCCCGACGCCTCACGAATCAAACCAATCGATCGCGGTATCACGCACCGATGCGAACCTAGGACTATCGACTCGGTCTCCGCGCCTTGATCACTCTCATGATCCTCAGAATCGCTTGATGAACTCCTCGGATCATCCTCGTGCCTCGACCCATAAAACTCGCGGCTACAACTCGTAAAAATCCCGTAGCCTCAAACTATCTCGATCTAGGGTGAACCATCGTGCATACCGAACCGCCGGCCCAACCTATCCTCAAGTCCGCCACAACCTCGCCAATAATCGGGCCAACTCTTGTAACCCATCTCCTCTCGCCTGCATCGCTGGACCGAGGCTCGTGCATCGTGGTCTCAGAGAGATCGCCGCTTTACTCGCAGCCTCCTTCGCCGCCTTGCCCTTCGCCCGGTTGCCTTGCGCGGAGGCATAATCGTAAAAATGAAATACGCCGAGGGTCCAACTTATCACACAACTCTAAGGCACGATCTCGTAATGAGAAGAATGGAAACTAATCCTAAATGTCTCGCAGCCTCTCGATTATAGATGTGGTGCACAACACATCGATAATCAAGACTCTACTAGACACCTCGGGTAGACACTTTCCGAGGACTAATCGCTTGATACATCGCCACGACCAACCCGGTCCGTGATCGTGCCTACCCCGCACCCTAGTGATACAACATCGAGAAAACCAATGAAATAAAAACTTAAACATACAATTTAGATATGGATCAAGATAAAAGAAAATAGGCCAACCAAACGGTTGCCTTTCTGCATATATATAAATATATCGACATTTGAACAATTACAATCCTTCCAACCCTGCCCACAACAGTGCTACAGACCTCTAAGATTTTTACAACAACTATGACGGGACAGGCCCACCATACCCCCGAATGTACAAGAACCTGCTGCACTGTGGTAACATACCAAAAGATAAGCCTCCAAGGAACGGATCTTCCCAATACGTGAAATGTGATCCTATAAAATGGATCGACAACCGATGTACCTCTACCGCGGCATGAACGCACTTCAAGGAGGTCAAGATAACAGTACTAAGTATGTGAAATCAAAATATCAGAATGAAATCATAATAGTCTATATAAAGCAAGAGACATGTATGATAACCAAACTACAGTACACAACATATAAATAGTCATATCAAGTCTGGACTCACGCCCTCCAAATCATCACTGTGTTCGTGGAATTTCTTCCTCACCGGCAGCCTATGATATAACAATACCAAGGAGTATACATGAACACGTGTCCCACTGTGTCCTAAAACCGCACGGCAAGTATAAAGGCATAACTACCAGATCCGACCGTACTAATAATACTGTACAACCATATCATGAAGCTGACATGTGGCAAGTGCAATAACCTCTACCAGATCCTCCCTGCGCCACGTAGCTGACGGGGGCAAGTATACAACTAAGCACCAGATCACAATCGTAAGTCACGAAGCTCCATCCAAACACTGACTCGCGAAGGCGACACGCGGCAGCGCGATAGCCTCCACCAGATCCTCCTCGCGCCACGTAGGCCGACGGGCAAGTGAACCGCTAAGCACCGATCACAACCGTAAGTCACGATACTTCGCCGCGGGCGACACGTGGAAAGTGCGATAACCTATACCAGATCCACTGCGCCACGTGTCGACGGCTAATAAACAAAGCATGCACCGATCACAACCGTAAGTCACGATACTTCGCCATAAATAACCATAACGGTCACATGTCCACAGAATCCATCATCGGTGTAGACATGCCCATGTAACAATAATAATGGAAACATACCCGTGGAATCTTCCGTCACTGCCGGTACGTCCAAGTAAGTTCTCAACAAGTCAACCGGCCCTCCATCGAGAGACGCGGTAGTATAGAAACACAATTCTTGCGCAACAAAGGCTATCACAACAAGCATAGGCAAGTTACACAACAACAAGCATAGGCAAGTTACACAACAACAAGCATAGGCAAGTTACACACAACTCAAGGTACTTTCCTTTTATGTCAAAGTCCGGGTTTTAACCCTAAAGTACTACGTACGTTAAATTCCTTTTAAAGATCCATTTCTTTTACAAAGGTCACCCGATACCCGTAGTATAAAAATAGAGTGACTAACATTGTTAAGTAAACCAAAACACTTCCCTTTGTAAAATCAAGTAACAACATTATTATTCCAAACGTTCAAGTTTGCCTAATTTCAAATGCTCAAGTTTCTCATTTTCGAAAAGGTTTCGTAGTTCATAGTTTTAATCACTTAATAAATATAATTCTCCTTTTAAAACAATTTGAGAAACATATGCCTTATGTGTGAGTAGGTTATTCTTGTTTATAACAATCTTATTAAAGCAGCCATGATCTAGGAAATGTAATATCATTTTGTCTCATCTTAGCTTCTATGCAGATGGAGGTTTCTACTGGTTTTAATAATACTTAATTAGTCAGAACATTTCCCTTTATTAACGCTGCAGTGGTTTGTTCGATACTTATTCTGATTTCCGAAATCAGTAAAACATTATTCCTTTTAAAAACCAAGTACTCATTACTCACGAATGAGGTTTCACACTTTTTAACAAAATTCATGTTAATTCAAATTAAGTCAAGTCTCTTATCTTTTAAGATCAATAAACCATTCTTTTTATCTCTCTTAAGTCGTTATACCTAACTTCCCATAAAGCTAGTATAACTCTTAAGCTTTTAAAACCAAGTATTACTCTTCCTTTCAAAAAGGTTTCTTAACTCTTTTGAAATACTTCAAGATTCTTATTATTCAGGCTTAAGTCAAAAGACATTGCCGTAAAACTACATTCAGTTAACACACATACTTCTACCGTACTATATATATGTTCTTTTAAAATACTTCCAGATTCTTATTATTCAGGCTTAAGTCAAAGACATTGCCGATAACTACGTTCAGTTAACGCACGTATGTCTACCGTACTATATATATATATATATATATATATATATATATACTTTTAAAATATCATGCTCAAGTGTATAGGAAGAATCACATACCTCGCGACGATTATCGACTATTAGCAAAACGCTCCACGACTATAACCCGGCTAGCCTTGTCCACCTTCCAAGTAGCACATGCTACTCGCAGAACATTCAACCTCGATAAGCCCAAAATTATCCGAGATTAAATGTCGATCCTGAGCAAGGTTTAGCTCCAACTCCGTGCGCTCCAACCCGCTCCAAACAACCCTTAGAAGTTCTACGCAACTTCTTCTTAATACTTCAACCGGCTATGAAGATTTCCTTAGGGTTTCGTTTGGTGGCCAAAGGAAGTATAATAGTATTTTCGGGCTCTACGTATAGAGGTAACTTTGGAAAATACTACAAGGTATTTGGGCTAAAGTATTTGGGTAAAGTAACAATACTTGGAGAGTATTTCTCTACCAAGGGGGTAGTATTTCGACTAGCACAACTAGGAGAGGGGTAGGCTGGCCAGAACCACTAGGCTAGGGGGGGTCCTCTCGGCGAAGGGCCTCTCTCCGGGGGAGGGGGTGTGGGGGCCGAAAGCTGAAGAGGGAGGGAGTATTTTTAGACTTGGAATTTGCTCAAGTGTGGATGAAATAACTCATCAACTAAGGGGGTATTTATAGGCCAACCAATGGCCAAGATCAAGCCAAGTGGTAGGCAAGTGTAAGGTCAAGATTAAGCCATGTGTTGTGTGGGTCCCACTTGGTCATCAACTACACAAAATATCTCACAAATATCCTACCTAACCTTGACCAAAGAAAAGGCCAAGAAAAACGCCCCAATATTTTCGTCCACTTGGGTGACAAGTGTCACCCTCCCATTGGTCCAAAATATTTCATCTCTCGGAAAAATCCGCAAAAATTATAAATGACATAGCCGGAATTTTCCCTTCGCAAGTTTAGAAAAACGTTTCGTCGGAAAACGATTCTTTTCGCTAGTCGTGCACAAATTTCGCCACTTTGCCTACTTAAGGCTTTAACTTTTATACGTACGTCCTCACGTACATACTCTGGAAATACGGGGTATAACACATTTCGAAAATGAGAAACTTGAGTATTTAAAATTAGGCAAACTTGAACGTTTGGAAAAGAATGTTGTTACTTGATTTTACAAAGAGAAGTGTTTTGGTTTACTTAAAAAGATAGTCACTCTATTTTTTTTATACTACGGGTATTGTGTGACTTTTGTGAAAGAAACGGATCTTTAAAGAGTTAAATGTATGAAGTACTCTGGGGATAAAAACCCGAACTTGTTTAACATAAAGTAGAAAGTACCTTGTGTGAATAACTTGATTGTGTTGGTTTGTGATAGCCTTGTAATACTTTCTTGTTGGTTTGATAAGTAAACATGTTAGGATGCTACGTGTGTTAGTATCTTGTGATGTTTGTGTAAAGGGGTTTCCCTCGATCGCGCTTATGTTGTTAAACGATCAGCCGTTAGGTTGGTATTGTACCACTCACCTTGACATGATCCCGGGGGTTAAGCGCCTCCACGCGGTATATCTCGGTGATGCAGGACCATGATTCGAGAATACCTCATGCGGGTCCAGGGGACCTATGCGGAGCTACGAGAGTTCCAGGTACTAGTGTGGGTGTCACGACCCGAACCCGGGCCCGTGACTGGTGCCTTACCCCGGGCACCCTAGTGATACAACATCAGAGAAAATCAGCGGAACATAAAACAATAACATGAAATTAATGCAATAAGACAGTGAAATAAGAAGACAGGCTAACCCAAAAACGGTTACCTTCATAATATATAATAATTTGAACAGTTACATCCCTTTCTACAACTCTGCCCGCAACAGTACTACAGACCTCTACGAATGATATGTCAACAACGACGGGACAGGGCCCCGTCACACCCCTGAAAGTAAGCACCTACAACAACAGGGGACTATACCAAGATAAGCCTCCGGAGAAACGGAGCTTTCCCAAACGCTGAACTGTGACCCTAAGAGCGAGGATCAACGATCGCGGTGTACCTTTACTCGCGGCATGAACGCGGCCGAGGAGTCGATAACAGTACCAAGTATGTGAAACTAAAAAAAATACTGTAAATGAAATCATAATAGTCTATAAAGCAGGAGACATGTATGATAACCAAACTACAGTTCACAATAAATAAGCAGCCATGTCAAGTCAGGGACTCACGCCCTCAAAGTCATCACTCAAATGTAACTATGGGTCTCACGCCCACAACATCAATCGTACCCGTGGAATACCTTCCTCACTGTCGGCAGTTTATGATATAAAAGCACCAAGGAATACACATGAACACCAGGTCCCACCTGTGTCCTAATAAAACAAGAGAGTAGGTAAGTAAGGCATAGCCGACTACTAACACCCAGCACTAACAAGGTCATAAATCGTGTCATGATATCTCTGCATCGCCACATGATCAAAGCCGGTCACTCGCCTGAGATCAAATGTGCGCGTCTAGCCCTGGAACTCTCCGCAGCTCCGCATAGGCCAACCTCGTAGGCCCGCATGAGGTATTCCTCGCATCGAGGGTAGCTACTCCCGGCGTCGCCCCGACTCGCGCATCCGCATGGCCACAAAGACCGCATGACCACAAGGGCCGCAAACTAACTCGAACTCCCGTAGTTCCGCATGGATCCCGACCCGCATGAGGTATTCTCGAATCACGGTCCCATCACCGCTGAGTCTACCCGACGGAGGCGACAACCTCCTAAACAAGTCAAGGTGAGTGGTACAATACCAACATAACGACCGATAGTCAAACAACTTTAAGCGCAATGGAGGAAAACCCCTTTACCCTAACATCACAAGATACTAACACACGTAGCATCCTAGCATGTTTACTTATCAATCAACAAGAAAGTATTACAAGGCTATCACAAACCAACACAATCAAGTTATACACACAAGGTACCTTCTACTATATGTCAACAAGTTCGGGTTTTTATACCCAAAGTACTTCATACATTAACTCTTTAAAAGATACGTTACTTTCACAAAAACCACACAATACCCGTAGTAAATGAAAATAGAGTGATTATCTTTTGAAGTAAATCAAAACACTTACCTTTGTAAAATCAAGTAACAACATTATTTTCCAAACGTCCAAGTTTGCCTAATTTCAAATGTTCACGTTTCTTATTTTAGAAAGGTTTCGTAGTTCATAGTCTTATTCATTTAAGAATATAATTCTCTTTTAAACCATCTGAGAAACATAAGCCTTATATATGAGTAGGATATTCTTGTTTATAACAATCTTATTACAAGAATGCATGATCTAGGAAATATCATTTTGTCTCATCTTAGCTTCTATGCGGATGGAAGTTTCTCTTGCTTTAATAATACTAAATCACAAAACATTTCCTTTTATTAACGCCGCAGTTGGTTTGTCGATACACATTCGATTTCAAATCAAGAAACATTTTTAAGCCGTTATACCTAACTTCTCATAAAGCTAGTATAACTCTTAAGTTTTCAAAAACCAAGTATTACTCTTCTTTCAAAATGATTCAAAAAAATCTTTTGAAATACTTCAAGTTCTTTATTTTCACATAACCAGCCAGTTATAGTTCAAATCAGTTACCTTTTAAAAACCACAAGTATTTTCTTACCTACATAAAGTCATATAACCAACTTCCCATAAAGCCGTTATAACACTTTATGTTTTAGACCAATCAAATACATTTAACACGTATGCGCTCACCGTACCACATAGTTACACACATATCATGCTAGAAGAGATAGGAAGAGGTTCACATACCTCGCGACGAGTATCGACTAATAGCAAAACGCTCCAAGTACTTCCAACGGTCGGCTACTCCTTAAGCCAAGTAGATCGCGCCATACGTAGTACTTTAACCTATAAGGCCACAAGGCGCTTATTAACATCTAGATCTTATCGTAGAACATTCTACGTAAAATTCGCAACACCTCCCCATGGCGGCGTAAATCTCCTCTTCTATCGAGGACGGCTATCAAGCCAACCAGGGGGGGTTATACGCCTAACCGACGTGTACAATTCTACAACACGAATACTACAAGTCTCATGTAATACACGTCTATGTAATTACGATTGATTTTCTTTCAAAAGGTTTCTTATTATTCAGGCTTAAGTCAAAAGACATTGCCGATAACTACGTTCAGTTCTATATATAGTATACTTCAACTATATATTCTAACAACATGTAATTTCCAATTACAATAGGGGGACAAGATAATTACCTCGATAAGCCCATAATTATCCAAGTAAAAAGTCGATCCTGGGCAACGTTTAGCTCCAACTCCGAGCGCTCCAACCCGCTCTAAACCACCCTTAGAAGTTCTAACCAACTTCTACATACTACTCCAACTAACTATGGAGATTTTCCTTAGGGTTTCGGTTTTGTGACTGACGGGAAGTATAATAGTATTTTCTGGGCTTTTGTATAAGTGTAACCTTGGGAATACTACAAGGTATTTGGGCCAAGGTATTTGGGCATTATAACAATACTTGGAGAGTATTTCTATACCACAAAAGGGGGGGTATTATACGAAGACAACTAGGCTAGGGGGGGTGTATACCCCTCGGCCTACCCCACTAGGGGGGGGGGTACTCTCGGCCAAGGGGGGAGGGGACTCTCGGCCAAGGGGCCTCACAAAGGGGGGAGGGGGAGGCTAGGACGAGAACACACAAGAAGAGGGGGAAGGGATTTTCAAGACTTAGCACAATTTGGATGAAGAAGTTCATCAAAGGGGAGGGGTATTTATAGGTCAAGCCATGGCCAACCAATGGCCAAGATGATGCCAAGTGCAAGGCAAGTGTAGGGTGAGGATTAGGGCAAGTGTCCTTAGCCAACTTGCACACAAAATATCCTACCAACTCCAAGACAAAATAGGCCATTCCAATCGTCCATAAGAACGCCTCACATCCATCAATTGGAGGGTGACAAGTGTCGCCCTCCCGTTGGTCCAAAATGTTTCGTCTCTCGGAAAAATCCGCAAAAATAAGAAATGACATAGCCGGAATTTTCCCTACGAAAGCTGTGGAAACGTTTCGTCGAAAAACGACTCTAATCGGGTGTTGTGAACAAAGTAAAATCGGCCAAGCCACTTTAAGGCACAAACTTTTCTACGTACGTCCTTACGTACATACTCTGGAAATACGGGGTATAACAGTGGGGTTATACCTCATGCGGTCTATGTGGCTACGCGGATCGCGAGTCGGGGCGATGCCGGAGTAGCTACCGATGCGGGAATACCTCACGCGGGCCATCGAGTGGCCTACGCGAGTCGCGAGAAGTTCGTGGCTAGACGCACATTAGATATCGCGGCGAGTGGCGGCTTTGATCATGTGACGGCCAGATGCATCTCATGATACGCTTTATGACCTTGTTGCTGCGTGGGTTTTTAGTAGTCGGCTATGCCTTCGCACTTACCCAAGACGGTTTTATTATGACACAGTGGGACCCGATGTTCATGTGTATTCCTTGGTGCTTTTATATCATAGATCGCCGGTGAGAAAGGTATTCCACGGGCATGATTGATGTTGTGGGCGTGAGACCGATAGTTGTATTTGAGTGATGACTTTGAGGCGTGAGTCCCGACTTGACATCGCTATTTATCAGTGAATCGTAGTTTGGTTATCATACATGTCTCCGCTTTATATAGACTACTATGATTTCATTTACGTATTTTCGCCACATACTTGGTACTGTTGTCGACCTCGCCCGGGCTGCGTTACATGCCGCAGTAGAGGTACACCGCCGTTGATCCTCGCCAGGGTCACAGTTCAGCGTTTGGGAAGCTCCGCTTCTCCGAGGCTTATCGATGGTATAGTCCCTGTCGTTGTAGGTACTTACATTCGGTATGGCGGGGCCCCGTCCGTCATTGTTGATAAAACTCTTAGAGGTCCGTAGAATCTTGTGTGGGACAGAATTGTAAAAAGGATGTAATCGTCTAGTTGTTATATATATGCCAAGGCAAGTTTTCTCGCTAACTGCTTTACACTTCACTTTATTCATGTCTTGTTTTATATTCCGCCGATTACTCACGATGTATGGCTACCGTGCCGGTGAGCACCATCCACGCCCGTTGGTCGTGACAAAAGTGGTATCAGGGCCGTTAATCCTCGGAAAGTGTCTCTCGACCGTATCTAGGTGAGTCTTGAGTATCGGTGTGTTGTGCACCCCACCAATAATCGTGAGGCTATAGGATATTTAGGATTGGTTTCCATTATTCTCACTCGAGATCGTGCCTTAGAGTCCGTGTTGTAAATTGGACCCTCTAACGAAATTTCTTTCCCATCATATGCCTCCGCGTAAGGCAACACGGGCCCGAGAAGGGCAAAGCGTAGGAGCCGCGAGTAGAGCACGAGGGTTACGAGGCAGCCCAATCATCACCGGTGGTGCTTCATTCGGGAGTTCTGCGGCGTCGTCGGCCAACAGAGTTTAGCACGGCGGCCGATCCTCTGCGGCCATGATAGTTGAACCTTCATTCCGACCCGATGTCGTAAAGTATAGATTGCAAAGAGACGACCATTACTAGCTAAGGATGTAGCTACCAGAGTATATGATATACCGATTTATCGCGGTCTTGACTATCTAAGAGAGGGTTGTGCAAGAGTAATTCTTCAGTTGGGCTTGAGCATGGCCTGTGTACGGGCTTATGCGCAGCAGGCCGAGAAACGTATAGATCGACGGATTAACCAAGATCAGCAGAAGAGGGCCAGTTCGGCAGGGTCTTTTGGTAACTTTCGAGGCGGACCTTCTCAGCAGCAGGCTGGTTATGCGCCTCCGCCGTAGCAGTGGTCCTCCAGGTTCGTGGGCGTTGAGTATGCCGGAGTTGGTCAGAGCTCCAGGGCTTCTGGTTCACAGATACACGTAGGTTCCACCACCGGATTGATTGTTTCTCAAGATTCACAACGGTGACAGCGTCATCCCGGGGAATGTCGTCTTTTAGTTGGTACTTGTTTTTACCTGCGGCCGTCAGGGCCATGTGTCGAAAGGATGTCCTAGTATGAGGGATGTAAGTAGGAGGACTCAGCCTTCATGATCAGTGACCAGTTCATCATCTTCCCTAGCTATGCGCCCAATAGGGCATGATTGATTAGAACGACAGAGGGAAGTGAAGCGGTAGATATAGGTATATCCTTAACCCTCTAGAGATTTGTGTGTGTAATAAGATGAGTATACCTTAAGTGTTATGTTCAGATAACATTGTGTAAATTGTGTTTAGAAATCATGGTTAGTTAACCGGGTAAGATTGGGGGATAGAGAAAGTGGGAGCCTTAGAGTTTTATACGTGGAGACCTTAGAGGTAAGGCCATCTCGAGTAAAAGAATTATTTTTATGTTTGATCCTTGTCGGAGTGCATAGTGTACGTGAGGTATACTTGTGTAATAAGACCCTGAGTAGTGTGAAATGAAGGAGGGTAGTTGAGCTAAGAAGACCGCTAGGTTTTCGTAACTTGATTAGTGAGATTGTTCCGGATCGGGGAGCAAGTGTTTTTGCGCGATGGCAGGTCGGGTTGAGGCCATGTTGCGGGTCAACCCGCAGCCTGTTTTGTGATGGGGTCAGTTCGGGGTGGTCCCGCCAGGTGGTAGGGTCATGGGGATGTTAGGCCCAAATTTAGTAAACCAGCGTACGAGTTCGTGGATGCGTTCGACCAGTAGTCGGGCCGATGAGGTCAGCCCATCTTGTCTTTTAGTCAAAACCGTTTACTCGGCAGAGGGTTACGCAAGATGTTATATCAGGAAGGTTGAAAGGCTGCACGAGGTGCCTACCTTCACATTATGACAGACAGTGGAGCCCAGGTTACGGCTGTTTCTTTTCTGGAGGTTTTACCAGGCAGGGTTAGGAACTCAGGTGAGTCTCAGTATCGCATTCGCCCTCGGGCCAGTGTTTGGATTTCAGGGGTTGCAGCAAGGATTATGTGCCTCCTGTTGAGGGAGTGTTTTTAGCTACCATTTCAGTATTCAGATATCGTCTTATGAAGCCTTGTAGGGGCGGAAGTGTAAAGTTGCCGGTCGATTGGTTCGATGTTGGCAAGGTTCAGATAGTTGGTTCATACTTGTCCAGCAGGATGTGGATAGGGTGAAGCTTATCCAGGAGAGGTTATCGGCAGCTCAGAGTCAATAGAAGTTGTGCGGATAATCTGCGACAACGCTTAGAGTTCAGGTTGACGGTGGGTCTTCTTGAAGGTACCACCCCGAAGAGGGTGTGACGAGTTTTGGGAAACAGAGGAAACTTAGCCCGAGTTACTTTGGGCCTTTTTAGATCATGTGAAGAATAGGCCAGGTTGCCAATATGCTAGCATTTGTCGTCCGACTTAGGAGGCAGTACGTCCGGTCTTTCATATTATTATGTTCGAGAGTACGCGAAGGGTACGACGAGTAAGAGAATAGAAGAGATCATTTCGTTTGTAAGAGAAGGTGCGAAGGGAGTATATTTTAGACCTTGGGTGGGAGCTTTTGTAGTGATGGAGGTGATTCCTCGTAGACTTGAAGTTGAGTAATTGCGCGTGTGTTATGTTATGGCCAGGTACGACATGATTGTTTTCGTAAGTATAGCAGTGAAGACTATACTGGCGCACGTGCGTCTTGAGACTTAGAAAGAACATTCGGGACGAATGTTTCTAAGGAGGGGAGAATGTTATACCCCGTATTTTCCAGAGTATGTACGTGAGGGCGTACGTAGAGAAATTTGAACCTTAAAGTAGGCAAGGGTCGAAATTTTGTTCACAACCCCCGATTAGAATCGTTTTTCGACGAAACGTTTTACAAAACTTGCGAAGGGGAAATTCCGGCTATGTCATTTATAATTTTTGCGGATTTTTCCGAGATACGAAACATTTTGGACCAACGAGAGGGTGACACTTGTCACCCTCACATGGGCGGTCTTGTGGCCGAGAAGGGGGACGATTTTGTGGCATGTTTTGTGCCTAAAACATGGGTCAATGTTTGGGAGGGTTTTGTGGAGTAGGGGTAGGGGGCACTTGGGCAAATCTTGGCCCTCCACCTTGCCCCCACTTGGCTTGATCTTGTCCATTGGTTTCCCTATAAATACCCCCCTAAACTTGAAGACTTCTTCATCCCTCAAATGACTTCCAAGTCTTGAAAATCCCTCTCCCATTAGTTGAGGCTCGCCCAAGAGTCCTCCCCTTTGAGAAGGCCACTTGGCCGAAACCCTTCCCTTCCTAGTGGCCTTTGGCGAGAAGTACCACTCTCTTGAGTGTTGTTCTCGTGAAACACCCCCCCTTGGTAGAAAATACTCTCCAAGTATGGTTACTATACCAAAATACCTTAGCCTTATACCTTGTAGTATTCCAAAAGTTACCTCTATACGTAGAGCCCGGAAATACTACCTTATGTCCTTTTTGTCTCAAAACGAAACCCTAAGGAAAATCTTCATAGCCGGTTGAAGTATTAAGTAGAAGTTGCGTAGAACTTCTAAGGGTTGTTTGGAGCGGGTTGGAGCTCCCAGAGTGGGAGCTAAACGTTGCTCAGGATCGACATTTTAACTTGGATAATTTTGGGCTTATCGAGGTAATATCTTGTCTCCCTATTGTAATTGAGTTTACATACTATTGAAGTATAAGAATTAAGTATAAGTTATATACAAGGAAAGTATATAAGAAGAGAATTGAATTGTACTTACATAGAATTTGTATTCTGATGAACTTGTAAAGATTGTGGGTAGGAAGTCTTTGATTTTCCGTAGAATCTTGTATCTAGATTTATTCTACCGAGTAGTCTAGAAGTTGATAGACTTGTATAACCTTTATAGGTTGAAAGTTCTGCAAGTAGCATGTTCTACTTGAAAGGCGGACAAGGCTAGCTGGGCTATAGCCGTGGAGCGTTTTGCTAATAGTCGATAATCGTCGCGAGGTATGTGATTCTTTCTATCCTCTTGAGCATGATATTTTAAAAGGATATATATATAGTACGGTAGACGTACGTGTGTAACTGAACGTAGTTTTACGGCAATGTCTTTTGACTTAAGCCTGAATAATAAGAATCTTGAAGTAATTCAAAAGAGTTGAGAAACCTTTTTGAAAGAAGAGTAAGGCTTGGTTTTAAAAGCTTAAGAGTTATACTAGCTTTATGGGAAGTTAGGTATAACGACTTAAGAGAAGTAAAAAGAATGGTTTACTGATTTTAGAAGTTAAGATACTTGATCTTAAAAGATAAGAGACTTGACTTAATTATATTAATGTGAATTTTGTTAAAAAGTGTGAAACCTCATTCGTGAGTAATGAGTATTTTGGTTTTCAAAAGGAATGATGTTTTACTGATTTCGGAAATCAGAATAAGTGTCGAACAAACCACAGCAGCGCTAATAAAGGGAAATGTATTGATTAATGAAGTATTATTAAAACCAGTAGAAACCTCCCTCTGCATAGAAGCTAAGATGAGACAAAATGATATTACATTTCCTAGATCATGGCTGCTTTAATAAGATTGTTATGAACAAGAATAACCTACTCACACATAAGGCATATGTTTCTCAAATTGTTTAAAAGAGAATTATATTCTTAAGTAATTAAGACTATGAACTACGAAACATTTCGAAAATGAGAAACTTGAGTATTTAAAATTAGGCAAACTTGAACGTTTGGAAAAGAATGTTGTTACTTGATTTTACAAAGAGAAGTGTTTTGGTTTACTTAAAAAGATAGTCACTCTATTTTTTTTATACTACGGGTATTGTGTGACTTTTGTGAAAGAAACGGATCTTTAAAGAGTTAAATGTATGAAGTACTTTGGGGATAAAAACCCGAACTTGTTTAACATAAAGTAGAAAGTACCTTGTGTGAATAACTTGATTGTGTTGGTTTGTGATAACCTTGTAATACTTTCTTGTTGGTTTGATAAGTAAACATGTTAGGATGCTACGTGTGTTAGTATCTTGTGATGTTTGTGTAAAGGGGTTTCCCTCGATCGCGCTTATGTTGTTAAACGATCAGCCGTTAGGTTGGTATTGCACCACTCACCTTGACATGATCCCGGGGGTTAAGCTGCCCTCCGATGCGGGGTATATCTCAGGTGGTCTGGGACCATGATTCGAGAATACCTCATGCGGGTCCAGGACCTACGCGAGCTACGAGTTCCGTGTTAGTGTGCGGGGTTATACCTCACGCGGTCTATGTGGCCGTGCGGTGCGAGTCTAGGGCGATGCCGGAGTAGCTACCGATGCGGGGAATACCTCATGCGGGCCATTGGAGTGGCCTATGCGAGCTGCGAGAAGTTCGGGGCTGAACACGCACATTAGATATCGCGCGAAGTGGCGGCTTTGATCATGTGGCCTGCAGACAGATCTCATGATCTGATTTAT